>JAQPPZ010017101.1:7545000-8802500 GCA_028583015.1 Wollemia nobilis | reverse complement strand
TCCCATGTGAACCTAGCCCTATGGTATCGCATGTCTACCACTACATCCACCATCACCCATGGCATATATCACCTACTAGTGTGGCATATCAGCATACTTGTAACCATCCTGTAGAGCATGGTCATCAATGGGTCTGCCCCAAACTGTCCCACTAGGTCATCTACGATTATGGTGCTCTCTCGTACTTGGTGGTTCCAAAATCTTTATAATAACTACAAGGTATCTAGCCTACCTCATGCTCTATAAAATACTCTATACTTTATGGGGATGCATAAGATGTGCCACACATCTCTAGTGTGATGGTCATCTCTCTCATGGGTAGCCAAAAGGTAGATGACTCTGGGTACCATCTCTCTACCAGTGCCATCAGTAGAGCCCTATCTACCTCCACCCAAGGTAGTCTAGCTAGGTGGTCTAGCCCCACCACCACCAGTGTATCCCTCTCTGCCTACCCGAGTGCCTCTACCTCCACCTCCAAGGAGCCCACTCTCCACTCGCGGCTCTCAAGTACCTTAAGCTGCAATAACAATAAAATAAAAAATTTCCTTTACTAAATTTAATATATTAAAATTAATTAATTAATTTTAAATCAATCTAAATCCATAGCACTATTAAATTCTACATATTTAAATTTGTTTACTTGCATTATTTTTCCTTCTTTTCTCTTCTTTTTCCTCTTTTTTTCTCTTTCCCTTTTTTTGCGAAATTGCGCTCGTTAGGCGCATTTTCGCAAAATCACACCTGGTCAATTTTCACCAGGTGCAATTTCACTATTGTTGCCTAGGGTGAAATCACAACCAGACCATAAAATCACGCTCGGGTTGTACATTGTAAAACCATCAGTTTTGGTAGAAAACCACTAAAAATGCATGATTTTTTTTTAAAAATTGATATGCAATGAAGGTTTTTCGATCCTACCTGTGCCTGCTCTACCTTTGTGCTAGCCTCACCCCTCATGACTGTTGAATGATGTATTGGTAGTGTCATCTCCCCCTTTTCTCCAAAGATCCTTTCTTATCCCTCGTGTAGTTAAAATGAATTAGGATTTTTCTCCCTTTTCACTTTTAACCCTATTTCCACGTGCTTTTCTCCTTTTTTCTTTTTTTTGCTTCTTCTTTTCTGAGTTTACCTTTTTGAGTTTTTATGAGGAATGTTTCCCTTATAAAACTTGAGGGGAACCCTAGACTAAGATGCATTAATGTCCCTAATGCCTCGATTTGCATGTAAAATTTTAAAGTGTTCATAATAACATCATTTTTGCACCATCCCTTTCTTCTAAACCAGCCACCCCATTTTTCCTTATCATTTTTTATTTGTGGGTGTTTACATCTCTTCTTTGACACATTTACTAGGCCATAAATGAGTCAAAGAGGGGGCAAAATATAGACATGGCAAATTGACCCACTTTAGTGAGGAATATTCCTTGAGCCCTTTGGGGGACCCCTTAGACTTGCCTAAGGCAAGGACAAGGCCTTGTCCCCTCTGTTTTTCCTATTTTTAATCTCCGTGCAAAATCATGCCTGGTCCTTGACAGAACATAACTTTACATTGTGATATCACGGTTGAACCTAATGGGGCATGATTTTGCATTTTTAGGGTTAAAACCCTAATTTTTTTAGGGTTGGCATGTTTTATGTCAGCCCTCCTTGGTTTTACCATTATTTTTACCTTCAAATCCACTATATAAGGAGGGTTTGAATTCACTTTTCACACACAAAAATACATAAATTAACACACGCTCACATAATCAGCATTTAATGATTTTATTGCTCGTATTTGATTTCTCACAAAGTATTTTATTCGGTCTACATATTTCTTCTTCTTCTCTTGCAAGCAACTTTCAAGTTTGGAGTTTGATTATTTTTTGCATTATTCTTCCTCACTTTTGGTGGATTTTTTTTAGAGCCCTAAGGAGAGATTGACCATCCGGGAGATCTAAAACATTTTTGTTTTGCTTCTGCAGTCTCTACCATATGGATTTGCTCTTATGCATGCATATTTAAGTTTTCTAAATGACTTAATCGATCTTCTGCATTCATATTTCTTTTTTTGCATTGTTTATGCAAAATCACACCCGATCTGCTATTGGATGCGACTTCATCTGGCGTTATCACAGTCACCCATTATGGGGTGCAATTTTACCTATGACCAAACTTGGGATAATATGTTGTCCTTGTTTTCTCCATTGCATTCTAATTTACATCTAGATTATAGTGGCATATTGTATTTTGTGATTTTTACATTCTATTTTTTTGTACTGTATTAATGCTTGTTTTCCTCCAAAGGTCAATTTTCACTTTTAACTATCAAAGGTCAACTAAAAGGACCTAGGGGGCTTGACTTATGTACCTCCAAGAACTATTGTATAGCAGCCTAGGCAAGCCCCCTAATGCTAATACCATTTTCAAGTGTTTCTTGAGTTATCTTACAGGAAAAGGTATTATTAATATTGGACAATGGGATAAAAGCAAGGATCAATCGTCGGATAAGCTAAGTATTTTAAATAGTCTTTTAGGTTGTTTTTTGAGTGATTTTATTTCTATTGTAAAAACCCTAGATCTAATTTAAAAGAAATATATTTTATTTAATTCTAGGTATTGAAAGGAAAACAACATATAGTGTGCACTTAGGGTTAATTTTGTTTGTGCATCCCTTCTTGAACCCTTTCTTAAAGGTTGTCTATTTAGAACCCTAGATTAGAAAATAATTCAAATAAAAGAATCATTTTAGGGTTAGCTTTTATATTTTTGCATTCTATATTTCTACATTATCCTTTATCTATTATAGCATAGATCTAGAAATACCAAATATAAGTGTTTATCTTGAATCGAATACATCAAACATTCCTAAAAATCTTGTGGACTTGGAGTGAGTCCTTAAAGTCATTCTTGGTGAACCCATCCCCCTATAACCAAGTGTAGAGAACAACACAGCCCCTACGGTTCACCCCATAAGGCTTCTCTTCTCTCTTACGGATCCATCATTTTGGGAATTATATGCGGTAGGGTGTTTTTCCCCCTCTATAGTAGGATAACCATTGATCAAAATAAAATTAAAAACTTATAGTGATATAGCAACATTTAATCCACTCGCACCAACTATAATCAAAGCCAAGCTTTATGAGAATAACATATAGAAAATTCCATGAAACCCTATCATATGCTTTATTCATATCTAATTTCAAAAGCATACCTAGTTTTTCATAGAATGAATAGAATGTATGGCCTCTTGTGCAGTAATTAAACCATCAAGAATTTGTTTACCCTAAAAAAAACCACCTTGTTCTCTGAGATAAGACACCCTAGAGTGCCCTTCAACATAATTTTTTAAACGAACTTATAAATCATATTACAAAGGCTTATTGGATGAAAATTATCCAAAAAAATTATGTCGCTTTTCTTGTAAACCAAGGCAATAAAATTAGAATTTATCTCACTTACTATAGCCTTCCTCTTTTGGACCTCTTCAACCGCATCTGACATAACACTCTTCAGTAAATCCTAAAAATTTTAAAATAAAATTGCAAGAAATTTGTTGAAGCCAAGTGCCTTGTTAGGATGGAAAGAGAAAACTACTTCATGGAGCTCCTCCATAGATATCTTCTTCATCAAGCTTTCATTTTATTCTTGAGTGATAATTGATGGAATATTTTGTAGAAGTTTTTTTGTGCCTCCTTATCTTGCCTAGAATCTGACAAAATATTTTTGAAATAATTTATTGCTTCCTTCCTTCATCTTCTTCATCCTCAATATTTTTCCATCTAGATTTATAATATTGTATTTTTATCTCCTTCCTTAAGCCATTTTTCTCTAGATTTTTGGAATCAATGTGACTCCTTCTTTTTCAATGCATTATGATAATCATAAAGTAATTATTTTTCTTTCACATAAGAATTCTAGTCCATTCCATTAATTTCTACTTTCTCTTGTAAAATTTTGAGCTTGGATTCAATTTCTATTTTTTTCTTTAAAAATGTTACCAAAATATTTTATCATTCCATATTCTCATTTGCTCCTTTAAATATTTCAACTTTTGAAAAAACATGTACATATATGATCCTTCAAATTTTGATTCATCCCACCATAACATAACCATCTGTAAAAATCAGGATCTTGGAGCCACATAGACTGGAAGCAAAATGGATTTGGACAATAATTTTTCGGTGACTCACAAGTCAAAAGAATGGGTTTGTGATTTGATCATGCTCGTAATAAAATATCTAAGGAAATTGTATGATTTATTTGCAACCATTTATTGGATAACAGGAATTTATTCAGTATTTCTGCTATATATTTTTCCAATGCATCTATTATCCCATGTGTATTGAAATCTTGAGGGACTAACATCCCAAAGGTCATTGGAATTGACAAATGAATCAAAATTTTGCAAAAATTTAGACCATCCTATAATGCCATCCTTATTTTCCAATGCAGATATAACAATATTAAAATCACCCCCAAGAATGCATAGATAACAATGAATCATCATAGGTCCTTTGAACATATTTCACAAGGAGTAACTATAGTTGGAGCATATACATTTATAACCCTAACTTTTATGTTTTCCTCTTTCCTATAAAATAATCTAGAAATCCAATTACTTTTTGTTTTTAATAGTTTTCCATCCCATCTGAATTTGTCCTATATTATTGCAATACCACCTGAAGCTCTTGTAGAAGAAACTGCTAAAAAATCACCTATCTTCCAAATCTTCTTAAAAGCATCCTTACATTCCTCACCGCTTAATTTTATTTCTTATATTAAAATAAATTTAGGGCTATAAAAACATAGAAATTCCTTAAATATTTTTTAGGGGTTTTATTCATATCCCTAATATTCCATGATATCATTTTCATCATCAAAAAAAAAAATTTATTAGTGGGCTTACCACCAATTTTTGTTAACAACTGTGATATTTTTAATTGTCTTCCCATAACAGTACCCTTTTGATTTTCTTTTTCTCTTAGTTCCTACTTTGATGGCCTTCCTCTCCTTCTTACATTCCCTCCAACACTCTCATATTCATCAATCTCTTCCATTTTTTATACTATTAAAAATTAGACTTATCTTCTAAATATTTATGTTGACTTAAAGAGTCGAAAGTGCAAAGAATAGCCTCATTAGCAATTTCTTCTTTATTTTGTCGTGAAAACTCTAAACTACATAGATGATACTTCATAGTCATCACTTTCTTATGTGTGCATGAAAACCCTAAATTTCCTTAGATATCCTCCATAGTATTTTCTTTACTATATTGCTCTTGAAAACCTAAAGTGCAAGGAATACACTCATACTAATTTTGTTTTTATTGTAAGGAGAAGATTTAAATCTACTTGATGATAATAAAGGTGATTTACCTAGACTAATCTTGACCTCCTTCACCTCATATGCTTTAAAATTTATCTCCCCATCTTCCTTTGTATTAAAATTTGCCTTCCCCTCTTCCTTCGCACCTTTAGCTCCTTCTATATTTGAACTTGTGCATTGTACTTCCTCATCCCCCATATCATTTTTTCTTCTAATGGATGATTCGAGTGAATTGTAATGGCCTTTTCCATCTGATGATGTAGAGAAATTTTTCTAGCCACTTTCTTAGGAGTGGAAAATCCTTTATTTGACCTAGCTTCTCATGTGATATGGTCTTCTTGTTTCAAATTGAAGCTACCCTCATGCCCAAAAAATTCCATCTCTTCCTCAACTTTCACTTTACAATATCTTGTCATGTTCCCAATTTCATGATATTTGTAGCATCAATATGCAATGTTTTCATAATCCACTTCCTGATCTCATTCTATTGATTCATATTTAATCCTAATCAAATACAGTTTAGGTCTAGAAATATCCATTGGAATACATATTCGAGTGTATAGATCATGCCTTCTCTCCTTAATAGTCGGTCTCTCCTGGATGAATTGACCTAGAGTATTACCAATATTCTTCAAAACCTCTTTATTAATGATTTGATAAGGAAGTCCAAAAAACCTAATCCATACTAGAAACATTTTTATAGTTTCTATGTCCACAAAAAATTCTCTCTGAGTTCTTAAATATAATGCATCTTTATCCCTAAACCATGGGCCTCCATCTATTATTTTATCCCTTATTTTTAAAATAGAGAAAATAATGAGGAAAAATCCTTTTGGAAGAAAAATCATGGAGTAATATGAACTCAATCCCCACTTCCACTTAATCCAATTTTGAATCTCAAAAACATCTGGCCAATATTCATAGAACTTACAAATTAACCCTTTGGTTTTAAGAATCATTATATCATACTCAATAATCTCATCCTTGATAATCACTTCTAGTGTAGAATCTACTACCTAGACTAGGTTTACCATAGATTCTCTCTTCCTCTTATTACTAGCTAGGGCATCCAAAATTCAAACTTGGCCATTCATACTTTCAATAAGGACTTTCACAAATGACTTTCTTTCCATGTTACCTAGATTTTTTTAAAGGAATCCTTTAAATTGTTTAAATATCTGGAATAAGAAGTGGAACTTGTTACTTGATCACACTTTGCTTTCTACATTCTACTTTCTTGCTCACACTTCCTCCTCACTCCCATATTGTGCTCATACTCATTTTTTATCACACCTACTCGTGGCTTATGCTTGCAATCATTTTTTTTGCACTCACTCTCAACTCGCGCTTGCACTCACTAGCGACTACACTCACTCTCAACATACACTCATTTGGGCTCGTATTCATAGCCAGATTATGCATGGTGCTAGCCACTATCAGGTCTAGTGGCTAGGTGTGGCCGCTATCAGCTTTAGTGACTAGGTATGGCAGTTGCTCTTCTTGAGAGTGGCTAAGCCTTGATGGGATAGAACTACCCTTTTTGAGTGGTTAGGATGTCTGCTTACTCTTGGAAAGGTCTAATATTGGTCATATGGTCTACGAATGTGCCCATATGGGTAGTCTCCTAAACATGAAATTTTTTAGGTGTCTACACATCTGTTCATCAATGCTCTAAGTTGGGCCTCCAACTCCTTAATCCTATTTTCTTGCATCTATGAAACTCGTCGATTATCTTCTTCAAGTGAACTATGTCTGGCCTCAAAATATACCATTGTAATTAGCAATTCTTCTGGTTTCTTTATTTTTCCTCTATTGTAGCCTTACACTTTTGCAATTCTTCCTCCATTTTAATCATTTCTTTTCGAGTGGCTTTCATCTCCTCCTTCTGAGCTTCCTTGAGTTGATAAATCTACTCCAATATAATGCTCAACAACTCTATCCAATGTGTTAGGAAGTTCAACTTCCTTAGAGTGATAGCCAATTCTATAGTGACCCTCTTGTGTTCCAACTCAATTGTGTTCATGGGGCAAGTCGGGTAGTTGGATCTGTCCAAGTACATCCTCGGATGCTACCTGTAATTGGTTCTCACTCCATTTGGTAAGTTGTCTCTTCTAAACATTGTGGTTACATTTTTGCTAGGTAAATTCCATGGGTGTTGTACATGAATGTCTACAATTCTCCTTATATGCTCCTAATTGTTCACCCACTCTGTTATCTTCTCCAATTCGAGAAACACTTGCTCCTCCCATAGCTTCAATTCTCCCACGTGTCCAATACAAAACTATAATTTGGTTCTAGCTATGGCATTGCTTATCTAAGAGAATAAATGTTCCACATCATCTTCCACTCCTTTCATTGCCTCCTTAGTTTCAATCTTTTCGAACTATTGTATCTTCAAAAGGTAACTTGTTTACATTCTTCGTAGTTCCTATTCTATAGGAACTTGTTCTTCCTCTTCTTCCATCTAGTGGCTAGAGCTTTCCCCGAGCTCTAGTAGTGCTCTCTCTATATTTATCTTTTCTCTTGGTGGATTTTGTTCCACTATCTTCTCCATCTCTACCTCATCTTCTATATTCACAATCTCCTACTAATATTGTTGTTGCTCTATCTGTTCCTTGGCTTCTTTATGTTTAGTGGAGCCCACCTGTTGCTCTTCAATCACCTACTCTTCTTCCTAATTCTATTGTGTCTCCATCATTGTGAATTTTTCAACAATAGGTTCCTCTTGTTCTTGTGATGCCTTTGTCTCTTCCTACGCATCACTCGGATTATTTTGATTTGAACTTCCTCCCATCATGAATTTGAAATGGGGCTTCTTCTTTTCTCTAGACTCTTCCTCTGAGGCTTCCACTCTCACTTCAGTTTCCTCTTTTTCCTCCTGAGTGGTGGCTACCACTTCCTTTTCTATCTTCCCCACCTCTATGTCCTCCCATAATTTTGAAGAGTCTAAAATTTCAAATTCATTATGTTGGAAGATTTGTGGGGATTCTAGCATCTTCTCTACTTCTGCCCAATTCCACTCATGTGAATCCAGATTCTTTGAATTTAATTATCTCTTTTCCTCTTTTGGATCCTTCTGTATAGTCTCAATTTTTTTTCCAGGGTAGGATTTATCACCATTCTTTCTTGTTATCTCCTTGTCCTTATTTGTATTGGGTTGGATTACCTCCCCATAATTTCCTTCCTTTCTTGAACTGATGGTTGCTCCTACTATTGTTGCTGAATTTCTTGTTGCTCTAGTTCAGGTTCCAACTTCCTAGGCCTTTTTCTTTGGGGGTGTACATCCTCATCATCCGAAGAAGTATCCTCTTGTACCTCAGCATCTTGTTGCTCCTTCTTTGTTCGAGACTTCTCTAGAGTCTCCTTTTGGACTAGTACTAAATTTACCCACCTCAAAATGGTTGGCTATCCTGCCCTCACATTCCTAGGTTCTATCAAACCTGGAAAGTGGATTCCCATTTTCGTAACAACATTTAATAACAATCCAATGGCATGGAATGTCATTTCGAAGTTCTTCAATATTTTCATCAGTACTTCATGCATATTTCTTTCTAGATAGGTACCCCAATCATACTTTATCCCTTTGGTGATACCTTCTACATACTGAGCCATCCATATTGGCATCTTTGTAGCCCATGTATCTCCTGACAATCGAGCCATCATAGTATTCATAGCACATGGCCAATCATTCCTCTTCAACTAGCTCTGTTTAATTCCTTGAGTCCCTGCACCCGAGATCTTTGCATCAGTCGATGACTTCATATTGGTAAGTAAGTGATGATTTGATATGTCTCAATTAGATCAACCAACTTCTTTACTCTCCATACCATATGCCAGCAATCCAAATGTCTTCTTAAATGCATCTGTCGTAACTTCTATTCTCATCGACCTCTTGCCCACATTGACAAAGGTAATTCTAGTTGTAGGATTATACGCCTGAACCATATACAATAGATAATTGTAGAAGAAGATCTTCTGGTGTGGTGGCACTTGCGCTATTACAGCTACACCAACCTCCTCAAACTATTTTCTCCAGGGGTGGTTCTTGTTCTGTTCATTATTCCACCACCTCCTACATGTTTCTCCTCCATGTTGTACGAATGTTATATTCATTATTTCCACCTGAACTTCCTTAGGTCCACTACTCAGATCCTCATCTGGATCTAGAACATGTACCTCACTCCTCAATTCCCTCCTCGAAATCCTTTCTTGTGCCATCCTCTCCTCTCGGTATCTTGGTGGTGTTCTCCTTCTGTCAGCCCTCTAGTACCTCTAACCTCTCCATGGCCTGTATCCTCCTCTTCTCCAAGGATGAGTACCACGCCAATCATGGGACTAAAAATATCACCCTTGGTACTACCGTGGCCATGACTCTCTCTTATGTAGGGGTCCTGGTGATCGTTCCACCCTATTGGCTGCAATTCTTCTCAACCGATATCCAAACTCCTTAGCTGAAATCATTTTCTCACCATACCTCCGGTTGTCTTGCTACTCGAACATCACCAATTCCACAATTGGAAGTGTGTTAAAAATCATACAATCTACTACAAATCATACAATATGCTCTTCCTCTTACTCCTGTACGATTTCCTTATGAGCAACCCTTCTAGATCGTACAATCATTCAATCTATCACTGTTCGGTCTTCAAACTATTTGATTTTTTGCAAATCATACAATTGCAGCCTAAAATCATATAGGGATGTACTACTCCATATAGTATCCCTCTCCAGCTACTCCCCCTCATCGAATCCATACGATTTCGTACGATTTGCTCTAAATGGCTAAAAATAACCCAAAAATTGCCCAAAATTGCACAATCTTCTTCTTGAGACCGTACACTCTGCCACAAAATCATACAGTACATCTTTTCAAACCCTTATCCACCTAAAAATTGCATTTTTCACTTTCCTTCTATGATTTCTCTCTGACCCAGTTGCCAAAATGCCCCGATCTATCTTTTCAATGCTTTTCGGGAGCAATTTTCCAATTTTTCCACCCTTGGCACAATTTATCCCCAAAAACAAAAAATTATTGGCTATCAATTATGGTTGTACAATCTACTCCTTCCCTTCCTCCATCTTCTCCCTTTCATTTTTGGCCGCTTTTGTCATTTAGGGTTTGTAACTTCTTTTCCTTGCAATTTCTCCGCTCTGGCTCCAATCCACCACTTCTTCGAACCCTAATGTATGTTTTTCAATGACCTAGTTCATGTTTGGATGCCTTATGCTACAAACCCTCCTTTATTTCTAGCTGAACTCAAATTCTTCCTTCAATGGAGTCAAACCCTCGCTTTTTCTCCTTTTTCCTTCTCTGGTTTGATTTCTTCGAATGCGAAAAGTCTCCCTGGTGCGAATTTGAAAATGGGTCACAATTTATTGTAGCTTACTAGTGAATTTTAATGCCCATGTAGTTGCCTCCATTCAGTTGCATGCTTGTCACCTTCGTTCTCCTAAAAAAATTCAAACTCTTCTTTGTACGGTTTAAAAAATTGCTAGGGTAAGCCTTCTATTTAAACTATCTCCAAACCCTAACCGCTCAAATTTTGAAATTGCACCATTTTGCATGTCTCTTCATCTTCCTTACCTGGATGATTGACAACTCATCACTTTCCATGCGATTTTTAACTTTTTCCTGCTCTTTTTTGACAACTCATCGATCCACACATGCGAACATTTAATGCGATGGTTGAAAATCATACATTGTGCCTGAAATCGTACATTGTACGACCTAAATCATACAACATGCCTTCTTGTATGATTTCCAATGTACTTTTTCCAATTCCACTTGTACGATCTCTCTTTTATGCTTTTTGACTTCAAAAATTGGCTTGTACGATCTATCACTTGTGCTTTTTCATCTTAAAATTGATTTGTACAATCTATCACTTAGAGAAATTTTTGTCTATTTTCTCTCTTGAAGAGGCCGTCATTTCCGGTTTTCAACCCACTTCCTTCCTAATTGCATCCCGAGGGATTTTCACAATTAAGGCATTTTATTTTATTTTATTTTTCTTTTTTTTTCATTCCTAACCTATTTACACTTACCGTCGTGGAAATCATACAGTGACATTCACTTGTATGATCCCATCGAATTCTTCTCTTGGAGGTTCGACTATGACGTTCTGAGTGGTTGTGTCACCTAGTGCCACTTTCTCTCTAGGCTGATTCATCTCCACTTGTGATGTTACCAAATTCCCTGGCCTTCCCATACCATGTGTACAATTTGGAATTGTACAATTACAAGCTGGAGTATCTTCACCTGGTGTCCTTTCCTCTTGTCGCATAGGTGATTGATCCCTTGGTAGCGGTGTCCTTACTACTCTACTATCATTCGAGCGACTTCTTCGCCTATCCCCTCGGATCAATTTAGGCTCCAGACTTGGTGATCGGATCCTTAGTTGTCCCTAGTTCCTTTCATCTACAAAATGTACTCTTCCTCTACCAGCAAGGCCTCTACCACGCGAGTGTCTTCCCCATCCTATTCCTCTTGACATCGGGTTTCTCTATGCCAATGGTGATTCCTCCCTTTCTTGGAGTAATCCTCTACCACCTACCACTCTTTGAGGTCCTCATCGGATTAGTGGTGGTCATCCTAATGGATACTACCTTGCAGGGCTAGGTAAGATTCCTCTCATCCATGGTAACCCTCGCAGATTCCTTGTCCAGTTCATACAAGCTAAAGGTGTATCTCCCGACCATCTAGGAGTAGGGGGTCAAAATCTTCCTCATCCTCTTCCTCCTCTAATTGTAACATCACCTTGTCCTTGCTCACTTCATAGTCGAATACCTCCTCCCCTTCCTGGCTGAAGCCTTAGGGGTCCTTCTCTATTCCTTCCTCCCATTGCTCGATTATCAAGAGTTATCTCTACCAACTCAATGTTGGCTAGTGGACTTCTACTTCTTCTTGTACTTGGTGACAATTATCGTAGTGCTCTGATTCTATGATCTACATGTGCTAAGTGACATCTCCATATTCTTTCCTCGAAGCTTCTTTGTGGAGATGAAGTTGCCAAGACCTCTCTATATGCATCAAAAAAGTCTATCTCAGAACTTGAGTTATTCTGATTCTCTTCTCTCTGTTCCACCCAATATGTTGGTAAATTCATCAGTCTCTCCAATATTTGTACTTATCTCCTTTGTCTTCTCAACTATCGATGGGCTATTATATATGCTTGCGGATCAAGGTTGGTTTGATGCTCCTGTGATCTCCCTAGTTGTCGTTGTGTTGTTGTACATGCTGGGGGATCACGATTATCTCAAGGATTCTGGGGGTTCCCTAGGCAATCATCCTCATCACTACTTTCTGTGCTAGGTTCCCTTACTAGCCAAGGCATTCCTTCATTACTGGAGTCACTCAAATCCATTCGTGCATGGCCTTGTGATTCAGGTGATGTGGTTGCTTCCTCAATGTCTCGCCATAATATTTTTGCATCTTCATTCATCATTGGTGGATCACTTGGTGGTACTTGCAAACTTGTGCTCACTCCATCATTTCTTACACTACTTCTTGGAGTTATCCCCTCATCATCCTCAGGTTCTCCTTCTAGCTCCTGTAGCCTAGTTGTTCTTTGCTCATCTAGCCTTCGTATTGTACTATCCAATTCTTGGATGATTTGTTCTCTCAACCTTGCATTATGACCTCGCAATGTTTGATATTCTTCTTGCAATTGTTGAGTCTGTAATCGCATTCTCTATTGTAATAGCCCTATCTGAGCCAATGGAGTAAGTCCAACCAATTCTTCATCGATGGTCTCATTCCTGTCTTCTTCTAGAACTTCCATTTCAAAGGTGTCCACTCTATCCTCATACCATACTATTAATCGTATCCTTCTTCATCCTTCCACTTGTTGGGGTAGTTCCCTCCATTCTACCCGAGGATACATCATATTTCTACTTACTTGGGGTGCTTCTTCTTGCCTTCCCCTATTTTTGGGTAATAGTACTATCTCTTGATGTCCTCTTTCATTTGGAGGAATCCATTCTTCATCTTCCTCTTCTACTCGTTCGGTCCCATCCACAAATCTGACATGCACTCACAATCTTCTTCTTTCTCTGGGTCGAGGTGCCAACTCTTGTTGTTCTATGGTTGGTCGTGTCTCCTCCCCTTCTACGAATAAGTGTGTGAGTCCCATGTCAGGCTCCTCCTATGATGGACCTAGCTCATCTTGAGTCCTTCTTTGAGCTTCTTCTCATCTTCTTCATTCAATCTCTTCTGAAGAAATGAATAAACATTGTACCTTGTAAGGCTTCAACTTTGAGCCATTTACAGTGTCGGGTACCTCCATCCCATTCAAGTTCTACAACTTGACTACTCCATTATTCATTACTTCAACCACTTTATAGGGACCAAGCCATAACATCTTCAACTTATCGGGCTTGATTTCCCTCTTTCCATTAAACTTTAGAACCAAGTCACCCGGACTAAGTTCTAACTTCCTCAAATGTTTGTCATGCCATGCCTTCCTTATTTTCTGAGCTACCTCAATCACCCATTGTGCCATGACTCTTCTTTCATCTAATTTGATCAGTGTTGTCAGTCACTCTTCCAAACTTTCTTGATCACCCAAGTGATGCTCTACCATGACTCTCAAACTTGGTATCAAGAATTCAACTGGCACCACTACCTCCTGTCCATACATCAATTGGAAAGGTGTATGCTCTATTGTAGGTTTAAAAGTTGTTCTATATACCCACAAAATAGATGGTAGCCTTTCCTCCCAATATGCTCCCTCTATTCCATAGGTTTTATACAAAGTAGATACCAGGACTTTGTTTGTTGCTTCCGCCTACCCATTTGCTCTGGGATAATACGGACTAGACAATGAGTGCAAAATACTGAACTCCATTGTCAGCATTTTGATGATTTCATTGACAAAGTGTCCTCCTCGATCACTTGTGATCTATAGTAGAATACCAAATCTTGTGATTACCTACTCGTACAAGAATCTCATTGTACTTTTAGTTGAGTTATCAGGTAATGCTCTCGCTTCAACCCATTTTGTCAAGTATTTCATTGCTACTACGATGTATCTACACTTCCTTCTTCGAGATGTCTTCAATGGTCCAATGAAGTCTAATCCCCACCTTTCAAATAGTTCTTAGGGTTGTGATGGATGCAATGGCATAAAGTCCCTCTTTACTGGATTTCTTGCCCTTTGACAAGTATCACATGCTTTCACATACTCTTTCACATCATTATACAGTGTGGGCCACCATAGTCTAGCTAGTAATATTTTTCTAGCTATTGCATCTGGTCCCATGTGCCCTCCTACTAAGCCTTCATGAGCTTCTTTCAATGTTACTTTGACTTCTTCTTCCATCACACATCTTCGTAAGATACCATCGCTTCCCATCTTATACAACAATCCTGCTATCAACTGGAAGGGTGTTGACTTCATGATCACTTTATTTTTCTTGGTTGCCATCATTTCTTGTGGTAACTCACCTATGGATAGGTACTGGCCAATCAACTTGTACCATGATGGAACAACATTGATGGTGAATAATTATGCATCTAGGAATTCATCTGGAACTCCTATTCCTATAGGCTCTCTTGATCGTATCCGAGACAACTGGTCTGCAATGACATGCTTCTTACTAGGTCTCACTACTACTCAGAATACGAACTCTTGTAGGGTGATGAGCCACCTACTGACCCATCCTTGTATCACCGGTTTATTTATCAAGTACAATAGATCTTGGTGATCTACGTAGAAAGCAAAGGGATTCACCAATAGGTAATGCCTAAACTTTTGGACTGCATATACCATTCCCAAAGCTTCTCTTTCTATTGTACTATAATTTCTCTCTGGCCTTGACAATAGGTGACTAGCAAAGAAAATAGGTTGATCTAGCCTAAACTATCCTTCTTGTGCTAAAGCACATCCAATTACAAAATTTGAAGCATCAATATGGACATGGAATTCCTTATCCCAGTTCGGGAACACCAAAATTGGGCTACTCACAAGCTTAGCCTTCAACTCCTCAAAGGCTCCTTGGTGCTCCTCTATCCATCTAAAAGGAACATTCTTCTTCGTCAATGAATCCAATGGGTAGGATACATGTGCATAGTTCTTGATAAACCTTCGATAATATCCCATCGATCCCAAGAAGGTTTTAAGTGAACTCACATTGTATGGTTCTTCCATGTGTAATATCACATGGATCTTATCAGGGTCTATTTTTAATCCTTCACTGCACACTATGTGTCCTAACAATTTCCCATATGGTACCATCAGGTAGCATTTCCCAGGATTTAATGATATTTGTGCATTTTTACACCTACTCATACATTCACTGAGGGTAGGAAGATGCTCCTTGATCTTCCCATAAATGGACCAATCATCCAAAAATGCTTTGAAGTTCCCTATTGCCAATTGATCAAATATATACAATATGATGCATTGAAATGTAGTTGGGGCATTACAGAGCTCGAATGGCATTCGATTGTATGCATAGATGCCATTCTCCACAATAAATATGGTCTTCAACTTATCCTCCTCGGCTATACTAATCTGATTGTAACCCAAAAACCCATCCAAAAATGAATAGATCTCGTGTCCTACGACTTCTTCCAAGATAGAATCTATGAAGGGAATAGGGAAGGGGTCCTTAATAGTTACTACATTTAGACTTCTAAAGTCCACACATATTCTGATTTTGTCCACTTCCTTCTTCAAGGTGATCACTATAGGTGATACCCATTCACTGGTTGTCACCCTGAAGATGATTCTTGCCTCCAACATCTTTTCTATCTCTGCATTCACTAATGCAACATACTTTGGGTTCATTCTATATGGTCTCCTCCTTACGGGTTGTGCTCTAGGCATTAGTGTAATCTTGTGGACACATAACTCAGGTGGTACTCCCTTCAGATCCTTATATGTCCATGCAAAGACATCCTTATATTCCAAGAATATCTTAAAAGCCATTGCTTTCAGTACAGGGTTCCAATCATCACCGTAGTGAATCATCCTAGGTTCCTCCTCCATTCCTAGATTGATGTCCACTATCCGAGGTCCTTCATATTTGATATTCTCTAGCTCACTCACTGCTTTCTCTACATTCTTTGGGTGTGTCGATCTTGTATCAATCTCTGCATCTCCTACTGTATACTCTGCAAAACTTTTTGGGAATATCCATTTCTCTTCTACCTCCTTCTTGGGTTCTTGGCTGACTTTTGGTTCATCTTGTTTTTCCTTGATCTCCTCTGAATCAATACAGAGGTATTTGGGCTGAAAAATTTTGTACTCCTCCATTTTCCAATGAAGAAGTCCGCTATCATATCTAGCTTCATCTTCACTACATTCATCCAGGTATAACATTCCTTCTCCATCAGGTTCATACCCTTCATCTCCTAAGGAATTTTTTGATTCATCCGTCGTAGCTACATCCTCACTAACTTTTTGATTAGCTAGATTAATCATATATTTATGTTGTCCCTTCTTGAAAGTGATCTTATTCTTTCCCCAGTTGTGATTAACTTTGGCTACTCGTAGCCACCCTCTTCCCAATAGAGCATCATATGCAGGCTTCTGCATTGTAATCACAATGAAATCCAAGACAAATTCTTGGTCAGCTATCACCACTTGTTGTGTTATCAAGACTCCCTTTGTCTCGATACCATATTGGTCAGCACCATATAATCGAAATCTCGATGCCCATAGAGATGGAGCACCTAATTCTAGCTAGGTTCTTTCAGGTAGCACATTGATATTGGATCCTCCATCCATAATGACTTGTGTCAATTTGTGCCCTAGGATCTCCATATGAACTAATACAAGTTTCTTTCCCACATCAATCATCAATATAGTCAGATCCATAAATTGATATTTTCTTTCCTTCTCCTAAATCGGTTGGCTCTGCACTTCCATCACCTTATGCGGTTGTATTTCTTCCACCATTGCTTTCTACAATGCTGGAATAGCTTCCAATAGGTTCGACACTTTAATCTCTACTGTGGTGTCCAAGACCTGTGCTTCTAGACTTTGCACAATCACCTTCTCTTCTGATGGATTTTTTGGTTCCTTCTCTTCATCTAACTTCACTTGTTTAGCTTTTTGTGCTTCATCTTGTAGTATTTTCTTTGCTACTTTCCAGTGCTACTTTTCCTTTGTTGGATCTAGATACTTATCCTTTTTAGCCTGATTTCTTGTCATGGCTAAAACTTCTTGGGTTTCCTCCTTAACTTGAGGAACCTCAATGTCTAAATAATTTACATTCTATGGGTTACTTGAACTCACCTACTTTGGGTAATTTGCTTCTTTGTGGTTCCCCGGACCACACCACCTACACATATGTGTAGTGCTTTCTTGCGATGTTTCCTACCTCTAAGGTGAAGGATAATTTTTCACAAAATGCCCCCATTCTTGGCAATTACGACACTGTATGATCGGCCTCCCTTTCGAGTCATACTACAAATGGCTCTATCCTCCTTGTCGATTGCCCTAGTTCGGCCTTCCACCTTGCCTGCTATTTCTATAACCACCACTTGTTACCTATTGCCCACCTCCTAGGGTCTTCTATTTCTCTTCCTACTCCTGGATTGTCAGGACCTATGGATGTACTCTTGCATTATATGGACATAGCATTACCTCATGTCCCATCACATTACAGATGTGACAATAGTCATTTCATGGACACTTTACATTTGTATGCCCTTCAGTTTTGCATTCTATGCACCAAATGTCATTCCTATCAGGTTTGCTCTTTTGTTCTTTCATGATCTTATCAAACTCTTGATGAAATGATGCTACTATCCTCTGTATAGTGTCATCTTCTCCACTATCTGAATCATTAGACTTGGGGTGAGATAAAATTCCTGTATATGTCTATTTTGATTCACTTTCAAAATTATTTGCATGCTTCACAACTTCTTCATACATTTTTGATGGTACTACCTTCATATTTTTCTTATATTTTGGTAGTAATCCATCAACAAACCACCACTTTACCAAGACATCTACCAGAGGCATCTGCATCTTATCTACTAACTACTTTAGTCTATGGTTGTATGATTTTACATCTTCATCCTACTTTTGCTTCATCATGCAAAGCTCAGTAACAATATCTCCATCATCCTTCAAAGGATAAAATTCTTCAATGAATTTCTCCTTCACTTGAGTCCAAGTCTAAAAATCTATCGTATTTTCCCTTTTTAGATACCAATCGATCACCAATCCTCTCAAGGTAGCAGGAAATAAAGTTACCCAGTCATCTGGTCAATCTACACCATTTGCCCTCCAAATGGTTATACAAGTTCTGATATGTCTTGTGGGGTCTTCCTTACCCTCACCTATAAAATGTGGACATCTCTTCTTGGCTGCCTTATTAGCCATCTTTGGAGAATCATCACTATCACTTGAGGTCTCCTATGGAATCTCTATTTGATTCCTCCTTGGGGGTGTCTTACTACAATCATCATCAAAAGTTTCTATCCGAGGTATCTTATTTTATCCCACCAATCATTGACCAAACTCACGTGCATCTTCACTCTACGACCTCCTTCGTTGATGTGAGGGAGATGGTCTTGGTCCTTCCTCCTGAGACCTCGTGCCCTGTTGCTCTGGTGCCTGACTCCCATCCTCTGCACTCCCTTGCAACCCTTCCATCACTTTCTTAGGTGTCACCATCCACTCTCCATCCTCTTGCACTACCTCTCTATCAACTCGTGCCTCTACGCTAGGTGGTTCTGGTACCTCCTCTTCTATTTCTATCAACAACACCTCAAAGTCTCCTTCTTTAGATGTCCAAACTTGCTCTATTTTTGGTTCATGTGTACTATGGTCTGAGTTACTTGCATTATCTCTTTGATAAATCCTCATGCTCCTTCTTACTATAATTTTCTCTCGTACTTCCCATCTCCTACACCTTTGTACACTGGTGTCTGTCATTCACCTCCAATTTTGTAGTATTCTTTCTTTGTCAATTTGACCCGTTTTAACAAAAATGCCAGATTCGATAAGGCAACGACGCCAAATGTAGCATAGGGGTGTAGTATTCCTAGTGGGGAGGTGATTTATAATGCTTAATATGGTCAATTTACTAATCCCAACTTGTTTACCAAATCGTACGATCGTACGGTCTCTAAAACTACTAGTTTATGCCCAATGAACAACTTGTACGAAAGCCAAATCGACACACTGTATGATCCAAAATTATATAGTGATGGAGCTTGTATGATTCCACACTCAACCAATCCTTCAGATTCAGTTTTGCAGGCTTTCGTACATAGTTTTGTAACTCAACAAGTCGAATTTCCCAAAACTGCCAAATCGGGTAAGTTTCTTCCAATCGCATAAACTACCAAATCGGGTAACTATCTTCTGTATGATTTGTACGAACTTTGGTGTATGATATGTATGAAATGAAGGTACATACAAGTGCCAAATTGGATACTCTAATGGACCAATCTCTCTCAGATAGGTTTTGTAAGGGTTTAATGTAGTAATTAATCCTTTTCCAATAACATGCAAAACATATCAACGGGGCTTGAGAGAGTTGCAAATCCAATGGCGATGCCCAAAAATCATACAACAGGGTTCAATACATCTTCCTTGATATTACCATAATTCCATATCATTCCACAAAGCTACACCAGTGCTGGTTCCATCCATTATTCCACAACAATGCATAAATTAGCCAAAACAATCAAACAAAAGTACATGCAACAAAACTAAACCATCAATTGCTATTCAACCATTCCAGAATCATACAACATGTGAGAGAAGCTATGAGTTCTGATTATTATTCATTCCTATTCAGTAATGACATACAATCATTCTCTCAGAGCATAGTCTAACTCCTAACACTTGCTAGATTAACCAGAAGAATCCAACTCTATCAGATTATATTCAATATATGTCCAGACCATCAAAATAAAAAATGGGGCCTTATATAATATTTCCCAGGCCATTCCAAAGTGGTTCCTGAGGCAATTAGTTATTTACAACCACCCATGCATAACAAAATGCATTAATTAAGACTTTTACTAAGTCTAACACCTTAATAATCAAATACATGCGCAATTACAACCTGAAATTACATTTCCTATGCATTTCACTTCATTTCATTGCGCCTTGTATGATTTACCTTTACCTTGTATGGTTTGCCTTCCTGGATGTATGGTTTACTCCTACCTGTATGATTTACAAAACTTGTCAAAACTATCAAAATTGGGCAAATCCATTTATCACTTCTTCTTCTTCTGGGAGGAGGATTTGTTGCCTACACTTCAAATGGGCTCACCTTAGTAGCAGTGTGATATGTTATGTTATACCATGAGTCAGCCAAAGAAATCCACTTGGCCTAGTGTGTAGGATGTTCAGAGGTGATGCAACTAAGGTATTTTTCCAAGCATTTATTTATGATTTCAATTTGGCCATCAATTTGAGGATGATAAGTTGAACTCATCTTGAGCTAGGTTCCATGCAACGTGAACAATTATTTACAAAATAATTGGTAAATTTAGGATCCCTATAAAATACAATGGATTTAAGCATTCTATGGAGACAAACGATGGAGTCTAGGAATATTTGAGAAACAATGGAGTTGGTGTAAGGTTGGGATAGGGAACAAAAATAAGCATACTTTGTAAGACGATCCACCACCACTAAAATAACCAATTTTTTGCTAGATGTAGGTAACCCTTAAATAATATCCATAGATAAATCTATCTAGACTTGTTCAGGAGTTGAAAATGGTTGAAGGGTACCAATGGAACACACATTTTACCCTTCATATATTTGCAGTGATCACATTTAGCCACAAAAATATGAATATCATTTTTTATTTCCTTCAAAAAGAAGATACACTTGGTCCTTGTATAGGTTTTGAGAAACCCTAAATGGCTAGCTATTGGGGATGCATGCATCTCTTAGAGTATGAGGTCATTTATTTATGAATTTTGGTGCACAACAAGAAAATCACAATACCATAAATATTGACCATCCCAAGTATAGCTAGGGCATGAATGAGGATTGGCTTGAATTTTGTGGACTAAAATTTACAAAGAGGATTCCTTGATCAATTATTCCTTGATATGATGAATCCATTATGAAGGAGGTGTGGATATAGCATGTAGAATTTCCTATATTTTATGGATTCAAGACAAAGCATCTACAACCACGTTCTCCTTACACATCTTATAGGTGATATCGTAGTCATAACCCAACAATTTAGAAACCCATTTTTGTTGTTTTGATGTGTCCACCCTTTTTCTAAGAAGTATTTGATACTTTGATGATTAGCCTTGATGGAAAAATTTCTACCAATGAGATACGGTCATCAATGACTTATAGCATGTAAAATGGTAAGCATTTCCTTCTCATAAGTAGACTTTCCCAAATTCTTGCCTAAGAGTGATCGAATAATAAATGCCAAAGGTCTACCTTCTTGCATTAAAATTTCCCCAATGCCATTTCCATATGCATCAATTTCAATGACAAAAGGTCTAGATAAATTAGGTATTGCTAACACAAGGGTTGTGGTCATGGCATGCTTCAACTCTACAAAATCCTTCTTTGCAATTATTTTCCACATAAAGGAATTCTTCCTCAACATAGTTGTCAAGGTAGCTACTATCTTGCCATAATTATTCATAAATTTTTGCTAATATCCAATGAGTCCTAAAAATCCATGAATACCCATTATGGTATGAGGCTTATGCCAATCTTGAACAACTTGAATCTTCTTGGAATCAAAATGAACTACATCCTTCATGACAATGTGATCCAAGTATTCAAACTCTTACTACCTAAAATAACATTTGGAACTCTTTGCATAGAGTTTACTATCAAATAAAATTTAGAGTGTTTGATCCAAGTGTTGGATATGCTCTTCCCATGAATGATTATAAATCAATATATCATCAACAAAGACAAATAAAATTACAAAGGAAAGGTCAAAATATGGAGTTCATCAAACTCTGGAAGGTGGAAGATGCATTGGTTAATCCAAATTACATAACAAAAAATTTATAATACCCTTCATGAGTTCATAAAGTCATTTTGGGGATGTCCTCATCCTTGATTCAAATTTGATGATACCTTGACTACAAATCCAACTTGGAAAAGTATTGAGCCCCATGTAATTCGTTAAGAAATTCATCAGTTACTAGGATAGGAAATTTATCTTTAATAGTGATTTTATTAAGTTTCTAATAATGCATACAAGCACCAAGTTATATCCTTTTTACATACTAATAACATTGGAGACGAATAGGGACTAACACTATGACAAACAACCCCTACAACATAAAGTTGTTGAACTATTTTCTCAATTTTAGACTTTTTAGTATAAGGATACTGGTAGGAATGGACATTTGGAGGAAGACTACCAGGAAAAAGTAAAATTGCATGGTCATGAAAGTGATGAAGAGGTAGTCCATTGGGTTCCTCAAAAACTTGAGCATATTTTTTCAATAAACCTTGCAATTACACTGGATGGTCCTTATCCCGTTCCTCAAAACCATCTATAGCAAAACTTTGTGGCACCACTCCATGAGAGGATTTTTTTAACAATTTTTCTATCTCATTTGTGGAAATAATCTGAGTAGCACCAAATTTCATACCATGTAAAGTGTATTCGATCCCCTCTTAACTAAACTTCATCCACAACACAAATAAATCCCATAAAATTAGACCTAACATATGCAACCATTGTGCTCCTAAAGTAATATCATAATTGCCTAATGGTAGGTCAAACATATCTATCTTAATATTATATTCCCCAATTTGGAGTTTGACATTATGATGTTTTTCTTTGCCTGGTAGGGTTCCTTCATTAACAATCATGACTTCAAAGGAATTGAATGAAGTAATATAACAATTTCCATGTTTGGCCACATGTGGATCAAAAAAGTTATGTTTATTACCAAAGTCAATAAGAATGATGATCCTTTATCCCTTGAATTATCCAATCACTTTCATCATTTGAGGAGTTGATACTCCTGCTAAAGCATGCACTAAAATTCTTGGTTGGTATTCCAATAGAACTTCTACTTGTTTTGTGGTTTCTGCCTCTTGATGATCCTCTTCTTCCTATGAAGATTTTGTTGTTGGTGCCTCATCCATATCAAGAAGATACAATTTTTGATACACACTTGTGCCTTGGGGAATAATTTTCATCATAATTATAGCAAAGCCCTTGGGCCTTTCTATTCTCCATCTCTTCATGAGTCAATATTTTGATGGTTGAAGTTTTATTGGTAGGATTTGGCATAGGCTTGGACAAAAAAGATGGCTAAAATTAAGAAAATTTGGAGGTATTTCCTTGAGCCTTGAATTTATCTTCTGCCAATCTAGCCAAACCTATTGCCTATTGTAACATTTGGGTCTTAAACATTTTAAATTCATCCTTAATTTCATCCTTCAAACCACTCACAAATTAACATTGAAAGAAGTCTACACTTAAACCAGTAGTTTTTTAAATTGGGTTTGGTACTCTCAAACAGTTGAATTTTATCTAATTTTAGAAATGTCTCTTATAAAATATTCAAACTCAGTAGGACCAAAGTGAGTGAGTAGGTATTACTCAAATTCAAGCCAAGTAATATTAGGTTAGGACTTCCTAAGCCACTAAAACCAATGTAGTGTATTTGATTTAAAACTAAAAGAGGTAATCATCAAATGTATGTAGTATGGGATATATGAAGGATAAAATATTATTTTGTCTTACAAAACCATCCCTCAAGATCCTTTCCATAAAATTTTATGAAGTCTAATTTGGTTATCTTAAATCCATTATTATTGGGTACATTATGTTGATGGTGACTCATACCTTCATCCTTTTGATAGTGGTAGATGAAGGTTCCATAAAATTAAAGAAATTAGTGGATTCAAATTAATATTTATCCCAACTTTAATTATTGCTCAGAGCAAGAAATTGATGGATTAAAATGAATGTTTATCCCAAATTTTATTTATAGCTTAGAGCAAGAAATTAATGGATTTAAATGAATGTTTATTCTAGATTTTATTTATAGCTTAGAGCAAGAAATTAATAGATCCAAATGAATATTTATTCCAGCTTTTATTTATAGCTTAGAGCAAGAAATTAATGGATTCAAATGAATGTTTATCCCATATTTTATTTATAGCTTAGAGCAAGAAATTAATGGATTCAAATGAATGTTTATCCCAAATTTTAATTATAGCTTAGAGCAAGTAATTAATGGATTCAACTCAACGTTTATTCCAGCTTATGTTGCATAGAGTAAGTAAAAAGTGAATGCAAGACAAATATATATTCCATTTTTTGTGTTGCTTAGAGAAAGTGGTAATGGATATAAAATGAATGTTATATTTTAGCTTTTATATTGCTTAGAATAGGTGTTATTGAATACAAAATGAATGTTACATTCTAGCTTTCATATTGCTTAGAGCAAGTAATAATAAATATGAAATGGATGTCGTTACAACCTCTAGTTGCTTAGTTAAATTTGATGCATTCTTGAAATGGGCAATCATGCTAGTTCCATTGTTGTTATGTTAGCCTTAGTGAGTTAAGGATACCATATTTGGTAAAACTAAAAATTATCTACCGAGAGGATGGGTTTTCCTCCAGACACGATAACTGGTAGTAACTCTATATAGAGGGCAAGGTGGTCGAGTGTCATTACTAAAATGTAATGTGAAAGGTTATACCAGACTACCCATGGATACATAAATAGCAAGTCCTACGTAATCCATGGCTACCTTGATAGAAAATTTGGGGAAATGAAGACTAACTTCTGAGACATAGTTGTGGTGTTGACTCTATGAACAATGGATTGTCTCATAGAGAGAATTAGTAGAAGAGTAATGATAGGGCTTTAATGGAACCTAGGACTAAATGGATGGTCCATATATTTGTAAATATTAGCTTGATAATGAAATAAGAATGGAATGACTTTTGAAGGTTGGGTTTCCCCACGAGGTTTCTCCCAAGATAATTATGGTGTCAATATGGTAAAAATTATGTGTTTACTCTTGCTTTATGTTAGTTTGCTTGATGCACCAGTTGAGTAGATCATGTTAACTTTGTGAACAATAGAATGAGTTATGAAATGGAAATAATGATATTTGATTAATGAGTTATGAAATAGAAATAATGTTATTTGATTAATGAGTTACGAAATGGAAATAATGTTATTTTATTAATGAGTTATGAAATGGAAATAATGTTATTTGATTAATAAGTTATGAAATGGAAATAATGTTATTTGATTATTTAGTTATGAAATAGAAATTATGCTATTGATTACTAAGTTAGAAATGAGATATCATGGGAAGTTATGAACTTTCATGTTAAGCTAGTTATATCTAGTAGAATAAGTGTGCCTAGTAACTATGGTGGAGGTTGCATCTACTCTCGTAGTAAACAATTAAATGAGAGGAAAGCTAAGGAATTAGTCAATTACATCATAAAGGAATTTGATGAGTGAATATTAGAAAAGAAGTTAAGAACCTTCGATAGAATACCTATGGGATTGCAAGCACACATCATAAAGGAACTTGATGAGGTGATTGAGAGAATTCGGATACCATGTCGACCTAGATGATTGAAAATGTTGTCCAAACTCCTCTAAGGATCATACAAATAGGGTTTTAATGAGGCAAGTGAAGTACTGACTAGCTCATATTTTATATGAGAGGGATAGTCAGGTTGAATACACTCTAGCCCTACTCTAATGAACAAGAGTAGTGGATAACTTTAAGCATACCTTTCGATAGAATGAAAGGGAAGGCAAGTTAGCAAAAGGGACCAGTGAGAGGGATAACTTGTAACTACTAGCCATACACCTAGTATACTTGTGTAGATAGACTTGTATAGGATGTAGTGATGGGTGTGCTTTGGGTAAGACTGGATAAGTAATTATACAGGTTAGAATACATCCTAGTCTCACTAAAAAAATAGGATCAAAAATTGGGTTGTGACATTTGGTATCAAAGCCTAGGTTAGTAGTGGGATAGGCTAACTGCGCAACAATTATACTGGTTGTAATAAAAATAAAAACCTACCTAGGTATAAGGATTAACTTGTTTACTTAAAGACTAGAAAAACTAGGACTATCATAGCTTAGTAAGCTGATTCTCATTGATTCACCTATGTATGGCAGGAACAAAAACCACCCAAGAGAGGAAGGAGAGATGTCATACCAATGATAAGGCAAACACGATAGACCAATGTAGAAAATGGTAATCTAGATGTGGGTTCAGCTAACCCTAGTGAGGAAAGAGAGGATCTCATAGAAACAGTGTAATATTCCATTTTGAAGACTATGTGGACCCCACACATTGTAATATTTTATTTTTTTCATTTGTGGACAAGGAAGTGGGACGTCCCCCTTTTTCTAGGCTAATAGGTATTTTATGTAATAAAAATTAAGTGTTGAGGATTAATGTTGATGTAACCCTCACTTAATGAATAATTAGAAACCTCTAGTGGGGTGACTAGGTATATAGACTTGGAAAGTCACTTTTAGAGTTTCATTATGTCATGTTCATCTTGTGAATTGTGAGAGAAAGTGTTTAACCCTTCCTCACCTTCTGTTGCTTAGGTGGTGTAACCTAAGTCTTTATAAATAGCTAATCTTGTAGATAATATGATGTGCCCTTGTTCTTGATTGGATATTGGGTGGATCTGTCTAAGGATTCATAATTGTGTTGTCTATTTTGGTGTGTTGGAGTTTGGGATTGGGTCATCTAGCTTTGGGAGGCCATTTGTGCATGTTTTATGATCTATTTTGTCATCATAGGAGGATTGCCCAAATTTGGATATATTTATAGCCAATTTTGAGGGTTGATTTGTGTTTTTGGATAGTTGTTGTCTTGTTTGCAATTTAAAAAAATTAATAAAAAATTTGCATGATTGGAACATCCATTTTTTAGGGTTTCTAGAGTAATTTTTGAGTAGTAATTGCAGATATGATCTACTTTGTAGAAATCTAATTTTTATTTTTTAAACCCTAGTTTGTTGAGTTAGGGTTATTACATTGGTATCAGAGCTGGTTTCCTACTAGTTTGTGAGAGCTCTTTATGTAGCCAAATAGGTACTATCTGAGGAGAAATAAGTCAAACCCTAACCTCAACTAGGGGAAATAAATTATAGAACTAAAATTTGAACAAATGGAGATGGTAGAGATGGAAGATGAGCAAGAGTAGAAATTTGACACCATGCTTGAGTTACTAACTCATTTGGTGACCAATATGGATCAGGGTGGAGTTCAGCCACCACCAAACTAGGGAGAAAACCCTAACCCTCATCTACCACTAGATAAAGGAGAGCCATCAAATAGGATGGTCATTTGGGACCAAGGGAATGAGAGGTATGTGAGATACACTCATTATCCTTTGCCCAGGCCAATAAAACCTATGTTTTTGCCCAAGAAATAACTTGATGTACGCTAGGAGACTGATGAATTGGATTCCCTATTTGTAAAATATCAATGTAGGGCTGAAGAATTTAGAAATGCAGTCACTTTCTAGAGTTACCTAGAGATCATGGGGAAGAAGGCTAGGAGAGGTAGCAAGTATAGAGAAATAAATAAATTGTAATAGAAAATGCAATTAGAGGATCAAGTTGTGATAAGGCCTAACATGATCAAGGAAATGGAAAATCAACTTAATACGATCAAGAAAAGACTCCAAGAAGCCACTAACCGCAAAAAAAATTATGTTCATCTAAAGAGGACTCCAAGAGAATACTCTATAGGGGAAAGGGTGTTCTTAAAGGTTAATTCAATGAAAAGTGTAATTAAATCCACAATTTTAGATGCTTGATTTGTAGGACCTTTTGATATTACTAAGAAAATAAGCTAGGTTGCATACCAACTTGCCTTACCGCCTAACATATCAAAGATCCATGACACCTTCCACATATCCTTGCTTAGGAAATATGTTGCTGATGCTAATCATGTGTGGAATATTTCTAAACTATAGATGGCAAACCTAGAGGGTATTGAAGTGATGCCAATGAAGATTCTAGAATTTTGTTCCAAATCCTTGAGAAAAGATATTCTAGAGCAATGTAAGGTTCAATGGGACTATTATTCAGAAAGAAGTGCCATTTGGGAGAAAGTGGATGAAATGAAGAAGTATTTTCCTTTCTTGTTTTAAAAATTTTAATAACTTTTTGTTTGAGAATATGTAATAAATTTTTTTTGAAACATTTGTAATAACGTTTTATGACACGAAACCCACAAGACTAGGTTTAATCCAATGGGGGTAGTATATCATACCCCACCCTAGAAGGATTTTTTCATGACATACTATGTATTTATGAATGACTAAAGGATACCTATTTTAAATGCTTGAATGATTATTACAATAGTTATAATGATCCATCTTGGAAAATATGGTACTGTTAATGTGTGTCAATGTGTAGCACTAGGTACATCCATGGGTGAAGGAGTTAGAATCAACAACCAAGGATAGGATACTTAAAAAGGGAAGTGATGACTAAGACAACTCAGGGTAACACCTAGAGCTAAAGTTGGTAGCCTAGAAGATATCACAAATTATCTGACTGATATGGGTGACTGGGCTGATGGAAAAACTCCCACATTGTTTGTTGCACTTAATTGTTTGTCCTAATGCTTGTTGTTTGTAAAAATTTTTATTTGAGGAACTTCTTCAAAAAAATTATTAATGGATATAAAGGATCCATTACACCAAATCCGTTCAAAAATACCATACTAATGGTTGATATTAGTATAGGTATAAGGATGAATTTAGCAAACCCACAGATAAAACCAAGAGGACATCCCAAACTTACACAGGTAAAAGGTCGAGAAACGTAGATGAAATAAAGAGTGTACACAACCCATAAAAACAACATTTGAACGAATGAGTCAGCAAGAACCAGGAAAAAACCATACAACCCCATCCGTAGGTCACTAGGGTATATTTATTTAGAATAGTTATAATATATATGCATGTATTTTTTAAATAATAGATAACTTTTAAATAATGGTGATTTGAAGTTTATAATTAAAAGTAATTTTTTTGAAAAATAAGTTTCTATTTTGAAATGCATGTTGAATAAGCTCTTTTAAAGGAACAACGTCTATTCTTTAAAAGGTATGGTTCTTTCTCTTAAAAAAGGAGAAATATTCTAGATAAAGCATAAGCAATGATGATGATTAAAAAAATATTTAAAATAATAAAATATCTATCCTACCACCCGCAATGGATAACACAAAATTTAAGGTGATGAATGGCATTAATGAGAAGGAAAACTTTTGAGGTTGGGAAAATAGATCTGAACCTATAAAAGAGACTAAAATTTGTGTGAATAATGGTTGTGAATAAGGGGAATGAGTTCTTATGGAAATGGAGAAAACAAAGACTCGAAGGAGATTAGCAAGAAGGATTGAGGAAGGAGATTCATAAGAATTTATTTAAACTTGAAAACAGGTTGGAATCTTCATTTACATGGTCAGTTTTAATATTTTTTTTAATAATTATGTATGGTTTAAAAATATTTGTTTGTGTTCAATTTAAAGAAACAGTCGGTGATCAATTTAATTCTTGTATGACCCCTCCCCTCTATGTAAGTTTTACTCATAGCCCTGATAGGCCTCCTCCGTGAATCCCTTTGTGGATAGCTAGGATTGGGAGTATTTATTTTTAGCACATGGGTCAGTTTTCTTCATTGTTCATTGTTATCTAGCAATGATGTGTTTGTTGTCTTCGATAGAAACCCTATTTACATCTAGATCATCTTGGATGGGCTTGGCTTTTATTGTCTCATCCCTAAAACCTATTTTTATTATTTGGTTGCAATCAATTGATCATATGTCTTGCGTTATTTGTTCATCCAACATTGTGATGCATTGAAATCGATGTTAGATTCCTTGGTATACCATTTTAGCTTTTGTTAATGGTTTGATATTGCTTGAGGGGGGTTTGGAAGGAATTTCCAATGATACTCTAAGACTCTGGTCATTGCCCTAAGCAAACTATGAACGCTGGTTTATGTTCGGGTCACTTAGGAAGATGGCTTCAATGAATCCATATGCGAGCATTGTCCCATATGGGGTATGCTCTAGCAACTGAAGTGATTAATGGGAGCTTGGCTCTCTAAGCCCTTCAATAACCAAGTGGTGTTCATATGACCAACCACTTGGTGGTTGCTTGTGTTTCATTGGTAGTCATAGTTTGATTGTCATCCTTGCCAATTTTTCCATGTGTTTCTAGTAGATTGACTCTAGTCTATGCTCATTGTTGCCACTTGTCACATATTACCATTCATGTTTGGTCAATGTGCAAATTAGACCCTCCTTTTGTTGTCTAGACTGAGCTTGGGGTAGTAGTTTGAATGGTTTTAAAGATCACTGTTATATATTATAAGGAAAATAGATTGTAATATATCGAATGGTTAAATAATCGTTGTTTATATATATATATATATATATATATTATTATTTTATTTTATTTTTTTTTTTACATGGTGGAATCGGTAGCCACCATGAATTCGGGAAGGCTGTCCATTTTTTATGGCTGCCATAGTATTCTATGATGTCCATCCTGGAAGCCACCACACAAATATTCAGGCAGTCCATCCCTATAACCGCCATGCCACAATCATTTTAAACCTTTTACACCACTGAAAGCACCAGGAAAGGGACAAGCATTCAATATGGCGAGGCCCGAGATTTGAACCTTGGACCTCCACCCCCCTTATGGGGTTTGGATGAACTAATTGGTCTACACATCAGACCTTGTTATTTATATTTTTAAAAAGGAAATAAAAATGTATTTATTTGAATTTTTTTATTGATAACGGGTTTTGAAAGGGGCCCAAAACCTTTTTACAAACTTCTAATGGGATCCCAAGTGAGATCAACCTAGAATGGGACACAGTAAAAGGGGGCCACATATGTTGACCATGAAACTAAAAATCAATAGAACAGAAGAGGAAAAGACCTATAGGCAAGCACAAGAAAAAAATGTTTCAATTGGAAGATAGAGGAGGACAGTCCAAAAAGGATCCAAACATAGCACATCATTTCGAAATATAGTCTTCATCATCGTTGTCTTTGGTATCATCGTCCCTAGATTATCCATATTTTTGGGCTTTCATCTAGTTGATAATATTGCCAACCCTCATGAGCATTGACATAGCTAGCAAAATGATATCATTCAAATCTAACATCTGGTCTACATCACCCATCATCTAAATGAAAATTGAACCAGCGGACAACCCTTCTAAGGTCTTCTACAACGTGTTTGTAGAGGATGTGTACTCAATTATGGAGACGTTGGTAAAAATCACGTTCTTACCTTTCTCATTGGAGGATTTGACCTGGGCAAAATGCCTGCTAGGAGTTGAGGACGAACCTTTTGCCAATCTTGACTTGCTTGCCCTAGTGGGGGTTCCAACATCAACATCAATGGTCAGGCCCTCAAGAATAGCTTCCAGCAGTGCTAGAGGTAAGTCTGGGATGGGCTCAGGGATGGGATTAGCCACTGGTTTTTCAACTTCAATGATTATTTGGTCTGTATTTTAACTGATGTAGTTGTAGATGATCAGGTAAAGACATTTATGCTTTGTATACACTGATTTCCCTTTATCAACAATGTCAAAATAAATTTCCATCGATCGAAAGAGGTATTTTGAGATGTTGATTAACTTCACATCCTTCACATAGTTCAAAAATACCATATGGAAGCTCTGCAAAGGGGAAAATAGTTCATCAATCATTAGGTACTACATAATTGGCACCAGAACATGGTTTTAAGATAGATGGAGGTCCTCCCAGATGAACCCATTGTCCTTCTTGGACAAGAACTTCCCTTTGTCATGGAAATGAGCAAGTTTCCCCACCATCGAATGCTTGTCACAGTGGATGATCTTCCCATCATTGGAAATATCCATGATCTTGACCAGTAAGTCAATTGTGACTGCAAATGTAAGTCCCTTTAAGGACACAGTGCCACTTTCCCATGTCTAAATGAACTCCTTCGAAAGGTCGGCATCATGTCCTTGAAATTTATTTGAATTATTAAGTAATCATGTGTATATTTAATTGGAAAGAAATAGTGCAATATATCTTAGAGTCGTTTATTCTAATAAAAGATAATAGACAATATTAATGAAAGAGAATATTGTTTGTATTTAATGAAATGAAATAGACAACATTTGATGAAAAAATATATTGGTGATGTGTATATATATATGTATGTATTTATGTATGTATGTATTCAAGTGATTTTATGTATTATTTATAATCGTGCCTTTAGATGAATGAATTTTATTTCAAAGGAAGAATTGCATTCTTATTTCTATGGAAAGGGAAGAATTTTAATGAATATTAGAATTGTTTATTAAAGGAAGGAAGAGATTTTTTATGTTCTTTTATTATTTAATGGTGAAATTGTTTATGGCTTTTAGTAGATTAAGTATCTAACTTGTTAAGGTTTATGGGGCCTTAATAGGTTAGAGAAATGGGTAATTTAAGTACTTAATTAGTTAAGGTTTATGGGGCCTTGGTTAATTAAGGAAATAATTAAGTTAGTCAAATCTAAGGGAGGACTTTTATGTTCAAACATGAACCTTGATTGTTAAAGGATGTTTGATAAGATGAAATATGACTCTCCTAGATGTTGAATGAATAATTTGTAAAGATGTATTTGGTGATTGTATAGTTGCAAACTGTGTTGGAAATCTAGCTAGCCATACATTAAAACATAAATTTGGGTTGTTAGATGGTATTTTAAGAATTGGAAAGCATATCCTATTAGAGGAGATAAAAAAAAATTATAGATCTTCAAAATATATGCAATATGCAAAAAAAATGGGCTCAAAAGGACACCCGAGTCAAAAGTTATGGCCAAAATACTAAGACATGTAATAAACACCGTCGATGTAGATCTGACGGATGTGATTTGCTAGGGTTAGGGTTTACTTTATTTTTTCTTACTTAATGAAGTTTTAGGTTTTTCTTTTAAGAAGAAGAATTTTACATTGTAGCAAGTGTGTGAGCTCTTCCAGAGCCTATGAGGAGATTACAACAGAGTACTTGAAACTTTGCCAAAATTATTCTAGATAATAAGAAGATAATATTTGCTCCAATTTTGTTTTATTGTATTATTGTAAATTCTTCATTTGGTATCAGAGCGAGGTGATTGAGAAATTGGGTTCGAGTAACTATGGAATTTTTGCTGCAAGTTTTACAAAAGCTTCTAGGAGATCTCAATTCGTGTTGAAGGGAGCTATTATGGCCAACAACATTGTTGAGTGAATATTTTTCCCTATAGCAAAATGATCACCACAACTAGAGTATCAAATAAGAAACTCTCTCTTGCAAAGAAATTAAGTAGCATTATTCATTTCTCCAAGGTTCTTGTGAACAAACATTCATGTGCATATAATCAATCAAGACTAAAGCAAATAAATGAATGTATACCAGAATAACTTAAACCATGCAAGTAACAGTTAACAAGGGGCCTTTAATGATTTGAACAAGTACTTTGCAACCATAATCCATTAAATCAACCAAATGTGAAGATAGCTTCTTTTAATGTTCTTGAGATTAAAGTGATCTACCCGAAACCCAGTTAGTAACCCCTTTTTATCTTCAGCTTAAAAAGATTCCAAATGAGAAAGTGTGTGGTATAAGCCACTTCATTTTAAGCTCCGTGCCTTTAACATGAGGTTCATTTTTTTAGAGTTAGCAGGTTCATTTTATCTTCATTTAAAAGTGTTCCACTATCCCTATGTTAGCATTTGGTGTTAGTAAAGTTAGCAATGTTAGCAAAAATTAGTAAGTTAGAAAGTTAGGATTCATTCACTTGATCTGACTTAATGTGCATTTGGAATTAGTAGCCCTCCTAAACCCATATTTTGTCTAAAAATTAGATGAAGGTGTTTGGAGATGCAAGAATGAAAATCTAAATTAAAGAAGTGGATCTAGAAGTGGCTTTCTCTTCTCCGCTATTAATCCCTGGTTTTCTTTGGGAAACACTAGATCTGTAAACAAACCCTCCAATTTTTGGTGCGAGCAGATCGCTTTCTCAAGCATAGACACAGAGCATACTCTTGGTAGATTTATTTACCTTCTTTATAACTTAGATTATTCATGGCAATAAATGAACTATTTATGCACATAAATTCTAGAATGGACCAGAATCAAGAAATCAACTACATACAAAAATTTTGGAATGGACCAGAATAGAATGAAAACAAATGCAAAATTTTTGGAATGGACCAGAATCAAGGAACAATTAGCAAAAATTTTGGGATGGACCAGAATAGAATGAAAACAAATGCAAAAAATTCTGGAATGGACCAGAATCAAGGAACAATTAGCAAAAATTCTGGAATGGACCAGAATAGAATGAAAACAAATGCAATTTTTTTTGGAATGGACCAGAATCAGAAAAGTAGATTTTAAGGTAAGATTAATCTAAATATCAGAAAAATAAAATAGAAACATTATTTACAAAAGTTAGCTAGAAAACCCAAAACAGAACATTAATTTGGTTAGCAATCTCCTCCCTGCAAAACCCCAAGTTATGAGATGAAATTCTAAAACAACCTGACCTAACAGACCTGCAACATAAACATAGTCAGATTAGATCAGATGCAAGACTCTAAGGAAACAAATGATTGCATCATTCTATCATTCACCTATCGTAACCCACTTTATGGCATAAACGAATAGATACAAGAAGCAATAATGCAAAGGAAAGATTTACAGAAACAACAACAGTCTTAGTTTCAGTCTCCTTTTGATTTCACACACAAAAGTTGCTCTTGCCAAATAAAAGCTCCTTTATTCCGAAAGATAGTCTTTTTTTTTCTACAATTTCTAGCCCTTACTTTCGGAAATCTCATGGGCTTAAATAAAAAAAAATCTAACCCTTGGCTTTCCTTTTCCTAATTCGTCTCTTCATTTCCCTTGAATATAACAAAATGAATAGCTTCTTTCCTTATAAAACCCTTTATATATATTATAACATATATGTATAGAATTAAAATAATATTTCAACCCTCTTAAAATACCATGGCTTTATCCCTTATGACTCCCATCATAAATCCCATGACACTATATTATAATATATATAAACAAAACATTGAAAATTCCTTTCCCCCTATAGCTCCCATGTCCCCTACTTTCTTTTATTTTAACCCTTACAAAACAACATGGGCCATGATAGTGAGCGCCATCGATGCCCTCAAATATTCACATTGCAACGTGCTATACCCAAAGGGGGGTACATCGTGCTCACATCAAAACTAAACATGAACCATAGCGAAGGGTAATTAACTTTGCACCCAGCATCAAAACAAAAAAAAAATAAAATAAATAAAAAAACTCCCTTTGTCTTCGATCGGGGAACGCCAGCGAGACTCGAACCCGAGTCGATGGGACGCGAGCCTTATCCTGGCTTGCCCATACCACTATGCCCAAGGCTTGGGTTAAGACCCAAGCCTTGGCCTACGAATTATGCTTCCTCCTGCACGACAGTCTTCCCTACGATGTCTCTCCATTCTATGCTACAACTGCTAGGCGGCGTTCCTCTGTCCTGCTTCACTCTGAACACTGCCTTTGATGCCTGCTACATCACCGCCCAAGCGCTGCTCACCTCAAAAACCACCATGGAGTCTTTGGCTTAGCTTTCTTTCGATGCCCAAAGCTCCATTTCGCTATCACTCCCGATGAACCCGTAACATCTACCGTGCTGCTGCTTGCTGTTCATTCGAACCATTTACCATCGAACACTCTGCACACACGACATCACCATCGATGCGGCATCCTTCGATATCAACACTGCAATAGGGATTTTTTTTATTTTAACTTTAAAGTTGGGTAAAGCGTTCATCAAAATTTGATTTGATATACACTTCTATGGCAACCCCGAACATCCCCTATACACTTCATCCTTCGAGTCCCGTGTCATACGTTGTCGCACCATATGAATGCTGCCATACTATCTTTTTACACTCCAAATCCCCATTGCTATGTCCTTGGATATTGTTCCCCGATGACATCGACGTCGACGTCCAACTTTTGATCGCAAGTCTCCTTCGGCTACACTGCACCCTGCCTATGTCTGGCAGATTCTTTGTAACGACGGCCAAATTTAGTGCCCAAATTCTATCAACGATGCTCTGCTCCAAGCCTACTCCGCATGTTGACCGCGTGGGGTCCATCGCTGCATCACTGTCTCTGTGTTATGAATCCACCGGTGGTGAACTTCAGCAACAGGCAGGCAACGGTGAAGCTGAGAAATCAAGTAGAACACCCCCCGGAGTATGGTGATGTGGCCGCCCAAGGTGAGCCCGAAGGTGACCGCCGGATTGACGTGGCCGTCGAAGATGTTGGCCATGATGGAGACCACCATGAAGAGTGCAAACCCATGCGCCACCGTGACCGCCTATTATTGGAATCCTCCACTATTGTCCATTCTGAAGCCTGACACTCGACTCCGACGATCATTTTTGCTATGCACACCTGCTTCGTAACGGTGCCCAACTACTGCCATCAATTGCTCGACCGTTTATACCGCTCTTTTGGTCTTGCCTATTGCCATCGTATTCTCCTATCATACATCCATGCATGCTTGTCTACCACGTTAATGCCCTGCTGGCAAACCTAGCTATCCGCCTTGGTCTTTGCAGTATACAATGCTATCCCAACCTTCGACTTCGAATTCAATTTGGGATTCCCCATGGGTCCATTCGACGTGTATCCACTTATCATGGGTTTGCCACGTTGTCACACGCCCGGGAGGTCTCATCTTCGATCATCCAGTGGTCCTGTATAACATTGGGTCTTCATAATGTTCTCTTTGGTTGGTCGTCATCCAACGAATAAGCTGCACACCACCAAAAAAATCTATATTAAAATTAATAACAAAAAAGTTTTAAATTCTAATAAATAGCCTTTTGTTTCGCTTTGTTCATCGAGATGCCATTTTTTGAATGCGAGTAATGATACGAAAACATTTTTTTTATTGTTTTCATTATCTGAAACACCCATGACAAGAAACACCAACACTCGACAGTAAACTTGCTAAACAACACAAAAATGATGACAAAGCTGCCAAACAATGACGATAAAAGTTGTCGACAATAAAATATCATCGACAAAAAAATTTGTCGACAATAAAATATCATCGACAAGAAAAAGTTATTGACAATAAAATATCATCGACAAGAAAAAGTTGTCGACAATAAAATATCGTCGACAAGAAAAAGTTGTCGACAATAAAATATCATCGACAAGAAAAAGTTATCGACAATAAAATATCATCGATAAAATATTGTCGACAAGAACCGACAACAATTGCAAAACCCACGACAAAACGAAGGCATAGACCCTTGAAACAAACTGCAAACATCGAACTTTCAAAACCAAAAGGGTGGGTCCCCAATTTTTTGGGGCTCGTTGTGGAGCAGCCACAACAAATGGCGACTCTACTAGGGAAATGCTCCTGAGCATTTCGGTGAGAACCCAACCTGAAAACCTACAACTCAACTGCAAGCATTAGCAAATATCCAAAGAATGTAAATAGACCAAAAATACATGAAACATTAGAATCATTCAGCATCAGCTCAATGTGTGCATAGTGATTCATTCTTTATCATTTGAAATAGTTCCACATTCTATTGCCAGTTTCACATGAATGCATATAATGAATCATGGAGGGTCTATGCAAGATTGAATGTATTGCCAGAATAATAAACTATGACTAGCCTGCTTTGCAAGGACTCATAAACTTTTAGTAGCATGAGCATAAACATTAAAACTATCAAATCCTCTCAGGACCAATCATGCATGAATTTAGTTCATATACCCAATCTCAAGGTTGGTTATGCGCCACTGCCATATTGAATCAATGTGCATGTGTAAGTGAAATCAGAGCTTTGGGGAATCATATTCTCAACCTAAGCGTGATGAGAATTTAACCCTATCCTTACTACTCTGATTTGAGTTTATTACCTCATCTTAAGCAAAATGATTAAACCTGTTATGGATAAAACTGCCAGGCTAGCCTATCCGTGTGAGTGGTCAGAGGTCTTGCTTTTAAATGAGACATGTCGCCATGCATGAGCCTACTCCACTGCCAGTCAGGCGTCTATAGCCCCGATGGAGATCAACCCCATAGTCCAGGCTTTGGCTTTGGCTTTCTTGAATTTTAGGGATGACTACCCATCCTTGTGAGGGACATGTAGTATGATCCTTCCAATCCAAATGATGTGATGGAGGTGGAGTAGTAATGGCTTCCTTGAACCTTAGGGATGACTACCCATCCTTGCAAGGGACATGTAGTACGATCCTTCCAATCCAAATGATGTGATGGAGGTGGAGTAATAATGGCTTCCTTGAACCTTAGGGATGACTACCCATCCTTGCAAGGGACATGTAGTACTATCCTTCCAGTCCAAATGGGTTTTAAGTATTGTGGGAGTGGTGAAAACCACTATTTCATGGACTATGTTTTGCATGATGGGACAAACAAGAAAAATTCTTTTCACCTCACTTTTCTTCCAAATATGGTTTCAACCATTTTTCCCAAGATGTTCTTTATATGTGTAGAACGTGTCTAATTCAAGACAATGCGGCATCAGCTTCCAACCCCAAGACCTTACTTAATGCTTATTGTGCAATGATCCTAAGAGGGTCTGACATGCTTTTGGCGGTTTGCCTTTGAAATATGGAATGGAATGAGACTCAAAGTTATTATGCAATGTATCCTGAAAACAAATGAGTAAGATGGATTATACAAAATACTTCACCCTATCTTGCAAAATTGACAACTTTCATGTATCCCAAATTTCAAACGATATTCTTTAATGTGTTTGCAGTACTCGTGGAGCTTCCTGTAATACAATTCTGTTGTTTCATATACTTCTAGTTTTAAAACATTGATAAGGATACAGACTAACATCTTCGCTATCCCCCCTTTTTTTTTTATCAAGCCCAAAACTGGTCCAATGACCAACACACCAAGCTAAAAAAAAAAACAAAAATCAAATCTGCACACACAAAACAAAGCATGACATATTCACATATAATACAAGGCCTTGCCATTTCAGGCCTGGAAATAGTGTTTTAAATGCAGTCCATTGACGGGTAAAACCAAATATTTTTTGTCCAAGGTTTTTAGTCTAAAGTTGTTTTCACCTAGGACTTCAAAAATTTGGTAAGGACCCAACCATAAGTAATCAAATTTATCATGATCCCCTTTCCTCTCATGTCTCTTATCCCACAACAACACTAAATCTGAAACTTTAAATGTTTTGACTCTAGACTTTTTATCAAACCACCTTTTTACTACATCTTGGTGTTTACTAAAGTGAAGCATAGCCTCATCCCTCTTTTCATCTAGATGCATCAATTGTGTTAGTCTAGTTTCAAGTTTATTATCAGTTCCAAGGTAATATTTCATGAAATGTAATGTTTGTAACTTAAGATTTGTGGGAAAAATAGGATCTTGGCCATAAACTAAGTGGTAAGGAGATGTTCCTAATGATTCCTTGATTCTGATTCTATCAGCCCAAAGAGCCAACTTAAGTTTGTTATGCCAATCTCTAGGATTTCTTTCAAGCAACTTTTTAATGACACATAACAAATTCTTATTAGAAGACTCAGCCAAGCCATTACCTTGTGGATAATAATTGGAAGAAAACTTCAAACTCACCATGTTGTCGAATGCCCAATTTGCAAATTCTAGAGAGGAGAAAGCGGAACCGTTATCACTTACAATGGAGTTAGGCATTCCGAATCGAGTGACAATGTTATCCTCTAAGAACTTAATAACAACTTTCGAAGTGGCATTTTTAGTGGGAATAGCTTTCGTCCACCTTGTGCAATAGTCTGTAGCTGTGAGAATGTATTTATGGGAATCGAATGAATTGGGACTGATGATCCCAACAAAATCCAAACCCCATTGTGCAAAAGGTCTAGACTCAATTACAGATTGTAATGGCATAGAAGCACCCCTTTCTCTATTTGTCACAATTTGACAAGTATGACATGACCTCACATGAGCATGAGCATCTTTGAACAATTGAGGCCAATAGTAACCAACTCTAAGGATTTGATGGGTTGTGGCATTAGCAGACCCATGTCCTGTCCCATACTTACCGTGGAATTCCTCGAGTACTTGTGCTGCCTCTTTTCGATCAATGCAACGAAGGTAAATTCCTTCGTGGTTTTTCTTGTATAATGCACCGGATCTGATTAGAAAATTAGCAGATTTTAGACGCAAGGCTCTTCGTTGAGTAGAATTTAAATGTGGTGGACACTTACCATTTAGTAAAAAATACACAACATCTACGTACCACTCATCTTCAGTTATATCTGCTATTTCATAATGCTGACATGAGACTAAGGGATCATTTTCTGCTATGGCCTTAACCAACCCTTGTCCCCGCACTATCTTCATAGGTTGAATTTCAAGATAAAATTCTTGAAGAGTTGAGATCCACTTACCCCATATTTCACCCAGTTCATTCTGTATAAACATGGCTTTAACTACAGGATCTGGGACTATAGCAAACACCCTACTGTGGACTATATAATGTCTGAATTTTTTTACAGTCTTAAATAGGGCATACATTTGCTTGTCCAAGATGGAATATCTCAATTTTGCATCTTTGAGAGGAGTACTAAGGAAGGCAATAGGATTTTCAATGTTGCGTTCACTCTTTTGAGTTAGAACACTCGCAAAGGAATGGTCTGAAGCAAATGTGTAAATGTAGAAAGGTTTCACATAATCAGGACTCACTAAAATTGGGGCTCTAGAAATTGCATCCTTGATTCTTTTGAAAGCATCCCTGTTTTCATTTGTCCATTTGATTTGGACCTCTTTCTTCAACATATCGTTCAGAGGTTTCACAATTTCTGAAAAACCTGAAATAAATTTTCTAACAAAATTAATTTTCCCAAAAAATGATCTCAGCTCTTTTTTGCTATTGGGAAAAGAAATCTATTGTATGGCATCTATCCTTTTAGGATCAATGGAAATTCCATCTTTGGATATTATATGTCCCAATAATTTTCCTTTCGTTACCCCGAAAATGCACTTCTTTGGGTTGAGTGAAATGCCATGTTCCCTACACCTTTGGAGAACTTTCCTTAGATCCTTGACATGGTTCTCCCTGTTCATAGAGAAGACAGGAATGTCATCTACATAGAAAATAATGCATTTATCGATGAGCCCCTTAAAGGCAAAGTCCATGGCTCGTTGGAATGTGGCACCTGCATTCAACAATCCAAAAGGCATTCTCCTATATGCAAAAGTGCCCCATTTTGTGGTGAAGGCGGTTTTCATCCTATCATTAGGATGGATGAGGACTTGATTGTATCCTGAATAGCCATCCAGGAATGACATCATTTCCGACCCATTTACCTTTTGAAGGATTTCATCAATGGTAGGTAGAGGGTAATTGTCCTTTTGTGAGGCCTTATTCAGATTTCTAAAATCAATACATAGCCTTATCTCTCCACTCTTTTTCCTCACAGGGACCAAGTTAGCAACCCATGTGGAATGCCTAATAGGAAAGATGATTTTAGCTTCTAATAGTCGCTTCACCTCTTTCTCTATCAAGGGCTCTAGCAACGGATTGACTGGCCTCTATCTTTGCCTAAAGGGTTTGGAGTCTGGCTTCAAAGGAATTGTATGCATTATAACATTCTGATCATAAGTTCTCAACTCCTTATAGCTCCAAGCTATGCAATCTATGTATTCCTTCAATGCATTGGCAATGGAATTCTTTTCATGTTTGGTACATGCCTTTGCAATGAATATTTCGTGAGGGTTTTCTGCACTTCCAATATTGACTAAGTCACAAGCCTCTTTGGGAGGTGGAACTTTTCTCCCTCCTTTCGGTTGGTATCCAATATCAAACATTTTATCCAATGAGGCCATCCCATTTGGCATCTCATTCCACTTTCCAGTAGCTTCCATTTTCAAATCTGCCTCTTCTTGCCCTCTCTTGTCTTCATCAATAACCTGACTTTCAAAAATACCAGAATTAGTGACAAAGTTGAATATGTGTCTGTCATTATCAAAGACTTGGAAATTCGTGACGTTATCAGGTATCGAGGGGCAAGGGACTAATTCTATGGAAAATTTCTTGCACTTCTTGTGATCCACTGGTTTAAGCATGCTAGCAGCTACGGCTAAAGAATCTGCCAAACGATTGCCTTTTCTAGAGATTAGGGATATGTTAAAAGCATCAAATTCATTTATTAAATCTCTAACTCTGGTTTGGTAAAGGCTGAGCCGCTTGTTCTTACATGCATATTGTCCTTTAACTTGTTTTACCACCAATTCAGAATCACCTAAGACCTTGATACATTTGATTTTCTTCCAAAGGGCCAATTGGAGTCCGAAAATCAAGGCCTCATATTCTGCCACATTGTTGGTGGCTAGGAACTGTAATCTATATGCAACCAACATAGGTTTTCTGTCTAGACATGAAAGTTCAATACCAGCTCCTGCCCCTTGTTTGGACTTGGATCCATCAAATCTTAGAGTCCAAATCTTATGGTGTTCTTCAGAATCATTGCATCCAATACTTTCATTTCAAGAATTCTCAGGAATTTCTACGTCCAAGCAATAGGCTCCTAATTCAGTTTCAATGTATTGAATCTCATTAGGTTTGTTGTATTCTGTTATCATTTCCTTGAGCCTAGGTTCACTATCAATTCAAATTTGGTTGGCCACTCCTCTCCAAGGCAACCACATATGTGAAGAGTCTATTACAATGTATCCATTTAAGTTCTTGCTCCAATCTCTTCCCAACACCATGCCATATTTGATAGGAATGTTAAGTACCAATATATCTATGTGATGTTGAACCCTAGGTTCTGAGTTGACCTGAATAAGAACATCACTTAATTCTCCCACTACCTCCATGGCTGATCTATCTAGTTGCACCACCTTGCTTTTAGAAGGTTTTGGTGTAAGTCCCAATTTTTGATAGATTTCTAGGGGCATAATGCTAGCAGAGGCCCCTAAATCTATTAGACAATTGTGTAGATTTCTACCAGCAATTCTAATGGTTATAAGAAAGGGGGGTACGTCTCACTTTTCCCTTTTCAAAACCAATTGGGACTCAACACCCTTAGCTTCATGAACTAGGGTATGTGGATCCAAACCTTTTGGTGGACTTACTTCTTGGCCTAAAAGTTGGGACATATCATACATTGAGACATTGGCCTTAGTTTTCTTCATGTCTTCTATCAAGTCATAAGTGGGTTTTTTCGAATTTGACATGTTTTGCACCAACTTAGACTTCTCCACCATTGATGGAGGAGGTGGATTAACATCTCCTTTGAAATCAGGAGGAAGTAATGGGTTGTTTGGAGGGGTAGAGGAAGTTTTGGGATCCTTAGAACTCCTTGTGTAATACTTGTGATTTCCTTTCCCAAAACATTTATTGGCATGAAATTCCAATGTTTCTTCATCTTCTTTTCCAAAAAACTCCCCATCCTCCTCTTCTTCACTTTCTTGGGAATGTATAACTTCAGTCAATATAGACTCCTGCTTTCCATGGCAATAGTGTGGGCAATCATTATCACAAGATCCTAACTCTCCAAAATCTTTTGAGACATCTACCTGATTGGCTACGGGATTGGGTACTCATCCATTATTAGGATGTGTGTTGTATGTTCCTTTTCCTCTATGGTTATGAGGTCGATTATGACCCATGACTTGGTCAATTTTTTTATTAACATTTCCCACAGTAACCAAAACTTTGGCCAATGTTTCCTTCATGTTTTCTATCATGGATTCCGGCCCATGTGGTTGGGGCACTGTAATTTCGGGCCCAGTTGTATTTGTTGCATTAGCCACCTCTAGAATAGGTACAATGGCTTGGGTCTGGGCACTTTGATTCCATCCTAGATTCACATTTTGAATAGGAGTGATTGTTGGATAAGTCGTTGGGCTTGGCGTACTAATCGGAGTAAACCCAGGTATGGTCAACAAGTTATTGCCCATACTGAACCCAAGCAAGGTCATCGGGTTATTTGGAATCAATGCCTGTGTTGGAACAGAGGCATTAGGATAAGTGGGAAATGATGGTTGTTGGAAATTGTTCATTGTTGGAACTTGTGGTGCCATTAATTGATTCATCATGGCGAATTGACTGTATGGACCGTATTGTCCCAACCCAGTCAATTGAGACAACCCTACTCCTGGTAAGTTCATTTGTTGTTCAAGGGTCATTGTCTCCGCATAAGCTAAAGAAAGCGTCGTAACCTGAGGATTCCTTCTAGTCAACAAAGATGTTAACGGATCTAAAGCTCCAAAGTATAGTTGTAGGGCCACCGTAGGATCTACTGCAAAGTGGCGAGTCAAATTTGTATACAACTTTTGGAACCTCTGATTGAATGTTCTTATGGGCTCATTGGGTAACCTTTTGCATGATACGAATAAATTATAAATTATGGAAGGATCCAACAACATTCGAAATTGGCTAATAAAGGTAGTTTCTAATTGGGCCCATGAAGTAATGGACCCTACTGGAAGATTCTTGTACCATTCATTGGTCGTACTGTCTAGACTAGCAGGGAAAATTCGACAAGCGATATCTTCATGGGTAACTCCTTGTCTAAACATGTAATCCTTGTAAATTTGGACATGTTCTTCGGCTGTTATGGGACCATCATGCATGAATTTAGGCAATCCCCTTTCAATATTTCTAGGAAGGTCATGGACTATCCCAGGGATATCCAAGGGAGAACTTTGTGCACCATACCAAAGGGCAGGTGGCTGTTGTTGTTGTTGTTGTTGGGCCATGTTATTCAAGGATGTCGACCCTGTAGGAACAATGGCAACACTTGTAATGATGGGGATAGATGCACTTGGTGTAGTTGTCACACTTGAAATCGAGGATCCTCTTGGCAGATTTATTTACCTTCTTTATAACTTAGATTATTCATGGCAATAAATGTTGAGCAAGGTGTAGAAACAATATTGTCATTGTTGTGAACACAGACAGATAGATCAGTTGATGCAGTGGACAGGAGTTCAGAGGTCAGTTAGAGCATGTATAGTGAATTTCCAAGAAGACAGAAGTGGCCCAGATTGAAAGGATCAAAGAAAAAAACAAGTTAGAAAACTGTCGCGATATCGCGACATGTTTTATGTCGCGATATCGCGACATGTTTGAGGAGAGAGAAAATGCTAGCAAAACAGTCGCGATTTCGCGACATATCGAAGGAGAGAGAAAATGTTGGCAAAACTGTCGTGATTTCGCGACATATCGAAGGAGAGAGAAAATGTTGGCAAAACTATCACGATTTCGCAACATATCAGAGGAGAGAGAAAATGCTGATAAAACTATCGTGATTTCACGACATGTTGGACGAAATAGAAAGCGCAAGGAAAACTGTCATGATTTCATGACATGTTCAAAAAAGCGCAAGCAAAGAAAACTGTCATGATTTCGTGACATGTTGGCAGAGAAGAAATCAAGTGGAAAAACTATCACAATTTCGCAACATATTCGAAGAAGAAACACATGCAGGGAAAACTGTCTTGATTTCGTGACATGTTCTAAGAAGAAGCACATGCAGGGAAAACTGTCATGATTTCGTGACATGTTTGGAGAGAAGGCGCAGGCAAAGAAAACTGTCGCGATTTCGTGACATGTTTGGAGAGAAGGCGCAGGCAAAGAAAACTATCTCAATTTCGCGACAATCTACAAGAGAGGCAGTACGGATGAAAATGTGTCACGATTTCGTAACATGTTTGAGAGAAAGAGCTGGCAAGGAAAAATGTCACGATTTTGCGACAATTTGCAAGAGGAAGTGCTAAGGAGAAAAAGTGTCACAATTTCATGACATGTCGGGTTTTCGTGACCCAAAGAGGAGAGAGAGTGTACGGAGGCAAATGTGTCACGATTTTGTGACATGTGTTTTCGCGAGCGAAAGACAGAGAAAGGCACAAGGTAGCGAATGTGTCATGATTTTGTGACATGTTGTGTTTTTGTGGGTGACAGACAGAGAAGAGCACAAGGCAACGAATGTGTCATGATTTTGCAACATGTCTTGTTTTCATTGGTGCAAGCCAAGAAGAGTGTACGGATGCAAAAGATGTCATGATTTCACGACATGTCATGTTTTCACTAGTGCTTGCAGAGAAGAGTGTACGAAAGCGAAATATGTCATGATTTCATGACATGTCATGTTTTCTCTAGTGCAAGCAGAGAAGAGTGCAAGGAAGTGAAAGTATCACAATTTTGCGACATGTTCTATTTTCGTGGGCAAGAGACAGAGAAGGGATCAAGGCAACGAAAGTGTCACGATTTCGTGACATGTTCTATTTTCATGGGAAAGATACAGAGAAGATCTCAAGGCACCGAAAGTGTCATGATTTTGTGACATGTTCTATTTTCATAGGTTCAAGCTGAGAAAAGGACAAGGAGACAGAAACTGTCATGATTTTGCGACATGTATTTTCGTGGGTACAAGCCAAGAAGAAGACAAAGAGGCAGAAGTGTCATGATTTCGCAATAGGTCATTTTGGCGCAATCTAAAAATAGAACCTAGCCGTATTAAGATATGTAACTGTTAACTGAAGTTACACAGCAGTTACAAGGGACATTACAAAATAAATCATGCAACTAATTTAAGAACAGTCGAAGAAGGATAAATCTAACAGTCGTATAAATAGAATCAAATATGCATGCATGCACAGAAAGGAATCAAATCTAGACAAGAAAGTTCAATATCAGCTCCTGCCCCTTGTTTGGACTTGGATCCATCAAATCTTAGAGTCCAAATATTATGGTGTTCTTCATAATCATTGCATCCAATACTTTCATTTCGATAATTCTTCGTAATTTCTACATCCAAGCAATAGGCTTCTAATTCAGTTTCAATATATTGAATATCATTAGGTTTGTTGTATTCTGTTATCATTTCCTTGAGCCTAGGTTTACTATCAATTCAAATTTGGTTGGCCACTCCTCTCTAAGGCAACCACATATGTGAAGAGTCTGTTACAATGTATCCATTTAAGTTCTTGCTCCAATCTCTTCCCAACACCATGCCATATTTGATAGGAATGTTAAGTACCAATATATCTATGTGATGTTGAACCCTAGGTTCTGAGTTGACCTGAATAAGAACATCGCTTAATTCTCCCACTACCTCCATGGCTGATCTATCCAGTTGTACCACCTTGCTTTTAGAAGTTTTTGGTGTAAGTCCCAATTTTGATAGATTTCTAGGGGCATAATGCTAACAGAGGCCCCTGAATCTATTATACAATTGTGTAGATTTATACCAGCAATTCTAATGGTTATAAGAAAGGGGGGTACGTCTCGCTTTTCCCTTTTCAAAACCAATTGGGAATCAACACCCTTATTTTCATGAACTAGGGTATGTGGATCCAAACCTTTTGGTGGACTTACTTCTTGGCCTAAAATTTGGGACATATCATACATTGAGACATTGGCCTTAGTTTTCTTCATGTCTTCTATCAAGTCATAAGTGGGTTTTTCTGAATTTGACATGTTTTGCACCATATTAGACTTCTCCACCACTGATGGAGGAGGTGGATTAACATCTCCTTTGAAATCAGGAGGAATTAATGGGTTGTTTGGAGGGGTAGAGGAAGTTTTGGGATCCTTAGAACTCCTTGTGTAATACTTGTGATTTCCTTTCCCAAAACGTTTATTGGCATGAACTTCCAATGTTTCTTCATCTTCTTTTCCAAAAAAATCCCCATCCTCCTCTTCTTCACTTTCTTGGGAATTTATAACTTCATTCAATATAGACTCCTGCTTTCCATGGCAATAGTGCAGGCAATCATTATCACAAGATCCTAACTCTCCAAAATCTTCTGAAACATCTGCCTAATTGGCTACAGGATTGGGTACTCGTCCATTATTAGGATGTGTGTTGTATGTTCTTTTTCCTCTATGGTTATGAGGTCGATTATGACCCAAGACTTGGTCAAATTTTTTATTAACATTTCCCATAGTAACCAATACTTTGGCCAATGTTTCCTTCATGTTTTCTATCATGGATTTTGGCCCATGTGGTTGGGGCACTGTAATTTCGGGCCCAGTTGTATTTTTTGTATTAGCCACCTCTGGAATAGGTACAATGGCTTGGGTCTGGGCACTTTGATTCCATCTTGGATTCACATTTTAAATAGGATTGATTGTTGGATAAGTTGTTGGGCTTGGCGTACTAATCGGAGTAAACCCAGGTATGGTCAACAAGTTATTGCCCATACTGAACCCAGGCAAGGCCATCGGGTTATTTGGAATCAATGTCTGTGTTGTAACAGAGGCATTAGGATAAGTGGGAAATGATGGTTGTTAGAAATTGTTCATTGTTGGAACTTGTGGTGCCATTAATTGATTCATCATGGCGAATTGACTGTATGGACCGTACTGTCCCAACCCAGTCAACTGAGACAACCCTACTCCTGGTAAGTTCATTTGTTGTTCAAGGGTCTATGTCTCCACATAAGCTAAAGAAAGTGTCGTAACCTGAGGATTCCTTCTAGTCAATAAAGATGATAACGGATCTAAAGCTCCAAAGTATAGTTGCAGGGCCACTGCAGGATCTACTGCAAAGTGACAAGTCAAATTTGTATACAACTTTTGGAACCTCTGATTGAATGTTCTTATGGGCTCATTGGGTAACCTTTTGCATGATATGAATAAATTATAAATTATGGAAGGATCCAACAACATTTGAAATTGGCTAATAAAGGCAGTTTCTAATTGGGCCCATGAAGTAATGGACCCTGTTGGAAGATTCTTGTACCATTCATTGGCCGTACTGTCTAGACTAGCAGGGAAAATTCCACAAGGGATATATTCATGGGTAAATCCCTATCTAAATATGTAATCCTTGTAAATTTGGACATGTTCTTTGACTGTTATGGGACCATCATGCATGAAATTAGGCAATCCTCTTTCAATATTTCTAGGCAGGTCATGGACTACCCCAGGGATATCTAAAGGAGAACTTTGTGCACCATACCAAAGGGAATGTGGATATTGTTGTTGTTATTGTTTTTGGGCTATGTTATTAAAGGGTTTCGACCATGTAGGAACAATGGCAACACTTGTAATGATGGGGACAGATGCACTTGGTGTAGTTGTCACACTTGAAACTAAGGGCTCAGGCCCACTAGACATACTTGAGTCTAAATAAACTCCTAACTCAAGTATACTGGGTGGTATTTTGATCTCTAATGTTTTGTTTCTTAGATTCCTAGAAGAGGGAGAAATGCTTTGGAAAATAGTTTCCCCTGCGGTTTTGGACCTAGTGGCTATGTACTCAGGTTGGGACAGCTTGAAAACTCTATAATTCTAAAAGACTTCTCTCAAATCACTTGCAAAAGAAATCAAATAAATGTTATACTTGCAAGCACAATAGGTGGAAACAAAACTACCCACGTTAATCATTAGAATAGATCACAATCATAAAGCAATAAAGAAGGCCCTCCTTCTAGCACCAAAATGTTGAGTGAATATTTTTCCCTATAGCAAAATGATCACCACAACTAGAGTATCAAATAAGAAAAACTCTCTTGCAAAGAAATTAAGTAGCATTATTCATTTCTCCAAGGTTATTGTGAACAAACATTCATGTGCATATAATCAATCACGACTAAAGAAAATAAATGAATATATACCAGAATAACTTAAACCATGCAAGTAACAGTTAACAAGAGGCATTTAATGATTTGAACAAGTACTTTGCAACCATAATCCATTAAATCAACCAAATGTGAAGATAGCTTCTTTTAATGTTCTTGAGATTAAAGTGATCTACCCGAAACCCAGTTAGTAACCCCTTTTTATCTTCAGCTTAAAAAGATTCCAAATGAGAAAGTGTGTGGTATAAGCCACTTCATTTTAAGCTCCATGCCTTTAACATGAGGTTCATTTTTTTAGAGTTAGCAGGTTCATTTTATATTCATTTAAAAGTGTTCCACTATCCCTATGTTAGTATTTCGTGTTCGTAAAGTTAGCAATGTTAGCAAAAATTAGTAAGCTAGAAAGTTAGGATTCATTCACTTGATCTAACTTAATGTGTATTTGGAATTAGTAGCCCTCCTAAACCCATATTTTGTCTAAAAATTAGATGAAGGTGTTTGGAGATGCAAGAATGAAAATCTAAATTAAAGAAGTGGATCTAGAAGCGGCTTTCTCTTCTCCGCTATTAATCCCTGGTTTTCTTTGGGAAACACTAGATCTGTAAACAAACCCTCCAATTTCTGGTGCGAGCAAATCGCTTTCTCAAGCACAGACACAGAGCATACTCTTGGAAGATTTATTTACCTTCTTTATAACTTAGATTATTCATGGCAATAAATGAACTATTTATGCACATAAATTCTAGAATGGACCAGAATCGAGAAATCAACTACATACAGAAATTCTGGAATGGACCAGAATAGAATGAAAAAAAATGTAAAATTTTTGGAATGGACCAAAATCAAGGAACAATTAGCAAAAATTCTAGGATGGACCAAAATAGAATGAAAATAAATGCAAAAAATTTTGGAATGGACCAGAATCAAGGAACAATTAGCAGAAATTCTGGAATGGACCAGAATAGAATGAAAACAAATGCAAAAAAATTTGGAATGGACCAGAATCAGAAAAGTAGATTTTAAGGTAAGATTAATCTAAATATCAGAAAAATAAAATAGAAACATTATTTACAAAAGTTAGCTGGAAAACCCAAAATAGAACATTAATTTGGTTAGCAATCTCCTCCTTGCAAAACCCCAAGTTATGAGATGAAATTCTAAAACAACCTGATCTAACAGACCTACAACATAAACATAGTCAAATTAGATCAGATGCAAGACTCTAAGGAAACAAATGATTGCATCATTCTATCATTCACCTATCGTAACCCACTTTATGGCATAAATGAATAGATACAAGAAGCAATAATGCAAAGGAAATATTTACAGAAACAACAACAGTCTTAGTTTCAGTCTCCTTTTGATTTCACACACAAAAGTTTCTCTTGCCAACTAAAAGCTCCTTTATTCCGAAAGATATTATTTTTTTTCTACAATTTCTAGCCCTTACTTTCGAAAATCTCATGGGCTTAAATATAAAAAAAATCTAACCCTTGGCTTCTTTCCTTATAAAACCCTTTATATATATTATAACATATATGTATAGAATTAAAATAATATTTCAGCCCTCTTAAAATACCATGGCTTTATCCCTTATGACTCCCATCATAAATCCCATGACACTATATTATAATATATATAAAAAAAACATTGAAAATTCCTTTCCCCCTATAGCTCCCATGTCCCCTACTTTCTTTTATTTTAACCCTTACAAAACAACATGGTCCATGATAGTGAGTGCCATCGATGCCCTCAAATATTCACATTGCAACATGCTATACCCAAATGGGGGTACATCGTGCTCACATCAAAACTAAACATGAACCATAGCAAAGGGTAATTAACTTTGCACCCAGCATCAAAACAAAAAAAAATAAAAATAAATAAAAAAAACTCCCTTTGTCTTCAATCGAGGAACGCCAGCGAGACTCAAACCTGAGTCGATGAGATGCGAGCCTTATCCCGGCTTGCCCATACCACTACGTCCAAGGCTTGGGTTAAGACCCAAGCCTTGGCCTATGAATTACGCTTCCTCCTACATGGTAGTCTTCCTTACAGCATCTCTCCATTCTATGCTACAACTGCTAGGCAGCATTCCTCTGTCCTGCTTCACTCTGAACACTGCCTTTGACGCTTGCTACATCACCTCCTGAGCGTTGCTCGCCTCAAAAACCACCATGGAGTCTTTGGATTAGATTTCTTTTGACGCCCAAAGCTCCATTTTGCTATCACCCTCGGTGAACCCGTAACATCTACTGTGCTGCTGCTTGCTATTCATTCGAACCATTTACCATCGAACACTCTACACACACGACATCACCATCGATGTGGCATCCTTCGATATCAACACTTCAATAGGGATTTATTTATTTATTTTAACTTTAAAGTTGGGTAAAGCGTTCATCGAAATCTGCTTTGATGTACACTTCTCTGGCAACCTTGAACATCCCCTATATACTTCATCATTCGAGTCTCGTGTCATACGTTGTCGCACCATACGAATGCTGCCATACTGTCTATTTACACTCCAAATACCTATTGCTATGTCCTTGGATATTATTCCTCGATGACATCGACGTCAACGTCCAAATTTTTATCTCAAGTCTCCTTTGGCTACACTGCACCCTGCCTATGTTTGGCAGATTCTTTATAACGGTGGCCAAATTTAGCACCCAAATTCTATCAACGATGCTCTGCTCCAAGCCTACTTCGCATGTTAACCATGTGGGGTCCATTGCTGCATCACTGTCTCTGTGTTATGAATCCACCTATGGTGAACTTCAGCAACAGGCAGGCAATGGTGAAGCTGAGAGATCAAGTAGAACACCCCCTCGAAGTATGGTGATGTGGCCGCCCAAGGTGAGCTCGAAGGTGACCGCTGGATTGACGTGGCCACCGAAGATGTTGGCCATGATGGAGACCGCCATGAAGAGTGCAAACCCATGCGCCACCGTGACCGCCTATTATTGGAATCCTCCACTATTGTCCATTCTGAAGCATGACATTCAACTCCAACGATCATTTTTGCTATGCACACCTACTTCGTAACGGCACCTGACTACTGCCATCAATTGCTCGACCGTTTATACCACTTTTTTGGTCTCGCCTGCTACCACCGTATTCTCCTATCATACATCCATGCATGCTTGTCTACCACATTAATGCCTTGCTGGCAAACCTAGCTATCCGCTTTGGTCTTTGCAGTATACAATGTTATCCCAACCTTCGACTTCGAATTCAATTTGGGATTCCCCGTGGGTCCATTCGACGTGTATCCACTTATCATGGATTTGCCACGTTGTCACATGCCTGGGAGGTCTCATCTTCGATCATACAGTAGTCCTGTATAACATTGGGTCTTCATAATGTTCTCTTTGGTTGGTCGTCATCCAACCAATAAGCTGCACACCACCAACAAAATCTATATTAAAATTAATAACAAAAAAAAAAAATTAATTCTAATAAATAGCCTTTGGTTTTGCTTTGTTCATCGAGATGCCATTTTTCGAATGCGAGTAATGATACGAAAACATTTTCTTTTATTGTTTTCATTATCTGAAATTCCCATGACAAGAAACACCAACACTCGATAGTAAACTTGCTAAACAACACAAAAATGATGACAAAGCTGCCAAACAATGACGATAAAAGTTGTTGACAATAAAATATCGTCGACGAAAAAAAGTTGTCGACAATAAAATATCATCGAACTTTCAAAACCAAAAGGGTGGGTCCCCAATTTTTTGGGGGCTCGTTGTGGAGCAGCCACAACAAATGGTGACTCTTCTGGGAAATGCTCCTCAGCATTTCGGTGAGAACCCAACCTAAAAACCTACAACTCAACTGCAAGCATTAGAAAATATCCAAAGAATGTAAATAGACCAAAAATACATGAAACATTAGAATCATTCAGCATCAACTCAATGTGTGCATAGTGATTCATTCTTTATCGTTTGAAATAATTCCACATTCTATTGACAGTTTCACATGAATACATATAATGAATAATGGAGGGTCTATGCAAGATTGAACGTATTGCCAGAATAATAAACTATGACTAGCCTGCTTTGCAAGGACTCATAAACTTTTAGTAGCATGAGCAGAACATTAAAACTATCAAATCCTCTCAGGACCAACCATGCATGAATTTAATTCATATACATAATATCAAGGTTGGTTATGCGCTATTGCCATATTGAATCAATGTGCATGTTTAAGTGAAATCAGAGCTTTGGGGAATCAGATTCTCAGCCTAAGCGTGATGAGAATTTAACCCTATCCTTACTGCTTTGATTTGAGTTTATTACCTCATCTTAAGAAAAATGATTAAACCTATTATGGATCAAACTACCAGGCTAGCCTGTCCATGTGAGCAATCAGAAGTCTTGCTTTTAAATGAGACATGTCACCATGCATGAGCCTACTCCACTGCCAGTCAGGCGTCTATAGCCCCGGTGGAGATCAACCCCATAGTCTAGGCTTTGGCTTTGGCTTTCTTGAATTTTAGGGATGACTACCCATCCTTGTGAGGGACATGTAGTACGATCCTTCCAATCCAAATGATGTGATGGAGGTGGAGTAGTAATGGCTTCCTTGAACCTTAGGGATGACTACCCATCCTTGCAAGGGACATGTAGTACGATCCTTACAATCCAAATGATGTGATGGAGGTGGAGTAATAATGGCTTCCTTGAACCTTAGGGATGACTACCCATCCTTGCAAGGGATATGTAGTACTATCCTTCCAGTCCAAATGGGTTTTAAGTATTGCGAGAGTGGTGAAAACCACTGTTTCATGGACTATGTTTTGCATGATGGGACAGACAAGAAAAATTCTTTTTGCCTCACTTTTCTTCCAAATATGGTTTCAACCATTTTGCCCAAGATGTTCTTTATATGTTTAGAACGTGTCTAATTCAAGACAATGTGGCATCAGCTTCGAACCCCAAGACTTACTTAATGCTTATTGTGCAATGATCCTAAGAGGGTCTGACATGCTTTTGGTGGTTTGCCTTTGAAATATGGAATGGAATGAGACTCAAAGTTATTATGCAATGTATCCTGAAAACAAATGAGTAATATGGCTTATATAAAATACTTCACCCTATCTTGCAAAATTGACAACTTTCATGTATCCCAAATTTCAAACGATATTCTTTAATGTGTTTGCAGTACTCATGGAGCTTCTTGTAATACAATTCTGTTGTTTCATATACTTCTAGTTTTAAAATATTTATAAGGATACAGACTAACATCTTCGCGATCCCCCTTTTTTTTTTTTATCAAGCCCAAAACTTGTCCAATGACCAACACACCAAGCTAAAAATAAAATTAAATTAAATCTGCACACACAAAACAAAGCATGACATATTCACATATAATACAAGGCCTTGCCATTTCAGGCCTAGAAATAGTGTTTTAAATGCAGCCCATTGATGGGTAAAACCAAATCTTTTTCATCCAAGATTTTTAGTCTAAAGTTGTTTTCACCTAGGACTTCTAAAATTTGGTAAGGACCCAACCATAAGTAATCAAATTTATCATGATCCCCTTTCCTCTCATGTCTCTTATCCCACAACAACACTAAATCTGAAACTTTAAATGTTTTGACTCTAGATTTTTTATCAAACCACCTTTTTACTACATCTTGGTGTTTACTAAAGTGAAGCATAGCCTCATCCCTCTTTTCATCTAGATGCATCAATTGTGTTAGTCTAGTTTCAAGTTTATTATCAGTTTCAAGGTAATATTTCATTAAATGTAATGTTTGTAACTTAAGATTTATGGAAAAAATAGGATCTTGGCCATAAACTAAGTGGTAAGGAGATGTTCCTAATGATTCCTTGATTCTTATTCTATCAGCCCAAAGAGCCAACTTAAGTTTGTTATGCTAATATCTAGGATTTATTTCAAGCAACTTTTTAATGACACATAATAAATTCTTATTAGAAGACTCATCCAAGCCATTACCTTATGGATAATAATTGGAAGAAAACTTCAAACTCACCATGGTGTCGAATGCCCAATTTGCAAATTCCAGAGAGGAGAAAGCGGAACCGTTATCACTTACAATGGAGTTAGGCATTCCGAATCGAGTGACAATGTTATCCTCTAAGAACTTAATAACAACTTATAAAGTGGAATTTTTAGTGGGAATAGCTTCCGTCCACCTTGTGCAATAGTCTATAGCTGTGAGAATGTATTTATGGGAATCGAATGAATTGGGACTGATGATCCCAACAAAATCCAAACCCCATTGTGCAAAAGGTCTAGACTCAATTACAGATTGTAATGGCATAGAAGCACCCCTTTCTCCATTTTCCGCAATTTGACAAGTATGACATGACCTCACATGAGCATGAGCATCTTTGAACAACTGAGGCCAATAGTAACCAGCTCTAAGGATTTGATATGTTGTGGCATTAGCAGACCCATGTGTTGTCCCATACTTACCATGGAATTCCTTGAGTACTTGTGCTGCCTCTTTTCGATCAATGCAACGAAGGTAAATTCCTTCGTGGTTTTTCTTGTATAATGCACTGGATCTGATTAGAAAATTAGCAGATTTTAGACACAAGGCTCTTCGTTGAGTAGAATTTAAATGTGGTGGACACTTATCATTTAGTAAAAAATACACAACATCTACGTACCACTCATCTTCAGTTATATATGCTATTTCATAATGATGACATGAGACTAAGGGATCATTTTCTCCTATGGTCTTAACCAACCCTTGTCCTCGCACTATCTTCATAGGTTTAATTTCAAGATCAAATTCTTGAAGAGTTGAAATCCACTTACCCTATCTTTCACCCAGTTCATTCTGTATAAACATGGCTTTAACTGCAGGATCTGGGACTATAGCAAACACCCTACTATGGACTATATAATGTCTGAATTTTTTTACAGTCTTAAATAGGGCATACATTTGCTTGTCCAAGATGGAATATCTTAATTTTGCATCTTTGAGAGGAGTACTAAGGAAGGAAATAGGATTTTCAATGTTGCGTTCACTCTTTTGAGTTAGAACACTCGAAAAGGAATGGTCTGAAGCAAATGTGTAAATGTAGAAAGGTTTCGCATAATCAGGACTCACTAAAATTGGGGATGTAGAAATTGCATCCTTGATTCTTTTGAAAGCATCCCTGTTTTCATTTGTCCATTTGATTTGGACCTCTTTCTTCAACATATCGTTCAGAGGTTTCACAATTTCTAAAAAACCTAAAATAAATTTTCTAACAAAATTAATTTTCCCAAAAAATGATCTCAGCTCTTTTTTGCTATTGGGAAAATAAATCTGTTGTATGGCATCTATCCTTTTAGGATCAATGGAAATTCCATCTTTGGATATTATATGTCCCAATAATTTTTCTTTCGTTACCTCGAAAATGCACTTCTTTGGGTTGAGTGAAATTCCATGTTCCCTACACCTTTGTAGAACTTTCCTTAGATCCTTGACATGGTTCTCCCTATTCATAGAGAAGATAGGAATGTCATCTACATAGACAATAATGCATTTATCAATGATCCCCTTAAAGGCAAATTCCATGGCTCGTTGGAATGTGGCACATGCATTCAACAATCCAAAAGGTATTCTCCTATATGCAAAAGTGCCCCATTTTGTGGTGAAGGCAGTTTTCATCCTATCATTAGGATGGATGAGGACTTGATTGTATCCTGAATAGCCATCCAGGAATGACATCATTTTTGACCCATTTATCTTTTGAAGGATTTCGTCAATGGTAGGTAGAGGGTAATTTTCCTTTTGTGAGGCCTTATTCAGATTTATAAAATCAATACATAGCCTTATCTCTCCACTCTTTTTCCTCACAGGGACCAAGTTAGCAACCCATGTGGAATGCCTAATAGGAAAGATGATTTTAGCTTCTAATAGTCACTTCACCTCTTTCTCTATCAAGGGCTATAGCAACGGATTGACTGGCATCTGTCTTTGCCTAAAGTGTTTGGAGTATGGCTTCAAAGGAATTGTATGAATTATAACATTCTGATCATAAGTTCTCAACTCCTTATAGCTCCAATCTATGCATTCTATGTATTCCTTCAATGCATTGGCAATGGAATCCTTTTCATGTTCGGTAAATGCCTTTGTAATGAATATTTCGTGAGGGTTTTCTGCACTTCCAATATTGACTAAGTCATAAGCCTCTTTGGGAGGTGGAACTTTTCTCCCTCCTTTCTGTTGGTATCCAATATCAAAAATTTTATCCAATGAGGCCATCCCATTTGGCATCTCATTCCACTTTCCAGTAGCTTCCATTTTCAAATCTTCCTCTTCTTGCCCTCTCTTGTCTTCATCAATAACCTGACTTTCAAAAATACTATAATTAGTGACAAAGTTGAATATGTGTTTGTCATTATCAAAGACTTGGAAATTTGTGACGTTATCAGGTATCGAGGGGCAAGGGACTAATTCTATGGAAAATTTATTGCACTTCTTGTGATCCACTGGTTTAAGCATGCTAGCAGCTACAGCTAAAGAATCTGCCAAACGATTGCCTTTTCTAGAGGTTAGGGATATGTTAAAAGCATCAAATTCATTTATTAAATCTCTAACTCTAGTTTGGTAAAGGTTGAGCCGCTTGTTCTTACATGCATATTGTCCTTTAACTTGTTTTACCACCAATTCAGAATCACCTAAGACCTTGATACATTTGATTTTCTTTCGAAGGGCCAAATGGAGTTTGAAAATCAAGGCCTCATATTTTGCCACATTGTTGGTGGCTAGGAACTATAATCTATATGTAGCCAACATAGGTTTTCTGTCTAGACATGAAAGTTCAATACCAGCTCCTGCCCCTTGTTTGGACTTGGATCCATTAAATCTTAGAGTCCAAATCTTATGGTGTTCTTCATAATCATTGCATCCAATACTTTCATTTCGAGAATTCTTAGGAATTTCTACGTCCAAGCAATAGGCTCCTAATTCAGTTTCAATGTATTGAATCTCATTAGGTTTGTTGTATTCTATTATCATTTACTTGAGCCTAGCTTCACTATCAATTCGAATTTGGTTGGCCACTCCTCTCCAAGGCAACCACATATGTGAAGAGTCTGTTACAATGTATCCATTTAAGTTCTTGCTCCAATCTCTTCCCAACACCATGCCATATTTGATAGGAATGTTAAATACCAATATATCTATGTGATGTTGAACCCTAGGTTCTGAGTTGACCTGAATAAGAACATCACTTAATTCTCCCACTGCCTCCATGGCCAATATATCCAGTTGCACCACCTTGGTTTTAGAAGGTTTTGGTGTAAGTCCCAATTTTTGACAAATTTCTAGGGGCATAATGCTAGCAGAGGCCCCTAAATCTATTAGACAATTGTGTAGATTTCTACCAACAATTCTAATTGTTATAAGAAAGGGGGGTACGTCTCACTTTTCCCTTTTTAAAACCAATTGGGAATCAACACCCTTAGCTTCATGAACTAGGTTATGTGGATCCAAACCTTTTGGTGGACTTACTTCTTGGCCTAAAAGCTGGGACATATCATACATTGAGACATTGGCCTTAGTTTTCTTCATGTCTTCTATCAAGTCATAAGTGGGTTTTTTTGAATTTGACATGTTTTGCACCAACTTAGATTTCTCCACCATTTATGGAGGAGGTGGATTAATATCTCCTTTGAAATTAGGAGGAAGTAATGGGTTTTTTGGATGAGTAGAGGAATTTTTGGGATCCTTAGAACTCCTTGTGTAATACTTGTGATTTCCTTTCCCAAAACATTTATTGGCATGAACTTCCAATGTTTATTCATCTCATTTTCCAAAAAAATCCCCATCCTCCTCTTCTTCACTTTATTGGGAATGTATAACTTCAGTCAATATAGACTCCTGCTTTCCATGGCAATAGTGTGGGCAATCATTATCACAAGATCCTAACTCCCCAAAATATTTTGAAACATCTGCCTAATTGGCTACAATATTGGGTACTAGTCCATTATTAGGATGTGTGTTGTATGTTCCTTTTCATCTATGGTTATGAGGTCGATTATGACCCATGACTTGGTCAACTTTTTTATTAACATTTCCCAAAGTAACCAATACTTTTTCCAATGTTTCCTTCATGTTTTCTATCATGGACTCCGGCCCATGTGGTTGGGGCACTGTAATTCTGGGTCCAGTTGTATTTTCTGCATTAGCCACCTCTAGAATAGGTACAATGGCTTGGGTCTGGGCACTTTGATTCCATCCTGGATTCAAATTTTGAATAGGAGTGATTTTTGGATAAGTCGTTGGGCTTGGCATACTAATTGGAGTAAACCCAGGTATGGTCAACAAGTTATTGCCCATACTGAACCCAAGCAATGTCATTGGGTTATTTGGAATCAATGCCTGTGTTGGAATAGAGGCATTAGGATAAGTGGGAAATGATGGTTGTTGGAAATTGTTCATTGTTGGAACTTGTGGTGCCATTAATTGATTCATCATGGCAAATTGACTGTATGGACCGTACTGTCCCAACCCAGTCAACTGAGACAACCCTACTCCTGGTAAGTTCATTTGTTGTTCAAGAGTCATTGTCTCTGCATAAGCTAAAGCAAGCGTCATAACCTAAGGATTCCTTCTAGTCAACAAAGATGTTAATAGATCTAAAGCTCCAAAGTATAGTTATAGGGCCACCGCAGGATCTACTGCAAAGTGGTGAGTCAAATTTGTATACAGTTTTTGGAACCTCTGATTGAATGTCCTTATGGGCTCATTGGGTAACCTTTTGCATGATATGAATAAATTATAAATTATGGAAGGATCCAACAACATTTGAAATTGGCTAATAAAGGCAGTTTCTAATTGGGCCCATGAAGTAATGGACCCTGTTGGAAGATTCTTGTACCATTCATTGGCCGTACTGTCTAGACTAGCAGGGAAAATTCCACAAGCGATATCTTCATGGGTAACTCCTTGTCTAAACATGTAATCCTTGTAAATTTGGACATGTTCTTCGGCTGTTATGGGACCATCATGCATGAAATTAGGCAATCCCCTTTCAATATTTCTAGGCAGGTCATGGACTACCCCAGGGATATCTAAAGGAGAACTTTGTGCACCATACCAAAGGGCAGGTGGCTATTGTTGTTGTTGTTGTTGGGCCATGTTATTCAAGGGTGTCGACCCTATAGGAACAATGGCAACACTTGTAATGATGGGGACAGATGCACTTGGTGTAGTTGTCACACTTTAAACTGAGGATCCTCTTGGCAGATTTATTTACCTTCTTTATAACTTAGATTATTCATGGCAATAAATGTTGAGCAAGGTGCAGAAACAATATTGTCATTGTTGTCAACACAGACAGATAGATCAGTTGATGCAGTGGACAGGAGTTTAGAGGTCAGTCAGAGCATGTACAGTGAATTTCCAAGAAGACAGAAGTGGCCCAGATTGAAAGGATCAAAGAAAAAAACAAGTTAGAAAATTATCACGATATCGCGACATGTTTTATGTCGTGATATCGCGACATGTTTGAGGAGAGAGAAAATGCTGGCAAAACAGTCGTGATTTCGCAACATATCGGAGGAGAGAGAAAATGCTGGCAAAATAGTCACGATTTCGCGACATATCGGAGGAGAGAGAAAATTTTGGCAAAACTATCACGATTTTGCAACATATCGAAGGAGAGAGAAAATGCTAATAAAACTGTCGTGATTTCGTGACATGTTGGACGAAAGAGAAAGCGCAAGGAAAACTGTCATGATTTCATGACATGTTCGAAAAGGCACAAGCAAAGAAAACTGTCATGATTTCGTGACATGTTGGCAGAGAAGAAATCAAGTGGAAAAACTATCACAATTTCGCAACATGTTCGAAGAAGAAGCACATGCAGGGAAAACTGTCTTGATTTCGTGACATGTTCTAAGAAGAAGCACATGCAGGGAAAACTGTCGTGATTTCGTGACATGTTTGGAGAGAAGGCGCAGGCAAAGAAAACTGTCGCGATTTCGTGACATGTTTGGAGAAAAGGCGCAGGCAAAGAAAACTATCTCAATTTCGCGACAATCTGCAAGAGAGGCAGTACGGATGAAAATGTGTCACGATTTCGTAACATGTTTGAGAGAAAGAGCTGGCAAGGAAAAATGTCACGATTTCACGACAATTTGCAAGAGGAAGTGCTAAGGAGAAAAAGTGTCACGATTTCATGACATGTCGGGTTTTCGTGACCCAAATAGGAGAGAGAGTGTATGGAGGCAAATGTGTCACGATTTCATGACATGTGTTTTCGCAGGCAAAAGACAGAGAAAGGCACAAGGCAGCGAATGTGTCACAATTTTGTGACATGTTGTGTTTTCGTGGGTGACAGACAGAGAAGAGCACAAGGCAACGAATGTGTCATGATTTTGCGACATGTCTTGTTTTCACTGGTGCAAGCCAAGAAGAGTGTACGGATGCAAAAGATGTCATGATTTCATGACATGTCATGTTTTCGCTAGTGCTTGCAGAGAAGAGTGTATGAAAGCGAAATATGTCATGATTTCATGACATGTCATGTTTTCGCTAGTGCAAGCAGAGAAGAGTGCAAGGAAGTGAAAGTGTCACAATTTCGTGACATGTTCTATTTTCATGGGCAAGATACAGAGAAGGGCTCAAGGCAACGAAAGTGTCACGATTTCGTGACATGTTCTATTTTCATGGGAAAGAGACAGAGAAGAGCTCAAGGCACCGAAAGTGTCAAGATTTTGTGACATGTTCTATTTTCACAGGTTCAAGCTGAGAAAAGGACAAGGAGATAGAAACTGTCACGATTTTGCGACATGTATTTTCGTGGGTACAAGCCAAGAAGAAGACAAAGAGGCAGAAGTGTCACGATTTCGCAATAGGTTGTTTTGGCGCAAGCTAAAAATAAAACCCAGTCGTATTAAGATATGTAACTGTTAACTGAAGTTACACAGCAGTTACAGGGGATGTTACCAAAGAAAATCATGCAGCTAATTTAAGAAAAGTCAAAGAAGGAGAAATCTAACAGTCGTATAAATAGAATCAAATATGCATGCATGCACAAAAAATAATACGAACAGTCATGACCGAGAAGACGAATAGTCATGGTAGGGGTATATGTGTAAATTCGTAACATGCATCGTGGTTGATGAAAATCATACCCTATATTTATAAAAAAGCAGTTACAGTTAGAAGGCTTACAACTGGCAAGTGGCACATGAGAAATAAAAGGAGTTACAACTAGAGTTACAGTTAGACAATTTTATTATAAAAGGGTAGTTGCGTGGAGAATAAAGTAGCTACTGAATGTGTGAAAGTGCTACTGAAAGAGAGTGCACAGGAGGCGAGTGAGCAGGGTGTGTGCTAGGTAAAGAGTGGGCAATGTTGAGAAAGCAATAGACCAGTCAGGGTCTTATAAAAGTGAAGGCATATTTATGTCAATCATCTAGATTCAGAACAGAAGTCCAAGTTGGTTCTTGGCATCAAGGGTTGGTGCTCCTTCCAGTTTGTGCTGGTAAATTAAGGGTTGGTGCTCCTTTCTATTGGTGCAGATAAATTAGGGGTTGGTGCTCCTTCTAGTTGGTGCTGGTAAATGGTGCTGGTAAATTAGGGGTTAGTGCTTCTTTCTGTTGGTGTAGATAAATCAGGGGTTGGTGCTCCTTCTAGTTTGTGCTGGTAAATTGATTATAAATTTGTTGCTTTGTAAAGGTTAGATTTGGATGGGAGTCCAAATAGTCTATTTTTGAGGAGTAGCCAAAACTGGTGAACCTCGGTACATCTTGTGTTGTGTGTGATGCTCTCTTGTTACATTTTCTTTATGTGATTTTAAGCTTTCATTTTTTTGGCTTTAAGAGTTAAAGTTTTAAGTTATAAAGAGCCACACTAATTCACCCCCCTCTCAGTGTCATTGTGAGACTAACAATTGGTATCAGATCCAAGTTCCTGAACAAACTTAATCAGCTAAGGTGATCTGGGAAGGAACACAATGGCAGGTGGTGAAGGATTCTCATCAAATAAAGCTCCTTTGTTCGACGGAACTAATTACTCATTTTGGAGAATTAGGATGCAGACATATCTGTGTGCATTGGGATACGACATTTGGGAGTCAGTAGAAAGTGGATACATAATACCCGCTACTCCTCCAACAGATACTGCCAAGAAGAAAAAGTTTGAGAATAACTCCAAAGCAAAGAATGCCATAATGTGTGGGCTAGTAGACAATGAACTGATAAGGATCATGAGCTGTAAAATGGAAAAAGACATGTGGGACAAACTGAAGAGCATTCATGAAGGAGATGGCAAGATCAAGGAACCCAAACTACAAATGCATTGAGCTCAGTTCGAAGCTTTAAAAATGAATGACGATGAGAACATAGAGGCCTATATGTTGAGAGTCAATGGAATCATTAATGCGATCAGAGGACTCTGTGAAGAAATGGAAGATGTGGTCATCATGAAAAAGGTACTAAGAACTCTTCATAATAGATTTTATTCTAAAGTATTAGCTATAGAAGAAGCCAAAGATCTAAATACATTTAGTATGGATGAGATGCATGGTTCGTTGACTACGTATGAGATGAGAATAGGAAATTTTGATCCCACAGACAGAGAAGCTGCTTTTAAAGCCCACAAAAATATGAAAGCAAAACAAGAATTCAGATATGAAGAGACATCAGATGAGATGGAAGCAAACTTTGTTTGAAAACTAAAAAGGGGACAAGGAAAATACAGAGGAAAGCTACCATTTAAATGTTTCAGCTGTGGAGGCATTGGGCATGTTGCAGCTAGATGTCCGCTTAACAAGGAGAATGAAAGTGATGAAGAAATGCACCGAGAAAGAAGTGACTGGAAGAAAAAGATGAATTTTAGAAAGGGCAACTTCAAGAAGAAAAGTTTCATTTCTAGGAATGCCAGTTCATCAGAAGACAGCTCCGGTGAGGATTCTGAAGAGAAAATAGGTGAAGCTCTTTTCATGGCACTTGAAGAAGAAGAATCAGAAAAGGAAGAAGAAGTTAACTCTGAAGTATGTGGTGAAAACTCTAAGGCTGAAGTAGATCTAGAAGGAGAGTTGATCTTTGCACTTGAAGAATTTGGTGTAGAAAAGAAAAATAACAAAAGACTGTCCAAGAAGTTGGAAGAATATGAGGGTGATATTGAAGATCTCTTCTTATAAATTCACAAAGCCAAGAAAATAGAAGAAGCCTTGAAGTCACAAATCAATGAGAAAGAGATTGTTTGCTACAAACAAGAAGAGGAGATTATGTTATTGAGGAAACAACTAGAAGAGGCCAATACAAATCTCAAATTTGAGAAGAGCACAAAGATGCTAGATAAAATGATAAGACAAAAAAGAAGCCTCATGTGCAAGCTTGGTCTTGGATATGAAGTTGAACAACCTTCATCTTCTAAATCTATAGAGAAGAAGAAATCCACTGTTGAAGGATCAAAGCAAGAAAAGCCTGAAGCTGAATCTTCAAAAGCAAGAAAATCTCAAAGGAGATCTACAACAAAGCAACCACAACAAAAGAGGTTCTCTCACTCTCACTCTTTTCATAATAATGCTTTTAACGGCTATTGTTTTAGATGTAGCCATTATGGTCACCAGGCAATTTATTATGGATTGAATAATAAATCAAGGAGTTATGCTGGTAGAAATACATCTGCTCTTCTGAGTGAACACCATGTGCAATGTTTTAAATGTAATGGTCATGGGCACATAGCAAGGTTTTGTCCAAGCACCTCTACATCTAATCTAAGGCAAGACCGTAGATTCCATCAGACACAAAGAAGGCAACATAGACAAGAAAATAATTATCCATCAAGAATGCACAAGAGACAACCACCCAAGAGAAATGTTCAGGTTCACGAAAATATTCAAAATGGGGATGCAAGTGAAAACCCTCAGCCTAAGTTCAAGAAAATTTGGAGAAAGAAAGAAGAGAGGAAATCGTGTCTCCTTGGACAGAAGGATATTACTCCTCTATTGCACTAAGCAGCTCTAGGTAGCACATCCTCAGGGGGAGCAATGCTAAAGTTTTATTTTAATGCTCTTATGTATTTGTGTGGTTATCTGAGGATGAAAGGAAAGTAGTCGAGGAGTTGTTGTATAGCTGTCAAAGTGTGTTTTCTATTCATATAGTTTTTTGTGGTAGTGCTATGAAGGGTGGTGATTAAATTGAGAGTTGTCTTTATTGGTAATATTGCTATATGTCATTGTTGTACTATTGATGGTTCTCACTACCACTGTCAAAATTTAAGGATTATAACAGTTCAAATGATGTTGGTTAAACCTTGTCTATAAGCATTGTTGTTAAAGCCCTAATTGGTTGAGAAAAGATACAGGTTGTGGAAATAACATGAGTATCATTGTTATATGAGTTATTGCATGGTTGGCAATTGTTGGGTTGTGTTTCATGTTCTTGAGAAAAGCATACTACATCTATCTTATTCTTTTGATATTGAGATTGAGTTGAGATTGAGATTAGGGGTGAAGTATAAAACATATTGAGTCTCTAAAAATTCTCTTTATGCTTCTATGAGGTTGATGAATCACATTGGGTCTCTAACAATTCTCTTTGTGGGTTCATGCTAAGCAAGTTTTTCTTGATGAACTTGTGAGCTGATTTGAGGACAATGCTGGGACAGATTTCCAGATGCAGATTTGGGCAGGATGTGTAGATGACAGAAAGAGTACCAGTGGAGGTGCATTCTATCATGGAGATAGTTTGGTCGTGTGGAATAGTAAGAAACAAGAGTCTGTTTTCTTATCCACAGCAGAAGCAGAATATATTGTAGCAACAGTGTGTTGTACGCAGAGGGAGCATTTATATATTTAATTATCTTTGTGCTCATATTTGTAATTTTTGCTAACTGTCATAACGTGTGCTTGAGAATTTTGTGCATGGACTAATGGGGAGTCTGCAGTAGCCCTTTGGTATTATTGTCAAAGGGGGAGAAGAATTATAGGAGATTGCATGAGTGTTGCCAACAATTCCAAAGGGGGAGATTGTTGAGCAAGGTGTAGAAACAGTATTGTCATTGTTGTCAACACAAACAGATAGATCAGTTGATGCAGTGGACAGGATTTTAGAGGTCAGTCAGAGCATGTACAGTGAATTTCCAAGAAGACAGAAGTGGCCCAGATTCAAAGGATCAAAGAAAAAGACAAGTTAGAAAACTGTCGCGATATCGCGACATGTTTTCTATCACAATATCGCGACATGTTTGAGGAGAGAGAAAATGCTGGCAAAACTATCGTGATTTCGTGACATATCGAAGGAGAGAAAAAATGTTGGCAAAACTATCACGATTTCATGACATATCGAAGGAGAGAGAAAATGTTGGCAAAATTATCACGATTTCATGACATATCAAAGGAGAGAGAAAATTCTAACAAAACTATCATGATTTTGCGACATATCGAAGGAGAGAGAAAATGTTGATAAAACTGTCATGATTTCACGACATGTTGGACGAAAGAGAAAGCGCAAGGAAAACTGTCGTGATTTTGTGACATGTTCGAAAAGAAGGCGCAAGCAAAGAAAACTGTCATGATTTCATGACATGTTGGCAGAGAAGAAAGCAAGTGGAAAAACTATCACGATTTCACGACATGTTCGAAGAAGAAGCACATGTAGGGAAAACTGCCATGATTTCGTGACATGTTCTAAGAAGAAGCACATGCAGGGAAAACTGTCATGATTTTGCGACATGTTTGAAGAGAAGGCGCAAGCAAAGAAAACTTTCACGATTTTGCGACATGTTTGGAGAGAAGGCACGGGCAAAGAAAACTGTCATGATTTCACAACAATCTGCAAGAGAGGCAGTATGGATGAAAATGTGTCATGATTTCATGACATGTTTGAGAGAAAGAGCTGGCAAGGAAAAGTGTCACGATTTCACGACAATTTGCAAGAGGAAGTGCTAAGGAGAAAAAGTGTCACGATTTTGCGACATGTCGGGTTTTCGCAACCCGAAGAGGAGAGAGAGTGTGTAGAGGTGAATGTGTTGCGATTTTGCAACATGTGTTTTCATGGGTCAAATACAGAGAAAGGCACAAGGCAGTGAATGTGTCATGATTTTGTGACATGTATTTTTGTGGGCGACAGACAGAGAAGAGCACAAGGCAGCGAATGTGTCATGATTTCACATGTCTTGTTTTTGCTGGTGCAAGCCAAGAAGAGTGTACGAATGTGAAATATGTCACAATTTCATGACATGTCATGTTTTCGCTAGTGCTTGTAGAGAAGAGTGTATGGAAGCGAAAGATGTCACGATTTCATGACATGTCATGTTTTCGCTAGTGCAAGCAGAGAAGAGTGCAAGGAAGAAAAAGTGTCATGATTTCGTGACATGTTTTGTTTTTGCGGGTAAGATACAAAGAAGGGCTCAAGGCAACAAAAGTTTCGTGATTTCGTGACATGTTCTGTTTTCGTGGTAAAGATACAGAGAAGAGCTCAAGGCAATGAAAGTGTCATGATTTCATGACATGTTCTATTTTCACAGGTGCAAGCTGAGAAAAGGACAAGGAGGCAAAAACTATCATGATTTTGCGACATGTATTTTTGTGGGTACAAGCCAAGAAGAAGACAAAGAGGCAGAAGTGTCATGATTTCATGATAGGTCATTTTGGTGCAAGCTAAAAATAGAACCCAGCCATATTAAGATATGTAACCGTTAACTGAAGTTACACAATAGTTACAGGGGACGTTACAAAAGAAAATCATGTAGCTAATTTAAGAATAGTCGAAGAAGGAGAAATCTAACAGTCGTATAAATAGAATCAAATATGCATGCATGCACAAAAAATAATACGAACAGTCATGACCGAGAAGACGAATAGTCATGGTAGGGGTATATGTGTAAATTCGTAACATGCATCGTGGTTGATGAAAAGCCTACCCTATATTTATACAAAAGCAGTTACAGTTAGAAGGCGTTACAACTGACAAGTGGCGCATGAGAAATAAAAGGAGTTACAACTGGAGTTATAGTTAGACAATTTGATTATAAAAGGGCAGTTGCATGGAGAATAAAGTAGTTACTGAATGTGTGAAAGTTCTGCTAAAAGAGAGTGCACAGGAGGCGAGTGAGCAGGGTGTGTGCTGGGTAAAGAGTGGGCAATGTTGAGAAAGCAATAGACTAGTCAGGGTCTTGTAAAAGTGAAGGCATCTTTATGTCAATCATCTAGATTCAGAATAGAAGTCCAAGTTGGTGCTTGTCATCAAGGGTTGGTGCTCCTTCTAGTTGGTGCTGGTAAATTAGGGGTTGGTGCTCCTTTCTGTTGGTGTAGATAAATTAGGGGTTGGTGCTAGGGGTTGGTGCTCCTTTCTGTTGGTGCAGATAAATTAGGGGTTGGTGCTCCTTCCAGTTGGTGCTGGTAAATTAGGGGTTGGTGCTCCTTTCTGTTGGTGCAGATAAATCAAGGGTTGGTGCTCCTTCCATTTGGTGCTGGTAAATTGATTGTAAAGTTGTTTCTTTGCAAAGGCTAGATTTGGATGGGAGTCCAAACAGTCTATTTTTGAGGAGTAGCCAAAACTAGTGAACCTTGGTACATCTTGTGTTGTGTGTGATGCTCTCTTGTTACATTTTCTTTATGTGATTTTAAGCTTTCATTGTTTTGGCTTTAAGAGTTAAAGTTTTAAGTTATAAAGAGCCACACTGATTCACCCCCCCTCTCAGTGTCATTGTGAGACTAACAATAAATGAACTATTTATGCACATAAATTCTGGAATGGACCAGAATCAAGAAATCAACTACATACAAAAATTCTGGAATGGACCAGAATAGAATGAAAACAAATGCAAAAATTCTGGAATGGACCAGAATCAAGGAACAATTAGCAAAAATTCTAGGATGGACCAAAATAGAATGAAAACAAATGCAAAAATTTTTGGAATGGACCAGAATCAAGGAACAATTAGCAAAAATTCTGGAATGGACCAGAATAGAATGAAAACAAATGCAAAATTTTTTGGAATGGACCAGAATCAGAAAAGTATATTTTAAGGTAAGATTAATCTAAATATCCAAAAAATAAAATAGAAACAGCATTTACAAAAGTTAGCCGAAAAACCCAAAATAGAACATTAATTCGGTTAGCAATCTCCTCCCTGCAAAACCCCAAGTTATGAGATGAAATTCTAAAACAACCTGACCTAACAGACCTACAACATAAACATAATCATATTAGATCAGATGCAAGACTCTAAGGAAACAAATGATTGCATCATTCTATCATTTACCTATCGTAACCCACTTTATGGCATAAACGAATAGATACAAGAAGCAATAATGCAAAGGAAATATTTACATAAACAACAACAGTCTTAGTTTCAGTCTCCTTTTGATTTCACACACAAAAGTTGCTCTTGCCAAATAAAAGCTCCTTTATTCCGAAAGATAGTCTTTTTTTCTACAATTTCCAGCCCTTACTTTCGAAAATCTCATGGGCTTAAATAAAAAAAAATCTAACCCTTGGCTTTCCTTTTCCTAATTCCTCTCTTCATTTCCCTTGAATATAACAAAATGAATAGCTTCTTTCCTTATAAAACCCTTTATATATATTATAACATATATGTATAGAATTAAAATAATATTTCAACCCTCTTAAAATACCATGGCTTTATCCCTTATGACTCCCATCATAAATTCCATGACACTATATTATAATATATATAAACAAAACATTGAAAATTCCTTTCCCCCTATAGCTCCCATGTCCCCTACTTTATTTTATTTTAACCCTTACAAAACAACATGGGCCATGATAGTGAGCACCATCGATGCCCTCAAATATTCACATTGCAACGTGCTATACCCAAAGGGGGGTACATCGTGCTCACATCAAAACTAAACATGAACCATAGCAAAGGGTAATTAACTTTGCACACAACATCAAAACAAAAAATAAAATAAAAAATAAATAAAAAAAACTCTCTTTGTCTTCAATCGAGGAACGCCAATGAGACTCGAACCCGAGTCGATGGGACGCGAGCCTTATCTTGGCTTGCCCATACCACTACGCCCAAGGCTTGGGTTAAGACCCAAGCCTTGACCTATGAATTACGCTTCCTCCTACACGACAGTCTTCCTTACAGCATCTCTCCATTCTATGCTACAACTGCTAGGCAACGTTCCTTTGTCCTGCTTCACTCTGAAAACCACCTTTGACGCTTGCTACATCACCACTCGAGTGATGCTCGCCTCGAAAACCACCATGGATTATTCGGCTTAGCTTTCTTTTGATGCCCAAAGATCCATTTTTCTATCACCCCCGGTGAACCCATAACATCTATGGTGCTATTGCTTGCTATTCATTCGAACCATTTACCATCGAACACTCTGCACACACGACATCACCATCGATGTGGCATCCTTCGATATCAACACTGCAATAGGGATTTTTTTATTTATTTTAGCTTTAAAGTTGGGTAAAGCATTCATCGAAATCTGCTTTGATGTACACTTCTCTGGCAACCCCGAACATCCCATATACACTTCATCCTTTAAGTCTTGTGTCATACGTTGTCGCACCATACAAATGTTGCCATACTGTCTATTTACACTCCAAATACCCATTGCTATGTCCTTGGATATTTTTCCCCGATGACATCGACGTCGACGTCCAACTTTTGATCGTAAGTCTCCTTTGGCTACACTGCACCCTGCCTATGTCTGGCAGATTCTTTGTAACGCAGGCTAAATTTAGCGCCTGAATTCTATCAACGATGCTCTGCTCCAAGCCTACTCCGCATGTTGACCGCGTGGGGTCTATCACTGCATCGTTGTCTCTATGTTGACAGAGAAGTTTGACATTATAGTCCTTATCATAGAAGAAACAAAAGACCTCTTGAAAATGGATATAGATTCATTAATTGGCTCTCTCACATCTCATGAAGAGAGAATTACCAAGAGGAAGAAGGATAAAGAAGGAGGTTCTACAGAGGAACAAGATTTTTTGGAAAAAGAGAATGATGGAGGAAGAGGTCACGGTAGGGGTTCTAGAGGAAGAGGAAGAAATGGAAGAGGAGGTAGAAGAGTATCCTATGGTGGTAGAGGTTGAGGAAGATCTCAATATTCAGATAATGACCAGGCTCATGCTTCAAGAGGAGGATCCAATGCAAGAGGAAGAGGTAGAGGTCAAGATATGAGAAATATGTAGTGTTATAATTGTACAAATATGGCCATTATGATAGCGATTGTAGTATGAAAAATCAGCACATTATGGAGAAGAGGATTCCTATGAGGATGATAGTTTGTTTTGTATGATTGAAGAAAACGTGGAGCAAGCAAATTTCCTTTCTACATAGAATAACACAAAGGAGACATGGATCATGGACAGTGGGTGCATAAACTATATGATAGGCAAGAGGGATGTATTTTCATCTCTTGATTCTTCTTATCAATCTAGTATCAGGCTTGGGGTTGAGAAGAGCTTGGAGGTGGTTGCGAAAGGAGAAATGGAGGTTCCTACCGGGAGAGGAAAAATAATGAAGGTAAAATATATTTACTATGCACCCTATTTGAAGTATTCATTAATGAGTATTGGTCAAATGTTAGAAAAGGATTATAAGTTAGTGTTTGAGGATAGAATGTGCAAAATTTATGATCAGAGGATAAAATTGATTACCACTATAAAGATGACCAAGAACAGACTATTCCCATTGCAGTTTTTAGATCAAGGAGGAGCTCTAGCATTTTTTGGTGTAGAAGGTAAGGAGAGGCTATGACATTTACGGTTTGGGTATTTAAATTATAAGAGTTTGAAGATGCTTTCACCACTTGTCTATGGGTTGCCAAAATTTGAAGACTCCAAGGAGGTTTGTGAAGGCTGTGCACTTGGCAAACATGCAAGGGGGAATTTTTTGCATGGTGAAGCATGGAGGGCCCAACATCTATTGCATCTGGTTCATAGTGGCATTTGTGGACCAATGCAGACACAGAGTATGGGTAAAGCTTCTTACTTTCTAACTTTTATTGATGATTTCTCCAGATATTATTAGGTTTATTTTATTAAGCATAAGGATGAGGCATTCAATTACTTCAAGAATTTTAAGGCTCTAGTTGAAAATGAGAGTGGTCATTATATTAAATTTTTGAGGACAGCTAGAGGAGGTGAGTTTTTTTCTCATGAATTTGACAATTTCTGTAGTGAGTTTGGGATTAAAATGCAAAAAACAAGTCCTTACACACTTTAATAGAAAGGTGTGGCTAAAAGAAAGAACAAGATTTTTGTGGAGATGGCACGGTGCATGGTGCAATAAAAAGGTGTGAGTAAATTTTATTGGGCTCAAGCAATTAAGACTGCTAATTACATTTTAAATAGAAGTCCTACTAAGAGTCTGGAGAATATTACCCCTTATGAATGTTGGTACAACAAGAAGCCAACTGTAAATCATTTTAGAGCTTTTGGATGTGTGGCTTTTCTGCATGTTAATGGTGAGAATAGGAAGAATTTGGATGCAAAGAGTGAAAAATGTATTTTTATTGGGTACAGTGAGCAATCTAAGGCTTACAAGTTCTTTAATCCTATTTCACATAAAATAATTGTTTCTAGAGATACAATTTTTTATGAAGGGGGAAGTTGGGGATCATAACAATTGTTTTTTGAGGATGTTTTTGGTGAAGATAAGGTGTAACCGAGCCATGTTTTAGTTCATCCTAGCCATGAAAAATTTTCCAGTTTATCTTCTGCAAGTGCACCTTCAATTCCAAGAGAAGGTTCTTCTAGTAGTTCTCCACGTCCATCACCATCGGCCAAAGGAAAAGGTAAAATATTGTTTAAGGATCACCCAGAATTTCAAATTCTTGATAATAATTTCCATAAGAAGGTGAAAAGGAGTCAACATACAAAGATGAATGCAGTAGTAGAGAGGTTAGAGAACCTACATCTTTATGGAGATGATGACAATGGATATCCCAAAGGTGATGTTGTAAACTATGCACTTGTTTCACAAGTTTCTAAAGTTGTTGATGATTTTGAGCCTTCATGTTTTGAGCATGCTAGTACTAACAAAGTGTGGATGAAGGCTATGCAAGAAGAAATTCATTCTATTGAAAATAATGATACTTGTGAGTTGTGTGATTTGTCCAAGGATAGGAAATGTGTAGGATGCAAGTGGGTCTACAAGATCAAGAAGAATAGTGATGAATCTATTGAGAGGTACAAGGTACAATTGGTAGCAAAGGGTTTCACTCATAAATATGGTTTGGAATATGAGGAAACATTTGCTCCAGTGGCAAGGCAAGACACAGTAATGATGTTGCTATCATTGGTAGCTCATAAAAGGTGGGGGGTGCATCATATGGATGTCAAAAGTACATTTCTCAATGGGTATTTAGATTAAGAAGTATATGTGGAAAAACCACAAGGTTTTGTTGTCCAAGGAAAAGAAGATCAAGCCTATAGGTTGAATAAGGCTCTATATGGGTTGAAGCGAGCTCCAAGAGCTTGGTATGCTAGAATCCATGACTACTTTCTGCAGTGTAATTTTACAAGGAGTAACAGTGAGCCCACTTTGTACTACAAAAGAGAAGGTAATGATATTCTTATTGTATACCTTTATGTTGATGATATGTTATTTATGGGGAGTAGTTCTTTTTTTAATGATTATTTTAAACATGATATGAAGAAGGAGTTTGAGATATCTGATTTGGGTTTGATGAGTTACTTTCTTGGGATGGAAGTACATCAAACTAGCAATGAGATTTTTGTTTGTCAATCCAAATATGTAAGGGATATGCTGAAAAGATTTGGTTTGAGTGAATGTAAACCTGTAGAAACACCCATTACACATGGGGAGATCTTGAGTTTGGAGGATAGAATTGAAATGGCAAACAAAATAGAGTACAGGAGTATTTTTGGTAGCCTTATGTTCCTTTGTAACACTAGGTCATATATATGCTTTGCTATTTTACAGTGTTTCAGGTATATGGCTAATCCATCACAGTTACATTTGAAGGTAGCGATGAGGATTTTTAGGTGTTTTCGTGGAACAATTGATTATGGGATCCACTACTCACAGGCAAAGAATTTGAAGTTAGTGGGATTCAGTGACAATTATTGGGATAGTAATATTGATGATAGGAAATCCACGAGTGGGCACTACTTTTCTCTTGGTTCAGGTTTGGTGATATGGAGTTCCAAGAAATAAGCTATAGTGGCGTTGTCTTCTACTAAATTAGAGTATATTGCACTTATATCAGCAAGTGCACAAGCATTGTGGCTTCGAAAGGTACTAGGAGAGATTGGAGAGAAGCAAAAGACTCCAACTACTTTATTCTATGATAATCGGAGTGCCATTAAATTGGCATATAATCCTATCCACCATACCAGGTCCAAGCATTTCAACATCAAGTACCACTTCATTTGGGACATGGTAGAGAAGGAACAAGTTAAATTGAGGTATTGCTCCAAACACAATCAAGTAGTATATATTTTTACTAAGAGAGTAATAAAACCTTAATTTTTGCTGCTAAGGGACTTGATAGTCAGTCCCCTTACCAACAAGGGGGAGAATATTGGAAATATAGCCAACCATACATTAAAACAAAAATTTGGGCCGTTAGATGATGTTTTTAGCCTTGGAAAGCATATCCTCTTAGAGGAGACAAAACAAAATTGTAGAGCTTTGAAATCTATGCAATCTAAAAAAAATGGGCTCAAACGGACACCCGAGTCAAAAGTTATGGCCGAAATACTAAGACATGTAATAAACACCGTCGATGTAGATCCGATGGATGTGATTTTCTAGGGTTAGAGTTTGCTTTGTTTTTTCTTACTTAAGGAATTTTTAGGGTTTTCTTTTAAGAAGAATAATTTTGCATTGTAGCAAGTGTGTGAGCTCTTCCATAGCCTGTGAGGATATTGTAACAAAGTACTGAAACTTTGCCAGAATTATTCCAGATAATAAGAAGATAATATTTGCTCCAATTTTATTTTATTGTATTATTGTAAATTCTTCAAATTGGGCATTTTTATGCACTAGATTAAATGATCATCTAGTAGATGCATGATTCATAGTTCCATGAGTTTTTATGATCCCTTACTACCACCAATTGAAATATGGGTAAGCTAAAGGACCAGGAGAACATCAGGAACAAAGACAAACACTTACTATGATGAATGAAACATTGTTGAAACAACCTTTGTTTAAGCTAATTATGTAATGCTCTATTATTTTAAAAGTATGGATTCTTTTACCATGCTCAAGCTATGTAATGATGTATTAATAGATGGAAATGTATATCCTAATTGTAATTTATGATGCATCTTTTGAGTAATTATGTTAGCCATTTTTCTATGTTGGACATTTTGAGCTCATTCAGTTGTCATTGATGTCAAGGTGAGAAGTTGTCATTGATGCCAAAGTGAACACATGAAGTTGTCATTAATACCATGGAGTACACCATCATTGACACCAGGAGCAATGCGAAGAGTTGAAGAAAATATTGTTTTATAAAGGTTTTTATTAAAATCATTATGATAATATAAAGGCTTATTTAAACATTGTGATGGTAGAATTAAGGTTTTCATTAAAACCATGGTGGCGGAATAATTTTCATCAAATCAATGGAGTATAAATAAAGGTTTAAAATTTATCTCAAGGAGGCTTTAATTTTTATTAAAGTCAAAGGTTTATAAATATAATTTATAAAATTTAAATTCTTTTAGAATTTAAATCATTTATAAATTATAAAGGTTATAAAAGCGTCGATGTCATAAAATTTAGTGGAGTGCCGACGTCTATGTCAAATGGTGAAATTCGTATATAAATGTTATGCCAAAGGGGCATTAAAAATTACCCTTCATTGATTAATATTCATGTGACAGAGAAAAGTGTATTTCATGCAATCATTGAGGAAGAAGACAAAAATTTGTGTTGTCTTTTAGCGCCAAGAAGAAGATGAAACGGGAGGGCTCAAGGCCTCAATCCCATTGGACAATATGGTCCATTGGTAGTGCGCATTTTGTGAGAGCATTGGGAGTGGAAGTGACCACGATCGATTCACGTGGAGGTTGTTTGCGTGTTTGTCTTGAGCGTTGAGGTGAAAATATTTTGGTATGCTCTCGTTTAGAGTGCCACACTTGGAAGAAAGAGCACGAGGTGCTCTTAGCATTACAAGCATGCGTCTAGCGCACGTGGTGGTCAAGCCCGTGGCTAGGGCACACGAGGAGGTAGTGATTGTGGGTTCGAATCCCATAAGTGGCAAAGGTACTTTTTAGTTAAATAATTTTTTATTTGCCTAATGTTTTTCCTAAGGTAAAAAGGGAGTTATAAGGGTAAATGAAAAGTTGCTTGCTTGGTAATTTATTTATGTTATTGGAGTTATAAGTAAAGTGGATTTGATTTTTTCCAAAGTTCTTCTTGCCATTAAAATTTAATTAAAGAGGTTTTTGAGTTAAATTTTGACGGATGTTAAATTAATTTTAATTGGGAGATTATAAGATGTTATTGGAAAAATATTTTATGTATGTTGATGGTTGTTTTTAAAGGTGGGGTGATAAGGTGTAATTGAGTTTTTGCATTACATTGTCAGAGAGATTTATCTTCCAACCTCTTTGATTTTGGCATAGAAGTGGTTGTTATTGTGACAGATATTTGAGGTTTCTTCATCATAAAGAAAAGGTATGGGCACATTATTCCATAGTTGAGTTGATTGATTGGTTTTCTAAAAATAAGTTTGGAGTGAAAAATATTTGATTAGGGCTTCCTTATTGAGTGTGTTTGAATTAATACTTCAAGGTTTTCTGGAATAAAGAGTTGTTATTAAAACTTTGTTTTATAAGCATTGTTGTTGAAGCCATTGGTTGAGCAAATAACTAGGGTTTGAAAATAACATGAGTATCATTGTTATGTGAGAGTTGTTTTATAATCATTGTTGTTGAAGTGAGTTGTTGAGCAAAGAACTTGAACTAGGATTTTGAAAAGAACATTGTTATGTGAGATTTATTGTTGAGCATTGTTGGAAACATTTTGAGTGAAGGATCATATGCTTGGACTAGGGTTTGTGAGCAAGGATTATTTCATTGAGATATTGATTGAGTAAAGTTGGTTAAGCCTAGTCAAGTGGATGTGTGAAGTGATTGTTCAAGTTCCATAAAACAAACTATTCTATATTTTGAATTGAATTGAGAAAGTGATTGAGCTGAAGCATATTGAGTCTCTAAAAATTATCTATATGTTTTTGAAAGAGTGATTGAGCATTGTGATGAGTATAGAGCATATTGAGTCTCTAAAAATTGTCTTTATGTTTCTATGAGATTGGACAAGTTCTAGAGTGAACTTGTTGAGCAAATTTGAGGTAAGTCTTGAGAAGACTTGTGGACATATTTGAGTAAGCTTTTATGGAAGCTTACCATACAGATTGAGAGCATATTTGGTTAAGTTCTTGAGAGGACTTATTGAGTAGATTTGGTTAAGTTCTTGAGAGGACTTATTGAGCAGATTGTACAAGTTCTAGAGAGGACTTGTAGATTTATTAGTGTGAGTTTTTGTGGAATATTACAAGATAGATTTGAGACAAGTCTTTGAGAAGGCTTGTGAGCAGAGTTGATTGATTGATTTTTTCAAACCTTGAGTTAATATTTGGGGCAGATCTAGCAGAGTTGATTTGAGATTGATTCAAGCTTTGAGTTAAGGCTTGAGGACATAGATTGAGGACAGATTTGTGTGACCAAAGTATTATGTTTTAGTACATATTTGAGGACAGAGTTGGTGCAGATTTGAGGATAGATTTGTGCCAGACCAGAGACAGAGATTGAGCATATTTTTGCTAGACTGAAGGATTGTGTTTAGTACAAATTTTAGATAGAGCTTTGGAGATGACATAGTATGGAGGACGATAGTCTCCAGTCGATAAAGGTCCATTATCCAGGGCAGTGAGGACAGGTCTTTTGAGTTAGGATAGGAGTCTTTAGTGGATAGAGATCCATGATCCAGTGTAGTGGATGCAATAGCTCTTCTAGAAGATCACTAGCCAGAGCAAAGGAGAATGAGTTCTCCTATGGATAGAGATCCATAAACTTGATTCAAGGGATTGGTATCTCCATTGGACAGAGGTACATAAACATTGTAATTAGGAAGGGATTCCCAAGACATTCATTGAGAAAATTTTAGTGAAATATTTTCTCTGTGGAGTAGCCCACATTGGGTGAACCACATAAATTGTGGTGTCTCTATTGTGTGTGGTGATTTGTGCATTACTTTGATTATTGCTATTGATATTGTTTTCTTTACATTGCATAATATTTATTGAGAAAGAAAAGTAAAAAGTGGTCTTATACTATTCACTCCCCCTCTCAGTATAAGCTTGTGTTCTTTATTCTATGCATGAATTAGTTTAATTTAGTTCCTTTATTTAGATAAATTAGAATGCTATTGTGTTAAATAGTGTAGGAGAACCTAAGGGATTATGGGATCCTTTAGGGTCATATGGGTAATTTAGTTAGGGTGGTTAAACTAGTTTGACTACAACCTAGCAGTTTTAAATGAGATAAACTATCTATGAAAGGATTGGACTGCTCGATCATAATGATAAGATGAGTAACCTATTTGTAGTACGCATCACATACTTGCATAGACAGGCTTGTGTAGGGTATAGAGATAAATGTACCCTTCGACTAACCAAAGGAGATAAGCTAACCCTAACAAATATGTGGTTAATAGTTATCCAATACACGTAGTATACCTGTACAGATTGACTCATGCATGGTATAGAGATGGGTGTATCTTGATTAGATGCTAGTTAGAAGGTTGGTGTTGAGAAGAGGGATAGACAACTTGAACTTAGGGTTAACTTAGAGATCTTTGTAGTTGCACGTACCAATTGAGATAAGGATATCTCTTAGGGACATGTTACTTTCTAGTGTTGCATGTACTGTAAATAAATAAATTAAATTAAATAATATCCCCTTAGTTATATTTGGGGTTGTTACAGTAATAACAAAAATTTTAGATACAATTACAAGGATGAAAATTTTGTCTTTTTATAAATAAGAATGTGTTCCATGAGAACCTATCAATAAGTAAGCATGAGGAAGGGGTTGAGCATGGAATAGAGAAATATATAGCTAATAATTATAAATTAGAAGTAAATACTAAAGATGGCCACAAGTCGAGGGAGGACATATAGAATAATACCAGATGGAAGAAACCTAAGGAGAGGTCGGTGAAACTTAACTTTGATGGAGCCTCTAACGAAAATCCAAGAAAATATGGAGGTGGTGTGATAATAAATTTAAAATGGGAGATGATAGAAGCTTACTCAAAGAATTATTGGACCCAAACCAGTCATGTGGCTGAAGCTAAGGCAATGATAATTGGTATCAAGCTCCTATATCAACTTGACATTCCTAAGATAGTAGTGGAGGGGGATTCCATTAACATCATTACTTATTTTCTTAGAAAGGTAGAACCAAACTAGATCATGGAAGGAATCGTAAGGGATAGTAAAATATTGCGTCAATATTGAGGTGAAAATCATGCATACTTTTAGGGAAGGGAATACAATTTCTAATTATTTGACTAATCTAGGAGTAAACAACTATGAAGGAGACATATGGATGGACTCATATCTACCTTATGTGATTTTAGCTTTAGGTCTGGATAATCAAGTCAACTATGGTAATGTGGAAATTCAATGAGAAGAGGATGAAGGACACTTGGGAGGAACTAAATATAGTGGTTTAGATAAATAAGGATGAAGACATGGAAGTTTATCTTGTCCAAAATGAAGTAGAACAATTAGGAACATCCAACCTTTTGATTTTGAATGTAGTTTATCTGAGCTATAACTTTTATATTGAATGTTTTGCTATTTCCTATGTTGTTTTTATATTGTATATTCTAATGGTTCATATAAATAAGGATGAAGATAGGGAAGTTGTTGTTATCCTACCTAAAATGAGGTAGAGCAATCAGGATCATCCAACCTCTTGATTTTGAATGGAGTTTCTCTAAGATGTAATTTTTGTACTAATTTTTTTTTTTTTAAGTTGTATATTCTAGTGGTTCAGATAAAATAGAATGATGAAGACATGAAAGTTATTCGTATCCTATCCAAAATTAAGCAAATCAATCAGGATCATCCAACCTCTTGATTTTTAATGGAGTTTCTCTAAGCTGTAATTTTTGTACTAATTTTTGTTTTTTAAGTTGTATATTCTAGTGGTTCAGATAAAGAAGAATGATGAAGACATGAAAGTTGTTGGTATCCTATCCAAAATTAAGCAAATCAATTGGGATCATCCAAACTTTTTTTTTTTGGTAATTTAATTATATTAATTCAAAAAGGGTATTTGAAAGGTGCCCTGTCGCATTTTACAAAAAGGAACTCAGAGGAATAAGAATAGGAAAAGAGAAACACGAAGAATAGAGTGAAGCTCATCAAAACTGAAATACCTGAAGCCATTACACTCAAAAAGCAACCTGAAGGATTACCAGCGATCCTTTAGCACAAAGGAACATAAAGGAACAACACCAGAAGGCATAATGGAGGAGACAATCATGGACAGACCCAACAGCATTCCACAAAACTAGAGGAAATGGAGAACAACCCAAAATAGCGACTGGGACCAGCAAAAAGCACCATCAAGGAAGAGCGTTGGGCTGTAGAAAAGTGTGGACATCAATATTCAAAATATTGTCCTTCACTGCATCCTTATCTGCATCCTTCGAGGTCTCTTTCACCTTTGGAATCTCCTTAAAACCATCAAGGCAGGTATCTTTTGCAATTTCTACAACCTCGTCTGTAGTAGCCCCTCATTTAATATAAGAGGGGGGTTCAGCAGCAGAACCATTGAAATTTTCATAAAATAAGAACATGATGAGCTTGTGTCTCTATTATTTGAGGCTCTCAATGGCCTTACCAATGGTAATGTGGGCAGCCTCTAAGTGAGCGATGGATGCATTGATGGCATGGATGACCAGCTTATGGAGAAATTTATCAACCAAATCAAGTGAAGAGGATTGGGCTTTGGGAGGCTTGCTTGAGATGGAAGGTGGGGTTTCTGAAACTTCCCTTAGCTTCAGACTAGGAGCTTCTAATAGGGGTTGACTCCACCTTAATTTTCTTCCTAGCCATAGTATGGGATTTTTTAGTTTTGATCTTCCTCTTAGGATTGAAATGTTTAGGACTCGGGGTAGAGGATGAATTCGCTTCATCTGATTCAGGAGTGGGAATGTTACCATTGGGGAATTTAAGGAGGAGATAGCGGTAGAGGACTTTGAAAAGTCCTTGGTGACTTAGAAGGGCATCCTCCTTTTTGCGAGAGGTTACAATGGCATAATCGATGGACCAAAAAATTTCATCGGGGATATTCATGGCTTTGGCATCACGAAAGTGATTCACATAGGCAAGATGAAAACAACATAACTGTGAGTCTAGATTATCACAAGATAGGTATTGCATTATGGGAACTAAAATTTGTTGTAGAGGAGGGGAAATGTGTTCATGATACAACCCATTTCTATAGTTCTTGTGGACCTTAGAATTATTTTCTAAGAAGGTCGGTTTAGTGGATTGTGACATAACCTTTGTCCCAAGTGTCAGCAAAAGCCTTCAAAATGGTGTCATCGACCCTTGATAAGAGCTTGAAAAATTCAATCAGGGCACTGTTTGTTTTGTCTATCCATAAGTCACGGATCAAAGGACTAAGCTCAAGAACAACAGGCTCAATGTAAACAAGTTTGCTTTCCTTCATGATGGCAGACAGGGAAGAGGATAGATAACAAGAAAGCACAAGGATCAAGAGGAAAATGATGAGAAATGATTGAGAAACCATGATAAAGAATAAAGCATGCACGAAGGCTAAAAATAGGAAGATGGTGCCCTAAACAATTTTGCTTTGGGATCATGAAATGACTTGCACAAAGGAATTGGAACTTTCAACATGCAAGGATTGGCTAGGGCAAAGGTAAGATCTATGAATTAGGATTAGGTTAAGGTCATAGCCAATGGCATGATGACACTCAAAAAATGCAGCATGATAAATCAGGACGCATGAAAAAAATTCCTAGCAAGAAATCCGAGCACAATACCCTGAAAGGTTTGGGATGGTCACCAAATTGATTATCGATACCAACCTTCGATCAAAAAGGCTACAGAAAGATCTCAAAAAAAATGAAATACGCTTATCAAGGCTCACGGGGTTCAAATAATTAAAACTCATGCGAAAAAACACCTTGGAATGATGGGAATGAGTGGTTACTTGAAAAATTTTATTGATCATCCAACCTCATTATTTTGAATGCGTTTTCTCTAATTTATAACCTTTGTACCAATTTTTTTGTTGTTTCCTATGATATTTTTATGTTGTATCTTCTAGTGGTTTAGATAAATAAGGATGAATACATGAAAGTTTTTGTTATCCTATCTAAAATGAAGAAGAGAAATTAGGATCATCCAACCCCGTGATTTTAAATGGAGTTTCTTTTGAGCTATAATTTTTGTACTAAACTTTTTATTGTTTCCTGTGTTGTTTTTATGTTGTATCTTCTAGTGGTTCAGATAAGAAGGATGAAGACATGGAAGTTGTTGCTATCCTATTAAAAATGAAGTAGAGAAATTAGGACCATCCAACCTATTTGTTTCAAATGTAAAGAAGTATGAAGACATAAAAGTTGTTGTTATCCTATCCAAAAAGAAACAGAGCAATCCATATTATCCAATCTCTTGATTTAAATGTAGTTTCTTTGAGATATAGCTTCTATACTAAATTTTTATTATTTCCTATGCTATTTTTATGCTATATATTTTAACTAAGTTTGTTGTATTTCATTGCCCTTGGGATGTTATTTTCTATTTTGCTAAATGGATTTGGTTCCTTCTATAAAGGGTTGGCACTTCATAATTAACATACTTTTAGATAGAATAAAGTTGGAGGCCATACCTTTTGCATAGGCCATACATTTTATCATAACTATGAAGTAAACATATGCATATTTTTAGGGAAGGGAATTGTTGGAAATTTGAGCAAGTTTTGTTGTCATTGATGTCAAGGGATTGATGTCCAAGTTTCTTCATCATTAATGTCATAAGGTTGTTTTTCCAAAAGGCAAGGAAGTGGTTAAAAGAAAAAGGATATAATATTTATTTTAAATATTATATGCCTAAAAAGGCCTAAAATATTGAAGACCCAAGGAAGGAGAAGCAGGTTTAAAAAGAAATAATAATATTATAATATTTAATATTATAATATTTCGAGCAAAAGGATGAGGTGAAGAAAAACGAGGTCCAAGGAATCATTAAAAAATAAATCCTTGAAAAGACCCATTGAGCAGATTTTAAAGGTTATTATTTAATTTATTTAAATTAAAATATTTTAACCTATGGTTAAAATTTTAATTTAAATAAATAATAAGGCGCAAAAAGGTTTAAATTTAAATTTGAATTCACTAAGCTGACGTGTTGGAGTGCAAAGAACAAGGTATAAAAGGGGGCAATGATTTTCATTTAATCATCCATGCAATTTTTGAATGCCAAAGTGAAAAGAGTAATCATGCGTTGCATTAAGAGGGAAGAAGAGAATTCACATGTGTTAAAGTTTAAGGAGGCAGACTTCGCATTAAAATCCGAGTGGAGTGCCAAAACGATCCCAAAGTGTTGGGTAGCACAATCGGTGGTCGGAGGTTGGTTAAGACATTCACACAGGGTAGGTCAAGGGTTCGATTCACGTCCCCTTCATTTTGACACAACAAGGTTTTGATTATTTTCAAAAATCGCCTAAAGCAAGGAATAAAGGGTGGATCATGCACTTTGAGTTTTGTGTGGGCGTGTAGCCCAATGGCAGCCTAGCCTTGGGCTAAGGCACTGCGATGGTGGCAGGTTACGGGTTCGATTTTGGGTGTAGTCATAACAGGGCACAATAATTTTTGAATACGTGGGAAATATTTATAAGGTAAGCGCTTGATTTTAATTTTTGCCAAGGTTTTGAAAAGCGCTAGAGGCCACGTGATTATTTTTGCAAAGGTGAAATAATAGGGAGTCATAAGGTTGATTAATATTTTATTTTTAATTAGAATTATAAATAAATATTGGAGTTATAAGGTGTTAACAAAGGAATTAATTTTTATTTTGTTGAATGTTATTTTGTGAAGCTTGGAGTTTATAAGGTGTTAACAAAGGAATTTGATTGTTTATGTATTGAATATTATTTTGAGAGTTTGGAGATTATAAGGTGTACTTGAGACTTGATATTTTTGTATGGTGAAATAATTATTGGGAAATATTTGAGTGGAGATTTTGAGATAGATTGTTGCTATCTAACCTTGAAATTGGCAAAGAGGATTTGATTGTGATTAAGACAGGTTTTGAAGACATATCTCCATCAAAACAAAAGGTATGGGCACATCTTCCTTGTGAGTGAAATATTGTTGGATTGAATGTTGTGAAATGCAAAGGTGGAGTGAAAAGGATTGTTTGATAAGCATTGTTGGAAATGTTTGAGTGAGTTTTCATGTGCATGATTTGTAGAAGTATAGTGAAACACTTGGTTAAGGTTTGTAAGCAAGTTGTGTTTCATTGAGTGAATGTTTGATTGAAGTTGATTGAGCATTATTGATTGAAAGCATTGGAGTGATAGTTCAAGTTTTGTGAAACAAATTATACTTTATTTTTGAATTGATTTGAAAGAGAGTTTGAAAGTGATAGAGTATTTTGTTGAGTACAAAATATTGTGAGTGTGAAACATATTGAGTCTTTAACCATTCTCTATATGTTTCTATGGCTAAACAAGATTTTGAGTGAAACTTGTCTGTATGTTGAAGAGGTTTTATGAAAGAGAATTAAGTTGTGTTTTGTATGCAAGTTCTAAAATTGTTTAATGAGTTTTTGTGAAAGTTTAAGGATAGATTTGAGGTAAGTCTTTGTGAATATTTGAAAGCATATTTGATTGATTTGTTTAAGCCTTGTGTTAAGGCTTTGGGTAAATCTGAGCAGAGTTGGTTTGTGATTTGATCAAGCTTTATGTTAAGGCTTGAGGAAAATTTTGAGGATAGATTTTGGTGTATATTTATGAGCATATTTGTGCTAGAGTAGAGATAGATTTGAGGATAGAGTTTGGTACAGATTTGAGAGCAGATTTGTGCCAGAGTAGAGATAAATTTGTGAGCATATTTGTGTGAGTCAGAGGATAGTGTTTAGTGCATATTTGAGATAGAGATTGAGTATAGTTCAGAGTAGGATTTGGAGGTGATAGAGTAGAGGATAGTAGTCTCTAGTGGATAGAGATCCATTAGCTAGGGTAGTGAGGATAGAGGTCTTCTAAGTGAGGAAAGAGGTCTTCTGTGGAGAGAGATCCACAAGCTAGTGTAGTGGGGGCAATAGTCTTCTAGAAGATCACTAGCCAGAGCATAGGAGAAGAAGTTCTCCTATGGATAGAGATCCATGAACTTGATTAGGGGATTGGTGTCTCCTTTGGATAGAGGTCCATAAACATTGTAATAGGGAAGGATTCCCAAGAGAATTTATTGAGAAAATTTATAAGGAATATTTTCTCCATGGAGTAGCCCACATTGGGTGAACCACGTTAAATCATGTCTCTCATGTGTGTGATGCTTTGTGTAATGCTTACTACTTTAATATTGTTGATGTTATCATATGGATTGAAAAGTAAAAAGTTTTATCTTATACTGTTCACCCCCCTCTCAGTATAAGCTCATGTTCTTCAATTGGTATCAGAGTGGGTCTCTCCATGAAAAGACTAACATCTTGGAGGAAGATCCATCAGGAACACACATGACTTCAGAGAATGAAGAAGAGACCATGATCGACATAAAAGAGGAATTCTTTGCTGCTCTCAGGAACTTGGAAAAGGTTAGAAAGAAGAACTCAAGTTTGAAGGATCAAATTCAAGAGGATGAAGAAGCAAATATGGAACTTCTACAGAGTCTCATAGAAATATGTTCTATTAAGAGCAATGGAAACAAAGTGTGAAATATTGGAAGCAGAAATTATCTCTCTAAGGAATGAAGTTGAAAAGACCAAGTTGTGACAAGATATAAAGTTAGGAAAATAGAAAGAGGAGTCAAGCTCTCAAGAAATAGAGACATCAAACAAAGATAAGCTCGTGACTCATACTAATATTCTGGAAGGAAAATACATCAAGAAATAAGAGGGCAAAGAAGAACCATGGACGAGAGTTAATCACAAGAACAACAAAAGGAGAAGCACTCGACCATATTTTCCAAGGCACCCAAACATGTTACATAATCTCTTCCATGGCTATTGCTTTTCATGTAACAAATATGGTCATAGAGCTACACATTGCATTGGTTATGTGAAAAATGATGTTAATAGAAATTTCAATTCTTTTGCACCTCTTATGAATGATGATGTCATATGTTATAAATGCAATAATTTTGGGCACAAGGCTAGATGGTGCAAAATGGTATTTCCTGAGTCAAGTAAAAATAATACAACTTCAACAATTAGGAAAGAGAGAAAAGGGCATGAGAAAGTTAGATCAATGTTAGTACAAACAACTCTTCATGTTCAAGATAAGGGAAAACAATGGTTTCTTGATAGTGGATGTTCTAGTCACATGACAGGAGATAAAAGTAAATTTCTTGTACTCAAATAAACTGATGGAGGATCAGTAAGATTTGGTGATAATGGATCAACAAAAATTTGTGGAAAAAGAACTCTGAGTTTAGATAATGGGAAAACAAAAATAGAGAATGTATTGTACGTCAAGGGGTTGAGGCACAATCTACTAAGTGTGAGCCAACTTTGTGATCAAGGGTACATGGTTACATTTCATCCAAATAGATGTGAGATCAGAAAGTCTAAAACTGGAAAACTCATTGCAAATGCAAGTAGAACTACAAACAACCTCTACATGCTAAGTGAGATTAAAGGAGAAAAGTGTTTTCTATCACAAGAATATGAGAGTTGGTTGTGGCATAGAAGAATGGGTCATTTGAATTTTGACAACATAGTGAATATAAGCAATAAATAGGTTGTCATAGATTTACCCAAGCTAAAAAGGCCACAAAACACAATCTGTGCACAATGTCAGCATGGAAAGCAAACTAGAACAAGTTTCAAATCAAAAGGATTTATGTCATCTGAGCCATTGAAACTAATACATACTAATCTATGTGGTCCTACTAGGACAAAGAGTATTCTAGGTGAAAGTTACTTCATATTATTTATAGATGATTACTCCAGAATGATTTGGGTAGCTTTCTTGAAAGAAAAGTCAGAAGCACTTGATAAGTTCAAGGTATTTAAAGAATTAGTTGAAAATAAAATGGGTAAGAGGATTAAGTGTTTGAGATCAGACAGAGGAGGAGAATTTACCTCAAATGAATTCGTAGACTTTTGTGAACAACATGGGATCAAAAGAGAATACTCAGCTGCAAGAACTCCTCAACAAAATGGAGTAGTTGAAAGGAAGAATAGGACTATTGAAAATATGGCCAAAGCTATGTTAAATGAATCCAAGGTTTTAGATGGTTTTTGGAGGGATGCAGTTAATACAATAGTGTATATCATCAATAGGGCTCAAATAAGAGTAAATCATCACAAAAATCCATATGAGATTTGGAAAGGAAGACCAACCACTATGAAATATTTTAGAATTTTTGGAAGCAAATGTTACATAAGATGGGAAGAGAAAAACTTGGGCAAGTTTGACTCAAGATGTGATGAGGGTATTTTTATTGGCTATTCCACTAAGAGCAAAGCCTATAGATGCTATAAAAAAAGGACACATACTATTATAGAAAGTATAAATGTAATAGTTGATGAGAAGATAGGGTCAAGAGAACCAGTTCGAGAAATTGTGTATCAGGAAGATGAAAGTTGTCAAGAAGAGTTACATGAAGAATCAGAAGAAGAAGAAGAAACACAAAGACTTTTTCCTAAGACTCCATCCAGGTATGTACAAAAAAATCATCCAAGGGATCTAATCATTGGGAATCCAGATGAGAGACAAACAAGGAGAAGGGTAATAGCATCAAATCAACAAGCAAATTTCTCTTTGTTATCTAAAATTGAGCCAAAAGACTTCAATGAGGCAAGTGAAGATGAGTTTTGGATTAAGGCAATGAATGAGGAACTAGATCAGATAGAGAAAAGTAAGACTTGGGAACTTGTCCCATGACCAAAAGGTAAGAATGTGATTGGCACTAAATGGGTATTCAAAAACAAGTTAAATGAAGATGGTCAGGTAGTCAAAAACAAAGCAATATTAGTATGCAAAGGTTATGCACAGGTTGAGGGAATTTATTTTGATGAGACATTTGCTCCAGTTGCATGACTTGAAGCTATAAGAATGTTCTTAGCCTTCTCAAGTTTCAAAAACTTCAAAGTATATCAGATGGATGTTAAATCAGCCTTTCTAAATGGTGTCCTGGAAGAAGAGGTTTATATTGAGCAGCCAGAGAGATTCAACTTAACTGATAAACCAGACTATGTATGCAGATTGAAGAAGGCACTTTATGGACTAAAACAAGCTCCTAGAGCTTGGTACTCAAGATTGGATAAGTACCTTCAAGAATAGGGTTTCAGGAAAGGAATAGTGGATAGTAACTTATACATCAAAAATGAAGGGAATGACTTACTAATTGTGGTTGTTTATGTGGATGATATCATTTTTGGAGGCAACAATGATAAGATGTGTCAGAAATTTGCAAAGAGCATGCAGAATGAATTTGAGATGTCAATGCTTGGTGAGTTGTCCTTCTTTCTTGGACTTCAGATTTCACAATCAGATAAAGGTGTATTTCTTTCACAAACCAAGTATATAAAAGAGATGCTAAAGAAATTCAAGTTAGAATATTGCAAACCAGTGAGTACCCCCATGGTTACAGGATGCAAGTTAAGTAAATATGATGAATCTCCTAAGGCAAATAAAAAATTGTACAGATCTATGATTGGCAACTTACTGTATGTCACAACTACAAGACCAGATATAATGTAGGTAGTGGGACTAGTGGTAAGGTTTCAAGCAGCACCCAAGGAGACACATGTAGTAGCAATAAAAAGGATTCTCAGGTATTTAAAAGGGACTATGGATTTTGGGCTCTGGTACCCCAAAAGCGATAATTTCACTCTCACAGCATATACAAATGCAGATTGGGCTGGCATCATTGATGATAAAAAAAGCACAAGTGGAGGAGCATTCTTTCTTGGAGACTGTTTAGTCTCTTGGCTAAGTAAGAAACATGCATCAGTATCATTATCTACAAAGGCAAAGTATATTGCAGCAGTTGCTTGTTGTACATAGGTATTATGGATGAAGTGAACTTTAGAGGACTTCAAGATAAAGCATGATCACCCTATTCCCATATTGTGTGATAATACAAGTGCTATAAATATCTCAAAGAATCCGGTGATGCACTCCAAGACAAAGCACATTTCGATCAAATATCATTTTTTGAGAGAGCAGGTAATAGATAAGCAAGTCAGGTTGGAATATGTTACTACAAAGGAGCATATTGCGGATATTTTCACTAAGCCACTTCCAAAAGAGACCTTTGAGTATCTTAGAGGAAAATTGGGAGTAGTTCTACTCCCACCCCAAAATTAACCACCTCAAGGAGAGGAGGTGGGGAGGGGGCTGAGCTAAGAGTCTTATATTTAGCCCCAAAGGTGGCCCTTTGCCATTGATGTCAAAGGGGGAGAGATTTGAGTTAGGGGGAGAGCATTCAGTCAGGGGAGCAGTTTCTCAAGGGGAGCAGAACTAAAAAAGGAAAAATAAATGGTAAAAGGAAAAAGGGTTGCCATCAATGACAAAGGGGGAGATTGTTGGAAATTTGAGCAAGTTTTGTTGTCATTGATGTCAAGAGGATTGATGTCCAAGTTTCATCGTCATTAATGTCATAAGGTGGTTTTTCCAAAAGGCAAGGAAGTGGTTAAAAGAAAAAGGATATAATATTTATTTTAAATATTATATGCCTAAAAAGGCCTAAAATATTGAAGACCCAAGGAAGGAGAAGCAGGTTTAAAAATAAATAATAATATTATAATATTTAATATTATAATATTTTGGGCAAAAGGATGAGGTGAAGAAAACGAGGTCCAAGGAATCATTAAAAAATAAATCCTTGAAAAGACCCATTGAGCATATTTTAAAGGTTATTATTTAATTTATTTAAATTAAAATATTTTAACCTATGGTTAAAATTTTAATTTAAATAAATAATAAGGTGCCAAAAGGTTTAAATTTAAATTCGAATTAAAATTTGAATTCACTAAGCCGACGTGTTGGAGTGCAAAGAACAAGGTATAAAAGGGGGGCAATGATTTTCATTTAATCATCCATGCAATTTTCGAATGCCAAAGTGAAAAGAGTAATTGTGCGCTGCATTAAGAGGGAAGAAGAGAATTCGCATGTGTTAAAGTTTAAGGAGGTAGACTTCGCATTAAATTTGAGTGGAGTGCCAAAATGATCCCAAAGCACTAGGTAGCATAGTCAATGGTTAGAGGTTGGTTAAGATGTTCACACAGGGTAGGTCAAGGGTTCGATTCTCATCCCCTTCATTTTGACACAATAAGGTTTTGATTATTTTCAAAAATCATCGAAAGCAAGGAATAAAGGGTGGATCGTGTGCTTTGAGTTTTGTGTGGGTGTGTAGCCCAACGGCAGCCTAGCCTTGGGCTAAGGCACTATGGTAGTGGTAGGTTACGGGTTCGAGTTTGGGCGCAGTCATAACAGGGCACAATAATTGTTGAAGACGTGGGCAACATTTATAAGGTAAGCACTTGATTTTAATTTTTGCCAAGGTTTTGAAAGGCGCTAGAGGCCACGTGATTATTTTTGCAAAGGTGAAATAATAGGGAGTCATAAGGTTGATTAAAATATTTTATTTTTTATTAGAAATATAAATAAAGTAATTGGAGTTATAAGGTGTTAACAAAGGAATTAATTTTTATTTTGTTGAATGTTATTTTGTGAAGATTGGAGTTTATAAGGTGTTAACAAAGGAATTTGATTGTTTATGTATTGAATATTATTTTGAGAGTTTGGAGATTATAAGGTGTACTTGAGACTTGATATTTTTGTATGGTGAAATAATTATTGGGAAATATTTGAGTGGAGATTTTGAGATAGACTATTGCTATCTAACCTTGAAATTGGCAAAGAGGATTTGATTGTGATTAAGACAGGTTTTGAAGACATATCTCCATAAAAAAAAAAGGTATGGGCACATCTTCCTTGTGAGTGAAATATTGTTGGATTGAATGTTGTGAAATGCAAAGGTGGAGTGAAAAGGATTGTTTGATAAGCATTGTTGGAAATGTTTGAGTGAGTTTTCATGTGCATGATTTGTGGAAGTATAGTGAAACACTTGGTTAAGGTTTATAAGCAAGTTGTGTTTTATTGAGTGAATGTTTGAGTGAAGTTGATTGAGCATTATTGATTGAAAGCATTGGAGTGATAGTTCAAGTTTTGTGAAACAAAAATCATTATTTTTGAATTGATTTGAAAGAGAGTTTGAAAGTGATAGAGTGTTTTTTTGAGTACAAAATATTATGAGTGTGAAACATATTGAGTCTTTAACCATTCTCTATATGTTTCTGTGGCTAAACAATATTCTGAGTGAAACTTGTTTGTGTGTTGAAGAGGTTTTCTGAAAGAGAATTAAGTTGTGTTTTGTATGCAAGTTCTAAAATTATTTTAATGAGATTTTGTGAAAGTTTAAGGATATATTAGAGGTAAGTCTTTGTGAAGACTTGAGAGTAGAGTTGATTCATTTGTTCAAGCCTTGTGTTAAGGCTTTGGGTAAATATGAGAAGAGTTGATTTGTGATTTGATCAAGCTTTGTGTTAAGGCTTGAGGATGGATTTGAGGACAGAGTTTGGTGTAGATTTATGAGCAGATTTGTGCTAAAGCAAAGATAGATTTGAGGATATATTTTGGTGCAGATTTGAGAGTAGATTTGTGCTAGAGCAGAGATATATTTGTGAGCAGATTTGTGCTAGATCGAGGATAATGTTTAGTTCATATTTGAGATAGATATTGAGTAGAGTTGAGAGTAAGCTTTGGAGGTGACAGAGAAGAGGACAATAGTCTCTAGTGGATAGAGATCCATTAGCCAAGGCAGTGAGGATAGAGGTCTTCTGAGTGAGGACAAAGGTCTTCTATGGAGAGAGATCCACAAGCTAGTGCAGTGGAGGTAGTAGTCTTCTAATAGCACCAGCCAGAGCAGAGGAGAAGGAGTTCTCCTGTGGATAGAGGTCCATGAACTTGATTAGGGGATTGGTGTCTCCTTTGGATAGAGGTCCATAAATATTGTAATAGGGAAGGATTCCCAAGAGAATTTATTGAGAAAATTTTATAAGGAATATTTTCTCCGTGGAGTAGCCCACATTGGGTGAACCACGTTAAATCATGTCTCTCATGTGTGTGATGCTTTGTGTAATGCTTACTACTTTAATATTGTTGATGTTATCATATGGATTGAAAAGCAAAAGGTTTTATCTTATATTGTTCACCCCCCTCTCAGTATAAGCTCATGTTCTTCAGGAATAAAGTTGCTAATTGTTTGACTAATCTAAGAGTAAACAACTTAGATCTTTAGTTTTTTCTTTTTTAATATCCTTTTGGAAAAATATTTTGGAGGCCATACCTTTTGCATATGAGAGCCAACTTTTTACATCACATGATTTTTTTGGCTCTACAAACTTGTCGTATTAGTTTAAGAACTTGTTATAGTGTTAGGGGTTGGATTGTATAACATGCATCATCAAGCCCTATTTACTTACCTCAATGGATAAAATATAGTAATTGGCCAACCCAAATGATAGCCTATTACACAATATAAATGTTTGGTGCATATCTCAAGAAGATAAAGCAACATCCCTTAATGAAGAAACTTACCAACAATAGGAAGAAGAATCTCTTAGCCTATTCTCCTTGTTGATTGAACCAAAGTTACTATTCTATATCAAAAAAGAAAGTGAACTTATCAAGGTATGGTCAAAACTACATGAGTTATTTGGAAAAGTAAAAACAATTGAAGTAAGTTTCTTGGGATTAGATATTTTTTTCTCAAATTAATTGAGTCTGATAATATAAAGGACTGTAATGTGAGACTTAAGGCATTGAGAGAAGATATTTCATCTTATAGAGGCAAAAGGAAAGATGATGCAAAATATGTGAATATTTTCTTGCTAATCTCTCTTGTACTTTTTATATGTTGAACCTCATGGTTCATATAAATACTATGTTTTTGGAATCACAAAAACCTCTTACTCTTGATTAAATTTCTCTCTTTTATTTTATTTTCAAGTAGCAATGAGGAATTGTGGTGGTACTTCACAAATATAGGCTCATTCAAAGGAATTTAAAACTAAGAAGGATAATAACCAAGGGCCTCAGGACCAAGCTAATAAATTTATGAAGATTAGTCTTGCTATACTCTCTCACATATTTTAGATGTTGAACCTCATGGTTTATATAATTCCTATATTTTTGGAATCACAAAAAACTTCTTACTCTTGATCAACTTTTCTCTCTTTTATTTCATTTTCAAGTAGCAATAAGGAATTGTGGTGATACTTTACAAATATAGGCTCATGCAAAGAAATTCAATATTGAGGCTAAGAATCAAGGGCCTAAGGGCCAAGTTAAGTCTTCAAATAAGTCAAAAACCATTTTTGAATGTCGTAAGAGGGAAGGACATCCAAAAAATAATTGCTTGCTAAAATTACTAAGGATTGAACCTTGGTTTCTAAGGATGGGTGGATGCATTCCATATGATGAAGAGTATTTTCAATGGTTTACCTCAACTATTGAGGCCCACTAAATCATACATTATGGGGGAAGATATTCATGTCACTAACATCTTCTCTCCTTGGTCCCTTAGTTCAAATTATAATGGGGTGTTAAAAGTGTAATCTAACTTATGGCCAAGGCTAATATTGTATTATGTAATGTTGTATAAGCCTAAGGGTAATAATTATATAATGTACCTAATTTATTATAATATTTTATTATGTAATCCCTATGGGCCACAATTAACCTTGTTATGGTTAAACCCATATTATAACTTGTAATTAACCTTAAATCCCTCTTGTTATGTTAGCATAGGTTAAACTCATTTATGTAATTTCAGGATTTCATATTGATATAAATTCTCTTACCATTTCATCCATCATATCAGAGTGTTGTGATTCTCGTACATGGATAATACAATGACTATTTATGGTGCCTATGGGCATCCCATAAATTTTGTGTCTCATTTCCTTTATATTGTCCTTTTATGCTTTATGTATAAGATTTGAGTGTATGGATTGCTTCTATTCATTTTTGGAAAATATTGTGAATTCCAACATGAGTAGGCATCTATCCCTAGCTAGTCAATTATAGGTGGTGGAGAAAATAGTTTTTTGACACGTGTTTTGCTCTTCTTGTTAGTTCCCTTGTAACTCCCACTATACTCAATTTATGTAAGTTGTTTATATTTTTTAATGTTGAAACTAGAACATTTTCCAAAGGAAAGTTACCATTTCATGGGTACAATACACTCATCCTAAAGGTAAGGGGATATTGGGAATGATAAGTTCCTAGACATAAGGTATTAACCTTATGTATAAGTGGAAATTGAAGTTGCTTTTAGGCAATGAGCCTTGGAAAAGGATTTCAAGTTTTAGGTTCAATTTATACATTCAAATAGAGCTTGGAATATTATGCGTGACTATGATGAAATATTAAATATCTAGAACTTTTATAATCAAATATAATTTCATATTCAATATCTTTGGACGTTCTTGTATATTGCTTTATATTTTTTATCCTAATATGGGTTTTCCCTTAGACAAGGTTTAAGCTTTTCTTCATTGCTTATAGTATTCAATAAACTAGTTCTAGTCAATGAGAGGTTTTTGGATTTGGAGCCCACACTCAAGGATAATATTTTGTTACAGATATTTATATACCTTTGGTATATCTATAAGCATAGTTGAAATTATTGGACCTTGTTGAAGAGATACATTTCCTTGCCCAATCACTTAAAGAATGTCATCTATTAGAGTTGATAAGTGATGAGTTGAAGGTCAAGCTCTCAATCACCTTGAATTACAACAACTTAAAGGACTAGAGGTCGAATAATAATAGGAATATTTATAATACTACATAAAAATATTTACAAATTCCTTATTCTCTTAGTACTCATGGTATCCAAAATTAATAACAAGTGGAAACTAGGTCTACCAAGTTTTCTTGGAGGGCATTAATGCTCATGCTTGGAAATTTGCATCTTCAATGACTAATAGAGTTCTTGCTTGGCACATCATCCATCATAAACTTCCTTTAGGGTATGGTTGGTTGAATTTTACATTGCTTCTACTAGGTGTTTTGTTTGTGAGAGACCTGAGTCTATTTAGCATTTATTCTACCCTTGTCATCTTGAAAAACAAATTAGAAGGATATTTTTGTGTAAGGAACCTTCTAATAAAATAAGCACATTCACATAAATATTAAAATTAAAGTAGAATTTCATGAAAGAACATAATATTGCAATATGAAATATAAATGTAGAAATATATTAATCTCAAAAATCACAACACAAAATCGTAAGCCTCTTCAAGGGGGAAACCTCCTTCCATACTTTCATTCAATATGTAAAAAGATACATTCATTCATGTCCCTCACATTTTTAAATATTTCATCACACTACCTAACACTCAAGTATGGCTTACATGAAAAATGGCACTCGAGCTAGAATCTTCTACCAAACAAAAGATACATTCTTGATAGTAGTTACATAAAATAACACCAATTGTCTAGGCTCTTCTAATGCCATAAACTATTACAAAATATTACATAATATTATTATAAATCATTATAATTGGGTTCCCCACGTTAAGAAAGGGGTTATTACATAATAGTATTAGGATGGAGTTCTAACATGCGAAGCTGAAGATGGAGAAATTGTTGCTAAAGCTACTAAAGGGGTTCCAAAGTGGCATCTTCAGGTTGTAATCCATACCATTAAATAATAACATTAGTAATGACACAATGGTAAAGTGTGCATGATATCCTGTCTAGAATGCATCCAGGTTCAAGAATTATGGAGCCTTATTTATCCAGCTCTAGTAGTGTGGATTGCACCTGGGCCTTGTTGCCAACAACCTTCTTAAGATATAAGACATGAAATACTGGGTGAATTCTATAAGTGGCTGGAAGAGTCAGTTTGTATGCTATTGATTCAATTTGTTGTAATACTTGGTAAGGACCATAGTATTTTGTGACAAGTTTTTGGTATTCACAAAGCTGAAGAGATGATTATTTGTAGGGTTGCATGTAAATAAAAACCATATTCCCAACATCAAATATATGCTCAAAGTAGTGTTGATCAGCTTGTTGACACATTCTATTCTAATCCAAGTCAATATTAACCTTAAGTTGTCAAAGAAAAGAATCATGTTGTCTAAGAGTGGAATCCACAACTTGAACCTTGGAGCTTCTTGAAATGTAAGAGGAGGGTGTTGGTGGAATATGACCATATATTTATTCAAATGGGCTAACCTTAGAGCAATATGATATGATGTGTTATACCTATGAGATAAGCAAAGTCTCCCCAAGATCGAAGAATGCTCCACAATATCAATCACACACAAAAGAGGAAAATGCACAACACCAATATTAAGTAGTAAAACCCTACTTCAAATGAAGAAGGGAAACATCCACTATGAAGCTCACTATATTACTCAATGATTCAACAATACAAGAATACTTCAATGTTATGCAATAATATGTATCAACATGATATGACTAGATGTAGTAGACAACACCCCTATTTAAAGAGAAGCTTTTCTACTACAACCCTAAAATTACCCTAATATTATCACAATCTTATCTTGAGATGTGTGAGAAATCTTATCACAATCTTATCTTAAGATGTGTGACAAATCTTATCACAATCTTATCTTGAGATGTGTGACAGGTGGCATCTATCAAATATTAAAAAGTGATTGGTTACTTTTTAATATTTTCTAGAAAAGGGAAAATAACTTTTTTCCACAAATTAAATATTCCTAGCACCCTTATTTTATTTATTAATTGGGTGGAAATATTTTTACATAAAATAGAATTATTTTCTAATTCAAATATTATTCTTTAGACTTTATATTTTAGTCTAAGAATAATTTACACAATGTTGCATTACATATTCCAACACTCCCCCTTAATGCAATATTGGGGAAAGGAATTATGAAACAAAGAAACATTCTCCCCCTAAAGACACAAACGAGGATGAGTAGTATAGTTACAATTGTTGAGCAAGGTGCAACAACAGTATTGTCATTGTTGTCAACACAGTCAGATAGATTTGTTGATGTAGTGGACAGGAAGTTCAAAATCTAGTCAGATGCAGAAGACAGGAGTTCAAAGGTTACTCAGAGTATGTACAGTGATTTTCCAAGAAGACCGAAGTGGACCACTTGCAAAATATCAAAGAAAAAGACAAGTAAGAAAAGTGTCGCGATATCGTGACATATTCAGCAGGCAAGAAAAACTATCGTGATTTCACGACATGTTGGAAGAGAGAGAAGAAAGAAAAATTGTCATGATTTTGCGACATGGTGGAAGAGAGAGAAGAAGAAAGAAAAACTGTCATGATTTCACGACATGTTGGAAGAGAGAGAAGAAGAAAGAAAAACTGTCGCGATATCACATGTTGAGAAGAAAGAAAAACTGTCACGATTTCGCGACATGTTGGAAGAGAGAGAAGAAGAAAGAAAAACTGTCGCGATATCATGACATGTTGAGAAGAAAGAAAAACTGTCACGATTTCGTGACATGTTTGAAGAGAAAGCGCAAGCAAGAAAAACTGTCGTGATTTCGCGACATGTTGAAAGAGAAAAAAGCAAGTAGAAAAAGTGTCACGATTTTGTGACATGTTGGAAGAGAAAAAGGCAAGACAAAAAAGTGTCGCGATTTTGCGACATATTGCAAGGAAGGTTGTATGGTCGAAAAAGTGTCACGATTTCGTGACATATTGCAAAGAAGGTCATACGGATGAAAAAGTGTCATGATTTCATGACATATTGCAAGGAAGGTCGTATGGACGAAAAAGTGTCGTGATTTTGTGACATATTGCAAGGAAGGTCGTACGGATGAAAAAGTGTCACAATTTCGTGACATATTGAAAGGAAGGTCGTACGGACAAAAAAGTGTTGCAATTTTGCGACATATTGCAAGGAAGGTCTTACGAACGAAAAAGTGTCACGATTTTGCGACATATTGCAAGAGAGATTGTACAGACAAAAAAGTGTCATGATTTTGCGACATATTGCAGGGGAGAGAGTCTAAAAGAAAAAGTGTCATGATATCGCGACATCAAGAAAAAGCGCTAAGGAGAAAAAGTGTCGCGATATCACGACATGTCATGTTTTCACGACCCGAAGGCAAGAGAAAGCGCTAAGGAGAAAAAGTGTCGCAATATCGCGATATGTCGCATTTTTGCGACTCGAAAGCGCAGGAAGGAAGAGAAATAAAAAGTGTCATGATTTCGCGACATGTATTTTCACAAGCCAAAGCAAAGAGAAAGAGGAGAGAGAAAATAGTGTCACGATATCGTGACATATATTTTCGTGGGCCAAAGAAAAGAGAAAGAGGAGAGAGAAAATAGTGCCGCAATATCGTGACATGTTGTATTCTCACGGGCCAAAGCTAAGAGAAAGCATACGAAGTTGAAACTGTCGCGATATCGTGACATGTTGTGTTTTTCGTGGCAACAGCAACAGAAGAGTTATAGGGGCAGTTGAAGCCGACAAAGACCGATGTAAGTTGACAAAGATTAGGGTTTGCAGTCGATGAAGATTAGGGTTTACAATCGACTAAGATTAGGGTTTACAACTGACTAAGATTGGTTTTTTTATCATGAAAATACTGTTATAAAAGGAGGGTTGTTTGGAGAATTTTGGTGAGTGATGAATGCATCGTCGAATGCATGTCGAAGTGTGAAATGTGGTCGTAAAAGCGTAGAAAGTGCATAAGCGACATGATGATGGCGAAGTGCGCAAAGTGAGCGAAGAGTGGTATCGAATTGTCTTAAGTGCGGTTGTGATTGTGTAGAGAAAGTAAAAGGCGTAGAGTGTGCAAAAGAGAGAAGACAATTGTAAAGCTTGACTGTGTTGGAGTAGAGTGTGTGAAGTGATTGCATAGAGAGTGTAGAGTGCACAGAGAACGCAAAGGTGAAGTAGACCAGTCAGGGTCTTGTAAAAGCGAAGGTATTATCTGTTAAACTTCTAGATTCAAAATTGAAGTCCAGGTTGGTGCTTGGCATTAGGGGTTGGTACTCCTTCCAGTTGGTGCTAGTAAATCAGGGGTTGGTGCTCCTTCCAGTTGGTGCTGGTAAATCAGGGGTTGGTGCTCCTTTTTGTTGATGTAGATAAATCAGGAGTTGGTGCTCCTTTCTATTGGTGCAGATAAATCAGGGGTTGGTGCTCCTTCTAGTTGGTGCTGGTAAATTGATTATAAAGTTGGTGCTTTGCAAAGACTAGATTTGGATGGTAGTCCAAGCAGTCATTCTTGAGGAGTAGCCAAATTGGTGAACCTCATTAAATCTTGTGTTATGTGATGTTCTCTTGTGATACTTGCTTTATCTAGTTTTAAGGTTTCATTATTTCAGTTTTAAGAGCTGTGAATTTAAGTTTAAAGGACTACACTGATTCACCCCCCCTCTCAGTGCCATTGTAAGAATAACAATTGGTATCAGAGCCAAGTTCCCTTCGAAGGCTAAATTAGTTAGGGTTGATCTTGGATTAGTACACAATGGGTAAGAAGAATAGATCCTCCTCCAAAAGGGCATCTCAGTTAGTTTTAGTTCCTATGGAAGAGAAAATTGAACCTGAAAAGGTTGAAGACTTCTCATCAAACCAAGCACCTTTGTTTAATAGAACAAATTACGCGATCTGGAGAATCAGGATGAAAGTATATCTTTGTGCTTTGGGATACTACATCTGGGATTCAGTAAACAGTGAATACACAATACCCATCACTCCTCCAACTAATGCTGCCAGTAAGAAAATGTTTGAGAATGAATCAAAAGCAAAGAAAGCTATCAGAAGCATATTAGTAGACAGTGAACTGGTAAATATCATGAGTTGTAAAACAAAAAAAGAAATGTGGGACAAACTAAGGAGTATTCATGAAGGAGACAACGAGATCAAGGAGGCCAAGTTAAAAACTCATCAAGCTTAGTTTGAAGCTTTAAAGTTAAATGATGATGAGAACATAGAGGATGATTCTAAAAAAGAAATAGGTGGAGGTCTTCTCAAAACACTCGAAGAAGAAACAGAAGAAGAACAAGAATGTGATAAAGAAGAAATTGATGCAAAAATAAATTTGAAAGAGGAACTAATTGCAGCTCTGGATGAATTGAAGATGGAAAGAAAAAGGAATAAGGAAATCTCAAGAAAGCTTGAGGATGCAAATGAAATAATAACCAATTTGAAAGTACAAGCAGAAGAATTCAAAAGAATTAAAGAAACTCTCAGGTCACAGATCAATGAGAAAGAGATTGGTTGCTACAAACAAGAGGAAGAGATTGTTTTATTAAAGAAACAACTAGAAGAGGCCAACACAAATCTCAAATTCGAGAAGAGCACAGAGTTGCTAGATAAAATTATAAGCCAACAAAGAAGCTCCACGGATAAGCATGGTCTTGGATATGAAGCTGAACAACCTTCATCTTCCATCTCTGTAGAGAAGAAGAAGTTCATTGTTGAAGGATCGAAGCAAGAAAAGTTTGAAGTTGAATCTTCAAAAGGAAAAAAATATCAAAGGAGATCTACAACAAAGCAACCACAACAAAAGAGGTTCTATCACTCTCACTCTATTCATAATAATACTTTTAATGGCTATTGTTTTAGATGCAATCAATATGGTCACAAGGCAATTTATTGTGGATTGAATAATAAATCAAAGAGTTATGCTGGTAAAAATACATCTACGTTTCTGAGTGAACACTATGTACAATGATTTCAATGTAATGGTCATGGGCACATAGCAAGGTTTTGTCCAAGCACTTTTGTATCTAATCTAAGGCAAAACAGTGGATTTCATTAGACACAAAGAACGCAACACAGACAGGGAATAAATCATGTACATAAAATAAAGGAAAACAATTATTCATCAAGGATGCACAAGAGACAACCACACAAGAGAAATGTTCGAGTTCACGAAAAGGTGCAAAACAAGGATGTAGTTGAAAAATCCAAGCCCGAGTTCAAGAAAGTTTGGAGAAAGATAGAAGAAAGGAAATCGTGTCTCCTTGGACTGAAGGAGACTACTCCGCTATTGCACTAAGCAACTCCAGGTAGCACATCCTCAGGGGGATCAATATTGAAGTTTCATTTTTATGCTCCTATGTATTTGTTTGATTACCTACAGATGAAATGCAAGTAGTCATGGAAGTTGTCGTATAGTTATCAAAGTGTGTTTTCAATTCATATAGTTTGTAGAAGTGCCATGAAGGGTGGTGATTAAATTGAGATTTGTCCTTATTGGTAGTATTGCTATATGTCATTTTTGTACTGGTGATGGTTCTTATTGCCACTGTCCAAAGTTAAGGATTATAGCAGTTCAGATAATTTGGTTAGTGAAAGAATGTTGCTCTAGCCGCATCTATGTGTTTCGATAAAAGCAGTATGTATTTGAACTACACATTGATGTGAAGATTGTTAGATCTATTATGATGCTGCGATGAAAAATATTGAATTCTGATCATTGATTCATGTTTATCTCATCAAGATGAGCAACTTTGTTTTGTGAATCTTACCTATCCGAGGTCCAGAAGTATGAGTTTGAGTAAGGTGCACCATAGTTGGCTGTGAAGTGTTTAACAAAATATTGTCTCCTGATTCGAACAGTTGAAAGTAAGGTGTGACTAGCGATGATTGTAGAAAACATAGACCAAGTTGAAAATGTAAAAAGGGATTTGGTTGGTGTTGTGATACAGTGTTTGATGCTTGCACAGAGTTGGTAGTAAAATTGCAGTGTCGGTACAGTGTTGGACAAAAGTTGGTACAAGTGTGAGTCACTTGACATTTTTGTGTCAGATGTGAAATCAGTGCTCTTGAATGGGAAGTTTGAAGAAGAGGTTTATTTTGATCATCCAGATGGTTTCCAGCTTGGTGATGATCCCAACTTTATTTGTAAGTTGAAGATATAGGGCTTGAAACAGACACCCCGAGCATGATATGCAAGGCTAGACAACTATCTCACTCAACAAGGGTTTAAGAAAGTTGATATCATATTTGGCAGCAGCAAAGATGAGTCGTGTAAAGATTTAGCAAATAAGATGCAGTTTGGGTAGGATGTGTCGATGACAGAAAGAGTACCAGTGGAGGTGCATTCTATCTTGGAGACAGATTGGTCGCGTGGCATAGTAAGAAACAAGAGTTAGTTTATTTATCCACAGCAGAGGTAGAATATATTGCAATGACAGTGTGTTGTATTCAGGAGAACATTGCAGAAAGTGAGGTTAAGTTGGATTTTTAGTCAAACAAACAGATTGTGGAGTGATCACGTTTCCTAAGAATTAACTAGCTATCGGGATCACATTCTCAAGGGGAGCATTTGTGCATTTGTTTATCTTTTTGCTCATGTTTGTAATTTTTGCTAATTGTAATAATTTGTGCCTGAGAATGTTGTGCATAGACTTAGGGGGAGTCTACAGTAGCCCTTTGGTATTATTGTCAAAGGGGGAGAAGAGTTACAGGAAATTGCACATGTGTTGCCAACAATTCCAAAGGGGGAGATTTTTGAGCAAGGTGCAACAACGATATTGTCATTGTTGTCAACACAGATCGGATAGATCTATTGATGCAGTGGACAGGAAGTTCAAAAGCTAGTCAGATGCAAAAGATAGGAGTTCAAAGGTTACTTAGAGTATGTACAATGATTTTCCAAGAAGACCGAAGTGGACCACTTGCAAAAGATCAAAGAAAAATACAAGTAAGAAAAGTGTCGCGATATCGCGACATATTCAGTAGGCAAGAAAAACTGTCGTGATTTCACGACATGTTGGAAGAGAGAGAAGAAGAAAGAAAAACTATCACAATTTTGCGACATGTTGGAAGAGAGAGAAGAAGAAAGAAAAACTGTCGTGATTTTGCGACATGTTGGAAGAGAGAGAAGAAGAAAGAAAAACTGTCATGATATCGCGACATGTTGAGAAGAAAGAAAAACTATCACGATTTCGTGACATGTTGGAAGAGAGAGAAGAAGAAAGAAAAACTGTCGCGATATCGCGACATGTTGAGAAGAAAGAAAAACTGTCGCAATTTCATGACATGTTCGAAGAGAAAGCGCAAGCAAGAAAAACTGTCACGATTTCGCGACATGTTGAAAGAGAAAAAAGCAAGTAGAAAAAGTGTCATGATTTCGCGACATGTTGGAAGAGAAAAAGGCAAGACGAAAAAGTGTCATGATTTCGTGACATATTGCAAGGAAGGTTGTACGATCGAAAAAGTGTCGCAATTTCACGACATATTGCAAGGAAGGTCGTACGGACGAAAAAGTGTCGCAATTTCGTGACATATTGCAAGGAAGGTCGTACGGACGAAAAAGTGTCGCAATTTCGTGACATATTGCAAGGAAGGTCATACGGACGAAAAAGTGTCACGATTTCACGACATATTGCAAGGAAGGTCGTACGGACGAAAAAGTGTCGCGATTTTGTGACATATTGCAAGGAAGGTTGTATGGATGAAAAAGTGTCACGATTTCATGACATATTGCAAGAGAGATTGTACGGCCAAAAAAGTGTCTCAATTTCACGACATATTATAGGAGAGAGAGTCCGAAAGAAAAAGTGTCGCGATATCGCGACATGTCGGGTTTTCGTGACCCGAAGGCAAGAAAAAGCACTAAGGAGAAAAAGTGTCGCGATATCATGACATGTCATGTTTTTGTGACCCGAAGGCAAGAGAAAGTGCTAAGGAGAAAAAGTGTCGCGATATCGCGACATGTCGCATTTTCGTGACTCGAAAGCATAGGAAGGAAGAGAAAGAAAAAGTGTCACGATTTTGCGACATGTTGTATTTTCGCGGGCCAAAGCAAAGAGAAATAGGAGAGAGAAAATAGTGTCGCGATATCGTGACATGTATTTTCATAGGCCAAAGCAAAGAGAAAGAGAAGAGAGAAAATAGTGTCACGATATCACAACATGTTGTATTCTCACGGGCCAAAGCTAAGAGAAAGCGTACGAAGGCGAAAGTGTCACGATATCGTGACATGTTATGTTTTCATGGCAACAACAACAAAAGAGTTACAAGGGCAATTGAAGCCGATGAAGATCGATGTAAGCTAACAAAGATTAGGGTTTGCAATTGACAAATATTAGGGTTTACAATCGACTAATATTAGGGTTTATAGCCGACTAATATTGGTTTTTTATCATGAAAATACTGTTATAAAAGGAGGGTTGTTTGGAGAATTTTTGTGGGTGATGAATGAGTCGTCGAATGCGTGTCAAAGTGTGAAATGTGGTCATAAGAGTGCAAAAAGCGCAGAAGCGACATGATGATGGTGAAGTGCGCAAAGTGAGCAAAGAGTGGTATCGAGTTGTCTTAAGTGTAGTTGTGATTGCATAGAGAAAGCAAAAGGTGCAGAGTGCGTGAAAGAGAGAAGACGATTGTAAAGCTCGACTGTGTCGAAGTAGAGTGTGTGAAGTGATTACGCAGAGAGTGTAGAGTGCGTAGAGAACGCAAAGGTGAAGTAGACCAGTCAGGGTCTTGTAAAAGTGAAGGTATTATCTATTAAGCTTTTAGATTCAAAATTGAAGTCCAGGTTGGTGCTTGGAATTAGGGGTTGGTACTCCTTCCAGTTGGTGCTGGTAAATCAGGGGTTGGTGCTCCTTCCAGTTGGTTCTGGTAAATCAAGGGTTGGTGCTTCTTTCTGTTGGTGCAGATAAATTAGGAGTTGGTGCTCCTTTTTGTTGGTGCAGATAAATCAGGGGTTGGTTCTCCTTCCAGTTGGTGCTAGTAAATTGATTGTAAAATTGGTGCTTTGCAAAGACTAGATTTAGATGGTAGTCCAAGTAGTCATTCTTGAGGAGTAGCCAAATTGGTGAACCTCGTTAAATCTTGTGTTATGTGATGTTCTCTTGTGATACTTGCTTTATCTGGGTTTAAGATTTCATTATTTTATTTTTAAGAGCTATGAATTTAAGTTTAAATGACTACACTGATTCACCCCCCCTCTCAGTGTCATTATAAGAATAACAATAATGAGCTTCTATGACCAAGAATGGTCTACAATAAGGCACCAATACAAAATGGGCCAAAATGAGACTGCAAGCCCCCAACGGAGTAGCTTCAGATACAAGAAGCTTACAAAGTCATCCATCAACCACAAGTGGTTGCAAATGAAAAGAATAAAACATCACAAGGGTGTCTTCAGTAAGCCTGCAAAACCCCAAAAAGAAGTACCTGCAAGCTACAAGCATCTCAACATAAGATCAGTTATATACATCATCATAAATATATTCACCACAACATATATGAATATCAAAATATGATAATAAAATTGATCTAACAAATTGTGAACTATAAGTCATCAAAAAAATATGCCAAGCCATACTTAGTCACGTGCTATATAGTTGATCAAAAAATATCATGTACAAAGTTGCATAAAGAAAACAAGGAGTACGATGATAATGCAACCTCTAAAGTACCATGTACAAAAGTAGCACAAGGCTAACAAAAAATTACCATGTACAAGAGTTGCATAAGATATATGAAAATAATAAAGTGTGCACACCGGTTGCATAAAGCCAACCATAAAATATCATGTACAAAAGTAGCATAAATGCTAACAAGAAAGTACCATGATAAACCAATTGCATAATGCCAACTACATAAAAAAATGTACAAAGTTGCACAAGGCAACAAGAAAGTACCATGTAAAATAGTCACATAAAGCAATTGCATCATATACCATAATTGCACAATGTCATCTACAAAGTAACATGTACAAAAGTTGCACAAGGCAAACAAGAAAGTACCATGTTCAAAAGATATGCAAAAAGCAATTATACCACCAAATATAAACTCATATATATAGCACAAAACACCTCATAAGGATGAATTTGTCATCACACAAGTGTAACTACACTTCATTCCCCCTTGAGGACAACTTCACCAAACCAAGTGAGTCCCTCAGCTTACAAAACTGCTCCTTGGGAAGAGGTTTGGTGAACAAATCAGTAGAATTAGAAGATGATGGGCAATACTCCAACTGAATAGTCCCATCCGATACCTTCTCTCTGATAAAGTGGATTTGGATTTCAACATGCTTTATCCTTTTATGCATTACAAGATTTGTAGCCAAGGCAATAGCTAATTTATTATCGGAGAGCAAACATGAAGGACCAAATTGCTCAAAGTCAATTTCCTTCATGAGGGTATGAAGCCAAACTGATTCATGTGTAGCTTCTGTCGTAGACTTATACTCCGATTTCATTGTAGAAAGAGCAATTATATATTACTTCTTAGAAGACCAAGAGATAGCTGCAGATCCAATACTAAAAACATATATTGTGGTAGACTTTCTATCTATTTTATCCCCTCCAAAATTAGAATCAGCATAGCTGAAAAGAGCAAAGGAAGGAAGCCTAGAATACTTGAGTGTCAAATCCCTAGTACTTGAAAGGTACTTTAGAATATTCTTGGTAGCTTGTAAGTGCTCAATATAAGGTTTATGCATGAACCTAGCCATCATACCAACTACAAAAGCAATATTTGGCCTTATGATGGTAACATAAAGAAGACTACCAATGAGCTACCTATACAATGTAGCATCAGCCAACTAAGATTTTGTACTTACTTCCAACTTAACCCCTGTAGAAATAGGAATGGAAGTAGGATTGCCATACTCAAAATCAAACCTTTTAAGAAGATCTTCAATATACTTGGATTGACTCAAAAAGGTACAATCCTCATGCTAATAAACTTGCATGCCAAGATAGTAGTATAGAAGATCAACGTCAGTCATTTCATACTCTGACTTTAATTTGGAGATGAAATCAAAAATAGCCTCATTCTCATTTCTAGTCATAACAAGCTCATAAACAAATAGAGCAATTAAAATGACCAAGTTATCCTTCATAAGCACATAGAGATCTGTATTTGAATAGCATTTATCAAAACCAAGAGACAAGAAGTAACCTAAAATCTTCATGTACCATGCTCTAGGTTCTTGCTTCAGACCGTACAAGGTTTTATTTAGTTTACACACAAGTGTTTCCTTACCTTGTACAAAAAATCCTTGTGGTTGACTCATGTAGATATCCACACCCAAATCACCATATAAAGGCACTTTTCACATCAAGCTAAAAAATCTGCCAACCTTGAGCAGCAGCAATAGCAATGAGAAGTCGAATGGTGGGCATTTTGGCAACTGGTGGAAAGGTTTCATCATAGTCAATTCCATTTTTTTGAGCATAAATCTTAGCAACCAATCTAGCCTTACACTTTTCTATCTCTCCATTAGAATTGTACTTGATTCTATAGACCCACTTGTTCCCAATAACATTTCTCTTATTAGGATAAGGCACTAGATCCCAAGTTTTATTCTTTAGAAGAGAATCCATCTCAACCTTCATGGCATCAACCCAACAAGAGTGTTGTGAAGCTTCTTGGTAAGAAGTAGGCTCATGATAATTCTCTATCTTAGCTAGAAGAGACATTTTAAGGGTCATACTTCTAGTTATCCTTTGGCTAACTGAATTCTGCTCTTTAGGACCCCTATAATGATCCAACCACTTGGTCCTTTTGACACAAGGCCCACCCTTTTCTAACTCAATAAGGTCTTCATTGAATTTGACATCTCTTGAAACAAATACAATGCATGAAGAAGGTGAGTATAACCTGTAGCCCCTATGTTTTGCATCATAGCCAACAAAGATGTATTTTTGAGACTTTTTATCCAATTTCTTCCTCTTTTTTGAAGGAATATATGAAAATGCATCACATCCAAACACTCTTAAGTGTGACAAATTCAGATTCTTACCATTACAAACCTCATAATGAGTCTTCCCCTCAACTGATTTTGAAGGACACATGTTAAGAATGTAGATTGCTATACTCACTACTTCACCCCAAAGAAATTGAGGTAAGTTGTCACCAAGCATGCATCTTACCATCTCCATGATTGTCCTATTTTTCCTCTCTACAACACCATTTTTTTGAGGAGTGTATGGACAAGTAAACTGCATTTTGATCCCATGAGAAGAACAAAACTCATTGAAATCATTGCTATTGTACTCCCCTCCATTGTCACTTCTAATCATTTTGATATTTGCTCCCTTTTGATTTTCTACCAAAGCTTTGAACTCCTTGAATGTCTCAAAACAATCTAATTTATTCTTAAGTAGATACCCAAAGATCATTCTTGAATAATCATCTATAAAGGTGAGAATATAGGATGCACCATCAAGTGATCTAACATGTAATGGACCCATAATATCTATTTGAATGAGTTGAAGAATTTGTGTGGCTCTTGTTGACTTGTCCTTTGAAAACTTTTGTTTGCTCATCTTGCCTAAGATGCATGTTTCACATAAACCATGAATAGGTGAAATGTTAGGCAAGCCTTCAACCAAATTTTTGGACTTCATCATTGAATATTTTGATAGTTTGTATGGCCTAACCTTAAGTGCCAAAGCTTTCCACTAGGAGAAACATTAGTTGCTAAACACACTTTAGGAGGAGCATCACCTAACACATAAATATTATTCTTCACATAACCTGTAATTATTGGTAGCATGCCTTTCATAATGCTCCATGAAATTGCATTGAACTCAATAGTGTGATCACTTCTAGCAACTTGTAAAACTAAAATTAAATTTCTCCTAAGGCTAGGCACATATAGGACATTATCAAGTAATTTCCCTTCAATTACAACATTTCCAACACCTTCTACTTGAAGTCTAGTATTATCACCAATGACAACTTAATCTGAAGAGTGCTTATGAAAGTCCACAAACTTATCCTTTTCAAAACACATATGGTTAGTGCATCCAGAATCTAATACCCATTCATTAGAAGTAGATGAGTCAATGGAGTAGAGGGCACAAACAAAGGCATTTTTATTAGAATTTTTCTTTACATTGTTGTTCTTTTTCTTTCCCTTGACAAACCATTTCTTAGGTCCTTGTCCCCTAGCCTTTTTTGGCTCTTCCTTTTCTGCAATCTTCTTCTTCTTGAAACAATTTTGTTCCTTGTGGCCTTTCTTGCCACAAAAGTTGCAAGTGAAATCAACTCTAGGCTTGTTGGGTCAAAATTTTTTATTTTTCCTTCCCTTGTATTTCTTCTTGAAGGAAGCCATAGTGGCACTCAAGGCAACATTCTTCTCCTTGACAACTTGACCATTCACTTTGTCTCTATTAAGATACTCTTCATGTTGAATCAATAATTGTGAAAGAGTTTTGAGAGGAATGTCATCCTCTTCTTGCTCTAGCCTAGTCTCAATAATGGTGACAAAATTCTTGAACTTGCTTGACAAGTTCCTCAAAATGATAAATATTAAGAGCTTCTCACTTATCCAATCACAATTACAAGCCAATAGTTGAGTTCTCGTGTCTTTCATCTTTGAGAGGAAGATCAAGGCACTTTCTTCTTCACCTTGCATAGTGCTAATAATTTTGGACAATAAAGTGAATTTCCTTGATGTGTTGGACCCTAGATGGACTTGTTTTAGAAAATTCCATGCATCTTTAGCATACTCATAATGGCTTATAGTGAGCAATATCTCATCACTCACACTATTGATAATCATGCAAAGTGCAAGGTGAATCTTGTTGTTGTATGTCTCAAGTGTCCTTGCCTGAGTTGGAATTGCTTCATCTCCATTCACAATGGGCCATAACTTTCTTGCTTGAAATTCAGCCCTCATCCTTGGTTCCCATATTCCAAAATTTGATCCATCAAGGATGTGCTTAGGTGTAAAGGAGATTCCATGATCAACCATTCTAGAAAGTTAACATAATCAAAACATAAGATGCATTGACAAAGAAAATAAATGATGCAATAAGAAAGTAGATAAACATACTTGCATATATAAAAAAAAAAAAAAAACATAACTTTCAAGTAATCTACTTTTCAATCATCAAATATAATCATCATGAAAGATAAACATCATGAAAGATAATCAAAATTAAGCATCATCAAGAGAGATAAGCATCATCATGAAATATAATCAACATCATCATGAACTACTATAACCATCTTGCAATAAACAACTATAACCATATTGCAATTGAATAAAGAAAATAAACCAAGATCAACTTGCAATAGATTAACTTGCAATAATAAGGTAACTAACCGTAACAATGATATTGCAACAAAATAAACTAACTTGAATTGAACCATAAAAAATTTGTTAAATGTTAGATAGTCAATAAGTTAGTAAGTTAGTGTTCATTTTAAGGTTTTGCTATAGCCTAATGAATTGCCAATTCATCTCACCCAAGTTCAACCAAGCTACCCAAAAGGGTACGGGTACGAGGACCCGAAAAGGACTTGTTACCGATAGAGCAGATTCTTTTGGATTCAATAGATGTTTAGCAAATATAAACTATGTTGCAAGATTAAGTAAATTTTAATCAAATACTAAAGTTGTGGTTAGTAAGTTGATTCATTTTTAACCTTCTTGATTAATATGAAAATTAGTAAATTGCAAGTTAGTTGGTTAGTAGATTGTTTTGTAGCAAGTTAGTAAGTTAGTAGTTAGATTAGTTGAGATGCAAAATAGGCAAAACATAAATACACTCTCTTTCTCTCTCTTTTTCTTCTCTTTTACTTTCATTATGAGAGATACAAGTTACATTAATTTACATTATGCTTCAAGCAAATGCTTGAGGGAGATTAGAAGAAATTAATAAACATAGGGGGAAGAGAGTGAAAAATTTGATCTGAAATTGCCTTGTACACTCCAAAACATACTTGGATAACCTTGCAAAACAAGCAAACTCACAAAAAATCATTGTTAATGTGAGAAAAAAAATGACTATAAGGTCTAAATTATTTGACATTTTGACTAAAAATTTACCAAAAATTGCATAAAAGGATTCTAGTTGCATTATACAATAATAAAAAATGCATTTCAATTTATGCAAAAAAAATGACTATTAGGTCTTAAAATAAAATAAATGATTGTTTTTTTATTAAAAAACAGAATAATAAATGACTATTTTTTTATTAAATGATTGTTTTTTATTAAAAAATAGAATAATAAAAAATGATTGTTTTTTTATTAAATGATTGTTTTTTTAATTAAAAAACTGAAAAATAAAAAATAACTGTTTTTTTTATTAAATGACTGTTTTTTTATTAAAAAAATAGAATAATAAAAAAATTACTATTTTTATTAAATGACTGTTTTTTTTATTAAAAAATAGAATAATAAAAAATTCAAACTATACAACAAAATGGGTGGGGGGCCATTTGGCACCCAAATAAAAAAAAATTGCCTCAGATTTATTTTTCACCAAAATAAGGCAAATAATATATGGAAATAGGGTTTTTGGGCCTTCCGGACGCAACCATGGGGTCCGTTTGGCTCCAAAACCCTTCTAGAAAAAGCTCAATGCCAAAAATTTATAGATTTAAAATGAAAACACCATTTGCAAAAGATCTAACAACTAGATAAAAAAAACACAATAAATCTATAAACCCTAATGGCAGATTTGCAAAATAAGTTTACCCAAATATCAAATGCATGCATTAAAACAAATATATATATATATATATATATATATATATATATATATATATATATATATATATAACCTTAATGGTTTTTTCACCTCAAAGGATTGAAGACACTTGATGGAGATCCCAACCGCTCTGATACCAAATGTGAGACAAAAAAAGTCTCCCCAAGATCGAAGAATGCTCCACAAGATCAATCACACACAAAAGAGGAAAAACCACAACACCAATATTAAGTGGTAAAACCCTACTTCAAATGAATAAGGAAAACATCTACTATGAAGCTCACTATATTACTCAATGATTCAACAATACAAGAATGCTTCAATGTTATGCAATAATATGCATCAACATGATATGACTAGATGTAGTAGATAACACCTCTATTTAAAGATAATATTTTCTACTACAACCCTAAAATTACCCTAATATTATCACAATCTTATCTTGAGATGTGTGATAAATCTTATCTTGAGATGTGTGACAAGTGGCATCTATCAAATATTAAAAAGTGATTGGTTACTTTTTAATATTTGCTAGAAAAGAGGAAATAACTTTTTTCCACAAATTAAATATTCCTAGCACCCTTATTTTATTTATTAATTGGGTGGAAATATTTTTACATAAAATAGAATTATTTTTTAATTCAAATATTATTCTTTAGATTTTATATTTTAGTCTAAGAATAATTTACACAATGTTGCATTACATATTCCAACAATACCACCATTCTAAAAGGAAACCACTTGGTCCATTGTGTAGGATGTTATGAGGTGAAGCAATAGAGGTATGTTTCCAAGAACTTATTGATAATTTTAGTTTGGCCATCAGTTTGAGGGTGATAAGCTAAACTAATTTTGAGTTGGTTTTCCTACAACTTGAACAATTCATGCTAAAAATGACTAGTAAAAGTAGGATCCCTATTGATACAATGGATTTAGGAATTCCATGAAGATGAAATATGGGGTCTAAAAATATTTGGGCAATGATGAAGGTGGTATAGGGTGGGACAAGGAACATAAACGAGCATTCTTCATGAGATGATCTACTACCACTAGAATAATATAATTTTCACCTAATTTAGGTAACTCTTTAATGAAATCCATAGAGATACTTTTGTTAGAGTTAGATTCTATTACATCATTTGGGTCATGTAAATGTACCTTTCTAGGTACATACTTAGGACATTAGATTACTTTAGGGGGAAGTTATCTAGTTACTTTATGCAATGTAATAAATGCACAAGTGTCAATGTGCAAGTTGTAAATGTGCAAGGTGTCCCTTGTACAACTAGGTAGAGTGTTGGCCAAGGAATCTATCTTCCATTATAAAAGGGCCTCATTGTAAGATATTGATGAGATAGTAGGTAGTAGTAGAATTATTGTGTAACTCCATTAGTGATGGAGTACAATGTAGTCCTATAGCTTCTTGCATGGAGTGTCCATTTCCTCCATAGCAACATTGTATTCATTTTTATCATTTCTATTTATAGCATATTTTTGCAATCTCATAAATTTACTTTCTCTCATATTTTTGCATCTTGTGATTGCCATCTCCCATTGCGATCTACCTCAAAAGCTAATAATGGTATCATAGCCACGGTAGATCTAGCCATAGTAGATCTAGCTATAGATTGAGAGGAGAACCACCATTATTATTGAGCCTAAATTTTTGTGAACCTGATTCACCATAGTGCACAGGCTCTTGCAAAAATATTCAGAAGAATCAAGGTGGTAGGGAGAGCTTCGAGAAAGTACTATTGTTAAAAATTGGGCCAATCACCATAGCTTCAATTTTTGCAAATCGGATGTGCCTTTGGACCCGCTGCATGTAAATTTCATTGCTTTGAGATTGTTTGGTAGAATAGACTAAAAAGAGAGATTGTGAGATTCATTTGGCTAAGAGTCTTCCCATAGAGTTGCAGGAAAACTCATGAAGATAAGGACTCAACATTTGATCCACTAGTTTGATGAATCAACTAGTGAAGCTCATCTAAGAGATCTAAAAAGTTTACTATTGCCTAAAGTTTCTTTTATTGTAGGGAACTAACTCTCATATGATTGGGACACCTCCTACAATAGAAAGCTAGGAGATTTCAACTTCATTTCCCGAAGGTCGGAGTGCCTTCATAGTGCAGAGATTAGTTGTTGCAAGAGAAGAATACTACAGAAGAGACTCTAGGAGAAAGAGTCATGGTGAAGTCTGGAGATTGAAGATCTCCATCGATAGAGTCAACTTCACAGTAGAAAAGGCCACAAAAGCCTTGATCTTAAGAAAGGCCATAGAAGCCTTGATCTTGAAGAAGACTCTAGAAGAGAGTACCTGATTCAGAAGCAGATTCAGATTTTAGTACTAATAACTTGTTGTAGGGAAAGGAGATTCAGTGAGTTGGGAAACTTCCTACAAGAAATTTAGGAAGAGTATCTTCTTCAGAATCAATCCAGCACCTAAAGTAAACTTGAAGGTGAAGATATCAGGTGAAGATCTCATTGAAGAAACTTCCATTCTTGGAAGAACGAGAAGGACTAGGAGAGTCCTGTTCAAATCCAAAAGTAGCAGAATCAAGAGATCCAGGAAGGAGATCTCAATTCCAGAATTTGAAGAAGAAGGTCTCAAGGAAGACCAAAGAAGCTACAAAATTGAAGACCTAGGAGAGGTCTCAAGGAAAAAGGCTTGAAGAAAGATCATAAAAAGAGTTCCTAGAAGAACTCATTGGAGAAATTCTCCATCAAGGAGAAAGTTTCTGATAAGGGAAATAATTGGGACAATTGTCGCCATCCGAAAACAAGCCCAAAAAGAGAAGAAGAATTTGGCAAGGAGTGCCAAAGAAGATACAAAAGACCTCAAGACATTCAGAGTCTTGAGAAGAAGATCCTACTTGAAGTCAGAATTTGACAAGAAGACTTGAAGATAGAAGAAGCTTACCAAATTCGAGAGATTTGAAGATTACCTTTCACAACAAGAAGGCATTATTTTAGAGATAAATATTTCTCCAAATCTACAGTAGAAAGGAGAATATTACAAGAGAAGAACAAGCCACCAAACCCTAGGCTCATGAAAGAAAGTTTGAGACCACTTTTTGGTGAAGGAGGAGCTTTTTGGAAAAGCTAACAAAAGTTGCAGAACTCTATCTAAAGCAACAAGCTTGATCTACATCCTCTACAAAAAGCTTTCAAAAAAGGTAAGCAACTATTGGTGCAAGTAGATTCATTAATTGGATTACTTATCAGATTTGTTAAAGCACCTTATATTGGATCAAAGTTGCAAAGAGGAAAATTGAATTACAGTCTTCAAAAGTGCAAAAAGAGAAAAATTCCTTTTAAGGATCATTTGCACATTAGGAGTTGATTAGATTTCAGAGTTACAATTATCTATCAACTACCTATCTTCTACTTTGGAAAAAGAGAAAAAGAAGACTAGATCCTACAACTTTGTTTGTAGTGAAATTTGCAAGGGTTCATTCCAGATTATGCTTGAAAGGTTGTAGTGGAATTGTTAAGTGCATTTTTGAGAAATTAGTGGAGCAATAAGGTGAGATTATTGTTACCATTAAAAGTGCATCTATTAAGCACTATACTAGTTGATTTTTTAACTAGTTATTCTCAATTAGTTTGTGTTGTTAAAAGCACAAAAACTAGCACAAAATCTGTAGCACTTTCATGGCCAAAAGAAGCCACCATTACAAGCAAAAAGGTGGAGAAGAAAGCCACCATTGAAGTCCTTGAAGGAAGCCTCAAATCGAGACCTTGGAAGTCTCAAGCTTCAAGGAGAATGTAAGGGTTTCATTTTAGTATAGAGTGTAGGAATCCCTATTCAAAAACAATATTTCATTAGCTTGGATTGACTATCATCCAAGGAAGAAGAAGCAAGAAGGATTACGTAAAAAATTCTTCATATTGGTGCAAGATCCAGCTATTACAAAGCACCTCTTTTGTTCCTATGAAAGGATAAAAGTATTTCTATTTATAGGAGGGCAATAAGGACATCATATCCAATAGATTGAAGGGTAGAATTCAAGCAAAGAGGAAGAGCTCACATGTCCAAGAATCAAGGTGTTCAAAAATACCATTTTCCCTCATCAAATCCAGCCCTATAAGCAACACATCACCTGCAATATTGAAGCCATTGAAAGAAGGTATTATCACTTGTGTTTACGTAGAAAAAAGGGTAGCATTCAATGAGATATTATCTACATAAAAGGCTAAGCAAAAGGGCTACCTATTGGCTATTACAAACAACACTATATTTCAAGCACTAAAGAAGGGCACAAATTGGCAATACGAAACCTACAAATAGGTGAATAGAAAGGAGCTATACCTAAGGTATCCATTGAAGCAAACATCCACCAAAAAGGAGCTCAAAAGTGTGCCATAGAACCATGGAGAAATCTAGCTGTAGCCATCCATCATCCTCACCAAGCCAACATGCAAAAGGAAGCTTGCATCTCAAGAAACATAGCAAGCTCACGTAGGATGCAAAGATAAAGGAAGAATTAGGGTTGCAAGCTCATATTTGAAGCATTAGAAAGAAGGCTTACATGCACAAGCCTTGAGTGCCACTTGGCACAAATTCTCTAAGCATCCCAATGTTCATGAAGACCCAAGCACTCACCTAAAAGGGAGTTACATACGTTTGGAGGGAGTTAAGAATATTTGGAGGTTACCACCAACCTCATCATTGCCAAAGGTACATTGAAGACACCTACCTTGTAATGCTTCAAGTGACACTTGTCACGACTTGCAAGAAGTTCATCCTATTTAAGGTACCTATCCTAGAAAAGGAGGGAGAACGAAGTCAAATGAAGTCAAGCATTTTATGCATTGAAGCTCACTTGGAGGAGAAAGGCTAATTCAAGCCATACACCATTCAAAGGTGTAAGAGAAGCATTTAAGACACTATCATAAAACCAAGAAAACCAATGCTTGCATTTGGAGGAGCTTTGTCATAAGCAAAGTGCATTTCAAGGAGTTTTCGATGCCATTTGTGGAAGAGGAGCACCATCCTAGGAGGAAACCAACACCGATCAAAGAGGGCTTTGACTACCCATGAGTGCTACACTCCACAAAGCTACGAATCCACCACCTCACAACATTGAAGGATTATTAAGGTAAAGGTTGATTTTATTATTTGCTTGCTTTAAACCTAAGGTTTTTGGAGTTATAAGGGTACATTATATCTACTATTGCAATATTCTGCATTAGTGATTTATTAAGCAAGCATATTTTAGAATTATTAATATTTGCAAAAGGTAACCTAGGAGGAATAAGGGTTATTACTGAAATTTAAATTATTTGCAAATATTATTTTCTAATTTTTCCAAATTTGGGAGTTATAAGGAATACAACATCAAATTAGGAATTGGAAATTAGAAAACATTAAAATCAACCATAAGGGGTATTTAAAGAGGTTTATTAAAGATTTTCAAAGGTTGGAATTTTTATAATAGTGTTGTCTCAAAAACACTTAAAGGAGGTAAAATAAATCCAACATCAAAACCTCTTCAAAAATTGAAATAGTGCTTAGTTCAATAGGAGTAATAAGGAGATAGAAAAGTTGATTTTGGTGTTTACAAAATTTCACAAAATCAACCCAAAATTGAACTACAATTTACAAAAAGCACTATATTGATCATATATCCTATCCAAAACACCCTAGGGAGTCATAAGGCATTCTACAAAACTTGGTAATATTAGCATCCATAAAAAATTATCAAGTTCTAAATTCATTGGATAGATGTAAGCTTTCTACAAAACCTAAAAACTTATTAGGTTTGTGAACTCTCATCATTAGGGAGACATAAGGAAGTCTACAAAACCTAAGGGTTAACAAAAGTTTTCATCAAATCAAGCTTATATATTTCATTTTGGAAGCCATAAGATAAGAATCTCTCTATATCTTAAACTAAGGGAGTCATAAGGATGTCTACTTCAAAGGACTCATCAAGCATTAACATAAATAATCCCTTCAGAAAAGAAAAATCCAATGCTATAAAACTTGGGATCATGAATTTACTCATGAAATCTGAAGGAATATTAGACCTAGCTTCAAAAATATTTCATAGTGAAGCATTAGAAGATAATTTTGACTCTATGGAATGCTATCTTCAAGCACGTCTCAATGAAGCAATAGCCAATGAGAAAAGTGATATTTCACTTCCTCTAGATTTTGTGAGCATATTATACATGGCATTGCTCACACATAAACATTACAAATATGAGAATGTAGAACAAAAGAGATTGATAGAACTACTCAAAAAGAAGATAGAATTAAGTGAATCATATCTTGAAGAGATTTTTCAATCTTCATGCAACATTGATACTTCAAGTTCTACTAATTCAAAATCTTATCATGATGCTCTAAGTGGTTGTTCAGAAGCTTCTGTACAGAGTAAAAATAGAGAAGGAGAAACATCTCAACAGGAACCAAGTTGCAGTACAACCACCTATGAAAGCACAAAGACTGGATTCAAAGGCAAAGCTAAAGAAGAAGAAGATGAATCCAATGAAGGAGGAATACAATGCAAGGTCAATTGAAAGAATAACCTACAACTTCAACTTATTTTACATCATCTAAAGACTAAAGCAGCTACAGAAGAACCAAGCACAAAGTTCAATATGGAAGAAGATCCATATTGAAGACTAAAGTCTTCAATACCCAAATAATGTAATATAGGGGGTGTTAGAGTTAGATTCTATTACATCATTTGGGTCATGTAAATGTACCTTTCTAGGTACATACTTAGGACATTAGATTACTTTAGGGGGAAGTTATCTAGTTACTTTATGCAATGTAATAAATGCACAAGTGTCAATGTGCAAGTTGTAAATGTGCAAGGTGTCCCTTGTACAACTAGGTAGAGTGTTGGCCAAGGAATCTATCTTCCATTATAAAAAGGCCTCATTGTAAGATATTGATGAGATAGTAGGTAGTAGTAGAATTACTGTGTAACTCCATTAGTGATGGAGTACAATGTAGTCATGTAGCTTCTTGCATGGAGTGTCCATTTCCTCCATAGCAACATTGTATTCATTTTCGTCATTTCTATTTATAGCATATTTTTGCAATCTCATAAATTTACTTTCTCTCATATTTTTACATCTTGTGATTGCCATCTCCCATTGCGATCTACCTCAAAAGCTAATAATTTGTTCATACTTGTTCAGGAATTGGTGAGGTTGTAGGGTTCTAGGGGAACACACATTTTATTATTTCATATGTTGGCACATGTCATATTCTACTATAAAAGTGTGAATATCCCTTTTCATTCCCATCAAAAAGAAAATATGTTTGGTTTATGCATAAGTTTTGAGAAACCCTAAATGGCCAACTCTTGGTAATGTATGTATTTTCTGCAAATGAGATCCTTCATTTGTGAATTTTGGAGAATGACAAGGTAGTCATGATATTATAAATCTTGGTCATCCTAGGTATAGCCAAAGCATGAGTTAGGATCTGATTGGATTTTATTGACCAAAGTTTACAAATAGGATTCATTGGTCACTTATTCCCTAATATGATGGATTCATTATGGAAGTGATGTAGATATAGCATGTAGCATTTTACACTCTTCATATTTCTAGGACAAGGTATCAGTTGCCACATTATCCTTACCTTTCTTATAGGTGATTTCATAGTCATAACCTAACAAATTTAGAAACCCATATTTTTTGTTCTGGTGTGGCCACCCTTTGTTCCAAGAAATATTTGAGACTTTGATGATCAATCTTGATGGAAAAGTGTCACCCACTGAGATATGAATACCAATTATCAAGAGCATGTAAAATGGTAAGCATATCCTTTTCATAAGTATACTTGCCTAAATTTTGTCCTAAGAGTGTTTTACGGGTGAAGACCAATGGTCTACCTTCTTGCATCAAAATTGTCCCAATGCCATTTCCAGATGCATCACTCTTAATTAAAAAAGGTTTAGATAATTTTATCATTGCTAACATGGGGGTAATGGTCATAACTTGCTTCAACTCTGTAAAAGCCTTCTCTATAGGTTCTGACCACATAAAAGAGTTTTTCCTTAACATTGAGGTCAAGGGAATTGATATCTTCCCATAATTCTTCATAATTTTTTTATAATATCTAGTGAGTCCCAAAAATTTGTGAAGATCCTTTAAGGTTCGAGACTTAGGCCAATATTGAATAACCTAAAAATGAAATTCATCAAACTCTAAAAAGTGGAAGGTGCATTGGTTAAAACAAATGGCATAACCAAGAATTCATAATATCCTTCATGAGTTCTAAAAGTTATTTTAGTAATATCCTCATCCTTGATTCGAATTTGATGATATCCTAATTACAAATCCAAATTTGAAAAATATTGGGCCCCATGCAACTCATCTAGCAATTCATCAATCAATAGAATAGGAAATTTATCTTTAATAGTGATTTTATTAAGGTCTTTGTAATACACACACAAGCACTAAGGCCCATCCTTTTTTATTACCAAAAATAAAGGGGAAGAGTAGGGACTAACACTGGGATGAATAACCCTTATAACACAAAATTCTTGTATCATTTTCTCAAATTCTAATTTTTGAGCATATGGACACCGGTAGGGGTGAACATTTGGGGGATGACTATTAGGAAAAAGTTGAACCACATGGTTGTGAGAATGGTGAGGAGTTAGTCCTTTGGTTTCCTCAAAAACTTGAGCATGTCCTTGCAATGAAATCCATAATGCCTCTGGATGGTCCTTATCGCTTTCCTTAGAAGTTTCTATAGCATTTAATCGAGCCACAACTCCATGGGAGGATTATTTTAATATTCTTTCCATATTATGGGTTGAAATAAATTGAGAAACCCTAACCTTCATACTTTGTAGGGTGTATTTTGTTTCCTATTGGCTAAAATTCATCCACATCCCAAACAAATCCCACAAGACTAGGCCTAACATCAACAACCATTATACCCCCAAAATGATATCACACCCACCTAGTGGTAAGGCAAACATATTCACCTTAAGATTATATTCTTCTATTTGGATTTTGATATTACAACACTTTCTTTTGCATGGTAGGGTGCCTCTATTAGCAATCATGGCTTCAAAGGAATTATAAGTAGTAATGTAACAATTTCTTTGTTTGGTCACTCATGGATCAATAAAGTTACACATGCTTCCTAAGTCAATAAGAATTATTACCCATTGTCCTTTGATGTGTCCTATCACTTTCATCATTCGAGGAGTTGATATTATTGGTAAGGCATTCACCAAGATTTTTGGGTGGGATTCTTAAAAAAAAATTGATAGTTATGCGTGTTATTCCTCCTGATGATCCTCTTTTACCTCTAAATATTCTATGGTTGATGTCTCATCCATATCAAGCAAATATAATTTTTGGCGTACACTCTTATGCCCTAGGGAATAATTTTCATCATAGTTATAACATAACCTATGGGCCTTTCTAGTTTCCATCTCTTATTATATCAACCTTTTGATGATAGGAGTTTTGTTGGGAGGAGTTGGTGTAAGCTTGGACAAAAAAGGTGGTCGAGATTGAGAAAATTTGAGGATGTGTCCTTGAGCCTCAATTTTTTATTTTTCCAATCTAGCCAAAGTTATTGCCTTTTGTAATGATTGTGGCCTCAACATTTTAACTTTAGCTTTAATGTCATCCTTAAAACCACTCACAAAACAACTTTGAAAGAATGTGAGACTTAGACTAGTGGTATGGTTGGCTAATTTTTCAAATTGAGTTTGATAATCTTGAATGGTTGAATTTTGTTTGAGTTTAGAGAGGGCTCAAACTCATTAGGACCAAATCGAGTAAGGAGTTGTTGCTCAAATCCAAGCCAAGTAAGATTCTGATGTTCTTTCCTGAGCCACTGAAACCAATGTAGTGCATATGATTCAAAGTTGAAAAATTATCAGGTACATATAATTGGGAATATTATGAATATTGAAATATTATTATGCTCTATACATCAATCCCTTAGGATCCTTCCCATATAGCTTTGAAAATTTTAATTTGGGTAGCTTAAATCCATTGTTATGAGGGGTGTCCCATTTATGATGGCTAGTTCCTTCATCCTTATGTTCATGAGAACCAAATATATCATGTGTGTGGGAATTTTAGATAGACAACTATTCAAGTATTCAATTTTACCATTTAATTTCTTCATTTACCTTTATTCCTTGATGACATAGTTCAAGAATTCATGTAAATATTTAATTTTTGACCTTAACTGGTTTAAGTTATCAAATAATTGATCCCCCACATTATTCCCCCAAGACTCTATATGAAAAATAATTTTTGCATCTAATTCTTATGTATTTTATTGTTCCCTAATATCTAAAGCCATGTTCTATGATTTGTAACCTTATAATGATACTTACTAAAAATAGAAGTGTAATTTCAAGAGTTATTATTTTTAGTAATGAGCCAAAAAAAATGTTTGGGTGTATATCAAAATGATCATCTCAAAAAGATAATCACAATGGACTAAGGTCCCACAATGACATTTTTTAGCACCCATAAAAAAGTGCATGGAGGCTATATGCCAAAATGATTAGCTTGATGAGATGATCGCAATAAGCTATATCCCACAAGACTATTTTTTTGCATCCTAAACTCTTGTTGTCTTCAAGTGTTAGTTTTTCTCTCAAATTCTTGGTTCACTCAAAAATTTGATGTTTATTGGACAACCCCGTACTAGACTCTACACTATCTATTATTAGCATTATTCTATCTAACATTGGTATGTTACTAACACTATAGCTTATTATCTTTGATGACTATCTAGACTGACTCTATTACTGATAAATTCTCTATCTATTATGATTCCTGAATGTCATAGAAAAATGTTACTAATATTAGCAGACCATGTCTTGATTGTTACTGACTTTAATTGAATTCATACCTAATTATTACTGTCTACTCTATAGAACCTATCTTGACTATTATGTTCATCATCAATTCTTTTGTTTGTTTCATACAATAATTTTGAGATAGTGCAATATCCTTAGTATGCTCAATTTCTATGGTAGGACTTTTGGTTTCAAGTTTAACATTCAATAGAAATAGGGTTCTCTAAGCTAGGGATGTGTACTACGCATAAGCCTTCTATTATATCATAGGGACAAAGAATAGTACTCAGACTAATATTTTAGGCCAATACTCAAGGAGGATTCCATGCATAACTTTGAGCACATTATCTGCCTCTTTGGTAGTACGAGAGGGTGATCTTTTTAGATGTGTTTGGTGTACTATGAAGATTCACAATAAAAAATATTCTTAGAGCTAAAGGTCTCTCATAATCCTAGGGATATCCTTATATACCTAAAGATATGTGGGGGCTCAATTCCATAGATGGGTGTTGTCTAAGGCCTGGGTACTAGAGCCTAATCACCCCTAACTTCACTAGACACTTTACAAACAATCTAGCTTAGCCAATAATGACAACTCCTCCATGATATTTTAAAACCTCTGACACATGGTTTCTAACCTAATAAACTAATATAGAAAAAAGACTAGATATTTTTAATAAGGATACTAGTGAAAAAATAAAAACATAGAAAGTTTATACCTAACAATCAAAATGACAGATCAGGAACTATCACAGTCATAGCGAAACACAACCCTAGAAAGTGCTATAATACCACTTGTTAGGAACCTTCTAATAAAAATAAGCACATTCACATAAATATTGCAATTAAAGCAAAATTTCATGAAAGAATAGAATATTGCAATATGAAATATAAATGCAGGAATATGTTAATATCACAAATCACAACACATAATCGTAGGCCTATTTGAGGGGGCAACCTCCTTCAATAATTTCATTTAATATGCAAAAAAAACATTCATTATTGTCCCTCGTATTTTTAAAGACTTCATCACAAAACCTAACGCCCAAGGCTAGCTTACATGCAAAATGCCACCTCAAGTAGAATATTCTACCAAAAAAAATAGTTGTATTCTTAATAACAATTGCATAAAATGACATCACTTGTCTAAGTGCTTCTAGTACCATAAACTATTACAAAATATTACATAATATCATTCCAAAACATTATAATGGATCCCCACATTAAAAAAGGGGTTATTACATAATAGTGTTAGGATGAAGTCCTAACATTTTATCATTCACCTTACTTTATTTCATAAAAAATTAAAATAAAATAAACCTTATTGTATTTTCTATAATATTTAACAATTTTTAAAAAACTTTTAAGTAATTGATTCTTGGCCATATATAGTTTCTCTAATATTACCATTTTTCATAATAAATTGCTTCCTTTAACTATTGGATTTCATCAACTTTATTCTAACTACATACTATATATTGATGGTCTACCCGTAAAAATTTTGTGAAGAAGCTAAGAAAACTAAAGAAACTAAAATCACATACATTTATCTTCGTTATAAAATTTTATACTCAAATAATATAAGAACAGAAATAATAATGAAAAAGCAAAAAAAAAAAATATTAAAATCACATACATTTATCTCTGTTATAAAATTTTATAATTAAATAATATAAAAACACAAATAATAATTTATAAAAGACAAACATAATATAAAATTTTATACTCAAATAATATAAAAACACAAATAATATTTTATAAAAGACAAACAGAATATAAGAATACAAATAATAATTTATAAAAAGCAAACAAATGATTCCTAAAAGGTCAACAATGATTTTTTCAATTAAGTTGTAATGATCAAAGGTTAACAATGATTTTTTCAATTAAGTTGTAATGATCAAGGTTTAATTTAAAAGAAAATACAAAAATTTCAAGCCACGGGCCAACTCAAGCCTTAATAGACCGTATTTGGTAGTTTGATATATGGATGACTAGTATGATTTGATTTTCAATTTAAAAAAAAAAAAAATTATCATTCATGTGATAGCAAATATCCTTTATACTAAATAATTTTTTGCGAAACCTCGCTGTAGTAAAGTTTTGATGTCTCATCAAGAAAAACTCAAACCAGGCAGAATATGTGTTATATAAAAAAACGAACACAAAACATCAAACGTAGCATTAGTAAGATATGAGGGAGTTACCTGTTGAAAATTTACTTCGCATGTCACTAGAGTTAATTATGACAGATAATTTATAGTTTTGAAGTCGTGAAGTTGTGATAAACGTTGACGAGTGGAACATTAGCACGTGGAGCAAAGACAAGGAAGTCCAAGGTCGGTGGTGGACATGCCCACCGGTTTGAAGTCGTGAAATGCCGTGTTTTCCCCCAATTGTATTTTGATAAAAGGTTCACGACTGGAACATTAGCACGGGGAGCAAGACAAACAAGTCCAACATCAAGATGTCTACTGCTACGTGTAGTTTCATTATTTGTTATTGTACCCAAATGTCTAGCTCTCATCTACTGCAAAATAGCTTCAAATATGAGAGCAAGTGGGTGAGGTTTATGCTAAGTATAACTACATTCTTTCGAGGTAAGAAGGGTCTACTTCCTTCAATTAAAACTAATATAAAACATTAACAACATGTCTTAATAAAAATATATATATTTTTAATTATTTTATTTTTAAGATGGGTCGAAAGTTGGAATAAACCAAAACAAATTAAAATTCGGAAGACATGCCGTGTTACAGTTAAATCACACCCAGGATGAGGCAAAACTAGATAGGGTTTATATTATTAAAACAAGGGAGGGAGCAAAACAGGGAAATGGCTCTATGGAGCCTACAAGACCACGAAGGTCAACCAATCGCGTTACATCTGCGGCATTGTCGCCTGTGGAATACACCGCCCAAAACCCAACTGCAGAATGGCTCTGCTGGGCATTCGAACTGCGGCAAGGCTTGGCCGTCGAATCCACTGCACTGCTGGTGTGCAGGGAATAGCCTGCACTGCTGGTGTGCAGGGAAACTGGGGCTGCTGCCCAGAATACAGAATGCGGACTCAGAGCAGGCATTTATAGTTGCAGAGGATCTCAGGCTGGCTTGGCGGGAATCTCGAGGCCAACTGGAAGCTTACGGAGTTCACCTACTGCCTTAACTCGCCCATGCTTCCTCTGCCAGATGAACAGTTGACGGGACGTTCTAGCGGCGAAGACAGCATACGGAATTTGGATTAAATAATATTTCCAACCGCGCACACCTGAAGAGGGGCAGATTTTGCTGGAGTGGTCATCTTGCTTTAGAGACATTTTTATAATTATCCAATACGGAAGAGAACATCAAATGACATTAAATAATGCAAGAACTATGAGGCCATTTTACGCCACCAAATGGAGATGCAATTGCGCTAATGCAGTATCCATCACCGCCAAATGGGGAATGTTCACAGTTTGAAACGATCTAGTTTTTGTGACCTTTGAAGATAAGACAAATAAATTGCATCTTGCACCTTATTCGGGCTAGGGCCACTACCCATTGACATTTAGGGTTGAGGCCGATTAGCAAAATTCAACAGAGGCACTTCCCTCTAACTTATAAAAAGGATTGGATTAGCAAGACGGGAGCAAGGAGGAGTTCAGTTAGGCCTGTTGAGGATGAAGCTTGAACTCGTGGTGATTCCATGGCTACTAGCGTTGAGCACTGGTCATCTATATTTGTCTTCAGAGGCTGCAATACCCACGTCAGGTCAGTAGAATTCTTCAATTTAGAGAATTTTCTTTCAAACAGTTTACACACAAATGCCAAATGAGATTATAGACGCAATAACAATCTTAGTGTTTGGGTTACTATATTGAAAGTTTGTACTTGATTTCAGTCTGATGTTGAAGTTTGGTTGTATGGTGTTATTTCGCAGATGCCCCGTCATATCCTTATTCGTTTATGACCACCGATGCTGAAAAAGCAGCTGCAAAAACGTACGATTACATTATCGTTGGAGGAGGTACAGCCGGATGCCCCCTCGCAGCAACGCTGTCACAAAACTATTCTGTTCTGGTTTTAGAAAGGGGGGGATCTCCTTACGGAATTCCGGAGATCGAAAATGCCAAAGATTTTGGAAAGCCGTTGCAGGAAACCAATAACTACACCTCCATAGCCCAGGGTTTTCTCACCGAGGATGGAGTGCAGTCGGCCAGAGCCAGAGTTCTGGGAGGTGGAACCGCTCTCAATGCTGGTTTTTACAGCAGAGCCAGCTTGGAATATATTAAGCGCATGGGATGGGATGAGAAACTTGTAAACGAGTCGTTTAAATGGGTGGAGAGAACGATTGCGTTCGAACCAGAGAGGCTCTCGACATGGTCGTCGGCTCTGAAAGATGCGCTTTTGCAAGTTGGGGTGCTTCCTTACAACGGATATACTGTGAATCATGTGGAGGGGACCAAGATTAGTGCTTCCACATTCGATAACAATGGCGAGAGACATACTGCCGCTGATCTTCTCAAGGATGCAAACCCCGATAACATCGTGGTTCTTCTTAATGCAACTGCCAGCAGAATTCTCTTCAAATCTAAATCAGGTTCGTAATTTTTGACAGCTTATTTAAATCAGTATTAGTAACTCTACCCTAATGTATTTTTCGTTTGTTTTATTTTGTTTTTTAAAACATTCACCAGTAGTTTAAACCTAAATTTTTCAAAACCATGCTACTACCGTATCTCAAAAGGTCTTTTGTTTTATTTTATATCCCACGCCTCCTTTGTTTGAGTTCTTGAATTAACCTTGCAGATTAAGATGTAACTACTTTCTTTTAGTGATAGAAATATCATGAAGTTTCACTGTCTGAATGTGAATTTGCTTTGCAAAGTGTTGAATTGATGTCAGATGACGACCATAACTTGAACCAACCCAACTAAATTTTGATGAGGGCATCAATTTCCTTAGAAATTGTTATAAGGTTGAAACGCCTGAAATATTTTCCAATTTTGAAATCCACCTTTCGTAAAATTTAGATGCACCTAAGAACGACTATACACTGAATTAGTACATGCCCATCACTATACAGTGAATTATTACATAAAAATCCAAAGGTTAGGTGAAGAGTCCCCTGCATGACGCCCGTTTTCACAGGTAAGTTGCCTCTTTATAATTGAATTTCTATACATGTTTTGTCGGCCAAGTTCTTCAACGACAAGACGCGGAGTACGTCACCTTCGCCGTTTATCACGAGCGAAAATTTACCCGCATTGGAATACTGAAATCACGTGAATTTTCATAGGAACCCATTAATGGATGGCGGTTATATAACCCACTAAGTAGTTTCTAATTTTTTTCAATTCCGATTCATTGTATCTTGACATGGGTTGTTGAAAATCTGCAGGCAATCTGAAGGTTCACGGGGTCGAATTCATGAACTCAGTCGACGGTGGGCCTTATCAAGTGATGGTGGATGAGTCATCATGCTGCAGCGAGGTAATCTTGTCATCAGGAAGCATAGGTAGCCCCCAACTGCTTCTCTTAAGCGGAATCGGACCCTCCCAAAATCTTCAACAAACATTTCCGTACTTGTTGATATGCCCTCTGTAGGCCAAGGCATCCAGGATTGTCCCCGCGCAACCATAGTTGTGGATTCCCTTATACCTCTTGGTATTTCGAGCATACAGGTGGTCGGCATTCTTAACGACTCGCAGCTCTATATCTTTTCCAGCAGCTTTTCCCAGCCGGTTCCCTCAAGTCGCACGAGATACGGTGGAGTAATTTTCGAGAAACTGGCATTCCCCTTGTCGAGGGGAGCACTTAGGCTACTCACCAGAGATCCCCGCGACAACCCCTCCGTTCGGTACAATTACTATTCTGACCCTGCGGACCTGCAGAAATGCGTTCAGGGCGTCAAGGTACTGGGCAACCTTTGCGAGACACATTCCCTGCGGAATTTTGCGTATGCTGGTAAGTCCGGAGCGACGGGCGGGCTCCGATTCAACGGACCGGCATTGCCCAACAACAGATCGGACGACGCAGAGTTGGCCAAGTTTTGCAGAGAGACGCTCAACACCATGTGGCATTTTCATGGAGGGTGTCAGGTTGGAGATGTGATTGACGAGAGTTATCGGGTGAAAGGTGTTGACGGTCTAAGGGTTGTGGATGGTTCCACTTTCAGGGACAGTCCCGGAACCAACCCACAAGCAACCACCATGATGCTTGGAAGGCATGTATTATAAGTCCTGGTCCTGCTCCTCTTCTTTTGAACATTGTCTGATTTTATTTGCAATTTTATTGTTCGCTGCAACGATAATGGGTGTTTTTGACTTGGCAGGTATGTGGGGATGAAGATTATCCAAGAGAGAATTCCTTCTTCCAGATAGGGTGGAACAAATTAAGGTCCGTATGCCATTTGAACCATAGATGTTGCTGATAGAAAATATTTAAAAGACAGATACATGTACTTACCGTTATTTATACTTGTTGATTATTTAAAAGCACAAATGGCCCTGGGCAGTGTGCGCCCTCCAGTGGATTTTAAAATTTTCATACCTAAATAAAATATTGTTTGCAAAAACACTTGAAGAAAGTGTAGAGATTCTTTCAGAAAGTTGGTCTATGTGGTCTTTTGTTGGCCAATTACATTTATACCGACTGGTCAGTATTCAAATGTGGCAACAAGAAGTTTGCCATGATAATAGCCAGCGCTACTTTCATCAAAGTGTCATTCCATTTGATGTGATGTTCTTTATAAAATATAGCTGAAAAGATGGGTGGACATGTATGGAGACATTTTTTTAATGGATAGAATAAAGAAGAGCCTTACACATAAATTATAATTATGGGCATAGTTTCTTATGTTTCAAGTTACTGGCACCTTTCACCGTCACAATTAAATCGTCTGACAGTCACACCCGTGAAATGAAAAACAAATTATGACTGTCAAAATCTGTCAATGTATAACTTCTTTTCGTCGCAATCCCTTTGTCCATAACGTCTTGCGTCTAAACAAAAACAAAATCATGTGTATATTTCTTCCACGCCTATAAAGCTGAGTCAAGGGTTTGGAATGATGTTGGTTTCGAAACCGTAAAATAAATGTCAGATGACCAAATACGTCCAAATCGATGTATAATTTTAGGCCTGGTGTACAACGGTTGAATCAAGCAATTAGTCACTGTTGTGACAAAAAAAAATTCCAAAATCATTTGGAAAAAGGAGCCAGTCTTTGTGTCTTGAAGTATGTTTAAGAATAAAGCTATAGATAGAGGTCATTTCTCATGATAGTAGATATCAAATATAGATAGAGGCCATTTCTCATGATAGTTGATGTAAAAAAAAACAATTCTCAATGTGAAACAGTTGTTTTAAAAATGTAAAGCTGGCAAATTATAATGAGCACATAAAATCGACAAGTTAAGAAATTATAGCCATCCCATAAAATTTTGTATAGTAATGATATGAAATTGGATTGTAAAGATGGATTCTAAAAGCCTAAGCTATTTAAGCCTACAAAACTTGAAGAAACCAAAGATGAGAGCAAGTTAGAGGAACCCTAATAAGAGATCATCTTAAATTTTAAAACATGGATTATCAACTTTGATGGATTTAAGAATCAATTTGTGGTGTGATCTAACTCAACCTTGTCATCCTCAAATGGATGATTGATTTTCCTTGTTATTAGACTTAGATTTAATTATACAAACAATGATATTGAATATCAAGGACTTATCATAGGGTTTAGCCACCAAAAAGCTAGGTGCAAAATATATCTATACAATTAAAAATCCATGATTGGTCGTTGAAAAAGTCAAAGGTGAATATCAAGTCAACAATGAGTGTGTTAATAAATATCATGGAGTTTTGCTAGACATTTTCCAATCTTGTGAGTCCTTTTCATAGAACATATGCCTAGACTAGACAATCAAGTTATTGATTCCTTAGCCTCATCCACTACCTCATTTGATCCTCATAAAGACCTTGATAACACCAAAAAATTTACCATAAAAGTTGTCCATAAGCCTATTACCCAAAACCCTTAATTTGAAGGAGATCTTATTTGCAAGATTGACCTATAGGTCTTCTCCATTCTATAAAGACAACATCCAATACCTAGAGCCACTAACCTACACCAAAGGAACTAGTGCCAAGTAAAGAACTCATATTGGCAAGAAAGCTATTAAACCAACTCAAACACATATACACAAACACAACAATGTCCAAAATGGCAAAATAAAAAAGGGCAAATGGTTCAAGAAGTATAGAAAATAGAGTATAATGATAAGGGAGAATGTAAACCAACTCAAAAAGCACTTATGGGAAGAATAACTATCATTGATAATGGTAGTTTTAGAAATGTTCATGAGAGCTAGTACATGAAATGTTTGCTTTGATTATACAGAATGTGTTGGTCAATATGTTGGCCAAATTAATAGACAATGTGTTCTTAGTGATTTGTGTAGGCACCTAAAACACATCATTTTGAAGAGACTACCTAAATGGAATCCTTTTAGACCACATAACCCACCTAGGGAAGCCTCAAGGCTAAAATAGTGGTTTTCACCCCTTAAATGGGTAATTCCTCATAAAACTATGGTCATCTTGACTCGAGACGACCTCCAAACCATGGTTGTCTTGACCCAAATACTACCAAAAATAAAGTTTAAAAATAAAAGGCACATAACTAGGAGTCAAAACTACAAGTTAACCTTGCGCATGATCTCGCGAAAAGCATTAAGCACCCTCCATGGGCCAAAATTAGAAAAACACATGCAATTATCTATCTCATGAAATTTCAAATATAAGCATTTGCTTTTTTTAATGTGGACTGCCTCTCTGCTTTTTCATGCAGGGTGCTTTTGCCATTATTAGCTTCCACCCAAGAAGTCTATAAATTGGCACTCACCCCCTCAATTTGAACCCTTGATTTCTTGTGCAAAGTTTCTTTTTTCCTCGAAAAAAATCATAATTTCTATTTCATGAGAAAAAGAAGATTACATAGCGGAAATGTCTTCAAACATACATAGAAAACTAGTGATAGTGAAAAATAACTGCTCCCTCAAAACCAATATACTATTTATAAACCCGGTACAGTAGGAATTTTAAACCAACAATAGAAAAAGAGATTAAAAATATCTCTATCTCCTGCCCGGACTAAAAATAATAAAACTAAAATAATCCAAAAAGTTCACTTAACCACTGAACCACTGTCCTACCATGACAGAGATAATAATGAGTATCAAAAACTGACCAGCCTAAAACATCATCCATCAAAACATACAATCTATATATATATATATATATATATATATATATATATATATATAAATAATAAAATGGGATTCGCTGCCTCTTTGACAGTCCCTCCATCTTTTATTTCTAGTAGCTCCCATTGCCCCTGTGCCAACAATAATCCTTCCTTGGACATAAAATCTGCTTGAGTATTGAGTTCTCTAAAAACATGCTTGTAGGTGATAAGGTTGAAAAGACCAGCTAGGAGATTCACCTGATCAAAGATAGGCCTTAGAAGTATGTTGTCCATTATATACCTTTCCTTCATCCAATTGATGACCACCTGAGAATCCCCCAATACTTGTAGTTGTTGCACATTGTGATCAAGTGTTGTTTTCAGGAGCAATTTCAAAGCATTTAATTCAACATAATTATTTGTACCTGCACCCAAACATGCCTTGAACTTAATAAAATGTGAGTCATGAAAATAGAGAATACCCCCTACCCCACATAATGGAGGGTTTCCTTGACAAGCCCCATAAAAAAAACCCCAAGGAACATCTTTGTTTACACTAACATCATTGATCATTCTAGGGCATTTGGGTAGACTTGGTTTCATGAGTCCAATAAGCAGAGTACGAATCTATGAAGCAACTTGAAATAGAGAGGTCTCTTGAAAGATATCTGAATTTATGGCAAGCCACACTCCCCATGCCACCACAAATGGAAGAGCTTTGAAATCCTTCAGTTATCTCTTATCAAACCACTTTCTCAAACACTCCTCCAAAGTGTCACCTTGCCAAATACCTGTAATCCTAGTTAACCCCTCTATGTCCTTCCAAACAACCATAGTAAAGGGACAACCAACCAATAAATGGTTGATAGTTTCGAGTGCCTGATGACAAAGAGTACATCTCCCCGGACCTTGAAACCCCCTCTTCATTAATGCATCCCAAGTTAAAACTCTATTATTGAGGGCCAACCACATAAAGATTTTGGTTTTTAAAGGTGTCCTGATATTCCAAATAGGTTTCCACCACCAGACATGTTCCCCCTATCAATCATGGGCAAACATGTCTTTATATCCCATCTTAGCAGAATAATCACCCTTCATAGGATTCCTAGTCCATACTAGAATATCCTCCTCATCCGATCTGATCCTAACATGACTAGTGATGAGTGCCCTCACATATGCATTCCATAAAACTCCATTCCTACCTTCTAGACCGAGTTGGATAGAGTTCTTCCATCCTTGCTACCATACTAAAGTAGAATCTTGATCTGCTACCTGAGAAAGTGTATAATAACCAGCATATTGCAAAGGTAATACCAACTCCTTAGGAAGTTTAAAATCATTACCACTACCAACCCATGGATCTGCACCAATTCTTACCTTTGTCCCATTTCCAACTTTCCAAGCCAACCTATTACCAATAAGTGGGAAGGCTTGTGCTATTGCTTTCCAGATGATAGACCCCTTGTTGGTGGACTTGTCTGGTTTTCTTATCCACTCTACAATAGTAAGAGGTTTAATATATTTGATATTAAGAACCTTACTCCATATATTATCTTGGATAATCATTCTCCATACACTCCTTGTTGCCAAAACTTTTCCAAAATGGTGAATGTTCTTTAATCCCCACCCACCCTCTTCCTTAGGTTTTGCTAATAGTTTCCATTTGGCTAAGACAATGTCTACTTTGTCTCTTTTCCATGTCCATAGGAATTTAAAACATATTTTCCTTATTTTTTCCAACACCATGGTTGGTATAAAATCCATCCCATGCCAAAAGATAGGAATAGCCTCCAATATTTGATTTAAACAGAGTAAGTCTGCCCCCAATAGTTAACCACCTATTGCACCATAAATATATCCTTTTATTGATCTTCTCCACTAACCAATCCCAGTCCCTAATACCATAGTCATTAGGCTTCAACATGAAACCCAGATACTTGATCCCTGCCTGAAAGTCAATCATGGAAAAGGAGAGTGTCCTCTAAAAGAGACTTTCATCTTCAGTTGCCAGCCCAAAACAGGACATGGTAGACTTCTCCATATTGACTTCCATACCTGTGGCAAAACAATAGCTCCTTAATATGTCCTTGATCTTGTTTACATCCCTAAGAGAACCATCACAGAACAATAAAACATCATCCACAAATAAAATATGGGTTAAGGAGAGGGATGACCCCATTTTGATCCCTTTAATAAGCCCTGTTCTTCTAGCTTCCTTGATAGCCCTACTCAACCCTTCTACCACCAAAAGAAACAAGATAGGAGATAAGGGACATCCTTGTCTTAGACCACATTCTAAGGAGAAGAAATGGGAAGCCAAGCCATTAATAAGAACTACAAAAGACATTGAGTCCACACAACCCATAATCCAATTGATAGCTTAGAGATTGAAACCAATGTGGATCAACATAATCCTGAGATACAACAAACAAACTCTATCATATGCTTTGGAAAGGTCCAATTTAACCACAACAATAGGAAGTATCCTAGTCTTAATAGTGTGCATGCCTTCTTGAGCCACTCCCACAACATCATGAATCTACCTACCATTAAGAAACCCAAATTGCTCACTAGAAATGGAGTCTAAGAAAACTCGTTTTATCCTTGAAGCAATGATTTTGGCAATGATTTTGTAAAGACAATTGCACAGAGATATAGGTCTAAAATCATCAAAGGAATTAGGCTTGTCCTTCTTTGGAATCAAGACAATAAAGGATGCATTGATGTCTAATGGGACATCCCTCGAAGCTTTTGTTTCTTCCACCACTCAGCCGCAGGTCTTCCCCAATCAGCTCAAAGAACCCCAAAAAAATTTAGCTCCCCATCCATTTGGCCCTAGAATTTTATTCTTTTGAAAAGAAGAAATCATTTTTTTTAGTTCATATTTGGAAACTCCTTCCAGTAGCTTCTCATTAATAGCCTCATCAGCAAAGCTGGGGAAGTAAGTGGTGAGTTTGAGAATCCCAGCCAAGTTTACCCTTTTAGGATCTTTAAACAAGTTTTTAAAGTGCTTTATACCGAGAGTTGCTATGTCATTGAATGACCTAGCTTTGGACCCATCTTCATTGGGAATTTCCCAAATGGTATTGATGTTTCTCCTATGATTGGTAAAATTATGAAAAAAATTGTATTTTCATCCCCTAACTCCAACCAGATTGCTATGCTTTTAAGCCTCCATTGAGCCTCTTGTGCCAACAAAATATTACACTTTTTCTCTTCAAGGGATCTAATGATTGCTTTGGACTCCTCTAAGAAAACTCCTTGTTCCCTTCCTCATAAAAATCCGTGATCTGCCTCTCCAAAAGAGTAAGATCCAACATTTGTTGTCTTGACTTGTTGTAAGCCCACTTGGCTACAACAATTTTTTATTTCCTCAAATTGCTAGTAAACTGAAAACAAGTTGAGCTTCCCAAATTTGCATCATAAGGACTCCAAAATTCTTTTACCAATGACTTGAAATCATTATCCTTTAGCCAAGTTGGATTAAACTTAAAAGGGCTTGGAGGTTTCCTATCCAAAATGCCCACTTGAAGAAAAATGGGAAAATGGTCTAAGATGCCTCCTTGTTCCACCCAAGATCTGATTCTCTCACCCTCCATCATAAGGCTACCAGAGACAATAAATCTATCCAATATTTTAGCCACATATTCCTCACCCACCCTATTATTGTGCCAAGTTGGGACTGTTTTGATGGGCTCCACATCCACCAAATATGCTTCTTCAAATTTATGTTTAAAATAACCTGCTTGTGGGTCAAGTCTAGCTGCAGTCCCCCATACCTTAGCTCTACTCAAAGTAAAACTTAAATCACACCCTATTATAACATTCCCTCGTTATAAGAAATTATTTTCTAAGAGGGTGTCCCAATACTGAATTTTATTCTCATAAGGCCCATAGATATTGGCTACCACAAAATTTTTACCCAGTTCCAATGAGTAAAGTTCAACTCCTAATCTAGAGATTAAAATGGTTGAATTGATAAGATTGAAAGCCCTTTTCTTCCAGCCCAAAATCAAACCTCCAGATCTACCCTCCACATCCATAGAGAGGAAATCCCACTCTTTTAAAAAGGTTCATAGAATACTTTCAACTTTTGAACCTACTCCCATAGTTTCTTGAAGTAGCATTATATTTGGATGTTGTAATTGTATTAACCTGTGAAGGGCAGTATTTTTGGAGTTACTACCCAAACCCCAAATGTTATAGGAGAGGATTAATATTAATTTACCAAATTAGGGGTATGGCATGCTCTAAGTGCCCCAACTATGGATTTTTGTTTTCCACTCTTAACCTCCCTCATGGCTTTATCCTTGGCTAGTTGGATATTTGATTTCCTTCCCAAGATAAGAATGATACCCACATCTGTTCCAAGTCCTCCTACTACTCCAGAATCCTCAAAGAAAGCTGATGTTTTTGTGATCTGAGGTAATATCATTTGGGTCCCTTGCATATACCTTCCCCCTCAAAAGAGGATGACCTAAGAGAAGTAGACCTTGAAAGAGAGGTCATATTTGTGATGGTAGGGGGTTGAATGATAGGAATCTTGAGGGAATCATCTGACCAAAAACCAGTACCCTTTGTTTTATCCTTTTGACTTACCTCTTCCACTGATGGGGACTGAAGGGATAAAATATTCTCCTCCCAAAAATTTGGCTTTGGAATTGAAGAGTGATTCAAGGAACCCACTTCTACATTATGTGTTAGAGGAGCCCCCATTATCCCTTGTACAAGATCCACCTCCCTTATGTGTACTTATTCCATATTTCCCTCATTTTGTCCACTAGTTGAATCTCTACCTGCACCATTGTCCCAGATATTTGGTATTTGCATATGTTCTAAGCCTGTGTTTTGATATTTATCCACTCCAACATCACCAACTTGAGTAGATCCTGACCCAAAAACCTGTCTACTAAAGACTTCCTCCATATTTCTAGCTAATCCATCCACTCTCACTCTAGGGATGTGATTTTCAACATACTTCCTTCTCCACTCCTTTCTTGAAAATTTTAACCCACATTCTTCTACCATATGGCCATAAACATGACAACGAAAGCAACAAAATGGTATCTTCTCATAATCAATATTTTGAACATAATTCCATTTTCCACTCTCTATTTCTATTGTCTCCGGAAGACCCTCTTGCAAATCCATATCCACCAAAATCCTAGCAATTGCATGAGAGGATCCATTCTCACATGATTGGTCCATGACAACCCACTTCCCTAAATAGTTGCCAATTTCTTTTAAAATCCTAGGAGACCACAACTCCAAGGGTAATCCTAGCAACTTGGTCCAAATGGATTGAAGGGATTGAGACTCCCTTCTTGGGTCAAAATATGGGGACCATATTTTTAGAGATAGTGTATAAGTGCCCTAGAACCATCTACTCTACAAAATTTTACCTGCATCCTCCTCCGATCTAAAGGAGAAAGCTAACCATCCTCATACTAGAACATGAAAAATAGGAGAGTATCCCAAAATAGGGCTCCAAACCTTCTCCATCCATTGAGCAAGTGATTTTCCTGAGTAAAGTCTACCAAAGAACCTCCTAGTTAATGTTTTACCCTCCATAGCTAGAACTTTTTCCAAAAGAATATCTTTATGAATCCTTCATCATCATCCATAAAGGATAAATTTATGGGGGGTGAAGTGAATCAAGTTGACATGCTAGAGGAATATATCTTATGGTGAGAAGTGAATCCACCTTGAACATGATTTATCTCTTGTAAATGATTGTTCTCGTAAGGAGTACTATTCATTACTGAAAATGAATTGGTAAGAATATCGACATCACTATTGATATCTGAGGACTGGAGTGAAAGCAATTTCATCTGTAAATGGGATTCTAAATAAATTGTTAACTGATTCCACAAGGTAATTTCCATTATATCCTGACTGGGTTGAGCTTCTCCCAATGTATTGAACACCTTCTTCATCTTCCATTTGGTTTTTAAAGTATCTTCAGTAGGGAAAATAGAAATATTTTTCCTTGGGTCCAATGTGTAATCCACCAGTTCAACCAAATCCTCCACCATCCCATTCATCCAGCTCTAGGCCTTTTCCAATGTGATTTCTACTTAGAAAATATAGAAAAAACCTCTTACAAGCTTATAACTACCCTCTAATGTATTCTAGAAATCCTTAATGCTAATCAATCCAACATCTAGACTATTTGAGTTGATTGCTTCAAAACTGCCATCATTGTAAAATTGCCACATATCACTAAACCAATCTACATTTGAGCTTCAACCAAAAACCCCACTCTTCCCAAGATTTCACATGCACTTACAATTTTCCTACTAAATAATTCAGCCTAATAGATCAAAGCTTTTGGGATCAAAGTGTACATAGAAACAGTCTCATCTTGTTAACACATACCCTACAGGATGAGGCTCTACAAAATAAAGACTCCCCCTATCAAGAGTAAGTAACTAGAAAACTATTTGATATAGAAAGTAGCCATCTCTACTATTTCCCTCCATCTGGAGTTGTATATCAAATTATTGAAAGAAATGACAACTATTCTCTCATAAAAAATGAGTAACTCAAAATAAGAAAATAATCAGGCTTATCCCTATCTTATGATTATGTTAATGTCTTGGCATTTCATTGCTACACAATAAAATAAGATCTTCAAGCTAATCCATGAAAGATGATCAACACTATCCAGTGAAATCCACTACACTTTTTATTTAAACTTTTCAACCCATCTCATGTATAAATACTTTTAAAAAGCAATGTTCCACTTTAGAAATGTATTGATATGCATACAAGGTAATCAACCGCTTGCACAATATAACAATAATAGAGATGTTCTTTATTAATACAATAAAAATAGCAGGGTTATGTATAATAATATTTTAATAGGACTGATAGTAGAGTTCTGTCCCCCAATCTCTTTTAAAATATAGAACAAAGAGTTGTTGACCACTTATAGACCAAATCCAACGCATTGCTTCTACAACTTCCACTACCGCTTCTTGCTGATATTTTGTATACTGCTCTTAAACCCTCTGGGATTCTGGTTAAATTGATAGGAACTAAATATTTGTAGGATCCTTATAAGGACATGATGCATTGATTATATCCTCTTACTACCAATTTCTCAACTGACTATCACTTCCTCTAAATTTGTTGTTTGATTCAAACTCCATCCACGTCCTACCCTCCTTATGCCTCACAACTGCCACCATATCAAGACTGAAATAAATCCTAAATAGAAAACTAAGCCTAATATCTCTTGCTTGTATCCATGTTAACACTGCTTGTCTGCACCTTCTTTGCCTTGCTGAACGAAGCCCATCGAAGAGAGCCTCATTTGGCCTTAATAGTAGAGCCAAACCGAAGATGCTACGCTCATATTTTCGATTTCATCTACTCTTTTGAATTTTTAGCCAAAATAGTGAAGATTAGTTAGTACTTCCATCCAATAACCATATTTTATCCTCAAATTTCTCGTGCTCCTCACCAATATGATGAAACCCTCGACTTTATCAAAACCTCAAACATCCATAAAGCTTTGACACTCAGATTTGCAACTACTAGACTACACCAAGTGCTAAAGTCTAATATTTCACGATAATGCCTAGGGTTTGTCACATACTCTTATCTATTCCTTTCCCTTCAACACCTACAAATATCCAATTGGGACTTACTTTCCAACAATATAAATGTGTTTCAACCCATCTACTTCCTGTAGAGTAGTGTTTGCTGAGCCTCCCAACCGATGATTGCAAAGGATTATCCAACGCGTTTCGTACATGCAACCTTATGAAGCACTGTCTTTTTTAGTAGATGAGTCTTAAGCAACACATTTTAAGCTTAGGAGGAAACTTTTCACTACAGTTTGATCGAAACGTGCTTTGCAACCTCATCAATTCTAGTTCCTGTGCCCAAATCCCCTAGGGTTGCTGCCATGACCCAACCATATTTATTTTGAGTCCTTTTTCCATTTTCTCTTGTCTCTTCTTATACCTTCCTTCAACACCTGCTAATAACTATATGAGAATTCCTCGCCAGCGAAATAAAGCATTTCAATTGTCTGCATCCTGTAGAGCAACGTCTGCTAAACCTCCCGATCAACAATTGCAAAGGATTATCCAACGAGTTTCGAACTTGGAACCTTTTGAAGCATTGACCTTTTCATTAGATGAGTCTTGAGCAGTGTATTTTAAGCCTAGGTGGAAACTTTTTGCTATAATTTGATCGCAACACGTACTGCGACCTCATCGATTCCAATTCTCGTGCTTGAATCCCCTTCAAATTCTCATCTTGGCTTGCATATTTGCTTCCACTCAGCTGGATATTGGCCTCAAGTTATCCATCAAATAATGACCAAAGACTCGATAGGTTATGAACATGTCATCATAGGATAAGTTCCTTGTTTCTGCTTAAAAACCCTTTATCCATCAAAGTTTGGAAAGCATAAACCTTGAATAATCTGCTGCTCCTTGGAACTACAAATGCCTGTTTTCCTCCTCACCCCTAAATTTTCTTACTATAGATATCCTGAGGCTAAAAACCTCTCCTCCTTGTATTGGGGTTGAAATATGACACCTCTGTCGAGGCGGAGGGGCGTGCGCTAGGAGCCACTACGGGCCTTTCTCGTTCCCTTATGCACATATGAATTTCATCACCACTTGCACACCATGACTCAAGTGGGCGTGGAGGTTGTGCCTCTCTGCTGATTTTGCAACTCCTTCACCACTACCTTCGTTGCTCCTCTCCATCTCTAGATTAAATTTTATTAAAACGTTTTTATTATATACAAAGGTTAAGCTTTCACGTAATGAAGTGCTACCATTTTTGATCCTCCAAGCCCACTGTTGAGACCATGCTACTAAAATATTGCAAAGGATTGAAAGTCATGCTCTCATCTTGCATGTAATAAAATTTCCAAGCTTCAATGGCTATTTTGATCCATCAAGTCACTCTCCCAGTGCAACAATCCATAGAAAACATACCCCAAGGAATCTTAGATGTCGTCCAGACTCGGTATCAAAAAGACACAATCCCAAGATAGTAGTCATCTTGACCTGAGATAGTCCAAAGACAAGGTTTTCTCGACCCAAGACAATCTCTACCAAAGACCTGCTTTTTCCAATTTCCTTTTTAGTTTAGCATAAAATAACCATTTTTTGATTTCTGCATTAGGTTTAATTTCAATTTATGTATTTGATAATCTTTATTTCATTTATCACATTTATATTAATAAATACAAACCCGATTTTGGTGGGCTCTTCATATGCTTTTGATACGTTTCTAGTTTTTTTTTGTGCATATTACAAGACCGTGAGGGCAAAGGAGCATGTGATTCACATCATAATCACCAAGGTGGTCACTAAAAACCCACCCCAAGACGAATTGTGAATGCAAGAGAACCTTCTAGGGTGTACCATAATGATTCATGGGGGAATAAAATCCTTCTATTCTACATTGATTATATCGCACTTATGAACTCCCTCAAGGGGACGTGATTGTAATATGTTTTGATAAAGACAAGTTATCATTAATAAAAAGGACCCAACTCATTCTTTTTTTTTTATCATCGTGTTTCGATTATGTGCATGTGTTCATTATTGCTTTTACATCATTATTACTTTATTGGTGCATGGTTTTCTTTCTTTTAGATGACGATCATGGTGGGACGTAGTTCCCTTTTTAGCTTTCTGATTGATTACTGATAAATTCTACTTTTATAGGTACACAGTCATAACCATCTCAGGTCAAGACGACCACTGAACTACAATCATCTCATGTTGAGACAACTCCTATACCTGTAGTCATCTTAGGTTGAAACAACCTTGAAGTAGGAGCAAAATCAACAACAAAACAATAAATCTTCTACGAATGTAGGCTTTCATGGTAAGTTTCGTTATCTTTATCTTTTTTGTTTCTGAAAAAGCAAGTAGAAAAAGATAGATTGAAAGTATTTGTAGAGATTTTTTTGGTTTTAAATAGTCGGACAGTAGCCACCTTAGGTCGAGATGGTCTCTATTTGTGACCATATCAGGTCGAGATGTTCTTTGTTTGCGATTGTCTCAAGTTGATATGGTATTTGTTTGTAGTCATCTTAGTACAAGATGATCTTTATCTACATTTGTCTACTTTTCCTGCTCAAATGTTGAATACCATATAGGGTTTTATGAATATTAAACGTACATTTTTGCTTTTAGTGAAAAATCATTTGTATGCTCTATGTTTCCTTTTTGCAAAAGTTTAAAATAAACCCACACACTCACGAGGCAAATGACGTCAGTTAGTTGGATTTCATCACCAACGACTAACAACAATAATGCAATGTGGGCATTCATCCCCCACTATGGATTGACCCCTTTACAAACCATAGTAGCCCCCGCAAGTGGCTTTTCAGACTTCATCACCAAAAACTCTCCTGCTCTTGGGTGTGTCGTAGGGTAGGTCAAGATTATATGTCCTTTAACAACATGGTTCAATAATAGGTGGAACATAGTTGTTGTTCTTGTCCAAGCATACCCAAGTGTGAAGCAAAAGCTTGACTAGGCAAGTAGCAGGACTAAAACAGTGCAACCTCTTTCGAGAGGTATGTTTATTTGCTTAGGATACCCACAACCATAACCAACATCCTAGGAGGCCATTTTTTGTCGTTTGTGTTGCATTCCTCGGTAAGTGGTTGTGCACAAACTACCTTTCATAGTTTTCATTTCATTTAACTATTAGATTTCATAGGAATAGGATATTATAACCAATACACACAAAAACAAAAGAAAAAGAAAAAGAAAAAAACAAAATAAAAAATCATCAACAAAAAGCATAAAAATAAAAACACAAAACAAAATATTTTCTTGCTTGTTTGTTTATTTACTATTTGCATAGTTTAGAAAATGGTGACAACATGCAGTCAAGCTCAATCAAGAGCCAATATTGTTGAATACCCACAAGGAGAAATGGAAGGTCTCCAATTTAGTCTAGAGGACCTTGCCATTCTTGATTGGCACCTTGGCACATGTCATAACTTGAATATCTCATATAGGGAATCTAACCTTTAGGAAATACCTATTCGAGAAGCACCCATAGGTCCTGAGTACGATTAAAAATAATATCTTTCTGATGTAGGCACTTTGCTTGATTTCTATAAAAAGAATCATCTACCCAATGAGGAGTCTAGTAGGATAATGTCACGCATTCACATCTTGGATCATCGTAAAGACCCATTAGAAGCAGTACAAGAGTACATCTCGTACGAATATGACTGCTACCAAGATTTTCCAACTAAGCATCTATCTATAAATCAAGAACCTGATCAAAAGGATACGTATGTTAATTTTTGTTCTCGCAAACAACCCTTGTTGGCTCTCACATTCGTTATAGATGAGGGTGACCTAAATCTCAATATATTTCAAGATAGACCATTCATTCAAGAACATTGTGTCTCTATGCCACTTTATTACACATCAAACCAAAATACCAGGTCAATAAGACCTTTAGAGATTGTGAAAAATAGGTTGTACATCCTACTAGGGGTGAGAAATAAGACAAGCCCATCCATATTACAAATACAAGGGTAAAAAAACCCCATATATCTAAGGAAATAAATTGCACTCATCAAGAATCTAGGCCAAACATTAACTGACAACAATAGTTGGATCAACTAAGATTAGACCACCAATAATTAAATCAACAACAAGTGGACCGACAACAGTCACACCTACAAAGGTTGCATCAAAAAAGAGTACATAAAGAGCAGTTACAAAAGGTATTGCATGAAATGGTACCTACACCTAGTATCCATAAGTTGCAATAATGCATAAGGCACCCTACATAATTGCAAAACCTTCCATCATGACCAAGCCAAAATTGTTTGCCTCATGCATGACCAAATCAACCTCCCATAGATTCTCAAAGTTACCAATTGCCTAAACAAAATAGACCATACACTTATCCAGAGGAGTATGACCCTTATGAGGAACCACAACTGGAATATCAAGAACCAATTGACACATACCATCAATCACCTTATAGGTATGTGCTTGTTGACAACACCCAACCACCTTCGCTTCCTCCTCGAGGGTAGATATTAGCGAATGAAAACATTTCACCAAATACATATAAGTTGTTGATTGACCACATTGATTACTTAGAGAAGCAAGCATCAAGCTTAGGTTACCAAAAACCTACTTTTTGCCAGCTTCACAACAAACCATTGCACCCATCTTTTCTATTGCCTCCTTATTTTTAACACTTTGAAATACCAAAGTTAGATAAATTCAAAGGAGAGGAAGATGCTCAAGAGCATGTCACTCATTTCATGAATGTATTCTTTCATCTTTAGGATGATGATGACCTTATGCTAAGAACATTTTTAATAAATATTGTAGGGACTACTTTAGAATGGTATATGTTGATAAATTTTGATAAGAGTTGTTGTCACCCCTTGTAACCATTTTTGAAGAAGAAGAGTTGTAGGCATGTTGGATATTTTTCTTGTATCCTTAATAATGTGTCACGCTGCAAGAAATATTTGATTCCAAATAGTGTTACAGGCTCTAGTGGACCTACCTCTTTATTTTGGGAATATATTTATCTTAATAGACTCTAGATAGACCAAAAAGGGTTAGGATACCCCTAAGGTAAACTTAAAGATTTAATAGTATAAGTTCATGCTCATCTAGATAAAGAAAATGTGTAAAAGTTATTATTATTTGACCAAGATTCACTATAGCTCTTTCATTATGCCTTAATGTATGATTGGTGCCTTATCTGTTGGGTTGTTGTAGCAATATTTAGAATTCATTTATGTGATAGAAAGAAAAAGAAAGGAGATATTGAGCCAATTATATTCATTCAAATGATGTAATAAATATAATTGGTTGTCAATGAAAGAAAGTGTCAATTACACATTCAAATAATGTAATCTATAAAAGAGACACACACAAAACTAAACACAAAGATTTGACAAAAGGAAGAAGCCTAAAATTATATTAATATCAATAAGATTTATAATGAGAGCTGGCTTAAATTTTCCATGAAGCTCTTTGAGATTAATACAATAAAAATTTTCGTTCAAACAATGTAACAAGGATCTTTCACCCTCCTATTCCAATATGGTAACAATAAGACCTCCAAACCTCTGACTCAATAGCTAGAAATATTCTCAATTCATGAGTACTTCTCTATCAAGACCTGCATAGAAATGAGAGGAATAAGGTATGGCACAAAGAAAAGATACAAAGGAAAATACACCAGCACAGACAAGGGCCCTCAAGTATACCTCTTAGAAAAAATATGCTATACAAAAGCTTGATCCTAATTCTGACTATGGGAGTCCTTATAATTTTGGTGGCCTTGTAACTATCACAATTACCTTCATCTGAGCCCTCCACTTGTCACCATCTCCTACCCTTGATTGGTTGAGTGTACTACAATACAAAAATAGTTGTCTTTATATGTTTTATAAAAAAATAGTTGTCTTTCTTTGTTTTATAAGAAAATCGGTAATCAGTTGCCTTTAGATTCTAAATATTCAAAATGGGGTACAACTATATATCATTTAGATTTCATGACTGACCCATTCTTGTATCTTTATCTTTTTCTATACTGGGTCCCATTTTAGTTTTGTCCTATTCTAGTTGACTCATCCCCAGTAGATTTGCAATTTATCCCCAAGCTTCATCACAAAAGGAGGAAAGAGAGGTATTTGTATATTTCATGTTCAATGACTTGTCATCAAAGTCTTTAGTAAAAAATTTATTCTCTTGGGAAAATTTGACTATCGGCCGCACCATTTTAGATAAATCATTGATTTGTAGAGCCAACTTTTTCTCATATTTTTCATCACACTTGAACTCTTGTATTCTTTTGGATATCCGTTCTTCAACTTTATCTGTTGTTGTGAGTTCTTCATGTAGAATGCTAGCCTATTTTCTTTTTCTATCCATATCACTTACCCAAGTCTCCATATCTTGAAGAAAGTTTTCCTAGTATGGCTTCTCATGGAGATAAGTGTTCAACTTGAGAAACTCTACTTGGCATTCGTAACTTGTGTCATATGATATGGTCACTTGTTTGTTGCTTATCTAGCCATATTCTTCTCTACACTTTTTGTAAACAGGTTCAATATTGGCTTCCCTTTGATATGTAGGTTGCAATAGGGTCTTCATACTTTATGTCACAACCATGATACTAGCTAGGTCATTGAGTACTTTGGCTAGTGCTCTTACTCCTATTTTTAATTATGAAACTAGTTATTTTGTGTACTTTTTAACAAAGTACTTTCTATCAAATTACTCCCTTGTTTGTGCTTGTGGTGTCTGTCCTTGAAGTTTTTTGACTTTTTCCTATAACCTTTCATTTTTTGCTTGCATTTTATTCATTTTGGTTGTTAATGCATTGAGCTTGAGCCTATGACTTAACCAAAACTTGATAACTACCTTAACAATAACATCATATCATCCATATCTTGTAATTGGATAGTGAATTGTATCCTTATTTAAATTGTTATCATTGATCCTTTAGAAATTGATTCTGAGCCACCTATCAGTTTTAGGCATGTGTGCTAGAAGATCTTGGCTTTGTCCCTTCTACCATAGGTGTTAGTTTAAATTTTTTTTTTTTTTTGTTTAAATTGGACTTATAATTTCCAATAGAGGTAAACGTTCTTTATAATGATCCTAGGATGCATCCAAGTCGTGTGCTTCTTCATCGATGAGGTCGTCCATGTCATCCATTTTGAACCAATCAAATATTAGCACTTCTTCTCAGGTAAGTAGATCTGGACCATGTGCTTCTTCTTAGACGAGGCCACCTGCACCATCTATTTTTTGGCCAATTGAGAGCCAACACCCCATATTATCCACTCAAACAAGAAGGTACCATGTTGCTCCAATCAAAAGTCAAATCAGATCAAAGATTAAAGTCTTCAAGCAATATTTTTTATGATATATGGTCGGGGTCCTTTTTCGAAAAGCATACAAATTTCATTGTGAATATGGTGGGTACTTTGGACTTAGGAATATAGAACATATTTCATAAATGAATTTAGGCAAATTACATAATGAGCAGTGGGGATTTAATATATGTAAATTTTAGGGCTTAGGAATAATAAATGTTACCTAGGCTTCTTATAAGTTTTGACTTTTCAACATCATGCCACATGAATCACTTCCTAAGATACAAATTTATAAGGCGGTTTCTTTTGATTATGGTTGGGGAAATAAGGGGGTGAAAACTCATTTCATGAAAAGGGACCTTAGGACTTCAAAAAAAATTAAATTTAAATTTTTCCCAATCAGGTTCAAGCGCTTAAGGCAAGCTGCTTCTATCCCTGTCACACAATTTTTTTGGCCAATAATATTAAAGTGCCTCAAGTTGTCCGCATTCATCCCCACCACACATTTTTTTGACCAATGGGGTGTGAGCACTTCAAGTGACCCCTGATCATCCCCATCATTAGTTTTCCATCCAATGGGGTTTGAGCACCTCAAGTGGCCCGACTTCATCCCCACCACACAATTCTCAACCAATGGAAACTTAGGGAAATTTTTAGTCTTTTCTAACTCATGTATATATTCTTTCCATGGGGAGGGTAAATATTTTAGACCTTAGGAAATGGCATGGATTTAAGGATTTATTTTTTGGGACTAAGGTTTGAAGCGAAAATGGGAAAATTTAAATTGATGCACCATTATGGATGGTAGGGAACATTGGAAGGGGAGAAATGATGTATGAAAGTCTAAGGTTTTAAATGGGTAAATATATGTGGGTTTAGAATTAGGGATATTTAATTTCCTCATGTGATACAAGCTTTGACTTTAATAATTTTGCAACAGATATTTCATGTCTTAAGGCAAGGGAATTTAGCACATGGATTATTAATTTTGTATAACATGGGCATATATATTTCTTGAGATAAAAAAAATCATGAGGTATTATTATTCTAGGACTGTAGGGGGAGAATTCTCCATGCGTTTGGGACCCTCAAATTTATGGAAGGGAATTATAAGATTTTGACCAATGAGAATGGAGCACCTGAGGTCATCCCCTTTCACCCCCACCACATATTTTATAACCAATAAAAATCGAGTTCTTGAGTTCGCCTCCTTTCATCCCATCCACACATTTTCAAGCCAATAAAAAATGAATGCCTAAGGTCACCCCATTTCATCCCCTCCACATGTTTTCTATCCAATGAAAAAAAAGCACCTAAGGTCGTCCTCCTTCATCCTTGCCACACATTTTCCTTTGTAAAATCTTAGGGAAAGATTTAAATCTTTTTGAAGCATGCATATATTTCTCCGTCAAGGAATACTTTAGACCTTAGGATATGGAATTGATACAATGATCCAAGGATTTATTTTTTGGGACTAAGGTTAGGGCAAAAATGGGGAGGATTTTTATTCTAGACGACTTATGAATCTTAGGAAAAGGGAAGACATTATTTTTTTGGGGGGACTCTTTTAGGTATGGATATTATGTGGTGTGGTGTAAAAAGGGGAATTTCGTGTGAAGAACACAAGCTTATACTGAGAGGAGGGGGGGTGAATAGTATAATATAAAACTTTTCTATTTTCTTTCCAAAGCAATAACTTGAAATAATATCAATGCAATAATAAATCAATGCACATAATCATCATACACACAAGAGATAAGGATTTACATGGAAACACCCTTTCGGGAGAAAACCATGGCAAAATATTGCTTATATATTTCTTCAACAAATTTTGTGGGCACCAACCCACAGGAGACACCAATCCCCTTGTACAAGTTCATGGGCACCAATCCATAGGAGACACCAATCCCCTATACAAGTTTGTGGGCACCAACCCACAGGAGACACCAATACCCTATACAAGTTTATGGGCACCAACCCACAAGAGACACCAATCCCCTTGCTCAAGTTCATGGGCACCAACCCACAGAAACACCAATCCCTTGTTGCAAGTTTTTGGACACCAATCCACAGGAGACACCAATACCCTTTTGCAATTTTATGGACACCAATCCATAGGAGAGACCTATCCTCTTCTGCAATTTTGTAGACACCAATCCACAAGAGACACCAATCCCCTTGCTCAAGTCTGCTCTAAAATCTGCTCACAAATACTGCTCAAATATGCTCATAAAAATTGCTTAAATTTTCTCTCAAATTTTCTCACAAACACTGCTCAAATATATTCCCAAATCTTGCTCACAAACACTGCTCAAATCTGTTCCAAAATTTGATCAATAATGGCATCAAATTCTTCACCTTTTCTTGAGTTTGCTTTCTTCAACTTGAAAGTAATTCATACATATTCTACCAAAAATTATTTTAACTTCATGAACATATAGAGGATGATATGCACTAGTGTAGAAAGCTTCAAATGACCAATATGTTCTTCATATTCATTAAGTATTGCTTTTCTTCCACTATCATGTGCACCTTTTCTTCTTCTTGAGATGGCTGAATTATCCTTCCTTGTTAATTGAATGCTTGGGTGAATATGTGCACTTAATCCTCTTACTATATTCTCTGATGCCTTGACTTGTTTCAAATCCATGTCCTCCAAATCTGCCTCAATGTGATGATATTTCTTTTGTACATGCTTTCCAAATTTGTCTTGACAAAATGATTTTCCTTTTGTATGTACCTTCCAAATTTGCCTCAATAATTATCTTTTTCCCTTCTTGATTTAAATATCAAATCAAACACTTAAACTCTTATCACTTATTTTAAAATATACATAATAAAGCTTAATTAAAAATAACTCCTTATATCTCCCTTTTAAAACTTAAAAAAGAAAACTTTACAACAACAAAATGACTCCTTATATATCCCTTTTAACACTTGCAAAATAAAACTTTTTTTTTTTTTAAAGCAAAAAACCCCCTACGGGGCCGCCTTGGTCTAAGAGACCACGAAAAGGGGGTTATACACCGTCAAAGTCACCCGGGGTCGCACCTAGCCCTGCCCGCACCAACATTATCAATTGGATTTTGGGTACCCAATTCAGCTTTTTGGTAGGGTGGAGATTCGAACCTGGGACCTCCCTTGGAGGATTGCCCTCTCCTCTCCAACTCACCTACAACACCTGGGTATAAAATAAAACTTTATTAACAACATACTGACTCCTTATATCTCCCTTTAATCAAATTTAATTAAAAATTTACCTTGCATAGCAAAACCATAACAAGTCATTGAGGAGATTTGACCCTCTGACCTTCTGCCCTGAAGCGCCCAAATGTGGGCTTGTAACCAACTAAGCTAACCACCGGATGACACTAAAAGACAAAATGTTTTATTTAAATCTTATATACCTTGCACATTAATCACTCAACAAAAAGGTTGTCGAAGGGATTCGAATTTTGGATCTTCTACACTATAGTGCCCTAACACGAGCTAGCAACCAACTAGGCTAACCCAACGGTTAAGACTTAAAGAACACAATATTGTATTTGAATCTTCCACAACTTGCTCTTCAATCACACAACAAAAAAGGCCATTGAGGGGATTCGAACTTTGGACCTTCTGCTCCACAACGCCCTAACGCGGGCTTGTGATCGACTGGGCTAACCCAACGGTTGAGACTTAGAGAACACAATATTGTATTTGAACCTTCTTCGGATCACTGCTACACCATCAAACGTGACTCCTTCAATGTTTGTGCACTCATATCTCAGACATCCTTGCTAATATTTCACTTGCTGCTCATTCTTATGTCGAATGATATCCAATATATCTAATTTTCATCAAAATGAATTATTGGCCTTATGTTTTCACTTTGCTATTTGCACCCAAGGAGGTCGGCCCATGCATATTAAGCTTTTGAATTTCAAATTCACTTTTATATGGTGCTCAAGTTGACCCATTCTCTTTTATATTATAATATTTAAATCTATGATTTAAATATTATAATATTTGAATATTTAAACTTTTATTCAAAATATATTTAAATCCTTTGATTTAAATATAAACCTTAGGTCCAAGGTGTAGACCAATTGGTTCATCCAAACCCCATAAGGAGGCGGAGGTCCAAGGTTCAAATCTCGAGCCTTGCCGGACTGAACGCTTGTCCCTTTCCTGGTGCTTTCAGCGGCGTAAAAGGTTTAAAATGATTGTGGCATGGTGGTTATAGGGGCGGATTGTGCGAAGATCTATGTGGCGGCTTCTAGGGCGGACAACGCAAAATACTGTGGCGGCCATAAAAGCTAGATAGCCAACCCGGATTCATGGCGGCTATCGATTCCACCATGTAAATTCAAAAATAAAAATAAAAATAAACCTTCCACTTTAATATTTAAATATTTCATTTAAATATTAAAGCATATAATTAAATCACCCTTGAAGATATCTGCCTTGAAATCAATGACAACATTAAATCACCCTTGAAGATATTTACCTTGACATTAATGACAACTCAATAATTCTATCAATCTCCCTCTTTGTCATTGATGACAACCCTACAAAGAAACTGATCTTTACTAAAACAAGATCACAAGCTACTTCCCCTGACAAGTTTCTCCCCCTTACTAAAATTCTCCCCCTTTGACATCAATGGCAAAGGCTCCTCGGGGCTGAAGGATAAGACACTTGACAACGCCCCCTTACTCCTTGCTCTAATTGAGACAATCAATGATGAGATGAGAGTGAAACTCCCAAATTACTATGCTCCTCTTCTTGTTCTATTTTCTTTCTCCAAAATTTGGAGGTCATATTCTTTTGCACAATTTGACCATCCTCCTTCTTACTTGATTTCAAAATTTTAGGGAACACTATTCTACACCATCTAGTTGTATGCCCAAAATTATTATATTTGTAACATATGATGTTGTAGTCCATGAGAGGTGCAAATGAATTGAAATTCCTCTTGGTGAAACCAAAATTATTCTTAGCATGGACCCTACAATTTACAGCTTTATGACCAAATTGGTTACATGAGAAACAATAACCTCGAAAGAAATATTGAAACCTGTCTGATTGCCTTGGAGGATATGACCGCATTGTTCTCTCATTGTTGTTTCTGTGATGGACCTTGTTCCTTGATGATGCTTTGTTTTCTTCCTTATTGATGCTTCCACTTATCAACACATCAACATAGGTCTTAGGCTCTTCTTTAATTGTTATCTTTGATTCCTATGTTCCTTTTGAGCTTGACTCCCCCTTTTTTTCTTTTGATTTTCTTCAAAACCAAGTCTAGTCTTTATAACCGAAAATCTCTGTGCTTTGATAATATCATACAAAATATTGTGCTTTTCTCAAGCATAATATTTTGTTGTAGCTTATCATTAGATTCTTCCACTTCCTTAAATAAACAACTTCATGTTTCAGTTTTTCACATTCCAACTCTTTTGCCTTTAACTGCTCAACCATACCTTCTTCAATTCGCTTTGCCTCTTCAACTTTAAATTTCAAGTCAATGAGTTATTGCAACAACTTTGCCTTTGTCATCTCATCCTCTTGTACTTGAGTCTTCAATCTTGTGTTTTTCTTTCTAAGCCTTTTCAACTCTTCAAGAGCAAAAAACAAGTTCCTCTTCTATGTCAACTATGGCTTCCTCTTCATTATCGGATCTCTCTTTTTTTCTTGGTTTTCTTCAAAAAGAGCATCTTATTTCTCCTCTATGGCCAAAAATAGAATTTCTTCTCTTTTATTATCAAAGAGGCTTTCATCACTACTGGAAGAACTGCTTGCTTCCTCAACATAAAGAATCTTCTTGTGCCTTTGAAAGATCTTCTCATGCTTGCTTTTATCATGCATGTTTTTCCTTTCATGATAAAATTTTCTTTCTTTCTTTTTCTTGTATTCATTTTTTTCTTCACTGCTTCTATTTTTAGGTTGTGGGCAACTAGACGCATAGTGATCAATGTTACCACAATTAAAACATTTCACATAATGCATACCTTTGTTTTTTCTTGGACCCTTCTTATTTCTTCACACAAGGTTAAATTCTTCTTCGCTGTTTGATTTTTCACTTGAATCTGGTTCTTTATTCTTTGTCTTCTTTGAATCTTTAAACGCAGACTCCCATTTGGATTTTTGATCTTTTTCAATCTTCATCTCATAGGCTATGAGAATTTCATGTAGCTCGTACATGCTTAAGGTTTTAAGATACTTCATTCTTCAATTGTCAATACCTTTGCATCAAACCTCATGGGGAAGTGACCTCAAGATTTTCTGAATAATCTTAGAGTCATCAATACTTTCTCCAAGTCCATGAATGGTGTTGACAACTTCATCAACGCGGAGTAGATATTTAGCAATATCTTCCTCATCTTTCATCTTCAAGTCTTCAAACTTCCTCCTGTGGGTTTGAAGTTTTGCCATTTTAACCTTGTTGTCTCCTTCATATGTTCTTTGTAACTTGTCCCATATTTCTTTTGCTGAAGTGCATTGCATGAATTTCACAAACTCTATTTCACATAACCCACTTAATATTGCATTCATTGCCCTAGCATTATTTTCAAATAGTTTCTTGTCATCTCGATCCATGGGAGGGGTATCAGGTGGTGTGAACCCATCCACAATGGATTACCATATATCATAGCCATGTGCCATCAAATAGGTTCGCATCCTCACACTCCAGAAAGCATAGTTAGTCCCATCAAACAATGGAGCCATCTTTGACAAAAAACCTTTTTGGGAAGCCATGTGTGTTCTTGTAAGATTTATCTTCAAGTTGTTAGGCTTTCACAAAGGAACCTACTTTGATACCAATTGAAGAACACAAGCTTATACTGAGAGGGGGTGTGAACAGTATAAGATAAAAAATTTCTCTTTTCTTTCCAAAGCAATAACTTGAAATAATATCAATGCAATAATAAATCAATGCACATAATCATCATACACACAAGAGACAAGGATTTACGTGGAAACACCCTTTTAGGAGAAAACCACAAAAAAATATTGCTTATATATTTCTTCAAAAAAAATTGTGGGCACCAACCCATAGGAGACACCAATCCCCTAGTACAAGTTCGTGGGCACCAACCCATAGGAGACACCAATCCCCTAGTACAAGTTTGTGGGCACCAACCCATAGGAGACACCAATCTCCTATACAAGTTCGTGGGCACCAACCCACAGGAGACACCAATACCCTATACAATTTTATGGGCACCAACCCATAGGAGACACCAATCCCCTTTGGCAAGTTTATGGACACCAATCCACAAGAGACACCAATATCCTTCTACAAGTTTGTGGACACCAATCCACAGGAGACACCAATCCCCTTCAATTTTATGGACACCAATCCATAGGAGACACAAATCCTCTTATACAAGTTTATGGATACCAATCCACAAGAGATAACAATCCCCTTACTCAAGTTTGCTCCCAAATATGCTAACAAACACTACTCAAATATGCTCCCAAATATTCTCACAAACACTGCTCAAATATGCTCCCAAATATTCTTACAAACACTGCTCAAATATATTCCCAAATCTTGCTCACAAACACTGCTAAACTCTATTCCAAAATATGATCAATCATGGCATCACATTTTTTACCTTTTCTTGAGTTTGCTTTCTTCAACTTGAAAGCAATTCAAACATATTCTACCCAGAATTATTTTAACTTCATGAACATATAGAGGATGATATGCACTAGTGTAGAAGGCTTCAAATGGCCAATATGTTCTTCACATTCATTAAGTCTTGATTTTCTTCCACTATCATGTGCACCTTTTCTTCTTCTTGATATGGTTGAATTATCATTCCTTGTTAATTGAATGCTTTAGTGAATATGTGCACTTAATCCTCTTACTGCATTCTCTGATGTCTTGACTTATTTCAAATTTGTGCCCTCCAAATCTGCCTCAATGTGATGATATTTCTTTTGTACGTGCTTTCCAAATCTATCTTAACAAAATGATTTTCCTTTTGTATGTGCCTTCCAAATCTGCCTCAATAATTCTCTTTTTCCCTTCTTGATTTAAATATCAAATCAAACACTTTAAACCCTTATCACTCCTTTTAAAACATACATAATAAAGCTTAATTAAAAATAAATCATTATATCTCCCTTTTAAAACTTACAAAAAAAAACTTTACAACAAAAAATGACTCCTTATATTTCCCTTTTAACACTTGCAAAATAAAACTTTATTAACAACAAACTGACTCCTTATATCTCCCTTTAATCAAATTTAATTAAAACTTTACCTTGCATAGCAAAACCATAGCAAGCCACCAAGGAGATTCGACCCTCTAACCTTCTGCCCCATAGTGCCGAAATAAGGGTTTGTAACCAACTGAGCTAACCATCGGATGACACTAAAAGGTAAAATGTTTTATTTAAATATTCTATACCTTGCACACTAATCGGTCAACAAAAATGTTGTTGAAGGGATTTGAACTTTGGATATTCTGCACTACAATGTCCTAATGTGAACTAGAAACTGACTAGGCTAACCCAATGGTTGAGACTTAGAGAACACAATATTATATTTGAACCTTCTAAACCTTACTCTTCAATCATACAGCAAAAAATGTTACCGAGGGGATTTGAAATTTGGGCCTTCTGCTCCGTAGCATCCTAACGCGGGCTTGTGACCGACTGGGCTAACCCAACGGTTGAGACTTAAAGAACACAATATTGTATTTGAACCTTCTTCAGATTGCTACTACACTACCAAACACGACTCCTTCAATGTTTGTGCACTCATCTCCAGGACGTCCTCCCTAATATTTTGTTCGCTTCTTGTTCTTATATCGAAGGATATCCGATACGTCTACTTTTCATCAAAATGAATTATTGGACTTGTATTAATATGTTTTCATTTTGCTATTTGCGCCCAAGGAGTTCGGTCCATGCAAATTAAGCTTTTGAATTTCAAATTCACTGTTATATGGTCCTCAAGTTGGTCCATTCTATTTTATATTATAATATTTAAATCTATGATTTAAATATTATAATATTTGAATATTTATACTTTTATTCAAAATATATTTAAATCCTTTGATTTAAATATAAAACTTCCACTTTAATATTTAAATATTTCATTTATATATTAGAGCACATAATTGAATCACCCTTGAAGATATCTGCCTTGACATCAATGCAAACATTAAATCACCCTTGAAGATATCTGCCTTGACATTAATGACAACTCAATAATTCTAACAACGTGTAGATTGACCTTAGGCTATCAGATTTGGGATGAAATAATTTTTAATGGACCTTAGACCTAGGGAAAAATGAAATGGAGATGATGGATATGAAATTTTTCAATGCATCCTTAGGGACTATGGGGAAAAATGGATGGATGATGGTATTTGGAGATATTTTAGTGATAATCTTAGAGACAAAAAAATTGACATTGGAGGACTATGACTTATGACAGAATAAAACCATGAGAATCCTTTCGAAAATAGGTATACTTTAATTGGGGCAAGGAACTGCAAGGGACTTTTGAACATAAACATAACAAAGGACATCTTGAAGTTCTTGTACTTAGCCTTATTTGACATGGTTGATGCTCATTTTTTTTTACTCGACAAAAACAAACCTATTCTTGGGAATTTATAAGACTCTTTGAAATATGAAATTAGGAATCATTTTTAAGTTGGATTTTGAGGATCCAACAAGGCCAATATGGTTTCCGTACGACCCCCCCAGAACATTCCTTGTTTAGAATTAAATAGGTATGCTAGGACTACCATCACCATATGGAGTATGGAATGAGATTACCCAAATTGATTTGAAGTGTCTCACTCTTTTCACCAAAGAAGATCTCACTGCTCCCATTGAGCATCTAAATAGTATGGTGAGTCTGTGCATGATTCATAATATATTAAAGCAAAACATGGCTCTAAGAATATTGGCAACCTATTTTAGGAGAAGAGCCTAAGAATGGTATCTCACACTCTAGTCTAGATCAATAGCTAGTTGGGACTAGCTTGACAATATTTTTGTTGAGGGATTCAAAGAGAAGACATATGAGGTATCACTCCTAAAAAAATTTTCAACTATCAAGAGAGCTCCCATTGAGGTAGTAGAAGATTTCAACCTTAGATTTTATAAATCCTAGCATAGAATACCCAAGAAGTTGTGTCCTTCCCTAAGTATGGCACTCATATACTATTTGAAATCCTTAGATTCTAAAATCTCATTGATGATTAAATCTAGAGATGGAAATTATCTAACAAAATCTTATGGAATATACATTCGAGCTAAAAATGATTTAATCCCGATGGGAAGGCTAGCCCCTAGGCCCCCTATGCCTTTGAATAAACACATGCTTATACTGAGAGGGGGGGTGAACAATATAAGATACAACTTTTCCTTCCAAACAATAACTGCAATAATATGAATGCAATAATGAATCAATGCAAAAAAACCACACACATAAGAGACAAGGATTTTACATGGAAACACCCTTTTGGGAGAAAACCACGACTAAATATTACTTTTATTTCTTCAATAAATTTGTAGGCACCAACCCACAGGAGACACCAATCCCCTTATACAAATACGTAGGCACCAACCTATGGGAGATACCAATCTCCTTATTACAATAATGTAGGCACCAACCTATGGGAGATACCAATTTTTTTGTTACAATAATGTAGGCACCAACCTACAAGAGACACCAATATACTTGAGGCACCAACCTAAAATATGAAGGCACCAACCTTCAAATACAAAACTAATTGACACAATTACATAGGTCTATTGTAAAACTCCTCACAAATATGATTAAAACTTGTCTCAGGTCTGCTCCAAAATCTTTATCAATGTCTCCTCTAACAAGAACAATGCTTATCGAATAAAAAAAATCTACCTGCACACTTATGTGGAAAAAATTCCCTAAAACTTGATAATCATGCCTGTTAGTTTCCACCCAAAATGAATTATTTGCTACCACACGTCCGCATGTGATTGGTCGTTAGTGCTAGGGCTCCTACTGACTGATTTTCAACTTTAGAAAATACGTGTTTATTATTTTTAATTTTTGACACCCGATTTCGTGGCTGCTGGAGTGCAACAATGGCCAAAACTCCTCACGATCGATCAAGGCATTGTGGAGAGAGTATCTATGGTACATGTTGGGCCGAATATACGTGCCAATATTTTAACAATGCTTCTTAATTTTCTTCCTCGCGAAGAAACAACTAATGAGTGTCCTTAATGATCTCCTATAGGCTTGTTGGAAGCTTTGTTGTGCAGCTAATTCAATGATGTATTTCCAACCTTTGAAAAAATAACCTTTCTCCTTGAATATGAAATACTTTGGTTGGCAAAGTATGACTGGTACTAACTGATGTTATAGGCTACCTTTGGGTGATGTCCAATCTTTAAATTAATGGTGTTCCTTCTATGTGCATTAATGTTTGTCCTCCTCCTTCAGTAACACTCAACCATGCAGACTCCCCTTGGATCTATCGACCATGACAAGTTTTGATCACTAACTATGCGCACTAAATCCTTCTTGGTCATTGACTGCTACACATGGCTTATTGCAATCTCCAAAGTCTCTCAAATGATCTAATGCCTACTCCAAAAATACTCTTCATATGATTGTTATTCTTCCTGTCACGCATGAGAGAAATGAATATCGTGAATACTACCCTTATGTCTCTCTCTCCAGTATTAAGTTCCTATTACCATCTATGCTCAACCTACGGATGGTCAGTGCAGTCATAGTCTCTCCCTACCAATTCTACCATAACTCTGGACCGATATATCCTTTGCTTCCTCATGTCGACGCAGTCTGAAAATTCACCCTACGTTTAATCCTTTTGATGTTCACTGCGTATGGTGCCAGTGGAGCTCCAACAATAACCTCGAAAGCAAAACATGTTGGCTCTTGCCCAACTTTCGAACTGCAGCATGATAGTCATCTCCTGAATGGCATGGTATTTTTACCTCCAACAGAACTCCATATGGCTATCAACGACTATTTGTAGATGCGAGGATATTCAATGAAGTTTATTCATTCATAAAATAAACTTTGGCCTGTATATATATGCAAAACCTTTTCACCTTCTAGCTTGGTGCCCAAGAGGTCGGCCCTACTCACTTCACAATAATATTTTTGAAATCTTAACTTTATAATATTTAAATATAATATTTCACTTAACTTTATAATATTTGCCTTGAATAATTTGCCCAAGAACGCCATCGTTTTCTAGCAACCAAGTCGACCTTTGACATCAATGAAAATTCAATAATTCTAATAGCCTTTGTGCCCCAATACACAATCCTCCCATCAACCTAATTTGATTTTTCATTCAATGACATCTCAAGCATCCTCAGTCTCACCTATAGTTGTTAGTGTCCCACAGACTCCAACCCCACCTACTCCAAAGGACCCCAAAAAAGATGCATCTCATAAGTTTCTTACATTAATAACTAATGAAATATTAGCCATGAAGAAAGAATGAAATACCCCAATGTACCCCTACTTGAACAATATAATACCTCCTTCCCCACAAGGGAACCAGGGCTATAGAATCTCATCTAATCACTATTCTAGACCTCAATTCCAAAGTAGTCAAGAAAATGGTCAAACCTAGGCCCAAAGTTGGAAAATAGTCTCTATGGTAACCCCTTTATAAATATATCTCCCTAAATATGCTAGGGAAATATCCCCTATACAAAACAACTATGTAGAAGAGTCTACCACTTGGTATTGTTAATTTTCAGATGTCAACTCTAGTCAAAATCAAATGTCTCAGCTTTTGGCCACTATAATTACTGAGATGATGTCATCCTAGATATTTTCTTCATACTTGAAAGTTAAGGGTTAGAAATAAGAGAAACATATCCCCATCCATTCTACATTAGAGCCTAAATATGCTTCTTATTATCGAGTCTTACTAACATGGGATGAGGAAGAAATTTATGTAGTATTTGAGAAGATGGACAATCTAATTGCCAAGAGACAATAGGTTCAATCAAACAATATTTTACATATTAAAAAATGAGCAATGGAGGAAGGGATAGAGGCAACCCATAAATCACTAGCAATCAATGTAGACTAGCCAAAATGATGCGATGGTATCTAGTCGTAACATATTAGCAGCCAAAGGTACCTGTTCCTATTGCTATCACTCAACAAACTGGCCAAAAGACCCTAAGCAACTAGATGAAAATAGCTAGCAATGCCTTAGGACTTCTAGAATCCACATCTCAAAAAGTCTTTATATTCATCAAACAAAGCATGCTAAAATATTTGATATGACAAAAAATGCTAACATAATTAGCCAAAAATACTTGGTTGGTCAAAGAAAAGTCTTGATTCACCCTACTAGATGCCACTCAGAAGGCTATATCTCTTAGGCCTTTTAGCATTGTAAACCCTTTTAAGAGGTCGATAGTACCAATGCAATTATGGGAAGTCCTAGCCATATTAGGGTAAAAGGAACATCTAAGAAGAGCTCTTGAAGAGAAAGAAAGGGAGTAAAGACAACACCAAGCTAACATTGTCCTACAAATTATAGCCCTTGAACAAAGCAATATAAAACATTCTTCATTATATTTATTTTCCATCTACAAAGATAAAATAATTCACAATTGTATGGTGGATTCAAGGGCAAGTACAACTATCATGCCCAAACATGTTGTGGATGCATTAGAAATTCAATATCAACCCACTAACGAGAAAGTGGTGCAATTAGACGATAGTTTAGTTCAAATTCTAAGTGAGATAAAAGAACTCCCACTGGACTTAAGTGTATATCCAAGTGTGACCATGGAATAAGACATCTTTGTAATGGATCTCCTAGCTTCATTCAACCCTTTGCTTATCAAGGTATTTTACTACCAAAATGGAAGGTTATATGTACTTGGACTGGCCCATCATGGTACTAAGAACTTAATATGGGACCAAATTTGAGCTTCAATTAGAGTCACTTTTCTTCACCACATAGAGCATATGCCAACATCCAAGATAAAACCTGACTAGATTCTAACAATAGGAAAAGAACAATCTGAGTCTTAGTGAATGAAAAATATTCATTTATCTTTGATGAACAAATAGACAAATGAGAAACATAATTTCGGGATGAGGATCCTCCAACAATACATAGGCAAACAAGAATGGGGTAGATGCACGAAAACAAAACCCAACCCCCAAATAGGGGAGGTCATGTAAATATGTAAAAACAAAAGTTAACCAATGTTGATGTAGGAATTTTTTTTGCAAAAATGAAAGGATTGTTGATCCATTAATAGATTACTCTTGGGAATAGTACCAAAGCAAACAAATAGTCAAATCAGGTAAGGTGGCAAACTCTCATGGACCTAAAATCTAATTATGCACCAAAAAATATCTCATTGCATCATCTTCAAAGGCTAATACATGCTTAAGCTAAAGGGAAAGGATTATGAAAAGAAAGATGGAAATTTGAAGAAAATTCTTAAGGATAACTATCATGCACCCTCGCGGAGGTCCAAGGTTCAAATCTCGGGCCTCGTCGGACTGAACTCTTGTCCCTTTCCTAGTTCTTTCAACGACATAAAAGGTTTAAAATGATTGTGGCATGGTGGTTATAGGGGCGTACTACGCGAAGATCTGTGTGGCGGATTCTAGGGCGAATAGCGCAGAATACTGTGGCAGCCATAAAAGCTGGACAACCTGCCCAAATTCGTGGCGGCTACCGATTCCACCATGTAAATACAAAAAAAAAAAAAAAACTATCATGCACCCTCAAGAGAAGGTTATAAAAGAAAGGTGCATCATTCTAAAATAATAAACTATGCTTCAAAGGCTCTACATCCAATGGATAAGGCTTTATATTCTAGGTCCATATCCTCCTTCAATCAAAATGCCCGTGAGCTACTAGAACTGTAGTGAAAGCACACTACAATTTAATATTTTGAGCATCCAAAGGGATGCATGACCTAAGGAAAAAGTAAAGGCTTTACAACCATTACCAACTTCTAGAACCTCCATGTCAAAATTCACCAAGTAGATATCTCCAAAGGGTGAAGACAAGTGTAAAAACCCTCATGTTATGTAGCCATGACTATCATTGAATCATCACATGTAAAATCCATGATAGTCCTATTAAGCCCTTTCAATGATATATGAGATGAACTTGTTTAACCTTTTTGGTGATAACTAAAAATGCCCCATCATTGGTAGATATTTAGCCCAAAGAAAAGCCATGGATGAGTTAGCCAAACTGACTCTTGGTCACACTTGATTGGAAACACAACCTCTTGCACCCCATTTGTTATCTCTCTACCACACTCTTAGGGTGATACCTAGGGGGGAGGAATGACTTAGGGGAAATCAAAATCTAGGGAAATAAGATAAGTACTTATGGGAGCTCTACATTAGGAGACTCATGAGATATAAAATTCCTAACATTTAGCAATAAAAGTGCTAAGGTGAAACTTGTCTCCATTGACCAAGCATCCAACATAAGGATTAGGCCAAAATGATAGCAGTGTTGTTGACATGGAAATATACTAGGAAGCTGTCTTGAAAAATAACACATCATCATCTTGTTCACACTATGTGAGATTCCAAACATATTTACCTTAAAATAAGTTAAGGAGAATACCCAATCACAAAACATGAACAAAGAGTGATCACAAGTTTTTAGGAAAAATAGCCAAATCAAAAGAATTTTTTTTGATGAGACTATATGTTGAGACTCATGAACACTTCAAGTGTTGAAAGGGATGAAAAGTCTTGATTAATAGATGTTTCCAATAAAAAAATATAAGAGGGAGGAAAGAAAATATTCGATATGATGGCCAATGACTTTGACAAATAGGAACTTTTTAGAACAAAAAATGGGGATACGTAATGGTGCATATAGATTCCTAGAAATGCAGTTGAGCCAAAATGGTTCCAATACTAAGAAAGGATAGGAACATCACTTGATAATGCAAGAATAGGTAGGTGAAATATTAAAAATAGAAGACAACACCTACAAAATGGTAGATCCAAACTGACACGAGATATGAAAAAGATGTTTGCATTCAAGTTTTAGAATCCCTAAAATAGGTAGCTGAGAGGGATTCAAAGTTATAAATAGTTTTGAAAGGAAATCTTACCAATTATAATCTATAAATAGTAATAGCATAGACTATAAAAAATATCGTTAAGTTTAAAATTGTATTCTTTTGTAGGATTTACCTTCATTTCTTTCTATATAGCAGTCAGTTCTTGAGCGACTTGTGAGAAAATTGAACACCTGCTCCCGACACAATATTTATAATATTTGTGCATATATATGGAGGCCTACATCAATTTTGTTTATATATGTGTATGTTATTGTAGTCTTTACCTACTTTGGATATACTTGACATATATGTGAGGGGTCTACATCAATTTTTGGATCAACCATATACGGATTCCTTTAGACCTATCTCTTTCTGCATGCCTATGTTGATGACTCTTATATGTTATTAACTATGTTGGTGAGAGGAAGTATTCACCATTGGCACATAGTGTTTAGGCCTATTGTGAAGAGGGAATTTAGTAGATATTTTGGAATATCATCACCTTTTTTCTTTTGTTGAGTTATTTATTTTTATCTCTCACATTCCTTTTCCCATTACTTCAAGTGTGTCTTAAGGATCACATCCTAACAAGGATATGACCTTATAAAAAATCTAATAGCCCCTAATTGAGCTAAACCTCACACTCTCAGTTGTAGCCCTATTGTGTCACTCCTCATAAGGCATGATTGTTTAGATCGATACAATCAGAGATGACAACAATTTCATTAAAAGCGGTATGAAAGTAATAATTTTGTCTCCTTATGCATCAAAAAGTGATAATAAAATTATTAATCCACTTGTTTCAAAACATCTTCGGCCAAATTCACATCAACTAATTGGGTAATTTTTATCCAATTTCTTTCTACTACCATTATTCCAACATAAATATTTTTCATAATATTATGATTTAGGCAAAGTCATCCATAACACTTGAACCTTAAAAATGAGTATTAGGTGTTTTATGACTCATAGAGGGAATCTGACTCATTTTGATTATCTTATCAAGCTAATCAAAACAAGATCTAATTTTCTTAATCATTTTTAGTAGTTTGATCCAAATTTGGGGCATTACTATTTTTAGTAACGCATGTGTATACTTTCTATCTCCATAGGCTTGAAATGGATCAATAGGTGTCTTAGATGGATAGATTTAACTGATGTTGAGTGCATGAGTCACAAGAAACCTCATACACTAAATAAAATAAAGCATTACAACATTGTAGATGACATTAATAGTTTTAATCCTCATACTCATATAGCCCTTGCAACAATGAGTATCCCCTACACTTGTCCTATAGACATAACATTATATACGTAGATGAGAATGTGTTTCATTACATTGACTCAATAGAAATTAATATTGAATGGCATAATTAAAATTATGGAATAATGACATTTTAATAGTTAACTAAAAACTCAATTATGTAATAAGTATTGTCAGTCACATATAATGTGATCTAAATAGGCTTTTTACTATACTCAATAAGGGAGGAAAGAGATTGAGTTTACTAAATCCAAGCTAGAACTTGAAGAATATTTTTAGCATGTTGCTTTTGAGTAGGATTTCAGATTGTAGAAGGATCTTGAGTTTCCTAAAACTAAGTCCACACTTAAAGGGCACTTACACTAGGTTGTTTTTTATTAGGATTTAGAAAACTCTAGATTTAGTCAGGTACATACATTCCTTTTTAGGTGCTCATACAAGGAGTATCACTAATGTAATGGATTTGGATTCCTAATTAGATACTTTAATCAATGGTGCAACGTATCTTCTAGAATGTCCTTACAATATTCTATTCAATAGGATTTATCTATCACGTTTCCATGGAGAAGACCTTATAAGGTGGATTTCTAAAATGGAATATGTCCTACATTTACATAGAGTGCATAGGGTCAAGTTATGATCATCGTATTGTTATACTTACAGTGACACTAAGAGGGGGGTGAATCAGTGTGATCTTTTAAAACTTTAAACTTGCAATGAAATAAAGCAAACTTAAACCAAAAATAGCAAGTTAATAAGAGAGCATCACACAACACAAAATTTTAACGAGGTTCACCAATGTGGCTACTCCTCAAAAATGACTGCTTGGACTACCATCCAAATCTAGCCTTTGCAAAGCAACAACTTTACAACTTATTTACCAGCACCAACTAGAAGGAGCACTAACCCCTCAATTTTTTTGCACCAACAGAAAGGAGCACCAACCCCTAATTCACCAAAGACCTAGTGGAAGGAGCACCAACCCCTTATGCCAAGCTGCAACTTGGACTTCCAGAAAAATACCTTCACACTGATTGCACACTGTTTTCTATTTCTATGTACTTTGGCTTCTACTGCAAAAGCTTCGCACCACCAGTCTGCTTCTGCACAACTACTTCGCACACTTTGCTTTGACACAACCGAGTTACGGCTTCTGCTCCTATGCGCTTATGCTTCGCACTCCAGTCTGCTTCTGCACAACTGCTTCGCACACTTCGCTTCGACACAATCGAGTTACGGCTTCTACTCCTATGCACTTATTCTTTGCACTCTAGTCTACTTCTGCACAACTGCTTCGCACACTTCGCTTCGACACAAACGAACTATCGCTTTGCACTCAGCTTGAATCGATACGACTCGCTCTCTGCTCACCGCGAACTTCACATGCACAAATTTTCTTCATAAAAATCACACACTTTAAACTCGAAATAGCCCTCCTTTTATAGATGAAATTTCAAGAACAAATCTTAAACTGTAGTTGGCTTTAACCTTAAAGAACATCGACTGCAAAACCCAAATGAATGTCGGTTGTAAAACCCTAATCTTCGTCGGCCCAGATTTAACTCTGTCGGCTTCAACCGCCTCTCTGGTTCTATAGCTTTCCTCGCGAAACTACATGTCACGATATCGTGACACCTTTGCCTGCCGTACACCTTCATTTGACTTTTGTCGTGAAACCACGACACCTTAGCCTTTGATGTCTTACCATACGTTCTTGTCATGAAATCGTGACACTTTTTGCTTTTGCTGACGTCATGTTAACTACTGTCGCGAAAACGCGACATTCCTCGCTTTCTCAACCTTTTCTCAGCTTGCACCATCGACAACAAAACATGTCGCGAAATCGTGACACTTTTGCCTCCGAGCTTTCTCTCTCCTCTTCGGGTCATGAAAACCCGACGTGTCGCGATATCGCGACTCTTTTCCTCCTTGGCGCTTTTCTTCCCTTCGGGTCGCGAAAACCCGACATGTCACGATATCGCGACACTTTTCCTCCTTGGCGCTTTTACTCCGAACATGTCACGAAATCACGACTATTTTCTTCCTTAGCGCTTTTTCTCCGAACATGTCGTGAAATCGTGACAGTTTTCTTCCTTAGCGCTTTTTCTCCAAACATGTCGCGAAATCGCGACAGTTTTCTTCTTTAGCGCTTTTTCTCCAAACATGTCGCGAAATCGCGACAGTTTTCTTCCTTGGCGTTTTGTCTCCAAACATGTCACAAAATCATGACAGTTTTCTTCCTTAGCGCTTTTTCTTTGAACATGTTGTGAAATCGTGACAGTTTTCTTCCTTAGCGCTTTTTCTCTGAACATGTCACGAAATCGCGATAGTTTTCTTCCTTAGCGCTTTTTCTTTCGAACATGTCACGAAATCGCGACAGTTTTCTTCCTTAGCACTTTTTCTTTCGAACATGTCGTGAAATCGCGACAGTTTTCTTCCTTAGCACTTTTTCTTCAAACATGTCACGAAATCATGACAATTTTCTTCCTTAGCGCTTTTCTTCCGAACATGTCACGAAATCGCGACAGTTTTCCTTGCGCCTTCTCTCTCCTCGGCCATGTCGCGAAATCGCAACAATTTTGCTTGCTTTTTCTCTCTCCTCAAACATGTCACGAAATCGCGACAGTTTTTCTTGCCTGCTGAAAATGTCGCGATATCGCAACACTTTTCTTACTTGTCTTTTTCTTTGATTTTTTGCAAAACGGCAACTATGGTCTTCTTGGAAACTCACTGTCCATGCTCTGAATAACATTTGAACTTCTATCCTCTGCATTTGAATGACTTCTAAACTGCCTGTCCACTGCATCATTAGATCTAACTGACTGTGTTGACAACAATGACAATACTCCTGCAATAGCTTGCTCAACAATCTCCCCCTTTGGAATTGTTGGCAACACCTGTGAAAATTCCTGTAACTTTTCTCCCCCTTTGTCAATAATACCAAAGGGCTACTGCAGACTCCCCCTGAGTCCATACACACAATTCTCAGGCATAATTTGCTGCACTTAGCACAAATTTTGATCATGAGCAAAAGAATAGTCAAATACTCAATTGCTCCCCCTAAGAAGGTGATTCTTGTAGCTAGTCACTTCTTGGGAAGTGTGACCACTCCCAATTTGTTTCGAAGGTACTCAAACACTTCCTTGGGCAATGGTTTTGTGAAAATATCTGCTACTTGTTCTGTGGTTGGGACAAAATCCAATTTAACTTCTCCTTCTGCAACTTTCTCCTTCAAAAAATGATACCGGATGGCAATGTGCTTTGTGCATGAGTGCATAACTGGATTCTTGGAGATGTTAATTGCACTGGTGTTATCACACTTTACTGATATTGGCTCACTAAAATTAATGCCAAGATCTTTCAGAGTTTGTTTCATCCATAAAACTTTTGTACAACATGTTGTTGCTGCAATATATTCTGCCTCAGCTGTAGATAAAGAGACTGACTCTTGTTTCTTACTGTGCCATGCAACCAATTTGTCTCCCAGATAGAACGCACCTTCGCTGGTACTCTTTCTGTCATCATCCAGCCCAATCTGCATTTGAATATGATATAAGAGTGAAGTATTTACCTTTTGGATACCACAACCCATACTCCATGGTACCCTTGAGATACCGGAGAATCCTTTTTACTGCTGTCACATGAGTCTCTTTGGGACTGGCCTAAAATCTTGCTACCATGCAAACTGCCTATAGAATATCAGGTCTGGTAGCTATTAAGTATAGTAAGCTTCCAATCATTGATCTGTACATGGTTTGATCTACAAGTGGAGATTTGTCTTCTTTGCTCAACTTGCAACCTGTTGTCATGGGAGTACTGACCGGCTTATAGTCCTCCATTGTGAACTTTTATAGCATATCTTTCACATATTTAATTTGAGAAATGAATGTCTTTCTCATTTTGATTAACTTGTAACCCAAGAAAGTAAGACAGTTCACCAATCATAGACATTTCAAATTCTTTCTGCATCTTATTCGTTAAGTCTTTGCAAGATTCATCTTTGCTGCTGTCAAATATGATATCATCTACATAAACAACAAGAACAATTAGATGCCCACCTTCTGTTTTGACATACAAATTACTGTCCACCAAACCTTTCTTGAATCCCTGTTGAGAGAGATAGTTGTCTAGCCTTGCATACCATGCCCGTGGTGCTTGTTTTAATCCATATAAAGCTTTCTTTAATTTGCAGACAAGGTTGGGATCTTCACTAATTTGAAAACCATATGGTTGTTCAATATAGACCTCTTCTTCAAGTTTCCCATTTAAAAAGACAGATTTTACATCCATCTGATAAACTCTGAAGTTCTTGTGGATTGCTAAGGCCAGAAACATCTAATTGTTTTTAGTCTGGCCACTAGTGCAAAAGTCTCTTCAAAATCAATGTCTTCGACCTGTGCATAGCCTTTACAAACCAGTCTTGCTTTGTTCCTAATGACCTGTCCGTCTTCATTTAATTTGTTTCGAAATATCCATTTGGTGTCGATTACATTCTTATTCACAGGTCTAGGTACTAATTCCCAAGTTCTGTTCTTTTCAATCTGATCTAACTCTTCATTTATTGCCTTCATCCAGCTATCATCTTTGCTTGCTTCATCTATGTTTTTGGGCTCAATGCTAGATAAAAGAGAGTAATTACTTATTACTTTCCTTCTTGTCTAAACACCAGCTATGGGATCTCCAATTATTTGGTCTCTTAGATGATTTTTCTGCCAGCTGCCTGTTTTGAATTTCTTATTTTCTTGCACCTCTGAGTCATCGATTAAGTCATCTGAATCAAACGTAGATTTATTTTCTGTTTCATTCGCCTCATCTCCTTCAATGACTTCTTCATATATTGGGTAGTTTTCTTCAAAGTTAGCTATTCGTTTCCCACCTTCATCGAATTTAACATCTGCACTGTCCACAATTTTCTTGAGTCTCTTGTTGTAGCATTTGTAAGCTTTGCTTTTTGATGAATACCCAACAAAAACACCTTCATCTGCTCTATTTTCAAACTTCCCAAGGTTGTCATCAGTTTTTCTGATGTAACACTTACAACCAAATACTTTGAGATGTTTTGCTATTGCTTTTCTACCAAACCACAACTCATAAGGTGTTTTGCTTTCATGAGTTCTTAACATATATCTGTTTTGGATGTATACTGCAGTGTGAACTGCTTCTTTCTAGAATTTGTCTGCTATTTTGTTTTTTGCCAGCATAGTGCGTGCCATTTCCTATACAGTTCTGTTCTTTCTTTCTACTACACCATTCTGCTGGGGAGTTCTAGCTGCTGAATATTGTCTCCTGATACCATGTTTTTCACAATATTCTATAAATTCATTCGAAATGAATTTTCCTCCTCTATCTGATCGTAAACATTTGATCTTTTTTCATGTTTCATTCTCAACTAGATGTTTGAAAGATCTGAACATTTCAAAAGCTTCTGTTTTATATTTTAAAAAAAATATCCATGTCATTCTGGAATAATCATCAATACACAACATAAAATATTTGTCACCATTTATGCTTTGTGTTCTCATGGGTCCACATAAGTCTGTATGTATAAGTTCCAAAGGCTTGCTAGTGTGGTACTTTTTTGTTTTGAATGAGACTCTAGTTTGCTTTCCCTTCTAACATGAAGCACAAATACTATTTGAAGGTTTTCTAATGGTTGGAATGTCTCTCACTGCTTGTTTCGAGCTGATTTTCACCAAATTATCAAAACTTATGTGTCCAAGCCTTTTGTGCCATAGCCAGTTCTCTTCTTCTTGTCCAATGAAACACGTACCTTCTGAAGTTTTTGAGAGTGTGTACAGGTTGCCAGACGTCCTTGAACCAGTTGCTATCAATTTCCCACTGTTTATTTTTTTGACTTCACAACCCTACTTCTTGAAGACTATTTCATGTCCTTTATCACAGATTTGACTGACACTTAATAGGTTGTGTTTCAAACCATCCACAAATAAAACTTCTTCTGACTTGATTTTCCCATCACTAATTTTGACAGATCATTTTCTTATTATTTTGGCTCCATCATTATTTTCAAACTTCACAGAGCCACCCTCATATTTTTATAGTTTTTCAAATTTCTGTTTATCACTTGTCATGTGACTTGAGCATCCACTGTCAAGAATCCATGGTACACATTTATTCTGAGCCTTGAAAGCTATCTGTACTATTAAGGATTCTTTTTCTTCCTTAAGCTGTTCTTTCTATTTCCACTCTATTTTGACTGCGGTATTGGGCTATAGTTTGGACTTTCCTTTTTCAATATCTTTTGCATATCTTTCAGAAATTTTTCTATTTTATCTTGTCATATGTGGTTGGAACTTTCTTTTCTGAGGTTGATTTAAAACAGAGGTACTACGACAATTTCTTGCAATATGCCCATAGTTGTGACAGCTAAAACATTCTACTACATAATTTGTTACAGGTGCGAAAACATTTCTACTAACAAAGCTTCTTGGTCCTACATTATATTTGCAGTCTACAATTTTGTGCCCATAACCATTACATTTGAAACAGAAACCAGAAAAGTAATGATTAAACCTGAAGGATGGTCTTTGTCAGGTTGTTGTAGGAACCATAGATCTTCTTCTTTGGTTTGTGACCTTGGTAAAGCCATCATTGTCAGTTCTCATTTTGAGCTTGGCATTACTGCTTTCTTTTGCATGATTTGTTTTTCTTTCATCAGCCTGTTTCTCATCTTCACTCCTTATAGTTTAAACATTTCTGGCTTTTGGTCCATTTGATGATTCTCCTTCAATGAAGCCCAGAACAAATTTGATGCCTGTAGGTCGTTGATCACTTAAGATTTTATCTAGCTTCTTCGAACTTTCTTCACGTTTGTGATGGCAGCTAATTTTTCGATCCAGCTCTTGTATCTGCATTCGAAGGCCAAGATTTTCTTCTTCTAGTTTACAGCAGTAATCTATCTTCATGGTTATCTGAACTTCAAGATCTTCGAACATTTTCTTGTATTCTTACTCGCTTGTATTTTTAAACTGGTTATAATGTCATTTGCATCCTCAAGCTTTCTTGAAAGTTTATAATTCTTTCTTTTCTCAGATTTCCATTCTTCAAGAGTAGAAACCAGTTCACCTTCTAGATCAACTTCTGCCTCAGGTTTTTCAACACATGCTTTAGAGTTCATTCCTTCTCTCTTCTCTGATTTTTCTACCTTTTTTGATTTTTCTACTTCAAAAGCCATGAATAGAGCTTCACCTGTTTCTTCTTCAGAATCCTCACTAGAGCTGTCCTCTGAAGAATTTGCATTCTTGGAGATGAAACTTTTCTTTTTGAAGTTTCCCTTTCCGAAGTTTGTTTTCTTTCTCCATTCACTTCTTTCTTGATGAGATGCTTCCTCACCTTTGTTCTTCTCATTGAGAGGACATTTGGTAGCAAAGTGTCCAATGCCCCCACAGTTGAAACATTTGAAAGGAAGCTTTCCTCTGTATTTTCCTTTTTTCTTTCTCATTTTTTTGACAAAATTTGCTTCCATTTCATCCAAAGTTTCTTCTTCTTCAGACTCTTGTTTTGTGTCTTTACCTTTTAGGGCTTTAAATGTCACTTCTCTGTATATGGGATTAGATCTTCCTATTCTCATTTCATAAGCAGTCAAGGAACCATGCATCTCATCCATACTGAAGTGATTTAGATCTTTAGCTTCTTCTATGGCTGAGACTTTAGAATCAAATCTTTGGGGAAGCGATCTTAATACCTTTTTCACAATAGTTGCATCATCCAAATCTTCGTTGAGACCTCTGATTGAATTAGTGATTCCATTAACTCTCTGCATAAAGGCTTCTATGTTCTCATCGTTGGTCATTTTTAATGATTCGAATTGAGCTCGATGTGTTTAAAGCTTGGCTTCCTTGATCTTGTCATCTCCCTCATAAATATTTTCTAGTTTGTCCCATACATCTTTTGTTGATTCGCAATTTATGATCTTGACCAACTCATTGTCAACTAATCCACACATGATGGCATTTTTTGCTTTAGAGTCATTTTCAAATGCCTTTTTACCAATGCTGTCGGTTGGAGCAGTGTCGGGAGCTATGTAACCATTAACTATTGCACTCCAGATATCAAATCCCAAAGCACGGAGATATGTCTACATTCTGATCTTCTAGAATGCATAATTAGTTTTGTCAAACAATGGTGCTTTGTTTGAAGAGAACCCTTCACCACCTGCCATTGCATCACTTCCAAGATCACCTTAGCTGATTGAGCCTATTCAAGAACTTGGCTTTGATACCAATTGTTATACTTACAGTGACACTGAGAGGGGGGTGAATCAGTGTGATCTTTTAAAACTTTAAAATTACAATGAAATAAAGCAAACTTAAACCAGAAATAGCAAGTTAATAAGAGAGCATCACAAAACACAAAATTTTAACGAGGTTCACCAATGTGGCTACTCCTCAAAAATGACTTCTTGGACTACCATCCATATCCAGCATTTGCAAAGCAACAACTTTATAACTTATTTACTAGCACCAACTAGAAGGAGCACCAACCCCTCAATTTTTTTGCACCAATAGAAAGTAGCACCAACCCCTAATTCACCAACACCTACTGGAAGGAGCACCAACCCCTTATGCCAAGCTGCAACTTGGACTTCAAGAAAAATACAGAAAAATACCTTCACATTGATTGCACACTGTCTGCTGTTTCTGTGTACTCTGGCTTCTGCTGCAAAAGCTTCGCACCACCAATATGCTTCTATGCAACTGCTTCACACACTTTGCTTCGACACAACTGAGTTACGGCTTCTGCTCCTGTGCACTTATGCTTCACACTTCAGTCTGCTTCTGCACAACTACTTCGCACACTTCGCTTCGACACAACCGAGTTACGGCTTCTACTCCTATGCGCTTATGCTTCGCACTCCAATCTGCTTCTGCGCAACTACTTCGCACACTTCGCTTCGACACAAACGAACTACCGCTTCGCACTCAGCTCGAATCGATACGACTCGCTCTCTGCTCACCGCGAACTTCACATGCACAAATTTTCTTCACAAAAATCACACACTTCAAACTCGAAACAACCCTCCTTTTATAGATGAAATTTTAAGAACAAATCTTAAACTGTAGTCAGCTTTAACCCTAAAGAATGTCGGCTGCAAAACCCTAATGAATGTCGGCTACAAAACCCTAATCTTCGTCGGCCCAGATTTAACTCTGTCGACTTCAACCGCCTCTCTGGTTCTGTAGCTTTCCTCGCGAAACTACAACATGTCGCAATATCGCGACACATTTTCCTGCCGTACACCTTCATTTGAATTTTATCGTGAAATCGTGACACCTTAGCCTTTGATGTCTTACCATACATTCTTGTGAAATCGTGACACTCTCTGCTTTTGCTAACGTCATGTTAACTACTGTCGCGAAAACACGACATTCCTCGCTTTCTCAACCTTTTCTTAGCTTACACCATCGACAAAAAAACATGTCGCAAAATCGTGACACTTTTGCCTCCGAGCTTTCTCTCTCCTCTTCGGGTCGCGAAAACGCGACGTGTTGCAATATCGCGACTCTTTTCCTCCTTAGTGCTTTTCTTCCCTTCGGGTCGCGAAAACCTGACATGTCACGATATCGCGACACTTTTCCTCCTTGGCACTTTTACTCTAAACATGTCGCGAAATCGTGACTGTTTTCTTCCTTAGCGCTTTTTCTCCGAACATGTCACGAAATCATGACAGTTTTCTTCCTTAGCACTTTTTCTCCAAACATGTCACGAAATCATGACAGTTTTCTTCCTTAGAGCTTTTTCTCCGAACTATAGCACCCTAAAATTGGCGCAGTAAAATTGGAATAATTACATTCACCTTAGTAAATAAATTTAAATTCAAATTTAACCTCCCAAACCGCTCGTTAACCGCCGAGAAACCCGTTTCCTCCTTTTTCGTGCCATTTTTAGCAGTTGTTTTGACCGTTTGACGATATCGTCTCCGATCAGACGATATCGCCCCAGATTTGACGATTTCATCTGGACTAGAACGTCTAGACGATTTCGTCGCAAAACTGAATTTGCATAGTTGGAATCCGTTCCAACGGGTCTCCAATCCGGGCGGAAGCGTGTCCTGCGCCGTTGGGACCCTTCCCCCGTTGGAGATCTCCCAAATTGGGATGATCTCCAACCTCCCAACAACTATCCTATGCCTATTTAACTCTAAGACTTTTCCCTCCCCAACCCCTCGCTGAATTTTTATGCAAATTGAACCCTTATGCTCTAAAACATCGTAATTCATATTTTGCATTAGTCCTATAGTCATTTCATTGCGGGTACACCATTGGTTTTCAGCCGGAGCCGGTACCTATCGCGGTCGACGAACTTTGTCAAGATCGGAGGCGATCTCGTCAAATTCGGGACGATCTCGATGCGATGCGAGACGATTTCGATTGCAGCCGCACATCGAGGCAATCGGTGCCTCGGAGTTTGTTCTTTTGTCTCTTTTCTCTGTCATTTTATGTTGTAAATTAGATTGTTTATTCAGTTTTTATATTATATTGCATTTGGAGTTCACCCATTTTGTCTAAGTTTACAGATTAAGATCATATTCTGCTATCTAAACACAGTTATTTGCATTTACTTCTATTCTTGTATATTGTTCAACACTCATATTATTGTTTTACATAGTTTGCCCCTGTTTGCAAAATAGAATTTCTCGTATTTCGCATCTGTTTGCTGTTTTGCAGGTCTCTGATGAATTCGTCTGACGAATTCGTCAGATTTCAGACGATCTTGTCAGTTCAGACGATTTTATCAAATTGAAGGCGATTCTGTTGAATTGCGGACGATCCAGACTGCTTCAAGCTTCAGAAACTCCATCAGACTTCCGGATCAGGTAATCTTCATTGGCCTCCTACAAATTCTCTGTTTCTGTTTTCCTTTTTGTTTGTTGTATGCATTTAAATTGCATTTTCATGTAGTTTAAGTTAGAATCATTCGGCCAAACCTAGGATGAATGTTTAAAAATAAAACGAACTCATCAAAACTCATTCCCAAAACCTAGGCGTGGAAACCGCCGTCAAATGTTTCCTGGTGAACCCACCATCCATCGAAAAATCACCAAAATGCACCTCCCTTGAGAGGCGGGACCTTCGCAAAGTCCTCTCGTCCGAGGTACCGCACCATCCTTTTCCCATCCTCCTTCTGGGCGCGGATCCAATAGCCTTGAAGGTAGGGGTGCGAAAAATTTGGAGCGATACATTTTGGTGAACCCGACGTGAATGCATCATAACCTTTTGAACAAAAACAAACAAGACAAAAAAAAAAAAAAATTTAGATGCATTTTAAAACATTTAAGGTTCAAAATCATGTTTAGATGGTAGCTCCTAAAAAGAGGTTAGCAATTACTATAAACGTAGTAAACCAATTAGCGGCCATAGAAGTTAATTCTGTCCTTAGTGTCCCTGAAGCAAGTAGAAATCAATCCTTGTGGGACGAGCTTATCAGGAGACTTAGTATCATTTCATCTAGGTCCACACAACTTAAACAGATTAAGAGGCTAGTCTTGGATAGAATCCTGGATCCTCATCAATTAGTGTTCTATCATGAACTTCGGAGAGCTTGCCATAGGTGGTTAGCCTATAGGAGAGCTTTAGTATCTTCAGAGTTGTTCAGCTTCGAGGAATACCTCGAGAATGCAGACATTGTACACCGATTCCTAGGCCTTGTAGAGGACCAAGAAGTTGTTCTCACAGATAGGGAAAGATGGAGTAGAGTTCCGCGAGTTGTGCTATATCGAGAGTATTGCCATGAGCTTTACTTTTATCAACCAGCATCTGAGACAGACAATATCACCATAGCCCTTTTCATCAAATTCTTAAAAGAAAACTTTCAATTTGAAGAAGAACATTTCATGACCCCTGAACAGCTTGAACCTATTAATGATATTCATAGATTATTCATAGAAGATTAGTTCATCTACTTTTAGCCTTATTATTATTGTGTGCATTTCTTGTTTCATTTGCTGTCTTTATTATATTGTTTCAAAGAAAAACTAAAAATCAAAATCAAAAAAAAAAAAAAAAAAAAAAAACATAGTAAAAAACTTAAACATTTCATTTACAATATTGCATTAGGTATATATAAATATATACCTTTTAATTTGTTGCATATATATATATATAATATATATATATATTTGCTGAAATCAAAACTTAGCACCATGACTAAACTTAGGAATGGTAAAGAAATTTTAGGAGAAGGAGAAGATTGGCTACAAAATACAATTGAAAACCCAAATGTCCTTCTTGGAGATACAAATCCGGAAGGTGAAACTCTAGGTCAATCAGATGAAGACTTAGGTGAAGATAAGGAACAAGAAGGAAGTGTTAAAGAATCTTCGTCCCCTAGAATAGCTCCAAATGGAGGCATCACTTTTGACAACGCAGAACATTTTCAAAAATTTCTTAATCAACATATCGACATCCTTAATGTGGCAGTCCGTATTGATAAAGGGGAAATTAGTGATGCTCAAGCAGTCTTAGAACGGGCGATTGATATGCAAACTAATCCTTTGTCTTTCATTGATCAAGAAAGTGATAAGGGTGGACCATCTAATGCGAATATGGTCACTATAGCCCAAGCCATGACCAAACAACGGGTCACCCAACCTCCTAAGCAACCTGTTACTCAACCTAAAATCACTCCCGCACAAAATAAAATTCCCTTCACTACTTCCTTCCTCCAAACAGTTGAGCAAAATGCTTTAAATAGACAAAAATCTAAAACAAAGCCAAATACAAACTTTCAACAATCTACAATACAACACAATCCAACTTCAAAACTCCTCCATAATATCTTTCCTACCAATGTTTTACACAATAGTAACATGGCATCTAATCTGCATGTTCCTCCATCCTACGCCCATAACACTTATGGCAATGCCCCACCAAATCAATATGGGGGGCAAACTAGTAGTTTGGAAGCTATGGTGAAACAATTGGCTTCACGTATGGACCGAGATAGATCCCTACCGTCCCTCGTATAATTATCGAGAGATTTGTAGCCAACCATTGGATCCCATAGTGGTAGCTCAACCATACCCTAAACATTTTCCCATGCCCGTCCTGCCTATCTATAAAGGAACCGAAGATCCCATAGAACATCTTCGCATGTTTAGGATAGCATGTCATGACATATCGCATAACGACTTGCTATTACTAAAAATGTTCCCCAAAAGTTTAGGTGGAATGGCGTTAGAGTGGTATTATCAATTGCCCACTCATTCCTTAAGAAACTTTGAAGAAGCAAGTTGAGTCATTTGTTCATCAATTTAGTGCCTACATCGAGAGGCATGTAACTATTAAAGACCTATACAATTTAAAACAAGATAAAGACGAATGTTTTGCTGATTTCTTAGCAAGATGGAGACAATTGACGGGAAAAGTGCACTTTGTGCTACCCTATAGGGAAATGTTAGACATTTTCATTAACAATTTACAAGAACAACTTTCTTATGAGCTATCAACAGCTACTTTGACTACCTTCGATCAAGCTATAGACTTAGCTCGAAGGGTAGAAGATGCCCTCATTAGGAGAGGCCAACTTAGAAAGAAGGATGATGAGAAAACATCTAGAAATCAATATAAAAACAAACAGGTTGTCGGTGATGGAGTCACTGACAGCAAAAATGTTGCTAATGTCAATGCAACAAAAACAACAGAAAAATTCATCTTGAAACCTCCTGATAAGCCTCCTCGAGAGTTCACTAGATTAAACCAACCTTTATCAACTATTTTACCTCAACTTCTTGAAAGAGGTTTAATCCAATTACCAGCTATCCAGGAACTGGCCCAAGCATACCCGGATATAGAGCTGATTTGAACTGTGATTTTCATAGAGGTCCTGGACATTCTACCAACGCTTGTAAGAGATTGAAACATAAAATACAAGATTTGATTGACAATAATGAAATGGAAGTGCAAGCCTTCCAACCTAAACAAAACCCTCCTAATAATACCCAAAAGACTGTTCCCCAAAATCAAAATCAGAATGCCAATCAAACTTTAGACATATTTCAACACCCTTTACCAAGACATGGTAAAGAGGTAGCCAATCAAATTGAACATCACAATGTTCCCCCTCCTACCCGATATGTAGGAACCATTAGCGGGCAATTACCTGTTCAGGACTCTCACACATTCGACACAACCTTATCCCTGGTTACAACCAGGCTCTTACATAATTTTCAAACTTCTGATTCTAGCAATATAGAGTCAGATAGTGAGAGTGAAGTAGACACCATTCAATCGAATAGTTCTGAAAACGAATCAGATCCTATTCAACCTATCACAGATGCTAATGTTCCGGAAGAACCATTTCCCCAGAAGAGTCACTACTCGACCTTCTTCTAATGAAGTCCTTCCTTATGAACAAGCCATAAACTCTCAACCAAGACCCTTTCAACGTCATCACTATAACATTGTAGGTACCATCGGAGTCGTCACTCGACAACAAGCTCAAAATCCCCAACAAGAACCAAACCCGAACGATGGATCAGCTCCATTTGTTCTGAAAAATCCTAATAAAGGAAGTCATGCTCCTATTGTTCAAACTAAACCCCCTTACAACATTAATGAGCAATTGTCTAATACCACCGCCAGAATCTCCCTTTTAGATTTATTAAGATCCTCCCCCACCCATAGGGATGAATTGATGCTTACTTTGAGCCAGATGATGGTACCTCAAAACATCCAACCCGAAGCTATGGCCAATACTATCATCACGCGAGAGATTGATTGTATTGACTTTCGGGATAAAGATATCCCACAACACAGTTTACACAAGGATAATCCCTTGTATATTACAACTTTAATTGGGGATGTAGTTGTCAAACGAGTCCTGATTGATAATGGCTCATCTCTAAACATCTGCACCTTTGACTTCTACCAACGATTTGGTTTTAGAAGTGATGAAATGAAGAAGACTGATATGATTATCAAAGCCTTTAATGACGAAACACAAGAAACGTGTGGAGTCATTACCCTCCCATTGCAAGTTGGTCCTAGAACCCTTGAGACAACTGTGTTCATTGTACATTGCCCGACATCGTACAATATACTTTTGGGTCGCCCTTGGATTAACGCCATGCGAGCAGGTCCCATCAACTTTACACCAATGTGTTAAGTTTGAGTTTAAAAATCAGTTGGTCACTATTCATGGTGACCCTAGACCTTTGATATGTGTGCATTGGCAGAACCAGTTGGAGTGCAATTTTGCCTCGCTCTGTCATCCACATATCCTAGTTCTTCTTCATCTAAAACTGTGAAATATAAACCCATCATTTCATCTATTCCTCCTCCATTAACTTCATCTTCCCATATAGATCAACCACCTGCTAAACAAATCACTGTAGAACATCAAAAAGCTCTTAAAACTACAACCAATTCTTTAAGTTCTAATCCCATAAATTCAAAACCTTCAGACACATCTATCATACCTTCCACATCTCAAAACATAGGTAATAAGCCTTCTACATCTTATGCCCTTTCTGATGATCTTTTACCAGATTTATCTACAACCTTAATATCAGAAAAAATGAATGATTTCATGCAAGATTCAGACCTTTTAAATCAATTGCCGCCATCTCCTCGTACTTTGGGCCTCCCACAACCTATGGGAAGTACTTACCAAGTCGGGAGTTGCGCCTTCATTTACAAAGGATATGATCGGGGAAGAATCCCTCGAATATCAAAACCCATCATGATGGATATGCTCGGTGCTATTTTACCAACGATTATATTAAAGCTAAACCCATGATGCTTAAAATGGGATATAAAGGGAAAGGCTTAGGACCTTTCCAAAATGGCATGAAAGAACCTTTCGAGGTAGAACCATGGCCTGCCCGATGTGGTGTGGGCCTATTACCTAGTAAGGGTCAACCCTTTCCTTTTGAGGATGATGATCATCTCATATGCTATCAAGACTATTTGGATAGACATGTTGATTTACCTCTTAAAAATCCGTCATTTTCATGCAACATGCTATCCATAGCATACCCCAAAATGATTGCTGACCCCGATGAAGAGTTGGAAGGAGATATCTTCCATGATGTCTCTGTTGAAGAGATGTTGTATAACGGGTTTTATTTTGATGGTTCTATACCAACCATAGCTCAACTTGAGGCCACCGACCCTCTGAACGAATTATCTAAATTAACTTTACAAGAGTTACAAGAGTTGGGCGTTTCACCTGCCCCACCTAATTTTGAAAGAGATCTACACATGGAGGTAGAAAATGTCCTTAAAATTAATATTGGGCCCGAGGACAACCCTCACATAATCAACATTGGAGCGAGAACTAAGTCAAGAAAAACAAGAACAATACATTGCATTTCTTAAAGGGTATGAAGATGTCTTCGCTTGGACATATGAAGATATGCCGAGGTCTAGACCCTTCTGTAGTCATGCACCACCTAGTGGTCCATCCGGATGCTAAACTTGTTAAACAAAAACTTAGAAAAATGCATCCCAAAGTGGCTCTGCTAGTCAAAGGGGAGTTAGAAAAACTCTTGAATGTTATCTTCATACAAGCTATTGATTATGCTGAATGGATCTCCAATGTAGTTCCAGTCACCAAGAAAGAAGCCACCAAAGTTAGGGTTTGCACAGATTTCAGAGATATTAACGCTGCATGCCCTAAAGACGACTTTCCTCTTCCAAATATGGACCAAATTATTGATTTTACTGCCGGAAGTGGGATGATGTCCTTAATGGACGGATTCTCCGGCTATAATCAGATCAGGATAGCTCCTGAAGACCAGGCTAAAACAACCTTCATTACCCCCTAGGGGTACCTTTTCTTTGGAAAGTGATGCCCTTTGGCCTAAAGAATGCCGGGGCAACTTATCAACGGGCCATGACCTACATCTTTCATGATATGATGCATGATATCCTACATGATTATGTAGATGATATTATAGCTCGCTCTCTTATTGAAGATCATCATTTAGACGATTTAAGAAAAGTTTTTAATCGATTACGAGAATATCTCATTCGATTAAATCCAGCAAAATGTATATTCGGAGTTAAATCCGGCAAGTTATTAGGGGTTTTAGTTTCTTTACGTGGTATCGAAATTGACCCTCTCAAAATTGCGGCTATCATTGATATGCCCGCACCCACTAATATATCTCGAATTACGAAGTTTACAAGGTAAACTTCAAGCTATCCGTCGCTTCATTGATAAGTTGGCAGATAAAATCGGTCCCTTTCTTAAACTCCTTAAGAAGGACGTCCCCTTTAATTGGGATACGGAATGTAGAGAAGCTTTTGAACTTCTCAAGCAATATCTCCTTAACCCTCCGGTGCTTTCACCGCCTAAATCTGATCGCCCATTTCTTTTATATATTTACGCTTCGATTACTGCCTTAGGAGCTATGTTAGCTCAGCTTGATGATGAAAAACGAGAACGCGCTAATTATTATATTAGCCGAACTTTCGTCAGTTATGAAACTCGCTATACAGCGTTAGAAAAGTTATGTCTAGCAGTCGTGTTTGCTACGCAAAAATTACGACATTACATGCTTAGCCAAAAAACGTATGTCATTGCCAAATATGATCCTTTAAGATATCTCATGAGTCGACCTTATTTATCGGGTCGCACGTCCAAGTGGGTTCTTGCTCTAAGCGAGTTTGATCTCACCTTCATAGGACAGAAGTCTGCATAAGGGTCAAATCATAGCAGATCAATTAGCTGCTGCACCCTTAGAGTCTACTCATTCCCTCATTATCGAGTTTCCTGATGAATGCCTTCAATTAGAGGCGGACCTTGTTGAACAATGGTCCTTATACTTTGATGGAGCCCGATGCATGAGTGGGGCTGGTGCGGGTATTATTTTAATATCTCCGCAAAAACATCTTATTCCTCTGTCCTTCAAACTAACCTTTGCTTGCACCAACAATATTGTTGAGTATGAAGCTCTAATCCTTGGATTACGAGCTGCTTTAGCGCTTAAAATTAAAAACCTCTTAGTTTTTGGGGATTCCCAATTGGTTATAAACCAAATTAATGAAGTTTATCAAACCAGAGATGATAAAATTTGCCCATATAAGGCCTATGTTTTACAACTAATGGCCTTGTTTGATCAAGTTACCTTGGAAGCCATTCCTCGAACTAGCAACCGTGCAGCCGACGCCATGGCCGCCGCTGCATCTCTCTTGCCCTTGGAGTTAGGCGACGAATATGCCACTATCATCATTCGTCGACTCCGGGAACCCACTTCACATAAGTCATGCTTAGAGACTTTGGATGTGTTTCTAATCACAGAAACCACTCCTGAACTCTAGTATATAGACATATTTGGTCTCCTCCAAAATGGGACTTTCCTCGCTAATTCTAATCGCAACCGAGCGTCGGTTATTACGTCGACGAGCAAGTCGATTTGTAATCATTGGCAATACTTTATATAGGAGATCTTTTGAAGGTATCCTATTAAGATGTCTAAATTTAGAAGAGTCTAAATCAGCCTTAAGTGAAGCCCACGATGGATCTTGTGGAGGACACTTTAGTGGTAGCGTCATTGCTAAAAAGCTCCTTCGGATAGGATACTTTTGGCCTACCATGGAAACGGATGCACATGAATATGTGCGCCATTGCGACAAGTGTCAAAAACATGCTGACCTTGTCCATGCGCCCTGCACAAGAGCTGCAGGCTATTTCTTCTCCTTGGCCCTTTTCTAAATGGGGCTTGGATATTATTGGTAAAATTAACCTTTGTGTCTTCTGATGGACATAAGTTCATCATAACCGCCACTGAGTATTTCACGAAGTGGGTCGAAGCTATGCCTTTAGCTTCCTGCACTGGTTCACAAGTCTCTAAATTTATTTTTAATCAAATCATCTGCAGGTTCGAAATTCTTGCAAATCTCATCTCTGACAATGGAACTCCATTCAAAAATAAAGATGTTAAAAAATTATGTCAAAAATATAAGATTCAACATCGCTGGTCTACTCCCTATTATCCTCAGGGTAATGGTCAAGCAGAAGCTTCTAACAAAACTCTAATCAAAATTCTCAAAAGACTAGTCAATAAAACTGGCCGTGACTGGCATATTCAATTATATCCAACCCTGTGGGCTTATCGAACTAGTGTTCGAACCCCCACAGGCACTTCACCATTTGTTTTGGTATATGGTGCTCGAAGCAGTTTTTCCATTTGAATTAGAAGTTCCTTCTTTGGCTCTGCTACTTCAAGACACCGAAGTAGGAGATGAATATCGCGCTGGCAGACTCAGTCAGCTGGAACTCCTAGACGAAAAATGCATCAATGCTTTAGAGCATCTCCGTGCATACCAAAACAAGCTTAAAAGAGCATATAATAAGAAAGTTCGTCATCGATCCTTTGAGATTGGCGATCTTGTTCTAAAAGAAAATCAAAAAAATACAAATGCAACCAAAGAAGCTGAAAGGTAAATTTGAGCCCAAGCGGCTTGGACCATACATCATTACTTGCCAAAATTTGAATCGGGAGCATATAAATTATCTACCTTAGATGGTAAAGAACTTAAAGAACCCATGAATATTTTACATCTCAAACGTTATTATGCATAAATTTGATTATTTCATCCATGTATATATTTGTTCAAAATCATTCAAAACCCTCAAAAACATTCATAAAATCTTCAAAAATCTTCAAAAATATTTATCGCATTTATTTTGTAAAGTTTCTTTTGCTTTAAAACAAAAATCAACATAAAAAATCCAAAAACAGACTATATGCTTGACTCTTTCGAAACCAAAACAATATATAGAATAAAGAGAGAGTCAACATTCTCAAAACTTTCTCAAAATCATTATTTTCTTACAATTATTGCAGTTATATGTTTCAACTTATTTTGGATAAAACTAGCATTTATTTGGCATCCCTCACTTGCACACTCACATAATAAATATCTTGATTTTATACGGCATGATTACTAATCTCTCTTATATCAAAGTTCACAAAAATCAATTAAATAAAGTTTGAGCATAGAGAATTGATCTTGGTATTTACTTAAACCAAGCACATCTTTTCACAATAAAATGATTATATTTGTAATTTCCATGTTTTGCTACATAGTAGAGCTGATTTCTTGAGTGAAAAGTTTCCCCTACTGTCCTATCATGCACATGGTCTAGAATCTTTGAGAATTGGCAAAAGGACAAGCTCACCCCTACCCAGAATAAAAATCCCTTGCTCTACAGCTAATCCGAGCAAGTATCCCTAGAAAAAGAAAAAGAAAAGAAAAGTTCAAGAAAAAGAAAAGAGAAAAGAAAAATGTTATTCTATATCATTCCAGCAATATTTCAAGCACTATCTCAAAAATCAAGCAAAAGAAAAATAAGCAAAGTTCAAAAGAAAGCAAGAAAGCAATAAAATCCCTTTCCCTACCCTTTGAAAAAAAAAAAAAAAAAGGGTTGATGAGCTTGAATCCCTGGAATTCTCAATTATTCGAAAACTGTGAGGTAAGCCCCATAACAGGTGGTTTGTGCCCAATTTGCTTGGCCTTGGGTAACTCCTAGCGTGGTGATATGTCCGTCACATTAGCGACCTTCTTTTGTACGAGACCTATGTCTGCTTATGGATTAGCTAGCTCTTGATAATCCGATCTACATAGTAGCCTAGTATGGTTATATGCATCTACATCATGGTTAATGAACACTTAGTTGGTTTATTCAAATCACTTGTATCATAGTATCTTGCTCAAAACTGTAGCTTGAACCATACAATTGCACACACTTTGTATTTGAGAGATTTTGTCTATCATTATGATAAATCAATATTGGCAATGAATTCACTTATGCACATGGGATTCCTTATAAATCTAATTTTTTCCAAAATACTTTGAAATATTATTTTTGCAACTTGTTTGGAATAATCAAGTACAATTATTTACCACAAAGACAACTATATAATAGAAGAAATCAAAAATTTCAATTAAAACATATCATATATATCTTATCGACTTTCGCGACGATGGTATAATTCCAAAACCAAAATTGGAGTTTTATGCTTAGCGCAAGTCCTCATTTTCATCTTTTATGTTCATTAAAAATCAACCATGCAATAAAACTATTTTCTTTGATCTTCGCGATGATGGTATAAGTCTATACCTACATATTCTATACCTAGCGAAAACCATTGTAACAATATTTTCTCCAATTTATCAAAATTCATAAAAACCATATGACTTCATTCTATTACACAAATTATGCTTTTCAAAAGCAAACACATTTTTATTATTTCATATCATTATGTCAACCTTTGCATTTTGCAATGATGGTATAATTCTTAAGGAAATATTCAACAATTTTATCACACTTAGGAATTTATGCCTAGCAAAAATTATTTTACAATATTTCATGCATAATATTTTTATGGAAATCTGAAAGCAAACCATCATCATCATCATTTGCATCATCACAACAAAGTCTTAAGGCAGTCTCTTAAGCACTCTTTTCTTTTAACAATATTTCTATCCTGGGACTAGCTTGACGACCGAGTGAGCGGACGACTCCATGAAATGGTCTATAATAGCGACAATGTCCTTTGAAATTATTGTTAGAAATCTCTTTTTATTTTATCACATTTCATTACAACCAATCAATTTGTTACATCAGATTATTTCATTTAAAATATTTATAGCATGACATCCAAGTTATAATATTTTCCAAAACGACATAATTACATGAATCATCAATAAAATCATTACATCAATCAACTCAATCAATCAATCAAACATAAAAAGCATCATAAGCATCACATAAGACAAGTCATATGATCAAAAAATATCTCATCTATATATATCAACGAAATATATACATCATCAAAACTAGATTGGTATGCCACAATCTGTACCTCGGCATACTCAATCCTCTATCAATACAAGTATAATACAATCTCAGTGGCAGTATCCCGCCCTCTAGCCTCGAGAGCCTCTAGAGCTCTCGGCCTCATCTCCTCCCCCGCCTCTACGGAGGACGAGGTGGTCCCATCGCAGTATGTGTGGTACTGCGAGTCCTCGTCATCGATCGGGATGAGCTCCTCGTCGACCCTGTCCTGATAGGATCTGCTATGGCAGGTGGCTATTGTACCCTCTGGCCCTCTGGCACCGCCTGGTAGTATAGCGCACGATAGAATGCGGTCCGAGAAACCGACCGCAGCGGCTCTCGAGTGCTTACCCCTCCGCCTCGTGCCCCGAGACGAGCATTCTCGTCTCGTAGGCTGCGACACCTCGGCCTGGTGCTGTGCGACTGCATCTGTAACGTCTGCACCTGAGCTCGCAGACGATCTCCCTCTGCCCGAAGAGTAGCCATCTCGCTACTCTCTCCAATGTCCACACCCTTGCCCTTATCAGGCGATGGTGGCCTCTGTGGAGATGGGGGTCTCGCCTCCCTCCTCTCCCTCTCCCTCTGCCGCGGCCTCTCCTGTGCCTGTGGCCTCCTCTGCTCTCCTCTGCCGCGACCCCGGGCTGCCTCTACCACCGCCTGGCGCCGCCTCCCTATCCGACGCACAACTGCGTGGATCGGTCCCTGTGCCCTCGTCATCCGAGGAGGGCGGATGCCTATGTACCAGGCATCGTAGCCATCGGCTACTCTCGCGTCGTCCCCATCCATTGGCTGGATGGGGGCATCGTCTGCGTCCTGGCTCTAGAAGCGCTGCATGTCGGGAGCCCCGCTAACCGTGGTGTTATCCCGGACAGTCCGGGAAAACTCGTAATCCCTAAGAGATGGGATCCCCTGTTGTAGACCGAACTGTCGCAAAACTCGGTCATAGCGGTGGAGCTCCACCTCTCCCCTCTCCATCCGTAGCCGGCAGACTCGCCTGATGCGAGCCAGCTCCTGTGCGTCCTCTGCCCACCCTGGATGCTGCCTCCACGGCCTCCAGGTGATCCAGTCCGGGACCAAGTCATCCGAGTAGTCTCCGGGACACCGACGGGTCGATCCGTCGTCGTGCCCCTCTCCGGAGCCACCGGTAGAAGACTCGGGGCCTCTCCCCGTCAACCCCTATCAGTGGAAGCCCTACCGGCCTCCACACCGCAATGTGCTCCCAGCACCAAACTTGTAGGAGCGATGTCATAACCAGACATCGGCCGCCCTTGTATACGACCCCATGCAGGATCCTATACAATCGGCATAGAACAAAGCTGCCCCAAGCAAATCTGTAGCCATGATCGCGCATGTCGCGGATCACATCTGCCGGCATCCATGGTACCCTGCGGCCGCTGCGGTGGCACAGCAGAAGTCCACCAACCACCCCGGCCAAAACTCGTGTCGGTGTAGATGCCCCGGGCATCCGGCGAAGTGCCTCGATGTTCACTCCGCCCTTCTCCGGGCGAAGCTCGGGTCACCTGCAGAGTCGTCCCATCGCGTGGCCCCGATTGGCCGCGGGTGTGATCATCCTCCCTTGTATGGGGATTCTAAGAATCCTCCATACATCCTCTAGTGTGGGAGTCATCTCCCCTGTCGGTAACCGAAAACATGAAGAGCCGGGTACCACCTCTCTGCTAGGGCCGTCGGTAGCCCCATGTACGTAGATACTTGTGGCATCTATGCCACATGTAGTAAGCCGGCCTGTGCCAGTGATCTCGCTCTGCTTGTGTCAGAGCGGCCAAGTCATCTCTTAATCCTCCATATTTCCACTCCCTGCTCTTTAGTAATCCTCTCTGCAAGCATAAACATCAAAACAACAAACAATCATTAATAACAATTTTAGCAATCAATAATGCAACTTAAAGATCAAAATTTTGCAATTGATGATATCGCCCACTATTGGCCGATATCGTCCGACATTTGAGCAAAATCGTCTCCAATTTCGCGTGTCGAAATCGTCTTTAATTTGACGAAATCGTCCCTTTTTCGCCGATTTCGCCCTTGGGCGAAATTGACGAACTTGAGACGATTTCGTCGAACTAAGGACGATTTCGTCCGGACGACGTCGATGGCCAAAAACGGCCGCGATGCTCAAAATTCACCTAAAAATCCATCTAAAAAGCATGTAAAATCAAATTAAATCAATTCTAGATCAGTTTAAACCCTTACCCGTAGACCGCGGCGGACCTCTGCAGATCTGTGCGCTGTCTCTACCATTTTTGCTCCAGAGCTCTCAAAACAGTAAAATGAACAGTAACAAATGAATTAGGGTTTTACCCTATTTTTCTTAATTTTATTCAACAAATAATTTTTGCTTTTCCGCGTTTTTACCTCAAACGTTCGATTTGGGTAAAAACACGGAGGGGGCACCATAGTAAGTCGTCGTACGATTCGACCAAGAATTGTCACCTAAAAATGGGAATAATTTTTTGCTTTCTCGTAGATCGAGAAGAACTCATCTTTAACGCATTTTCTTCGGAAAATTCGCTAAAGAGGGGGCAAAATGTAGCACCCTAAAATTGGCGCGATAAAATTGGAATAATTACATTCACCTTAGTAAATAAATTTAAATTCAAATTTAACCTCCCAAACCGCCCGTTAACCGTCGAGAAACCCGTTTCCTCCTTTTCCGCGCCATTTTTAGCAGTTGTTTTGACCGTTTGACGATATCGTCTCCGATCAGGACGATATCGCCCGCAGTTGACGATTTCGTCTGGACTAGAACGTCCAGACGATTTCGTCACAAAACTGAATTTGCATAGTTGGAATCCGTTCCAACGGGTCTCCAATCCGGGCAGAAGCGTGTCTGCGCCGTTGGGACCCTTCCCCCGTTGGAGATCTCCCAAATTGGGATGATCTCCAACCTCCCAACAACTATCCTATGCCTATTTAACTCTAAGACTTTTCCCTCCCCAACCCCTGGCTGAATTTTTATGCAAATTGAACCCTTATGCTCTAAAACATCGTAATTCATATTTTGCATTAGTCCTATAGTCATTTCATTGCAGGTACACCACTGGTTTTCAGTCGAAGCCAGTACCTATCGCAGCCGACGAACTTGTCAAGATCGGAGGCGATCTCGTCAAATTCGGGACGATCTCGTACTGATGCGAGACGATTTCGACTGTAGCGCACATCGAGGCAATCAGTGCCTGGAGTTTGTTCTTCTGTCTCTTTTCTCTGTCATTTTATGTTGTAAATTAGATTGTTTATTCATTTTTTATATTATATTGAATTTGGAGTTCACCCATTTTGTCTAAGTTTACAGATTAAGTTCATATTCTGCTATCTAAACACAGTTATTTGCATTTACTTCTGTTCTTGTATATTGTTCAACACTCATATTATTGTTTTACATAGTTTGCCCCTGTTTGCAAAATAGAATTTCTCGTATTTCGCATCTGTTTGCTGTTTTGCAGGTCTCTGATGAATTCGTCTGACGAATTCGTCAGATTTCGAACGATCTTGTCGGTTCGGACGATTTTATCAAATTGAAGGCGATTCTGTTGAATTGCGGACGATCCGGTCGCTTCAAGCTTCGAAACTCCATCGGACTTTCGGATCGGGTAATCTTCATTGGCCTCCTGCAAATTCTCTGTTTCTGTTTTCCTTTACTGTTTGTTGTATGCATTTAAATTGCATTTTCATGTAGTTTAAGTTAGAATCATTCGGCCAAACCTAGGATGAATGTTTAAAAATAAAACGAACTCATCAAAACTCATTCCCAAAACCTAGGCGTGGAAATTGCCGTCAAATGTTTCTTGGTGAACCCACCATCCGTCGAAAAATCACCAAAATGCACCTCCCTTGAGAGGCGGGACCTTCGCAAAGTCCTCTCGTCCGAGGTACCGCACCATCCTTTTCCCATCCTCCTTCCGGGCGCGGATCCAATAGCCTGAAGGTAGGGGTACGAAAAATTTGGAGCGATACACGAACATATCGCGAAATCGCAACAGTTTTCTTCCTTGGCGCTTTTTCTCCAAACATGTCGCAAAATCGTGACAGTTTTCTTCCTTGGCGCTTTTTCTCCGAACATGTCGTGAAATCGTGACAGTTTTCTTCCTTAGCGCTTTTTCTCTGAACATGTTGCGAAATTGCGACAGTTTTCTTCCTTAGTGCTTTTTTCTCCAGACATGTCGCAAAATCACGACAATTTTCTTCCTTAGCGCTTTTCTTCCGAACATGTTGCAAAATCGCGACAGTTTTCTTCCTTAGCGCTTTTTCTTCAAACATGTCGCAAAATCACGACAGTTTTCTTCCTTAGCGCTTTTCTTTCGAACATGTCGCAAAATTGCGACAGTTTTCCTTGCGCCTTCTCTCTCCTCGGCCATGTCGCGAAATCGTGACAATTTTTCTTGCCTACTGAAAATGTCGCGATATCGCGACACTTTTCTTACTTGTCTTTTTCTTTGATTTTTTGCAAAACAGCAACTATGGTCTTCTTGGAAACTCACTGTCCATGCTCTGAATAACCTTTGAAATTCTGTCCTCTGCATCTGAATGACTTCTGAACTGCCTGTCCACTACATCATTAGATCTAACTGATTGTGTTGACAACAATGACAATACTCCTGCAATAGCTTGCTCAACACGTATCGTAGTTGGGTACTCATGCTAGTAAATGGATCTTATGGTATTTGAGGCATATAGGATATCCTATAACTTGACCAAAATTTAAGAAGATGTTCTTTATGAACTTCGATAGAGGACTTTGTACCTCTTATATGGTCAAACTACTATAGACTAAGCAAACAAGGACTATTAATGAGTACTATATTAAATTCATGATCCTCCTCATCTATACATATCATTTGGATTCCTTAGTGGTTATTTTAGCATTTATACATGGGATAAAGGAATAAATCTAGTGGGAAGTTGATATGCATGATCCACGCACCATCGATGATGTAAAGTATTTATAGCTAAGATAAGAGACAATAAGGTTTAGGTGTTTACATTCTAGTGATGGTGGGACTTGAATCCCCATATGAATTATTTCAATAATCATAAGAATTAATTCCCTCAAGGATTTTTTAATTTTAGATTTAAATATTAACACCCATAGGACCAAGCACATGGAGATCAGAATAGGAACTTCCACATAGAAGTTGAGGAAGCAATTTTGAAAATGAGGAGGTAATGACATCACCACATCAAAAGGAACCAACTAAATATTAGGAGGTCAAAAAAGGTATGGATCAAGTGGGTCTCTCAGTATTTTCCCTAATGGATGTATAATCCCATCAGACCCTCAAGGTATAGGTTTTTCTTAAAAATTAGTAAATGACTATTTTGATTAATTTTGACAAAACTTATAATTTTATTAACTATTATAGTCAAAATCCTAGGGTTGTATATCACCATTATAAAAAAAATTATTTTTTTAATTGGAAATGGTGAGAATGTTATGTGTGGGCCAAGTCCCTAATGTCAAACTCATATTGGATAATGATAATTTAATTGAAATATTCATTGTGATGGATTTATGCAATGCTGGTATTATCCTCATGGATCCATGGTTGTTCCAATTAGGTATATTATGTTGGAAATATGTTGAATATTTTCCATGTTATTCTGGTGGGGTTAACTCTAAAAGGTATTGGACACTCTCCATGTATCCTCATCGGATATTAGGTTTCTTAAGCTATTTTTAGACCCATATGGGTTGTTTAGGGTTAAATATTTGAACCCATGGTTTTTTGCCCATGGTATTGTAAAATTCATTCTTGTGTTGTTATTTAATTGCACTTGCATCAGGGTTTGAAGAGAGATGAGAGATGAACATTATTATATTGGAGATGGTTAAGTTTATACAATAAGGAGATATTATTATGTTGGGTTTTTTCTCGTAAGGGTTTCCTAGGTGAAATATTATGTTATGTGTGTATCTGTTATCTTCTTTTTCCTTTGATTCTGTATTTATTATTTTTCTAGATTTAGTTTATCAGGGCCTTTTGCTCTTCATTTGGTATCAAAGCTAGGTTTTTTAGCTTTGTTCGAGGAGTAAGGGTTTCAACCTTATGATAAATTAATTCTTGAGTGGGAGTCATATGTGAAAGAATCTAGGTGAAGAAAAATGATGGGAAGCACATGGGTAGAGATTGAAAAATTTAATGGATAAAATTTTGAGTTATGGAAACTCAAGATGGAGGATCTGTTGGTTGATAGAGATTAGTGGATTGTAGTCTTAAGAATAAAACCAACATCAATGATAGATGAGGATTGGTTGAAGATTGATAGGAAGGTAAGGAGTTCTATCAGATTGTGCTTATCTGATTTGGTATTGTTGAATGTATCGACAAAGACCATGACAAAGTCATTATGGGATAAGCTAGGAACTTTGTATCAGATAAAGTCATTGGTAAATAAACTCTTTCTTTGGAAGAAGTTGTATTCACTTTGGATGAATGATGGTGACTCTATGGTTGAACATCTGAATGCTTTTAACACTATGGTAAGTCAATTAAACTTTATTGAAGTAAAAATGGATGAAGAGGAAAAGTGTATTACTTTACTTTGTTCATTACCTGATTTATGGGATAACCTAGTTATGGCTATCACCAATACTACTTCTACATTGAAAGTAGAGGATATAGTAGGAACATTGCTATCTGAGGAAATGAGATAAAAATATTTTGAGGATTATCATCAGAAGGATGCCTTGGTTGTGAGAGGTCATTCTCAAGAAAGAAGCAAAAAGAAATTAGGAGAAAGGAAATCGAGATCTAGGGGTAAATTTGTTGCTCTAGAAAAGAGGAAATGTTGGAAGTGTGGTAAAATAGGGCATTATAAAAGAGATTATAGATCTAAAAAGTTGATAATAGTCGATCATCTGATGAAGGAACTTTTGTAGAAATGAAGACCACAAATGAAGATTTAGGGGACTTATTCTTAGCTACAGTATGCTCAAGTGAATGCCATGACTCATGGTTGATTGACTCAGGTGCTTCCTTTCATATGACTCCTCATAGGGAGGGGTTCTATGAATATGAAAATATAAATGGAGGTGAAGTCTTCTTGGGAGACAATTCGACATATAAAATAATAGGTTGAGGAAGAGTCAAGTTGAGGTTAAAATATGGAAGAATTAAAACCCTTCTTGGTGTGTTGCATATTCTAGGTTTGGTAAGGAATCTGATATCTATGAGTAAGATGAATGATGTGGGTGTGACTATGGTATTCAATAAGGATAGTTGCAAGATGGTTTATGGAGTCTTGGTGTTGGTAAGGGAGTTTGTATAGGAACTCTGTTCAGACTTGAGGCTAGCACTGTAAGTATTGATTGTAATAACTCTTCAGTTGTAGAGGAGAATAATATGGTAGAAGTGACTCTAAGTATTCTTGTAGTGAAGATAATGTTGTGGCATCAACGCATGGGGTATATTGGTGAGAAAGGCCTTCGAACATTAAAAATGAAAGGTATGGTTGAAGGAATTTTTGATTGCCCATTAAATTTTGATTTTTGTGAGCACTATGTTTTTGGAAAGCAAACCTAAGTCAAGTTTCCTAGTAGTGCTACAAGATCTGAAGGAATTTTGCATCTAGTTCATAGTGATGTGTTTGGACCTACAAAAGTACCATCATTAGGTAAATCTATCTATTTTGTTACATTTATAGATGACTTTTCAAGAAAGACCTGGGTATATTTTTTATGAAACAAATATGATGTTTTCAATAAATTTAAAGAGTTTAAGGCTCTTGTAGAAAATCAGATAGAGAAAAAGATAAAGGTTTTGAGAAGTGATAATGGTGGTGAGTATTTCTCTAATGAATTTGAGCAGTTTTGCAAGGATTATGGAATAGAAAGGTAGAAAACAACTTCGTATACTCCACAATAGAATGGAGTTGTAGAATGGATGAACATAACATTGATGGATAAGGCTAGAAGCATGCTAAGTGGTGTAGGGTTAGAAAGGAAATTTTAGGTAGAAGTCATGTTAACTACTTGTTACCTCATCAATAGATCTCCTACCTCAGCTTTGGTGGACAAGACTCCATAGGAAGTGTGGATTGGTAAGAAACCCTCTCTTAGTCATATAAGGGTTTTTGGTTGTGATGCTTATATGTATGTCCCAAAAGAGAAAAGGACTAAGCTAGACTATAAATCTAAAAAATGCATATTTGTGGGTTATAGTATTGGTGTTAAAGGATATAAGTTGTGGAACCCAAAAACATAGAAGATTGTTTATAGTCGTAATGTGATCTTTAGAGAAACAAAAGGGGTTCTAAAATAGGAAATGCAACCAAGCAAAGAACTTAAAATAGTTCAAGTAAAATTGGAATAGGAGGAAGAACCTATGGTAGAACCTAGTGCTATAGAAGAAGATGAACTATAGAGAGTTTGAAGAGGAAAATTTAGAGGAAGAAGGTGAGGAGGAAGTTGAAGATGTAGAACCTAGAACTCCAAGTTTGAGGAGATCAGATCGAGTGAGAAGACTCCTAGAAAGGTATAGCCCTTCAAATATTTGTTCTGCATTTAATATATCAGTTATTGATGAAGAACCCAAGACTATAAAGGAGGCACTTCAGTCAAGTGAGAATAAGTCTTGGAAAAGGGCTATGGAGGAAGAAATGGAGTCCTTGGATAAAAATAAGATGTGGGACTTGGTGAAATTACCCCTTGGAAGAAAACTGGTTGGTTGTAAGTGGGTATTCAAGAAGAAGTACAATGTAGAAGGAAAGTTGGAGAAGTACAAGGCTCACTTGGTAGCAAAAGGATTTTCTCAAGTTGAGGGAATTGACTTTGGTGAGATTTTTTCTCCTATGGCTAAACTAACTTCAATTAGATTTTTGTTGGCTATTTCTGCTACTTTTGATCTTGAAATAGAATAGATGGATGTAAAGACAACATTTCTACATGGTGAACTTGATGAAGACATATATATGTCACAACTAGAATGCTTTAGGGTAAAAGGTAAGGAGGACTTGGTATGCAAGTTGAAAAAGTCTCTTTATGACTTGAAGCAATCTCCAAGAATGTGGAACCAAAAATTTGATAGGTTTGTTTTGACACTTGGGCTTGGAAAAAGCAAAGCAGATCCATGTGTGTATTTTAAACAAGAAGGTGAAAATTTTGTTATCATTGTTTTGTATGTGGATGACATGTTGTTAATTGGTAACAATAAGGAGATGATAAAGTTACTAAAATCTTAGTTATCTTCTGAATTTGACATGAAGGATTTGGGTGCTACAAAATTTATTTTGGGTATGGAAATAATAAGGGATCGTGCAAATAGAAAGTTGTGGTTAAATCAAAGGAAATATGTTGATTTGATACTATAGAGGTTTAGGATGCATGATTGTAAACTAGTATGTACTCCATATCTTGTTGGTCAAAAGTTATCTGTTGAACAATGTCCTAAAATAGATGAGGAAATTGAAGAAATGCATCATGTTCCTTATGTTAGCATTGTTGGTAGTCTGATGTATGCAATGGTCTGTACTAGACCTGATATTGCACATGTAGTGGGAGTAGTTAGTAGATATATGTCCAATCTAGGAAAGGAACATTGGATTATTGTGAAGAGGATCTTCAGATACTTGTATGGAACTTTAGACTATGCTATCTGTTACCAAGGAAAACTTGGAGATAGTAATATTGTAAATCTACAAGGTTTTATGGATGTTGACTAGGCTAGAGATCTGGACAAGAGAAGATCCATGAGTGCTTATGTGTTCAGACTATTTGGAGGGGTAGTAAGTTGGATGAGTAAAAAGTAATCAATGGTTGCTTTATCCACAATAGAGGTAGAGTACATTGCAGCAACTCATGCTTATAAAGAAGCAATGTGGCTATAGAGGTTGTGTTCAACATTTGGTCTTAAGTAGAAGGTTGTGAGAATTGATAGTGATAGTCAGAGTGCAATATTTTTGGCCAACAATCTTGGTTTTCATGATCGATCAAAACATATTGATATCAAGTACCATTTTGTGAGAGATATGGTTGAAGGGAATCAGGTGATGTTGGAGAAAGTTGATACAGAGAATAATGTTGTTGATTCATTAACAAAGGTTGTACCTACTCAAAAAATTTCTTGGTGTAGAAGATCTATGGGCATGGTTGCCCTTGATAGTTGACAATGGCAGTTTTTGGCCCCTATGGAAAGTATTCAACAAGTGGGAGAATGTTGGAAATATGTTGAATATTTTCCATGTTATTCTAGTAGGGTTAACTCTAAAAGGTATTGGACACTCTCCATGTATCCTCACCATGAAGTTTTAGGGTTTCTTAAGCTATTTTTAGACCCATATGGGTTGTTTAGGGTTAAATATTTGAACCCATGGTTTTTCCCCATGGTATTGTAAAATTCGTTCTTGTGTTGTTATTTAATTGCACTTGCATCAAGGTTTGAAGAGAGATGAGAGATGAACATTATTGTATTGGAGATGGTTAAGTTTATACAATAAGGAGATATTATTATGTTGGGTTTTTTCTTGTAAGGGTTTCCTAGGTGAAATATTGTGTTATGTGTGTATCTGTTATCTTCTTTTTTTCCTTTGATTATGTATTTACTATTTTTCTAGATTTAGTTTATCGGGGCCTTTTGCTCTTCATATTAATATAAATATATAAAAACTATATGTATAATGTATAGATAATGGAAAGGTTATCCATCTCTAGGGGTTGCAAGCCCCACCATCAAATATGTCTTATTGTCACTAGAAAAAAAATGAATTTAAAGGAAAACTAGGGTATATTCACATGGATTTATTGAATGAAACTCTAGACCATTGATTAGACATCTCATGTTATTCATTTTGATATACAAAACCTCATTAATATATATGTCAAAGTCTTTGAGAAACCCAATGCATTTCCTCCAAGTATGCACATGATAATGCTATCCATTTTATTTTGAGAATCTAGTCATCAAATGTATACCCTTGTCATTATCTCAACCTAAAAAATAAAAATTGAGACGTTTATCCATGATATGTTGGAGCAAGAAATTAGTAAATCCATTACCAATCCCTATTCTTCCCTAGTAATAATGGTGAAGCACAAGGAATGGTCTTAAAAAATATGTCCAAATCTCCAATCACTCAATAAGATTACTATCAAGCATATGTTTTATCTTCTTATTATTGATGATTTAATGAATGAGTTACATGGTGCTTAATATATTACTAAGCTAGATTTGCATTATAGGTTTCATAAAATTAGGTTAGAGATTAGGATATTTCTAAATCAAATTAGGTTAGAGATTAGGATATTTCTAAAACTAATTTTCATACTCATGGGAGTCATTACAAGTTTTCAATAATACCTTTTGGTCTTACAAATGTCACATTGACCTTTTAAAGTTTAATAAATTTGTATTCGAACTTTTTTTGACTAAATTTGTGTTGGTCATATTTTATAACATTCTAGTCTACACAAAGTCTTAGGAATCTCATTTGCACCATGATGAATAGGTGCTCCAACTTTTAGATTAGAATTATATGTTAAGAGGCTCAAGTGTTATTTTAGGGTTTTGTAAGTTAGATATTTGGGTCATAGTATGTCTTATGAGGTGTCAAAGTGGATCCTAATAAGATTTAGGTAATGCAATATTGGCCAATACCTAAATATATCATGAGTCTTAAGGTTTTCTAAGTCACATTAGGTAATACAAGAAATTTATCAATAATTATGGAAAAAGTATAGCTCCTTTGATGGATCTCACCAAGAAGGATGATTTTACTAGGACAAAATAGGCTATAAGATCCTTTATTGCATTAAAAGATGTCATGCATTCCAATATAATATTGACTATCCCTAACTTTAGCAAGCCCTTCATCATTGAATATAATGCTTTTGGAACTGGTATAAGTGTTGTCCTTGTAGACACCAAATTGCAGCCACTAATCCTCCATCCTAACCATCCCACCACCCACTTGTCCACCATACACCTTTCTCGCCTTCAAAAGGCCCACTTTAGCCCTTTCCCGCCATTTCCTAACCCAATTGGGCTTATTTTAATATTATTTTATATTTAATATAATATTTTATATTATATTATAATATATTTATTATAAAATATATATTTATAAACTCAATTAACCACAACCGTCCGATCCAATCTAATCCCCACCGTCCATCTTCATTAATCCATGCCACATCTAAAAAGTACAATCTCAGCCCTAGGATATTATTTAATCTTAGCCACATGATCTAAAGTGTTGAGCTAAAACCCTAAGGTTGAATTATAAGTAGGGGCATTTGCAAATGCCCAAACCCTGGAACTAGAACCTTGAGATTAGAAATTACACCCTGGAGGAGTTACTGTTGAAGCCCTAGCGAAGTAGAGAGATATAGAGTTTGAAGATCTAAAGCCCTAGCTAAGCCAACAAGACTTTTGTTGTTCCAGTTGTCCCCCATTCAGCCTCCATCACCATCGTATCCCCCATCCATCCATCGCATTCGTTGTCACCCCCTAGATCTACTTTTGCAGATTCTACCTTAACCCGCAGGTGCCCTCCAGAGCTTGTGAGGCTTGCTGCAGAGCTACCAAGCACTCACCAGAGCTGTTGTATGCCATAGAGGCCGGCTTATCCAAGTGCACACCAGAGCCTACGAAGCTTGCGCTAGAGCCTTCCAAGTGCACGTCTGAGCCTCCTACATCTATAGAACAATCGAGCTATTGCATCACACTATCTGAGCTCAACAACGAAGCAAAAAAACATCACAAGCAAGGTATATATTTATTGGTTTTAGTTTGTTACCTAATTTGTAGATTTCACATGCCATTTGATCCATTTTTAGTTAGGGTTTACTAATTTTTGAGGGTCACACACTGTGGAGCCCTCACAGGTGTTATTAATCCCTTTCTTTGTTTTTGTGTATGCAGATCTATAGATTTCACATATTGTTGAATGACTATTGAAGTTGGAGTGGCCCGCCATAGGATATCCAAAGCCCACTCACCCCGTTGGAAGCAAGGACACATCAATATGAAGACACTTTATTGTTATAGCTAGGGTTTCGGAGAACCCTAGTATTTTTGTAAATCATTGTATCAAATACTCTCATTGAGGACATATTGTATCAAAAGGAGTTTATTGGCTCCCCCTGCTTATTGAATAAATATATCTATTTTGTGCAATCTTGTGTTTCATTGTGTTATTTGATTTCCTTATTTTATTTAAGTGTCATGTTCTTGTCTTCAAAAATGGAGATCATGGTGGGACCCCACAAGGGTTTCATTATTTAGTAGATCTACCTTGCTAACTTAATTTTACTTCTGTTTGTTGCAGAATTTTTAGAAGCGTAGAAGTTGTCGATTTCGTCGCTAGGGTTTCTGAAGCATTCTACAACACTTTTAGATATTACATAGGTATTCCATAGCATATGCAGATAACCATAGGCACTTCGCTGCGCCTAATAGGCGCCCTACTGTGCCTTGGTGTTGATTAGAGGTGTTCGGTTGCGTTTCCTGCACAAACTGCCTTGACTGTTTTGGCCATATCTCACTCATCCGGAGTTGGATTGGGCTGAAATTTTGAGGGTAGGTTCTTGATATGCCATATCATGTCTCCACAAATTTTTAGGTCAATAAGAGCAATATAGATCTCAGAATGACTTCACCAAAATGCAGGCTTCCAAGTAAGTCCCATAACCCTAGTTTGACGTTTTACAATTTATGTATTCTGTATTTTTCTGTAGTTTTTTGCTATTTTTGGGTTATAAAAAGAGCTTAACACTAAGTAAATTGGGAAAGAATCCTTAGCAAGTCACATTTAGGGTTTGTGTGTATTTCATTATACCAAATTCATTTCTTGTTCTGAAGTTGTAGATCTAGGTGATTTGTCTGCATTTTTGAGTGCATGTGAAACAGAAAAGCATCCTAGATTTCACATTTTAGAGTTAAAGATTACTTTAATTTTGCATATCTAAATAGGAACAACATATTGATGCATAAAGTAATCCTGCCCTAGGCTGGCCCCTTTGGAAGAGAGGTGGACGAACCCTCCGGTTGCTCTTGTGATTTTAATCACTTGTAGGCAGAGGATTTTAAGGGTGTACTCTGCGCTCTTTAGGTGAAATTTACATCTTTGTGTTGGATTCTAATTTATATTAGTAAAGTTAGTGATCTTTAATATTTTTTGCACACCATAGAGAATAAGAGATCTAATACAATTAATCACACACACTTGCACGATTCACATTTTTAACAGTAGTGGTTGGATTTCATCACCAACCATTGCTTGAGATTTGGTGATGGTGGCCGTGATTTCCATCCACCAATATCTGCCCTAGAAACCATAGGACTACCCCCGAGAAAACTTGTTGGAGGTCATTACCAACAAGAATCTCGTTGTCCCCGACCAACCATAGTTTTTACCTTTGTTTTCTTTAAACAAGATTAAGTTACATCAAAACACACAAGCCAAAAATTCTAAAAATAATCTCACATTAACGAAAGAAAATAATTAATGAATGAGGTAAGCCACACACGGTGAAACCTAGGATTGATTGTTTTCTTTACTTTAAATTTTGAAAAAGTTTTTAGTTTGTGTGATTTAGATTAAACTTTGAATCTTTGGTTTAATTACTTTATGGTACTAATGAGACATCAAAAGAAAATAATAAATCAAAGTAGTTTAATGGAAAACATTTCCCATGCCTCCGCTACTTCGGTAGCCCCATCCAATATGGTTTAGACTACTTCGTCTAGATCATCATATCCATCCCTACCTCAAGTAGGAACTCTTCCACACAATGTGGAGATACCCACCTCCTACATAGACATGGATAAGGTGAAGGCCATCTACAAGTCTTCTAACTATGTCTTAGAGCCCCTTAGCCAAGAGTGTTTTGAAGAACCCGAACTGGCTACCTCCTACCTTACCTAAGGATATCATAATTCGGGTTACGAATATGGTATGCCTTCTTCCACGAGCCAACCACAACAAAGCCCAAGTGTTCCAAACACTTACTCCACATCCACCTATTCCAACCCATTGTATGAGGAGCATGTCAATGCTGCCTCACAAGTTCCTAACCCCCAAGTTGTCACATCAAATGCAACTTGCACCATGCCTCCATCAACCCATTCCATTCATATGAGTCCACCCATCCATAGTCCTCATACATCATATCCTTTTCTTCATTCACAATAATTTCCTCACCAACCCCATCATCATCAAATTCATTCCATGACCCCCAATTCATCACACCTCCAACAACACATTCAATCTCATCCATTCATTAATCCATTCATCAAATCTCAAATCACTCAACAAGCCAACCGAGGCTTACATTCAAATTGTCAACACACTAAAATTCTACAACAAATTTTAACTCGACTAACTAACATTGAGTTACAATTGAGTCATCTTCAGTGTCAACAATCACAACAATTGAAACATCCAAGTTCACAACCCACATCTCAGGTTTTTACACTTGTACCACAAATTCAAAGTCCAACACACTTGGACACAAGCACCAAGCACCCCAAAAAGCCTCATCGCAACTACACAAGACTTTCAGAATCTTATGCAGCCATTTTTCAAAGGCTTTATGAAGCACAAGAGATTCTACTTCCAGAAATGAAATCAAGTGATCCTAACAATCAATATGCAAAGAATTACAAGAAGCACTTGTATTGTCCTTATCATAAACAAGTAGGCCATGACATCAAAAACTATAAAGTATCCAAAAATGTGGTCCAAGACCTTATTGATCTGAAAGTCTTCACCCTAAATGGTCCAACTAACTCATCTGATCAGGACATTGGTATAAAATCAATCACCAAGGAAAGTAGGGACTCTAAGGATATCACATCCTCCTAGTCATCCACATCATTTCAATTTCAAAAAGCTCCAAAGGCACTTAAGCCCTTGGGTCACATTCAAATTTCAAAAATCCCCAAAAGTCTTAACCCCTTTGGTCACATTCAATTTCAAAAAAACCCAAAGGCCTTAACCCCTTTAAAAATAATTGTAATTCAATTTAAAAACCCCAAAGGTCTTAACCCCTTTGGTCACATTCAATTTCAAAAATCCCCAAAGGTCTTAACCCCTTTGGTCACATTCAATTTCAAAAATCCCCAAAGGTCTTAACCCCTTTGGTCACATTCAATTTCAAAAATCCCCAAAGGTCTTAACCCCTTTGGTCACATTCAATTTTCAAAAATCCCCAAAGGTCTTAACCCCTTTGGTCACATTCAATTTTCAAAAATCCCCAAAGGTCTTAACCCCTTTGGTCACATTCAAATTTCAAAAAGCCCCAAAGGTCTTAACCCCTTTGGTCACATTCAATTTCAAAAAGCCCCAAAGGTCTTAACCCCTTTGGTCACATTCAATTTCAAAAAGCCCCAAAGGTCTTAACCCCTTTGGTCACATTCAAATTTCAAAAAGCCCCAAAGGTCTTAACCCCTTTGGTCACATTCAATTTCAAAAAGCCCCAAAGGTCTTAACCCCTTTGGTCACATTCAATTTAAAAAGCCCCAAAGGTCTTAACCCCTTTGGTCACATTCAATTTCAAAAAGCCCCAAAGGTCTTAACCCCTTTGGTCACATTCAATTTCAAAAATCCCCAAAGGTCTTAACCCCTTTGGTCACATTCAATTTCAAAAAGCCCCAAAGGTCTTAACCCCTTTGGTCACATTCAATTTCAAAAAGCCCCAAAGGTCTTAACCTCTTTAAAGGTCTTAACCCTTTGGTCACATTCAATTTCAAAAATCCCCAAAGGTCTTAACCCCTTTGGTCACATTCAATTTCAAAAACCCAAAGGCTTAACCCTTTGGTCAATTCAATTTAAAAAGCCCCAAAGGTCTTAACCCCTTTGGTCACATTCAATTTCAAAAAGCCCCAAAGGTCTTAACCCCTTTGGTCACATTCAATTTCAAAAATCCCCAAAGGTCTTAACCCCTTTGGTCACATTCAATTTCAAAAATCCCCAAAGGTCTTAACCCCTTTGGTCACATTCAAATTTCAAAAAGCCCCAAAGGTCCTAACCCCTTTGGTCACATTCAATTTTCAAAATGCTCCAAAGGCACTTAAGCCCTTTGGTCATAAGCTTCCTAGGCTAGGGGGAGTAGAAACACCTACACCAATGAACATCATACACTTGAAAGCATTCCATGCTTACTGTGATTACTAAATATGTATATATACATGGTTTTTTTACAAAAAAAAACAAATCATACAAATAGGCATGCCCACATTGCATACATTCCATTTGCATTTCCACTTAGGCATTTGACATACATTTTCATTTTTGCATTCATGCATTGCTTCATTCGCATACATTAAATCATACATATTCCATGGCATTGTACACTTTCCATTTGCATATAAATACTCCATTGCATTAGGCATATACATGTGCATTCATCCCATCCCATGTTCAATGATCTAGCATAGTAATGATGATATGGTCATAAAAAAAAAGTCAAGTTATAAAAATTGGGGGTACCTAGTTTGAAGAAATCATGCAACCCTCGCAAAAGCCATATGTCAAACCACATCCCGTGTCAAAAATCATAAGGCCTAGATTTTCAATCACTCAGCCATTACTAGTGTAGCAAGCAACATCCAAATGAATGTCTAATTTTCTTTAGGACCAAAAACACAATTTATACACTAAGAAAGTCTTGAGCATGGCCAATCGATCACAAAACAATCTTGAACCATTCACATTACATCACATCTTAAAAACATTATGAGATAGGAGGGGCTAGTACCATCCTTGGGTAGTACCTCAAGGCAAAAAGGAGATATCCCTCGCTTGTCCCATTACGCAACATAGTCCAAAAATAATGGTTTTCACCACTACCAACATTGCTCCAAACATAAACGTAAAAACATAGAGTAGTAAGGATAGGGTCAAAATTCTCATCACACCTCGGTTGAGAATCCGATTCCCCAAAGCTCTATACAAAATTAACAAATAAAATCCCAAACACCCTTGATCCCTAAAGTCATAAGGATTCATACTACACGCCCCTGAAAAGGATGGGTAGTCATCCCCAAGGCCTAAAATATCAATCCCATAGGACTATGGAGTGAATCTCCACCGGGGCTATAGATGCTTGACTGGCAGTGGAGTAAGCTCATGCGAGGTGACATGTCTCTCCTCCAAAAAGAGAGACCTCTGAACGCACATAAGGACAGGCTAGCCTTAGGTCATCTCCATAACAGGTCATGTCTAAATCCACTCATAATAGGTTAATGAACTTCACATGCACACACATTGGTACTTGATTGGATAGGGTCATTGTCATGCTCAAAACTTGGTAATTGAACCTCACTCGCACACACATTTGGTCCTAAAGAAAGTTAGACAACCTAGTGAGTTTGGTTGGTGACACTAGTATGTTTGAGTCTTTGAAAACCTTTCAGTCTTCCATATCAACATCCATGTCTTCTTCCATATCAACATCCATGTATTCATCCATATCTTCTTCCATGTCAACATCCATGCCTTCATTACAAGTTAAAGTTGCATAAAGCCACTGCAATGGGTACCCCCAACTGATAAACAATGGACACCAAAAAAAAATGGCCATTAAAATTTTTGAACTATAAAAGATCATTCGAACACCATGCATTCCTCTCATATAGTTTAGATTCATTATACATTTACTTGCATTAATCATCCATAACACATCATATAGCTTGCATGAATCATCCATATAAACATTATGCATATACATCATTATTAGCTTGCATTAATTACCCATTAAGCATTCCGTCAAAACATTTTCATAAAACATGCATAAAACATTCATAAGATAGGCATTGCATTCACACAAAAATACAATGCAAAAGTAAAATCCATGTATGTATATATATTAAACTCGCATATGCAAAGAACACTAGAAAGTTCAAACATCATCACAACTAGGGGGTGCTCAAGGTTTCACACCTTTCCCCAAATCAAACAAACATCAACATAACTTGGGGGTGTTCAAGGTTTCACACCTTTCCCCTAATAAAACATCATCACAACTAGAGGGTGCTCAAGGTTTCACACCTTTCCCCCAATCAAACAAACATCAGCACAACTTGGGGGTGTTCAAGGTTTCACACCTTTCCCATAATCAAACATCAACACACTTGGGGTTTCAAGGTTTCACACCTTTCCCTTATTAAGACCAACTGGGGTTAAGGTTTCACACCTTTCCCCTAATCAAACATCATCACAACTTGGGGGTGCTCAAGGTTTCACACCTTTCCTCCAATCAAACAAACATCAACACAACTTGGGGGTGCTCAATGTTTCACACCTTTCCCCCAATCAAACAAACATGATCACAAATGGAGGGTTCTCAAGGTTCCACACTTGCTCCACTAATTCAATAAACAATTCAATCATTCAATCACATCACATCATCAACAAGTCAATTACATCTTCACATTTACCTAGCCTTACCTGTTGGCTAAAAACATAGAGCTTTCTCGCCTTACCCGTCGGCCAAAAACATGAAGATTCATTCAACATTTTTTATCAATATTTTCATTCCAAAATCATAATGTCCTTGTTCATGGGGCTAGAAACAGATAAAATTATAACTCATCATTCATTCATTTATCATTATGCAACATTCACAAATGAACCTTGTATCTAGTGATTTATCCTACTTAACCTGGCGGTTGTAGTGAATGGTTATCCATGAAATCTGGTAGGATGGGTAGATTACCATAAGGACACTTACATCATCACAAACCCCTTCATCTATTAGGGCAAAAATAGATACATCCATCAAAAACTCCTTCATCTGTTGGGACAAAAATAGATCACACTTACATTTAACATCATCCATTCATTTATCATTATGCAACATTCATAAGTGAACCTTGTATTTAGTGGTTTATCCTAGAAATCGATGGTTGCAGTGACCGGTTATCCATGCAATCTGGTAGGATGGATAGATCACCATAAGGACACTTACATTATCAAAAAACCCTTTATATGTTAAGGGCAATGAACAGACACAAATCATTTCATTTCAAAAACCCCTTCATCTGTTAGGGCAAAAATAGATACATTCATCACATGCTCACATTTCAAAATCCCCTTCATCTCTTAGGGCAAAAATAGATTCATTTCATCACATTTCCAAATAACAAAAATCCCTTCATCTATTGGGGCAAAAACAGAATCAATCATTGAATCCACATACATTGCATCCATCAACACATTTTTTTCATCACCATGTCTTCATGTCACCATATTTCAATCCATCAATCATTTCATCCAATATTGGTTTAGTCCATTCAAGCAACCCTCGTATCTAGTAGGTTATTCTATAAAATTGGCGATTGCAGCGATGGTAATCCATGCAATTCGGTAAGATGAATAATCTACCATAAGGACACTTGACCATGATCATCATCATTATCACTTCATCACGGATCACAATCACATTTGGCACCTCACATTTTGAGTGCAACTTTGCCAAGAATATTTTGCTCAAAAGTAGTCATTGATGTCCTTTTCTGTGGGGCAAGAAAACACGGATAATTCTAATCACAATCACTCATTCATTTGACCATAGTCATCGGACAAGGTAAGCCTGATAGGTTGATTGGTTCCATGTGGAAATTATCGAGACAATCACTACCCGACCCCTTATGCTGCCTATGGCATCATGTATATATCATACCTTGCATACTCAATGACGTCTATAGGGCATTTTATTCAACCACATCGAATCACCCCAAATATGGGGCAACCACATTAGATTATGATTCTCCCATGACGGGATCCATCTCACATGATCATGACATCTACACTAGACAAATACCCCTCTCAACCGTTGGGGCATAAATGGTATCACATTTTGCATCATTCATATCATCCACAATCACATGGTATTATGCACCAACCCCTTTTCCACCGTTGGGGCATAAACGATATCACATTTTACATCATTCATATCGTCCACAATCACATGGTATTATACACCAAACCCTTTTCCATCGTTGAGGTAAAAATAGTATCACATTTGCATTTCATGTCATTCATTCATCAATTGCACAAATCCACTACATCATTCATTATTTGCACAAAATTTTCAATTGGCTTGTGAGATACATTCGTAACTCATTCACCAATTGAGGGGGTAAGCTACGCAAAATTCCAAAAATTCTTTATTCTTTCATCTTCAACATCAGTGCTCAAATCCAACAACAGAGAGAAGTTATTTCTGTGCCCATAGCCCAAGAAGGTGTCTCGTATTTTTGCACCATATTATGTTTCACGCAACATGGTACAAAAAGGGGCATCTATAGACACCAAATTGCAGCCACTAATCCTCCATCCTAACCATCCCACCACCCACTTGTCCACCATACACCTTTCTCACCTTCAAAAGACCCACTTTAGCCCTTTCCCACCATTTCCTAACCCAATTGGGCTTATTTTAATATTATTTTATATTTAATATAATATTTTATATTATATTATAATATATTTATTATAAAATATATATTTATAAACTCAATTAACCACAGTCGTCCAATCCAATCTAATCCCCACCGTCCATCTTCATTAATCCATGCCACATCTAAAAAGTACAATCTCAGCCCTAGGATATGATTTAATCTTAGCCACATGATCTAAAGTGTTGAGCTAAAACCCTAAGGTTGAATTATAAGTAGGGGCATTTTCAAATGCCCAAACCCTGGAATTGGAACCTTGAGATTAGAAATTACACCCTAGAGGAGTCACTGTTGAAGCTCTAGTGAAGCAGAGAGAGATAGAGTTTGAAGATATAAAGCCCTAGCTAAGCCAACAAGACTTCTTCTGTTCCAGTCATCCCCCATTCATCCTCCATCACCATCCCGTCACCACCATCATCCCTCCATCCGTTGAATTCGTCGCATCCATCGCGATATGCTTCTACAAAATTACCATTACTCGTAGGCACCTTCCTGAGCTTGCCAGGCTTGCTATAGAGCCTACTGAAGTGCTCACCAAAGCCTACTGCTATTCGATAGGTGCACTCCGGAGCCTCGTGAAGCTCACTAGAGCTTCTGTGCTCGTAGCCTCCATATCCAGGTGCACACCAGAGCCTGCGAAGCTCGCACTAGAGCCTACCAAGTGCACGCCCGAGCCCCATCGACATCAACATAACCCCAATCTGAAGTCATTGCATCAACGAAATCTACAACAACAAAGCAAAGAAACATCACAAGCAAGGTATATATTTATTGGTTTTATTTTGTTACCTGATTTGTAGATTTTGCATGCCATCTCGCCTTTCATAGATCTAGGGTTTAGTTTTCGATGTTTGAGGGCCTCACATTATGGAGCCCTCACGGTTTTATTATACACCCTATTCTTTCTATGTGTGTAGGATGCGGATATGCATATATCGACATCTTTTGGACGGCTGTTGAAGCCGGAGTGGCCCGCTTACATAGGATATCCAAAGCCCACTCACCCCGTTGGAAGCAAGAACACATCAATCTGAAGACACTTCATTGTTATAGCTAGGGTTTCGGAGAACCCTAGTGTTTTTGTAAATCATTGTATCAAATACTCTCATTGAGGACAGATTGTATCAAAAGGAGTTTATTGGCTCCCCCCACTTATTGAATAAATATATTTATTTTGTGCAATATTGTGTTTTATTATGTTATTTGATTTCCTTATTTTATTTAAGTGTCATGTTATTGTCTTCACAAATCCTTATGCAAGAAGGTCATCCCTTGGCTTATAGAAGCAGAAAAATAAATTTGCATTAGAACTTGGGTAGATCTCCTTATGAGAAAGATATGTTAGCCATCTTGCATGTCATTAACAAATGAAATTCTTACTTGTTTGGGATAATATTTTATCATCAAAACTAACCATAGTAGTCTTGAGTATTTCTTGGAGTATTGTTTATCTTACCCACAACAAAACAAATGGTTGACCAAGCTATTGAGTTATGATTTTTAGAAAAAGTTTAAGAAAGGGAAAGAAAATATAGTCATAGATGATATTTCTTACAAGTATGAGGATTCGATAATTGTTTATGTTATATCTATCCATGTTCCCCTTTGGATCACTCATCTTCATGAGGAATGATATTCTAATCCTAAGACTTCTCACCTACATCATGATATTGAGGAGAGTACCTTGCACATTCTAATGTTTTCTTGGTCTGATGGATTCTATGGAAGAATGATCAAATTTATCTAATTTAGTCCTCCTATATAAAAAAATATCCTTAAGAAATTACATGTCTTTTCTTTAGAAAGACATTCTAGGTTTCCCAAAACTTGTTGGAGGGTTAAGCAAATTTTTTCTTAGCAAGGGATGAAAATGGATGTTAAAAATTTTGTTGTAAAATATAAAGTGTGTCTATAAAAAAAGGTAAAATAGTCAAGATTCCTAGATAGTCATATTCCCTCTCCACTCCTAATCACTAGTGAGAGCACGTCTCCGTGGATTTGATTAAAGGTCTTCATAAATTAAAGGGGAAAACAACACTTGATTTTTATGGTTGTGGGTCACCTCTATAAGTATGCCCACTTACATTTCTTATAACACCCATTTAGTACAATCAAGGTGACCAAGGTATTGCTCAACTCTATTTTTAGAATATACTATATGCCCAAGTTTAAATTATATGCAATTGTGACCATCCTATTGCAAGCAACTTTTGCAAATATTTGTTGACCCTTAATGGTACTTAAATTAACCTGAGAGCTTCCTACCATACTTAGACTAATGGACAAACAAAAATTATTGACAAATATTTGAGCACATGTTTATGATGCTTGACTAAGATAAGCAATATAAGTGGGTTATATGGATTTCATTAGCAAAATGATGTTACAATACTTCTCATCATCTTTCCACTAGGATGTCCCCATTGAAGGTCTTATGTGGTCAAAATCCCCCATCCTTGATAGACTATCTTCTAGATTCCTTTAATGTTACTTGAGTGAATACCTTCCTCCATTAACAATAATTTATTCTCTAGATTCTTAAAGATAATCTTCATTAAGATTAGAATGGTATGAAACAACAATAGGATTTGAATTGCTCAAATTAACACTTTAAAATTGGTAATATGATCTTTTAAAGATTTAGTTGTATAAACAACCTTTTCAAGACTAAATTCAACCAAAAGCTTATACCCTAATTCTATGGTCCTTATAAAGTGATTTACATATTAAAAATGTGGCATATCAATTGAAGCTCCCACCTACATCCAAAGTCAAACCTACTGTTCATGTTTCTTATCTTAACTAGATACTTTGTCAAAAGATATAGTTATAAAAGGAACTTACAAGGGTAGATGAAAAAGATCACATTAAATTAAAGTCATAATTCATACTACAATACTAAATACATAATCTATGGTCTTGTTATTAGGTGTAAGAACTATTCATCACATGAAAGAAGAAACGAAGTGGGAACCAACGACCATTCTCACGGCCATTCTCTTATTAATAAATATAACACATTGCACAACACTCTATATTGCAGTAATAACAGCTGACAATAACATGCTTTAAAAAAGCTTATATTTTTTTTTACGTTCGACCAAAAGTAGAGAAGGAAATAGTAAGCCTCTGTACCATCAAGCAGAACGAACGCGCTCTTGGAGAATCTTCATTGCTGTATACCTACAACCTCACAAACAATTGCGTACAGTAAGTTCCTGAAAACTAAAGCCAAGGAGTTGAAAACGCAAGAGGAAGAAGAATCCATACCTTCCAAGCATCATGGTGGTTGCTTGTGGGTTGGTTCCGGGGCCGTCCTTGAAAGTGGAACCGTCGACGACCCTGAGACCGTCGACACCTTTGACTCTGTAACTCTCGTCGATCACGTCTCCCACATGACACCCTCCATGAAAATGCCACATCGTGTTCAGCGTATCTCTGCAGAACTTTGCCAGCTCTGCGTCGTTTGATTTGTCGCTGGGCAATACCGGCCCGCTGAATCGAAGCTTGCTCGTGGCGCTGGAATTATCAGTATACGTGAAATTGTGCATGGAAGCTGTCTCGCAAATGGCGCTCAGAACCTTGACACCTTGCACGCACGTCTCCATGTCTGCGGGATCGGAGTAGTAGTTGTACCGAACCAAAGGGTTATCTCGAGGATCTGTGCTGCGTAGCCAGAGGTTTCCCCTCGACAAGGGGAATGCCACTTTCCCAAAAATAGACCCGGTGTAACTCGTGGCGTTCTGGACAAAGCTGCTAGAAAATATGTAGAGCTGGGAGCTGTTAAGAATGCCAACCACCTGTATGCTCGAGATTTCAAGGGGTATGGGGGACTCCACCGCTATGGTTGCACGGGGACTGTCTTGAACCCCTTGACCCACAGAGGGCAAATCTACAAGCACGGGAATATTGAATTGCTCAAGATGTTGGGAAGGGCCGATTCCACTCAAGAGCAGCAGTTGGGGGCTGCCTATGCTTCCTGCCGACAGGATGACCTCGCTGCAGCATGATGTTTCGTCCACCATTACTTGATATGACCGGCCGTCGATGGACTGGGTGAATTCTACGCCATGAGCTTTCAGTTTGCCTGCAGGTTTTCATACCAAGCGTCAAATGCGGGGAGTTGAAATATAAGAAAATAACATTTATTGGGTGGGGAAACGGTGTTATCAATTTTTTTTTACTGTGACTGCTTGATTCGATTTCTGTTGATACTGTTTATGATGAAGCTATCAACGTTGTTGGTCGCTGCCCTCGTACTTTCAAAGTTATGTGGATAATGGCAAACTATACAGCTGCAAAATTAAATACAAACAAGTTCGCCTTCAAGACAAATGACAACCATCAAAGACTTTAGGGAGCCTTCCATGGCTTTAATGACTTCTGGGACAAATGACAATCTTCAAAGACTTTAGGGAGCCTTCCATGGCTTTAATGACTTCTGACTAGGAGATGACGGCTGACAAGGAGGTCCACGATTAATACAGTTGAACTTCAGGAAAAGTATATTTGAAACTTCAAAACTAGATTGATAAGATTTTGGGTATTTATAAGAGAAGAATTAGTTTAAATCTTGGCCATGCCCATTAATTGTGCGTTAATTTGACAACGTCGGTATTAATCTTGAGTTGCTGGAGGTCTTCCTCACTCTAGACTGCGTTTACTGAGGAGAGGCAGGGATTATAGAGGCAGGTTCAATGATTTGACCTGTATTCTGAAGCAGAAACCTTAGAAAAAATGTTTAACCCTATACCTAATTGTTAGAAATGAAAAAATGTTATCTATTGCTATGATATAAAAAAAATTCAAAGCTCAAAACTGGATGTAGTCGGTTATTTCCAATAAATCTTTAGCCATATACGGCTTACCAAATTATTCAACCCGACTCTAGTGCGACAGTGGAACCTCTGTACAACATTAGTCAACTTAGAACCGTTGCAGCGAGACGCTGAGAATGGTCCAAACGGGTGTATTGTAAGTTTCAAAAATTGAATAGTTAATCATCATAAATGGCTAAGAAGTTCCCTTCAAAGCTTGTTCCATTTCATGACGGTGCGAAATTGAAGAATTACATTTAAGGCTTCTAATGATTAAAATAAAACCAACAAAAAAATCACACAAATTAAAAGGGCATGCAAACAACAGTTAGTGCACAGTGGATTAGAAGAATTCAATATGTTTAAAGAAAAAAAAGGTCAATCTTAGTACTTATATACAACGTAAGTGCAATATCTGAGTTCAAATGCGAGTACCTTAAGAAAATGTATTTTAGATTCTGCAAGAAAAACGAAATAAAATTTCATCGCATTGTGGAAATTAAACAAATTGTATGAACTTTGACTATGATTTAAAAAAGAAAAAAAAAAAAACATTTAACCAATTACGAACCTGATGCGAAATTAAAAAGAATCCTGCTGACAGTTGCATTGAGAAGAACTACGACGTTGTTCGGGTTTGCATATTTGAGAAGATCAGCGGCCGTATGTCTCTTGCCGTTGTTATCGAAGGTGGAAGCACTAATCTTTGTCCCCTCCACATGGTCCACAGTATATCCATTGTAAGGAAGCACCCCAGCTTCCAGCAGCGCATCTTTAAGAGCAGACGACCAACGTGAAAGTGGTTCTGGTTCGAAGGCGTTCATATTCTCCACCCATTCATATGACTCGTTTACAAGTTTTTCATCCCATCCCATGTTCTGAATATATTCGATGCTCGCTCTGCTGTAAAAACCAGCATTCAGAGCGGTTCCACCTCCCAGAACTCTGGCTCTCGCCAACTTCACTCCATCCTCGGAGAGAAATCCCTGAGCTATGGAGGTGTAGTTATTGGTTTCCCCCAACGGCTTTCCAAAAACTTTGGCGTTTTCGATGTCGGCAACTCCGTAAGGAGAGCCTCCCCTCTCTAAAACCAAAACTGAATAGTTTTGTGAAAGCGTTGCCGCGAGGGGGCATCCGGCCGTACCACCTCCAACGATAATGTAATCGTACGTTCTTGCAGTTGCCTCTTCAGCATCCGTCGTCATAAACGTATATGGATACGATGAAACATCTGCAAATTGACACCAAACCATTAAAACCTAAGATCATTTTGAAATCAAGCATGACACTTCTATGTAATTCTAAAACTTAAATTGTAAATCGCAACAAGTTATATGCAAAATCTTGAGAGGAAGAAAACTCCTGAATGTAAGAATTCTACTGACCCGAAGTGGGTATGGCTGCCTCTGAATAGGAGAAGATAAGTAGCCATGGAATCACGACTAGTGCAAGCTCCATTCTCGCAACGAACCCAACACTTGCTTGATCTTGCCACTCAAATGCAATCCTTATATAGGCGCGAAGCACCCATGTTAAATTTAATTTTAATCTACCAGCAACGAAATTTCAATTGGTCAAGTCCAAATACAAGAAAAAAAAGGTGTAGTGTTCGTTATTGTATTCTCAAAACGCTGGTGGGGAAGTAATTTCAACTTTTATCGAATGTTCCAAGTTCACAGGCCTAAAATGTTTCAAACCTCATTCATTGCACCTTAGATAAAATTTTGATGACGCACGATGACGGCACATGCCTTACATTTACGTTTTCTTCTAAAACCCTTTTGGTGTCGGCTTCTACGTTGGGTCACAAAAGTATGATAAGGATTCAAGAGTCCTTACCACCAAACTCACGCAAATATTGCCCTGCCGTGACACATCTGCCGTCGCCTATGAATTCGCCCGCTACAATTTAAAAGCGGAATGACTTCAGAATGGAAGGAAATGCTATCATAAGTTTTTAATTTTTTCCCATTCCAAAGTCATTGAAAGAAACTGTGTTGTCATTGGGAAATGGCAAAGTGTTCACACCATTCACGTTTCTAAAGATTGTTCATTAGAAGTTTTTGTTACAGTTGCTCACAATTCTGCAAGTATAATCTCGTAGTAAACACGATTTGTAGACTTATTGGTGGTAGTTGTCTTTTACATGTAGAAAAAATGTGCATTGTCGGTTGGTGTATCTAGAGCTTTGTTGTTGAAGGTCCTTAAATATTGGTCAATATGCACATTTTCCACCGTGAAGTTCGGCAAAACACACTCTTAAGGAGAAATCCTATTTCAAGAGTTGAATAAATTGAAATGTATGTCATGTTTGTCTTACTGTGGTGAGAACCAAACTTCAACACGGCATGTCGATAGCTCAATTTGCAAACTTGATGTGGTCCTATTTGTTTGAGGTGTGAAAGTTATTTGTCACACATGGAAATTTATAAATATGCTCCGAGAAACTCTGAAAGGTTACCTTCACAACACGACTCTGAAAATTATGTCAATTTCAAAGTGTCAAAGAGAAAAAGAATAGTAAAAATAATAAAATATACTACTGACGTTTTCACAATTTTCTTAAAGAACCATTTATATCTTAATAATGGCTTTTTTTTTTTTCTTTTACCTATTAAAACCAGACTTGCATCGTACTCATTCACAGAATTTAACTTGTCTGTTTTATAATTGTGACCTTGAAAAGCCTATACCATCAATAGTCCACTTCATTAAATTTAGATTGTTAGTTTTTTTTAGCATAAGTGTAATCACAAGAATTGTAATAAATAATTTATATCAACATTCATTTATGTTATAAAATACAACAAATATTACCAATGGAAAACATTAAAGTAAATCTTGATCATTATTTGGTTCACAAAGTTAACATTTTCTTGTCAACTTTAACTAACCTTACTACTTCCTCTAATCATGGAAAAAATAATTTAACTTCAAGATCCTTTATTAAAACCCCTCTATTGGCTAGCTAATTTGCACATTCGTTCCCTTCCTTTAACATATGTGTAAACCTGATTTCTTCAAACTCTGTAGAAAGGCCTTATATTTCTTCAACGATCTCTTTTATGTTCCATGGAGCCTTTGCTTTTCTCAAAATTACATTTATTGTTAGCATATATTTCATTTATGTTCAATGCAATATTTATCGCCTTGGTTATCATTTATTACTATTGTTTTCCATCCATACTATAGTCCATTTTATTTATATACATATTTTTAACCCTTCTAAAGCTATCCAAGTTTTAGCTTCATTATTTGTCTTAAATTCACTATTGAAAGAATAATGTGATAATAACTCATTCCTATTGTTTCTAATTATTCCTCCTTTTGTTTGTCCTAGATTTTCTTTAAATCTTTGATCAAAATTCAATTTGAACAACTCCACTTCCGATGGTTTCCATTTTATATTCTTTTTCTTCCTTTTGTTTCTCCTATACCCAACATCATAGTTTCATTTGATGACTTAAATCCATATATTAAGGCTTTGTTGAAGGTATTACATTATTTAGTACCTTGGAACATTATTTGGACCATGTAAATTCTAGAGTGTGTATTTAATATTTGAGTTTATAGTATGTGTATGTTATCAAGTGTGAGTTATGTGTCATGTAAATAAGTATGAAGTTATATGGGTGTGGTATCATGTTACTAAGTGTGAGCTATGTGAGTGAAGTGTTATGGTTAGAAGTGAGGAGTTATGAGCAATCATGACAAACTTTATCTTTACGTAAAGATATGAGATTTATTATCACGTATTTGAGAAATGTGAAGAGTTAAATCTCCCATGAGTATGAGGAGATGAAAATTTTATGTAAGTGTAAAGGTCAAGAGTCATGCATATGAAGAGTCTCATGTATGTATATATGGAATATAAAGCTTTTTAATATGTAATTGAATAAACATTATATTTTTGTATTGCTTAAAGTATATGTCTATCAATAATTTTTAGTGAGTTTGATGTTCATTGTTATGTACATATTTTGAGAGTATTTGATATTGAGATCCTAAGGAATTATCCTACAATGAAATAGCATTTGATTGCTAAACGTGGTATCAAGACTGCATTCAAATTGAGGGTATTTCTCCTTTGCATCAACCCTTTAGGCATCAAGGCTACATCCAACTTGAGGTAATTTGGAGAAGGGTTGATTAAAATTGTAGTAAAATTTCTTCAATGAATTAGCATTTCAAACATCAAGGTTGTGTTCAACTTGAGGGCCCTTTCTTACCAGTAGTTCGTAGATGATACTATCCTGGCTACTTACATGTCTATCTGGGAAGCAAAGGCTATTAAAAGTATTCTTGATTCTTACTAGGAGGCTACAGGGTAGAAAATTAACTATGTCAAAAGAAAAATATTTTTCATTAATACTCCCCCAGACAGGTAAGCCAAAATGGCACGCAGTCTTCAATGTATCATATCTGAGTTACTCACTCAATATTTGGGTCTCCCTCTTTTTACCAGCACTCCTAAGGAATCCATGTGGAATAATATCATTGAGAGAATCAACAAAAGACTTACAGGTTGGAAAGGGATCCTCCTCTCTCAAGCAGCTAAGGCCACCTTGATAATGGCTTGTCTCCAAAGTATTTTTGTTTATTTCATGTCAGATTTCAAAGCCCCAAATACTTTTTACATTAAAATTAAATAAATTCAAAAGATGTTTCTTTGGGCAGGTACTGAGGACAGGAAAATATTTCATCTGGTTAGTTGGAAAAAAGTGTGTTCCCCCTAAAACTAGAGAGGCCTTGGTCTCTGAAATATCAACAACATGAATTTAGCTTTGTTGGCCAAGCAAGCATGGAAGGTTTTCACCAATAGTAACCTTGAGTGGGTATCGATCATCAATAGGAAATATATCCAAAATCATTATTTCATGGATGAATACATACCTTGAGATAGATCCACTTTTTGAAATATATCATTCAAACTAGATCTCTCATTCAAAAAGGAATCAAATGGCAATTGGGTATAGGCAGTAGAATCAATTTTTGGACCGACAGGTGGATCTCAAGCTAACCATTTTTGGATAACTATGAGGTTGCTATGTTATAGCCGTCCCTTAATTTGATTGGTAGTAAAGTTGAATATTTTATTGATATTTCCTCTGGTTCGAAGAGATGGAATAATTTTCATATTGCCAATGCCAATGCCCAAATTTTTGAAGCCTAAAAAATTCTTAAAACCATGTTAAATGCTACTATTATTCCTACAAGAAATTCTCCTAATTTCCTCTTTGGAAAGATACTGATTCTGGGTTTTTTTTGTCAAATCTGCTCATAGTTTGACTATTGATTCCCAAGTGGTCCAAACTCCTTTCGACCTAGTCTAGATCAAATACTTTATTTTAAAAGTGGTTTTCTTCAGTTGGTTAGCCATCCAAATCAAGATTCTCATGACTGATAACCTTATGAAAAGAGGCATGGCGGTTCCAAACAAATGCTATTTGCGCATGGTATCTTGGGAATTTGTTAATCGTCTTTTTCTGGGGTGCTCCTTCTCCAAGACTGCAATGGATCATCTTATATCCACTTTTCACATCTCTTAGGTTTCATCAAATTCTTTGATTCACCTATTCATTCAATGGTTGACTCCATTCAAAAATCTTAGATTATATTCTTTATGGAAAGTGTACCTTCATCACATCTTATGGCAATTATGGCTTGAAAGAAATAACAAAGTTTTTTTTTCCTCTTCCAATGATCCTCTTTCAATTTCCAATAAAGCTATTTATTTTGCTGTTGAAAACTCCTAGCTTTTCCCTTACCCCAAGATCCCTGATTCTAGGTTAGGGTCTACTCTGTTATTATCTTTAAAAATTCCTTGCAATTCTAGTTTCAGTTCCTTAGCCCCCCATCCTAGAATAAGAACTCATTAGATTCCTCCTCCTAGAGGGTGGCTGAAACTTAATTTTGATGGTGCTTCCAAAGGAATCCCTCGGGATGCAAGTGCAGGTGGTCTAGTCAGAGATCACAGTGGTAAATTTATTATGGCTTATGTGGAGTATCTAGGATCACAAACCAATCATTTTATTGAATATCGTGCCCTATGGAGGGGCTTAGAAATTCTCAAGGACTATAAAGGCAATCTTCACATTGAAGGAGACTCATTGAATATTATAAACATTCTCAAAAATAACAAGTCATCTTCATGGAATGTGAGTACTATCATTAAGGAAGTTAAGAATATTTTCTAAAATTTCAATGGCATTTCAATCAGTCATATTTATTGTGAGACCAATAGGTCGGTGGACATCCTTGCCAATTGGGGAGTTCTCTACAAAACTTTATCCATTTGGAGAGAAAGCTTTCCTCAAGAATTTGTAAATGCTTCTGCTAATTATTTGGTGTGAAAGTTCTATTCATAGGTTATAGTGAGCTAGCTCCTCAAATAATAGGTATGGTTTTGTCAGCATGATCCATTTCATGGTTTTTAATCCCAATGGTGGGTCTTTCTTGTCCAATGAGTCTTTTTTTCTTACTGCCATTGTTATAATCCTTTTTGTGAAGTATGCTATTTCTCAAGGGTGGATTCTAGTGTTGTCTCATTTTGGTTCCTTCCAAGCATGCTAAGTCCCAAATAAGGTCACGACTATGTAATTGGGTGTTGTTGATCAATGTCAAAGTGTGCCAAGTCTCGAGTTATTTCAATTTGTGTCCTATTAAACCTGGAAAATATACTTTCATACTTTCATCTCATACTCTCCATTTCCAGTTCTATTCCCTACGTGGTTTTCCTTCTGCTATGTCAAATTTTCCTAGTGTCTATTTCCATTGGAAAATTATCAAGTGGTCTGATGCCTTTTCCATCGTCCCTTTCAAGGGGGACAACTTTTGCGCTAAAAATATTTCCAAGCATTCCAAGTCCTAAAGAAGGTCGTGGTTGTGTATTTGGGTGTTGTTGATCAATGTCAAAGTGTATCAAGTTTTGAGCTGCTTCAACTTGTATCATGCTAATCTTAGGAATCATACTTTCACTTTTTTAGCTCTTACTCTCCCTTTCTAGTTTTGTCCTCTGTGTGGTTTTCCTTGTGCCATGTCAGTTTTTCCAAGTGTCTATCTCCAATGGAAGATTATCAAGTGGTCTGATGCCTATACCATTACCTCTTCTGGGGGCACAACTTTTGTACCGAAAATATATATATATATATATATATATATATATATATATATATATATATATATATATATATATATATATATATATATATTGAGCTAAAACCCATACCATATCAATTATATTTGGTTTAGCCTATCTTTGTGTGCCCTAGGCAATAAGGAGTGTTGTTTCTAGGCTCTCTGGTCTTCCCTTATCCCCAACCCTACCATAATGGCTTTGATCAAACCATCTAGCCTTCAGCTTGATCCTCTATCTCATTCCTTTTTGGAATCCCATTGCCTCATTCCTTTTCTCAACAAGTTCAAAGGGGTTGAATAGGATATTACTAAGGCATTTTTCAATTCTTGGAATAATGGCTTTGTTATTGTGCACAACCTCTATTTTTGGGTCACTATCAAGCTACTGGCTGAGGTGACAAAATTACCGACAACATGGCAGGTGGTGCGACGAGATTGTCACAATTGGGATCCTGAGCTCAAGGGCTTTCTAAATCATGTTAAAAAATTTATATGGAAGGATGTTGCTCCTGAACGTGAATTGTTGCTCTCTCCTTGGCCTATGATAATCATCCATATTCTTCAGTTCCTTACTATTGATGATCCTGCTAAACCTCTATATAGCTTTCATGCTGCTTTAGTCAACCACCTTAGGGGGTTTAATCCTGTTAATATTCCTGATTTCCTATTTCACTTAATTAAATACTGAATCCATAATGCTAGGAAAAGGAAATATCAAACCCCTCCTACCCACCAAGGTCTCTTTGCTATCATTTTTTGCCATGTTGAAGCTACCTCCCCTCCTACAATTCCTACCTCACCACTTCAATCCAACCAACTCCTAAATTTGCCCACCCACATACCATCTCGCTCCCTTCTTGATGATGCTAGCAATGAGGATGCACTTGAAACCCAGTTCCCTAGCTCCAAGGTGAATCAAAACCCTGATCCTGATCTTTCTATCTGTATTTCTTTGAAGCGCAAAGCTAAATTTGATGATAGCTCAACCTAGTTTAGGAGATTTTATCGGCTTAAAAAACCCAAGTTTGAAACCAAGCAGAACTCTACTTACCACATCCTGGATGATGGCAGCAATGATCCATGCATTGCTACTCGCAACAAATTTCACATCACCATCATCAACAATATTATCAATGCCATGGATAATATCAGCGATACCCTCAATTTTTTGCTCAAGAACCATGCCAACGACACATCTACAAATTAAATCTAGGTTTGGGTCTGTGGTGTGTAGTGGTGTTTCTCTTTTTGGGTTTCTTTCTCATATCTAATATTTTGATCCCCTGCATGGGATTTCAGGTGCCTACATTGAGTCCTTATGTTACCCCTACATGGGTATTTGACTTAGCTTTGTTGTTTTTCTAGTTACCCCTGTGTGGGTTTTTGTTGGTAGTCCCATATAGGGTCTACAAGAATTTAGCTTTCTTTAGAAACCCCTACATGGGTATTGCTCGGCTTGTCTCTCTATGTTTAAGTTACTCCAGGTAACCACTCAGCTTTTTTAGTTGTTGTTTTGGCCCTTTTGTCCTATTTGTTATTGGCCCTACTTCAGGTTTGGTTTATCTTCATGATAATTTGTGCTATCCACTTATGTACTTGGTTTTGGTATCCATTTAAAACCCGCATCTAAGAAATTTTACTTACCAAAAAAAAATGTAGTAAAAAGAATTGAATAATTTTTAAGATATATAAGAAGATAAATACTTGAAGAAGGATATTATTAAATGAATAAAAATATTAAATTATTTGAGGGACTTATAAGAAGATAATAATTGAATAATAAAATTGAGAGAAAAAATTGAATTGAAAATTGAAGCAATTTTGTTTTTTGAAATTTGAAGAAATAAGAATAAAATTGAGGATTAAAGAAAAGAATAAAAATTAATAGGATGAAATATTGAAGGAAGAAATAATTTGAAGAAGAAATAATGTTAAGTTGAATAGATTTGAAGAATATTGAAGAAAAAATTTGAATATTGAAAAATTGAATTGAAGGGATAATTGAAGAAGGAAATTAATTGAATTGTGAAGAAAGAAAATTTAATTAATGGAATTTATAAGAAGAAATTAAAGGAAATAAAATTTGAAATTGAAGAAAGAGATTAATTGAAAGAAAAAAAGAAGAAGAATATTAAATTTGAAGATCTAAAATTGAATGAAGAAATAAATTAAGAAAATGAAGGGAGATTATTGAAGAAAGAATAAGAATATTGAAAGAAGATTTATTAATTTTGGGAGTAATAAGAAATTTTACCTCAAAGGAAATTAACTTAAGAAGTAATTTGAAGAAAATTTTGTGTGAATAGAAGGATTACTTGACTGAAAATTTTGATCTAAGAAAAGAAAACATCATGAAATTTAAAGAAATAAAGAAAATAAATAGTTAGATCACATCACTAGAAGAAAGTAAGAAAATATTTTAAAAAAATAAAAAATTGCACATAACGCATGATAGAAAATGTTGAAAAACAAAACGATATATCAATAACATTAAGGAGGGGCTTACAATAAATTTTCAAAGAAGCCAAAAATAAAAGTTTTGAAATATTTGATAATTATCTAAGCTCAAAGCCTACTATAGAAAATTAAGAATCTAAGGATGCTATTATATTACGTATTGATATAGGAAAGATAATGTATACGACATTACTCTCTAATAGAGTCCTTAAATACAAGAACAAAAGGCAAGAAGGATTCATTAAAAGCTTGAAGAAAAAATCAGTAATGAAAGATATCATTTGTGATACAAATGATATGATAGCAAATAAGTCATGACCATGTTCATGGAATAAATAGAGCATATAACTTAAGCATTGAAAAAGAATGTCCAAATGGCATATGTATTGATATAAAATGTGTTAGTAATAATTTAAAGTCTTCAAATAGCAACAAGGATCATGATCGATTTACAAAATTAGTTGAGACTAAACAAGGATATATAAATAGCAAGGATGATGAATTGTTATACTCAACATTTTATAGAAATTTTAACAAAAACAAAGATAATAATTATATAAGTCATGAGTTATATTATTGTGATGATTTACTGAGAAGTGTGACAGGAACATAAAACAACTTAGAATGATAGATTCAAAACCTAAAGAAGCATCCAAGTCAAACTGAAAATACCATGACCAAAAATAAGAATCGAAAGCACTTGAAGGCAAATATCCCTTATACCAAATAATATTATACAAGGGATTATTAGGGGTATTACATTATTTGGTACCTTGGAACATTATTTGGAGCATGTAATTTCTAGAGTGTGTGTCTAATATTTCAGATAGTAGGTGTCATGTTATTAAGTGTGAGTTATGTGTCATGTAAATAAGTGTGGAGTTATGTGTGTGAGGTGTCATGTTAGTAAGTGTGAGTTATGTGAGTGAAGTGTCATGTTTAGAAGTGAGGAGTTATGAGCAATCATGAGAGATTTTATCTTTATGTAAATATGTGAGATTTATTATTATGTAATTGAGAAAATGAAGAGTTAGATCTATTGTGAGTATGAGGAGATGAAGATTTTATGTAAGTGTAAAGGTCAAGAATCATATGCATATGAATAGTCTCATGTATGTATATATTTAAGATCAAGCTTTGTAATATTTAATTGAATAAGCATTGGATTTATGCATTGCTTAAAGTAGATGTTTATCAATAATATTAAGGGAGTTTGATGTTCTTAATTATGTACATATTTTGATATATTTGATATTGAAATCCTTTAGAATTATCTTATGGTGAAATATAATTGTATTTCTAATAGGATATCTACTTCAATATTAGGGATTGAGTGAGTTGATAGGGTTGATTTAGACTCCTCTATGGCTAAAAAAATCTTCCTTTCCATTACCGCTAAACTTATTTCATTTCCTTTAAATATTGTTATATTATTTTCGAGCCATATAGTCCAAAGTATTGTATATTTTGATGTATCCCATATTGTCTATAATACCTCACTTTTAAAATTTCTCTACCATTTATTTAATCATTCTTCAATCATGTCATTCATCATCATGCATTTACCAAACATATTAAGAATCCATTATCATAGTTCCTAAACTATTAAATAGTGTCCTAAAAGATGGTCTATACTCTCCTTCTTTTTACATAGAATACATTGTGAAGGGCCATGAAAGTCTTTTTTCATTATATTATTCCAAGATAAAATTTTCCTATGACTAGCGATACAAATAAATTAAATTTTAGAATGCACGGGCTATCTAAAATATCTATCCATATTCTTATGGTATTCCTATTTTGTTGGTGCTTTTTACCTTATATTTGCTTATTTATGTGTATTTTCTTGAGCTATTTAACTCTGAAATTAGCTTATCCATAGTTCCCATCGAAATAATCATTGTTATTATCTTTATGCTCAACTACCTCCCAGCAACAATGTCTAGTATACTTGTAAAAAATCTTCTTTCCATTTGTATCTTCCTTCCTGATTGTTGTATGTAATGTTTGAAATCCTATCATCATATATATCTTGAAGTAATCTCATCCATGGTTTCAAAACTAGATCTAGATTGAGTGATTTTTTTATCACACCAAGTATCCATCCAAATAGAATTATTTTTTAGTTTCCACCACCCATATTAGACCTTTAATCACTTAATCAATTTTTTATTTTATTTTTCCATAGTGTAGAACCTTTTGGTAGTGAGAATGTAGTAAATATTAAGATTGGATCATTGGGATAAACATACTTATAATAGTTTTTGCCCATTGTTTTTTACTCTTATTATGCAATATCTAAGTTATTTTTCCTCTTAGAGCTAATTTTGCATCAGTAAGAACTCTTAAACCAAGACATCCCGTAGTTTTATCATCACACATCTTAGTCCATTTCACGAAAGGAAATATCCTTTTATCATGTAATATTGACCATAAAATTGACCATATAATATAGATTAAACTTTTTTCTATTGATTTTGGCATAATATACAAGGACATATATTATGTTGAAATGGCCTATAAGACTGATTTAATTTATTGTATTTTTTTTGCTAATGATAACCATCTACCTTTTCACATTAGTAGTTTATTCTAAAATTTACTTATAATTGGATTCCACAATTATATCCTCATTCTCCCTTCAAATAAGGGTATCCCATTTGAAGTAACTTGCATATCCCTACTTTGATTCTAGTTGGAGTGTTTAGGAAGTAAAATTTGGATTTTGTCATATTAACTTGTTGCATTGAGTCTCTTTCATATTTTTTTAATAAGTTATTCAAATCTTTGGCCTCATTTTTCCTTGACCTCCAAAAAAGAGTTGTATCATCTATAAAATGTTGATGGGTGATGTTGTTGATGTTATTACTAGACTTAATTCCACTTATTAGCCCATATTTATATGCCTTCTTCAAATTTCTTCCCAATACCTTTGGCATAATGATGAACAAATATGGTGATATAGGATATCCCTATCTAATACCCTCTTAGTTTTAAATGATTTTTTTACTAGCCCATTGACCAACACTAAATATGATACTATAGAGACACAATCTCTAATCTATTTGACCCATTTATTTCCAAATCCAAAAATTTTCTAATACTATAAAAAGAAAATCCTATTTAACCCTATCATAGTATTTATTCATATCAAGTTTTATGATCATTTCTCTCTTTTTTCTAAAATTTGTTGAATGCATTACTTCATGCTACTATAATATCATTTAGAATATATCTCTCTTTCACAAATCCTCCTTTATCTTCTAAAATAATTTTGTCTAATAGTGGTCTTAACTAATTTGCCATCACTTTGGAGATTATATTATATGTCATATTACATAGGCTTATGGGCCTAGGTTATTCCAAAAATTTTGCATCCATCCTTTTTAGAATCAGGCTAACATATATTGCATTTATTTTATAATATATGTATTATTTCAACCTAGATTGTTCCACTATCACCAATAAAGAATCCTTCACTATTTCCTAGTTATGTTGATAAAATATAATAGGGAATCCATCCAAACCTAGGGTTTTACCTTTAACAAAAGAGAAGAGTTGAATGAACTTCTTCCAAAGTAATAGTCTCCATCAATTTTCTATTGTCTTCATGTATTATAACTAAAGGTATTTCTTGCAATAGTTTATCATTAAAAACTTCAATCTCCTCTATTCCTAGAATATTTTGGTAATACCTTGCCTATTTTATTTTGCTCTAGTCTTCAAGACAAACCCCTTCTATTGAATTAATTCTACTATTTTTAAATGCTAATATATGTACTATTGCCATCCTATGAAAAAATCATGTTTTTATCTTCTTCTTTTAACCAAGTTTATCCCAAAATTTCTCATCCTTACTAAAAGTATTATGATATTCACTAAGAAACTCCCTTTCCTATAAGTTTGGATAATTGTACTCATTTAGAATTTTTATAGTTTCTCTTTTAGTTTTTTCTTCTCAAAAATGTTTTCAAAAGTGTACTTGTTCCATTATTTTAATCTAGATGTCATTAATTTAATTTGTTTTGGAAGTGTGATATGGTGAGATTGGGCAAGAAGATATAGAATTAAAAATCAAAAGCCAAGTATTCTCATTCATTACTTATATATATATATATATATATATATATATATATATATATATATATATATATATATATATATATATATATATATATATATATTACATGAATAGATATGATTTGAATAGACATACCTTTTTACAATATAACTTTTTATAAAGTTATATTAATTATTAGTTAATAATAATTAACTATTAACTAATTATTAGTTAATAATAATTAACTATTAACTAATTATTAGTTAATAATAATTAACTACTAACTAATTATTAGTTAATAATAATTAACTATTAATTAATAAATATTAAGACTTTTTATTTTAATATTTAATGGAATGAGGAATTTTATTTCTACTCATTCCTCCCAATAATATGTGCATTGAACCCCAATGCATTCAAAATATGAGGAAGAAAGGAGTTAAAGGATGAGGAGGTACCCATGGGAGAGGCCGATGAAGTGGTACCAAGCACACAAAGGAGGCACACAAGAAGGTTCTTTGAAGTGTATTAATGGTACTCTCTTCCCATGAATCCAAATCCTTCACAATGATGGATTTGATTTTTGAAACAATGGAATCAAGTGTGCCACCATTTAATCCCACTTAGATAGGATTTCCATCTAGGAATATGTTCTTCAACTTTATATATTGAGAATAAGCTTGCATAGAGTGATCATAGTCCACTCCTAATATAAATGGTTGAGCAAAGCAAGGAATCTTATCCTCAGAAATATTACCTTCAAATATATATTTTCAAATTGTTGTCAAGCTTCTAGTCCACTAAACTAGTAACAGAGGATATTTCTTAAAGTGAAACAAGACTAGAAATATTATCTTTTGTGACATACATTGGAGGAGTCAAAGGTGCTTTGTTAAAAAATTCCAAATAAAATGGTCCATCAGGCATGATTATGTCTTTCTTGATCCAAGGAATCTCATATAATTCCTTTACCACTTATTTCCCATTCATGCATACATTGACCCTTATTGTAACAACCCTAAAATATAATTGACTCAAGAGAGATGTTTTTTTTTTACATACATTTTTTAGATATCCACATATCCCCACCTTGCATAAGCCATTCTATGCGAGTGTCTATTGATGTTGTGTCCCAATATTAAGTTGTTCATCTCATCTCCACGATGAGCCAAATTATCCCTTTTTTTCTAACAAAGGGTACGTCCATCTCTACACCATAATGAGTCCATCCATGTAGGTGCCCTAATCATATTGCGAACATAATACCCCTCAATATTTTAGTCTTCCTATCTTTGTACATATATATACTTCTAATTCGTAAGGATACACATTATTAGACTTTACCCATCCATGCTTCATTGTAGTAAGGACTATCCATTAATACAAGGAGTGTGCATGGCTTAATCACCATGATTAGGTTACTCCTAGTTTAACTATTACAAATACCATGAATAACCAAATCCATAAGATAGCATGTAGAATAACCAAATCCATAACAAGTTAGATCTAGATGGTAGTAGAATCAAGATAATAAGATATCAACAATTCAATCACATCTGACACATCTTTTATCCTAGGAAAAACCCAATCTTAAAATATATTCATATTTCATTTATTTCCATTGAGTCCATTACAACTAATCTAGGAATATTTTGATTCCTTTCTTGATAATTTAATACAACTATGGGCAAATCAGGACCTCAAGTCCTTATGTCCTATTTTGTGAACTGATCCCTTAATTCATATTCCAAAATAATGAGAGAATCCCCATATATTCCCTCAAGTGAACTCCTCGTTCACCCTCCCAAGATAACCTCTATCTTTCATCCACACTCAAGAAATATATTTCTTCCATGAGTCTAATGTGTCCATACATCAATACCAAAAATACATAAGATTCATTTCAATAAATTACCTAAGAGTTCATACTCTTATTCAATCAACCACTTATAAAACCAATTTACTTAACCGACTAAGATCCCATACTCCTAATCAATTAAGTACTTATCAAAACCAATTTCTTTAATCAATTAAGAGGCCATACCCCTAATCGATCAAGTACTTATCATAAGTGACTTATGGGGGCCACTAAGAGATTCTATACCCATTTAATCATATACAATAGATCATCCACCAATGTGTAAATCCAACTAATTCCAATCAAACACATCATTTTGCTCAATAAATCAATTAATTACATTATCCATTAATGTATATCACTAATTCATGGATGTACAATTCACTAGCATATTTCTATCATATGAAATGTTTTATCCACTAACGTACTTTTAATAAACGAGATGCATTGTTCACTAATATATCCCTAACTCTCTTTCAAATGAAATACAATAACCACTAAAGTATTCCAATTCCATTCCATTAAGATGAAGCATAATATCCACTATTATAATTCAATCTCATACCATCAAAATTAATATAATATCCACTATTGCATTTCAAGTATACTTCATTAAAATCAAAGTACTATCCTCATGGGACACCCGGTTAGGGCTTTGGGATTGCTTTCGAGAGACCCAGGTTCAAACCATTGTGGGTGTTTGCATGTGTGAATGAGCTTGTGTACAAAAATAAAAAATCAAAGTACTAATATCGACTAATATGCTTCTCATTCATATTATCTAGAAGAAATATACTATCCACTAATATTTTTAACTCATTTAATAAGAATATAACCTTTGTTTAGTCATAGTTTAAAATCTAAAAAAAATATTCCTTTTATTTAATACATAAATCACCTTTCATAAACATCCCTTCTTTTAATCAAAATATATCTAGCCATTAAATTAATTATTTTCCTATTTTAAATCCTCCTTTTTTTAATAGACATAATCCAATAATTCTTTAATAGTCAAAGGTATTTCCTTTTAAATTAAACAGATAAATTATACTATGTCTTTAATAGCCAAAGGTTTTTTAATTATTAAATTAAACATATATAATCCACTATGTCTATGTTTTTATTAGCAAAAGGGTCTTTCATAATTATAAGCATACATAAACCACTATGAAGAGACGACCAATTAAACTCATTCTATCAATTGTTAACAATAAATCCGATCAATAATGGGGGCTTGTATAGGCCACATGTACAACAAATGTGCTTCCACTTGATGTCAGGTGGCCCTTGCTCGATGACTCCTCCAACCACCGAGTGGTGGTCACCAACCAAGGGAGGTGCGTAGATCTTTAAGGTGTGATGCACCTTCTTCACTAAAACTTTTGTATTAAACCCACTCACTATCTTAAAGGTATTTATCGCTAAGCAAGATGATGAACCCTAAAATAAATGAGCTACCACACGATAGTCGAGGAGGGCAAACAATATAAATTATTAATGATGGGTAAATCCATGTGTCAATGCAACATTGTGCCAAACAATAGGTGACCACCAAGTGGGTGGCTCAATATTGACCACCACTTGGTGGTTATGGGATAATGGGTGCTAAGCACCTTTTAGTATGCACTCAACCCTCCGAGTATCCTGTGTGGGATAATTTAATGGGGAGGCCTGATCAACCCTCCCTTGTCCATGCCCTCCATGCATGATGACATCATTCAACGACGGTGCAATGGTGGCATGCAGGAGGTGGGGCACACAATAATTGATATTATCCTGAGGTAAACCTTATGGATACACACTAACTGATGGTGGCAATGACAGGAAACTACCCAAAAAACTCATATGATGGCATAAAGGCTTTGGGTCATTTGAAATACCAATTTGAGAGCTAGGAAAACATGAATTATTGAGGACTTGTAAATGATCAACCATCGACCATATAACAACATTGAGTGCCCCAGTACAATTGATTATAGAGGGCTAAATCTAAATTAAATATTAAGAAAAAATTGAAGGGGTATAAAAATCATTCAATGATGATAAGATTAAATTATAATAATCCCTAATATAAACATTAGGGTTGTCTTATGCAGCCACAACGAAGCTATTAGAGTGCAACAACGATTACACTAAGGTTTTTTATATTAAAAAACCTCCATTCTTGGTAACACTAGCATAGTGATGAAAGCTCCCTCACTCTGAACATAGACACAACCATTATGTTGTGGTGGTGGCGAAGCAGTGATGCAAAAACGGTGGAAGATCTCAACAACAAAAGAGAAAACCAAAACTAAGAAAAAAGGTATACACCTAAGGGATGATATATGCTACTATGTGGATGATTATGGCTGAGAGGAAGCACAACAACACCCTTCAACAACATCTTGAATTGCAAATAGGTCAAACATCTCAGATCTAGGTGTTGGAAACATAGGTTAAAAACTTACAACCATCCATAAAATTGAGAAAGTCTCAACAACCATCACACTGCTTAGAAAGGGACATAGAAAAACATATCATAGATTACTCTGTTTAAAGTTGTTCTCCAGCTCAAACATGGCATACCACTACTGATCTAACCAATATAACCTTAGTGCTAAAACTGCCAAAGGATGTTGAGATCAAAGCAATGCTGATAAAGAAGGTTTTAAGGATGAGCCAAACACTATCCAAAGCATTGAGAGGAGTCTCAAGTGACGTAACAAGCAAATTTTTTCTACACCCCAGAAAATAGAAATAAAAGGAGGTAATCTGAAACATAGCTCCAAAAAATAAAAATGACTACCCAAGCATCCAAGGTTCAAATCAACAAAAGTATTTGAGAAATAGGAATTCAGTATCTTGAGAGTACAAAAAAAGGGCTACAAAGAACATATGGAGGATAATAAACTATGAAAACATATTTAATCAAATGTAGTGCAAACAAAAATAAAAGGCTCTACCTCCAACCTACAACTTTGGTGAGGGTATACTTCTTCTTCCCTCCAATACTATTCCATGTGCTATCTCCTCCTTCGTCCTCTCCATTGTTCCATTTTTCTCCTCCCTAGCCCTTTCCCCCTCCTCCATATTCCTTCCCAAGAGATGCATGTCCCCCCCAAGCTAGCAGGGTAGGCTTCTATTAAGATCCACCTCCCTAGTCAGACCCCATTGACATGGGGCTAATCACTCCCTTTTTCAAAGTAGTCCACTTTCCCTTATATTATGAGATTTTTATTTATCTAGAAATTTAAGAGAGACTTTCATATATAAAACAATAATTTATGACTCTAGCAATATTTGTTGAAGCCATCATTTGTACAAAAGAAATTATTAATCCATTTTTTTTCTAAACAATTTTCAAAAACACTATGGTGGCAAATAACAAAATGTTGGTCTAATATTATAGTGGCTACCCATTAAAAAACTATATGCTTTAATCAGAATCAGACACCTTTCCTTTCTAGACAACATAATCAGTAATGTCCAAGCTATTATTAAATTGTTAGCTTAGTAATATAACGATTAATTATTCTAATCAAACCATTATGCCCATAATAAAATATTAAATATTTTTTCACCAATCAATTTAAAGGTATAGTCAATGCTATTATCAGATTGATAGCTCAACATAGTCCACCTGCAAGTATGGTTAGCCTTGCAAAACCATAACACAATATGTGTTAGGCATTGAAACAATGAAATCAATTATATTTTCATCTCATAAAGGGCCCTACCAGGGCGGGTTGCAACACTTATCTATAGGGCCTCTATGGATTGAGAAACACTCTCAATAGTGCTCCCCAAATTGGCTTTGACCATGTCATATCTACTATCCATAATTCTAAGGCTTGTGGCTAATGAAGCAAGGCTAGAGTCATCATTTTTATCTCGTATCTTGGAGTCCTTAGTACCAAGGAACATTTGAGCACATAGCTCTTTATCATGGTGTGCAAACTCTTGGATATCCTATAGATCCTCAAGATATTTGGGCTAGGCAACATGGTGGCACCTCTTGGATGTTAGAAATTGGTATAAAAACTTTAGATAATGATATTAAATGGACAAAATGTTAAGGCCTCAAATTTTAGAACTCTTTAACATTCAAACGGTCCAAAAAATATAGTCAACCATGTTGAATGAACAAAAGGCATGTCAAATAGTCTAGAAATACAATCAATTGTGTTGAATGTATAAAATGCAGAGGCTAAGTTATGGAGCGACTTGATCCATAGGCATATTGATATGCTTTGATACCACTTATATGGAGAGAAATGGAGAAGAAGATATAGAATTGCAAATCAAAAGCTAAGTATTCTCATTCATTACTTTTCAATATATTACATGAATAAGCACAATTTGAATAGACATGTCCTTTTACAATATAACTTTTCATAAAGTTATATTAATTATTAATTAATAACTATTAACTATTAACTAATTATTAGTTAATAATTAACTGCTAATTATTAATTTAAAAATAGTTAGCTATTAATTAATAGTTAATTAAATTTTTTAATTTAATATTTAATGGAATGAGGAATTTTATTTCTCATCAAAGTGTTTAGCCCATTGTTTCTTGAAAATGTCCATGTTTGTGCTATCATATCAACAAATTGAGGATGGGCTTCCCACATCAACTCATATTTAAAATATGATTTTTTTTTAATTCACTTACCACCATTTTAACTCTTATTGGTAGGTGATATGAACCAATCCTTATCAAGGTACTAATTTTAGCACAAGTGCCTTCATTTTGTAGACACCTAAAACATGTTATTTTGAGGAGACTACCTAAATGGAATCCTTTTAGACCACCTAACCCATATTGGGTAGCCTCATAAAATAGTGGTTCTCACCACTTAAACGAGCATAGTTCCCCATAGATAGTGGTTGTCTCACCCGAATACGACCACTAACCCATGGTCCTCTCACCCTGAGATAACCACCAGACCATGGTCATCTTGACCTGAGATGACTACAAAAATCAAGCGTAAAAATAAGAAGGCACGTAACTAGAAACTAAAATTACCAGTTAACCCATGCATGATCCCAAGAAAAGGCATTAAACAACCCACATGGGCCAAAATAGAAAACACATGAAATTATCAATCGCATGAAATTTTAAAGATGTATTCACTTTTCTTAATGTAAATTGCCTCTTTGCTTTTTCATGTAGGGTGCTTTCACCATTTTTAGCTTCTCTCTGGGAATTCTATAAACTAGCACTCACCCCTCAATTTTAAGCATCCATAATATTTGAATTTGTGTAACAATGTGCTACCAAATTCAATACACATAGTTAAGCTTTCATGTAATGAAGTGCTACCAAATTTTATCCTCCAAGCCAAACCACTACTGAGACCATATTGTCGAACTACTAAAAAAAATTGGAAGTTGTCCTCCAATATTTTGTGCAATCAAATACCCTTGACTCGGTGATCGATCCAACCCATCAATTCGCTCTCTCAGTGCACAATCCATTGACAACACATACAAGACAACACACATTCCTCTTAGGACTGATTTTGGGAAAACACAGTCCAGCGACAACAATCCTCTCATCCTAAGATAACCCGTAGGCAAGGTCATTTGACCTTGAGATGACCCTAGTTAGAGGCATGGTTTTTACTATTTTCTTTTAGAATATCTTAGCTCAGTAATTTTTATCATTCTTTGCATTTAGATGGATTTCATATTTCACATGCTTTGGTCTAGTTTATCTTTTTTCATCACATTTGGTTTCATCTATCACGCATATGCTTTTGATTTGTTTCTAGTTTCTTTGTGTGTAGATTATAAGATCCAACCTATGGCAAAGGAGCATAAGAACCACATCAAACTCACTGCAATGATCATGAGAAACCCACTCCAAAATTATTTGTGATTGCAAGAAAACCATTGAGTGTGCCCAAACATTTTATTTATACTCATTGTATCATGGGTAACATCCCATCAGAGGGGATTTGATTGTAACACATTGAAAAACAATTATTTAATATAAAGGGCCCCATATTTTCATTATTTTACCATCGCGTTTACAATTATTCATATTGCTATCTCTATTTACTTTATTGGAGCATATCAGATGGTGATTACGGTGGGACTACTAGGACCACTACATCAACCACGGCTACATCCATAACTATTTCTTTCTTTGGGTATTGGTCTAAATAAAATAACAGTCCTATGATAATCCCAGCACAAGGTATTTGTCTACTATCCATAACTGATATAGGGAAAGAATCTTTAGTGCATATTAGACCTAAATGATCTAACACTTGTTTAATCATGACATTATGTGATTCTCCACTATCTAACATGCAGTTATAGATTACATATTGATCCCCTAGGTCTGAATTATATCTTAAGGAGATATAGAAAGGTCTGACTGATGATGGGTTCCTAAGAATGGGTTTGGGTTTTTCTATTGCTAAAAAATTACATATATGGTTATTTGGTGGCTCAACTAGACCAAAAGCTCAACACACTTGATCTCCGTATTTTGGTATGGTCATGATTTCTCTAAAGGTAATATTGATTTTATGTTTGACCAACTCTTGACCTACATTAAATTTAGCCTTCTTGATTTTTGTGGTTTTATCAGAATCCAGCTGTTTATGAGCTTCATTCTTTACTTCAACTTCAATAGTTGTTTGTTGATTATTGTTATTATTATGTTTCTTGGCAACTTTATCTTTATTTTGAATCTATTTATTTGTATCAGTTTTTTCAAACTTATTAGACCTATCAAGGATTTTTCTATTTCTCAGATTAATGGCGTGTATCATTTCTAATGCTTCAATTTCCTCAGTTGTTGGAATGATTTTGCCTTATTTCATATTTTCATACCTATTTTCTTGAGGTCTTTTTAGGATTTCTACATTCTCAAGAACCAAAGCTCTGGGCTCTTTTTTTATCTTAGGAAATTCGTCCATTTCTTTTTCAAACTAAATTTATTTTTCTTTGTCATCCTTAGTCCAATAAGCATTTATTCTTATTTCTTCATATGAATCTTCTTCTAAATTACCTTTAGTATGTGCACCCAGGTATATGCCATAGGAAACCGGGTCATGTGGGGCATCACATTCATCACAATAGAATGAAAAATTAGAAACTATATTAGTAGTAGACATGGGTTTTGGGATTGAATCCATATCCTTTGGTCCTTATTTCCTCTTCCATCCATTACTTCCATTCTTATTCCCTTATTCTCAATCGTTTCTTTTCTAGTTTCTATTGAAACTTATCTAAATTTTGGGTCTACTATCACTTTGTGATTAAGAATGTGGCTCACAATTTACTGATTTATCCCTCTCAATCTTGGATAGCCTACTATTGGTAGTGTTGAACATTCTAGTAAATTGAATGGATAACTTTTCTATGGGATCTATCTCAACCTTCTTTAATAGTGAGAACCCTAAATTTTCTATGGGATCTATCTCAACATTTTTTTAATAGTGAGAACCCAACTCTCTTAGGCTTCTTGTCCACTTTACTAGAGCTTGACTCAGGTGTGTATGACTTCATTTTTCCATTGTATAACATATTTCTTTTAATTTCTAGAGCTTTTTCCATACATTAATCAATGGTGTTGGTTCTATGTTGCCTCAACTCATAGCTGAATTCCCTAGGAAAAGCATTCTTTTAAAAGCATATAGCCTGGTGATTAGTGGGTCTTAGATTTTTGGGAATTTTATTCTTAGTCTTGAAAAATCATCTCTTAAAATCCTCCACTGATTCATTTTCTCTTTTCTTGATTGTTGCAATATCTATTAATAGAGACCATTTTTCTTTCCACATATTTCTTTAAAAACACTTTCTTCATGGTTTGAAAGTGAGAAATTTGATTAGCTAGGAGGCAATTAAACCAATCTCTTACATATTCCTCTAGTGTTTGCAAGAATAGTCTGAGAACTACATCCTCATGTTCAACCTCAAGGCTATCTAACGCATATAGAAATCCTTTGATATGATCTTCCCTAGTAACTGTAGTGTTACCTTAGAATTTAGGTAGATATTTGTGAGCTTTGGTTGGCAAGGGATGCAAATTTTAGGATAATAAAAAATATTTGTACCTATTAGTCGTCCATACCTAAAGGTTTTGATTCGACTGTGCCATATGAGGGACATGGATACTAGCCATAGGGGTGCTAAAAACAGGTTTATTGGTAGCAAAATTAACTATGGAAATATACTTTTTAGTAGGTTTATTACCAAAAGAACTAGATCTATTCTGATACATAAATTTCTTAAGAACTAGAAATTTTTGAGAATGGGTAAATACCTCTAGGTCTTCAAATTTTGGGAACAATTCTTTACTGTTGTATTTGGTATTCGCTAGGTCAGATTCTTCTTTTTCTTCTTTTAGGTTCGTTTAAAGTCACTAGAACTTGGGTGCAATAGAATCTCACTTAGGCCAATATTGCTCAACTTTTAAATTCTCTCAATCTCTCAAATATGCACAAATAAATCCCAAAACACACATAATTTCAAAAAAATATGGTTAAACAAATAATATATTTCATGCTATTCAAATTCCTTTTGACCCACAAGAAGATATGTAAGCTCTGGTAGACTCACCTCTTGGCCCTTGTATAGCTAGGTAACTAAACAGGTTAGGTCTGGACACCCTAATATGAGCCTATAATAATATTCCTTAAACAAATAATGCTCAACCAAATTTTAAAATATTATAGATGTGTAAAAACTAATGACCAAGCATATAATTGAAAGCATTTTAGGCATAAAAGTAGACTAGTGCCTTATCCATTGGGTTATCATAGCAAATTTTAATCATTCATGTGAAAAGGAGAGAAAAGAAAAGAAAATTTGATAAACCCACATTCATTCAAATATCACAATCAACGTGGATTTTTAAATCAGTGAGAGAAGTGTTGCCTAAATATTTAAATAATGTAATGTATAAACAAGAAAACACGCACACATTACACTAAAATATGCTAGAAAGTGAAAACCATATGATTTATATTATATTCAAATTATAATGGCTACAATGATAAATCCTAGTAGAGTGCTGAGGTCTTTCAATTAATACAATACAGAACTCACATCGTTCAAATAATGTAACAGAGGAACTATCATCTACTATCCTAATTATAGCAACACATAGACTCTGGCTCCTTGAAGCAGCTCCTAGAAATAATCTTAGGTAGACTACTCGACTCTCGATAATACCTTCACAAAGGTGGAAATATTTTAAGAAAATGGTGAAAACATAGAAAATAGAGAAGATACAATAACCCTTATAGAACACTTAGAATACCTCTCATAAGCTTGTTATACAATTGCTTGATGATGAATCTTAGACGCTTTGGCTTCTTTTATAGCTAGGCTATCCAAAATCTATTATAAATGCTTGGTTCTAGTTTAGCCACGTGTATTCCTCTTAGCTCTATGTCTCTTTGGATTCCTGAGTATGTTACAGCAAGAACAAAACCAATTGATGTCAAATATCAAAATTTATATCAGACTATTGTTTATTCAAAATTATGTGATATGTTGTTGCAACTACTCTTTTCAACTTCTTTTGTCCTAACCACTTTTGATTTTAAGGGGACTCTCAACCATGGTGGGCCAGGATTTTGATTCTATCTTATATTTTTTGCAAAATACGAAGATGTATACATATATTTTTATATTCTTGTTTATCTTAGTCATCTATTTATTTGTCTTTAGATGGACCTTGACTAGGTTGTCGATGCAAAATTTTTAAGGTGAAACAGAGGGGGGACCAAAGTGACGGTGAAGGAAGAAAAGAAAAAATGTGATATTGTGAAACAAAATGTAAAATAGCATGGATGGATGTGGGAACAGTTGAACACAATGGATGTGGAAGACTACAAATAATGGTGGTGCGATGGTGCTTTGTGGAACAAATAGTGATAATGATCAAGAGAGAATACCTAGAAAGAGGGTGTCAGCAAGGTATGAGAGGAAGAGTAGAATGTAAAATGATATTTGGAGGTATTCCAATTGAAAGGAATGATCTGGAGGTAGTCTAAGTCATTTCATGATGATTTATGGGAAAAAAAAATTGGTGATGCATCGATGATGTGCTATTTTCATCAGTAATAGACCAAACTTGGACTTGGGGGCTAATTTTTTAGGTAAAAGCTTTCATTTATAGGTTTAGACATGCGAAGACCAAGCAAAAAACTATATGATCTAGGGATAAGGCATCATTGATGGGAATCATTTATCATTGATGGATTGGTGACCATGTATTCGGATGAATGATAGGCTTATTTTTGGTTTACATTATCATCAATAGAAATGAACAATCACTGATGGATTGATGATGGGTATTTTGAGCAGATGATAAGGATTTTAAAATAACTTAGTTGAATTAATTCCATCGGGAGGGGGAATGGTTATACCAATGATGATGAGACCCTTACTTCGGACTTAAAATACTTTATCTCTGATAGGAATGAACGATCGTCGATGGATCAGTGATGAGACTTTTTCAAGAGTGACGATTGACTTTAATTTATGCCAATGCTTAACATGGTCACTAATTGAAATAGTCAATCATTTATGGATCGACGATGATGGGTTTGGATGAGCTATAGTATATTTTTGGGTTTAGGTTGTTGTTGATGAGTTATTATGGTTGTATATGGATCAACGATGGGGTTTTGGAAGGGTGACGATGACTTAGGATGGTTGGGCCTTCGCAAATATTTTTAGGAAAATGTTAAGGTGAATATCTAGGCATACTAGGTGATTTAAGACTTATGAAAATAAAAACATAGGTGGATTTCATGGTATTTTTGGCCATGGTCTAACCTAGGGATGCAACATGACTTTTAATATTATATCATGGATTTTAAAAGGGAACACAATCATTAGATGGCTTAAATGATATGGGGTAAATGGGGGTTATGGTAATGGAAATGTTAATGGACTAAATGATTTTTTTAAAGGGCATGGACTAAATAATGAAAGCAGACTAACTGATATGAAGCCTTATCAATAAATTTGAGAATAAAAGTCTTAAAAATGGATGAAATGGCTAATATGGTGAGGGGTGATGATATGGATGAACCTTATGAAGGATATGATGAATTAAGCACTTTAAGACTTAGACCTATTATTTCAATGACCATGAGGACTCTCGTTTTTGAATTGGAATGACTCTCTCAAGACTTTCCTCTTTTTGGACTCAACACCACATCCTATAATCACCTAGACACTCAATTTTGCCAACTTTTGAAAACTAGGCATGAAATGTAAGTTGGGATTTTTGAAGCCCAATAACAACCTAATGACTATGGGCACCAAGACTAGATCTAGTTATACACCAAAATAGAGAAGAGGATCACCACTTGGTGCACTATATGGCTATCATTAGGGGTCATATTACATTGGTGAAGTCATTCTTGGAAGACACTCGAGTCTACTAGTACTCCCAAGCTTACATTCCTATCACGATAGTAGAAAAAAATAATGAAGAATTATTTCCAATTTCTTTGGTCATAAAATAAATAGAACGATGGAGCAAAACTAGTTAAATGGAATAGAATAGTTAAACCAAAATCAGATAGAGGATGGCGTCTTAGGAATATACATAATTTTAGAAAAGGTTTAGTAGAAATTTTTTTATGGAGATTGATAACCGAAAAAGGAATATGGCAGGAAGTAATTCAAGAGAAATAGTTAGGCACCTTTTCCTTTGAATATTAAATTAGACTACAAAATAAATCAATTTCAAAAGCCACATTTACTTGGAAAGCACTAGTGAGAGTTTTTCCATTAGTTGGAAATTTCTTGGCATGGAAAATAGGGAAAGGAAGTAAGGATAGGAAAATATCCTTGGCTAAGCATCAAAGGATATTGGTAGCTTCCACAAAATATAAGAGATAATATCCATAGATAAGGAAATATGGTATTGGCAAATAGCACTAATTTATGGAAACAAGGATGGCTCATAGTAGAAGAGCTAACATTGAAAGAATATTAAGCACATATTTGGCATGATTAAATAAGGTAACTAGAAAGAAATAATATAAGACTAAATTGGTAGACTTTCTAATATGGTCCAACAATCTAGCAAGTGTGTAGTACATAGCCAAAAAAAAGATATAATGCAATCTTTGACAATAACAATGAGGGAATGCTTTGGTGGTGGGGTATAATATAGAAGGTAAAAGCTCCCCTAAAAACTAGAATATTTGCTTGGTTAGCTCTAGCTAAAAAAACACTAACATAGGATGTTCTTCAAAGGATGTCCTAGCAAGAACCGTGTTAGTATGTCATGTGTAGAAAATAAGAAGAAACAATGGACCACATTATGGTTCATTACCCTTTTGCAAGAGAAGTGTGGAATTCAATTCTACATTTGACTCAAGGGAAAGGATATGACCTACTAGGAACCTTTTGGATAACATGCAATAGTGGTTCAAATAAATAGGATTAAACAAGTATGGATGTGTCCCTTTGATAGTAGCATGGGTTTTATGGCAAGATATAAATGCTAAGATATTTGAAAGTAAGAAAATTTCACTAATTTAGATGCAAATGTAGATAAAGTCCATTCTTAAAAGTCTAAAAACTTCCCAAAACCAAAATTAGGTAGGCTTATAGGAACACTAATAGTGGATCCTATGAAGCCATGGTCCTTTTTGATGGAGCTTGTGAAGGAAGCCTAGGTAGGTGTGGGGTAGGAGAGGCACTTTACTTAAATAAAATTATAATATCACTTTCAAGACAAGTTTAGGGGAAGGCACAAATAATATGGCATAATGGAAAGCATTGATCCTCTTGATGAGAATAGCAGTGGAGCAAGCAATTACAACTTTACAGATTTATGGAGATTCAAAATTAGTGATAAGTTGGGTTGTAGATCATGTTGAGATGAAAAATGTGCTCCTCAATCCTTTCTATGAGCAAGTGAAATTATTATAATCTTCTACAAAAAAATTCTATACAAACACATAGATAAGGAAATACATTTAGAAACATATGGTATTTCAAAATATGGTTTGAACCTTCTAGTAGGTTCTTCACAAAAGGAGGAAGTAGTTAAAGGACTTGGGGTTTCCTCATAGTCCTCCTCTTATTAAAGATCACATCAAAGATATATTAATATAAAATAGGATTTTGGAAGGTATCCTTGCCATTATTCTATATAAATATATGCTTTAGAATAGCGTCAATATTTAGAATTGAAACCTAAGTCCTTTTTTCTCAAGGAGTCATTCAAAACCTATGTTTGATTAAGAAGTTACTCTTGCTTTCCACCTGTTAGTCCTATTATTAGGATTTTGTTTTTTGATTGTAAGCTAATTTTAAGTTTTTATAGTAGGGAGGCTATTACTCCTCTCAATTCAATTCAGACTAGCTCCTAGATGGTATGTAACTAAAATTATTTAGGGTAGTTCATACCCGTAGCATTATAATTTGTTTTAAACTCAAAAATGAAAATTATGGTTTTTTCAAGAAAAAATTTGAGAGCCTAATTCATAAATATAGAAGAGAATGGAAATAATAATAATTGTGTCTAGTAATTTACTAGTTAAATTATAAATATGATAAATAATATAGATTTTGAAATTGTTCAATAAACAAATGAGGATGAGCATCAAACCTTGTCTAAATTGAATGTGAATAAGAATTTAATCGATTCCTATGCAATTTTCAATAAACATACATATATTCATTGATAAGCCCATTATTTGATATTTTCAATAAGATATGGAAGTTCTTATATCATCTTAAATGTATAATATATTCAATTATTGTTATTATAGCATTAATTTAAGATGACCACCCATCACAAACATACACCTTATTTTTTTTAATTTTAAGTTGAAATGAACAATATCATGAATGGTACTACAATGGAACTAGTTTTTTCATAGTGATTAAGAACTTATGCATCCCATTATGGGTTCTTTAACCATTCTATATGTAGCATGTTCAAGTATTTTAAGCAATAATTTTCTCAATAGTGAACAACTATTTATTTTGTGATAATAGCCTAGCCAATGAAAATAGCATTTCTTTAATTTGGGTATGGAACTAAGCCAACTTATTGCAAGTGCTTAGAACAATTATGTTCTTGTAAAATATAACATTGTTGTTATACCTTACATTTAAATTTAGTCAATTCCCTCTATCCCCCTTTCCATCCTCATAAAAATACACCTAATTTTATTAAAGTTTGACTTGGAATGAATAGTTTCAAAAATGGTGTTAATATTTCTCTAACTAATATTTTTGTAGCACCCATTTAGTGACCAAAGCATCAACTTAGTGATATAATAGTATGAAAAAAAAACACTAGAAGCTAGAGTGGTGTTATATTTTTCCTTCATAAAAATTTTACAATTCAAATATTACCACTAGCTTAATGTAAATTGTGATCCTACATCATTAAAATGTAGTATCAAACCATTCTATAACCACTTCACCATCCAAATGGTAATAAACCTTAATGCCTAGATCCAACTATTAAAGTATAGAAAAATGCATTAGAGTTTCAATCATTATTATCTTGATTAACATAAAAATAATCATTTAAATTATCACCAAGTCCTTATAAGAATTTCAACTCAACAATTTAGTACAAAGTAAGATTAGTAAAAAAATTATTATATGAATATTAGTCATAGTATTCACTAATTCATGTTATTTTCATATCATACGGGTTTTTATTTAACTCTAAGGCATGTAATCCATGAGCTATCAAAGTTACACACAAACCAGTTATGCATCATAAGGCAGTTTGAGTTGATTTATCAATCATGATTGATTTGGTTGAGCTAAGAGGGAAAAGACAAAGAAGAAATAAAAATCTAAATTAAAAAATTAATAAAGAAAAAATAATAGATTTACAAGATGAAATCAAACTGTATAATTTTGTATGCAATTATCCTATTTGTTAGCATTAATCAAGTTATTATGTCTTTGCTTAAATTATTGAGTAGCCTTGATAGGCATCCCAATGATATTGGTGACATACTTAGAGAAATTTTTAGGAGAATCTGAATATATTACTTGCTTAAAACTAATTAGCTCTTTGAAATATGAAGAATATTTAAGGCTTTGATTGTTTTAAAAAATGACTACATAGTTAATGTTCTTAAGATTACAATATGAAATTAGTGAGAGATGATACATGAAAATGTTTTGCATATAAATAAAAAAGACAAGGGGCTAATATTGGCTTTGGTGTTTTGTGAATATATTAAGAGTAGTCATCATGATCATTCAAAAAAAATTAAGGGACCAATCAAGATTGGATTGTGCCATAATATTAGATCATTAAATCACAAATTTATATAGCTTATTTGAAATATTGTTTTATTTAAAATTACACAAAAATTAAATTATTTGAGTCTTGATTATAATCATATTATTAGACAAGTGTGATATATACAAATATACATATATAGATACATATGTGTGTTGTGGGGGGAATAATAAGAAACACTTTCTTAACATAAAATAATTTATTAACAATAATAATCCTAAAATAACATTTTTTTGTAAACTGCTTGCGGTTTCCATTGGACATGACTCTCATCAGAATAACAAAATGTTTCATTATTGTCAAGTCAATTAAACCATATCTAGTTTACCTTTTTATCAAAGAAAAATTTCATCTTCCTTTATATCAAATATATTCTTTATTTTCTCAAACTGTTAGATTTTTACAATCAACTCATTGGCATCATTTTCATTCAAAAATAAAATCTCACTCAACAATTTTCTTTCTAATACTTGAATTTCTATAATACAAAGACTAACATTGCACTAAGATAAATTATTTGTTACTAAGTTTCCTTCTCTATAGATATGTTGATATTTCCAATATTATTTTTCCAATAATAGTTGATGGACAATAAATAATGTTATGTTTGAGCCAATCCCCATAGTTTTATTTTCTTGATAGAATTAAAATAATTTGTGAATCCCCCTCAATTGAAATATATATTTTTTCTTTTACAATGGCAATTTTGATCCCCATAAGAAGTTCCCTAGCCTCTACATAGTTACTAGTTGAAGTTCCATATGATTTTGAGGGGGGATTTTTGTTGATTTCTTGAAATCATTTTTAAAATTAATTGTGATAAACCCAACTTCTATACATTTCTATTTTACCATATATCGAAAATGATCCTTTGTATTGATTACATTATCACAACTATCCTTGATATATATATATATATATATATATATATATATATATATATATATATATATATATATATATATATATATATATATATATATATATATATAGTATATGTATCAAAACATGTAATAAAGAGCATAACACCTTCTTTTCCATACTTCAGAACTAATAATGATCATCATACTGTAAACATTTGCAAGAGATAATAATATGATTCCAAACTTGGGCATGATTTTGAGATTCATTTTTAATAATTTTGTTATTCCTTTCAAGACATAAATTCTAAAAAATAATGGTAGTATTAATACTCCAAATAATGCATAATTTTTAGTATTGAAACAATTAGTCAAGCATTTTATTAAAATTTTCAAGGTTGATGAAGCTACCCAATATATTCTTATTCTTTTAAAAAAGCATCCCCAAATGGTGAAAGTAAAGAGGTAATAAAGAAGTAAAAGATAAAAAAAAAAATAGATCATTCTTACATAAGGCACACTTGAAAGGTCCATGATATTATTTTCTTTGTAGACTCTCACCTATAAGAATATTGCTTTGGACTACTAACCAAGAGAATTTTGAGGTCTAAGGGAGGGCTTCAGGTGATCAAACATAATTCCAAGGAAAATAGGATGATTACAAAGAGTGAAAATGATAGTTGGTGAAACTACATATTATAGATATTTTAGATAAGTAGAGATGGATTTATTGGTTTTAATACCAAGGCTTGAGTCAATGTTATACTAATGATACTAGACTAGTGAAGCCATGTTGATGACACCATTATGCTTTGGAAATTGAATGGAAAGCTTTGTACCAAAATATTGGATGTGGTTCGAAGTCTAGAAGGTGATGGAAGGCTTTGACAGTTGATTCCTAGTGCTTCTAAGATCTATTTCAAATTATTAATCCACTCTTATAAAAATAGATCCTATTAATTCTAAAATTAAAATCAAACAAATAAAATTTTGTCAATCGAATTTCAAGTTAGTCATCTCCCTTGGTGAATAAGCTAACCTTCTTTGACAATTTAAAATATAACAATCTCTTGAATCCTAGTGCACTTGATCTAAGTTTTTCGCTATCTAAACTATGGTTGTTGGAGAGGTACAATCAAAATCTCCTGAGGTCTAAGTATAGAATAAGATGTAGCTCAAAAGAAATAGCACCTACCAAATTGGTAATGATGTATGGTCCATAGAAAAGAGGTATGATATCACAATATGCATATTAGGTATGTTCTTACTAAATATGAAACCATCATATGTCCCTTTGTTGGTATTGATGCAATGCATATTGCTTTTCATGGGGATATTTATGCTTGGTATTATATTGTACGATCCTAAAAAGCATACACCTAATCTAGTAACAATATAAATCACATAAAGCACACAAGAATTGATGAATTTGCAAATAACCAAAAGAAAGGTTTCTTTTATTGATTTCCAAAAGAATCTCAATTACAAATCCATACCTCTAAGGTACCCAACTTGATACAATGTTACAATCATAATAACTCCCTCGCAAGGGTAGATGCAATTTGCAGACTCTATAGAATGACACAAACTGCTCCAAGGTGTCGATGATCTTCTTCTCCATGATTAGAGGTATTTTTTGCATTGCATGTCAAAACCCTGTTAGTCCTGCGTGCAACAAACAACAAGAAGCATCAGTAATAAAGGATGCCTCTCTTGATGAGGCTTTTTGAGGAAATTGCCTGAAAAGATGATGTTATTAGCATGTAATCAAGAAAATGCAAGAAAGCTAATAAACCTATGCAAAACATGAAAAGATTCTATGAAACATATAAAGGAAAACCATATGTATATATCTAATGGCCTACTTACCAATTTGAAAGCATGGAAGCATGAAAAATATTCATTAGTATCCTAGTTATACTATTGAAAGCAAGACGACAAAACAAGTTAACTCTACCAGTTAGAAATCACTAATAATGCAATTAAACCTAAATTATGATTAATCTAATACCATTAACAAATCCTACAATGAGAAAGTAAGATAAACAGTGATGATACTCTAACTGTGGCTCTGTGGCACAGTGAGAGCTATTATCCATGGTTTACAATCGTGGTGGAGCTTGAAGTGTGCTTGTCCTCCAATTCAAGGACTAAATCTTTGAATCCTCTTGCCAAATTGATGGTCAAGGGTTGCCTCTATGTCCTCTGATAGATTTGGCGGTTGAATTACTTTGATTGCATGTGAAATGGATGTAATTACATTTCATGGCTCTCTTAATATCCTAAGACCTCCATGGCATGAATTGCCATTTCAATCTTTCAATTATGGGTAAGAAAACAATATCACAATGCAATTAGGTGAGTGTTGAATTAAACAAGGCTTCATTGCTCAAATTCACCTATGCATCTCCAGATAGTTTCCCCAATTTGGATGGGGTTCTTATAGCACCTTGGAGGGCTATGTCCTACTTCATGAGGAAGACAAGATAAATGTTGGGCAGTTAGAGAGCAGTTGGAAGGAAGCTTCTCTATCATTCTGCCCTCGAATCGCTCGAATTTGCAAACAATTGGCCGTTTGAAACCAACTTTGACTCGATCAAAGGCCAATAGATTTTGAGGTCTGATCATGGCTGACAAGCGTGACTAACTCCACTAACCATGGTTGTCAGTAACGTCTAGCACTAACTAGGTAAAGGTGCCCAAATGAGTGGTTAAAACCACTACTATACCTTGGTATCTGTCCAAGGTCTTCCATATGGTCTTCTAGCATGTTCCATATGAGTAGTTGCCTCGACATGACATGTTTTAGGTGTCTATAGATGCCCCTTTTGAGATGCGTTATGAGATCAAACAATGCTAAGAAAAAATAAACCTCCTAAAATGATGTCATAGGTTGCATGATGATCATTAGTCTGATCAACATTATATGCTCAGGGTCCAGTAAAAGGATGCACATCCTAGAATCATTGCTTCCAAATGGATGAAAGGCTTAAATTTGCAAAGCTTTGGCAAGCTCTAGCGATGATCGGGTAGCTCAAGATTACTATAGGCTTTCGTGCCATATAGATCCGAAATGAGGAGAGATACTAACTTAACTATCATATTTGTTTTTCCCCAAAAAAGGGTAATCTTATGATAGTCATTGGCAATGATTCATAAGATGAACTTAATTTTGACAAGATCAAGAGATCTACGATCAAGGGATCTTCTGTTGAATTTGATTATGATTATGATATTATGACTACCCCCTCAAGCAACGAGTCGATGAGATTAGGACAATTAAATTAAGTGATGAGTTGCTTTACCACTATGAATGACTTTGAATAAAATAAGATTTAGCATTTGATAATTGGTTAGGCCTAATCAGCTATGATTGCAACTGTTAATAGTAATTATATATTTCTATCCCATGGAGCGATCCAACCGTAATGGCCTTCTTAGGGAATCAAAATTATAGCAATTCCAATTAGGCATGTGTTGAATCACATTTTTTGATGATCTACTAAAAATATCATAGAAGAAGTGATATGATTGCTTCATTCCCGTGGAGCAGTCTGGCCGTCTGGGCCTTTGTAGGGTTTGAAATGAAGCATACCAATTCAATCATGACCAATTTGCCCCAAATGTCCTTATTGTAATTTACTCATCCCGTTGGATTGCATGGAGCACAAGTCGATGCAACCTCCAAGTGTATAGGGTAAATTACTAGATACGAGGTGCATTTGGCTTTTAGTTTATCTAATTTTTTTGTTATTTTGTGATTTTTTTTACAATTTTGGTCATGTGGGTATTTTTAATTTGGTATTCAACAGCTCTCCACGATGGGATTTTTGATCATTTATTGTAGTTTGCTAACTGCGTTTGACAACAACAACTAAAAATTTCAAATTTATTAGCCGCAAGTGATACTCGTAGTTGAAAAACCCTAATTTTGTGATCGCGAGTGTCAGCCATGGTCAGGAAAAAAATAGGAAATATTTAAACTTTTTCCTATCATTTTCAACGTCATTGTCTACTGGCAGCCTTGCAAACTTGAGTGCTTTGGGAGGTGAGTCAACAATTCTGACGTGAAGTGTTGCTAAAAATTTCACCTCACTACCATCTTAAATGATGGTAGCCTAACCTGGAGGAGCCGGTGTGACTAAGGTGGAAGCACACGAAACCCTTGACCATTTTATTTTACCAGGTTTTAAAATTAACCTCACTAATTAATGGGTTAAATTAACTTCATTAAAATGTCGGTAACAAACCTCACCCTAGTTAGGTTTAGCTTAGGTTAGCTTAAGGGGAGGGGTTTTAATTTTTTTGCTTTTTTTTTTTGTATCTTTTTTATCTTTATTATCTGTTGTTTTTTGGGGATACAGGGGTGAGAAATGACCCTAAAAAGTCACCCTTGCTAGCCGCGACTGGCAGGCACGGTCCCTAATTGGCAAATTGGGGGTCGTGACTGTCAGTCATGGCTGTATTCAAAATCCAATGGTCATAATTTTGATCGCCTCCCTGATCGCGAGTTTGAGCCGCGGTTAGCAACATTAGCCAAATTTTTTAATTTTTTGATTTTTTTAGTAGTTTTAATTGATTTTGTTTATTTTTAAAGTGCGTTTTTCCATTGTTTTTGGTGTTTTGAAAAAATTTTATTTGTTTTATGTTTTCAAACTCATTTTTTGATGTTTATGGTTGATTTTTATTTAGTTTTTTTCTTTATTATATTAATTTCTATCAGACCCTGACTACGAGGATGAGGGAGTCAGAGATCCTTCGCAACCTGTGTGGCACCCTTTTGGTGGTGGATCAGGTATGGTTTGGGGTTGTAGGATTTGGTTATGTCCTATGCGTCCCTTCCATCAGGGCTGATCAGGCATACATGATCACATTGGCTCGACGCTGGAATGCACGGACCAACACCTTTCACCTGCCTACAGGTGAGATGACCATTACTCTAAAGGATTTCTACTGCATCTTTCGACTCCCACTGTATGGTGAGGCCATCACATCTTTTCCAAACATGATGAATGGCATAGTTTTTGCTTAATTCTTTGGCCACCACAGTTTTGCAACATAGCAAAATTTAGACCATGTAGGGGTCCATATTGATCATTGGTTTAGATAACGGGTTTTCACTGAGCGAGCAATCATTTTCATGCACCTGATTGTGCAGATCATGCTACCTGACACATATGGAGTGAGGTTCCTATGAAACCTCCTATCTAGGACTATGGAGGGGCTAGCGAGCCCATTTGATCATCCTTTGATCCTGTCCTGGGGGAGTGCCCTACTAGCATAGCTCTATAATGAGTTGTACCAGATTACATAGAGGAGCAGAGTTGGCATCGGTTGTAGTCTACTACTACAGATCTGGGGATGGCATCACATAAATATCAAGCATCCCACTGGCCTACCTCATGATATTAGCACCATTGAGGAGGTGCACCAGTGCTATGCGATATGCTGGCCTCGAGAGTAGGAGGGCCTCTAGAGTAGGTCTCACATATGGGACCTAGCACACTACATCAAACAGTTCACAATACTACAGGCAGATCAGATTGAGTGGCACCCCTACTTAGATTGTCCTCCATGTACGAATGTTGATAATCGACTATGTTGGGTATGTAGAGATAGATGGCTTCTCAAATGCAAGTTTGAGATATGAGAGTTATTCTACTTCTTATGCATCACCCGACAGTTTGGGATCAGGCAGGATATTTTGGAGATGCCTACTATCTACCCTCACCTCACACTAGAGAGAGACTTGACATGGCCTAGGGTGACTCCATTGGGTGATGAGGATGATGACTTTTAGGAGTTGATTTTGACTGATGGAGGTACCACTCCTGACTATGACACTTGGTGGACCCTTAGGATATGGTAGGACTTTGAAGGTCACTTAGATAGGGTAGTTGATGATGTTGTAGATGGTGCAAAGGGCATAGAGGTTGATCCTCATAAGCATCGAGTCCGTCAGAGGACTAAGGGTGGCTAGGGATAGTGGTCTGCAGAGGATGCACCACCGATTGAGGAGGAGGATGACTATCTCAAGAAGGATGAGGCACCACCAAAAAATGATGTTGGGTAGCTCAGGGCCTAGGTTGCTATTCTACAGACTCAAGTAGGCTCCTTGTAGATGCAACTCTTACATCGAGACACCACCATTACCACTTTACAGGCAAAGGTGGGGGATATCCAATCTTGGATCATAGTAGGGCAATCATAGTGTTCAACTATGAGGAGGAGAAGACCCCTCTACAAGCTAGGAACACAACATAATATGCAAAGATCCATAAGGTTATAGGGCAGCATATCCTCCTGCAGTCATAGGTAGATGCTATGACGACATGGATTGCCACACTTCAAAGTGGGAGGTCAGATCCTTCCTCATCACATGTTTCTCTAGTACCTCTAGCTACTCCAACAATACCAACAGTGCCAGTAGTGCATGGATTAGCAAGAATGGACCAGGGAGCAGAGATCAAGAGACTCCGGGTCCTGGTGCAGTAGCACATCGATGATGGTGCACAGAGTGCTGCCTACATCTCTACTCTAAGAGGGGCTATTGGACTGCTCAAGGGTGATATTCTAAAGATGCCCACAGCTTTAGGGTCTTAGAGGACTCACACTCGAGAGACAGGCCAGTCATTAGCTAGCTCTAGTCGTAAATCTCATAAGTCAGAGAGGACCTCTAGTGCCAACTCGAGTAGGACTCACAGGGATGGTAGAGGCGACATCGAAGCCTCTCAGGGTGGGGGCGCAGGAGTTGTTACTTAGTATAGATATCATATATGTTATTATACCATTTTTGTGTCTAAGGTTAAGGACCTACACAGATGTAGCCTACAGACATTTTTGACACATGTTGGTATATTGTTTACTGTCTATTTTTTGATACACACACACATATATATATATGATCTGAAATTGAGACTCACTATATGTGTAGTTTTATTATTTTTATTATTTTATGTTTTATGATATGCATATGGATGCAATTTTTAGATGTGATGCTTATTTTATGCTATATGATGTGATGTATGGATGACATGCACTAGATAGATGATAAATGTATGACTTTAAATGCAATGATATATATGTGTATGTGGACTATGTATGATGAATGTATATGACTACGATATATGATGTTTAAATGCATGTTTGATTTACTGCACTTGTGTGCATTTAATTTATACTATTATGACATAATCTATGTCATGTATGTATCGTATAATTTCTTTTTTTCTCTGAGAATATATTTTTTTAAATGGATATGTATGATTTAATTTCTTAAAACATCATGTATAAATGGAGTATGAGTTTGACAATACGATGGATGACACCACCGAATGTATAACAATCATGAGATGTAATTGTTGTATCTTATTATATGATTTAATCAATTGAACACCCATATGTGAGATGCAATGATGTATTGTTTATGTTCATAAGCTTTTGTAGATTAAAATAATATGTATAACATAGTCAATGGCCATTTAAATATAATTTTTGACATCCATCTGGTATCTAGCCTATATTACAAATAATTTCTAATCAAAAAAATCATAAAATAAAATTGATTTTTGATGATTGCATTAAAAATTGTTTGCTACTATTTGGAAAATTTTGAGGTTTTCCATGAGACTCAAACACCCTAGTTGACTTATCAAAAGTTGTATACTAACCATACTAGGCTTTTGAAACATAAGGTTTTCACTAGGATAGACCCTAACTGTTCATTATCCCTATGTGTGCAAATGAGTATATTTAGATAAGGCATAAGCATACCCCAATGTCAGGTGGGATTCTTTCAGCCCATTACTAATATTGGGGATCCTCAAATGTCTATCCAATCCTAGGTTTAGATTTTAGTTGAACTAGACTACTAGGCAATACATGACACCTGAAGCTAGCTCTTCCACATTCAAACATTGGTCTACACAAAAGCAAAATGCTAATATATTAAACATATCATCATGTGTAAGGTACGGTAACATTGATAATTCCAGGGATTCAAGCTTGCCCCCTTCTTTTCTTTAATTTTTCGGGATACTTGCTCATGTAAAGTGATAATAATCACTGTTTATTTTGTATTTCTCTTTTAGTGATAAAAAACACTATTTATTTTGTAATTTCCTTTTTTTATTTTTCATACATATATCTTTTTTTTTAGCAAGGGATTTGATACTGATAGGCTTTCACTTTGAATTTGATCTTTATTTGATTTGATTTTTGAGGATATAACTTTGGAATTTCACTTGGGCAATTCATTATGGTATTTTTCTCCTTTATTTGTAAGCAAGGGATTTATTCAAGTAGGGGGTAAGCTTATCCTTTTGCCAACTGTCAACCTTTACCGAACTGTCCGCACAGGGGAATAAGCAAGAATAAAGTTTTCACATCAGGATACCTGATCCCGCTTTATAGTGTTCATCTTCCCCTAGTCCTTATTAGTATTGTTTAGTTTGTTTATTAGTGATAGAATTATGATATGCTAAGGGCTATACAAACTAGACCTCATCTACAAAAGCAAAGCAATATTTCTACCAAACTCCTCAGAAGACCACTAAGTATGGTTGAATGATTGGAAAACCTTAGTATATTCTTCATAGCAACAACAAGGGTTGTGTTGAAAAAAACAATTACTCACAAGGGTGATAAATGGATGAAATAGATAATGCATAAATGAATGATTGAAACATAAATGTGGTGTCGTTTGTAATATTGTAAATACAATTTATCTTAATGCAAGTGTGACGAATGAATATGCCTAAATGCAATGCAGTATGAAATACATGCGGTAATTAGAAAGTGATGATTGGAACCTTTTACTGGATGACCAAAGGCCTTATAGATGCCTTTGGGGCCTTTTGATGGTTTTAGGCATAAAATGCTTTAAGATGAAGGATTTTGAGAGGTTCAGGCTTTTCAACCCTTCAATAAATGTTAAGCGATATGTCCCAGGTCCAACCTTCTCAGATATGATATAAGGACCTAACCAATTAGCCATAAATTTGTCTTGTAGTTATAGTGGTAGACTTGAATTTTGTTGGTTCTCTTTCAGCACAATATCACCAACCTCAAATTCTCTCAGATGGACTTTGATATTATAAGCTCGTTTTAGGTGCTCTTGATAAATACGAAGATGCTCGAGAGCATTCATGTGACATTCATCAAGTAATATCAATTGGTCTAGGTGAGCTTGTCGCTTAGTGTCGTCATCGATGAACTCTTTCAATGTGATGTGTAGCATTGGAATTTCCAACTCTAGGGGTATAATGGCCTCAACGCCATATACTAGTGAAAATGAAGTTGCCCTAGTGGGTGTACGGATGCTAGTCCTATAAGCCCATAACACAAGGGGCAACTAGATGTGCCAATATTTGTGGTGTTCTTGTATCGTCTTTTTCAAGATGGAAACCACTATCTTGTTTGAAGCTTCAGCTTACCTGTTTTCCTACGGATAATATGGAGTTGTAAAACTATGTTTGATCTTATACTTGGACATCAAAGCCCTCACAATTTTTCTTGAATGACGTTCTATTATCTGAAATTAACTTGGATGGTATCCCAAAATGACTTATGATATTGGTGAGTATGAACTCAGTAATACGCACTCCAGTTTTTGTTGTTAACGGGATTGCTTCCACCCACTTAGTAAATTACTCAATAGCCATAATAATAAATGTATGCCGACCCAATGATAGAGGAGATATCTTACCAATGAGATACAAACCCCACTAAGTAAATGGCCAAGCCGCTTGAATGGGTTGTAAGGCTTGTGATGGTAGGTGAGCAATATTAGCATGATGCTAGCATTTGACGTATTTCCTAACATACATATTGCAATCCTTATCCATAGTGGGCCAATAATAACCCATGTGAAGGATGCGCTTGATAATAGCCATATCACTGAAATGGCCACCGCACGTATCGTCGTGAGCTTGCAAAATTTCCCAAGATGATTCTTGGGGCTCAAGACAATGAAGGAGGACTCCATCGTAGCTTCGATGATACATAATATCTCCTAACAAGATATATTTTGTCACTTTCTATTTAAATGTGTGCTTTGTGGTACACGATAATCCTTGAGGGATTACACCAAGCTTAAGAAAGTCGTATGTATGCCACATCTAGTTTTGATAGCTCTCAGTCTCAACTTACAAGACAACATGTTCCCCTTGTGATTCAACATTCGCAAATGCATATTGGGAAATAACCTTATGGTGAATGGTAGTACCACTTCCTATAGGATCCTGTAAGATCAAAGACCCCCACAATGCTCTCTTGAGAAAATATATGGCTCTGTAGAACTACTCATGGTTTGGTTCTACTTGAATCATGTTGATCGACTCTTTGTTATACAAAGCTTCACATTGCACAGTAGAGTGTGACAACATTTTTACATGGATGGTAGTAAATTTAGCAGATGTATTTTGAGGGATTAAGAATCCCAAATATGCCATAGTGTCTACAAATCTATTCAATGAACGAGGGATTACCTCTTTGTCATACCATTCCAATTGAGTTAAATTATTATCAACAGGATATTTGTAAGACTTCAGGACAGGACAACACTAAAAAATCCCTTCACTTGGTTAACAATGAGAAGGCAATCACCAAATATATTTAACCTTTTGATCTTCATGGCAACAGTCGTATGGAGGCCCAAAATTAGGGCTTCATATTCGACATTATTGTTAGTGCAAGGAAAGTCAAAATTGAATGACAAGGGCATAGGAGCACCTTGCAGTATGAACAATACTATTCCTACACCACCCCATTGCTCACACTTTGAACCATCAAAGAACAAAGTCATATCAATTTTTTTATCTGGCTCTTCAGGTTTGGGTGCTTCTGATAAGGCAAAAACTACATCATTAGGAAGCTCAATGGTGAGGGGCCTACTATTTTCGAGAGGTGTCTCAACTAGTTGATCAACTATGACCTGTCCCTTAATGGACTTTTGGCTAATGAATTCCAAATCAAATTTTGTTAATAGAATGATCCACTTTGTATTACGTGTATTATGATACGTCTTACTCATCATATAATGCAAAGGATTTTGTTTTGATATGACATACGTCATATGACTTAACATATAATATCGCAATTTCTTTGTAGTGAACACTACTTCTAAAAACAATTTTTCCATGTATTCATATCCTATCATGTAACTCACCAAGGTTCGAAAAATGTAATATATGGCCTTCTCTTTGTCTTGCACATTCTTTTGGGCTAACATGGTCCCTAATGTAAAGTCATTTTTTGATATATAGCATAAAAGGCTCATCTGGTCTTGGTGGAGCTAGCACTAGCGATGTTGCAAGATATTTCTAAATCTTAGCAAAGGTTGCTTGAAGTCCTCGTCCCAATTGAATGGGACCCCCTTGTGTAGCAGTTGATTCATGGGTCAAAATTTATCTGATAACTGTGTGATAAATCTCTTTATGGATGCTACTTTTCCCTAAAGGCTTCTTAATTCCTTGATATTTGTGGGTGAACGCATTTCTAAAATTACCTTTACCTTCATTGGATCAACTTCGATGCCTCACTTTGAAATGATGAATCCCAAGAGCTTTCTTGAAGTTATTCCAAATGCGCACTTCTTAGGATTTAACCTAACATTATGCTCTATCAAGTGATCGAAGACCTTTATCAGGACCTCAACATGCTCTGAATGCAGCAATGACTTTGCCAACAAGTCATCGATGTAATCTTCTAAGATCTTATGCATGTAGTCATGAAATATATATGTCATAGCCCGCTGATATGTGGCACAAACATTTTTAAGAGTGAATGGCATAACCTTGTAACAAAATATCCCCCATGGCATTATGAATATGGTTTTATGCTGGTCTTCAAGCTTAATCTAAATTTGGTTGTAACCAGAAAAACCATCCATTAGAGAGAACATTTCATGATCCACAGTTGCATCTACAAGATCATCTATGTTTGACAACGGGAACGAATCCTTTGGTGTTGCCTTATTAAGGTATATGAAATCCGTACAAATACAAATCCTTCCATCAGGTTTTCCTACAAGCACCATGTTTGATACCCATTTTGGATAGTCAATGGAAATTACAAACTCTACATCCAGTAGCTTCTACAATTCATATTTAACCATTAAGGCTACTGTCAGATGCATCTTCCTGAGTTTCTGCTTGACTTGCTTCTTTGATAGATCTAGCGAAAGGTTATGAGTAACCAATTTTGGATCTAAACCTAGCATGTCCTTATAAGTCCAAGCAAAGAGATCAGTTCTCTCTTTCAGTAGAGGTATGAGGTTGGCACACTCATCGGGAGATAAAATTTCTCCAAATTTAACCTTCTTTGTATTGGTGGGATTATTACTGATGTCCACTTCAAAGGTTTCCTCTACTGATATGTGGGATCCCCCCTCAAGCTGATGAGGTTTATGGATCAAGTGGATGTCATCTACTGGATTTATGGGTTTCACATTGGAACCACCCTCAACATGATAAATATCATGTGCACAACCTAGCACAAAGTGAAAAGGTTGTAATATTTCTTCATTAGGGGAGAAATCCTTAGGCTCTAGTGGTGAGTCAGTGTGATCCCAATAGATAGCATCTACATTTAGATGCAATGGCTTGGAAGGATCGGATGGGTTGTGAAGTGGAATGGTCAAATCAATGGAGATCATATTTATGGAATGGATCATGTCTCTAGGACCACGTGCATGTGACACTAAGTTTGTATAGCTTCCATCCCTGAGATGTAGTTCTGGGGGTATGGGGATATCTGGATCTGGTCTATGGACAGACTCAAACACATGATCACTAGGCTCAAGGAGCTCTTTGAATGTTGGCGGATCAAGGAAGACCATATGATAAATCCTATCCAAATTAGGTGGTCTTCCTCTGAGGTGAGGATCAATATTGATATCTCTGTACATATCCTCTGTAGTGTATGATGCATTACGATGACGCAAGGAGGTCCTAAATAGGCTCTCTCTATTTCATCTTTATCATCATTGTCATAATGAAAGCCCTCACCACTACCTACTAGAATTGAGGAGTTGGGAAGATGGGGCCCCCTATAAGCCAACTCCTGATAGCTACCATTGCTCATGGAGGATTGATCATCCTCAATGACTATCTTTGAAGGTAATAGATAATATAAATTAAGAGGGCCTATATAGGCCAACTCAGTCTCTTCCTCATATTGCTCATTTTTTGAGGAATCACTATTGTCATCAATGTCATACATGCAGCTACATCCCCCTCTCTCAGAGATGGACTTTGTTATGTCCTCGTCATAATGATATTTTGACTCATAGTTTACCACTGTACCAACATTGTAAACTCATAGGCCTGTGTCATCGACTACTGAATGTATTTTCTCACCTAAGTTATCTCTTGGGATATGCTCTGGACCGGTCTCCACCAATATATATTTGTGATATGACTCAAGTGGTTCCATAGTGACATAAGACACTATCTAGTTGTCCCAATGAAATACAAAAGGATTGGGATGATAATGATTAATATTGACTTCCTCCCCCAAGCTAAGGTATAGGCAATCCAGAGATGTCGCAAGTAGTTCATCCTCCCCTCTAACATGATATCCTAACCTGAACATGTCTGTAGGTAGTTAATACTGTGATTCATAAGACCTCCTATAGCCCTACTCAGATAACCTAAGACCATAACCATGCCAATGGTAACGTTAAAAATATAATAAGGTGTACTCTGAGTTAGAGAGGTAATGCACATTCATAGTGAATTGGTCATCATCATCTTCATCCATGGGGGTGCGAGATGTAATCTAGTCTAGCCCCCCATAAATGAAATTATTTTGGTTAGGGGGCACCCCCAATGGTACCACCATCCCTATAGGAAGGTGATGGGCTTGCATTCGGCCCATATCATGTGCAGTATCGATGATCGATGTGAATGTCACATTTTGCATGATGCACTCCCCCAATCTAGGGTTAACCAAATGAACTATCACCTGTGGTGCAGATGATCCTGCTAAAGATGCAGGTGAAGAAAGTTGAGGTGCCTCTTCGAATTCTCCTTGAGAATTCTCTACTTACATGGGAATAGAAACCTTGATCACAATTGGTTTGGGCACTCACTTTATCTCTTTTTCACCCATATTTACTTTTAACTTCTCATCATCTTGATGCCTTATAGATGCAGACAGTCTGATAGAAGCAGATGTCGTGTGCTTCGATCGTTGAGATGCAGATGTTGCAGGTTTTGCACACACTTCCTTCAATTTACCTCTTGGATATTTTATTGGCATCACTATTCGTATGTCCAGGTGCATTGAGGGGAGCATGAAATCCCCCAGCAAATCAGGTAGAATCACATACTTGAATGGTTCCAATTGATGTGAGTCGGCTTGGCTTGTTTCTCAGTGCTTTTCTTGTTCCATTCCTTCCTATTTTTGAGTTTCAAGTTACCCTCCTGCAACTTTGATGTCCTCAATCACTTTGGATTGCACCAAAGCCTCTTCAAACAATTGATACTGCTATAATTGTAACAATAATGAAATGTGCTTTATGCAACTTTTCGTAAACATCCTAGTTAGTTTAGTAGTAGGGATGGAAAATGGTAGCTTTGCCATCATCTTTCTCCATAATTTCTCGTAATCCATAACTAGTTTGTCATCATGTTGTATTAAAGCAACCAGCTCAGTTAAGTTCACCTTCTTCTTTATGCCAAAGAAAAAATGTTCAAGAAATGCATCAGCTAGTTGCTCAAAATGGGTGATATTGTGCTTGATTTGATTAAACCACTCTCGAGTTGGACTTGAGAGGGTCGTGATGAAATTTCCTATGATCAGGACATCGTTGCTTCCAATCTAAAAGAACATGTCTAAAAATCTTGTGATGTGCTCTAAGCATCTTCTTCTCTAAAATTTTCTAGCTTAGGCATTTCAAAAGGCTCGAGATAAGCCGAAATGGGCACTGATGGGCATAAAGGTTCATTATGAATCTTATTTAAGGTTGGTTTTTGATAAGTTGTTCCTTAATTTTCTATAGCTTTAACCTTTTTTGCCAAGACTTTATAAGCCTGGGAAGATAAGAACTCTTCTATTGATTGCCTTGGAGGCACCTTTGGAGGTACATTCATCTTCGATTGAGTTGAAGGATTAGGCTCATCCTCCTCTTCGACTTGGGAGATTTTGGGATACTCTTGATCTAATTTATCTCCCATTTCTTCTTTGTACTGCCTATGCCCATGATGCTTAGGTGGAAGGTGCCCATCTCTATGTTGGGATGTGTAGCAAGTACAGGCATCTATATACTCAAGGTGCAAATCAGGTTGCGAAGCAACTCATCTGTCAACGCACTCCTTATGCTCACTATGGGAATGTAAACCGATACTGACTAGTTGATCCTCCATCTCAACAAGCTCCTTTTGATCAAGGATGTGTTGTTCACGCATGTGTTATTCATATAAATGTTGTCTTATGAACCTTTGCCTTTGAGTGTTCTCATTTTTAAGGTATTCTTGCTCTGCATGAACATCCTCTAATTGGTCTTGGAGGATCTAACTTCTCTTCTCTGACACCATATTTTAAGATCTATCTATGTGATTAGCCATATGAGGCCTCTAGTGTGTGTGTTATGTTCGAGAAGCTTTATGGGTGTGTTCCCCAATGGACGGATCTGCTACACTCTTGTCCTTGTATTTGAAGACAACATTCATGTCTAATTGTTGCCTAAACTTGATGCCTACATGAGATGCAAGGGAACGCATATCTCGAGAGCATTTGGAGTACTCTTTAGGTTCTTTGAAAATCCTAATGGTACTACCACTACGTACACTCATGGAGCAAGAAGGCGCAGGAGTAGGCTTGTAACCTAGCTACCCTAGAATCTTACCCAATCCATTCAACTATATGCTACACCATGTCTCATGATGTGGCATACCATTGGATCCCACCTTGGATACATCTATGGTGATCATACAAGGCTCACCCTTATTGGGAGTTTGAGTAGGCCTACGCTCAGCAACGACCCTATTTTTTTGTCCCTGAATGGGTGGATCTTGAACTCATATATACTCATATGTTGGGGGCATCAAGCCTCCCTTAGCTACCAGACGAAGGGGTACAAATCTAGATCCCTCGATGACATACTCTTCAACAGATCTTGTGGATGCATGTGGAATACGATCACGGTAAATACTAACATGTTTGAAACCCCTAGTTGGGAATCTCCCTGCTCTGATCTATGTCTAAATGAGTATCTAGTAGCTCCTCATACTAGTCTAGTCTCAACAAGATCCCCATACATAGAATTTTCCCCTCTAATACTCGTCGAATGATGTTCGAGAGGATTCTGTGATTAAGAGTGTTGCATGTCTTGTTATGCATTATATGGAGCGTCAACCTTGACCTTGGATATATGACCAGGCCGGCCTCTCCGTGTAGCTACCATAGTGAGTATCCTATGTCTAGATTTGAATTTTATTAGCACACAAAAAATACAATGGTGATTATCTCTTTAAAGCTTTAATTGAACCCTAAACTATTTGATGTATTTTGTAATTTTTTGTATCAATAAGTACCTCTCATCGTGTTTTCAAATATGTTGATGATATACTCAATTGTTTAAGTGTTTTCACCTGCATGCTCGTAGCTTGACAACCTGGATATGAACTCCAGGTTGCATAATCCTCCTGAAATGTGGAGATGAAACCCACACCCAAGAAAGGAGCACAGGTCCTACCAAACCCTCACCCAATCTCACCTAGTCAACATTATACCTTCTAAAGATAATTACATGCAAATTTTCTAGGCTACAGATGGTTCTTGGGTTCGGTATTGGTCTAGTAACAAAAGGTTCGAGGGAGTTGGGCCAACAGATGGAAATCACTGCCACCATCATTGAAACCCTACTAGTGGTTGGATGTGACTTCCAACTCACTAGCGTTTAAGTATTTCATGGTGTGTGTGGTTACTTTTATTTTGCATGAAATTAAATGCATAAAACAACACTCATGACTCTTCTATATGTGATGCAAATTAAAAAGAACGTTAAACTTTTAAAATTATGCATGATTAAGCTATATGAATTTTCAAAGCAAATGTACACTAATGACAATGATGAAGTGGCCACTAGATGGACCTCACACAAGTAAACCAACATACAAGAAAGGCCTAGACCTCTAGAGACTAGGGCGGACTGCACTCAAAGGTTTGTTGTTCCTAGCAGCGACTAGTAGAACCTAAGAAAAATATCTAGGAACTCAATGCATTTTTCTTTCTTGTCGTATTCCCTAATCATGCTAGCAATTTTGACTTTATGGAAAAACACAGATAGAGAAATAGGGAAAATTAGATAAAAATAGATCCTACCTCAGATCCTCATCCAATTAAGCTTTTTCTCCCTACTGTATGGCCTATTAGATGTTGATCGCAGCTCTGTGGTATGGTTGAGACTGTTACCTATGGGTGTGTACCACGGTGACAACTTTTAACCATGGATGTCACTCGCGATTAGAAATTTTCATCACAAACCCTAAAACTTAGTTATATGTGGTATTTTATGCAGAATTCCCACCGTGATTGCCTTCTATACGATCCTAAAAAGCATACACCTAATCTAGTAACAATTGAAAATCACATAAAGCATACAAGAATTGATGAATTTGTAAATAACCAAAATAAAGTTTTATTTTATTGATTTCCAAATGAATCTCAATTACAAATCCATCCCTCTTAGGGATACCCAACGTGATACAATGTTACAATCATAAGAACTCCCTCGCAAGGGTATATGTAATTCGTAGACTCTTTTGAATGACACGAACTGCTCCAAGGTGTCGATGACCTTCTTCTCCATGATTAGAGGTATTTCCTACCTTGCATGTCAAAACCCTGTTAGTCCTATGTGCAATAAACAACAAAGAGCATCAGTAATAAAGGATGCCTCTCTTGATGAGGTTTTTTGAGGAAATTGCATGAAAAGATGTTGTTATTAGCATGTAATCAAGAAAATGCAATAAAGCTAATAAACCTATGCAAAACATGAAAATATTCTATGAAACATATAAAGGAAAATCATATGTATCTATCTAATGGCCTAATTTCCAATTTGAAAGCATGGAAGTATGAAAAATATTCATTAGTATCGTAGTTACACTATTGAAAGCAAGATGACAAAACAAGTTAACTCTAGCAGTTAGAAATCACTAATAATGTAATTAAACCTAAATTATGATTAATATAATGCCATTAACAAATCCTATCGTGAGAAAGCAATTAAAATAGTGATGATACCCTAACCACGGCTCTGTGGCACAATGAGCACTGTTAGCCGTGGCTGATAGCTACGGAGGATCTTGAAGTGTGCTTGTCCTCCAATTCAAGGGCTAAATCTCTTAATACGCTTACCAAATTTATGGTCAAGGGTCACCTTTGTGTCCTCTGATAGATTTGGTGGTTGAATTACTCTGATTGCATGTGAAATGGACGTAATTATGTTTCTTGGCTATCCTAATCTCCTAAGACCTCCATGGATTGAATTGCCATTTCAATCTCTCAATTAAGGGCAAGAAAACAATATCGTAATGCAATTAGGTGAGTGTTGAATTCGATAGGGCTTCACTACTCAAATTCGGTTATGCATCTCCAGTTAGTTTCCTGAATTTGGATGGGGTTCTTATAGCACCTTGGATGGCTATGTCCTAGCTTCATGAGGAAGCCAAGATCAATATTGGGCAATTAGAGAAGTTGGAAGGAAGCTTCTTGATCATTTTCCCCCAAACCGTTCACATCTGCAACCAATTGGTCATTTGAAACCAATTTTGACTTGGTCAAATGCCAACTAATTTTGAGGCCTCACCACGGTTGACAAGTACGGTCAGCTTTGCTAACCACAGGTGTCAACAACGGCTGGCACTGACTAGGCAAAGATGCCTAAATGAGTGGTTAAAACCACTGCTATACCTTGGTATCTTTTCAAGGTCTTCCATATGGTCTTCTAGCATGTCCCATATGAGTAGTTGCCTCAACATGATGTGTTTTAGGTGTCTACATATACCTTTGAAGTATTCCATGGAACTAGCAATATACTTACTAATTTTTCTCAATAAATTTACTTTCTTTTTCAATATTAGTTTGTACATAAGTGGTGTCTCTTATCATGGGTGAATAGAAATAGAGGTTAATTGGTTCTAATGGTTGGAACCCCAAGCATGTCTAAAAATAATTGAGACTAGTAGAGTTGTGAATAGCCTTATTGTAAATATGTTGAACATAGGATAGGTTCTCATCCCATCTGCATGGATGTATTGCATTGAACATCCTAATTAGGTGCACAATCATGTGATTCATCATATTGTTCTTTCTATCTATCTAAAGATGAAATTTAGTTGATCAAAGGAGTTTTGTATCCATGTAGGACCAAATTCTTGAATAAAAGATGCTAAGGAATACAATATCGTTATTAGACATAATTATCTATGGTAATATAAAATGAACATAAACATGCTTGAATATGATCTTGATAGTTTCTTCACTTTATATGTTTTTATGATAGTGCATGAGGATAGTTATTTTAGAGAACATATCCACTACCACATACATACAATAATTTTTATGAGGATTGATTGGAATCCTTAACATGAGATCCATTAAGACTAAGTCCCAAGGTTTTTCAAGTATGGGTAGTGGAATATATAATCTAGTTTCCTTTTAGAATATTTATAAATTTCACATGTTGTGCATGATCTTACATACCTATGTACATCATTGAGAATATTAGAACAATAAAAAAAATTTACAGTATAGAAAATATTTGGGCAATGTCAGAGTGTCTTACTATTGGATAATAATGTGATTCCCAAATGGTTTTCTATATTTCTCTTTTCGGTATACAAATGTATCCTAATATGCAAAGAAGAATTTCCTAAAGATAAAAATAAAATAATGTATTTTCCCAAGGGTAGCATATGATGAATATTGGAGTGATTAGGATCAAAGTTGTATACACATGATCAACTTGAGGTCTCATGACCATAAGCAACAAGGATGGTAATGAATGTAGTTATTGGCATATTTCAATGGTATTCCATATCAAGGATGGTTCTTCCTTTCATATAATTGATGTTTAAATATTTTTTTAGGAATGTTGACACTTTACTGGTGGTCATTCTATAATTTGATCTATATATGCATAAATTATACTGGTTTGTGGTCTATGTATGTGATTATCTCCTTGCCTAATATGAATTTATTCTAATGGTGGCATGCTTGGACATTAGCATATATCTCATGACCATGCATAGGGTATCTCTAAACTACATGATTGAAAGCTTCATTATGGTAAGTGACTAGTTGCATGTGCTAAGTAGTGAAAATAAAGCCAAAATGTATAGTCTTGTTGAGTGGTAATTTTACCCAATTACAAAACCACACTCATAGTTAGGATTTTTATTAGAAAACCCTCTCTTGTAAAGAAATTGAAATTTCTCCAAGGTTCCTTTTACTTAATGTGTGTTGGTATGCTTGTGAATATGTGTCAAATAAGTGCTAGAATACCTTAGTGATTTACAAGCAAATGTTAACAAGGGGCCTGTGTTGGTATTACTTTATTATGCTATGCTATTTATTATTCATGAAACTTAAAATAAAAGAAAATGTGATTGGCCCTCATATGACCACGATGTAAAGTGAGTTAATTCCTTTTATATTTAAGTGTTTAGGTATATTTTATCTTCTTTTAGTTAAGAATATTTTTGAATAACACAAGATTATACTGAGAGGGGGGGTGAATAGTATAAGATAAACTTTTACTGTTCTTTCTAATTTAGTATTATTCAATGTTATCAATTGCAATAATTTTCAAAAATAGTATTAACCAATATCATCAATAGCAGTAATGAAACAATGCATAAATCATCACACACATGAGAGACATAGATTTAACGTGGTTCACCCAATGTGGGATACGTCCATAGAGAAAATATTTTTTATAAATTTTCTCAACCAATATCTTGGGAACCAATTCCCAATTACAATGTTTATGGGCACCAACCCAAATGAGACACCAATCCCCTATACTCAAGTTCATGGACCTCTATCCATAGGATACCTCAATCTCATTTTTTCTAATTCAGGGAACTCTATCCACAGGATACCTCAATCCTATCTGCTTTGGTTCGTGGACCTCTATTCATAGGAGAAATCTATCCCATTTGCTCTACTCTTCTTCAAGCCTTTATACAAAGCTTGATAAAATCTATTTACCAAAACCTACTCTTAACTCTGCTCAGATCTGCCTCAAGCCTTCACACAAGACTTGCTCAAATATGCTTATCAAAATTTATTCTTTACTCTACTTAGATCTGCTCCAAGTATACACACAAGACTTGCTCAAATATGCTTACCAAAACTTGCTTTAAGTCTTCTCACAAGACTTTCTCAAATCTACCTCAAACCTACTTTTAGTCTTCTCACAAGACTTGCTCAAATCTACCTCAAACCTTCTTCAAATATTCTCACAAGACTTGCTCAAATCTACTTACCAAAATCTGATCATAACACATGCTCAAATCTGATCATAACACATGCTCAAATCTTCTCATAACACATGCTCAAATTTACTCATAACACATGCTCAAATCTGATCATAACACATGCTCAACTCTGCTTCAATCTTACTCACATAAACTGCTCAAACATTCCCAATTCTTGCATACAAACAATTTTATATATCATTTCCAAAAGTGTTTTTCTTGACTAAAGTAGTTTAGACATATTCTACCCATAATTTGTTTAACCTCTTGAACATATAGAGAATGATATGTACTATTAAATTCCCAATACGTTTTTCACATTCACATGTCTCACATTTATTTTATTTTAATGGTAGCTCTAGTCTAGCACTTTGATAATTGACCTTATTATGAATTTTCCACTAAAAAAATAATGCACACACTTGCTTCACAAATTTGATTTCTAACACTTGCTCATTAACTTTTCAATTTCACTCAAACCAATGCATAAATGCTTCAAAAATCCATTTAACAATGATGCACAAATTTATTATCAATCTCTATCACATATGTTTACGACAATGCTCATGAAATCAATCCTTTTATATCCACATCATATAACAACACACATATTCTTTCAAAACCAAAACACCTTGAGAAGGAGTTAAAACACCATACCTCACAAAGTTGCCTTGAAGAAGATGTGCCCTTAAAAACCTATCTCAAAATAATTTTCTTTCTTTGCAACTTCAAAATGGGGTTAGCAAATCTTCTTTTCAAAACATTCATCCTAAGATCCTTTCTCAAAATATGTGCACAAGAATGCTCAAGAATAATACTCTATAACTTTCCTTTTAGTCTTACAAAATAGAGCTTGTAATAAATACTAAAACATCAAATCCCTCTTTTCTAATATGTTGCAAAAATACAAAGAACCACGAACATAGATACACCTTATATCTCTTTTATTTAAGTGACAACCAACCTTATAAATCTTTCACTCAATGTGCAAAAGCTATTTTCAAATAATCATAAAATACTTTATATCTTCTTCAAAAATAATTCTCTCACACTTTATACAAAACACAAATTTCAAGCAAGTCTAATACACCTTATAACTCCCTCTTTAAACATGCAACCTTAACCCTTTTTCACACTAAACAAATACAACTTTTAAACTCTCAAAACACCATAAAAATTCCACTTTAAATTCAATGCAGAAAATAATACTTTCACACCTTATGGTCTCCAAGGTAAAAATAAAATCAAATTATTTCAATGCACCTTGTAAATTGTCGCAACCACCTCAATCAATGCAAAGCAATTTAAAATTTAAGTACCTTATGCATGATGTGAATTGAAACTATGACCTCCCTAGTGCAGCGCTTACCATGCACCTTTAACCAACTGTGCTACCACTATAGTTAGAACCAAAAGGAATGCTCACAACTTTATCTCTGCCCTTTATGCACATCGAATGGAATGCCCTACGTTTTCCTCTCTACCTTTTGCACACATCGAAGGGAATGTCCTACATTTTCCTCTTTGCCCTCTATGCACATCGAAGGTATCCCCCTCTATGCACATTGAAGGGGATACCCTATGTTTTCTTTTGTGCCCTATGCATAATCAAAATGGAGTGCCCTATGTTTTCCTTCTACCTCCTATGCAAATTGATATGGAGTGCTCTATGTTTTCTTTTTGCACACTTCTTAACAATCGTTGGATTTCTCACTTGTCGTTTGCATCGTTTATTACAAAGTGTTTCAATCAAAAATCCACTAGATATCTCTCTGTTGTCTGCATCAATATATCAATCAAAGTTCATTAGATATCTCTCTGTTATTTGCATAAGCACACATGTATATTTCAATATCAATGCTTACACCCATAATGGAGAAGTGACTAATATCTATATTGCATAAGCCAAGAACCTTAAAAACATTAATAACCTCGACACATCCTTGAAATCAAAAAATGGTGGACCTTAAAACCTTTGGAACTTTATAATATTAAAAAATATTATACCAATCTTATATGTTGGAGCCTAAATCCTTTATAAATTTGAGTTATAATATTATAACATAATCGTTTTGGGCCCATTAAAATATCTTAAACCTTTTGGATAAAATAATATAGACTTGTGGCCCATGTAAACTTGGTTCTTCATTATGTAGAGTTCTTTTATCTCATGCCTTTAAACCTCTTTGTTCCAAGCCTCTTAAACCTTTTCTTTTATAATATTTAAATAATATATTTAAATATTATAGTCCTTAAGAATATTTTCCTTGCTTTGTAATAAACCTTGCTATATGTGTCTTGAATACCATGCTCTCTTTATCATCCAATTATAACTACCTCATGTAACTTTTGACATCAATGACAACTCAACTACTCAATATTTCTAATAATTTTAAACAAGTTTTATCTTGCATTATTAAACCCTACTTTGAGCATAAAAGAGAAGACTAAAATCTATCTCTAAATGTGAATCTGAAATGATGAATGGATTCATTTAATGTTGCTTTGATGAATGAAAATAAAATAAACTACATGGTTAACTTTAGAATGTAATGGCCTTGGAATGCCATATAAATTATCCCTCTTTAATGAAATTATAATTTTCATAAAGAGAAGCTAATTTATTGTTTTAAATGCAATAGCCTTTGGAATGTCGTATAAATTACCCCTCTTTAATGAAGTTTTAATTTTCATAAAGAGAAGTTAATTTATTTTTTGAAAATGAACATACAAAGCTTTGAACTTGACACTACAAAGCTTTGAAGTTTCTCTTTCTACTCTTGGATTGACAATACTTGTGGGCGTACTCTTGCATTATATGGGCATAAATTTACTTCATGCCCAATCACATTACAAATGTGGAAATAGTCATTCCTTTGACACTTCACACTTGTATGGCCTTCTATTTTGCATTTTGTGCACCACATATCATTTTTTTTTGGTTTGATCTTTTGTTCTTTTATCAGTTTAACAAAATCCTTACGAAATTATGTTATTCTCTATTGTATAGTGTCGTCTTCTCCACTATATGAATCATTTGACTTGGGATGAGATAAAATTCTTGTATACATTTATTTTGATTCACTCTCAAAATTCTTTACATGCTTCAGTGCTTCTTTATATGTTTTTGATGGTACTACCATCATCTACAAACCACCTCTTTACTAGAACGTCTGCCAGAGGCATATGCATATTATCGACTAATTGCTTTAGCCTGCGGTTATAGGACTTCACATCTTCATCAACTTTTTACCTTTATCACACAAAGGTTTGTCACAATGTCTCCATCATCATTCAAAGGTCGAAATCCTTCGATGAACTTCTTCTTTATCTGATTCCAAGTCTAAAAATTTGTGGTATTTTCTCTCTTCAAATACCAATCAATTTCCAATCCTCTCAAGGTAGCAGGGAATAGAATTACCCCATCCTCTGGTCTGTCCACTCCATTTACTCTCCAAATGGTTATGGAAGTTCCTATGTGTCATGTGGGGTATTCCTTACCCTCACATAAAAATGGTGGACATCTTTGTTTGGCTACCCTATTAGCCATATTAAGAGAGTTGTGACTCTCACTTGAGGTGTCTCGTGGAATATCTAACTGATTCCTCCTTGGGGGTGTCTTACTCCTGCTGTCGTTAAAAGTGTCAATTCGAGGTAACTTATTTTATCCTACAACTCGATGACCAAACTATTGTGCGTCTTCACTTAGTGATCTCCTTCACTAATGTGAGGGAGATGGTCTTGGTCTTTCCTCCTGAGACCTCACGTCATGTTGCTCTGGTGCCTGACTCCCACTCTCTGCATTCCATTGTAACCCTTCTGCAACTTTCTTAGGTGTCACCATTCACTCTCCATCCTCTTGCACTTTTCCTTTATCAAACCTTTCTACTACGCTTTGTGGTTCTTCTTCCTTGTCTTCCATCTCTATCAACAACGCCTCAAAGTCTCCTTCTTTTGATGTCCAAACTTGCTCTATTTTTGGTTCGTGAGTACTCCAGTATAAGTTACTTGTGTTTTCTCTCTAAGAAATCCTCATGCTCCTTCTTACTAGGATGTTTTCTCATGCTTATTTTCTCCCACGGTTTCGTGCACTGGTGTCTGTCATTCACCTCCAACTTGTAGTATCACACTTCCTCAATTTGACTCGTTTTAACAAAAATGTCAGATTCGATAAGGAAACGACACCAAATGTAGCATAGGGATGTAGTATTCCTAGGTAGGGAGGTTATATTTTAGGGCTAGGAATGATCAAAAGAAAATTCCCCACTTGACTACCAAATTTTACAATTGTACCATCCTTTGAACTACCCCTTGCGATAGTTAAACAACTTGTACGGATGTCAAAGTCTCACATTGTACGGTTACAGATCGTACATGTACATGGGTTGCACACTTTTGCACTCATTAAAACTGACATATTTGGTTTTGGAATCTACCATACATATTTTTGTAAATATTCAAGTTGACTTCCTCAAACTTCCAAATCAGGTAAGTCGATCTATGTGGTTCATTTTGCCAAATAGGGTAAGTCAACTTTGTAAGATTTGTACGGACTTTGGTGTACGATCAACGAAAATTGATGGTACATTCAGGGGAAAAATTAGATACTCTAATGCCTCAATATCTCTTAGGGATATTTTGTAAGGTTTTACTATGCCAATTAATCCATTCTTTGGGTTGGACCAACCATCGCAAAGGAGCTTGAGAGAGATTCCATCTATCCAATTACGCACAAAAATCATACAACAAGACTCGTAATTTTATTCTCCATATTTCCATACTCATATATCATCCCTCAAATTCCACCAGTTCTAACCTCTATCAAGGAGTTGCAACAATGCATAAAACTAAGCTAAAATAATAACCAAAAAACACACATGCATCAAGATTCCATTATAGATCATCAATCATCATTTCTAGGATCGTACATGATGTGTAATGATGTAGTTCCATTCCATTATAGCATAATTGTCATTACAACAAGGTTATTATGTCAATCTCTTGCAATAACTTAGATATAAGTTAGCTATTACAACCAACAAGTACTTTATTCTACCTCTTAGAAACTAGACCTACAATTTTGAAAATGGGATCTTATATAATATTTCCCAGGCTATTCTAAAGCGGTTCTTGAGGCAATTCATTACTTACAACTACCCATGTACAACTAAATTCATTAATTTGACCTTTTACTAAGTTTAACACCTTAGTTAGCAAATCTATGTGTCATTTCACTATAAAATTATATTTCCCATGCATTTGGATGAATTTCGGTGTGCCTTGTATGATTTGTCCATCCAATTGTACAGTTTGCCTTGCTCCTACCTGTATGATTTATAAAACTTGGGTAAACTACCACTTATACCAAAACTATCAAAATTGAGCAAATACCTTTTGATCACTTCTTCTAGGAGGTGGATTTGCTACCTACATATTCAAAATATGAAATCATGCAAAACTTGAAAATACAAATTCCTTTTAAAAACTAAACTTTGAATAATTTTTGTAATTTCAAATTGGATTCAAAATAAAATCAAAATTGCTTCAAATAAAAAATTCAATCTTATTCTTGAGACTTATGCATCTATTTTTGGAGTTTTTATTGATTTTTATTTTTTTATTTTATTTGTAGAATTTTTAAAAAATGTAAAAGGGAAGGAGTAGAAAAATAAAACTTTAAATCTGGAAAATGGACCAAAACGTTGAAAACATTAAAAGACAATTTTTTGTTAGTATAATGCTACCCTATCCTACAAAATCATAGATGTGATGATTTCTGAATGTAACCTAATTTAATCGAAGTTGCATTCACATAGTCTAAAATAAACTAGGTGCAATCTTCAAAGGAGAAAAAAATAAATTCCATGATTTTAAGCATTCGATAGTGTAACTATTAATTGCATTAAACACTAAAAAAAAAAAACTCCTCCAATTTTTTTAACAAAGTGCAAGTTGTTGAAGCATTTGCATTTTCAAAAAAGATAATATTCCTATTTTACAAAAACTTTCAGCCAGCCCCCAAAACGTCTAGTCGTATAAAAATTCCAACCTCGTTTTCTGCTTTCGATGGTGTATTTAAAATTTTAGATTGTTATTTTGTTTCTCCATTTCTTTTGACTCTTTGTTTTCACCTCTTTTGGTTCGTTTTGAAGTGTTTTATTTCATCCTTCATATAGTAACATTTGGTTCTTCATAATTGCATGCCACATAAAACAATAATACTATATAATGTAATTGTTATCCTCCTATTTGCAATAAGGCTAATTGTCGATAAACCTGTACACTCCATTTGCATAAATTTTCACAATAAAATCTTGTCTTTTCCTTTTTATTTATAATGTCCATTTTATTTTTTAATAATGAGGCCACCTAGGCTTCTATTTTAGCATTGTATTGTCATTCAGACTATTTTATTGACTGCCAAGTCTTAGAAGTTTTCTTACACTACCTATCCACATGTATCCATGTATTTTTTTATAGAAGATGTGCCTAGACCACTGCGCTTGATTCATGTGAACATGCCTGCGATTGGTGTGACTTTGGGTGCCACAAAATCTATAAAACAATCTAGAATCTTCTAATATTCTCCTCTCCAACCATGCAAATGAAGGCTTTGACAAGTTTGGATAGTTGATGAATTTCATGAACTACGGTGATTCTTCCTCAATAATGAACATTCATCTCACCAAGGGCCGATCGGATGCACATAATTTTGATTCATACCCATTGTGCATTATTTTATTGAGGACTAATCAATTTATTAGTACATATGTTGGGAAATCACCCTAAAATTTCACCCCATTAGCACCATATCATTCCCTAACAATTTATGCAATTCACACATCTATCTATGTAGTTTTCCTTTTAGCGATGAATGCATATTTTAGCGGTAGGTTCTAGTGCTAATACCTCCTCACATCTTACTTCGCTACTGCATCTAGTTGCAACATCCAAAACATATCTATCTTAGCTATCATAGTTGTTTCACTATAAAGGGAGAATGATTGTATCTACATTGCTAACTTACTGATCTACCTTTCTTGCCATCATCGTTGTCTGCATAGTCCACGTTATCCCTATCATCTAGCATGGTAAAGGAGTATTAATTATTGTTTATCTTAAAATACAACCTATTGTTGGGTACCACGATCAAAATGAGCCAAAACCAGATATTATTTTTTATAATTTGTCATACGTAAAGTATTAGTCTGATGGCATCCACTTGTTGGGCTACCTCCATGAGCTTCGAGAGCTCTAACTACACTCTGAACATTGCAAAAACTATGAGTGATACCTATCTCATCCACCCCTTAGAGTAGACGCTCATTCAAATATTTTGCCCATGCATATATAAGAACTAACATTGCTAAAGCCCTCATCATTGAGTGTGACGTTGATTTTTCAAACCGATAACCTTTACCAGAATACATCCTCAATGCCAGAATATATTCTTTCAAGTAGACCCAATGCACCTAGTCAAACATTTCTTCCATTATGAGCCTTTGCAATCACGTAATCATTGTATTTATGAATTGCTTTCCACATTCAATAATATGCCCACCTCATCCTTAGGTCGTTCATCTACCCACGTGTAGTCTACGTCTGAGATAGACTATCTGCCACCTGGTCCATTGTACTTTATCCACGTATGCGCTATCCAAGTCCATCCTAGCATGTTGTCCATGTAACCTAGATATCCAAGTTAGTCCCTACATAGCCCAAGTTGATCATACAAATATGTCGCTACCCTCCAAAAATGCCATGTCTGCACTAAGTATCTTTAAAACCATCCTCAATACTTGTCCATGACTATTATAACTTATCCCAAAATCCTTAGTCGTTTATATATCATCCCTTAGGTGAATAAAGTATCACAAAATTTTCTACACTTTCTACCTCCCTTCATCATTGTATGCCTTGTATGTTATAGCATGGTTGTGAAGGATAAGATAAATAATGTAGTGAGAGCGTTGGTCTATGAATTTTCACCCCGTGATGCAACTACCATGAATTATTGGGGACTATCTACCTTAGGCACTGCATACACGTCCACCTCCATGTAATGTGTCAAGTTGATTCATCATTGTAGTCCATCATCATTCACGTTCTTAGTCGTTGGTCATGTGTCATCCACCATAGTCCTCTTTGTTAGGTTCCATGTCAACATTATTGCCTTGGTGTCCAATATTGTATTTGGTGTGTAGCTTGAATCTACATTTTGTGTTCATCCATTGATCAGACCTCTTCGAACATATGTTATCATTGCCTTCTAGCTGTCATGATCCCTGTCAACGTGTCAAGCCTATGTCATCCATGTTCATCGTGGTCCAAGCATGAGTCCACTGTGTAGGTCCCCACGTGTAGGCTATCCACTCTATCCACATCACCATGTAGATATGGTTAGCTTCTTCTTAGATTCCATGCATGCACCTTCTGGTGATTGTGATATTCTCCTCGTAAAACTCACTCTAATAGTATGCTTGTTGGGCCTCGTAAGTTTCAAACCTGTTAAAACATGGTCATATAATGAAGGAAACCATTAAGAGTATCCCTTTATCTTATACATGATGAAAATTTAAATAAGTCATTACTTTATTACATAACAAATCACTTTATTTTTTGGTAGGTTAAATATTAAAAGTGGGTTTTTATCAAGGATCCAAAAACCTTATTACAATGGATCAGAATGTAACACGAAACAATGGATTGAAGCAAAATAAAACACTAGAGAAACATAGATAAAAAGAGGGAAGCACCATCCTAAATTCTAGAGGAAGGCGCAATCCTTTGCAATAGAGGAAGACTACTTCCTAAGAACCAAAGGAACCATGGGCAGGAAGAAAAAACACGTAAGAAATTCAATTTTGAATCAAAGGGCACGAAGTAGGAATTTTCAAGCAAACCTAGGGTGGGAGAAAGCGCCAAACCACCCCATCCATTAAAAAACAATTTGAAACTTCCCCAAGGGCAAGAAAAGGAACCAAAGCCAGATTTTAAATTTTGAATCAACCCAATGGCGGGAAAACCAGAAACCACCATTGGAAAACAGGCTTGAGAGAAACCTCCTTCCCACGTAAGGGAAAACTAGAAAGAAACAAAAAATCCACCATGAACAATAGGGTGGATTAGTGAAGCAGAAGGAAACATACAAGGAAAGTGCAAGATAAAAAAAACGAGAAGACCATTCCCTTAACAACTTAAAAAATTAAGCAACCAAAAGAGGAATATCGTAGGCAATGAAATCCTCATGCAGTAGAACAATAGCCTAGAGGATGGTGCATCAGTGGAACAAGAACAAGAGGAACTTCCCAGGCTATGAAGTCCTCAAGTAGTAAAAAGGAAGTCTTTGAGAAACAACACCCAGCATAGGAAACAACTGTAGTGGAATAGCAAGTCAGAAGGAAAGGCAAAAAAGTGCCATGGGAATTCGAGATGAAGGAATCACGAAGAAGCACAGCTGCAAACAAAGGAGCCCAGAATGACAGGAAGTAGTTAGGCCACCCAGAAAACCTTCAACACCAAAGATTCAAGGATGTAGAAAAGGTAAACCTACTAGGATTCAGTAGCAATAAAAGTAGAGGCCCCTCAAAAGCCACGAAAGGAACTAAAAACCTGTAGGAACCAACACCATGAACCCAAAGAGTAGAGTCACAGTAGAAAGCACATGGTCTCCTTAAAAACCAAAAATATGCTATGTAAAACTTCTCATGAAGCCAAAATTCCTTAGCCCCATCAAAATACAGCTTCAAGGAAATGAAGGAGGAAGTCCTAAAAGGAATCAATAGCTGGAATAATAGAGGCCAAACTCCAAATCCATGAAAGGAGCTGAAAACCTCCAAGAACCACCACTTCAAACCCAAAGAGCAGAGCCACAATATAAAGCACATGGTCCTTGCAACCAAAAGGATGTTATGGAGAACTGCTAATGAAGCCATAAATCCAAAGACTCAGTAAAACCATAGCTGAATCAAACCAAAGGACAGTCGAGAGGAAGACTTCCAAAAAATCTTGAGGAAAAAAACCCAGGAAAAGTCCTAGGGAAAACCTGACCACAACCCAGAACCCATGCATCAAAGGATGGAACAGTGGAACATAAATGGGACATATTTTCCCTCCCAAGGGTAAGGAAAGGGGCAAAATAGTGGATCAAGGATCTCCCCCCTAAATGAGATCATTTGCAAAACCTTCCTTTCGAAAAGGATGGAAAAGATGCCAAGCAATCTGGGAAAGGAACAGGGTCCTGGGACTAGGAAAGGAAAGGATGTAGGTAAAAGGAAGGACTTCCATGGGAATTCGCCCTACATATCCTCCCTTCCAAGAAAATCACTTTATTATATAACAAATTACCTTATTATATAACAAAGAAATTACTATTAAAATGTCACAAAGAGATTTAATATTTTCAAGAATCACTCAAAGAAGAACAAAACTTCCAAAATCCCAAAATTTAAGGTGGGTCCCCAAATTTGGGTTAAGTTGTACAATGGCCACAACAAATGATGACTTTTATGGGAAATGCTCTTGAGAATTTTAGATGAAGAACCCAGTTCTAAAAACCAAAGAAACAAATATTAGAGAAATATACACTATCTAGCAACATTTAGAGAAAATGGGGTTAGATAGCTTCAAATGAAAACACATGAACCCTTTGCTTTAGCTTAGTGTGTGTGAACATGATTTCATTTTGCATGCTTAAAAACCATATGAAATCCATCACCTATTTATCATTTAGGCTATAGAAATACTACTCATTAAAATGAATTTCTTTAGACAGAGCCCTACTTCCAGTCAGGCGTCTATAGCCCCGGTAGAGTTTATCTAAATTACCCTTGTGTTTAATTGATATTTTTGCAATGTTTTTTTTAACAAGATTTGTCTAGATAGATCCCTACTGCCAATCAGGCATCTATAGCCCTGGTAGAGTTTATCCAAACCTGGTGACTAATTTTAGCATGTTTTCCTTTGCTTACCTTTTTATTTGAATGGCTTTACAAAATTTTATGCACCACATGGGTTAGAAAGTATTTGAAATGGAGTATGTTGGATTTTTGTCTTAATTTACATATTAGAATAATTTCATCCTTCAATATTTCAAATAATACCCCTTAATATGATGTGTTCATTTGTAGCTTTATCAAAATGATTTAGTATTCCAAAATTCACTATCTTAGTCCTAAAATCTAGGAGTGATTACTAAAAAAATTCATCCATTTCTCTTTGATCCACATGATAGGTAATTCACCCTTCATGACAAAGGAACACAAAAATGATCAAGAGGCCATAAATTAGTAGCTATCACCAAAAAACCTCAAATGAAGGGACCAAACCCAAAAAAATGCAACACTGAAAACAAACCAACTCCTAACCTAACTTGACAAGAAAACAAAAAACAAAACTCGCCAAACAAGAAAATAGAGACAAAGCACAAAAACATAAGAACTAAAAACAAAAATATGAAAACCCAAAACTATATACAATAATATACAATATGTACAAGACGGTGCAAAATTTAGGCTATAGCTTCCCTGGATCCCAAACACGATTAGCACACTTTAAAAGACATATATCATGATATGCATGCCAAGCCTTATAGGAATCTAGCCAAAACAAGATTAGTCCAAACAATACACCAATTCTCATTTTACCTCTTTCTCCCCACCAATTTGATTCCATGATATTAGCAATTCCATGTTGAGACCTTGATTCATCAAAATTGCAAGAAAATACATGGTTTTCAACTATCTTTTGATCATTCAATGAGGTGTAAAAATCACAAACATATAGGATTTCTTTCAAATAAGAGGCTATTTCTAAAAATTTTGAAGCCAAGTCATCATCTATATCTTTAGGCCAATCATACTTATGCAACAATTTGCAAGCATCTAGGATATCTACTAAATGAGAATCATTATAAGTTTGTATCCTAGATTCAATTTTTAATTGTTGATAAACTTGATTCAATAACTCAATCACATATACTTTTATTTCATTCAACAAAGCCCTCTTATTAGCAGTGTGAGTAGCAATCCACTCTAGTTCATTATTAACATCTAATGACATTTCGTCATGGATAACATTAGAATCCAATAGATAATTATGCAAACTTTTACCTGGAGTTTGGATGGTTGGACACAAAGGATGAGATTCTACCTTTTGTACACTTTCATTTACCAAAGCTTGATGAGCACTTGTAATTTCCTCTTTTTCCTCATGGTCTCCATCATTATTATCTTGTAGCCCTTCATCAATTACCTATTTATCAAAAAATACCAAAATTAGACACCCAATCAAAAGTATATCCATCCTTTTCAAACCATAAATTTTTTCGATTAAGGGATATGTCAAATAACACATCTCCATGATCAATTACTTGAGTTACTTCAAATAAAGCAATATTTTTATCATTTGGTTCCAATTCTTTATTAACCATCCATGGTATTTCTTCACTTGAATCTTCAAGGTAGTCATGTGAATTTGTACCCAATTTTTTAGTATTCCAGAATGAAATAGAAGATTTTACCTCTTCCTCATCCATAACAAATGAATCATAAGAAAGATTTACCATTTCTTTCTTTTCTATTTCAGCAAGATGTTCCATAGACTCATATTCAAAATGATCAAATTTTGAAACATTCTCTATTTCTGCAAATGGCATGCCATTTTATGATTGTACAAGAATTACAAGATCTTCATGTGAGATAGTGTTTTCAGCATCCTGCATATCAATAGAAATTTCATCAATAGGGGTGTGAAAAACCAATGATTCTTCATATCTTTCCCAACCATTATAAAAATTATCATCTAAATATGTGGGATGAAACTCTATTGTATATTTGGCATGATCTTTAGATTCATCTATCAATTATTTTTCACCTTTATCCACCTTAATTTCAAAAAAATCATCTTCTTCATATTCATGCTCCTCAATTTCAAAAACTTCTTCCTCAGATTCATCATTTGGTGGGTCAAGGATTTCTACAATGGGATAAATTCTTATATTCAGCTTTCTATGATTATCCCAATCCACCTTTTTAAATAATGACTCTGAACCATTCATTTTTATTTTGTCATTATTTGGAACATGATTCGAAAGATGATCAAGATGGGTATTCTAACATTGATTTGCACTTGAGAATAATGGTTGATTTTGAATGGTAGGTTGAGGTGCACAAACTTTTGGGTGGGTAAGGGAGGTATTAAATGATGGAGGATTATACGATCCAAAACCCACACCATAACCTTGAAAACTCAACTGTTTTTCAAATGCTATTGCTTGGGTATAAGCTTGGGACAAAGATGTGATTTGAGGTATCCCTCGCAAATACATAGATATTTATGGGTTAAGAGAATTAAAATTCACTCGGATAGAAAATTCCTCTAGAGGAACATAGGATACCACCAATTAATTATATAACCCATGTAACCTTTCGATGAATAACTTCAAAGATTCATTTGGTCATTTACGGGTAGTGACAAACTACTTGTACATGGGGATTGGGTCAACTAGCTTTTGTCAAAATGATTGAGGAACATGGTTCTATTACTCAGGACTTAACAGAAATTAGAAAGGAGACAGTAAATTATTTCAATTCTATCCTTGGTCAAGAATTGCAGTGCAATGAGGAGGCCAAAGATATTCTCTTGCAATCCATTCCTAGCATAATAAATGAGAATATAAACCTTAATATTCTAGCTCCCTTTTCTGTTGAGGAAATTAAGGAAGCTTTGTTTAGCATGGAGCCAGATAAAGCCCTGGGACCCGATGGCTTTCCCCCTCATTTCTATTAAGATTTTTGGGACATCGCAAGTGAGGATGTAATTTCTACTATCAGAGAATTCCAAGCAAGAAATCATATCCCAAAAGTTCTCAACTCCACTTTTATTTCTCTAATTCCTAAGAAGCAAACCCCTGAATCTATGGCTAACTTCAGGCCAATCAGTCTGTGCAATGTTTCTTACAAGATCCTAACTAAAGCCATTGCAAATAGAATGAGAGATGTTCTTATCCACATCATAGATCCGTGCTAGAGAAGCTATATCCAGGGCAGTTCAATCTTGGATGGAGTTATCACAGTTCATGAAGCTCTACACTCTGCTCATAAGACTAACAGGTCTATTTTTTCCCTCAAGCTTGATATGAACAAAGCATTTGATAGGCTAAATTGGGACTTTCTGATTTTTGTCCTCCTTAAGTTTTTTTTTCACCACCAATGGGTTAATTTGATCAAATAATGCATTTATAAAGCATGGTTCTTGATTCTGGTTAATGGAACAACTGCTGATTACTTTCAAAGTTGCAGAGGAATTTGGCAGGGGACCCTATCAGCCCCATGTTATTCATCATTGTGGAAGAAGCTTTAGACAAAACCATCCAAAATGCTTGTAGTTCAAGGCTAATATTAGGAATCAAGGCAACATCTCTCACTAGGGTTGTTTCTCACCAAAAATTCATTGATGATACCCTTCTATTTACTAAGGCATCGATGGTTGAGGCCAAAAGAATTAAATACATCCTACAACTCTACAAGGACGCTGTTGGTCAAAAAGTTAATTTCAGTAAAAGCAAGTTATATTTATTGAACACCCCCATTCAGAGACAAGGAAGGATTGCAAAAATTTAGGGTGTGATATAGCAAACCTCCCTACTTCGTATCTTGGTCTCCCTATTTTTATTGGTTCTTCGAGAGAGTCAATGTGGGATAGGGTTATTGAAAGAATTCAAAAAAAACTTTTTGGATGGAAAGGTCATCTTCTATCTCAAGCAGGAAAGATGACCCTCACTAAGGCCTCTCTTTAGAGCATTCTAGTCTATTTCCTCTCCGTTTTCAAAGCCCCTATGAAGGTTTTCCAAAAAATTGAGAAACTCCAAAAAGAATTTTTATGGACTGGATCAGAGGAAAAAAAAAGGATACACCTTGTAGGATGGACCAAAGTGTGCAGACCCAGGAAAAATGGGGTCTTAGGTCTGAGGATAATTGCTCATATAAATTTGGCTTTACTATCTATGCAGGCATGGCGCCTCATTTCTGGTGAAGAAAATTAATGAACAGCTATCATCAAATGAAAGTATCTTCAAAATATGGAAATTCTAAGTGACTCAGTTTCAATCAGAGGTTCTATTTTTTGGAAAACAATTCTCAATTGTAATGAAATAATCGAAAAAACTTTAAGATGGTTTTTAGGCAATGGTGAGAGGATAAATTTCTAGAATGATAGGTGGGCTAAGGACAAACCATTGACACAATATCCTAACTTAGCCCAAATCAGATATATCACGGAAGAACTCATTGGCAGAAAAGTCTATGATTATATGGTTGAGGACAGAAACAGAATGAAGTGGAAACAAATAAGGATTCAGGGATTTCAAGTGGAATCAAATGATCTTTGTAACATTCTCGGGAAACAGTTTATCCCCATGAGACCCAAGGAAGATCAAGTGACCTGGGCTCCTACAAAAAATGGGCAATTCACTGTTAAATTAGCTTACAAGCTTCTGCTTGATGACGAGGATTTTGTCCTCCAAAAGGACTTAGTTTGGATAAAAAAATTAATTCCAAAAATTACAGTATTTTCATGGCTGGTTATCCAAGGAAGGATTCGAACCATTGATAATATGATGTGTAAAGATATTTGTATCACTAATCGTTGTTATCTATGCATGGATAATTGGGATACCATTTATCACATTTTCCTTGAGTGCCCTTTTTCCTTGACTATCCTAAGTGGGGTTTTTCAGGACTTCAATATTTCTTGGGTTAAACTAGCCATCGTACTTGATTTGTTCATCCAGTGGCCTTGCCCCTTTTCAATCCAAAGACTTAGATACATGTGGAAAATTTGTCTTAATCACTATCTTTGGCAAGTGTGGTTAGAAAGGAACCATAGAGTCTTTAATGAGTCTATCCATGATCATCAAACTATCATTGCTAGGATCCTATCCTTTGCCAATGAGAATGTGAACCTTATCCTTTTTTATAGTCGTAAACCTCATCTATAGGAGACCATTATTGCTCAATATTTAAGCTTAACCTTGTTAGATGAGTATGTGCCTAGGGTGGTCAACCCCAGAGCCAATGTTAAGTGGTCCCCACCTCCTATGGTTTGGTTTAAGCTTAATGTTGATGGAGTGGCTAAGGACAATCCTGGCAGAGCAGGAACTGGAAGCATTGTGCGAGATCATAATGGGAATATGATGCTTGTATTTTTTGAATATTTGGGAACAAGGATGAACAACGAAGCTGAATATAGAGCTATGTGGAGAGGCCTTCAAATGACTCAAGACTTAGAAGGTAATTTGATCGTAGAAGGATACTCTATACATGTTATAAATCTCCTCAATAATTGGAAAACACCTCCTTGGAGGATTAAAACAATTGTTGAAGAGGTTAGGATCCTTTTTCAGGGAATACAGGACATAAAAGCCCAACATGTCTTTCGGGAAGCTAACAAAGTTGTTGATAAGCTAGCCAATTTGGGTGTCGATGGTGATAAACTTTTAAAATGGGAACACGGTGTCCTGAGTGAAGTAGAGGAGCTTATTCAACAAGAATGCCAAGAATGATAGTCGAATTTACCAACAAGGAAGGCATTGTAAGTTCAAATTCTATGAGTATTCCCGTCTCTTTTTTGAAATGGACTCACAATAAAAATTATCCGAGTTGTCAGTCTTGGTGGATGCTGCTTGGAAATACCACAAAGACTAATGGGGACAATCACATGTCAGATAACATAGCTCCTATTCATATTAGTAATTTGAGGTTGGTCAATAATCCCAGGGTAGGAAAGAAATGAAAATATAAGACTTCAAACCAGAGCCACGTGGACCACCAGATAGCCACCGCCATAAATCTAGCCAGCAGGTTCACTTCTCCAAGGCTGATTTGCCAAGACAGGATGTGGTCCCAAAGCATGTCATATATGGAATAAAGCAATTACCAAAGAATTATTAAGAGTAACTATCAATACAGAGCTTGTGGGAGTTTTTTTAGTACTTTGCTATGTGTGTCTACAACTTTTTGTTTCTCCACTATTTCAAGGAAGGGATCTGTGTCTATTTCTTTTTTTGTAATTATGATGCAGGTGTGTTTTCTTGGGGTATACCCAAAATGTTTTATGGGAAGTTTCTTTTTGATAACAGGCTATGTGCCTTATCGGATGTAATGGCTTTAGCGGCATGTAGATTTTACATATATAGGATCCTTAGTAAGGACATGTTCATCAACAGCCCTGGGCTAAGTTTTGTAAAAGGTTATGGGTCAACCTGTAAAACCCGGTATTAATGCTATAGTATCTTATCTACCAAAAAAAATTATTGAGGAACATTACCTCTAGTTTACCCTAAGAAATGATAGAACCTACAGGTAAATTGAGGTACCTATAGTGATCCCAGGGTACACGCACCACTCTTACTCCACTTGCAAATGTGTTTAAAAAAAATAAAATGAAAGACCATGAAAAAGCATATAACATGGAAGTAACAAAGATAAGTCTCTTTATTTGTATTGAACTCTAATTACAAGTCGGTCCCTCTTAGGGATACTCATTTTGATACAATGAGGTTACAAGCGGGTAAAATGTCCCCTCACAAAGGGGGTGGTGTGTTATCACAAGCTCCCCGATTTTGCACATGGAAATGTATGAGGGCTTACAGATGCCTCCTTCTCCAGGTTTTTACCTAGAGGGATCCCTTTTGCTCTCATATGTTGCAGATTCCATCCTATGAACATGTGGCCCTATAAGCAATGAAATGATAACACACACTTATATTTTTGGGAATGCCTCCTTGGATGAGTTTGTTAGTAGTGAATATATCAAATGAAAGCAAGTGCAAATTAAACCTATGCTATGAAGTTGAATGAATGAAATGATGCTATGGTAATGATATGCTATACAGAATAATAAAACTAATGTATAAAACCCTAAGCTAGGCCTGTGGGCCACTGTCCAAGACAACAACCGTTGAAGTGAATCTTGCCCTCTTCGCTTCAAGGCTATGGATCGAAGCTTGTATACGATGTTGAAATAATGATTGCTTTGCTTGATATGTTGAATATTTTGTATGTGGGGAACCCTCAAGTGGACTCGCCCTCTCTTTGATCAAAATTTCATCTTTATATCAAGATTGTCTCCTTTATAAAAAAATGTATATCTAGTGCTCTCAAGATTGCACATTTTAAAGTGTGTGAAATACTAGGTCTATACCCAAGCCCTAGGACTAAATCCCTTATTCGTAGTGAAGGTTAGCATGAGAAGCTTTTTTTATCTTTTCTATGTTTAAAGATGAGTTAACTAAAATCTGACTATAAACTTGAGTCTCCTATGCAAATTGGTCATTAGCATGAGAAGCTTTGTCTTTGTCTATGTTTGAAGGCCAGTCAACTAAATTCTAAATGCAAACTCAAGTCTCCTATGTGAACTGGCCATGAAAGGGAATGCAAAGTTGCTCCCGCTCACCTTTATTGCATGCAGAATACCACTTTCGCCCATGATTTAGCATGTTTATCAGTAAAATGTTTTTTATGGCTTAGCCTCTATCATCTGCAACATCTAAGATCTGGACATTATTTTCTGCAATGGCTAAGGTCTGGCCACTCTAATCTTGAGCGACTGAGGTCTGACTGCTTTAGTCTTGAGCGGATAGGCTTGGATGGGCTTAAAATGCCCTAGATGAGTGGTGAGAACCACTTTTTATGCTTGGAAAGTCCAAGATTATGTCATGTGATCTTATTAATGTGCCTATGTGAGTAGCTCCCCCAAAAATGACACATTTTAGGTATCTACAGATGCCTCTTTTTACGATACATTGTGTAGAAAACACAATGCTGAGCAAAAATATAGACTGATATGTTTGTAGGGTGTATGGTGATCAGTGGTATGATCAACTTTAGATGGCCCAATCATGCAAGATGGTGCTCACCCTTCGAATCATTACCTCAATGTTCGGAGGACTTAGCTTAGTGGCTTGGACATGTTAAATTGCACTCATTCCTCAAACTCAATCAGGTAGCTTCAGCTGCTACAATAGTTTTGATCGATAGGATATCTATTGAAGATGTCATGTCTGCTTACATTCCTAGCAAACAAGGGAAATTATGTGATTGTTGTATGCAATGATTCATAGGACGAACACAATTTTGTTATGATCAAGTGATCTTTTGTTGATTTTGATTATGATTTTTTGAAAATTTGAACTACCTCTACGCTCAACGAATTAGCGAATAAATGACAATGAATGAAGTGATAAGTCGCTCAACCAATATGACTTAATCTGGTTCATTTCTTGCATTTGTTCCTTCAATGGGCGAACCCCCATCCAAGTGTGATTCCAATCATTTATGACAATCATCCATCCCTATCCCAAGGAGTGATCCAGCCATCAATGGCCTTCTTAGGGAGCTAGGATGAGTGATTCTGTTTATGCTCATATTGTATCACTCTGGCTTAGTGCTTTTTATGTCACAAGGGAATGAGGATGATCATATCATATCTATGGAGCAGTTCGACCATATTGGTCTTTTTCGGGTTAGAAGTGATACATCTTGATTCCAAAATGAATGTTTTTACCCCAAGTAGCCTTATGGTGACTTACTTGTCTTATCGAATCACATGGAGTGCAAATCGCTGCAATTGCTAAGTTGATAGAGTAAATTACTGGATATGAGGCTTACTCGAGAATTTGTTTTATGTGATTTTTATGTTATCTTGGTCATTATGATGACTAGAAGTCTTCAAAATGTGCTTGTTTGAATATTTTTGTTGCTTCTCATAGAGGGTTTGTAGTTGATTTTATCTAATATCTCGACCATTTTCAGGTCCAATGGCCACCAAAGGCTTGGTCCTGGTCACTCTCGTCCTAAGTGGCCAAGTGATGTAGGCCGCTGATGTCAGTAGTGGCCAAGGCAATATAAAATTAAATCCTAGGGTTTTGTCTTTTCACTTTGCTAGTTGTCAATTTGCTTTCTTGGGCTCTGAGGTGAAAGTGACTTTTACGATTTGGAGTTTTTCTATGACTTGGAAGATCATGGCTACACAAGACAAATCATATTTGGGTGGAGGAGCTAGAGCTTCTCACGTACTCCCTCAACCCTTAATCCTGCTTGTTTATTTTTATTTTTTGGTAAAAATGAACCACATTAAGTAATCGGTAATTTAACCTCATTAAGCTTGTTGGAAATAAATCAAAACCGTAACTAGGCTTAGTTTAGGTTTTTATGTGGTGGGCTTGTCCCATTTTTATTTTATAGCTTTTGTTATATTTTTTAGTATTTTTTGGCCTAGGTTTGGCGTGTCTACCTCATCACCCATCGACCGCTCTTGATCAAAGTGGCCAGGAAGGCTTGCAACTTGGCCGCTATCGTTGGAAGTGGCCTGGTTTGAATCCCAATGGTCAAAAAATTTTACCATTGAGGCTTGGCCACTGTCAGCTTCAGTGGCCAATTTTTGGCTACTATAGACGACAGCGACCAAGAATACTTAGTGAAATTTTTTATTTTTTTTTTACTTTTGGGTTGATTTATTGATTTTTGAAGTTTTGACTTGTTTGAGCATGTGCAACTTTGTTTCTTCGCCTAGACTTAGGATAGACCATCATTATTTGCATCGTTTTCATGTTTATTGGGCATTATGCCTTAGATGCATTGTTGTTATGATTTATATTCTTTTTCTTAGATTATTACTGCTCAGGCTCGGGACCCTAAGCTCATGAATACACTTCTACCCCTCTTGGATGGTGATGACTAGGCTTGGCTCAAAACTTGCGTGCTACAGTATGTCACTAGACTGCCCACCATTATGTTAGATCATGCCTACCTTATGGTTTTGGTCCATCGATGGGACCCTTGGACCAATACCGTCTACTTTCCTACCAATAATATGACCATCACATTGAAAGATGTGTATAGGATATTTCGGATCCCTTTGATGGAGTGGCCATTGTCTCTTCAGCAACTAATGATCAAGTTGTTGTTTTCACTCAGGTGTTCAGAGGGCACTCTACGGAGGCTCTCAAGGACACCAAATCTGGGGGAATTTCCATCTCGCAATTGTATGAGGAGGAAGTCTTCTCTGTGAGGCATGGGGTGCTACTGATGGTCATCAACAATATCTTAATTCTAGATTTCTCAAGTTTGAGGTTCCCATAGAACCTCTTGGCGATGGTTCATGACTTGTTGGATAGCGAGGAGCCTATCATCTATGCATGGGACAGGTATTTGTTGTCTTAGTACTATGATGAGTTGTACCACATCCATCGGTAAGGTAACATCGACATTTCTTATATCTTGCTTCTACAGGTTTGGGGATGGGATCGTATCAAGGTAGATCACCCTAGAGGGCTTCCTATCAAAATTATAGTTGTGGAGGAGCAGATGCAGTGCTATATCACTATATGGGCTCGAGAGCACGAGCTGTACAAGAGTCATCCTCATGTCGGGGAGCTTTCCCATTATACTACTACTTTCACTGGGTTGCAGGTTGGGGATGTTATGTGGCATCCATATCATGAGTGCCCAGTGTGGGATGATCTAGTCAATTTTACTACTAAGATGCAGCATGAGTGGTGGCTTCTTGGCCACAAGGTTGTCATCTAAGATTATTTCTTCTACTTTCGGGTTCTACATCAGTACGAGCTACAATAGGACATACCTCTTGTTCCATTTTTATACTGGTGCCTCGCAGTGGAGAAGGACCTTCCCCCATGATAGATTACAGAGCTTTCATATGAGGAGGATGCCCCAGTAGTTGACCCATGAGTCGCTGGGGGTGTTACAGAGGCATACACTCAGTGGTGGGGAGATCTGATGTGGCACAGTATTGGCAGCTTGGGTCGTGAGGATGATGGCGAGGATGATGGTACAGATCCAATAGGGCGTAGAGTTTGAGCCAGGATCAAGGTATGGGGCCAGCGAGTAGAGCAAGTGGCAATGAAGGAGCAGGATGCTCCTGAGGAGGATGAGGAGGAGTTGGAACCTGAGGAGAGATATTCTCCTTTGAGAGCATAGTTGCATGAGTTCGAGGTTGAGCTCCATTCAACCCAGATCCAGGTGCAACAATGAGATGCTACTATAGCATAGCAGGATGCCACCAGAGAGTAGATCATAGCATAGATACATGCTTTATAGGCTACTATCAGGGGTGCTACTACCAGGATGTAGTTTGTTGTTCCTCCTTCTACACCAGAGGGGGATCCAGAGACAGATCCAAGGGCAGAGGTCCTATGCTTGCAGTCATTGTTGGATGAGTATGAGGGGCAGATTTAGGATCATGTTGGTCACATTACCATTCTTAAGATGAATATCAAGAGGCATAGGATTATCCCTAATGAGGCACTAGGTGTAGGTGGTTTGCAGGTCAGCAGGCGATCTACCTCAGGGTAGTCTTCTGCTCATCCTAGCCAAAGGACCCAGACTCGGATAGAGAGGCCAGCAGGTTCACACCATTCAACTCGCGACACCGCCACAGGGGGGGGTGGCACTAGGGGAGGTGATGTTGGGGGCTCAACCCTTGTATTTGATTGATGGTGCTCTTTTAATTCATTTTTGAGGTTAGCTTGACCTACCTAACTATAGCCTATGGGTATTTTTGTACCTTTTATGGACCTGATACACACATTTATATGATATCTTTGCTTTATGACTCATTATGTGTATCATTTATTGCTTATGTTTTTGTTTTCTTTATGCAATGTTATGATGGTATTATGATGTGGTGATATGTGTTAGATGATAGATGATATTTATGATGATGTGGATTTGAGATGGATACTTATGTATGTGTTAGATGTAGATGCTTTCATGATTTAATTATTGTGATATTACGTGATGTATTTCGAGTTGATTTGATGATGGATTTGTGATCCTTTGTATGAATGAATGCAATGATGTGATATTTGATGTGAATGAATGATTTATGACCTACGTATTTATGGATAAATGCAATGATTTGATCTTTTGATGTGAATGGATGATTTATGACCTATGTATTTATGGATGAAATGTAATGATTTGATCTTTTGATGTGAATGGATGATTTATGACCTATGTATTTATGGATGATTTTTTTTTTTGTTATATGCATGTTTAATTTTGCTTTAATTTATACATCTAAATCATGCTATGATATGGTGAATGCAGTATGTAATTTAACGTGAATGAACTTGTACGTTTTAATTACTTAAAACATAATGGATGTCTATGCCATGATTTTGACAATTTCATGGGTGATACCACATAAATTATAACAACCATGAATTTTTAATAATCATTCTTACTCATAAGAATTAATTATTTAAATCCTCCATATGTGCAATGTAATTGTGTGTAATGTATGCATTTTCTTGGTAAGCTTCTGTAATTTAAGAGATGTAAAATAGTTAGTGGTCATTTAGACGTCATTTCTGACATATATTCGGTATCTATTTTAATATTATTTTATTAATACCCCCTAATTTACAGAAGCTTATAAAGAAATTTGATGATGTGATTGATGATATGAATTGTTGCTATGGTAGAAATTTATTTGTGGGTTTTTCCTGAGATTTCAAACACTCTAGTCACCCTATCAACAATTATGTACTGATCATACAAGATTTTTCTAAAGCAAGTCTTTTACTTTGTACCTAGATATTCATTCTCTCTATGTGTGCAAATGAATATATTTTTTATAGAACTCAAGAATTTCCTCCGATGTCAGGCGAGATTCTTTTAGCCCATTGCTAAGATCTAGGTTTCTCAAGTGTTTTATCTCATCCTTATGTTGTACTTAGTCGAACTATACCACTAGGCGGTTTTGAGTTACCTAAGCTAGCTCATCCACATTCAAACATTGGTCTATACAAATTCCAAGAGCTTTTGTGATAGACATATCGTCATGCATAAGGATTTCTCCTTCCAGTTTTGTACAATGCTGAGAATTCTAGGGATTCAAGTTCTATTCTCTTTTTTTCTTCATTCATTTGGGATACTTGCTCATACTTAGTGATGAAAATAACTGTTTATTTTGACTAATTTTTTTGTTTTATCTTGAGCAAGGGACTCTTGTAGTGATGATAATCACTATTTATTTTGCTTTTGTTCTTTTGATATTTTGAACTATGACTTTGGGTGTTGATGTTTGACTTTTGAAGAATTTGAACTTTTGATTTTGAGATTTGAATTTGGCTTTATTCTGGGATTTTGCTTATTTTTATGAAAGCAAGGGATGTATGCAGTGATGATAATTACTCATTTTTGGGTAAGGCAAAAATTGTCCTTTTGCAAATTCTCAGCACCTTTAAATTGGTTACACAGGGGGATAAGAAAGGAAGTTCCTTTTCGCTTTTGGTAACCTAGACCACTTTGTAGTTTTCATATTTCCCTTGTATCAACTAGGATTTTAGTGTTTCAATTAGTGATGTGATCCTGAATATCCAAGGTACTACAACTAGACCTTGCTCTTCTACTAATCAAAATGGATTTCTACAAAAGTTGATAAGACCACTAGACATGGTTGAAAAAAAAAAGGAAACCTTTGTATATTTCGTATAGCAACATTATTTGGTTGTGTTGAGAAACACAATTACACACATGGATGCATGGATGAGGATAACTTGTATATTGTGATTGAAATACAAACTGTGGCATCGTTTGTAAGATTGTGATCATAACATAAGTGAATGCAATGGATATGTATGGATATGCAATTATGTGGATGTAAGATGCAAATGTTTTTTTTCATATTTTTGCTTTTTGCTTTGTTTTTGTCCTTTTGATTCGACCAAAGGGCTTTAAAATGCATTTGGAGCTTTTTGTATTTTGATTTTGACCAAGCGTATTGGATACCCTTGGAGCCTTTTTGTGATTTGATTTGACTTGACCAAAGGGCTTTAAGATGCCTTTGGGGCTTTTTTTTTGATTTTGACCAAGCGGATTGGATACCCTTGGAGCCTTTTTGTGATTTGATTTGACTTGACCAAAGGGCTTTAAGATACCTTTGGAGCTTTTTGTTTGATTTTGATTTGATTTTGTGACATATTTGAATGTTTTTGATTTTATGACATATTTGAATGTTTTTGATTTTATGACATATTTGAATGTTTTTGATTTTATGATATATTTGAATGTTTTTGATTTTATGACATATTTGAATGTTTTTTTTATTTTATGACATATTTGAATGTTTTTTATTTTATGTATGAAATGCCTTTAGATGAATGATATTGAGAGGTTCAGGCTCTTCAACACCATCCAAATATGTTAGGCGGTATGCTCCAGGCCCAACTCTTTCTAAAATTATTTAGGGGCCTATCCAATTTACCACAAATTTGTCATGCAAATGCGACAACAGGTTTGAGTTTTGTTGATTTGCTTTAAGAACTAGATCCCCAACTTTGAATTCTCTCAAATAGACTTTACTATTGTATGCTCATGCAAGGTGATTTTGATAAATGCAAATATTCTCCGAGGTATTGACTCATCGTTCATCCAGAAGCATTAACTGATCTAGGTGGTCTTGTCGCGTTGTGTCATTATCTATGAAGTCCTTTAATGCTATGCACAAGGTTGGGATTTCTAGTTCTAAGGGCATGATGGCCTCAGCGCCATATACAAGTGAAAATGGTGTTGCCCCAGTGGGCATCCGTACACTAGTCATGTATGCCCATAATGCCAGAGGCAACTGCAAATGTCAGTCCCTATGATTATCTACTACTATTTTCCTCAATATGGAGACTATTGTTTTGTTTGAGGCTTCTGCTTGCCCATTTGCTTGCAGATAATAAGACATTGAAAGCATGCACATTTTTTTTCCTGAAAGATGGTCCATTATCTGATATAATATTTGAAGGGACCCCAAATCGACTTATGACATTGTGGAGTATAAACTCCGCAATCCTTGGTCCAGTTGTCAATGTTAAAGGGATCGCTTTGACCCATTTGGTGAAATACTCAATGGTCGTTATGATGAACATGTGCTGGCATGAAGATGGGGGAGATATCTTCCCAATCAAGTCTAATCCCCATTGTGAGAAGGGCCATGCTACTTGGATGGGTTGCAAGGCTTGCGATGGCAAGTGAGTGAGGTTTGCATGATGTTGACACTTTATGCATTTCTTGACATACTCACAACATTGTTTTTCCATAATGGGCCAATAGTAACCCATTCTCAAAATACGCTTAACGATGTCCATGCCACTGAAGTGACCACCATATGTACTGTTATGAGCTTGTGAAATTGCCCAATATGCTTCTTGGAGCTCAAGACAACGAAGGAGCATTCCATCGTAACCTCGTCTATAAAGGATATCTCCTAGAAAAATGTATCTAGACACCTTTTGCTTAAATTTTTATTTTTTAGCCTACGACAGGCATTGTGGTACAATTCCAAGCTTCAAGAAATCTTGCAATTGGGAAAGCCAATCCTGATAAGCTACCGCTTCTATGGATAAAACTGCATGCTCTCCTTATGATCCAACACTTGTGAACACTGATTGGAAAGCAATCCTGTGATGAATGGTTGTTCCATATTTCATAATACTTTGAGATATCAAAGACTCCCAAGGGGTTATTTGTAATAAGGCTCTAACTTTGAATGATCAATCCTGATTTGGCTCGGTTTGGATCATGTTGACTGACTCTAGGTTGTCAATAACCTCACATTGTATCGCAAAAAATACGAGCACTTTCACATGAACGGTTGTGAAATCAATGAATGGATTTTGAGGAATTAAGGATCCCAAAGATGCCATGGTGTCTGCAAATCTATTTGACATACGAGGGATTGCCTCGATGTCATACCATTCTAATCGAGCTAGGTACGTGTCAACAAGCTCCTTGTAATCTTTTAGGAGTGGACACCTACATTGGAACAATCTTTTGACTTGATTCACTATGAGCAAGGAGTCACCAAAGATACTCAATCTTTTAATTCCCATTGTAACTGTTGTTTGGAATCCCAAGATCAGGGCTTCATACGCTGTATTATTTTTTGTGGAAGGGAAGTCTAGTTTGAATGATAAGGGCAATGGAGTGCCTTGCGGTGTGATAAAGACTATCCCTACTTCACCCCATTGTTCACACTTTGAACCATAAAAAAATAATGCCATTTCTCTTTGTTTTTTAGGTTCTTAAGGTTTTGGTGGGTCTGATAATGCGAAGACTGCATCATCAGGCAATTCTATAGTGAGAGGCTTGCTATCCTGAAGAGGTACCTCTGCAAATTGATCTGCTATGACTTGTCCCTTGATGGAATTTTGGCTTATGAATTCTATGTCAAACTCTGTTAATAGCATGATTCACTTTGCAGTACGTGTATTGTGATATGTTTTGTTCATCATATACTGCAAACGATTCTATTTTGATATAACGTAAGTCGTATGGCTCAAAATGTAGTGTCACAATTTTTTGGTTGCAAAGACCACTTCTAAGCACAACTTCTCTACATATGCATATCTTAGCTCATAGCTTACCAAGGTGCGACTAATGTAATATACGGCTTGCTCTTTGTCTTGCGCGTTCTTTAGGGCCAACATGGTGCCCAAAGCGAAATCAGTAGTTGATATGTATAGCAAAAATGGCATGTCTGGCCTTGGTGGAGCTAGCACTAGTGGCATTGCCAGGTATGTTTTGATCTCTGCAAAGGCTTTTTTGCACTCTTCATCCCAATGAAATAGGACATCTTTGCGTCGCAACCGATTCATGGGTCGACACTTATCTAACAATTGCACGATGAACCATTTTATGGACGCTACCTTGCATTGTAGGCTTCTTAATTCCATAATGTTGGTAGGGACAGCCATCTCCATTATGGCTTCCACTTTTTTTGGATCGACTTCAATATCTCTCATGGAAACAATGAACCATAAGAGCTTTCCAAAAGTTACGCAAAACACGTATTTCTTAGAATTCAATCTAACGTTGTGCTCTATGAGGCAATTGAAAACTTTTGTAAGGATCTCAGCATGCTCTTGCCATATCAATTATTTGGCTAGCAAGTCATCCATGTAGTTTTCCAATATTGTGTGCATGTAATCATGAAATATGTATGTCATGGCCTATTGGTATGTGGCATCAGCATTCTTGATACCGAATGGTATCACTTTGTAACAAAAAATTCCACATGGAGTGATGAAAGTAGTCTTGTGCTGGTTTTCAGGTTTTATTCGAATTTGATTGTATCTAGAAAACCCATCCATTAGGGATAGCATCTCATGACCTACAGTGGCATCAATAAGAGCATCTATGTTTGGCAATGAAAATGAATCCTTTAGAGTTGCCCTATTTAAGTCCCTAGAATATGTGCAAATACAAACTCTTCCATCTGGTTTTCCTATAGCGACCATGTTTGATACCCACTCAGGATAGTCGATAGGAACTGTTGTGGCTGCTCCACAACACACCCCAAAATTGGGGACCCACCTTTTTTGCACACTTTCCAAGAAGATTGCAATGGCCCAGATGTTAAAAGAGCAAATAAAAGCAGAAATGATAAGTTGACGCGATATCACGACATGTTGCTCCATCGCGACCAGAAATGAAAAGTTGTCACGATATCACGACATGTTGCTCCGTCACGACCAAAAATGAAAAATTGTCACGATATCGCGACATGTTGCTCCGTCGCGACCAAAAATGAAAAGTTGTCACGATATCGCGACATGTTGCTCCGTCATGGCTAGAAATGAAAAGTTATCGCAATATCATGACATGTCACATTTTCGCGGCTAAGAGCAACAGGATGCAGCATGAAGTGAAGAATATCGCGATATCGCGACATGTCATGAAATCGCGGTTCATAGAAGAGAGAGAAAGACCAGGTGTTAGAATGTCGCGATATCGCGACATGTTGTGAAATCGCGATCAAAGTGGTCAAATAGAGGCAAGGTGCTAGAGTTGTCGCGATATCGCGACATGTCGTGTTTTCGTGATCTGAAGAAGAGATGAAGGGCAAACAAGAAAAACGTCGTGATATCGCAACATGTCAAAGTTTCACGACCCGAAGCAACCAAAGTGGATGTAGAGGAAAAGTGTCACGATTTCATGACAGAAAGCAAGAAGATGGTGCAGAATGAAAGGGTGTCACGATTTCGTGACATGTCATGTTTTCACGACCAAAGGCAGGAAGATAGAGCTAAAGAGAAAAATGTCATGATTTTGCGATAGATTGCATCTGCATAGATCAAAAAAGAAAAGCGTCACGATTTTACGATAGAAAGCAGCGAGATGGTACGAAATGAAAAAGTGTCATGATTTTACGACAGAAAGCAGCGAGATGGTGCAGAATGAGAAGTGTTGCGATTTCATGACATGTTGCATTTTCGTTGTTAAGCACAGCAAGATAGCCCAAAAGAGAAAAATGTCACGATTTCACGACAGGTTGCGTCTAGATAGCCTAAAACAGAAAAATGTCGTGATTTCATGACAAGTTGTATCTGCACAGCCCAAAACAGAAAAACATTGTGATTTCACGACAAGTTGCATCTGCACAGCTCGAAACAAAAAATTGTCGTGATATCGTGACATGTCTCATTTTTGCGATGCATGAAGGCGAACAAGGCTGCTGACAGAAAAATATTGCGATATCGTGACATGTCTCATTTTCGTGGTACAAGAAGAATAACAAAGCTGCAGGTATAAAACATCGCGATATCGCGACATGCTATTTTTTGTCGTGATTCATGGAGGGCCGTTACAGAATGTGCAAGAAAGTGTTGCACGTGTCACAAAGGCATAGGGGTTATGATAACGCTTCAGGATCGATAGTTACAGTTCATAGAGAAGATCAAAAATTTCAACGTCGACCAGAAAGTCAAAAAAATGACAAAAATGTGGGGAAGATGAAGCGAAGCGATCTAGGAAATGAAACAAAGCGTCACAAAGCAAAACAGAGAATCACACCAGAAAGTTTAACAGCAAAAGCACAGGACAGGTATAGGGGTCAAAAACCACTACGAGCAGAGTTGTAGAGCTGAGGGTGATAAGCCATTCTGGGCCTGCTTTGGAGTGTTTTTCTTCCCCTTTTTCTAGTTTTGAGAAAACTAGATATTTCTGTTGTTGTAAACTGACATATTTTTAATACAAAAATTACAAAGAGTTGCATCTCATTGGCAAGAAAGGAGTTATTCTCTGCATGCAAGATTGAATTTTTATCTTTTCCCTTTTCGGTTTTAGGCTTATAGATGGAGTTTAATGCAAGTTGTCTTGGTTGCTTCATGCGAATGTCTAAATCCGAAAACCGTAGTTAAAACCTTAGAAACCAGCACTTAGCTTATCTAGATTGTGCATGTTTGTAGGTTCAATAGGTTAGGTTGTATGCAAAAAACCTCATATCTTCGGTTTTGTCAAAATAGGATTGCATCCCCTGAATGTATCTTAGTTTCATTTTTCTTTACATTTTATTTTTATCTTCTTTGCACTTTATTTCCAGAAAGTTTAACTTTTATTTTAATTACAGTCATTCAAATAAACAATTGAAAATCTACCAAAATCTGAAAACAAAATAGTTTTATCATTTCACATCGAATTCATTCGGATCAAAAAAACATTCATTGAAGTGTCAAATGAAATAAATCAGTTGTGCCCCTTGTTTATAGTTACTTGCAATCACTAAGGTATTCCAAGCATTCAAATTGAACAATATTATTTGTGCAAAATGCTAACATAGTGGAGACCTTGGAGAAGTTACTTGTTTAATTTCTTTGCAAGAGGGGATTTGGAACCCAAATCCTATTGGAGAGTGTGTTTTCACAATTGGGTGAAAATACCACTCAACAGATTGGCGCTAGAAGGAGGGCCTAAATTGGTTTACTTTATTTTGATTTTCATACAGAAATAATGTGTTTTTGATTCGATTTTGAAATTCTTTCTTAAATCTCATTAACGGCTAAATCGTAGCATTTTTTTGGTGTTGCAGGTTTTCTTGGAGATATCAAGAGGTTCGTCAGGAAAGCTAGACCCACCACGCCGTATCGCGACTAGGTTCCAAAAAATTGGGGAAACCATATTCCATGACCTTACACTCACTTGTACTCCAAAAAAAAAAACCAAGCAAGTTGTGAACCTACCAGATAGCCTTGTCACAAAAGATATTTTTGTTTTAAGAACACCGAGTGGACCTACATCGGTGGTATTAATTGCCACCAGTGTACCTATTTTTAGTACCATTTCCACCATGCTTGTAGGGTTATCCTCATCAATTTTAAATCAGATGGCCCAACCTCCGACAGCTCCTTGGTACGGAGCTAATAATATTCCTTTGAATATTGCAAGGGATATCCATGAAATCCCCAAGAACATAGAAATATTCTTGCCCAAATATAAACCAGATGGCTTAAGGACCACAGAGGAGCATATCCATGCCTATAGGGACATTTTGATAAGATTGCAAGTTCAACATGAAGATGTGGCTTGCAGACTTTTTCCCATGAGCCTAGACCCAGTGGCCTATGAATGGTATATTTGCCTACCTACTGGCTCGATCACTTCATGGACACAAATGGAGAACACCTTTGTCAATTATTTTAGGTCACCTTTGGATCCTACAACCATCTACAATCAATTCATTACTTGCAAAAGGAGCCAAGGTGAGCCAATCAAAACCTTTAATCAGAGATTCCAAAAATGTTATAATAGAGTAGTTTGGCATTTTGCCATAGACCCCACAGTAGCTTTACAAATATATTTTGGGGCATTGGATCCGATGACAGCGATGTTTGCCAGGAGAAATCCTTAAGTCACCACACTCGCCTTAGCTTACAACGGAGCTATGACCATTGAGCAGCAAATGACACCACAGGGCTATGGGTTTCCCCAGATGCCTATGATGGGACAATATGCTCCATATGGTCAAGCTCCCATGGTAAATCATATCATGGCACCATAAATGCCAAACATGAATGATTTCCCATATCCACCAGCACCTACCTATGCACCCATTTCAATCCAACCAATCACATCCATTCCACACATTCCCGCATTTTTGCAAAATAGTCAATCGACTATGCAAGGAACCAGCCAGGTTAATTCTCAGGCTATAGTTCCTTTCCCAAATCCAACTCCGATCCAAAGTGTAAATCCATATATGAATCAAATTCCTCAAAATTTGACTCAAACTTTAAATCAAGATCCCATGAATTATGCAAACCCAACAGGAACTAACAATAATGTAGCTCCACCGAAAGAGATTTATTCGGATGTTGAAGAGCTCAAGAAGATAGTTCATAAACTGAGTAATGACATGGTTCAAAAACAGAAGTATGAGTCCCATGCCCCTCACTCAAATCAAAATTTTAACAATAGAGGGAGACATTGGAACACAAAGCCAAACAATGGAGGAGTACCTGCCCCTATTGCCAATCAACTAGATACTTTTGCAGGACCCAGTCAATCCAGTTCCCTTTTGAATCTTTTTGATTTTGTGTGGGAAAAGGGGTGCAGATTGCACAATACAAAAGAGCACAATGAGAGGAATTGTCTTGAAATCGCTAGATACACTCATTATCTCCAAGCCCAAGTAGATGACCTAGAACTTGTGCCAAATGAGGGTCCACCCCAACATCAAGATGATAACATTATGGTGGTGGAAAATTTATACCATCAAGAAGGTGAGAGTGAGGAAGAAGAAGATGAAATTTTGGAATAGGAGGTGCAATATTTTTGAGAGTTTAGAAATGGGAATCATGGATATCATTTGAGAAGTAAATCTAAAGCCCCTAAAACATCATCAACACCACCAAATAACTCTATCCTTCCTTCGGATACTAAGGCAGATAATAATCCTCCTCCTCCACTTAGAAGAGAAACGCTAATGACACGCAGAAGACAGTCAAACTTGAAAAATCAAACTATGACATAGTGGAGGATTTAAGGAAATCTAAGTCGAGCCTTTCATTTTTAGAGGCGGCCAGGTTTCTTGGCCAAAAAGAAGCATTGATAAAGGCTCTGGACTCACCTAATCAAGTATGGAAGGGAAAGGAAGTTGAGTCTCATTTGATTTTACGAAAGGAGAGACGTGATGTCCCGCCATTCTTATTAACTCTGAGGATTGCTGGTAAGAATTTGCATAATTGTTTGGTGGACATGGGTGCCATGAGCAATCTCATGCCTTCAGAGATATGTCAAATGCTAGGTCTATAGCCTGTTTCATCCAAATGCAAGGTTTTGCAATTGGACCGATCTGAGGTAAATGTGGTAGGGACCCTATATGATGTCAAAATTCAACTAAATTCAGAACCCAGGGTCCAACAAGTGGTTGACATTCTGGTTGTTAATATCCCAAGTAGATATGGAATTCTACTTGCAAGGGATTGGATGAAAACATTGAATGGCTATTTTTCAACCGATTGCTCACATATGTGGCTACCCTGGAAAGGAATAGCAAATCAAATCAGAGTAGAAAATGAACCGAGGATTAAGGAAATCATAACCAAATTTAATAATCCAAATGAAGTTTAGTTTTTTGAGCCAGATTTGGGGGTTTATGCATTTGATGTTGAAGAGGCTACTGGAGAGCCTAAAGGGGAAAAATTTCACGATAGCTCTCTTGAGGAAAATGATTTCATATGGTTGCTTAGGTTTGATGGATCCAAATCCAAATAGGGAGCAGGAGCCGAAGTCGAGCTCACTTATCCAAGAGGTAAACTTTTACTTACTACCTATAGATTACAGTTTCCTTGCATGAATAATGTGGCAGAGTATGAAGCACTGATTTTTGTTTTACAACTGGCATTGAGCAAAAAGGTTAAATGCTTGAAAGTATTGGGAGATTTTGAACTGGTAGTCAAGCAGATTAAAGGACAATATACATGTCATGATAAGATACTGAGCCTTTATAGAACTAGGGTAATGGATCTCATTGAGGAATTCAACGCTTTTAATATAGCCCTTATTTCTAGAAAAGGAAATCGCATAGCAGATTCTCTTGCGGTCACCGCGGGCATGTTAAATCCAGTTGATATAAAAAGGTGTAAAAAGTTCTCCATCGAATTAGTTCCTTGTCCATCGATACTTGATAATGTCAAGAATTTCCAAGTTTTTGAAAACGACAGACACATGTTCAAATTTGTCACGAACTCAGGTATTTTTGAAAACCAGGTGATTGATGAGGAGCAAAGATGGCAAGAAGAAGCAAAAAATGAAAGTGAAACTACGTGTCAATCCAACAAAATACCTAAAGACATAGTTTCATTGGAGAAAATGTTCGATATGGGATACAAGGCCAAAAAAGAAAAAAATGTTCCACTCCCCAAAGATGCATGTGATCTAATTAATCTAGGGAGTGCAAACAATCCACGGGAAGTGTACATCGCAAAAGCATGTACAGCTGAAGAAAGAGAAAATATAACACATGCACTAAAACACTACGTGGATTGCATTGCTTGGAATTATAACGAATTGAAAACATACAACCAAAACATCATTACACATACCATCCCTCTAAAGCCGGACTCCAAGCCTTTCAGACAAAGACAACGAGTTGTTAACCCGCTATTGGAGCCCTTAATAGAAAAGGAGGTCAAGAGATTATTGGAAGCAAAGATTATTTTTCATGTTAGGCACTCAACCTGGGTTGCTAACCTCGTTCCAGTAAGAAAGAAGAATGGAGAGATTAGGCTATGTATAGATTTTCAAAATCTTAACAAGGCCTCTCAAAAGGATAACTATCCATTGCCATCCATTGATGAAATTTTACAAACAGTGAATGGATCTGAAATGATGTCTTTTCTTGATGGATATTCTGGATATAATCAAATTCTTATTCATCCTAATGATAGGATGAAAACAGCCTTCACAACCAAATGGGGTACATTTGCCTACAAAAGAATGTCATTTGGACTGTTAAATGCTGGTGCAACATTTCAACGTGCCATGGACTATGCATTCAAAGGGCTTATATGCAAGTGTATCATTGTGTATGTGGATGATATTCGAGTATTTTCAAAGAAAAGAGAAGACCATGTCAAGGATTTGAAAAAGGTTCTTCAAAGATGCAGAGAGCATGGAATTTCTTTAAATCCAAAAAAATGCATCTTTGGAGTAATGAAGGAAGACTACTTGGTCACATCATTTCAAAAGAAGGTATATCCATTGACCCAGAAAGGATAGAAGCTATCCAAAACTTACCTCTCTCGGGTAGTAAAAAGGAGTTGAGATCTTTCTTCGGGCAAATTAATTTTGTGAGGAAGTTTATTTCAAGCTTCGCTGAGATAGCCAAACCATTGAACAAGATGCTCAAGAAGGATGTAGATTTTATATGGAACGAGGAAAGTAGGGTGGCTTTTCAAAACATTAAGGATGCCATTTCCAGAGCCCCTGCCCTCATAAGTCCAGACTATTCTAAACCTTTCTATATTTATGCTTTCGCATCGAAACACTCTGTTGCGAGTGTATTGACTCAGAAAGGTGAAGATAGCGCTGAAAATCCCATAGCATTTTTAAGTGCTCCTCTAAAAGATGCTCAATTGAGGTATTCCATCCTCGATAAGTAGATGTACGCACTATTTAAAACGGTAAAAAAAAATTGACATTACATTATGCACAACAGAGTTTTTGCCATTGTGCCTGACCCTGCTGTCAAGACTATGTTTTTGCAGAACGAGCTAGGCGAGAAAAGAGGTAAATGGATTTCTACCATCCAAGAATTTGATCTTGAAATCCAACCTATGACACTAGTTCAAGGATAGGGACTTGTGGAGGCGATCACTGAGAATAATCCGCAAATGACATGCCAATATTCAAATGTAGAATACATTTCTAAGGATGACTGGTATGTTGACATTGTGCATTTTCTATTAAACGGTAAGTGTCCATCCAATTTGAATTCCACTCAAAGAAGGGCTTTAAGACTTAAATCTGTTAATTATCTGATTAGATCTAGTGTTCTATACAGGAAAAATCATGAGGGGATCTACTTGAGATGCCTGAATAAAGTAGAAGCTGCCAAGGTTCTACAGGAATTTCATGGAAAATATGGAACTGGCCACGGTGCAGCAAATGCCAGAGCACATCAAATCCTGAGAGCAGGATACTATTGGCCTCACAATTTTAAATATGCACATGCCCATGTGAGATCTTGCCACATTTTTCAAGTAGCTGCCAACAGAGAAAGAAACGCAGCCATGCCATTACAACTTGTAGTTGAGATGAGACCATTCGCACAATGGGGATTAGATTTCATTGGGGTTATTAACCCAAATTCTTCAGATTCCCATAAATTCATACTAATAGCTACAGATTATTGTACAAGGTGGATGGAAGCAGTTCCTACAAAACATGACACTACAGACGTTGTAATAAAATTCCTTGAGGATCACATCATAACAAGATTCGGAATGCCCGATTCTATCATTAGTGATAATGGTAAAGCTTTTGTTTCCATGCAATTTGTATATTGGGCATACGACAATAAAGTGAGTTTAAAATTTGCATCTAATTATTACCCTCAAGGAAATGGTTTGGCCGAATCCTCAAACAAAAATTTGTTGAATATCATTAAGAAATTACTAGAAAAGAACCCTCGAGATTGGCACAGACAGTTAAAGTTTGCTCTTTGGGCAGATAGGACCAGAATAAAAGACTCAATAGGAAACACACCTTATCATTTGGTCTATGGACAAGACCCAATCTTTCCTGCAAACTTGAATCTGCAAACCATGCATTTCATGCAAGAATACTTGGGAACAGATAACCACACTGAAGCTAGATTAAGTCATTGACTGCACCTCGATGAAAAAATGGAGGAAGCCATGATTCACATGAGTAAACACCAAGAGGATGTTAAAAGATGGTTTGACAGAAGAGCTAAATTTAAGTCCCTCAGAATTTTGGATTTGGTCTTACTGTGGGATAAAAGACATGAAGAAAAGGGGAATCATCAAAAATTTGATTGTCTTTGGTTAGGCCCTTATCAGATTTCAAAAATCCTAGGGAAAAATACCTTCAGATAAGAACTTTAGACGGGAAGGATCTAACGTTACCAATTAATGGGCATGTTTTAAAGCACTATTTTAACCCTTAAGTTGTAGGATATTGGAATTATATCTTTCTGTTTTGGTATGAATTTTCAAGTTTTTGTTTCTTTTTATTATTTAAGTTGTGTGTTTATTTGACATGTTTTGTTTGTCTATAAAAAGAGAATGAATGGTAGCCAAATCATGGATTATGGAGTTAAGTATGCCCATGCGTGGTAGCATGTCTTGTCTAAAAACAAGACCACTGACTGTTCAAATGGATAGACTAACATGACCATTTCATCCATAACTGGTTAAATTATTTTGCTCAAAGTGAGGTAATGAATTCCAAATCAGAGTAGTAAGGATAGGGTTAAACTCCCATATCGATTAGGTTGGGATTTTTATTTCCCAAAGCTCTGATTTCACTTTCACTTGCACATGGGTTCAAGATAGTAGTGACTCATAACCAACTTTGGGATCTAATAAAGAAATTCATTATACATATAGTTGATCCTAAGAGGGTTTGATAATCTTAAATGTTTGTGTATGATACTAGAAGGTCTAAGCCTTTATAAAAGCAAAATCTCTAAGCATATTTATCAGGTTACACAAATCATTCACAATCTCACATATGCATTTATGCAAAACTAAAAATGGAATGTTGATCAATTTCAAACGATAGAAAATGGAACACATTGCACACACCAAGCTGATACTTAATGATTGTAATGTTTCATATATTTTTGATCTATTGGCATTTGTTTATGTTTTATGTGCTAACGCTTGTATTCAAGTATGTTTTTTTTCAGGTTAGGTTCTCACCGAAATGCTCAGGAGCATTTCCTAGCAGAGTCGCCATTTGTTGTGGCTGCTCCACAACACACCCCAAAATTGGGGACCCACCTTTTTTGCACACTTTCCAAGAATATTGCAGTGGCCTAGATGTTAAAAGAGCAAAGAAAAGCAGAAATGATAAGTTGTCGCGATATCGCAACATGTTGCTCCGTCATGACCAGAAATGAAAAGTTATCGTGATATCGCAACATGTTGCTTCGTCACGACCAAAAATGAAAAATTGTCACGATATCATGACATTTTGCTCCGTCGTGACCAGAAATGAAAAGTTGTCGTGATATCATGACATGTTGCTCCGTCATGGCCAGAAATGAAAAGTTGTCACGATATCGCGACATGTCACGTTTTTGCGGCTAAGAGCAACAGGATGCAGCATGAAGTGAAGAATGTCGCGATATCGCGACATGTCATGAAATCACGATTCATATAAGAGAGAGAAAAACTAGGTGTTAGAATGTCACGATATCGCTACATGTTGTGAAATCACGATCAAAGTATTCAAATAGAGGCAAGATGCTAGAGTTATCGTGATATCGCGACATGTCGTGTTTTTGTGATCTGAAGATGATATGAAGGGCAAATAAGAAAAACGTCGTGATATCGTGACATGTTGGAGTTTCGCGACCCGAAGCAACCAAAGTGGATGTAAAGGAAAAGTATCACGATTTCATGACAGAAAGCAATAAGATGGTGCAAAATGAAAGGGTGTCGCAATTTCGCGACATGTCACATTTTCGCGACCAAAGGCAGGAAGATAGAGCTAAAGATAAAAATGTCATGATTTTGTGACAGATTGCATCTGCACAGCCCGAAAGAGAAAAGTGTCATGATTTCACGACAAAAAGCAGCGATATGGTATGGAATGAAAAAGTGTCACGATTTCATGATAGAAAGTAGCGAGATGGTGTAGAATGAGAAGTGTCACGATTTCGTGACATGTCACGCTTTTGCTGTTAAGCACAGCAAGATAGCTTGAAAGAGAAAAACGTCACAATTTCGCGATAGGTTGCATCTAGACAACTCGAAACAGAAAAACATCACGATTTCATGACAAGTTGCATCTGCACAGCCCAAAACAGAAAAACGTCATGATTTCACGACAAGTTGCATCTGCATAGCCCAAAATAGAAAATTGTCATGATATCGTGACATGTCTCATTTTTGCGGTGCATGAAGGCGAACAAGGCTGCTGACAAAAAAATGTCATGATATCGCGACATGTCTCATTTTTGCGGTACAAGAAGAATAACAAAGCTACAGGTATAAAATGTCACGATATCATGACATGCTATTTTTTGTCACGATTCATGGAGGGTCGTTACAGAATGTGCAATAAAGTGTTGCACGTGTCACAAAGGCATAGGGGTTATGATAACGCTTCAGGATTGACAGTTACAATTCACAGAGAAGATCAAACATTTCGACGTCGAGCAAAAATTCAAAAAAATGACGAAAAGGCGTGGAAGATGAAGCAAAGCGATCTAGGAAATGAAACAAAGTGTCACAGAGCAAAACAGAGAACTGCACCAAAAAGTTTAAAAGCAAAAGCACAGGACAGGTACAAGGGTCAGAAACCACTGCGAGCAGAGTTGTAGAGCTGAGGGTGATAAGTCATTTTGGGCCTGCTTTGGAGTGTTTTTCTTCCCCTTTTTCTAGTTTTGAGAAAACTAGATATTTCTATTTTTGTAAACTAACATATTTTTAATATAAAAATTACAGAGAGTTGCATCTCATTGGCAAGAAAGAAGGAGTTATTCCCTGCATGCAAGATTGAATGTTTATCTTTTCCCTTTCCGATTTTAGGCTTATAGATGGAGTTTAATGCAAGTTGTCTTGGTTGCTTCATGCGAATGTCTAAATCTGGAAACCGTAGTTAAAACCCTAGAAACCAACACTTAGCTTATCTAGATTGTGCATGTTTGTAGGTTCAATAGGTTAGGTTGTATGCAAAAAACCTCACATCTTCGGTTTTTTCAAAATAGGATTGCATCCCCTGAATGTATCTTAGTTTCATTTTTATTTACATTTTATTTTTATCTTATTTGCACTTTATTTCTAGAAAGTTTAACTTTTATTTTAATTATAGTCATTCAAATAAACAATTGAAAATCTACCAAAATATGAAAACAAAATAGTTGTATCATTTCACATCGAATTCATTCGAGTCAAATGAACAATCATTGAAGTGTCAAATGAAATAAATCAGTTGTGCCCCTTGTTTACAATTACTTGCAATCACTAAGGTATTCCAAGCATTCAAATTGAACAATATTATTTGTGCAAAATGCTAACATAGCAGAGACCTTGGAGAAGTTACTTGTTTAATTTCTTTGCAAGAAGGGATTTGGAACCCAAATCCTATTGGAGAGTGTGTTTTCACAATCAGGTGAAAATACCAACTCAACAGGAACTATGAAATTTGCATCCATTAGTTTTTGCAATTTGTTCTTTACCATCAAAGCGATGGTGGGATGCATCTTCCTCAATTTTTGCTTAACTGGCTTCTTTAGGGGATCTAATGAAAGGTTGTGAACAACTAAATTTGGATCTATCCCAAGCATATCCTTGTAATTCCAAGAAAATAAATTTGGCCTCTCTTTAAGGAGAGGAATTAGTATGTCTTGTTCCTCTTGAGACAGAATTTCTCTAAACTTGAATTTCTTTGGTTGAGTAGGATCATTGCTAATATCCACTTTGAAAGGCACTTCTATAGCCATACATGACCCATCATCCAACTGGTGAGGAATGGGTATCAAGTGAATGGCATTGACAAGATTTATAGGTCCTACTGACTCAAGATCTAAACCAGCATGGAACACATCATATGCACAGCCTGATGCAAAATGGAATGATTATAGCATATCTTCATTACGAAAAAGATCTTCAGGATCTATTGGTGAATTAGCGTGATCCCAATCAATGGCCTACATGTTGAGACACAAAGGCTTAGTGGTATCTACTAGGTTATGAAGTGGAGTGGTCAAATCAATGGAGATTGTATTTATGGATGGGATGAAATCTCCAGGACCACATGGGTGAAATCTTCTCTTCGAGGTTTCCCTTCCATGCTCATGATGAGGCTCTAGAGGAATGGAAATATTTAGATCTGGCCCATGATATGGTTAGATAATAGGATCATTGTGCTGTAAGAGCTCCCTGAACATAGATAGAGTGGGATTGACCATGATAAATGACATTCAAGTCAACTAGCCTACACCCTTGCTCATATATACAAAGGCCATAACCATGCCAATGGCAATGCTCAAAATAGGTTAAAGCAAACTCAAGATTAGAGAGGTAGCAAATGTTGATAGTGAATAGCTCATCATTGTCCTCATCTATATTCATAGATTTGTGGATGCAATTTAGGCCAACGTAAATGAAGTTTGTATGGTTGGGAGGGATTCCAAGCGAAACCACTGTTCTCACTGGCGGTCTTAGATATTTCGACCATCCCATGTCCTATGTAGATTCTGTGATAGGTGTAAAAGTTATGTTCTCCATAAGATACTCTCCTATCCCTGTGCTTGCCAAGTGTATAGTTGCATGTGATGTGGACGACCCCACAGATGACACTAGCGAAGCGGGGTGGTAGTCATCGTCTTCGACTTGGTCTTGGTGATCTTCTTCCTCCATGGGAGTTGGACTCTCTTCAATAGCTATGGTTAGCATTTCCTTGAGTTTGTTTTTCTCAACCATGGGTACCTTTAGCTTATGATCACTCTTTGGTTTAGGTGTTGATGGTTTACTAGAAGCATTAGTTGCTTTGTGTACAAGATGAGGTGTTGATGCAGATGGGTCCTTTTGTGCCCCTTTGTCTTTGTTATCCAGTTTAGTATTTGGATATGAGTATTTTGAGATGAAGGTCATACTGACAAGTGGGCTGAAGGAATCACAAATTCTCTTGAACAATCCACCTGGTGAACATACTTGAATGGCTCTTCATCGGCCAGCACCATGTAGACTTTGTTATCATGCACATACTTGAAATATTGGTTTAATATCGAAGGAACACATCTCATGTCTCTTATACAAGGTCTCCCTAGGAGGATGTTGTATTGCATGGCCCCCTCCAAGACATGACACATCACGAGGATGGTCTTATGCCCCACCTTGATAGGTAGGACTATCGTTCCCATAGTATTGCATAAATCATCATTGAAAGCTCTTAATGTATAGGCTCTCGAAATGATATTGGACTTGGGGATCTTAAGGTATTCTATTGTTTTTGTTGTGATGATGTTGATTGATGAATATGTATCGATCAAGACCTACTTAAAAAAAAAATCATTAACTGATGCCACGATGTGCAACGAAGGATCTGGTAATGCAGTAGATACTATCTTAATCTTATAATCGTAGAATCGAATTACAAGTTCTTGGCATTATTGTACTTGTCCCATAAAATGGGTGAATGCATTCGAATCTTGCGGTTGGAGTTCTATTGACCTTAAAATCTCCATCAAGGTCTCCCTGTGCTTTGGGGACTATTGTATGAGTCCATAAATGGATATCTTAACCGGAGTCATTTGTAAGTTTTGCTCAAGTCTACTCCGAATGGTTACCACAGGTCAGGTTGGTGGACCTGGAAGGTTTTATTGCCCTTACCTTTGCCTAGATGTAGCTGGGACGTTGATGGGAGCTGCAAGAGGTTGTGGTTGACCATACCATCTAGTCCTAGTTGCTATATTGACAATTTCAACCATCCCAACACACCCATGGGTAGGCATATCAATTCGGACCTGATTGACTTGTGCACCTTGCCCTCTAGGGACCTCATGGTTTGGTAGTGGGTTTTTGTAGATGCCCATATCTCTATTGTCAGGGGCTAGTGGGTTGTCCACTTTAAGTTCTCCTACCTCAATCATGTTTTGCACCTGATGTTTAAAACCAACACAAACTTTGATATTATGCCTCAGTATTCTACGATACAAGTATAATTGATCTTCCCTATATCATATTGGCTTAGGATGGTTAGGATCTATAATAGGTATATCAAGGAATCTGATATTTCCCACCTCGCTCAATTGATTGAATATTTATTGCATTGATTTTTTCAATGGTGTAAAATAACAAGGGGGTTTGCATTCTTTGTTTTGACCCTGATTGTTCTTTGGATCATAGTTGCCTAGTGGGGGTTGTGCTTGATAATTTTGGGGCTACTACGCAGCCTCATCCTTAGGCATATCCAATACCACTTGATTAACTAGGGCAGGGTTTGCCTGCTTCTACTTATATTTGTCATTCTTGTCATTTTTGCTCCACTCCTTCTTGGTTCAAAGTTTTATGGTTCCCTCATCTACTTTGATGTCCTCAATGAGTTTGGATTATGCCAAAGCTTCCTCAAATGAGGGGTATTGTTATAGTTGTAGTAAGAATAAAATGTGTTTGGAACAACTCTTGGTGAACATCCAGACGATTTCTTTTGTGGGAACAGAGAATGATAATTTCACCATGATTTTTCTTCATCTATTTTTGTAATCCATTACTAGCTCACCATCATAATGTTTCATATTGGCCAAGTCTGAAAGGTTCACTCTCCTCTTAACACTAAAAGAGAAACACTTTAGAAAAGTGTTCACTTGTTGTTCGAAATTTGCTATGCTATGCTTGGGAAGTTAGTTGAACCATTGGGTGGCTACGCTTGAAAATATCATGATGAATGTCTTGAGCATCATGGTCTTTGAGATGAAAACATGCATTGATGAAATTGGTGACATGCTCTTGTGCATCCTCTTCATCTTTAGACTTCTCTAGCCTAGGCATCTCAAAGTGCTTAGTATAGGGAGGGCTAGGAACTAATGGACACAATGGTTGGTTGTGTATTTTGTTCAATATTGTTTGGCTCCTAGTAGCCTCTTATTTCTCAAAGGCTTTCATCTTCTCAGCAAGATCTCAAAATACCTTTGAAGCAAGGAGTTCCTCCTCTTGTAGACCCCCTGTAGTGGTGGTGGAGGTAACACTCTATCCATTTAAATGGCTCTATTTTCTTCCCTTCTATGAGAGGATTCAATATGTGCCTGATCTGGCTCTATTAGTTGGGTTCCTCTCATGATTTGGAGGGTGACTTTGTTGTGAGTTACTTTTTTGTATAATGCGCTCCTCTCTTGGTGAGTCAACGCATTGATCTCTTTGATGATCACTTCTGATTATTTGTTGATTGTTGTGAGCTAGCTACTTAGCTTGCTCTCTCAAATGTTGCTCATGCTGGCACAACAACCGTTCTCTTTATTTATCATGTTCAAGAGCATCCACAAGCTCTCACTCTTTGCACAAGGCATTCTCTAATTGTCGCACGTGGTTAACTTGCACAGTCATAGGGGACTCATGCTTGTCTAACCCTGTCCTACTAATTTTGATTTGCAGATCTCTCTTAGATATTTATGTTATTTCCTCGCTCTTGCTATCCAATGTGACTTATTCAGTACATTATTGAGTGTCTTTATGATCATATTTTATTTGTTTGTTATGGGGTCGTCTTAAGGTACCCCCAATTTGAGAAGTGGGTTTAGAAGTCATGGTTCGTGAGCATCCAGATACAGAATTCTCTGTGGCTATGGTTTTAGGAGGTGGCCTCAGATGCAACCGATCCAACTCATCCAATTATCTTGTTCTCCATGGCCAATCTCATGGGGTGCCATTCATTCCAATGAGGTCATAGTCTAATGGAATCCTTCCTCTTGTTTGAAGGATATTTTTTGTTTGATGTCTATGACTGGATATGTTTCTAGTTTCTTACCCCTTAGTGGGTTGATCTGTTCTAAGTGTTTCATGTGAATGTTGAGATGTTTTGACTCTTGTGTATCTTTGTGGTGATGAGGGTTTCGTAGTCCTTTCTACCCTCCATGAGGATGGATAAGGGGAACATCATTGCCTCTGTGTGAAGAATGGGGTCTAGAACCCTCTTTATGTCTATGTGAGGAGGAAGCTTTTGAAGCTTCCTCATATCTCTGAGAATTTTTGGTGTGTCTAGACGAAGCCTTTGAGGTTTCCTCATGTCTCCTTGATGATGATGGTCGTGAGGCCTCTTTGTTTTTATGATATGTAGTTTCATGTTGTGGTTCCCTATGTGGGGTTTCTCGAGGAGATCCCCCAAGGGTTGAGTTATCACCCCTTAGACTTGTAGAATTGTGTCTTACGGTATTCCGAGTAGGTCTTTCAATGTTACTATGACTTTGCCTAAGGGTATGTGTTGTTTCAGACCCTCCCTCGGTGTCAGACTAGGGATGTCTACTTCTTGTTTTAACCATAATTTTGGAATTTAGATTTTGTGTTGCACTTTAAATATGATCAAACAATATCACACAAATGTTTATCTTGATTATAGATTTAAGTGTGCCCTAACTGTTTGATGTATTTTATGTTTCAGTGTTTCTTGCTTCTTGTTTTGGATTTGGAATGAGGAGACTCATCCATAGTGATAATCAAGAGTACCCATGCCAAACATGATTTCCAAAAAAGAGACTAGGGTACACCTCCAAAATCCCAGTTGGGGGTTCTCCTAGCTCTTCCACTCTAAACAAATTAATGTTCCAACAGAGGGAGACATTTTGAACATAAGTACCTTAGTACCACTATGAAGAAGTTCTTCAATCCATTTCTAGGAGAATCTAGGGGTTAAACTGGTGGAAGTAGATGAATTCCAACGTCATCGAACTGAATTGAGGGTTGGTGATGAAATCCAACTCCCCAATGTTTAAAATTATTGTGCGTGTGTGGTTCATTTTAATATTACATGAATAAGAATGCATCATATAGCATCCATGAACTTTCCCTATATGCCTAATGCAAGATGCGTTTCAATCTTCAGAAAGATGCATGAACTACTATGAAATTAATGAGTGCACTCTATCGGGTGCAAGTATGGCCTTTAGAAAGGCCTCAAAAAAAGTAAACCAACCATACAATGTCTAGCACATTGGATTCTAGGGTGAACTTTATAGATAGAAGTCATTGTTCCTAGCAATGCCTAGTGGAAATCTAAAAGAAGATCTAAGATATGCAAACGCCTAATTATTTCTTCTTTCATTCTTTCAATTTCTAAACAAAAGTGTGCTTTAAGTTCACTATTTTAGACACACAGAAGCAGACAGAAAACTATAAAATATTAGAGAAGATGTACCAACCTTTGATCCAGCTTAGAGAGTCAGTGTTTTTACCTCTATTGCACTCCAATGTTGGCTGCTATCGACTAGAGTAGTTTGTTCCTGGCCACTATTAGTAGGACTGACTAAAGCTCTATTGGCCATTGTGGCTTAGAGCGACTGATTTTTGGCCACTGTAGATCAGAGCGGCTAAGCTTGCACACAAAATTAAGTCAGTATCCAAGAAAAAAAATGAAAATTCAGTGGATGTCCCACCATGATCGCCATTTGTAGTGACCTCGGGGTGCACACACTGCTCTTACTCCACTTGCAAATGTGTTTAAACCCAAAAATGAAATGAAAGACCATGAAAAAACATTTTAACCGCTTGTAACCTCATTGTATCAAAATGGGTATCCCTAAGAGGGACCGACTTGTAACTAGATTTCAATACAAATAAAGAGACATATCTTTGTTACTTCTATTTTATATGCTTTTTCATGGTCTTTCATTTCATTTTTTGGGTTTAAACACATTTGCAAGTGGAGTAAGAGCAGTGCATGTGCCCTGTGATCGCCATCTGTAGTGACCCCAAGGCGCACGCACCACTCTTACTCCACTTGAAAATCTATTTAAACCCAAAAATGAAATAAAAGACCATGAAAAAGCATATAACATGGAAGTAACAAAGATATGTCTCTTTATTTGTATTGAAATCTAGTTACAAGTTGGTCTCTTAGGGATACCCATTTTGATACAATGAGGTTACAAATGGGTAAAATGTCCCCTCGCAAAGGGATGGTGCGCTATCACAAGCTCCCTGGTTCCACACACAAAAATGTATGAGGGGTTACAGATGCCTCCTTCTCTAGGTATGTTCCCTAGAGGGATCCCTTTTTCTCTCATATTTTGTAGATTCCATCTCATGAACCTGTGGCCCTATAAGCAATGAAACAACAACACATGCTTAGATGTCCAAGAATGCCTCCCCGGATGAGTTTGTTAGTAGTGAATATATCAAATAAATTAAAGTGAAAATTAAACCTATGCTATGAAGTTGAATGAATGAAATGATGCTATGCTAATGATATGCTAAACATAATAATGAAACTAATGTATAAAACCCTAAGCTAGGCCTATGGGCCACTGTCCAAGACAGTGGCTGCTGAAGCGAATATTTCCCTCTTCACTTCAAGGTTATGGATTGAAGCTTGTATCTGATGTTGAAATGATGTTTTATTTGCTCGATATGTTGAATATCTTGTATGTGGGAAACCCTCAAGTGGACTCTCCCTCTTTTTGATCAAAATTTTGTCTTGTATCAATATTGTCTCCTTTCTCAAAAAATATATATCTGGTTCTCTCAGGCTTGCACATTTTAAAGTGTGTGAAACCCTAGGTCTATGCCCAAGCCCTAGGACTAAATCCCTCATGCATAGTGAAGGTTAGCATGAGAAGATTTTTTTATCTTTTCTATGTTTAAAGACTAGTTAACTAAAATATAACTGCAAACTTGAGTCTCCTATGCAAACTGATTGTTAGCATGAGAATATTTCTCTTTGTCTATGTTTGAAGGCTAGTCAACTAAATTATAAATGCAAACTCAACTCTCCTATGCGAACTGGTCGTGAAAGGGAATGCAAAGTTACTCCCGCTCACCTTTATTGCATGCAGACTACCACTTTTGCCCATGATTGAGCATGTTTGTCGGCAAAATGTTTTTTGTGGCTTAGCCGCTATCGTCTGTAGTGGCTGAGATCTGCCTATTGTCATCTACAGCAACTAAGAACTGGCTACTCTAAGCTTGATCGAATGAGGTCTGGTAGCTCTAGTCTTGAGCGGCTAGGCTTGGATGGACTTAAAATGCCCTAGATGAGTGGTGAGAACCACTTTTGATGCTTGTGAAGTCCAATATTATGTCATGTGATCTTATGAATGTGCCTATGTGAGTAGCTCCCCTAAACATGACACATTTTAGGTGTCTACAGTACCAATCATAGGAAAATTCATATAATGTAGATGTAAACATGTTACAAGAAATATCTTCATGCATAATTTGCAATTGAATTAAAGTGTTCTTGTATGCCTGAATATGTTCCTCAACCGATTCTATTCCATCATGCCTAAACTAAGGTAGATAACACAAAATATCTATAGGTACATGATGTGAAGGCCCAGGTATGTTTAAAGGATAGCCTATCATCATTGAAGTAAACCAAGCCATTAGTGGACCTTAAATAATATAACTTTGGTACCAATTTTGTTATTCAAATAAATATCTTGCAAAGAAGCATGAAATGACTAATAATCCTCAAATGTTTCACATATAAATCATCATGTATATCAACCAAAATATATGCATCAATTAAACCATGACATTAGAGAACATTCTCCAATTTGCAAAAGGTTAGCATTAATGCATCATCAATTAGATATTTTTTTAAAATCAATGAATGTGGTCAACAAAACCTTGTTAGCCAAGACCAATGCCTTCAAATAAACATTTCAAGTAAACATGAACAATTTAGCATTTATGTAGAAATTAAAATGATCAATTTAGGCCCTCCTTCTAGTGCCAAAATGTTGAGTGGTAATTTTATCCAATTGCAAAACCACACTCATAGTCTCTAATTTTGATTAGAAAACCCTCTCTTGCAAATAAATTGATATTTCTCCAAGGTTCCTTTTACTTAATGAGTGCTTGTATGGTTGTGAAGATGTGTCAAATAAGTGCTATAAGACCTTAGTGATTTGCAAGAAACTGTTAACAAGGGACCTGCATTGATATTTTTTGTGGAAAACATCCCAGAAGGGATGCCACTTTCGGGTAAGACCCAAGGAGGTAGGGGTATCTCTTCCACCAAAATCGCCCAGGGCTCGCACCTGGCCTACCACCTTTGACATACTCAAGGAGCAAACCTGAAATAATAAAAAATAAGAACACACAAACACAAACACATAAGAAGATTAAAAAAAACATGCTCCTTGAGTGTGTCAAAAAGATAAAGCACAACCAAACACACACAATAAGATAAAAAAAAAACACAATATGAACCACATAGAAAAAACACAAGAACAACATAAAAAAATAAACATGACAAAAACAATAGAAAGATACAAAGACAACCAACAAAAACATGAAAAACAAAAACAACCAAAACCTTAAAAAATAATAAAATAAAATAAAACAAAAAAAACAACCAACAATAGACAATAAACAAAAACATAGAAAACACTCACACACCAAAACAAAAAAACACCAATTAACACAAACATACAGAAACACAAGAACAAGAAAAATAAAAACACAAGAACAATAACAAAAAAAACACAAAACAATAAAAACACAATAACAACAAAAAACAATACAAAAAACAAAAAACAAAAAAACACACACACACACACACCTCAAAAAACTAAACTACCCTGATCAAACCAAAGAGAAGCAAAAATAAAGCAAGAAGAAACTAGGTACCTCCAGAACTAGAGCCATCCAAAGAAATGATAGAGAGAAGAGCTTCCCTTATTTGTGAATCCCACCATCTAGGAGGATGGCCATAGCAAGTAAGATCACCTTTGTCCAAAGCCCAATTAGCTAAAGCATCAACACTCTTGTTCTGATCTCTGACCACATGATTGTAATCAACTTTCAAAAATCCCATCTGGATTAACTGAATCTTCTCAATAATTATTTTTATTCTCCAATCAACCTTATGATTCTTAGAAGGAGTCTTCAAAAGATTAATCATGAGTTGAGAGTCAGACTCAACTAGCACCTTTTCCCATCCAACCTTAGTAGCCTCTTGAAGGCCTCTAAGGATACCATACCCCTCAACAAGGTTATTGGAAAGAATACCCAAATTCTTAGCAAAAGTAAAAACTAGGGAGCCATCTGAAAGTCTACCAATTCCTCCCGCACTAGCTTTTCCAGGGTTCCCTCTAGAGGCTCCATCAGTATTGAATTTTCCAAAATCCTTAGGAGGAGGTTGCCAATTCCTTGTTCTATCCATATTGCAATTGCTCACATTCCCTTTAAGATGGTTTCCCTTAGAGGAGTTAATCTTCAATATTTGCATCACTTGATCCCATATTTGGTGGGAGTTTTGGGGGTGATTAAGGAGTTGTTGGACTGATTCAACTAAGTTGGCAATGGTCTTTTTCCAAATATAGTGAATATCCTTCCTATCTTGATTAAAAATTTGACTATTCCTTTCATTCCAGATATTCCAAAGAAGAATGGTAGAACCCATCCAAACTAACTGCCTAATAAAATGATCAACACCCTCTTGTTTAGGCCAATCCCTCCAAAGTTGTTCAAAAGTAAAAAATTTGGACCACTTTAAGCCAAGTAAAGTGGCCATTCTCCTCCATAGCTCGGAGGCTAAAGTACACTCAATAAAAATATGGTTGAGAGTTTCTACATTCTTTCCACACATTTCACATCTAAAAGGGCCATGAAAACCACGCTTCATAAGTTGCTCACTAGTAAGCACCCTACGATGCAATAAAAGCCAAGTAAAGAACCTCACCTTAGGCCAGAGCTTTTGAGCCCACAACTGAGAAAATATGTCTGATGATTGGTTGGGATTATTATGGCATAAGGTCAAATAACCTTGAGCAACTGAATACTCACCCTTAGTAGTGTTGTTCCATCCAAAATAATATTTTTCATGGGACCAAGAGAGAGATCTCATATGAAGGATGCCTTGGATATCTTGTCTTTGCCTTTCTGGGATTTGAATAGGCCAGTCCTCAATAGGGATCCAATATCTACCAACCTTTGAATTACCGAGTATGGTACCGATAGTAATTAGCCACCTTTATCCAGTTAGCTCGGTGAAGCTCCTCCATCCAAGGCCTCCAATAGGGAAACTAAGTTATCAAAGGCTTGTGACCATCCCAAGAATCTGTCCAAAAATTTACTTGTTGACCATTATGAATGATCCAAAATAAATTTTTCTTTATCAAATCCTCACCATTCTTAAGAACTGCTAAAATGGGAGAACCTTTGGTAGGCAATTGATAGCGAACAAGGTCTTCAGGACTTTTGTTCTCAGCATATTTAGCATGAAGATTATTGGCCCAAAGAGCATTGGGGTTATGCAACATCCTCCAATATAATTTAGCAGCTAAAGCTTTGTTGTTATTAATAGAAGACCGGAATCCTAACCCCCCTTCATTCTTAGGAAGACATAAAGTGTCCCATTTCACCAAGGCCCATTTTCTTTTCTCCTTAGTACCACTCCAAAGGAACCGATGACTGATTTGATCCAGTTCTCGAAGAACAACCTTTGGGATATTCAACACGAAAGAAACATAAATAGGAATAGCTTGAAGGACTGATTTTACCAAGGTGATTCTACCCCCAGAAGAAAGCCACCTGTTGGTCCACTTTCCAATTTTCTTCTTGACTTTGTCCAACAACCAATTCCAAATTTTTTTTCTACCTTTGAATATTGATGGGAATACCTAAATAAGTGATCGGAAGGGAGGTATTCTTATATCTTAATTTATCCAAGACCATGGATTCTTTTTTGGTAGAGCAGTGAAAGAAAATAACTTTAGATTTGTCTTCATTGATCAATTGCCCAGTAGCCTTAGAAAAATAGCTAATGATTTTCTTAATATTAGAAGCTTCCTTAACTGTAGCTTTACCTAAAAGAGTAGAGTCATCAAAAAATTGAATATGGGAGATAGGTCTAGCTCCATGAGCAATGGTAACTCCCTCAAGGGTTTTGTTTTCTCTCTTTTTGGTTATAGTCCTACCCAAGCATTCAGCAAGAATGATGAATAAATAAGGGGATAGCGGGTCACCTTGCCTAATACCTCTAGAAGTTGGGAATGACTGAGAAGGCCTGCCATTGATAAGAACTAAGTAGGAAACTAAAGAGATACATCCCATAATCCAATCCATCCAATCTTGAGAGAAACCAAATTGCCTCAAAACTTTGATAAGGAAGTGCCAATCCACTCTGTCATAAGCTTTGGATAAGTCTAACCGAATGAACATGGAAGGATATTTTTGCATATCCATGGAATGGATGGCTTCTTGAGCAAGAACTATCTCATCTACTATTTGATGCCCTTCCACATAACCCCCTTGTTCAGGGGAAATAATCTTATGCAAAAGAGGCTTCAACCTTTCTGCCATGATCTTAGTAATGATTTTGAGAAGAACATTACATAAAGCAATAGGTCTAAAAGCTGAGATATGATCAACCTCTTGAGCTTTTGGAACAAGAGTAATATAAGTTTTATTGATAACCTTCAAAATTTCTTTGGCTTTCCTAGCTTCTTCCACCACCTCTAATAAATCAGCATGAAGGATATCCCATAACTCTTGGTAAAACTCAATGGGAAAACCATCAGGACCTGGGGTTTTCCCTTTTTGCATTTTAAAAACTACCTATTGAAGCTCATTGATAGTAACAGGAGCAGTCAAAATAGAGTTCTCCTCAGAAGTGATAAGAGAAGGGATTGCTTGAAGAACATTTTGTTGAGAAGTTGAGTCAAGAGGAGTAGCAGTAAAAATATTGGAAAAGTAATCGACAACAATAGAGTTCATGCCATCCCAAGTGTAGACAACATCTCCAGAATCATAATTTAAGGAAAGAAATAAAGTTGTGAGATCTTCGAGCTAGAAGATATTTGTGGAAGAAATTTGTGTTTCAATCTCCTTCTTTGAGCCATTGAATTCTAGATTTTTGCTTCCATAAGAGTTCTTCTTTTTTTCCCATTCCTCTAACTGAGTTGTGAGTTTAATTTCATCTGCACTTCTACTCTCTATGAGGCCATCTAAATGGATTTTCTTATTCAAATTTTCAAGTTGAGCAATAACTTCATATTTTTTTATGAACATCCCCAAACTCCTTCCAGTTCCAAGTCTTGATTTTGGATTTAATGTATTGCAATCTTTTGGCAAAATAGAACATCTTAGTCCCATACCTAGGCTTACCTTCCTTCCACCATTGTTGCACACGAGGTCTAAAGGAATTGTCTCTGAGCCACATTAATTGAAAAAAAAAGGAGAGAAACTCACATTGGTTTTCCACATTTCCACCATGATTGGCCAGTGATCCGAACCAGCATTGTTAAGAGTCTTCACTTTAGGAATGTGACCATGGATTAAGAAATTTTTAGAGAGCAAAAACCTATCCAATCTCTCCATTATACAAGCTAAGCCTTGCCTTCTATTAGACCAAGTCATAAGGCCATTATCTGGTTGGATGTCCACAAGATGGAGGTTTGCAATATATTCGCTCATGAGGTCGGTGCTTCTATCCAAATTTCTATTTCCCCCCATTTTCTCATCTAGAGAGAGGATGGTATTGAAATATCCTCCGATCAAGATCCAAGCTTCAAGAAAATGAGAGATAATATAAGTTATATCCTTCCACTATCTTCTTTTTTTCTCCAAAGCAGTCGGAGCATAAACAGTAATGCAGAGCATAATTTGGTTGGAATGTCTACTTTGAATAGCTATAGCCAAAAGACCCCAACTGCCAACCATATGGTGAATAACTACCTCTTTTGGGTCCCAAAGACAAGCAATGCCACCAGAAGTCCCTTGGGAACTGAGGAAAACCACTTTTCTAGCTGGCCAAATTTTACTAGCAATAGAGTCCATATCCTCTATTGACATCTTCGTTTCTTGAAGGAAAACAAGATGTGGATGATTTATCTGAATCATTCTTCTAATTTCATTTTGTTTTGAAAGACTCCCTTTGAGTCCTCTAATATTCCAAGTGATGATATTCATTAATACCAGGGCTAAAAAAGTTGGGAAGGGCATTAATCTTACCTTCCTCTACAAGCTTTTCACCTTCTTTTACCATATGATATTGATTGGTCTTGTGACCTGCCTTTTGATTAGAATCCATCTTCAATTTTTTTTCCTTGTTTCTTGACTTACTCCAATTGAATCTGAGATGGCTTCTAACCTTGAAGAATGCTCATACACAACCAAAGTGTTACTAGAGGGTTCAATAGAGTCTATATTGGGACCTGTATTATTTGAAGTTTTGACATTTAAAAGATTGTTTTTCTTGTGTAAATTTTCTCCCTTTTTTATGTTGAAAATCTTTGATTTGTTGGTTTGTCTCTGAGTTTTTCCCTTCATATTTAAATTGTGTTTCTAAGATTTTTGTTTCCATTATTTCCTCTTCCTCACTTGGGACATCATTAGTGGAAAGGATTTCAAACATATTAGCAGATGACTTTGATTGATCCTTCATAACTGGTTTTTTTTAGTGTTCTTCTTCTTAGGCATTTGGAAACCTGTTGAGTTTATATCTTCTTTATTTTGATCAAGAATTTTATTTGGGCAAGCACTAGCCAAATGACCATATTCATGGCAAATTCTACAATGAAAAGGAATGTTCTCATAGTCCACTACTTGCTCCCAAGTGTCTTCCCCAAATTGTAATGTGATATTTTTAGGTAAGGGTTTGTCAAAATCCATTAAAACACAAATCCGAGCATAAATAATATGTTCAAAATTTTGAGTACAATCAGCAATCATCATAAAATTTCCTAAAGAGTTTCCAATTGAAGAAAAAATAGTAGGATTTGAAGAACATGAACTTATACTGAGAGGGGGGGTGAACAGTATAAGACTTAACCATTTAATAATTTTAATTTCAGATAGCAGTGGCATCAACATAATATTAAACAAGACAGAAAGCATCACACATAGAAGACCCATTTAACGTGGTTCACCCAAGGTGGGCTACTCCACGGATAAAACTTTCCTCTAAAAGTTATATCAAAGTCCTCTGGGAATCCTTCCCGATTACAATGTTTATGAGCCTCGGCTCAAAGGAGATACCTTCCCCTAATTCTGCTTTGTTGGTGATCCTCTAGAAGACCTCTATCTCCTTTGCCCTTAGCAAGTGGAACTCTATCCACAGAAGACACCTGTCTTCCCTGCTCTGGTCGGAGATCTCTGTCCTCAACTCTGTCACTGCAAATCTGGTCCTCTTATCTGCACCAAACACAGTCCTTCGGTCTGGCACAATTGTCCTCTTCCTCTGTTCTTTTTTGCACTTGGTTGAAAACAACTTTTCACTGTCTGCGCAACTACAGTAGCACAGTCTTCTCAAATTACAGCAACACTATCTTCTCAACTTCTGCACAAACACAGTAGTGCAATCTTCGCAAAATGCAGTAGCACTATCTTCTCAACTTAGCTTCTGCTCTGTTGCACATCCACCGCAGCGCAGTCTTCGCACACTCTGCTTTCTTTACACAGTCTATGTAAATACTGTAGCACTCGATCGCACAACAACTTATGCGCCTATGTGCAGCCACAACAACACCCTCTTCGCATAGTCTGCTTCTCCTCGATCGAACTTCTTCCTACACTCTGCTTCTGTGAAAGTCGCACTTCGAACGCACACTTCGATCGATTCGATATGACTGCTCTTTGCGCACAATAGACTTCACTTGCGCAAACTCGACACACACATTCGATACTGAAACTCGAAAATAGTCCTCCTTTTATAGCAATAATTCATGATTAAATTCTTGATCTTAGTCGGCTGTATATCCTTAAAACAATCGTCGGCTGCACAACCTTACACTTCGTCGGCAAAGGTTAACTCCGTCGACTTCAACCGCCTCTACTGTTCTATAGCTTTTCTAGCATGAAACTCAAACATGTCATGATATCGCTACGCCTTTGTCTGTCGTACACCTTGTATTACTTGCTATCATGAAATCGTGACACTACTGCCTATCGTGCGCCTTCTTTGGTTTGTTGTCACAAAATCGTGACACTACACTGTACGTACACTTTCACTAGCTTGTTGTCATGAAATCGTGACATTCCTTACACCTTGCTTTGTCATGAAATCGTGACACTACAGACTTTGCTGACATCATCATGATTCTTGTCATGAAATCATGATGCTTTAGTCTGCAAGGCCTTCCTCTCTGCTCTTGTCATGAAATCATGACACATCTACTTTTGCTGACGTCATCAGCAACTCTGTCATGAAATCATGACACTTCTTGCTTCTTCAACCTTTTCTCGGTTTGCACTAGCGAAAATGGAACATGTCACGAAAATCATGACGCTTTTGCTGCCTTAAGCTCTTTCTACCATTCTCGTGAAACTGGAACATGTCACGAAATCATGACGCTTTCTCGCCTTAAGCTCTTTCAACTGCTCATGGAACATGTCACGAAAATCGTGACGCTTTCGTTGCCTTAAGCTCTTTTCTAATCCTCGTGAAATGGAACATGTCGCAAAATCGTGACGCTTTCGCCACCTGCAAGCTTGCAACTCAACTTGTCGCGAAATCGTGACACTTTCTGCATCCGTACAACTTCATTGAAACTTGTCGTGAAATCGTGACACTTCCTGACTCAACTCGCCATCAACTTGTCAGAAATCATGACACTTTCAACTCAACTCCACTCAACTTGTCATGAAATCGTGACAGTTTTGCCTGAACTTTCTCTCTCCTCAAACATGTCATGAAATCATGACAGTTTTTCCAGCTTTGCCTCTGCCTTCCAGCATGTCACGAAATCGTGACAGTTTTGCCAACGCTTTCTCTCTCCTAAAACATGTCACAAAATCATGACAGTTTTGCCAGCCACCTGCATACTTCTTCTTACTTGTCTTTTTCTTGATCTTTTTGCAACTGGGCTACATAGAAACTTACTGATCATACTGAAACCTTCATCAAAACACATGCTTGGACAACTAATCAAATTGCTTCAAGAACTCCTTGACATCAAAGACAACAACTACCAAGAGCTCCTTTGACATCAATGACAACAACTATACTTGAGCAAAGGCAATGTACTCAAGGTACCCAAAATTGCCAACAATCTCCCCCTTTGTCATTGATGGCAACCTTTAACTTAAAACATATCTCAAGAGCCAAAACTGAACCAACTGATCCATCAACTGAGAATTCTGCAATTGAAGTTTTTGCTCCCCCTGACTTGAAGCTCTTCTCTTCACTTGAAGCACTCCCCCTTACTCATATCTCTCCCCCTTTGTCATCAATGGCAAAGGGTCACCTTTGGGGCTCGGGACTAAGAAAGAGCCTCTTGGCTTTGTCCCTCCCCCACCTCTTGATGAGGTGATTAATCTTGAGGTGAGAGTACAACTCCCAATTTCTCCCTTAGATACTCAAACGTATCTCTTGGAAGGGGTTTGGTGAAGATATCTGCAATCTGCTCTTTAGTGGGTACATACTCTAGCTTGACCTGCTTCTCTTGCACTTTCTCCCTTAGAAAATGATATTTGATAGAAATGTGCTTCGTCCTTGAGTGCATTACCAGATTTTTAGAAATACTTATGGCACTTGAATTATCACAAAGAATAGGGATAGGTTGTTCATGCTTGACTTTGAAATCCTCCAAGGTTGTTTTCATCCATAAAACCTGAGTGCACCCAGCCACTGCTGCTATGTATTTAGCTTCTGCTGTAGATAAGGAAACTGAAGGCTGTTTCTTACTCAACCAAGAAACCAGACTCTTTCCCGTAAAGAATGCTCCACCACTAGTGCTTTTTCTATCATCAATACTGCCTGCCCAATCTGCATCTCGTATAGGTTGTGAGGGTGAAATCATCACCTTTGGGATACCAAAGCCCAAACTCCATAGTGCCCTTCAAATATCTGAATATCCTCTTGACTGCTATAACATGAGATTCTTTTGGAGCTGACTGAAATCTTGCTACTAATCCAATGGCCTACATGATATCCGGTCTAGTAGTTGTACTGTATAGTAAACTGCCAATCATAGATCTATACAATTTCTGATCTGCCACTGGAGATTCATCATCCTTACTCAGATTGCACCCTGTAATCATTGGAGTACATACGGGTTTGTTGTCCATCATCCCAAATTTTTTTAACATCTCTTTGATATACTTTTCTTGAGAGAGAAATATACCATCTTTTGATTGCGCAATCTGCAGTCCTAAAAAGAATGACAGCTCTCCAATCATAGACATCTCGAATTCCTTTTGCATGGTGTTAGCAAAAACTTTGCACATCTGAGTATTATTTCCCCCAAAAATAATGTCATCGACATAGACAACTATGATAATCATATCATCACCTTTATTCTTAATGTACAAGTTGCTATCTGCCATGCCTTTCCTGAATCCTTGTTCATAAAGATACCCGTCAAGTCTTGAGTACCAAGCCCCGGGTGCTTGCTTTAACCCGTACAGTGCCTTTTTCAGTTTACACACATAGTCTGGGTGTTCTGAGAGAGACACACCTTCTGGCTGTTCTATGTAGACTTCTTCATCCAACACCCCATTTAGAAAAGCAGACTTTACATCCATTTGAAACACTTTGAAAGATTTGAAACTAGACAGGGCCAAAAACATTCTGATCGCTTCAAGACGAGCAACAGGCGCAAACGTCTCTTCGAAATCAACACCTTCGATTTGAGCATACCCTTTACGGACTAACCTGGCTTTGTTCCCGACAATATTTCCATCCTCATTAAGTTTATTTTTGAATACCCATTTTGTGCTAATGACATTCTTGTTCTTAGGTCTTGGAACCAAATCCCGGGTTTCACTTTTCTCTATTTGATTTAGCTCTTCATCCATTGCTTTTACCCAAAAATCATCTGTACATGCTTCACTAAAATTTTTTGGCTCAATCTGAGATAACAATGAAACATTCGCAGATTCATGTGAAGGAATGACTCTTCTTCTTGTTTGCCTGCTATTTGGATCACCAATGATCAAGTCTTTGGGATGATGTTTCTGAACATACCGTGAAGGAGTTTTGGGAAGCAGTTGTTGTCTTTCCTCTTCTTCATCTGACACTTCTCTGAATTCTTCTTGACAGATTCCATCACTGAGTTCCTTGACTGGTTCTCTTATCCCCGTCTTTTCATCTATTGTTACATTTATGCTCTCTACAACTTGTATGAGTTCTTTTGTTGAAGCATCTGTAGGCCTTACTTTTGCTGGAATATCCAAGAAAAATTCCCTCATCACACCTAGGATCAAACTTACCCAGATTTTGATCTTCCCTTCTGATGAAGCACTTACTCCCGAACACTTTGAAGTGTTTAACTGTAGCTGGTCTTCCTTTCCACAGCTCATAGGGAGTTTTATGATGATTGACTCTGAGTTGAGCCCTGGTAATGATGTGCACTACTATATTTACTGCTTCTCTCCAAAAACCATCCGAAAGTTTTGACTCATCTAACATTGCTCTAGCCATATTTTCAACAATTCTATTTTTTCTTTCAACTACTCCATTTTGTTGAGGAGTTCTTGCTGCTGAATATTCTCTTTTGATTCCGTGTTGTTCACAGTATTCCACAAATTCATTTGAAGTGAACTCTCCTCCTCTATCTGATCTTAAGCATTTGATTCTCTTGTCAGTCTCATTTTCAATCATTTCTTTAAAAACTTTAAATTTTTCAAAAGCTTCAGATTTTTCTTTGAGAAAAGTAACCCAAGTCATTCTTGAGTAATCATCTATAAACAACATGAAATAGCTATCTCCCTGAATGCTCTGAGTTCTGGTGGGGCCACACAAATCAGTATGAATAAGATCCAAGGGTTTGGAAGATGTATACCCTTTCGATTTGAAACTGGTTCTGGTCTGTTTACCATGTTGACAAGGACCGCAAATGATGTTTTGGGGCCTTTTTATTTTGGGCAAGTCTCTAACTGCTTCCTTGTTACTAATACCGACCAGATTATCAAAACTCAAATGTCCCAATATTTTATGCCACAACCAACTCTCATCTTCTTGAGTTAGAAAGCATTTTTCTCTTTTTATCTCACTCAAGCATGTAAAGATTGTTTGGAGTCCTTGTAGCCCTAGCAATAAGTTTTCCATTTAATTCTTTACTTATCTCACATCTATCTGAAAAGAAAGATACTATGTGCCCTTGATCACAAAGTTGACTCACACTAAGCAGATTATGTCTTAGCCCTTCTACATAAAGCACGTTTTCTGTTTTGGATTTCCCATCCAAACTAAGAGTCCCTTTACCACAGATCTTTGCGGACCTGTTATCTCCAAAACTGACTGTTCCTCTGTTTGTTTCTTTTAAAGACAAAAATTTTTCTTTTTCACCAGTCATATGTTTTGAACAGCCACTATCAAGATACCATTTTTCTACTTTGTCTTGAGCATGAAAAGCAGTTTGAACTATCATTGACTTAGATTTTATCTCATTCCTCCTTTTTGAGAACTCAAGACTAAATCTATCCAAATTGCACATCCTTGCTATATGCCCAAAATTCTTGCACTTGTAACACATGATATTTTTATTCATAAGAGGTGCAAATGAGTTAACATTTTCCTTACTATGACTCTTCAGAGACTTATTGCAATGCATAGCTATGTGACCAAATTTTTTATAGGAAAAACAATATCCATGAAAGGTATTATGTAACCTGTTTTGATACCTTGGAAGTTTGTTCTTTTTGCGATCAACTGGAATCCATTGCTCTTCAGAGTGAAGATTGTTCTTGCTTGAAGACCCTATTTCATGAATGGTGATGCCATCCTTCTTTTCACACGAAATATTCTATCTGAGAGTTGACTGTTCTAACTTCACTCTAAGAGACATAATCTCTCCTTCTAGTTTCTCACAATCAGCTACCTTTCCTTTTAGAACCTTCGTTAGAACTTGTTCAATCTTCTTCCCTTCTTCAGCTAGAATTTTGAAATCTATAACACTTAGAGCCAATTCTGATCTTGCTATCTCTTTTTCCCCGACAATGCTTCTTGAGGACAGAATTCTCTTCCCTGAGTTTCTCAAGCTTTCTCAAGGCCAAGAAGAATTCACTCTTGAGATCGAATTCAACCTTTTCTGAATTTATATGTTCCTCTGTTAGATCCTTCTCCAAGCTGTTAGGCTTTTTCTGGAGAGACCTGCTCTGATACCAATTGAAGAACATGAACTTATACTGAGAGGGGGGGTGAATAGTATAAGACTTAACCATTTAATAATTTTAATTTTAGATAGCAGTGGCATCAACATAATATTAAACAAGACAGAAAGCATCACACATAGAAGACCCATTTAACGTGGTTCACCCAAGGTGGGCTACTCCACGGATAAAACTTTCCTCTAAAAGTTATATCAAAGTCCTCTCGGGAATCCTTCCCGATTACAATGTTTATGAGCCTCGGCTCAAAGGAGATACCTTCCCCTAATTCTGCTTTGTTGGTGATCCTCTAGAAGACCTCTATCTCCTTTGCCCTTAGCAAGTGGAACTCTATCCACAGAAGACACCTGTCTTCCCTGCTCTACGGCTGGAGATCTCTGTCCTCAACTCTATCACTGCAAAGCTGGTCCTCTTATCTGCACCAAACATAGTCCTTCGGTCTGGCACAATTGTCCTCTTCCTCTGTTCTTTTTTGCACTTGGTTGAAAACAACTTTTCACTGTCTACGCAACTACAGCAGCACAGTCTTCTCAAATTACAGCAGCACTATCTTCTCAACTTCTGCGCAAACACAGTAGTGCAATCTTCGCAAAATGCAGTAGCACTATCTTCTCAACTTAGCTTCTGCTCCGTTGCACATCCACCACAATGCAGTCTTCGCACACTCTGCTTTCTTTACACGATCTGTAAATATTGTAGCACTCGATCGCACAACAACTTATGCGCCTATGTGCAGCCACAACAACACCCTCTTCGCACAGTCTGCTTCTCCTCGATCGAACTTCTTCCTACACTCTGCTTCTACGAAAGTCGCACTTCGAACGCACACTTCGATCGATTCGATACGACTGCTCTTTGCGCATAGCAGACTTCACTTGCGCAAACTCGACACACACATTCGATACTGAAACTCAAAAATAGTCCTCCTTTTATAGCAATAATTCATGATTAAATTCTTGATCTTAGTCGACTGTATATCCTTAAAACAATCGTCGGTTGCACAACCTTACACTTCGTCGACAAAGGTTAACTCCGTCGGCTTCAACCGCCTCTGCTGTTCTATAGCTTTTCTAGCGTGAAACTCAAACATGTCGCGATATCGCTATGCCTTTGTCTGTCGTACACCTTGTATTACTTGTTGTCACGAAATCGTGACACTACTGCCTGTCGTGCACCTTCTTTGGTTTGTTGTCACGAAATCGTGACACTACAGCCTGTCGTACACTTTCACTAGCTTGTTGTCGTGAAATCGTGACACTTCTTACCTTAGCTTTAGCTATTGTCAAAATCGTGACACTCCCTGACTTTCTGATGTCATCATGATTCTTGTCATGAAATCATGACGCTTTAGTCTAAGGCCTTCCTCTCTGCTCTTGTCATGAAATCGTGACACATCTGCTTTTGCTGACGTCATCAGCAACTCTGTCGTGAAATCATGACACTTCTTGCTTCTTCAACCTTTTCTCGGTTTGCACTAGCAAAAATGGAACATGTCACGAAATCGTGACGCTTTTGTTGCCTTAAGCTCTTTTCCCAACTCTCAAATCGGAACATGTCACGAAATCGCGACGCTTTCGCCTTAAGCTCTTTCTCTAACTGCTCAAATTGGAACATGTCATGAAATCGTGATGCTTTCCTACCTTAAGCTCTTTTCCAACTGCTCGTGAAACTAGAACATGTCATGAAATCGTGATGCTTTCGCCACCTGCAAGTTGCCAACTCAACTTGTCATGAAATCGTGACACTTTCTGCATCCGTACAACTTCATTGAAACTTGTCGCAAAATCGCGACACTTCCTGCAACTCAACTCTGCCAACTCAACTTGTCACGAAATCGTGACACTTCCTGCAACTCAACTCTGCCAACTCAACTTGTCACGAAATCATGACAGTTTTGCCTAAACTTTCTCTCTCCTCAAACATGTCGCGAAATCGTGACAGTTTTTCCAGCTTTGCCTCTGCCTTCCAGCATGTCGCGAAATCGTGACAGTTTTTCCAACGCTTTCTCTCTCCTAAAACATGTCGCGAAATCGTGACAGTTTTGCCAGCCGCCTGCATACTTCTTCTTACTTGTCTTTTTCTTGATCTTTTTGCAACTGGGCTACATAGAAACTTACTGATCATACTGAAACCTTCATCAAAACACATGCTTGGACAACTAATCAAATTGCTTCAAGAACTCCTTGACATCAAAGACAACAACTACCAAGAGCTCCTTTGACATCAATGACAACAACTATACTTGAGCAAAGGCAATGTACTCAAGGTACCCAAAATTGCCAGCAGGATTTCCAAATTCAATAGTGAGGCCAAATATTCTAACCCACACGGGGGCTGTAGAAGGCATATCTTCTTTGGATTTAAATTTAGTATGTTAGCGCTTCATGAAAAGCCCTGCCCTTCCAAAGAACCAAGGACCCCCTTGAAAATTTTTCTCTTTATCATCATTATTAGCAAATAAAACAAGAAAATTACCATTTGGATAAATAGAGATGTGTAACTCACATTAGTTTTCCAGCTTTTATAACCCATACTTTGAAAGCTGATAGGCTCGGATGAAAACCCACGAACCAACAAATTAGTCCTCTTTTTTCTATATCTTCATTGTCAATTTGAATGTTACCCATATCAAGCTTAATTATAGGAGTTCCATCGTTTGCTTTAAGATATCCTGACTCCGTTTTCTTGGGATCAATATTAGGTATTCTTAGAGGTTTATGGGAAGCCCTAATATTAATATTAGCATTGGGTTGAGGTTGTCCACCACGGAGGGTATCTCTAAAATTCATTTTTGGGGCTGAGTCTTCAAAATTGTTACCCTTGACAGGGGTTTCCATAGTAGATTTATTTTGTGGGTGCACCTTAGCACCAAAATCACTTGAGATCTGAGCTATTTTTTGATAAGTTGCTTGAAACTTATTTTGTGATCTCTTTAATCCTTGCCCTAGACATCATGGAAATGTATGGTTTTCACTTTTATTTTGTGCAACAAATTAGAAGTCATTGTCACTCAAGTTCACGGTATGATCTGTTGAAAGATAGATTTCTAACCCATATTGGATCCCCTACAACATATCCTGCTAAAATCTTGAGTAGAAACCACAAAAATATTGGCCGCTAGGGCCTAAAGGCCCCAAAAACCAACCTCTAGAGCTGCTTGCACTCAACCCAGATGAAACCCTCGCATAGTCGCTTGCCAAAAATCTTGTTCACACATAGAGATGCGCTAGGATCTATGTTTCTCCTAATGATCTAAAAATTAGTGGAGATATTCTAGGATTTTTTAGGCATCTACCCTCAAAATTTTAGCTCAATCTGAGTCCATGTGAGTGAAATATGGCCGAAACAAGTTCGATAGTTTGGGCAGTCCTCCAAAAAATGTCCCTCCTCAATAATGCATCTTTGTAATATATTTTCAGACTTGCATTGATATTACTTTATTATGCTATGCTATTTATTTTTCTTGAAACTTACAAGAAAAGAAAACGTGATTGGCCCTAATATGACCACGATGTAAATTGAGTTAATTCCTTTTGTCTTGAAGTATTTTAGGTATATTTTATCTTCTTTTGGTTAAGAAAATTTTAAACAAGTTTTATCTTGCATTATTAAACCATATTTTGAGCATAAAAGAGAAGACTAAAGTCTATCTCTAAATGTGAATCTGAAATGATGAATGGATTCATTTAATGTTGCTTTGATGAATGAAAATAAAATAAACTACATGGTTAACTTTAGAATGTAATGGCCTTGAAATGCCATATAAATTATCCCTCTTTAATGAAATTGTAATTTTCATAAAGAGAAGCTAATTTATTGCTTTAAATACAATAGCCTTTGAAATGTCGTATAAATTACCCCTCTTTAATGAAATTGTAATTTTCATAAAGAGAAGTTAATTTATTGCTTGAAAAAATGAACATACAAAGCTTGGAATTTGACTTGCCTTCAAAATATGAAATTATGCAAAACTTGAAATTACAAAATTCTTTTTAAAAATTGAACTTTGAATAATTTTTGTATTTTCAAATTGGCTTCAAAATAAAATCGAAATTGCTTCAAATAAAAAATTAAATCTTATTCTTGAGACCTATGCATATATTTTTGGAGTTTTAATTTTTTTCCATTTTTTTTTAGTTGCAGAATTTAAAAAATAGAAAAGGGAAGGGTTAGAAAAATAAAACTAAAAATATGGAAAATGGACCAAAAATTTGAAAACATTAAAAGATAAACTATTGTCAATATAATGCTATCCTATCCTGCAAAACTAGAGATGTGAGAATTTTTTAATGTAACCTAATTTAATCAAATTTGCATTTGCACAGTCCAAAATAAACTATGTGCAATATTCAAAGGAGAAAAAAATAAATTCCATGATTTTAAACATTCGATAGTGTAACCATTAACTGCATTAAACACTGTATATAAGCCTAGAAGCATGGAAGGTAAAGAAAAACAATTAGTCCAAAATTTTCAGAAAAAATATCCTCCAATTTTACTAAAAAAGTGCAAGTTATTGAAGCATTTGCATTTTCAAAAAAGATAATGTTCCTATTTTACAAAAAAAATTGGCCAGCCCTCAAAATGTCCAACCGCCTAAAAATTCCAACCTTGTTTTCTGCTTTCCATGGTATATTTACTATTCTTTCGTTTCTACATTTCTTTTGGCTCTTCATTTCTACCTCTTTTGGTTCGTTTTGAAGCGTTTTCTTTCATCCTTCATATAGTAATGTTTGGCTATTCATAATTGCATGCCATATAAAACAATAATACTATATAATATAATTGTTATCCTCCTATTTGCAATCATGCCTTTCTAATAAGGCTAATTATTGATAAAAATGTACGCTCCATTTGCATAAATGTTTGCAATGAACTCTTGTCTTTTCCTTTTTATTTATAACGCTTAATAATGAGGCCAACTAGGCTTCTATTTTAGCATTTTGTTGTTATTCAGGCCATTTCGTTGACTATCAAATCTTAGTAGTTTTCTTACACTGCTTGTCCATATGTATCCATGTATTTTATTATAAAAGATGTTCCTAGACCACCGAGATTGATTCGTATGAATGCACCTACGATCAGTGTGACTTAGAGTGCCATAGAACTTATAAAATAGGCTAGAATATTCCAATATTCTCCTCCCCAACCATGTAACAAAGGATCTAACAAGTTCGAATCATCGATCAATTTTGTGAACTGTTGTTATTCTTCCTCAATAATGAACATTCAGCTCACCAAGGGTCGATCAGGTGCACATCCTTCTTATTCATACCTCTTGTGCATTATTATATCAAGGACTAATTGATTTATTAGTACATATATGGTAAAATCACCTTAAAATGCCATCCCATGAGCACCTTGTCGTTTCCCAACCATTTATGAAATTCACGCGTCTATCTTTGAAGTTTCTCTTTTAGAGGTGAACACATTTTTCAATGGTAGGTTCTAGTGCTAAGACCTCCTCGCATCTTACTTTGCTATCACGTATAGTTGCGACATCCAAAACATCCCTATCTTAGATATCGTAGTTGTTTCACTATCAAGGAAGAATGATTGTATCTACAGTGCTAACTTAATGGTCCACCTTTCCTACCATCCTCATCACCTACATAGTCCACGTTATTCCTATCGGCTAGCATGGTGAAAGGGTATTATTTCTTGTTTTCCTTCAAATACAACCTACTAATGGATACCATGGTCTGAACGGGCAAAAACCAGGTATTGTTTTCTACAATTTGTCATACGTAGAGTATTGGTCTAATGGCATCCACTTTCTGGGCTATCTCCATGAACTTTAAGAGCTCCAACTACACTATGAACACCACCAAAACTATGAGTGACACCTATCTCATCCATCCCTATAAGTAGACACTCGTTCAATTTTTTTTCCCATGCATCTATAAGAGCTAACACTACTAAAGCCCTCATCATTTAGTGTGGTATCGACTATTCAAATCGATAACCTTTACCAAAATACACCCTCAGTGCCATGATATCTTCTTTCAAGCAGACCCAACCCACCTAGTTGAACATTTCTTCTATGTTGAGCCTTTGCAATCGTGCAATCATTGTATCTGTGAATCGGTTTCCATGTTCAATGATGTGCCCACCTCATCTTCAGGTCATCCATCCACCCACGCATAATCTATGTTTAAGTTAGATTGTCTATCACCTGGTCCATTGTACTCTATCTACATAGGCACTGCCCAGGTAACCTAGACGTCCAAGTTAGTCCCTACATAGCCCATGTTGATCATACAGACATATCACCACCCTCCAACATCACCATGTTTGTATCGAGTATCTTTGAAACCATCCTCAATCCTCATCCATGATTATTATAACTTATCCTAAAATCCTCAATCATTTATATATCATCCCTTAGGTGAATACAACATCTCAAAATTTTCTAATCTTTTAGCCTTCCTTCATCATTGTGTGCCTTGTCTATTATAGCATGGTCATGAAGGATGATATAAATAATATGATGAGAGATTTATTCTATGACTTTTCACTATGTTATGCAGTTGCCACAGATGATTGGGGACCGTCTTCCTTGGGCACCGTGTACACATCCACCTCCTTGTAAGCCATCGAGTTGAGTCCACTATAATCCATCATCGTTCGTGTTATTTGTCATTGGTTGCGTGTCATCCACCATAGTCCTATTTTTCAGTTGTCAACATTGCTATCTTTATGCCCAATCTATTATTTAGTGTGTAGCCTGAATCTACATTTTGTGTCCACCCATTGATCAGACCTCTTCAAACATATGCCATCTAACTATTGTGATCCTGATCAAAGTATTGATTCTATTTCATCTGCATCCTTCATGATCCAAGCATGATTCCACTATGTAGGTCCCTGCATCCAGGCTAGCCACTCCATCCACATCACCATGTAGACCTGGTTAGCCTCTTATCGAAGTTCATGCGTGCACCTTCTAGTGACTGTGATATTCTCCTAGTAAAACTCCCTCTAACAGTATGCATGTTGGGTCTCGTAAGCACCAAACCTGTTAAAACATGGTCATATAGTGAAGGAAAACATTAAGAGTGTCCCTTTGTCGTATACACAATGAAAATTTAAATAAAGCATTACTTTATTATATAGCAAATCACTTTATTATGTAACAAATTACTTTATTATATAACAAAGAAATAACTATTAAAAATATCACAAAGAGATTTAATATTTTCAAGAATCACTCAAAGAACAAAACTTCCAAAAACCAAAAATTTAAGGTGGGTCCCCAAATTTGGGGTAAGTTTTACAATGGCCGCAAAAATTCTAAGGTGTTTGTCTCAACATTTTAAGATTGTCATAGGTCTAACAATATGAAGACTAGAGCAAATTAAAGCCATCATTTTAATTATTTAAATACCTTTTATTTTTCTCATGGTGTACAAATAAATATATTTAGCCCCTTGCTTGGTCATGTGATTTAGTGGCCAACTAATGGTGGATAATCCTAACACAAATTAGCAATTAAAATTGGTAAGGCCCAAGAAGCTACAAAATTCCATAAGAGTCTTTATGGTAGGTCAATATTATATGACATGGATCTTCTCTAGATCGACATGAACTCCATGTTTAGCAATGATGAACCGTAGGTACTATATGTGTCTAGCGCAAAAAGAATGCTTCTCTAGGGTGGTGCTAAGCTTCTAATAGAACTAAGTCTCAAGAGTTGGATTACATGTTCTATGTTCTCTTCTAATGTTCTATTGAATAAAATAATGTCATCCATGTAGTCAACAAAAAATGAGCCACTAATAGTCATAACAGATTTCTCATCATGTATGTAAATATTGTAGGTTATTTGTAAGGCCAAAAGATATGGGTAACTATCAAATAGACATGCTTTAGACTTTAATATTATCTTTTAGATATTGAATGGTTCAATTGATATCTACTAATATCCTAAATTAATATTTACATGGTGAATTATTTACAGTTTCTGTGTTGGTCTAAGAGATCATCAATCCTTGGAATACAATAGTGATTCTTCACAATGAACTCATTAAATATTTTGTAGTTAATGCAAAGTCCCAAAGTCATTTTCTTCCAAGTTAAAATATTTGATCATCTATTGGGTGAAGCACTAGATTAGATATGGCATTTATATATTAGTATCTAAATTAGGTGCTTGATCTCATCATTATCCAATATGGAGCATCGACAAATTGAAACATTCAAAATAGGCCAAATCAATCAAATGCTTGATCTAATAATGAAGAGTAACTCCTAAGGGTGACTTGGAGACATATTTTTTAGTCAATACTACTTGGTTGAAATTATTGTCTCTATTTGGTGTCTACAACAAACTTGGAAGTCATGGCATCAAGATTCATCCTTTATTGAGACTTCATCATCAAAATCATAAATTTTCATATTTTATTGATCACCTTTTGACACTTCTTAGTGTTCATCAAGGATATTTTGGAGGGTGGTTCCACCTTTGGGATCCCATAATGTTGGTCATAAAGTGTGATGGTGATGCTTCATGTTCTATAGTCATAGACACCATGGTGGTTATCCATAAAGAGTTGCCCAATAATTGCATGTACACATATGAAGTGGAATGATATTACATATTACCTCATCCTTGAAATTCTTAATGATATACAAGAGATGATGTTACTCTATGACAAAGATGGATTTTCCCTATTAATTCCATTTAGCATTGAATAGTTGAGGATGTTATGTCAAATTTATTTTCATCCTTTTGACTACATCTACTAAAATTAGTTTCTTGTAGCCATCACTATCCATCATGAAATGCAAAGTTTCTCCTTTCATCCATATCTTGACATGAAAGAGGCACTCCTTTTCATATTCATTAATTGATAAAAATTATGTTGTAACAATGATAACATCAAAGATGGCTTCCATGACATGCTTTTCTTTATCTTAGGCTAGAATAAGGTAATGTTATTTAAAAAATTGATGCAAGTATTGGCATTGGCACTAGGTGCAACACTCATCTTGGTTATGCAATCTACTCTTGGTTTCTTCAAATAATTATTATGATTATTCTATCATGGTTGTTCCTTTTTTCTATGATTTAGTGTTAGGTTTATGACTACTATTATCCTTCTTGGATTGTAACTTCTAACTAAGCCGACTTTCTTTTAAGATATTTTTATTTATGAATATTTCCTCTATCTTCATTTCATGGTGATACAATTCTTCCAATGTGTGGATAGGAAGGAAATCCATCTTTGTTTTACCGCTATGATACTAAAGTATTATATATCATTGCCATGTATGCAAAATTTTATTGAAATATTATGAAAAATTTTAATGTAGTATTTAAAATATTAGTCTTTTACCTTACCAAACTTATTACCACTTAAGATATCGTTCATCATAGTCAAATAGTAATGCAAGTGTTGTCATTGACACTTCATTCAATAATGACTAGTAGGTGCAACAATCATCCTAGATATAAGTCTATTCTTAGTTTCTTCAAATATTTCTTAAGATTATTCTTTCATAGTTATCCCTTATTTTGTGATTTAGTGTTAGGTTTAGGTCTACTCTTATCCTTCTTGGATTGTAAATTCTAACCAAAATGACTTTCCTTTGTGATATTTTTATTTGTGAGGGTTTCCTCTATCTTATTACATAATGATATGCTTCTCCCATTGTGGGGATGTTACAAAAGTCTATCTTTGTTCAGATGCACTTAATATGTACCACTATGATACTTGAGTATCCTATGTCATTATGTGTCAATATGCCAAGTATATGATGCCAAAGGGTGCATGAAGGCACTAGCCTCTAAAATTTTCCTCAAGGGTCATCCACACTTGGATGAGAGAGCCATGCTACTAACTTGTCATTAGATTATGTTGTGCATTATCTTTGGTAGGAGGTTTCAAGTTCACCAAGGGCTTAAAATTTTCTCTATTCTAGTTTGATGTGTTTAGTTTGATAAACACCTAGGTCTTGTTCTACCCAAGGAGCTACTATGCAAGATGCTAAATATACAATGCAATATGAAGACAAGAAGTTCAAAATAAAATATACTATCATATCTGCAATTGCACTTTAATGAATTCTAAATATGATAATATTTATAGGAAATGAATATTTTTTCTTTTCTTCTTAAAATCACAAGGGTACAAGAAGTATGCAAACATGTAAACTATCCTAATGCAAGCTATATATGTTTCATATTGAATACCCATGGAAATGAGATAAAATCTAAGCAAAACTAGATATTTATTTTTATTTTTATTTTATATATGATTATCTAAAGATAAAAATAGATAAATACATAAGCAATGTCACCAAACAACCTATGTGATTAATTGAAAATAGGAGAAAGAGGTTAAACTTATATATCTTGGTGGTTATAGAAAATACGTCATTTGTATTTGAATATGTTGCCTAACGAATACACCTCTTGAAAAACCTACAACTAGAAAATTTGTTAAAACTTGTAAAACAAATAGAATAAAATATGGATTAGAGTTTGTGGTACTACTAAACAATGAGAAGTTGAAGACTTCTTAATTGACATAGTCAGGACCCCTATTTATATACAAAATTAAAATCAAAATATGATTGATGAAGAATATCAAGGTATAGGGACATTAGTACAACTCCATATGGAACGAATATGATGCTTGCACAACATCTTATCTTGCACCTGGTTGACACATGACCTCATGGATAGAGCTCGGCTCTCGTTTGGAGTATCCCTCAATACAGAAAGGGTGCAATCCTTGGCTTAGCACCATGATGACCTTTCTTTTCAACAGGATGAGCATTCAACTACACTCTTGATTAAAACATCCTCTCACTTGTTTGATAAATTATGAGGATATACATATGTTGAATATAGGAGGTGTCTCTACCACCTCTACATCTTGGATAATGGCCAAACCTGATTGTTTTTGTATTAGCATCGAGGAATTATGCAATTTCCCCATTCTTTTGAGCTGCTCTTCCTTATAGCATAGTTACTTTGGTTCTCTCATATCTAGGGTAAGCCCTAATTTTTGTAAAAATGTGTAGACATGATGGAGGTAGGGACCTCAGGATCCACCAAACAATTGTGTAGTATATGCTTTTGTGGGCCAAATATAAGTAGAAAAGGGGAGCATGGTTTTTGGTAGAGCAAAGAAGGGAGCTCTTAGTACATGTAGGAATGCCATAAGCCATTGGTGATTTTTTGAGAAAAATATTGATCAGGTTGACCTTATCAGATACCAATAAATCTTCCCTCCATCCTATTGAGGTGGGTGCAATTTTTTTGCATAAGTTGTGTAATTGCTCCACTATTTCTACTCTTTATTCAATATTAATAGCTAGTAAGTATAGCTTCCCATATGCCCTCAGCCTTTGCTGGTTTAGCAACGGGCTTCAAGGAAAGAAGCTCGTAAAGGCTCACAACTCCTTGATCTAATTTTATTTGTTGATGTGGATAAGAGTCTATCCTTTATATGCAATTCAGAGTGAGAGACCACCAAAATTGTACCTTCCTAATCTTTAGATATCTATATTTTATTGCATGCAATCATGTTGTTCCTTATGTAAAATCCTATTTTTTCTCAAGATGATTGTATTCTTCCTCAAGCAAGAGACTACCCTGGAATAAAGGTACAAATGATTTCAATATTTGATCCTCCTCATGCATCTTATATTCATCCCATTGTGTTTTCACCGTTAGACTGGATGATTGGATATGGGTGGAAAATTGGGATTGCCATGTAGTTGGTAAACAATGGTCTGAGTTTTTTTCTTCTTTACTAATAGGCTATTGCTCTACTTTGGCCACCTTGCAAGATTTCCATGGAATCCTACCCCTCAATTCATCCTCAACTTGGTGTCTCTCTTAGTGAGGATTAGTTGGAATATGGTTCCTAATCATTTGATATAAGTAGAGCCTAATATCCTTAGGGCAGGAAGATATGAGGGGCGAGAGAGGTAGCGCAAACTCTTGAGATGGAATTTTGTATGCTTGGATCAAATTTTTTTATCATGAATGGCTTCTTTGAAAATCTACAAAAATTTGCTTTCTTTGGACTGATGGATAAGGATGCTTATATCAGGGTGAAAATCTCAAACATAGTATATATATGCTTAAGCAGATGACGGTCGAACTTCATGGGGAATTCTTCTCCATATTCTCATGAAACAAATATTGAAGTCATTCATGTTTTCATAATGGGTCTACTTGATAAATAGGAACTAAGTGAGCAATAAGAAATGATCTGCAGAGTTATCAAATGTATTAATTAGCACTTCCATTAGATCAACACATGTGTTAATACTCCCTTTTTAAAGATATTTGTACCACAACAACACCTTCCCGTTGAGATAAAAAACAAGCAACCTTAACATGATATCTTTCGATAAAATGTTGAAAAGGGTATCCAGAGAAGCTACATCCTGATAGTGCTCATACGTTATTCCTTTCATGTCATCAAAACCTAGTAGGATCTTCAACACTACCTTGGGTATGTCATGTCGATCTATGATGTTCAGATGACTTGTATCATTCCAGCAAGGATAGCCTTGTTGAGCCATAAGTGACACATATCCTTCACAACTTTTGGGTTCTTCCTTTGGAGTGGAGTCACTATATGAGCATAATTTCTCCACCAATGAGGTCAAGACTACTCATAAAATATTGAATACTCTAGGAAAAATGGGGTCTAATATGATCTTAAAGGTAACTAATCATAGGATTTGGATTACACTTGTAGCAAAGTTTCTAGTTGATTACAAAAAAGGCTCCAGATAAACCAAGGAATCACCAAACCTTGATTTGATCAAAAAGTAGGACTGTGTCCCACCGGGTTTGCCAAAAACTGTTGGTCAAAAATCCACCTAATGGAAAGTATTGAGCACCCGCGAACCTCAACCAGATTTGAATGCCCTTAAAACTGGAAGTTTCAAGACCAATATTCGGAGAAGGCCAACTCCTTGTGAGTCCTAACTAAAAATATTTGAGGGAAAAGGGTGTTGAAAGAAACTAAAAGGAACTGAAGCTAGAACTAATAGGGGACGGATTCAACTGCATCAAAATATATGCAAAGTAAACTTAAACCATTGCAAGAAGCATAAGTCAACCACCTAACAGATCAACCAACCTTACTCTTATCTAACATCTATCACACACGTTTGAAAGCAAATTCCAAAATTACTAAATGAAATGTATAAAATCTAGATTGTAGAACTAGAGAATATCTACTTAACTAGCTTTAGCAGAAATAAATATTCAATATTCACACACTCAAGAGCTTGATTGTATACCAAATAGTAATACACTTGTGTTTATCTGATAGTAAAATATTTACATATGAGTTGTAATGGCTAAAGAGTCGACCACTAGAATGACTTGCATTCTAGTATATATAGCCTTTACAATAAATTAAGCATTCAAGATGGTAGGTAGAAAATACGGTTGCATCAAAGAAATTATCATCCTTAAAATCTCTTCTGGTCTTCTAAATACTATGTTGTCAACGATTGTTTAGTGTTTCTTTTGCATTTTTTAGCTGAGGGCAATTTTCAAGAGTAGGTAGGTGGTTCTGCATAGATTTTTGCTCTCGATCACTCTAACTTGTCTAACAATTCTAATCTCTCACAACCTTTGGCCACTTGTACCTGAAGAGAGTCTGCTATTAATTGCATGAATAGGATTTTTGAAGCTGGTTGCTTTTTTGAACCTAAGGCTCGCTCCATTATCCATCAGTCATGTGTCAACCTAACTCCTATCAATCATTCATTGTGCACCTTGATAGTCAATCCCATGACTTCTTTATTTATTTGGGGTATTCTAACATCCTTGAACTAGGTAGGGATATCAGTGCAATAAACCTTTGGGATCCGCTTGCTACCTATTGAAGACCCAATTTTTTGCTCCACATGCTTCACCTTACTCAGAGTGAGCTTTTAGGACCCTCCAAAGAGCTGAAGGGTACCCATTTTTATGCCCAGTCTCATACCTAAGCACTCCTAGGTCTGATTACATGGCAACATTTTGGGACTTGTCCTGAGTTGACAACATCCTATTTCTCCACCCATCCCTTACATATCAGGGCTTTGGTAACCCATTCTTCCACCTACCATGATTGTGACAGTTTTTGGGACTCGTTTGGAATCTAGAGTGTCAAGTTTTCCACCCACTGTGGCACTTAGCTGAATTCTACACTTTTATCAGTGGTGGTCCTTTAGGATCTACTCGATGTGCATTATGATCTAATTCTCCATCCTATTTGACACTTAATAATTCTACCATAACATCAAGCTTTTATCTCTGATCAGGTGCCAAACAGATGGGGAATTAGGAGCCACTTTCACCACAGAATGCTTGCCACCTACATTACAACCTACACAACCTCAAAAATATTTTGTACTGGCTTCATAAAATTCCAGAGGGCCTTTTCCAGCATGCACCACCTGACACTCAAAGGCTAGGCTCCAAAACATTTTCATCTAATAACCATCATCTTGCTTGTCAAAAAAGGAACAAGTGGGTGAATGCACTCAAAATTTCACCCACAGGTCTGATTGTTGTTCAAGGAAGTCTAACTATCATCTACCATTTTAGGAGGTCCCTGTATCACTAACCATGTCCTTTCTATCTATTTTGTAGGTCAAATGATAATGTCATCAATAGGTAATAGTGTTACAGGAAATTCTATGGATTTGTGATGCTTTTGCATTTATAGCAAAAATAAGTCATTATAACCCCAATCTTTGTCATTTAAGCATTTAGGATATATATTCTATTTGTTGTCTATGTAAATTAAGTTTTTTCTATTTATTAACATAGAGAAAAGGGAAAGAAAATTCTAATGAGTCGTAATCGTATAAGGGATCCATCTAATATTTAAGTTTTAACATTCAATCAAAAGCACCTGTAGTTGTATCTCAAGATTTTTTTGATACACCTTCTTACACCCTTAGCTCTCAAAAGGACATCATTATTTATTCCTCATTAAGATCAAAAAAGCATTTTAGTTTTAGGCCTTGATTGTTGCATTTATATGTGAAGTAGGGCTAGCTAGAATAATGTTAAGCTTAGAAAAAAGTATCGTAGGAGAAACATAGGTGTTTTTCAACTAATTCAACAAAACAAGATTTTAAGCTCACAAACTTTCCCTAATCTCAAAGTGAGAAGAGGATATTGAAAAAGTATCACAAGGTGGCCCTTCATGATACCTTCCATATTTTTCCCATATCACATTCGTGCTCTCTTCCTACTCATCCCTAAAGATCTAAAACAAGAAAATTTATGAATAATATAAGCTTATACTGAGAGGGGAGGTGAACAATATAAGATAAAACTTTTTACTTTTCAATCCAAATGATAACAACAATAATATCAAAGTAGTAAATAATGCACACATCATCACACACATGAGAGACATGATTTAACATGGTTCACCCAATGTGGGCTACGTCCACGAAGAAAGTCTTTCTTCTAAATTTTCTCAACAAATCTTTTGGGAATCAATTTCCTATTACAATGTTTATGGACCTTTGTCCAAAGGAGACACCAATCCCCTATGCTTTGATTTGTGGATCTCTCTCCATAGGAGAACTCTATCCCCTTAATCTGGTTCATGGAACTTGATCTACGAAAAATTTATCTCCTCAACTGGTTTATGGATCTCTCTCCATATAAGAACTTTATCCCCCCAGCTGGTTCACGGATCTCTATCCATAGGAGACCTCCATCCCCACTACTCTAGTTAACTCTAATTAAATTTTCTCATAATTGATCTAATCTGATCATAATAGTAATCCAATATATTCATAATATTGATCCAATCTTCTCACAACACTAATCCAATTTGCTCATAAAACTGATCCAATCTGCTCACAATGCTGATCCCAATCTGCTCATAACACTGATCCAATATACTCACAAAACTGATCCAATATTCTCACAAAACTGATCCAATATTCTCACAACACTGCCTCTAACCTACTATCTCTACTTAATTCTACTCTAATACATGTTCATAAAACACACTCAAAATTACTCATAACACATGCTCAAAAAGGTTTCACGATGATTCACAAACTTGTCTTCAAACTTAACACAAGTAGCTCACAATATCTAGCACTAATGTCTCAATCTCTTTCAACAATAGAAGCACACTTGTTCTAAAACTTTATCTCAAGTATTTCCAATACCATTCAACAATGAAGTACAAGCCCTAATATAATTATTTCCACTTTCTCTCAACAAGGATGCATAATGTAAGTCTCAAACCCTAATTCAAAATTTTCAACAATGCATACCAAACAATCCTTTTATCTCCACCTTATGATCCAGAAAACCTTGCTCAACAACACACCTCAAAGAAGGAGAAAAATACCCATACCTCTTATTTTCTTTGATGAAGATATGTCACAAAACCTGTCTCACAAACAACCAATCCTTCTTGTGCCACTTCAAGGGTTAGATAGCAAGATTCTATTTCAAAATATCCACATTAATTTTCCCTCAAAAAGGTGCTCAATGAAATCTGAAAATAATGTTCTAGGACTCTTCTTTTGTTCTCAAGGATAATGCATTAAAGCTCAACAAAACCCTCTCAAAAATTTCCTTTTCATAAAGCAAGAATTACAAACAATAAAATCATATTTTACACCTTTTATCTCCCACTTTCATAAAATAATTTCCAATCCACTTTAATGTCCAAGAACAAATATTTACAATTTTAAATAAACCATTTACACCTTATCACTCCAACCTTTGCATATATAAAATAAATGACAGCAATACCCTTAAAATATTATGCAAAAATTAGTTTCCCCTTATACCTCCTATATGCCAAGACTATACACCAAATCACATCCGCCAAATACCAAGCATAGCCAACATTAATCAACTTAGAGCATACCTTATAAAAATTAATCTCCTTGTTGGCGCGGATGGGAATTGACCCTCTAACCTCAAACTCCTAAGCGCAACGCTCGACCGCTTGCACTAGCCAAGCGGTTGAGACCTAACATGTGGCCTCCACCCTTTATCTCCTACCACGTCCATCGAAAAGGATAAAATGCTTCAAAACCGGTGCTAGGGAGAATCAAACCGTGAACCTCTTCCCCACTATGCCTTAGCGCGAGACGAGTTACCATTGGGCCACCCTGGTGGATGATATCAATGCATGAACAAATGGAATTTGTTTGTTCTGTTGTGTGCTAGCCGAAACAAAGTAGTGTCCTCTCCTCTTATTCATCGTCTCTCTATGCACGGGGTAGGCAAATCGATCGAAGGTCTTTCCAAAGCATTGAGGGGGTATTAATACATTTCATGCACGCTTTAAATGACGTCGGCCCTCCTTTTAATCATGCTCAAAAATTAGACGTCAGCCCTTCTTTGAATTTTAAAAAGAATAATTTAATTTTTCTTTGGCACCTTGAAACATTAGACTTAGGGTTTATAATATTTTAAAAATATTATAATAAACCCTTTTATTTTCCTTGGGTCTTTTTCACCAATAAGTAAACTTAGACTTTCCTTTGCAAATTGGAAACCCCCTTGGGTTTTTATTTACCAAATAAAACCTTTGTCACTATCAAGCTTCCTTAATAATATTTAAATATTAAAATTTAAATATTACAATCCTTTTGAAGAATTCTTTTTGCTTGCTTTCTTAACCATGGAAAAATATTTTGTCTTTGCCACCATAAAATATTTTTCTTTTGCAAGTACCACCATGGTAAATGCCTCATATTTTCTTGCTTCCATATTGCCTTAGACCCTTAGAAAAATACCATCAACTTATGACATCAATCCTTTGACATCAATGACAACTCATCATTCTCAAATTTCCAACAATCTCCCCCTTTGTCATTGATGGCAACCCTTTCTAAAAAAACTTTTCTTACCACTAGATCCTAAAATTGCTCCCCCTAATTCTGCTCTCTGAGAAGTTTCTCCCCCTGACTGAATGCTCTCCCCCTTACTCAAATATCTCCCCCTTTGAAATCAATGGCAAAGGGACTCCTTTGGGGCTAAATATAAGACTCTTAGCTCAGCCCCCTCCCCACCTCCTCTCCTTGAGGTGATTAATTTTGGGGTGGGAGTAAAACTACTCCCAATTTTCCTCTAAGATACTCAAAAGTTTCCTTTGGAAGTGGCTTAGTGAAAATATCCACAATTTGTTCCTTTGTAGTAACATATTCCAATTTGACTTGCTTATCCATCACCTGTTCTCTCAAAAAATGGTATTTGATCATAATGTGCTTGGTCCTGGAGTGCATCACTGGATTCTTTGAAATGTTTATAGCACTTGTATTATCACATAGTATGGAGATAGGATGATCATGCTCTATCTTGAAGTCCTTTAAATTTTACTTCATCCATAACACCTATGTACAACAAGCAACCACTACAATGTACTCTGCCTCTATTGTGGATAAGGATATTGATGCATATTTCTTGCTTAGCCAAGAGACTAAACAATCTCCAAGAAAGAACACTCCTCCACTTGTGCTTTTTCTATCATCAATATTGTCTGCCCAATATACATCTATATATGCTATGAGAGTGAAATTATCACTTCTGGGATACCAGAGTCCAAAATCCATAGTCCCTTTTAAATACCTGAGAATCCTCTTTACTTCCAATACATGTGTTTCCTTTGGTGCTGCTTGAAATCTTGCCACCAGTCCCACTGCCTGTATTATATCTGGTCTTGTAGCTGTGACATATAGTAAGCTGCCAATCATAGATCTATACAATGTTTGATTTGCCTCAGGAGATTCATCATCTTTACTCAACTTGCATCTTGTAACCATGGGGGTACTTACTGGTTTGCAATCTTCTAACTTGAATTTCTTCAACATCTCTTTTATATACTTGGTTTGTGAGAGAAAAACACCCTTCTCTGATTGTGAAATTTGTAGTCCAAGAAAGAAGGAAAACTCACCAAGCATTGACATTTCAAATTCATTTTGCATACTCTTTGCAAATTTTTGACACATCTTATCATTATTACCTCCAAAAATGATATCATCCACATAAACAACCATAATTAGTAAGTCATTTCCTTCATTTTTGATATATAAATTGTTGTCCACTATTCCTTTCCTGAACCCCTATTCCTGAAGATACTTATCCAACCTTGAATACCAAGCTCTAGGAGCTTGATTTAGTCCATAAAGAGCCTTCTTTAATCTGCATACATAATCTGGCTTATCAATTAGGTTGAACCCCTCAGGTTTCTCAATGTAGACCTCTTCTTCCAAGACACCATTGAGAAAAGTTGATTTAACATCCATTTGATATACTTTGAAGTTTTTGAAACTTGAGAAATCTAAAAATATCCTTATGGCCTCAAGTCGTGCAACAAGAGCAAATGTTTCATCAAAATCAATCCCTTCAACCTGTGCATAACCTTTGCATACCAATCTTGCTTTATTTCTGACTACCTGACCATCTTCATTTAACTTGTTTTTGAAAACCCATTTAGTGCCAATTACATTCTTATATTTTGGTCGTGGGACAAGTTCCCAAGTCTCACTTTTTTCTATTTGATCCAATTCCTCATCCATTGCCTTGACCCAAAACTTATCATTTCTTGCCTCATTGAAATCCTTGGGCTCAATTTTAGACAATAAGGAAAAATTTGCATGTTCACTTGTTCCTATTATCTTCCTCCTTGTTTGTCTTTCATCTGGATTTCCAATAATCAGATCTCTTGGATGATTTTTCTCGCACATACCTGGATGGAGTCTTAGGTGGTGTTCTTTGTGTTTCCTCTTCTTCTGATTCTTCACCAATTTCTTCTTGGCAACTCTCTCCTTCCTGATAAATAATTTCTTGAGTTGGTTATGTTGGCCTCACTTCATCAATTGTTACATTTATACTTTCCATAATTGTATGTGTCCTTTTATTATAACACCTATAGGCTTTGCTCTTAGTGGAATAGCCAAGGAAAATACCCTCATCACATCTTGAATCAAACTTACCCAAATTTTTCTCTTCTCATCTGATGTAGCATTTACTCCCAAATATTTTGAAATACTTTATAGTAGCTGGTCTTCCCTTCCAAAGCTCATATGGGGTTTTGTGATGGTTTACTCTTAATTGAGCTCTATTAATGATATAGACAACTGTATGAACTGCCTCTCTCCAAAAACCATCTGAAATATTAGACTCATCTAGCATAGCTATGACCATGTTCTCAAAAATTCTATTTTTCCTTTCAACTACTCCATTTTGTTGTGGAGTTCTTGTTGTTGAGTATTCTCTTTTAATTCCATGTTGTTCACAAAATTCTATGAATTCACCTAAAGTAAATTCTCCTCCTCTATCTTACCTTAGGCACTTTATTCTTTTACCTATTTCATTTTCTACTAACTCTTTGAAAGCTTTGAACTTCTCAAAAGCTTCTGACTTTTCTTTTAAGAAATCTACCCAAGTCATTCTGGAGAAATCATCTATAAATAACATGAAGTAACTTTCACCTTGTAGACTCTTTGTCCTTGTAGGACCACATAAATTAGTGTGAACTAGTTTCAGTGGTTCAGATGAAGTAAATTCTTTTGACTTGAAACTTGTTCTTGTTTGCTTTCCATGTTGACATTGTGCACAAATTGTGTTTTATGGCCTTTTTATCTTGGGTAAATCTCTGACTGCCTTATTGTTGCTTATTTTCACTATGTTGTCAAAGTTTAGATGACCCATTCTTCTATGCCATAACCAACTCTCATCTTCTTGTGATAAGAAATACTTTTCTCCCTTAATCTCACTTAGTATGTAGAGATTTTTTGTAGTTCTATTGGCATCTGCAATGAGCTTTCTTGTTTTAGATTTTTTGATCTCACATCTATTTGGATGAAAAGTGACTGTGTGCCCCTGATCACAAAGTTGGCTTACACTTAGTAAATTGTGCCTCAATCCCTTGACATACAATACATTCTTTGTCTTTGTTTTTCCATTATCTAAACTCAAAGTTCCTTTCCCACAGATTTTTGTTGAACCATTATCACCAAATTTTACTGATCCTCCATTGATTTCTTTAAGTACAAGAAATTTATTCTTGTCCCCTGTCATATGACTTGAACAACCACTATCAAGAAACCATTTATTTCTCTTATCTTGTACATGAAGAGTTGTTTGTACCAACATTGACTTCACTTTTTCTTGCTCTTTTCTCTCTCCTAATTGTTGAGGTTGTATTCTTTTGAACCTTTCGATCCTCCTTCTTTTTGCTTAATTTAGGAAATATTGTTTTACACCATTTGGCCTTGTGCCCAAAGTTATTGCATTTGTAACATATGATATTGTTATTCATGAGAGGTGCAAAAGAATTGAAATTTCTATCAACATTATCTCTCACATAAATAGTGCAATGTATGGCTCTATGACCATATTTGTTACATGAAAAACAATAGCCATGGAAGAAATTTTGTAACCTGTTAGAGTGCCTTGAATAATATGGTTGCATGCTTCTTCCTTTGTTGTTCCTGTAATTGACTTTTGTCCATGGATCTTCTTTGCCTTCTTCCTTCTTGATGCTTTTGCCTTTCAATGCATTAGCATAAGTCATGGGCTCTTCTTCTTTTGATATCTTTGTTTCTTGGGAGCTTGACTCCTCTTTCTATTTTCCTAACTTTATATCTTGTTGTAACTTATCCTTAGTCTTTTCAACTTCCTTTCTTAGAGAGACAATTTCAGATTCCAATATTTCACATTCTAACTCTTTTGCCTTTAACTATTCTGCCATATCCTATTCAATTTTCCTTCCCTCTTCAACTCTTACCTTGAGCTCTATGAGTTTTTGTAGAAGTTCCATATTTTCTTCCTCATCCTCTTGGATTTGATCCTTCAAACTTGAATTCTTCCTTCTAACATTTTCCAAGTTTCTAAGAGCAGTAATAAATTCCTCTTTTATGTTGATCATGGCCTCTTCTCCATTTTTTAAGTTCATGTATGTTCTTGTGGGATCTTCCTTCAAGTTGTTAGTCTTTTCATGAAGGAACCTACTCTGATACCAATTGAACATAAACTTATCGAGTATAATATAAGCTTATACTGAGAGGGGAGTGAACAATATAAGATAAAACTTTTTACTTTTCAATCCAAATGATAACAACAATAATATCAAAGCAATAAATAATGCACACATCATCACACACATGAGAGACATGATTTAACGTGGTTCACCCAATGTGGGCTACGTCCATGGAGAAAGTATTTCTTCTAAATTTTCTCAATAAATATTTTGGGAATCAATTCCCTATTACAATGTTTATGGACCTCTATCCAAAGGAGACACCAATCCCCTATGCTTTGATTTGTGGATCTCTCTCCATAGGAGAACTCTATCCCCTTGCTTTGGTTCGTGGAACTTGATCCAGGAGAACTTTATCTCCTCAACTGGTTTGTGGATCTCTCTCCATAGAAGAACTCTATCTCCCCAACTGGTTCATGGATCTCTATCCATAGGAGACCTCTATCCCCACTGCTCTGGTTAACTCTAATCAAATCTACTCACAACTCTGATCTAATCTGCTCATAATACTGATCCAATCTGCTCACAATACTGATCCAATCTGCTCACAATATTGATCCAATCTGCTCACAACACTGATCCAATCTGCTCATAATACTGATCCAATCTTCTCACAACACTGCCTCTAACATGCTCTCTATCTCTGCTCAATTTTGCTCTAATACATGCTCATAACTGCTCATAACACACACTCAAAATTGCTCATAACACATGCTCAAAAAGGTTTCACAATGATTCACAAACTTGTCTTCAAACTTAACACAAGTAGTTCACAATCTCTAGCACAAATGTCTCAATATCTTTCAACAATAGAAGCACACTTGTTCTCAAAATTTATCTCAAATATTTCCAATACCATTCAACAATGAAGTACAAGCCCTAATATAATTGTTTCCACTTTCTCTCAACAAGGATACACAATGTAAGTCTCAAACCCTAATTCAAATTTTTCAACAATGCATACCAAACAATCCTTTTATCTCCACCTTATGATCCAGAAAACCTTGCTCAACAACACACCTCAAAGAAGGAGAAAAATGCCCATACCTCTTATTTGCTTTGATGAAGATATGTCACAAAACCTATCTCACAAACAACCAATCCTTCTTGTGCCACTTCAAGGGTTAGATAGCAAGATTCTATTTCAAAATATCCACATGAATTTTCCCTCAAAAAGGTGCTCAATGAAATCTGAAAATAATGTTCTAGGACTCTTCTTTTGTTCTCAAGGATAATGCATTAAATCTCAACAAAACCCTCTCAAAAATTTCCTTTTCATAAAGCAAGAATTACAAACAATAAAATCATATTTTACACCTTTTATCTCCCACTTTCATAAAATAATTTCCAATCCACTTTAATGTCCAAGAACAAAGATTTACAATTTTAAATAAACCATTTACACCTTATCACTCCAACCTTTGCATATATAAAATAAATGACAACAATACCCTTAAAATATTATGCAAAAATTAGTTTCCCCTTATACCTCCTATATGCCAAGACTATACACCAAATCACATCCGCCAAACACCAAGCATAGCCAACATTAATCAACTTAGAGCATACCTTATAAAAATTAATCTCCTTGCTGGCGCGAATGGGAATCGACCCTCCGACCTCAAACTCCTAAGCGCAATGCTCGACCGCTTGCGCTAGCCAAGCGGTTGAGACCTAACACGCGACCTCCACCCTTTATCTCCTACCACGTCCACCGAAAAGGATAAAATGCTTCAAAACCGATGCTAGGGAGAATCGAACCGCAAACCTCTTCCCCACTATGCCTTAGCACGAGACGAGCTATCGTTGGGCCACCCTGGCGGATGACGTCAATGCACGAACAAATGGAATTTTTTCGTTCTGTTGCGTGCTAGCCAAAAACAAAGCATTGTCCTCTCCTCTTATTCATCGTCTCTCTATGCACGGGGTACGCTCATCGATCGAAGGTCTTTCCAAAGCATTGATGGGGTATTAATATGTTTCATGCATGCTTTAAAAGACGTCGGCCCTCCTTTGAATCATGCTCAAAAATTAGACGTCGACCCTTCTTTGAATTTTAAAAAGAATAATTTAATTTTTCTTTGGCGCCTTGAAACATTAGACTTAGGGTTTATAATATTTTAAAAAATATTATAATAAACCCTTTTATTTTCCTTGGGTCTTTTTCACCAATAAGTAAACTTAGACTTTCCTTTGCAAATTGGAAACCCCCTTGGGTTTTTATTTACCAAATAAAACCTTTGTCACTATCAAGCTTCCTTAATAATATTTAAATATTAAAATTTAAATATTACAATCCTTTTGAAGAATTCTCTTTGCTTGCTTTCTTAACCATGGAAAAATATTTTGTCTTTGCCACCATAAAATATTTTTCTTTTGCAAGTACCACCATGGTAAATGCCTCATATTTTCTTGTTGCCATATTGCCTTAGACCCTTAGAAAAATACCATCAACTTATGACATCAATCCTTTGACATCAATGACAACTCATCATTCTCAAATTTCCAACAAATTGTAGCTCAATCGTTACTTGCACTTGCTCCCTATCGAAATTAAAAATAACATTCAAAATGTATATGATTTATTTTTCATAATTTTATAGTTGTAAATATATTTTATTGTAACATAATAAATAATTTAACTACACAAAAATAAAATTAATAAATAAATAAATAATTGATTTATATTATATTATGTAATTTAAAATGATATTAAGTTTTTTAATTTATATCATAAGATATTATTAACCTTAGTTTATGATCTATGGATTAAGTCCCAGAGGAAGGGCTAAGGGAAGAATGGAATGAGGAGAAAAGAGAAATGAAAGAAATCTTGGATGGAAGGAAGTGGTCAAGGAGGAATGGACCTAATCAACTAGCCTATGGGCATAGAAAATTAAGAATTTACAGTGTCAAATAAGGTTACAGAATGATTATCCACAACACTCAAATTGATCCATAGCCCCCTTGGTTGAAATTATAACAACCCAAAGGATGGCCAAAGATAAACTGCTTCATGTGGTTAGTTGCACATAAGAGTATTATGACTTAGAATAACTTGAGGAGGCATTGATTTGTTGGACCCAATTGATGTGTAATGTGTCACCAAGAGGAGGAAACAATGGGCCACCTCCTTTTTGTGTGTCCCTATGTCCGAATAGTATGGATTTGGCGGTACAATATTTTTTACTAATCAGAAATATCCATTCCTACTAAGAACAACTTTTGGGACTATTTAAAGACCAATAAATTCAAATCAAAGACCTTACAAACAACTTGGGATTTGGGTTTGGATTTCATGTGTTGATAACTTTCATTGGAATGTAACAAGAAGATTTTCAAAGAAGAATTTAGACGAAAGGAAAATGTTTGTGGAACTCTAATTAGAAAACTTTTAGAGACATCTAGAACTCAGGAGGACTCTTAGATGGCAGAGGATGAAGCAGATATATGGACACAACTCTAGAAGCAACTGCAATATGGAAAATAATAAAAGAAGGATAAGAATAGAAATAGGGATTTGTAGATTTGGAATGAAGGTCAATGATTCAGAAGGAGAGGGTGAATGGAACACCTTAAGGGGTCATTTAGTAGGAACTAAAACATTTAGAAATTGGATAAAGAAATAGAGTTGAGAGGCATTTTGAGCCTTGCCAAGTTATCAAAAGTAAATGTATTGAGTTTATTTGAATAAAAATTTTACCTTTTTACTCAAAAAATCTATGATTTATGGATTAAAATCACTTTTATGAACAATATCAATTTTTTTTCTAATAAGTTATATGTGGTTTCTATTGGAGTGACTCCCATCAAAATACCAAAATATTACATTTGCTCCAACATACATTTTTATCACAGTTTTTCATTTTTTCTCTTAAATATATTCTTCAACTTCCTCGAAGTGCTATGTTTCCACAATCAAACTCCTTGACATCATTTTGATTAAGAGATAAAATCTCACTTGACCAATTGCCTTCTAAAATTTGAATTTCAAGAGGATGAAGATCTAATTTCCTTCTTTATAAATATAATCAAACTTCGAAGAAGTTGCCTCTAGTAATAGATGATGGACATCAACAATAATATTATTTTTTATCTAATCTCCACATCCATTTTTGTTAATAACATTGAAGATAATTTGTGAGTCCCCCTCAATTGAAATATATTTCCATCATTTTTCTACTGCAATTTTAATCCTTTGAAAAAGTGCCCTAACCTCTACATAGTTGTTAGTTGAAGTTCCATAATTTAAAGTTTTAATTTTATAGATAAATTTTGTCTTTCACTTAGTAAAAAACAAAATGTTTTATTCCTTATTATTGAATATTACTTTTATCTAAAGAGTTTATTAAAAAAACATAAATTGCAGGTTACCTTAATATTCCAATATAACAATTCAAACTCATTTGATTTGAACCACGTACAATTAATAAAGGTGCCATTTCATGTGTAGTATAGTAACATGTTTTTTTTTTTTTTTAATGCCATTGGATAGTGGTGGAAAACCAATATTATATTATGTTTCAATCCTCCTTTAAGATAAAAAAAAAACATTGCCGTTAAAATTATGTGTAAAATAAATATAATAATTAAGTACATGGGTGGAGTGCAATGGTTTGGACTTTGGCTCTTTTTCGAGAGGTCTAAGGTTCAAACCGTGACATAGGCGAGTGTGAGGAGGTGGGTGTGTGGTGGGTTTGTGTTAAATTCTTTATTGATAAGTATAGCTCTCAGCTTTACAAGAAATTATGGTTGGGAGAATATTGTTCAACCCTGTACATTGGTCCTATAAGTTTTTCAAATAAATAAATAATATGAATAAGTAAATAAAGTGCATTTTAAAATATTAAATAAATTTATTAACAATTTAAAATTTCACATGTACGTGAGTTTGGAACTCATCTCAATCAATAAATTATATTTCCATGGACAAACTTTAGAACTCCTCTTAAGTTTTAAAAAGTCCTCATGATTCCCATGTCGTGTGATTGTGACAAATCTCTTTAAGAATTTAAAATCATCGTATTGCACATACCTTATAAAGATTTCAAATCATAAACATTATTTTCACATCTTTTAAATACCAAACATCACGACACCTCTCTTAAATCAATCAACACAATTTAGGCCTACCTCAAGGGACAGGCCGATAATGTCCAATTTGAGGATCCAAACAAATATCACACCTCTTAAATCAATCAACACAATTTAGGCCTACCTCAAGGGACAGGCCGATAATGTCCAATTTGAGGATCCAAACAAATATCTCACCCATTCCCCTATGTATTAAAACATATGTATATATATACTTTAACCTAAAATAAAAAGAACCCCTCGCCTCCCATACTCTTAAGTTAAAACCTTGGGACCACGGCACGGCTTCCCTCTCCTATCAAGAAGACCGTGCACGCTCTCGGAGAATCTTCTTTCCCATATACCTGCAAGCCCACAAAAGAGCCGTCCATTATCAGTTAGGTGAATAATCCGCGGAGGAGAATTAAATAAATATAAAAGGAAAATGATAATATTATTTTATTCATATACCTTCCAAGCATCATGGTGGTTGCTTGTGGGTTGGTTCCGGGGCCGTCCTTGAAAGTGGAACCGTCGACGACCCGGAGACCTTCGACACCTTTCACCCTGTAAATCTCGTCGATCACATCTCCCACATGACACCCTCCATGAAAATGCCACATCGTGTTCAGCGTATCTTTGCAGAACTTGGCCAGCAATGCATCATCCGATCTATTCTTAGGCAACGCCGGCGGGGTGAAATGCAGCCCGCTCGCACGGGTTGATTTATCAGTATACGTGAAATTGTGCATTGACGCTGTCTCACAAAGGCCGCCCAGAACCTTGAGTCCTTGCACGCACGTCTTCAAGTCCGCGGGGTCAGAATAATAGTTGTATCGAACAGAGGGATTCTCTCGGGGATCTGTGCTTAGTAGCCGGAGCTCTCCCCTCGACAAGGGAAATGCCACTTTCTCGAATATTACTCCACCATATGTAGTCTGGTTAGATGGAAGCTGCTGGACAAAGCTGCTAGAAAATATGTAGAGCTGGGAGCTGTTAAGAATGCCAACCACCTGTATGCTCGAGATTTCAAGGGGTTTGGGGGACTCCACCACTATGGTTGCACGGGGACTGTCTTGAACCCCTTTGCCCACAGAGGGCAGATCTACAAGCACGGGAATCTTGAATTGCTTGAGTTGCTGGGCGGGGCCGATTCCGCTTAAGAGGAGCAGCTGGGGGCTGCCTATGCTTCCCGATGATAAGATTACCTCGCTGCAGCATGACGACTCATCCACCGTCACTTGATAAGACCGACCATTAATGGAGTTCATAAATTCTACGCCGCGAGCCTTCAGTTTGCCTGCGTGTTTCCATACCAAACTTCAGATGAGAGGACTGGGAGTTGAAGAAATTTAATAAAAGCAACAATTTCTTTTTCGGTCGGTCAACTGCCATCCATCGACATTATCTGAGATCACCTCTTTCACATGGCTTGTAACTGTGCTGGTCGTCAGTTTTCTAACTAGAAAGTCGTGTAGAAATGAAGAAGATATTGACGTTGTTGGCATGTGCCCTCGTGATTTCGAAGCTAGGGAAATGGACACTTGCAAAAAGTCCACCCATTTCATCTTCAAACAAGCGGACTACTATCAAATAGCGATTGCCGTGTTCTAGGCCTTTAAGGACTCCTAAGAGCCATTGACTCAAGAACCTCCTAGGTCTAAGTAGGGTTCATTGTGATTCCTAGACGCAACTGAACTTTGACAAACGAACCTAGGTAAGATATAATATTTCATGTCCGAAGGTTGAGATTTGATCTAGACGTGTACCCTTCTAGCAAACTGTGCAGTCTGACTAGTGCAATGACAGAACCTGTGATGCTGTATGTACAGCACTACCTAACCCAATTTATAACTGTTGCAGTTAAACACTATGAAAGCTCAAGAATTAATTGTCAGTTCATACAGTAACTGTAGCACACTTTTCATTGGGATTTACATCAGCCTACGCTGACAGCTTTACTGTTTCGATGCACTTAGAAATCCGTCCTGGCCTATTACGAAATGAGTTATCCTTGATGGAACTGGAAATACCAGTCCACTACTATGCTAAAGGCTAGAGGCCTTACTTTTAAGCAGCGATAGACACCGACACGGTATCTATGACAGTGGGACCCTGGTTTTTTAACTCATGTTTTGGTTACTTGAAAGCAAAAGAGATCAAGTTGGACGGAACTTTGTATTACCATCTAAATTCTATGAACCGTTTCCCAATACGGAATTTACTTTGAGAAAAGAAAAAAAGTCGGCGAAATTTTCTCATTTAGACACTTAAGATCAACCTCGCTATAAAAATCAATAATAGGAAAGAACTTTAGCCTAACGTCTGACTCGACCCCAGTAAGAATTTGATGACAACCCAAGCATTGCCACAAAATTATAGTTTGGCTTAATAAATTTTTATATTATTAAACTAAACAGAGTCATTAGCACATTCAATTGAATTTAATGGACTCCATTTGTAAAATTAAAAGTAATACAATTCGAGTTCTTGTTCGAATCTGCAAGACACACGGAATAAATTTTCATGCCATCATGGAAACTAAGCTAAATCTATTAACTTTAAGTGATCTAAATTGAGGGCTCTATTCAAGTACGAACCTGAGGTGGAATTGAAGAGAATTCTGCTGGCAGTTGCATTGAGAAGTACTACGATGTTGGCCGGGTTTGCGTACTTGAGAAGATCGGCAGCGGTATGTCTGGTTCCATTGTTATCGAAGGTGGAAGCGCTAATCTTGGTCCCTTCCACATGCTCCACGGTATATCCATTGAAAGGAAGAATTCCAACTTCCAACAGCGCATCTTTCAGAGCCGACGACCATCGCGAAAGCGGCTGTGGTTCGAAGGCATTCATCTTCTCCACCCATTTGTACGACCGATTAACAAGTTTCTCGTCCCATCCCATGTTCTGAATATATTCCATGCTTGCTCTGCTGTAAAAACCAGCGTTAAGAGCCGTTCCACCTCCCAGAACTCTTGCTCTAGCCAACTGCACTCCATCCTCGGTCATAAATCCGTGAGCTATGGATGTGTAGTTATTGGTTTCCTGCAACGGCTTTCCAAAATCTTTGGCGTTCTCAATCTCGGGGACTCCATAAGGAGACCCTCCCCTCTCCAAGACCAAAACAGAATAGTTTTTTGACAGCGTTGCTGCCAGAGGACACCCGGCGGTGCCTCCTCCAACGATAATGTAATCGTACGTTCTTGCAGCTACCTTTCCAGCATCTGTGGTCATGAAGGAATATGGGTATGACGGAACATCTGCAAATTACTACCCCACAATCAACTCCAGATACCCAAAACCAAAAAAACAAAAAAAAAAACTCCGACTATGCCTAAATATTTCACCAAACAATCAGATTTAGCATATCTGGTGAAGAGAAAAATTCCTAAAGAATTATACTGACCTGACACAGGTGTTGCTGCCTCCGAAGATAACAGCACATCATTACTCAAGATTAGCAAGCAAGAAATCAGAGCGAGTAGAAGCTCCATCCTGCCAAACCAAGCTCAACTTTCTTCAGTTTGGCAAGCTCATTGCATCCTTTATATAGCCTTGAAATGCGCCTTCTGAATTTAATTTACGCTAATCTAAAAAGAAATGTCGCACAAAGTGGCCCATGGCCTACGACAATTAGAAACTGTTCGACGTGAATCCCGGGAAACTTAGTTGAATGTAGTTATTTAAAACAGTGTCCTTTTCAAATGCTATGAGAATAGGCATAAAGTGCCAAAGCGCGCTAAATCCCCCATGTTTTGCGCGTTGATAGCCATAGCTATGTCTCTTTTTTTTTTTTTTTAATTGTTTAACTCCCGGCTTAACAAAGTCCCACATTTTAAAACAATTCCCCCACCTTTTGGAAGCCCTTGATGTGAAGGTGTTCCCAAGCGACCATGAAATCTATTTACACTGGTTATTTCCAAAAGTTTGTAGCGGTTCCGAGCTAAATACCAACAAGCCCATGGTTTGAGAAAGTATGGGCAAGGACAACACAAAAGGTTATGCATTAAAAACGGGTCAATAAATTAGATATTCAGCCCTAACAAAATCAAAGGCAAGGATTATGGTCAGATGCACGCTATAAAGTTCGCCGCACTAGAAACTTTATGACATTGATCATGACTCACGTTTCAAGTGTGAATATATTTTATTACGCGACAGAATGGCCTTCCAATAATAAATAGATGCCATGGACACTTCCCTTTTTCCTTTCAACATCTTCTAAACTTTGAAAAACAACTACTTTGAGAAAAACTTGAAATGTCTTTCTCATAGTACGCTCTACTCACATGGGAAGATGACTCTATTAGGAAATTCGCTATGCGTCAATGGCAGAAGGATTGAAGTTTGGATATATATGGAGGACTGACCTTAGTATTTTTTAACTATTTAATGTGATGTAAGTCTAATAATATATTTTATGATTCAAATTTCGTTCTACTTTAATATTTATCTGTATCAGATAGTTTCCTATTCACATTGTATTCTTATTCACATGGCAATTAAATAATGCATTGTAGATGAGTTGGAGAGGGTAGAGCAATCTTTCAAGGGAGGTCCCTGTTTTGAATCTTCACTTACTAAACGTACATCGGTACCCAAAACTAGTTGATAGTGCTGTGGCGGTCAGGACCCCGGTCAGGACCCCGATGCGACTTCCAAGTGATTTTGACTCCCGAATGATTTTGACAGTGTAAAATCTCTGGTCATGATTTCTCAAACCAAAACAGTCCCGCAAAAAAAATTCACTAAATAATATTGGGTGCACGGGAAGAAAGTAAAGGAAATAGGTCCTATGAAGCGAAGGTAATCCGTATCAGCTATATGATCAATCCTATCTTATATGAGAAAGTTCTATTATTTATATATAGAAGTTTTGATAAGGTTTGAGGGCATTCGTATTGTAGAATTCTTTTAAATCAATCATTCCTAATTTTAAATCCATATACGTTTTAAAAAATAGTAAAAAAACATTATGAACTATTTGTATGGTTTGCAGTACTTGCTGAATGTGCACCACACTACAAGTTTGATATTATTGCTAGTATCTTCCCCAATGGCCTGTGGAGACTTCGCAAGGCGTGAATGTGGTGCAGCTTTTTCTGTAAAGTTGGCACTCACTCTATGGATGGGATGGCTCTGTCCTCGAGAAGCGTGACTTATCTTTCATTGGGCCAAAAAGAATTACATAAAATTCTAAATATAATTTGTTTAGCGCTTTAAACTAAACAATTTGAACATGTTTTGAGGATGAGTCATCAATGATGTAATGATGACATAGCCATTTTGTCGGCTCTGATTGTGCCAGCGCAGCGAAAAGATGATGTCACGATGGCGTCACGAATTAGGGCTTTGTGGATCTAGTTAGATGAGATGTGATATAACGTCAGAGCGAGCTAATGAATACGTCAAACTAATTTCACCAGTAATATTGATGGTGTGTCCGTATTGAATTTAGGGTCCCACCAACTAGGCCAGTTACATCTTAATATGCAGCTACAAATAGGTTCGTTATATCTAATTTTTAGCTGTATCGAATGGCGTGGAATGACGTTGACAACAAAGGCAAGGTACTAAACTGTGATGAACACTTCTTTAAATCTAGCGAAGTGGGTCGAAGATTCCTCTTATGATCGTATAGGATCCAGCGCTAGATTTGTTTTCCGTAAGAAAACACGCATTACGATTTATAAGTAAGGCTATCGTGAAATCTTAATAATTTTTATATTAAAAAAATCCAAAGATAATTTATACTAAACATTTACATCAAAAAGATCTGATAATTTATACTAACCTTTTTAGAGATAGGTGGCGAAAAAAACATGCAACGCTGTTCCACTAACAGCTAGATCCCACCGCCACCGCTAACTTTTATATATGTATATCAAAAGAGTTGAAAAATACGGAATAATCAAGATGCCGTCATTAGAATTCTAAACAAAAGATTCTCAAATTTATTATAGAGAAAGTTTACTAGAAGTGATGATAATTAGTTTGAAAGTTTTGAAACAAGGTAAGTGCAAGCCCAGAAAGAGTATGAGTAGGAAGTTTCAAGGGAGTGTAAGTTGGGATTAAATTATAGTGGAAGAGTAATAGGTTCATCCAGAGTATATAAATGTTTTATATTTTTATTAGGATTGTAACGAACGTTTTTTTTTTTTTTAAATCATTAAAACAAAAGAATGTCAGGAGAAAGAAGAGACGAGAGCCCTTACTTGAATGCATCGAACTTTATTTTTGGAAAATTATCAAAATAAAGAATTATTGGGAGAAAGAAGAGACGAGAGCAAGTGCAAGGCGGGAGAGAGTGCAAGCTAGGAGCAAGTGCAAGGCACGAGGAAGTGTGAGCTAGGAGTGAGCCCCACTAGCTAGTATGGAAGGAAAGTCTTATTTGAAATTTCTAATGGAAAGTCATGATGCCTTAGTCAAAAATCAAGACACATTAACTAGAAGTAAGGAGGCCCAAGTTAGAGATAAGCGGAAGAGCGAATACATAGCAAGTTCGATCCTGATAGCAGATGTTACATTGGAAGTGACTATCAAGGATAAGATGATTGAGCATGATATAATGGTTCTTAAAAGTAGAGGGTTAACATGTAAGTTCCATAACCCAGGTGTTGTAGGTGAGTTGGAGAGGAGAAGGCAATCCTCCAAGGGAGGTCCTAGGTTCGAATCTCCACCCTACCAAAAAGTTGAATTGGGTACCCAAAATCCAATTGATAATGTTGGTGCGGGCAGGGCCGGGCACGACTCCCGGGTGACTTTGACGGTGTAGAACCCCTTGGTCGTGGTCTCTCAGACCAAGGTAGCCCCGCAAGGGGTTTTTCACTTAAAAAAAAACATGTAAGTTCCATAGATCATGCCCAAGGGATTTGGAGATTCAAAATTAGATCAAACGGAAGTGGGAATTAAATTCAAATTACTTTGACTTTTCTTCCTAAGGGTTTTTTCTTATCATCTTTTCGAGTTTAGAAATCATGGACAAAATAATGGGTGGTGGCCCATGATTTAGGGGAGAGATGACCTCTATTTGAGACCATGGGATGAATTTTATTTGTTGAGACGAAAACCATTAAGAAGCTTCCATTGTGGGTTAGGCTTCCATTGTGGCCATTGTGGCCAATGTGAATTTCATCTTACTTTTCTCAAGTAGTAATAAAAATGAAAGTGGTGTAGAGGTTATCCCTTGCACTTTAGGGTTTTAAAAGCAACATAATAAAGAAATGAATATGGAGGAAGTCCAGAACAATTTAGAGTTTTTATGGCATAGTAAGAAGCTAATTGCTATAAAAGAGTCTCCTTACACTTTAGAGTTTTCAAGGCAACATAAAGAAGAATGTGCTTTTGAGGTCATTCCTTGCACTTCAAATCCTTTAGAGCAAGGGAAACCTAAAGAGATAAGTCTAACTATGAGCAGTGTGAGAAGATTGAAGAGATTGATGAATATGAAAGTATTGGTACGAATGAAAAAAATGGAGAAAGACTTAAGAAGAAAAAATAAAGAGAAAAAGAAACCCAAAGTGATATTGATATGGAAAACAAAAGCAAATATCACAAGTGTTAACAAGAAGTGGACTAAACCCACAAATAAAAACAAAAAATAACAATGAAAATAATATCTTGGAATATTAGGGGCATAAATAAAAACCCTAAAAAAGTATTAAGAAATTGTTAGGTTGGTTGTTATAGACAATATATTTATAGATATGAAAACTAGAAAGGAAATATTTTAGCCATTCATGGTGTTGAATTTCATCTTGATAAAATTTAAATTTCGGAAGGCATCTTTACAAGTGAGATTTTATCTCTTAATGAAATGATATAAAGGATTTGATTGTGGAAACTTAGGGAGAATATCCTTGATAAAAAGGCAAATGAATAATATCTTCAATAGAAAGGCAAGTTGAATATTGTCTAATTACCTTGATAAAAATGCAAGGAAAGCAATAAATAAATAAATAAATAAATAAATATATATATATATATATATATATATATATATATATATATATATATATATATATATATATATATATATATATATATATATATATATATATGGAGTGACCCCAAATAGAAACCATACATAGCTTATTAAAAAAAAAATTAAAAAAAGTTCTAAAGTTTTTTATTAATAAATAAAATAAACATTGTAAGAAAAAATAAAAATAATGACACAAAATCTAATGAAAATAAGTTATAAAAAGTTAACATGAGGTGTGTATAATTAAAGAGGAATTAATGTCATGCCCTTTTAAGTATGTTGGAATTTTTTTTTTTTTATATAGAAAAAGCTAGATTATATTATTTCATTAACCGAAACATTACAATATTTTGGTGTTGGCACTGTCAACCAACTATAAAACAAAATGAGGTGGATCAGGAGTAAAGCATCCATAACTGAATATACATAAGAATAAGAGTTAATATCAACAAAAATACTGTAGCTATATCTTGTTGCAATACACCAGATATCAACATTCACCTGTGGGAGAATTTGTTATATGAAGAAATTTTGGACATGTCTTTTGTGATATATTTTGAAGTCTTCAGAGAAGAAAAATAAGTAATCAAAACTTACACTTTCTTATCATTGTTAACTGCCTTCTTAGTTTCCTGTTGGACCTTCTTAAGATCTTGAATCATATGATAAAGTTGATGAAGTCTGTCAATAACATATCGAGGTGTGCTGGAAAGTCCATAGACATGGGAATGAATGTGTCCCACATGTAACAAAAGATCAAAGGTCAAATATGATAAAACTATATCCCATGGAGGAGCAGATCCAATAAACACCTTTTTGCATCTACACTTCTAAATGTGCTTGAGAAGGATGAGTCTACAAACATCCCAGAGTTTGGGGTATTGATCCAGCTGAGAAAAATCGAGTAGAGAAAGCTTCCAAGATCTAGTGAAAGAGGGAAAAAGAAAAGAGTAGTAGACATACCAAAATTATTTAGCCATGCCACAAAACCAAAATAGGTGAATAAGAGTTTCTAAAGCATTAAAAAATTACGTTGAGGGGGAATGTGTAAAATCATAGCCAAACTTTCAGTCGTTGGCAGTTTTTGATGCAAAATTTGTCAACCAAAAAGTTGAGTTTTTTATTCAACATGAGCTTTCCAAATTTGAGTAGCAAGAAACTGGTATTGGACATTGGTAAAATTCACTTGCCACTTGACATTGAGCTTAGAGTCTAAATAAGGGGACACAGAAGATTTTTGTATAACCAACTAGAAGTAATGGAAGAGATTCTATGACCATTAAGCCATCTCTAGTCATTCCAAATATTATGGGTAGTTGTTCCCAACTTCATAAGGACCTCACAAGTGATGGAAGCCACAACTAAACCATAAGACTCTTTGAACCTAGAGGGAAGGGAGCAATTATTGCAAATCTGGTTCCAAGGAAGAATTGAGCAGCTACTCGAATCCCAGATATCTCTAATTCTATTAATTCCATTCTTCAAAAAATCTAACCCATGAATAGTATTGCATAAAGCTAAGGACTTATCATTATGGAGTATAATTTTATTACACCAAAGACTATTTAGACCGATGCTCAGACCATGTCTCAAGGAGTCAGACTTCCAAGCCAATAAATGAGAAACTGATTGCCAAGCTTTCCAGTTTTGGGTAACTGGAATAGAATCTTTAACTGTAAAATAAGGTATATTAAGGACCTTATCCTCCCAAGGGGTTTCTTTCCATTTACCTTTGTGAGTAGCTAGAGAGATTCTATAACGAAATAGGTGTTTCCAATTTTCATCACCAATAATGGCTCTAGCAACCCATTTTGTAGCCAAAATTTTACTCTGGATAAGAGGATCAATGATGCCTAGACCTCCTAAAGCCTTAGGTTGAGTACAAAGTTTCCAAGATATGGGTGTCATACCCACCTCTCCATCCCATTTAGTCCATAAAATTTATGAATGGCCTGATGTAATTTATTTTAGGCTACGTTGGGGGCCATCCAACAAGAGGAGTAATAAACATGAGAGGTTGCCATAATTTTATTCGCAACTTAAATTCTTCCTACTAAGAAAATAAATTGAGCTGGCCAAGCATAAATTTGTTTTTGAAGTCTTTCCATAACCTAGTTCCACATATCCTTAGGAGAGGTATTAATCCCAAAGGGAATTCCCAAAAAAGCACAATCGTACCATGAGGGATGATCTTCCACTCAATTAAGGAGTTGCATCCATGAGGAGAGGAAGAGGTATAGAAGACTTTCGTTTTAGATTCGTTAATACAAGAACCAGAGACATGACAAAACAATTGAATAATCTCTTTAGTCGTTTCCACCTCTTGTTGGGTATTTTGAAGAAAAATAAGGGAATCATCAACAAAAAGAGAGTTAAGAGCATGCTTATCCCTAGGAATCTTACTACCCTAAAGGAGGCCATCAGAATGAGCCTTATGAAGAAGATAACCAAAAGATACAAAAGGAGCAAGGGGGTAACCTTGTTTGATAAACCATTGAAGAGGGAAGGAGAGGGAGAGGGACATAGCTCCATTAACTTGAACACAAGCTAAAGCATCACCAAAAAGTATACCAATTTGATTACAAAATTTAAGACCAAAACCAAGCGAAGAAAGCATACTCGAAATAAAATCCCATATGATTCTATCATAAGCTTTGTAAAAATCTAACTTAACCAAGAGGGTATCTTGATTAGAATTGATAGCCCATTGTGAAGTTTCCCAGACCATCATAAGATTATCTAAAATAGATTGTTTAGGGTGAACAATTGCTTGAGCAATAATTTTTATTTTTAAAGCTATATCTTTAGCTATGATTTTGTAAGAAAAGTAGATTGTTCAGGGCGAACAATCACTTGAGCAAAAATTTTGATTTTTAAAGCTATATCTTTAGTTATGATCTTGTAAGAAACATTAAGGAGGGTAACACATCATGTTTAGGAGACTACTCATATGGGCACCTTTGTAGACCATATGAATGACCTTGGACGCTCCCAAGGCTATTCAATCTTAGTCGTTGATGATATTTGCAGCTAAGATGTCAGTCGCAACAGACAACCGTGGCTAGGGTCCTAGACGTGCTGAGCAACCATGACTAGCCCTATAACAAACTTGGGCTACCAGAGCTGAGTAAAATCAGTTGTAATGACCAAGTTGCAATTGATCTAAAGCAGTTTTGGGCGAGGAAGCTTCTGGATGTTTCCTCCCAATTGCTCAGGCCAACAACTTCTTGATCTTGGCTTCTTTGAGAAGCCAAGATTGGGATTTGCGGAGTCTATTTATAGACCCCTCAAAGAGGTAATAATATGTCCCAATTTTATTGTAGCAAAGCCCTATCGAACTGTAGAGCCAATTGCAATCTTTGAAGAGCATGGACATGTCTAATTTTAGTTTAACATCTACCTTTGCAAAAATGGAGCTTCCAAAGGATTGAGAACAAAACTTACCATTTGACATCAATCCATCATGAATTTGAGCAAAATCAAATGCAAATTTGTGTTCAAACACCAAGGCGACCCTTGACCATAAATCATACAAAGGATTTGAGCATTCCCAACCCTAGTTTTAAAAGGAAATGATACTTCTCCCATGGCTGTGGCTATCAATAGTAGCCCACATTCTTAGTCATGGTTGTCAACCATAGCCATTGAATCGGCTGCTTTGAGCACCCATAGCTAGGGTTTTATGCCCTTATTTCTCTATTTTAGCTGTTAGATTTTCTTTTCTTATTATGCATTTAGGTTAACCTAGCTTAGATTAGTCATATGGAAGACATTTCTATGGTTATTTAGCAGCATCATAGATAGATTTATCTTCATTTATGTCATACATGCTTTCTTTCACAAGCTTTCATAGATTAACTTCTTTTATGCTTAATACTTTAGATTTCATGCAAGATCAACCTTCTATACATGTTTTAAGCCATGCTTTATACTGATTTGTCAATATCTTAAGCATCTTTACACATATGCATGTTTTATTTACATGTTTGCTTCATTTCTTGCATTTATTAGATAATAGCCTCATCATGAGAGGTTTCATATGCTTTTGATGTGCTTTGTTATTTCTTGTATGCAGGTGACAGATCCTTCCAAGATTCAAAGCACTATTCAACATCATTGCTCTTGATAATGGAGAAGGAGGCATCCTTGTAAGCCCTCACGCAAATTTGATGAAGACTTAAAGAGCATTTAGAGTATATCAACCCCACTTAGGGGTATCAACACAATTGTATTCATTGTATCAAATATTTTTATCCCTAAGAGGGATGGATATGTAACCAGATTTTATTGATTAATACAAAAGAGGTATTATTTATTGCACATTTGGTTATACATCTTCTATGCTTTTGATTTGATTTCATGTTGCAATTAGTATAGATATATGCTCTTTAAGCCCTTCTACAATGGTGATCACGATGAAAACCTCGTATTTATCATTGCTTCTACTGATTTTCTCTAATTTTGTGTGCAGGTACCAATCGCGTTTGAAATCCGCGATGCATAGTCTCATCCATGGTTGAAAATAGTGGCTAGCATCCTAGCCGCACTAAGCAACAATGACTAGAAAAAAATTGGGAAAAGTAGTATGCAGCCTGCTTCTACTTCAAATGAGGATTTCTAGGTAGGTTTTCTCTTCTGTGTTTCCCATTTTCTCTATGTTTTTCTATGTCTAGGATTTAATTAAAGCACAGTAAAATTTAAAGGGAAAATTTGAAAAAATGCTATGTTTGATGTTAGCCACTGCTGGCAACCACGACCAGCTCTGTTAGCTATTGTTGTCACCCGCGACTAAGATTCTTAGATATTTTTCTATCCAACAGTTGATACTGTTGCCTGCTATACAAAACAAAGACTACTGATATACTTGTGTGTTAAGGTTTGTTTATGTTGGGCAAAACATTGGTTAGTTTTTTCTATGGTTCAATTAATTGCCTCCATTTAATTTTCAACCTGAGGTAGCTCGTAGTCTTGTGAGCAGCCGTGCAAAATATATGCTTGCAATTCCTCCTTTGGATATGAGTCCCTTGAATTATGGTTTTGGGGGGTGTTTTAATGTTCGTTGAAATTTATATCTAAACCCATAATCCTATGCTAAATCTAAGAAACAGGATTGAAAACATTAAAATTACAAATTTTTACCTTGCTAAAAATTATAGTAAACAGGGAAGTGTTGGAAATAAATTAAGCTATTAAAATAATTACAAGTGGGCCCATGCTCCCAGCAGGTTCTGCCCGCGATAGAATGTTCACCGGACGCTTAGAGAATAGTTTTTACAAGAACAATGCAGGATATTTTATTAACAGTTTGCAATTGAAAAATTACATAAAAATTTTGGGGTCCTTCTTCAAGGGTGGCTTGCATATTTATACAGTATGTGGTCAACCCTGTTACCATTTAGAACTAATCAACGTATGATTCATTATTACAGTTGGTTTCTTGAATCCGACAAATTATTAGAATATCCCAACGTATTGTATTTCCATAATATGCTGATATTCGATTTGCCTAATTTGCAAAATAAATTCACGTAATAGCTACAACATAGGTGATGAATCACATTTGAAATTATCCCATGTTCAGTTATGGCGCTAAAAATTCTTTCAAGCTGGTTGTCGATGCGTTCACTCTATTCTACCGACCACAGAGTCATGTTGGAGTTTGACGCTAATGGGAAGCAAGCACCGTGGTTGAAGAAGTTGAGAAATAGATACCTTTCATTCTTATAATGAGAAGCATGCATCTTCCATCGTACACCAATAAGTAGGTGCCTTCCACATTACAATGGGAAGCAGGCGCCTTTCATTGTACAATGGGAAGCAGGTGCTTAACGGAAAACAAGCGCCTAACAGTTAGGTGTCGAATGGAAGTCAGGCACTTAAAAGGACTTGGCACCTGACTTCGTACCTTTTATCGATACTTTGCAGATGTTTACCCTTCATTAATTTGCAAGTGCCAGGTCTGGGTTGGACCTTGACGAAAACATGCCAAAATACAATGATTTCCACTAAATCTACACACATTACACTTAAAGACAAATATTAGAGAACATGCACAATAAACTATCAATTATATATATCATTTTCATAAAAATAGTTATATCTACAAGAATATATGCTGCACATAATGGGGAAAAAAGTACAAAAAATGAGCAATTATGTGGCTCATCATCCCCCCATGCTTAAGGGGTGGCACATCCCTATGCCACTTGGAACTGGTAATTACCAGTTCTATTCACCTCATCCCAATAGGCCCGATTGGTTTGTGTCTTTTTTCTATTAGTAGCCTTGGCTTTATCTTTATCTCGGGGATTTCTTCCCTTTGGTGCTAAGGGAGTTGTTGTCTCCTGTCCCTACTGCTTTCAGTGTTTTCTGCATCGGAGTGGCTCACTTGGGTCTGCCCTCTTTTTGGGTGGTTCTCTGGTCCAGGCCACCTTGCCCTTATCAACATTCATATAAAAACCAGTGAAGTTGGTGGCATATTTCTAGAACGTAGGCTCAACCATTTTATAGTACTCGTGGAGAAGTGGCAACTTCTCACCCTTGGGCACTAATTCCTTATCCCCAAATGGGATGCTAAATTTATTAGCAACCCTAGATGTGGGAAAATATACCCCTGTTGGGTCAAGCTCAGGTTCAGCTTTAACCTTTGTTTCTAGAACAGGGGGAGTTATGTTGCTTGAAGCCAGATCCTCTCTTTGTACAAGGCCTAGAAATCCCATCTACTTAAAATATTTCTACATCTTAGAGGGCTTCCCATTTTTAGACCCATATAATTGCCAAAACTGCTCAAGTTAAGCAACTGGGATATTATTCCTAGGTTTACCAGATTGTTTTCTAGCCTCCTTTTCTGCTTCCTTAAGGGCTTTCTTGGAGGCCTTCTTCCAAATATTCTTATCTGCCTTAAATTCCTCCTTGAGCTCCTCAAATTCCTGTTTTTGGGTAGCAAACTAAGTTTTTACTGCCTCCCATTCCTCATCGAAATATCTCTAATTCGGTGTCAAATTCAAGGGGATTTTAATTTTGCAACTCTTACCTTGGTTCTTGGTCAGCGCTGAGATGGCCTTATGAATTTCTATTTTGATCTTAGCTTGATACTCTATACCCTAGGGTATGTTGGTGTAACTGTTGTTTCCTGGTGTATAGGGGATGCAGGTTTCTGAACTTATTGGTCCTCTATAGCTACTTGCTGCACATCAGGGACTGTATTTTTTTTTGTAGGTTCTTGTTGCACATTAAGGACTACTCCTTCTTCCTTTACAACTTCTTGCTACACCCCAAGGATTGTTACTTCTTCTTGAGGCTGAGCTGCCCTTGTATTGATTGGAGAGTGCTTTGCCTCTCCTTATCTATTTGTGATTTGAGGCTCTTTGACCTCCATTTCCTTTTCTCCATATTCTCCCCCCTTTTTAGGTTGATCTGTAGTTGAAGGTTATTCCACTTCAACATCATTCTCCTGAATTATCTACTCTAAAGAGGGGGGCATAGAGCAGGGCTGCTCCACTTCCATTGCATCAACATCTCCTTATTATGGTTCATTATCAACATGGGGTACTTATGTTGCCCAATCATTCTGTACTACTACATCAACCCTAACTGACTGCTCGGCTACCGCTGGTCCACCCTGCAATTGCAATTGTCTATGTAGTTGTCGAATTGTTTGACATAATTCATGCATTTTGAGGATGGTTGATATGGTATTAGATAAAAAATAATTATTTCATTATTTACAAGCACTTATATTTTTATCAAGAAAGTCTTTTCAAATATCAACGAAACCCCACGTAATGCAACGTCACTTTGCCACCACGAAATCAATGATAACCGACGCACACATCACAAAGCTGGTACCTATACAACGTGATGTATACCTCTTATCTGCGACGGGGGGTTTTTAACAAATTGTAATTATTGTCACCCACAAAATATGGGATATTTGCTCTGCTATCCCATGATCAATGTCATTTTCTTCGACGTGGCTAAGGTAGTAGACGACGATCGAAAAACACAATGATGAAGAGGATAAAAATTTTGGCACACCCTTTAAATTATTTCATCTGTGCATTTTCATGATACTGTAGCATAATGGCAACAACAGATCCATTGACTTGTAGTTGTGAATTACCTTAAGGTGAAACCACGACTCGCGCTTTCACTATCTTCTTGCACTGTCACTGTCCGATCTGGAATTCATGGAATGACATCAATCAGAGGGGCAAGTTCAACTACACAACAAGAAATTTGCAGGTGATGACCTACTTCACACCAAAATCGTCCTTCTGTAGATTGTGGAGTGTTTGGCTCGATTGCAAATGAAAATTGACTTTGTAATTCTGTTATTCGCTTTGCAGGGCCTATTAGGATTTGTGTTCTTTGAGCATGAGAAGCGATATCAAGAATTACGAATAGATTTGGGCAATCACACTGAGCTTGGATCCTTCTTCTATTGGACAAGAAATAGATGAATTTGCAAAGGAGGAGTCGACAAGCAAGGAAGGATGGATCAACAGCTTCAGATGCGTCTCTACTTCAAAGAAATAGATGCGTTCACATTTTGGTTGGTAGCTTTAGGAAATAAATGCATAAGAAGCATCTGTAAGCTGTGTGGAGGGAAAACATAATTCTATGTGGACCTATTCATTGCAAGCACGAGTTCGGATGGATAGATGTACTGCAAACACGATTTTGGGTGGGTATAATCATTGCAGGTTAGTAAACGTCACCACAAATGAAAGCATCGACGAAATACGAAAGTGACCATCTCAACTGGAAAGACAAGAGATCTTTGAGGCACTATCTCCAATTTCATGCAAGAAAAAATCTTTCTCCGAGGTCAAGCATGCAGGAAATCATAGGTAGGAAGATTACGCAGGTAGGAAATCATCTGCAAGATCACGCAGGAAAGGAATCTTCTCCAAGATCAAACTTGCATCAATAATTTACTGTAGCAACAAATTTTGTATCCAAAAACAATTCTTGCAGCAATAATGTAAACAAAATTTTCTATATTTTAACAAAATCCGCAAGAGAAATTGCTTAACAAAAGCAGTTATCTAGTTACTACAAAATTGTTGATCAAAACAATAATACATAGCAACAACGAGTTTCAAACAGGAAAAAATGATGGGGTCAAAATGACCCAAAACCTCCATCAATTCCTAAAGATCTAATCCCAACTGATATGGTATTAGACAAAAACTAATTATTCCATTATTTACAGGCACTTAAATATGCAAAAGAACAACAAGATGGAAGTATCGAGTCATGTCGACAAACATAAAAGGTGTCGAGTCATGTCGAAAAGGCATGTCGGTAGAACATGTCGGCAACCTGCAAGCAAGGCAAGTTAGCAATACAACTTAGAACATAGGAAAAATAAAAATAAAATAAATCCTAAAGTCTAAGCTAACTAAACCTCATCAGCGGCCTCTTTTTTGTATTTTTCAAATACAGTCAGTTCCTCTTTGAATTTGGCTTCCCAAGTGGAAGCCTGCTCTTTCAGAACCTGCAATTGCTACTATAGATATTTCGCCTAGCCCTCTGGTTGTACATATACCATGGCCACCTCCTGTTGAGGAGTTGGCCCACAAGAAATGTCCTATAAAATATGGGCCATATACTCCTCCCTATTGAGCTCATCGTCGGATGAGCTTGAAACCACCTTTGATGCCCTCATTATTCTGCTTCGTGTCTTGGTGGAGATAGGCATGGAATCTTGCACTGCCTCCTAAAATTTGGGTGTGGAAGGTGACAGAGCCTGCCCTATTTCCTCCCCAAATTAGGGAAAATCAGGGACGAGGCTTGTCCTGCTTCCTATGTATTTCCTGTAGGCTGGGACAGACACTGTTATTTCTTGTTTCATCACCTCCTGGGACAAATATTCATTTTGAATGGGCACCTCCTCCTCTACTTGTACCCCTACTATTGCACTAGTACCCACAGAGTCCTCAATTGTCACATTTCCATGTGACTTTGCATATCTCACCAAGGCAAAAATTAGGCCATGGTGAGCTAGGGCAAAAATGGTGCCTGCCTGGTATTGCCTAGCCTCATATTTCAAGGCACATGCAAGGTAATGGGGGGTGTTGATTTTTTCCCCATGCAAAATATGATTGAGGAAATAGAAATGGTTGGCATTTAGGTGGGAGTACCTACTAGAGCATGTAAATAAATGAGTGATCTTCTCGAAAACGACCCTCTAGAGCTTGGGAATGTGCTGCTTCGACACTCCAGTGAGCATCAAGTGCTCTATTGGTGCTCCAAAAAATCTTTATGCATAGAGGGTAAGGTTATCCTCCTTGTACGTGCAGAGGGAGGCTCGTAACTCTGGCGATGTAGTCCTCCATGACTGGGATCTCCAACCCCCTCATGCAAATGACCCCCTCGCTCATCGATGTCGCAAATTCATTTTCTACTATCGCATCTTGGCCCTGAATGACCAGTCGATAGTAGTCCATCCATTTCACAGTGTCCAACTATGTTTGAACATCTGCAAAAATACCCGAGCAATCGATCAGCTCACTCTTTTTCAGGTCATGGTTTCTTGACTTTCCCTCATGCTTTACCTCTGATTCACAATTCACTCAACAATTTTATTATCTCCCCTTTGAATTACCACTGTGCCTCACTGTTCTACATTTTTTCTTACTAAAATTGGTTGCATAGTAGCTGGTAAACAAATTTTTAAAACAGCTGTGTTTATGCATGCAGATAATTAATTACCATAATCAACAGTGATTATGGTTATCCATAGTAAATTTATTTCGAGCATGTGCCTGATTATGTGGAGGTGATAACCATAAACTATTGACCAATCAGAGGCCTGCCATGAAACATTATGCCAAGTGTATTTGTTCAAGTGGTTAAGGTAATAATGGGAGGTTATGTAGACACATTTTCATAGATACACATGTTCATGAAAATAATATAGACAAGAAACAAAAAATTTAAACATGCACCTAAATTTGTTTCATATGTGCATATGTGTAAATGCTTGCGGTGCATCACTATTGGCTGGTGTTTGATGATGGGATAAACTACAATAGACAATGATGGCCATGGTTCCCATACAATGAATTCCCTTGGATGTGATTGTTTTTTTGTAGCTACATTGTAGGTTATTCAAGAAATCCTACGAAAATTAAAAGCAACAATTAGAAAAATGTAGCGCCTTGGGACAACAAACGTCCCCTCCTTGGAAATTGGTAGATGTCAACTTTTAATTTCGTCCGCGGTGGAGTTGAATTTGCACGTGTAGGGGGAGTTGACATGGCTCAGGCCACATCCCAAGGCTAACGTGTTATTCTGTCAAGGCAGAAAAACAACCGCAATAAACAAAAATAAAGCGCCTTTTTCATATGGAAATCAGGCGCATTTTTTTGAGTTACGATGCGTAGGTACCTTGTACAGAAAATAGGTATCGTAGGAATTGGGCGCTTTTCTTACATGGGAAGTAGGTGCCTTAGCAATCAGGTGCTTATGTATATCATGGGAAGTATGCACCTTTTTGCTGACTATCAGGTTTCGTATGTATAAAACAAACTTTATACAAACATTTTTTTTATGTATGCTAAGAAGATATGGTGTCAGTTTCCTAAAAACTAGCAGTCAACCATTCTCTTGAAAAATCAGGAGTCAGGCGTTGCATTGTCAGCAAACAAGATGCAGGCATCATCTTCGTAAAAAAACTAGGAATCAAGTGCCATGAAGTGTACAACAGGAAGTATATGCCTTTCACTGTACAATAGGAAACATACACCTTTCACCGTACAATGGGAAGCAAGCACCTTCCACCATACAACAGGAAGTAGAAACCTTTTCGGATAATTGGAAGCAGGTGTTTTTCCATCAAATACAAACACATGGCACTTTTCTTTTCTTCAACAGGTGCTAACTTGTCCTTTTATATGCGCTATCAGGTTGATCATACATTTTTAGTGATTCTTATTGAAAATAGGTACAAGATTAGCATCTACCCCTAAACCGGTAGTTGAGTGTTTTATTATCCAAAAAGACCAATCTAAACACTCTTGTGTAGGTTCAGGTTTAGTATTCTCCTTTCTAAATGGGGAATAACTACTCCTACTACAAGCAAATTCTTATAAAAATATTAAAATGTGTAGGTTCATGGATCCTGTGCTTGTTAGGCCTAGGTCTCCCAGGTTGCATAACAGTTGCACAAAGGATATTTTTCCTGCAAAACAAAAACACAACTAAAAAAAAAAAAAAATTTAAAAGAATAATTGTCTTTGGGACTATGTGGACTAGGTCCACATCTCACTAACTCAAGATAAAGTCAGAATCAACTAGGGTCTCACCCATGCCTAATCTAGACTCAATCATATATGATTCAGACACATAGTATGGACGCAGACGGTGACCATTGACTGTCAATGTATTGTTGCTGCCATCTATTGTTCTAAATCTTACAACCCCATTATTGATGATAAAAATAACTTCATATGGTCCCATCCAACGCTGCATGAGCTTGCCCTTCCTTTATTATAACCAAGAATCATAGAGTAATGCCCATTATCCCACTTTAAGCTACTTTGGCCTAGTGTGGCGGTCATGCCACTTGGCCCTTTATTTCTGAATAATCTCTATTTTTTGCAGATCCTCAAGGAATTTTAATCCAGCTGATTAAGTTGTTGAATTCTATATTTGTGTGCATCATCTAGATTAATATTCAATTGTACAATAGTCCTAAGTGTTTTAACTTAAAACTCTATGGACATCATGGTTGTTTTCCCATAGACTTGCTAAAATGGTGTGAAACCAGTAGTAGTCTTCCAGGTGGTCCTATAGGCCCATACTGCTTTTGGTAATCTAGTAGTCTAGTCCTTCCTATTTTGTTGTACTGTATTTGTCAGGATATTCTCCAATTCTCTATTGGTCACCTCAACTTGCCCATTTTCCTGTGGATGATAGGGAGTGGTTTTGTTATGCCTGATTTTATATTGTTGCATGAGTTTTTGGATCATCCTTGAAGTAAACTAAGGCCCTTGATCTGTTGTGATCTCCCTTGGGACCCCAAATATTGTAAAAATTACTGAATACAAGAAGTCTACTATAGTTTTCTCCTTTGAATCATGCAAGTCTTGTAATTCAATCCATTTTGTCACATAGTCAGTACAAACTAGGATATACCTCTTACCTCTTGATTGTGGATTAATAGGTCCTATGAAGTCCATCCCCCATTTATCAAATGGTTCAATGTGAACATGTGGTTGGAGTGGTATTTCATATTTGAGAGTAGGTCTGCCATCCTTTGACATTGATCACACTGGCTCACATGCTTGGTTGCATCCTTGAATAGTGAAGGTTTGTAATAACCAGTTTGTAACACTTTATATGCAGTCCTTTTTCCTGCAAAATTTCCACCACAAGGTTCATCATGATAAGCCTTTAGTATTTCAATTATTTCTTCCCCAAAAACACATCTCTTCATGATTTGATTAGGTCCTATTTTAAACAGACACCCATCAATCTATGATAATTTTTGTACTTTTCTCAATTAAAGTCTATTTTTCACGAGGTAAAAGTGTAGAGGATACTCTACCAGTGGCTAAATAATTAGCCATGTCTACATACCAAGGTATCTGATCATTTAGAGCAAACAAATGCTCATATGGAAATTGATCTTTTGTAGCTGCATAGTCTAGAGGTGTCAATCTAGACAAGAAATCAACTACCACATTATCTTTTCCTGGCTTGTCTACTATTGTCACATCAAATTACTACAAAAGCAATAGCCATATGATAATTCTACCACTAATCCTAGGTTTGTTTGTCAAGTATCTGATTTTTGAGTGGTCAGTGTGCACAAATACCTGATAACCTGTAATATAATGATGAAATTTATTATGAGCATGTATTACCGCAAGAAACTCCTTCTCTGTGATAGTATAATTCAATTCATCACCTATAAGGTTTTTTCTAACATAATAGATGACATAAAAATCATCACCATATTTCTATCCCAGTACTGAGCCTATTGCATTGTTGGATGCATCAGCATATATGTGAAAAGGTATGGTCCAATTTGGACTTCTTAGCATTGGGACAGTAATCAATTTTTCCTTCAAGGTGTTGAATGCTTGTTCACATTATTCAGTCCAGACAAACTCTACATCTTTTGTTAACAATGTGGTAAGAGGTTTAACAATTTTTCTAAAGTCTGATATAAACCTCCTATAATAACCAGCTGATCCTAGGAAACTACGAATGTCCTTTTGTGTTTTGGGAGTAGGCAGAGTTTGGATGACTTCAATTCTCTTTCTATCTATTTTGATCCCATATGCAGAAAGGTGATGTCCTAAAACTATCCCTTCCTGCATCAACATATAGCATTTCTCATTGCTTAAGGATAGGTTAGTTTCCTCACAATGTTTAAGTGTCTTTTCCAGATTTTTTGTGGTAATTTCAAAAGTCTCACCATATACAGTGAAATCATCCATGTACACTTCCACAGTCTCTCCAATCATATCTAAAAAATACTAAGAACTGCCCTTTGAAAGGTGGTGGGTGCATTACATAGGCCAAATGGTAAGACTCGATAAGCAAAAGTCCCCCATGGATAAGTGAATGTGGTTTTATCTTGGTCTTCCTCCCCTATTTGGATCTAGTTGTATCCACTGAACCCATGCAGGAAAGAAAAGTACTTCTTACCTGCTAAGGTATCAAGGACCTGATCTATAAGTGGTAAGGGGAAGTGGTCCTTTTTGGTTGCTTTTTTCAGCAACCCCTAATCAACACAAATTTTCTACTTTCCATTCTTCTTGGGTACCACCACTAATGGCGATACCCACTCACAATATGAAATGGAGTAGATGAATCCAATTGTGAGGATTTTTGTAACTTTGTTTTAACAATTTTTTTCATGGCTAGGTTCATTCTCCTCTGTGGTTGTCTTACTGGTCTAACCTGGTCTTTCAAATATATTCTATATACAGGTCTCAGGAGCTATTCCTATCATGTTAGAATACTCCCAAGAAAAGTCATATTGATGTTTTTCCAATGTTTGTTTCAGTTTGGTTTGTTGTTCTATTGTCAACTTGTTATCTATATTCAACATCCTACCAGGTGCAACTTCTATTTGCTGAATATGGTGGTCTTTTACTCCTACTAATGGCAACTCAGGAGGAGGACAAGAAGGTTCTCCATGAAAAAAGTGGGAGATCATACTATCCTCATAATTTTCATCTTCCAACTCTTCAAGTGTCATCACTAGTTGGAACATTGATAGACCATCAACATTTTGATTTTCATTTTTTGGTTCTCCTAACAAATATACAGACAATGCAGGTGGATGTATGATCAGTTTCTTTATCTTTTGACCATATAAAATGGTCATTTTCCCATCTCTACAGCTTATGTAGGCATCAACTGTTTCTAGCCAAGGTCTACCTAAGATTAATGAGTATCCACCTAGTCCAGACTTAGATTGCAATACTAAAAGATCTACTGGATACTCCCATGCATCTACTATAACAATAATATCTTCTAGTATTCCTTCAGGAAATACTGTAGACCTGTCTGCCAACTATAGCATAGTTTTATTGGGCTTTAGGTTGGTCAATTTTAGTTTTTGCATGGTTTCCTGGGGCATGACATTTATGGAAGCCCCCAAATCCACTAGTGTGTTGGGTAAAATACAACCCTCTATTTTTATAGTTAGCATTGGGCTCCTTGGATCTGAATACTTCTGGCTATAGGTATTTCTTAGAATAAGTTCAGCTAACTGACCTACCCAACTGATTGATTTAGTTTGTTTCCTACCTAGTTTCTTGAGGCACAACTCTCTTATGGGCTTCCCATAAATAGGTATGTCTATTATGGCCTGAAAGAGAAGAATTGTGACTATTAAGTTCTTTAAACTGAAGAGGATATCAAAATCTATTTGTATTGGTTTCTTGGGTTCCTGAAACCTTTATGGAAAATATGTAACCTCCTCTTTGTTATGTTCAAGAGTTGATTCTTCTTCTACCTCTTCTATAAGGGGTGATTCCCATTTCTATATTTCTACCAGTTCCTCTTCTTCTACAAGAGGAGTGACTTCTACACCTAATTACTTTCATGACCTTAAATGGATAGGATCGCAATATACCTTGATATTATACATAGGGTACATCTCGTTTTCCATCTGATAGGCTGGCTGCTTGTTGTTTGGGTTTGCTGTTGGTTGTGCTGGTAACTGAGAAGTCCTTGGAGTAGGTAAAGTTGGAATACTTGGATGTAGTGGAGCTGGAATAGTATGCTATGGATACTAATTCCAAGCATTCTAATTTCTCCACTACTGTCCAGGTTGCTGATATTAGTTCCAAGGATAAGGGTTGTAAGGATTTTCTCCTTGGGGAAATAGATTCCAAGGTTGTTGGCCATACCAACCCATGTTGGGTGGCTAGTTTTGACCTTGATTCTGATAATTACTGCCCCCATAGGATGACATTCCTGATTGCATATTGTTACCCATAGGAGATTGTTGCCAGTTACTCCTATTTCCCATGAAGTATGCCTCAGCCACTTCAGGTTCTTATTTTTATTTCATTAATTGTGGACACAACTTCATTTTATGATCCTTCTTACAAACAACACATACACGAACTTTATTTTTTGGGCACTCATTTCTAGGTTTTTGCCTCTGCATTTAGGATAGAAGTAGGCCAATGCTGCCTCATTCTCCTATTTCTTTCTCTGAAGCAGAAGAGTATCCATTTGAATAGCTAGAGATGATAACATCTTGCTCTTATGGTCTTCTAACATGTTATCTATTTCTTTTTTAGTGACGGTGGCTGACTGCTTAACATTTCTAGAGGTTAATTTACCCTTTCTTCTTGAGAAATTTCAACATAATTATCGAATATCATCCATTTGGTGTTGGTAAATGTCTCCCCTAGATATCATGTTTAAAGCTTCCAAGGATTCATTTGTTAGTCCTTTCAAAAAAATACTTCTTAGGGACCTATCTCCTAGTTTTGAATGGGGTGATATTTACATATTGAAGCTAAACCTATCCCAGTATTCTTCCATGGACTTCCCTTCCTTCTGGGTCATATCTAGGACTTCCTCTCTTACATCTCTTGCTCTGCCAAAATTCTAATACTGATCCAGGAAAATTTTCTTCGACTGTTACCAAGTATTTATCCGTTTATCCCCCAGGATGATGAATCAACGTAAATCTAAATCATCTAAGGTAGTGTTGGAGCCAAATTTGACTCAACTTTGAAACCCCCAAATTTAAATTTTTGGTTTCAATCAAACTACTTATACTTTTGGTCATTGCTTAAAGTTGTTATGAGTAATTCAATTTTTCATTGGTTGGTTTGATAAAGTCTAACCTTAGAATTTTTAATAATGTGGGATTCATTGTATAAATCAAAGTACCTCGAATAGTTAGGGAAAAAAATTTCAAATTAAATCCCCAAGTCAAAGTTTGACCTTCCTAAATATTTTCCTTGGGCCTAAACCGACAAATAAATCTTCTAATCTAAAGTCGGTTAAGTCATTTCACCATGGTCTCAAAGTCTAAAAAACCTAAGGTTAAAATAAATATTAATTGATTAAAATCCTAAGGGTATGCACCCAGCTAAGCTAACTTGTGAGCACCTCAAATTTAATCTAAGGACCATGCACGATCTAGAGAAATCGGAAGATAGCGCTTTAATAAAATCAAACCGAAGATAAGTCAAAAGTCAAGCATAGTCAAAAAGTAAAAAGGTTGCACCTTAGACTTAATCGGATGGAAGCGCATCACCTGAGAAAATCTGACGGATGTGCACTCACAAAATAGTCCAAAAGATAAGTCAAAAGGTCAATAAAGCTTAACTTAAGATTTAAAAATCGAATAAGTTGTCTTCAATCTAATGGCAACGCTTCGTTGAGGACCAAATCCAATTGACACGCGCTCACTAAAGACTCCAAAGGTTAAACCTAAGGCTCTAATAAATTTAAAATCCTTGCACCTTTAACAAGATCAACGACAGCGCTTCGTCGAGGATCAAATAAATGGTTGCGTGCTATCCGAGTCAAAATTTTAAGCATGAGTCATAATGGTCAATGTTTAGATTAAGTAGTGAGTAAGTATAAATAAATTGTATGACAGTGTTCAATCATCCATAAAATAAATGGCTGTGCTTCCTCTAAAGAGTCAAAGGTTTAAATTAAAGTTGTCATAAGTCAAATGTCAAGTTAAAATCTGAGCAAGTCCGACAGATCGAAAGATCACGCTAAATGAAGCTTAGATCAACAATCGTGACTGCTTTGATTAAAACGAACTTTAAAATTAATATTAAGAGAACGTATCCCATTTGATTAATCATCGTGCTAGTTACCAAGATCGAATGACCGTGCTTGATTGATCTTAAATCTAACAGTGGCGCACTAATTAAAGATGAATTAAATAGGGTTAAGGATCGAGAGAAATTAATTAAAGTTAATTATGATTAGCAAGGGTTTAATACGTCGGCTAATTTTTCCCCTTTTTGCCCTAATCATGATTAATATTATAAATTCTTGATTAAACTAACTTGCAGGTTGATTAGATCCAACGACTGCACTTGTCTCCACTCAGATCCAATAGCGGCGCCAAAATCATAGGATGGAAGGTAAAAGGCATGGGTAAGGACAAAATTAATTGATATTAATCATGTTTAGTAAGGGTTTAATACATTGAATAATCTTCCCCCTTTTCACCTTAATCATGATTAATAGAAAAGCAAAGGTCTATAACATCATTATCTAGCATGCATCTTGTCAGTGATCAAATGGCAGTGCACAATATAAATCGAGAATCAATGGACACGAAGGCCTGTAACTGACGACAAAGATCCAAAGGATAAATAAAGACCTTCTTATAACACACGAATCGAACGATGGCGGTCATTGACCACCCAAATCCAATGGTGCGCATATGGGAAGATAATTGAAGGTTAATCTAAGCATTGGGTTGATTACTTTAGTCGAGGTACATATGAATTTTTCCTATTTATTAAAGAATACGTGCATATTTATGATCCAACGGTCGTGCCTCACCACCATAAGATCCAATGATGATTGCAAAATAAAAGTAAGTGTATTTCATGATTACCATCGATTAAAACAAGTTATTAAGGTCTAACAATATAAGGATTAACATCGGATAAATATGATTAATTCAAGACCAATAAAACATATTATTTCAAGTGTTTACATGAGAATAGGTACACTAACTATCACATAGGTTTCAGGAGATCAACGGTTGCGCTTCATCTCAGATCAATCCGATGGTTGTGATTAATCACGGTTGAATTAGAGAAAAATGGACATCATAGGTAAAAACCTACACTCACACCAAAACAGATATCATGAAGACCCCAAGGGAGACATAATGAATCCCAAAGATGTAGTTATCACTCAAATTTGAGATGACACGAGGCCCAAAACATACCATTCCATGTCAGATTAAAATATCCCCATTGACGAATGAATAGAAAGCATGAATGATTGTAGGAACACGTATCAAAGGAACCCAGGTTCATAAGTTAGCAGATATCGCCCATCATAAAGCACAAAACTCTAGAAAATACTGAGTTGGCACAATTCCATTGGCCAATTTTGAACAGCGGTTGGTGGCATCGGGTCAATATTGAAACATGTAAATTTATTAATTTCGCTCCACCACCCTGTATATGAACTTACAAAACCAATCAAGGCCACTCCACTGGTATGCCAAGAATTAAAATTGATACATCAAAAGCACAGAAAGAGGAGAGTATTCATTTTTTGAGAACTCGAAGAAGAACTTGACCAACAATCGTGAGAGAAATGGCATCATGGGGAGATGTGTTCGTACGTGTAGATACACGAGAAGCCGTAAAGTTTATCACAGATAAATCACCCTATTTTGTGATTTTTGGACTACCTGTTCCTGGTACCACTATGTATGATTTTTCCCAAAAATGTGGGGCAGATAAAAAACCCAACTTAGCTCAACTGTACGAGATCGACAATGCTTGCATTAAGAGTTTCACCCAAGTAATGGAAGGTGATAACAAAACCCTATGGATAATGGCAGATTTGTTCCATAAAGCTCGTAGCTGGCAGTACAAGGGTTTCCCCAGAGACAACAGATGGAACAGTAACCTTGGAAAGTTGATATGCCCAAAAGTGCATTTCTCCTCAGATTTGATGGCTTGGTTAGCAGTGGCATATGACGAAAGAACAAGGACCTTTCGAGACCACAAGAATCGAAAGGTGTTCAACACCAAAGTCAAAGATATCCAATAAGTGTTCAATCTGATGAAGTATACCACATTTCTGGTGGACCAGGTAATCAAAAACCAATCTCGCATGTTCACTGATATGGAAATTTTTAAATTTTTTTTTGATACACATGCAGAAATAGAGAAAAATTTCCTAGTTAATAAAAATATTTTAAACCTTGGGTACAAGACTTTTGTGACATGATAAACATAGTATTGTGAGTACAATATATGAGTAGAATAACGAAAAGAATTTTATATTTAGCTGCGCAATGTAATAGAGGACATAACACCCCTATCTACGCCTAGGAACTAGAATTGAGCTCACAAATACACAGAGAAATGGTAGAACTAAAGAGAGCAATCTTCGAACAGAGGCAGGAGATACCTCACTTTTTACAATATTATTTTCTCTCTCTTAATAGCGGGTCAATTGGGGGAAGAAGCCTGTAAGATATTAAAATCGCTAGATAGCCCCTATGTATAGAATAGCTTTTGGAGACTTCATGAAGGATGAACTCACATGGGCTAGTTTTGTGATCGCTTCCTAGTAGAAATCTATTGGGCCTTAACTGGGCTAATTCCAGAAATATTAGGGCCAGGGGTAAGGGCATTCATTAAAGAAAAAGAGATAGGATATTTCTTCTTCACAGAGGTTTTTACTTACATCAGATTATATGGAGCTAAAATCCCTCCTAAGGTGTTACCCCAACCCACTATCTATAGTATCCATAGAATTATGCAGACAAGTGGTAGAAGACGCTAAAATGAGACTGGTTAAGAAGCATGGGAAAGTCCCCTGGGTTGATGTTCCTTGCCATTTTGGAGATTATGTATTTATTGAATATCCTTCCCTACTCAAGGGAATGTTTGAACTGGATAATATGGGATTCGATGAAGTGTCATAGAGGTTTTATGACCCAAAAGGAACTTACAACAAGATTATGGAGAAGCGAGAGCATGCTCAAATCAAGCACTGAGAAGATGCTTTTGAAGAGAGATTATTAGAAGCTATAGATCAAAAATCATATTTATAGACAATATGGGATAATTATCCTCTAGAAAAGAGAGGTAGCACACAAGTTTGTGAAGCCTATGACTACCCAACCAAACTAAGAAGGTTTCAAGAGATTTCAGTGGATACTACAACACCTGTTATGCCAAGGACAGACCCAAAAATTAAAGAAGACCCTTTGTTGGAATTGATAAAGGAGCAGGACATAGACTTAATGGAGGTCACTGTTAGAACTATTAATATAGTAGAACAACAGGTTAAACTCCCAGTGAATGACCAACCCAGAAAATATGCAACACCAAAATAAGCTCCTCAACAAACCTGTACAGATAAGGGTAAATAAATAGTAACTTCATCCTCTCAAAAAGCACCATAAACAAAGAAAGCTATAGTTCCTATACCTAATAATGTTTTAGCTGTGACTAGTGTGAAGAAATTGGCACCCATGGCCGTCCCGACTTCTATAAACATAAAGGGACAAGAGATAAAAATTCTAATAGTAATACAAGTAAAATGTGGACTGGGTGGCCTCTTTCAAAGCTACTCAGTAAAAAATCAAACAAAAATAGCTCCAGTAGAAGCTAAGAAACCCAGATTATCTCTACCTATTTCCAAGGTTCTTTTGGAAAGAACAGATGAACAAGCGGCCTTTACTGCTATAGATGAACAAGAGTTACAGTTAGTAGCAGGAATGGGAAATACAAAAGAACAATTTTTAGAAAATACAAAAATAGGGATAACTTTGTTAGATATTGCTAGGGTTGATCTCCCTTCCCTACAAAACCAACTAGTCTTCAGTACTAATGAGAAAATAGGAGGATCATCACTACTGGGTAAAGAAGTTGATATGGAAAAGCTTGCCAAAACTATGAGTAATCAAGTCATAGACCAATTTGTTGAAAAAATGAAACACTCAAAAAGCAATTGAGTCAAGAGGAAGAAGAAAAAGCAAAATTGAAAGCTATGATAAGTAAGTAATAGGAAGAATTAAATAAGAAAAATGCTTCAATTTCCCAGCCACCTGTAGTAACCAAAGTTCAAGATCATTTATATTATTTGAATGTAATGAGGAAAGACATGTACAGAAAAATAAAATCTCAGGCCAAAGGTTTTACTGAAATGTTTAGGCAAATAAGGGTGATTCAAATAACTACTCAAGAAATCATGACCTTGATGTAGGAAAGAGAAATATTTTAAATTCATTCACCCAACCCTGGACTACATAGGGGATCATTTTGAAGAACTACAAGGAAAATAAATAACAACACATGAAGGGAATAAGATTCAAATCAATTTTAAAATTTTCAAAGTAGCCCTATTTGGATCAAACCGAGAAAAATGGACAAATTCTGTGATTGAGATGAATGATCTGATAAAGGATGCTACAGATAAACTGATATATATTGGCCCATCCTTAGATCAATGCTTAGAAGCATCAAACATAGAATGAATATTCAAATAAACCTTTGAGAGATTTGAATGTGAACAAGGTGATGAGGAGGAGATGATTAAACAAACTACACTCATGGTGAATGCTACAGAAGCCTTACTACTTTAGTATGATAGAAACATGCATGTTATTGTTATACTAAAAAACAAAAATATGCAAGAAATGAATATGCTCAGGATTGTGGCCACTTTTGACACAAAAATATGGAAGTTGATTTATGAGCATATTAAAAGGTTGCAAAGGAGTTTAAAAGGAAAAAGTATCAATACCTGCACTCAGTAAAAAGTAGATTATGCACCACAGACAACTGCAATAATAGGAGACATATATAGGGTAGTCAAAGGGTAAAAGAATCAAGGAAAGACAACTTAAAAGAAACCAGTTCAGAGAGCAGCAACTAAACACACCAAGAAATAGCAGAAATAAGCAAAATTTCTCCTCATACTTAAATCACTAGTTGAGTGGGAATATGTTTGAACAAGTCAAATAAAAGAGCACAGTCAGTTCAAAACAAAGCCAGTTGGACAACATCAATTTTGGAGATTCAATTAGAAGCTGCCAAGTGTACAGTTAGAAGTAAACCAAAAATAACAAAATCAAGAACCAACAACTATAAAAGGAGGTAGACAGGTCTGGATTCTACATCAAGCAATTAGAGAATAATATTTTTGCTAAGAGGTATACTTGAGTGCCCTGTTAGTTGTGATGTTGTATTTCTTTGTGTCTATTTTCTTTTATTCATTATTTCTTCCTCCCCTTTTTGTGCAAGATTGTATGATAGGAAAGCGTTCAAGAAGATGAGAATATTTCTAGTCTTATTGAGCCTATAATTCAAAGATTATTTTGTTACCATATTGGAATAAGGAGATAAAAGGCATCCCGTCCACTCTGCATGTAATATTTTATGAAATCAATACAATTATGGGTTTTATTTCTGTCATTTATTTGTCTTAGTATTATGTGTATCTGTATGATGGGTTACATTATTGGAATGCATTATATATGTTTCTTTCATTGGTTAACTTTTGAATTTATTACGATATTAGAATGAGATTAAGAACTCCAATTTTCTTCTCTCCTCTCTATTTCATATTAAAATTGTTGTTAAATTGCTATAACATCCCAATGAATCTAGGAATCGGTCTACATAAGGCATAATAGTTGGTTTTTTTCATGCTTGATCATTTTAATAAGAATACTATAGTTTAATATAAATCTGGAGTGTGCAAATTAGAAGTTTAATTGTAGAATTGCCACTAGGGTTTCCTTACTCATTTTGTCATCTTTTATAGCAATATTCAAGTTTAACAGAATATGAAGCAGGTCGACCAGATCCTGTAATAGCTCGTTGGTTTCAAAAGGGTTCTTGTAGTGTGACAATTGATTTCCTACGGATGCAAGAATAGGTTCCAACAGTTTTTTGGCATCGTTGCCGGGGAGGACTTATTAGAAAGATTCAATTATCTTCTTGAAGTTTTCTTCAACGATTATTTTTAATCAATGGAAAACCAATTAAAGTAAAGAACCAACATTTTAATTTTCACTTAGTTAGAACTTCTTTAGTTTTTATGTCCGTAGTTTACGCCTTGAAGTAAGTTCTTTATGTTCTTGAAAATTTCCCGTTTCTTGATTTTCTTGAAATTTTTGTTTCTTGATTTTCTTGATTTTCCCCAAGAACCCACTCCTGTGAGGATGAGAGATAATATCAAGCATTCTTGATAAGAGTATACGCTGTTCTTTCTGCACCCCAATGCTGGTGACTCTACTGGATGAACGCAAAAGAAAAATATAAAAAAGAGAGAATAGAACGTGCTGACAAACACCAGGAGAACTGATAAGGAGCTGTTTCTAGAACTCAAGAATCTAGAGGTATTTATACATACCCAAAAAACTCCACTTTTTAAGAATACCGTTTGTAATAGTAGATTAAATTCTAGTGGTAAAAGGTATGTGAAAAAAATCCAGAATACTATTACTGCTGATATTACTGTAGATGAACGTTTAAAATCAGTAGTAGAAGATATATGTGATTATTCTCATTCAAGGGTAGATAATTCATCAATATACGTTCAAATTTCCCAGACCCATACCACTGTAGGTACTATATATGTGAAATTAAATTCAACAGTAGCTATTGCTCAGGGTAATGTTCATTTATGGAGAACTAATAGATATAGGCCTTTTGTATTATCAGTAAATTTAAATGCCTTACCCAATAAAGCCCACAAATACCTCCCTAAGTTTTTAGGAAATAGCGCAGTAACTGGAGAGGATCATATCAAAAGTTTTTTATATGCAATTGATAATCTAGAAGTTGAACATGAAGATGTAGTATTAAGAATTTTTCTGCAGACCTTGGAAAAAGATGCTAGAGAATGGTTTAATTCCCTTCCTAACAATGATATCCCAAACTTCACCAAAATGGAAGAGGTTTTACTAAAGAAGTATGGTGAAAGGAAAAATGAACAATCATTGTTAACTAAGCTAGCCGCAATGAAGAAGAAAGAAAATGAGTCTGTTAGTGGTTTTAACAAAATATTTTCAAAAATGAGAAACAAAATCCTTGCCAACCTCAGGCCTAGTGATATTTAGTCTATTTTTTTTTATAAGAATGCTTTTCAAGGAGAGTTTAACTATGAATTAAGGCAAGAAAAAACCACTATCATTGATAGTTGTATGGAAAAAGAAATGGATATAGAAAGAAATATGCTTGACAGTGGTAAGATGAAGCCTTATTCTTTAGAGGTTAACATGCCTGAGATAAAACCTAAGAGAGTGGCTGTTGATATACAAATAAAAACTGAAATTGTTCCTGTGGAGAAGTTGACCAGTCAAATGATAGAAATTTTCAACAACATGAGTAACAGGTTAGCAAGAATTGAAATAAATGGAAATAATGGTGAATCTTCATAGATAAAGTGACCACATGTTGACAACCATCCCCCCTTTAAGAAAAATTACAACAAGAATTGGGGAAACAACAATAGTTTTGAAGAAGGGAATAGGAATAGGGGTAATGGGAATAACAACTGGAAAAATAGAGATTTTGATAGGGATCAGAACAATGTCCCTAACCCAATACCATCTGCCAATGTAGCTAAAGGTTTTTCCTATTTTTGCTCTACTTGTGATGCACACCATAACTTTGATGCATGTGGAATACACCTGAGTGATCAACGTAATGTAGATATGCATGCAAAATCAAAAGAGGATATAAGAATCAATGCATGTTGTTCCATTGAAAATGAATCCAGAGAAATGCTGTTTGAAGAAGACATGGATAAATATGCTTCAAATCATCATCCCCAGATCTTAGTGACTGAAGGAACTAAAATATTATAGGAATCACATGGGTCAAGATATGATAAGATGAAGCAAAGGAAATTGATTCCCACTGCTCAAGAGGTTGAAGAATTAGAGGGAACCCATATTTTAAATTTAAGGAATAGAATAGTCCCTGAAAGAACAGAGAAATTATCTCCAAATTAACCAAGAAGACAAACTTTCACCAATAAAAATATCAGTAAAGAGAAAACTGATATGAACCCTAATAAAATTACTCCTGAGGTAATAGAATCAATAAAATAAGTTTCCAAAGAAGAAAGTAATAAAGCATTGGATATAAAGAAGATATAATTTTATGTTGGGTCAGAACTCAGTAAGAAAAAAGTTAATATCACATTTGGTGAACCTATGAGAGTTCAAACATGCAGAGAACAAGTATGCAGAGCTTTTGGATTAGTAGAGCAAAAAGAAGACCCTACTTGTCATATTGCTAGAAAAAATCAACATGATACAAGATCACCATCTTCTATCAGACCCTTCTATGTGTTATTAAGATATAATTCAGATGAAGGGAAAAGATATATGATTCATAATTGCATGCTTGAAAGTGGAGCTTCACATAATATCATGCCTAAGTTAATAGATGACCAAATGGGATTAATCTATACTAGAGATTCTGCCCTCGTTTTTGTAATGGATAGTAGACAAATTCCTTGTGTAGGGGTGATAACTAGATTATTAGTTTTCCTAGACCAACACCCCAAAAAAGGTATTGTTATGGATGTAGCAGTAGTTGATGTTGACCCATTCTTCTCACTATTACTCAGTAGGCATTGGGAAGAACAACTAGGGGGATCAATACAACTAGACTAGTCTTATTCTACCATCCCCATATCAGATAAGGAGAATATAATTTTGAGAAGGGAACCATTCAAAAAACACTCTGTAGAGTTAATTCAAATAGATGAAACCATGATTAACTTAGTTAAATCTATGGAAGCAAAAATGATGGGAGTCTATTCAATATGGCATAACCCATTCCTGATGGAAGTACCAGATGTAAAGAACATGGATCCAGAAGATATGAGCATAACTGATGCTGATTCAAATCGAGTATTAACCTAATAAATGTGGACCATGTCATTTGATGGGGCTAAATCCCAATCAGGAGCAGGTGTAGGTTTAAATTTGACTGATATTAAAGGAAATTACCTTGGTATACCTTACAGATTGCAATTTTCTTGCACAAAAAATGTAGCTGAGTATGAAGCTTTACTATTAGGTCTAAGGAAGGCAAAAGAGTTAGGTATTAACTACTTAACTATAAAAGGGGATGCATAACTTATTATACTGCAAATAAAAGGCAAATATAAGACCAAGCATCCTAGACTTAAGCAATATAGAAATGCAGTACTGGAAGAAATTGACAAATTCTTGGCTTTCAATATTTCATATATTCCTAGAGAACAAAATCATGTTGCAAATCTCTTAGCTGTGAATGCCTCAGGTCTAGATCACCCAAAAATAACTATAGAGTACATGGACAGATTTCCAACTATCTCAGTCTATAAACCTTTTGTGCCAGATAACATAGTCTATCTTCAGGTTTTTCAAGATGATATAGATATTAAGGATTTTATGACTTTGCAAAATAAGTATGCAGATGTCATCTATGATGAAAAATATGAAGAAAAGTTAAAAGATCAAATAGGAGAACCAGTAGAAGTAATCCAATTGAAAACTAATATAATACCCAAAGGATTGGTGTCTCTTGAAAGCCTATTTGATGATTTTGACAAAGCCTATAAACCTATACACAAAGAAGTGATATCTGAGTATATTAATATTGGCTAAATGAAATAACCTAGAATAGTAAAAGTAGACATGGCATTACCTGCTAAAGAAAAGGCTAGATATATCAGTTTCCTAAAAAATAACAAATAACATTTTGCTTGGACCTATGAAGATCTCAAAACTTTCAAAACGGATGTGATGACACATATAATACCCTTGAAAGAAGAGGCCAAGCCATTTAGACAAAAACGGAGAAAGTACAATCCAACTCTGCACCCATTAATGCAAAAAGAGGTTAAAAAATTGTTGGACTCCAAGATAATAAGAAAAGTTATATTTTTCTCCTAGATATCCAACTTAGTACTAGTTAGGAAAAAGAATGAGGACATTAGACTATGCGTGGATTTTAGAAATTTAAACAAGAACTCACTAAAGGACAATTACCCATTGCCTAACATGGAAAAACTGCTACAAGTAGTAGTAGGTTCAACTAGATTGTCCCTGTTAGATGGATTTTCAGGGTACAATAAAATTCTAATAAATCCAGAAGATAGACACAAGGCAACATTCACCACACTCAGGGGCACATTTGAATATTTAAGAATACCTTTTGGATTGATGAATGTAGGTGCTACTTTCCAAAGAGCAATGGAATTTGCTTTCAAAGGACTAATGTTCAAAATTGTAGTAGTGTACTTAGATGATATTACAGTTTTTTCTAAAAATCCAGAAGATCATTTAGAACATTTGACTGTAGTTTTTGCTCGATGTAAGGAATTTGGAATCTCTCTAAAAAAATGCATATTTGGAACTACACAAAGAAATTTGCTATGTCATATAGTTTAAAAAAAGGAGATAAGAATTGATCTAGAAAGGATAAAAGCCATTTCTAAAATTCTCCCACCCAAGAATATAAAAGGAGTAAGGTCATTCTTTGGCAAATAAATTTTATCAAAATATTTGTCCCAAATTTTGCAGAAATGACCAAAACCATAAATGATATGGTGAAGAAAACTGGAGAAATAAATGGACATTAGAAAATATGAAAACATTTAACAATATCAAAGAAGCCATATCAACCACTCCAACTTTAAGTTGCCCTAATTATGCAAAGGATTTTAATATCTATTCATATGCATCTGAAAATTCTATTGATGCAGTCCTTTCACAGAAAGATAATGAAAATAATGAAATGCCAATAGACTTTATGAGCTCAGGACTAAAAGGAGCAAATCTTAAATACACCTTGCTGGAAAAACATGCCTATGCAATCATCCAATATTTGGAACACTTTAAAGGTATATTTGGCTCAAAAAAAGTTTACTACTGTATTCCCTTTATAGAAATAAAATATAGTTTTTCTCAATCAGAGCCATTGGGAAGATCAGCAATATGGATGGTAAAACTATTGCAATATGATGTTGAATTCAAAATAGTTAAAACAATCAAAGGGCAGGGTTTAGCTAAACTTTTGGCTAACAAAGAAGAAACAGGATCTAAAAATATTCTTACTATAGATCAGACATATGATGACAGAAGAATAAAAAATGAAGAATGCAAATCGTATGAAGAGATTTTGTCCTATCTACAAACTCTGTCATTCCCCAAAAACATGTCAATAAACAGAATGAGGTCAGTCAAAATTCAAGCTCAAAAGTATTATATATAAAATGTAGTATTATATTGGAAACATCCTTATGGAATATTATTAGTCTGCTTATATGAAAGAGAAGTCCCAAAAATAATTGATGAATTTCATAATTGTTTATGTGGGGGATATTTTTCTCCAAGACCTACAACTAATAAAATCATGAGAGAAGGATATTATTGGCCATCCCTTTTTAAGGATGTATATAAATATGTAAGGAATTGTCATAAATGCCAAGTTTTTACAGGGAAAAAGCATCTACTAGCCATGCCCCTCAAGCCAGTAATCATTGAAGCACATTTTTCTCAATGGGGTATTGACTTGAATGGAAAGATCAAGTCTAATTCATCTAGCCAACATAATTGGATCATAACCTGCAATAGATTACTTCACCAAGTGGGTGGAAGCTAAACCTTTGAGAACATCTACATCTACTGAAGTCATCAGATTCATAGAAGAAAATATCTTAACCAGGTATGGAGTTCCTAAAAAGCTTGTAAATGATAATGCTCAATATTTTGTATCATATGAAATGGTAGAATTTTGTGCTGAATATGGTATTAAATTATCTCATTCTGCTAATTATTATCCCCAAGGAAATGGTCTAGCTGAGTCATCAAATAAAAATGTAATAACAAGAATAAAAAGGTCATTAGGCAAAAACAAAAGGGGATGGGACAGTGAACTTAAATTTTATTTATGGGCTGATAGGATGTCTGTTAAAAGAAATACAGGAAGAACCCCCTATGAGATGGTTTATGGAGAAAAAGCCCTACTACCCCCAAAATGGAAAAATGGCACTTTCCCTTTTATTGCATGATCATGAAAACCATGATCCCATTCAGAGAAGGTTTGACCATGTTGTCTTGTTAGAAGAACAAAGAAGAGAGACCCTCAATAGAATGATGGAACAAACCTAGAAAAATGTAAATTTGTTTAATAATAAATCCAAGGGTACTCTTTTTTCTCAAGGAGGTATAATCATCTATTGGGATCCTAAAAATGATAAGCACGGTGAAAAGGGTAAGTTTGAACCTAAATGGATTGGCCCATACCAAATTGCTCATGTTATTAGTTAGAATACGTACAAGCTATAGACTTTGCAGGGAGAAATAATGTCTATCCCTATTAATGGCCAACACCTCAAAATGTACAATCCCTGTTGAAGGTGTACTTTACAAAAAAAAATAGAAAAACAAAAATACAAAAACAGAGTAGTCTATTTTATTTATTAGTTATAGTTTCCCTTTTGTTCTTAAATAAATATGAGTTTACTGTATACATGATATCTTAGTTTGATGAGTATATCTAACTGTTGATTCCACCAAAAACAATAAAAAGAAAAAGGGAATTTATTTTAGATACTTATGAGCTTTACAGTTCTATCAAAAATGAGTGTTTGTGCAATAGTTGTTTGATATGAGATAAAACAGACATAAAACAAAGCTGATTGAAACATCATGTCAAGCCTCACATTACAAATGATACTTAAAGTGACTTCAAAGGTACAAAGAACCGAGTTATATTTGAGAGGGTAGTTGAGCCAAAAATTATTACACTCATATTTTATAGCCAGAAACTAATCCTCAACTTAGGCATACTTATTGCACAATTTGCTTATATATCCAATCACTTCGCTCATGAGAAAGAAAAATAAAAAAATAAAGTAAAATTAAGTCACTGCCTGATATATCTTGGAAAACCTCTACCGGGGATATAGACGCTTGACTGGCAGTAGGGTAAAACTAATATGAGATTAGAAGCAACTCCATTGAGGCTATAGACACCTGACTAGCAGTGGAGCCCTGCAGAATGGTGAAAATTTTTAAAGAGTGAAATCACATATTAGGCTCAACTATTTTGCTCAGATATGATAAATTTCTAAAATATTTAGAAATCCAAAAAAAAAAAGAATGCACAAACACACACATGGGCAAAAATATGATGAGAGAAATGGCTGTGACAAAATCTATGTAATTATATCTTATGACTTAGCTAAAACAAGCATTACTATATTTCAAAATAAAACTCATTTATTTCTAAAATTTCTAAACCTTTGTTTCCAAATTGAATGAAAAGGGATCTACAATTTTCCATACTCTACTTGCTTTGATATCATATTTTCAGTATATATAAAAAAATAAAAATGAATGATGAAGAAAAGAAAGAAAAAAAGGAACGAAGTTTTTTCTGTTATGCATTTCAAGTTTTGTTTAGCAATCAATTTTTTTTTGTCTTTTGTTAAATTTGTGCAAAATAAAACTAGGAGATTATGTGGTTCTCAAGTGCTTCATGTTTTCAACACATTGTCCTAGTCAGAGCCTATGTTGGAGCTAAATTTGATTCAACTTTGAAACCCCTAAATTTAAATTTTTGGTTTCAATAAACTGCTTATACTGTTGGTCATTGCTTAAAGTTGTTATGAGTAATTCAATTTTTCATTGGTTGGTTTGATAAAGTCTAACCTTAGCCTTTTTAATAATGTGGGCTTCATTGTATAAATAAAAGTACCTCAAATAATTAGGGATGAAAATTTCAAATTAAATCCCCAATTCAAAGTTTGACCTTCCTAAATATTTTCCTTGGGCCTAAACCGATAAATAAATCTTCTAATCTAAAGTCGGTTAAGTCATTTCACCATGGTCTCAAAGTTCGAAAAACCTAAGGTTAAAATAAATATAAATTGATTAAAATCCTAAGGGTATGCACCCTATTAAGATAACTGGTGAGCACCTCAGATTTAATCCAAGGACTGCACATGATCCAGAGAAATCGAATGATAACACTAATAAAATCAAACCGAAGATAAGTCAAAAGTCAAGCGTAGTCAAGAGGTAAAAATGTTGCACCTTAGACTTAATCAGACGGAAGCACATCACCTGAGAAAATCTGGCAGATGTGCACTCACGAAATAGTCCGAAAGATAAGTTAAAATGTTAATAAAGCTTAACCTAAGATTTAAAAATCGAGCAAGTTATCTTCAATATAATGACAACGCTTCGATGAGGACCAAATCCAATGGATGCATGGTCACTAAAGACTCCAAAGGTTAAACCTAAGGCTCTAATAAATTTAAAATCCTAGCACCTTTAACAAGATCAATGACAACGCTTCGTCGAGGATAAAATCAATGGTCGTGCACTGTCCGAAAAGTCAAAAGTTTAAGTATGAGTCATAATGGTCAACATTCTGATTAAGCAGTAAGTATAAAAAAATCTGATGATAGTGCTCAATAATTCATAAAATCAATGGCTGCGAGTCCTCTAAAGAGTCAAAGGTTTAAAGTAAAGTCGTCATAAGTCAAATGTCAAGTTAAAATCTGAGCAAGTCCGACAGATCGGACGATCGCGTTGAATGAAGCTTAGATCAACGGTCATGACTGCTTTGATTAAAATGAACTTTAAAATTAATATTAAGAGAATGTGTCCCATTTGATTAATCATCGTGCTAGTTACCAAGATTGAACGATTGCACTTGGTTGATCTTAAATATAACAGTGGCACACTAATTAAATATGCATTAAAGAGGGTTAATGATCGAGAGAAATTAATTAAAGTTAATCATGATTATCAAGGGTTTAATACGTTGACTAATTTTCCCCCCTTTTTGCCCTAATCATTAATATTATAAATACTCGATTAAACTAACGTGCAGGTTGATTAGATCCAACGGCTGCGCTTGTCTCCACTCAGATCCAATGACCGCACCAAAATCACAGGATGGAAGGTAAAAGGCATGGGTAAGGACAAAATTAATTGATATTAATCATGTTTAGTAAGGGTTTCATACATTGACTAATATTCCCTATTTTTGCCTTAATCATGATTAATAGAAAAGCAAAGGTCTATAACATCATTATCTAGCATGCATCTTGTCAGTGATCAAATGGCGATGCACAAACTAAATCGAGAATCAACAGACGTGAAGGCCTGTAACTGACAACAAAGATCCAAAGGATAAATAAATACCTTCTTATAACACACGAATCGAATGACGTCGGTCATTGACCACCTAGATCCAATGGTGCACATATGGGAAGATAATCGAAGGTTAATCTAAGCATTAGGTTGATTAATTTAGTCGAGGTACATATGAATTTTTCCCATTTATTAAATAATACATGCATATGTATGATCCAACAATTGTGCCTCACCACCATAAGATCCAATGACGATCGTAAAATAAAAGTAAGTGTATTTTATGATTCCCATCGATTAAAACAAGTTATTAAGGTCTAACAATATAAGGATTAACATCGGATAAATATGTTAATTGAAGACCAATAAAACACGTTATTTCAAGTGTTTACATGATAAAAAGTACACTAACTATCGCACAAGTTTTAGGAGATCAACAGATGCGCTTCATCTCAGATCAATCTGACGGTTGCAATTAATTATGGTTGACTTGGGGAAAAAGGGACATCATAGATAAAAATCTACACTCACACCAAGATTCGAATATCACGAAGACCCCAAGGGAGACATAATGGATCCTGAAGATGTAGTTATCACTCATATCTAAGATGGCACGAGGCCCAAAATATACCATTCCATGTCATATTAAAATATCCCCATTGACGAATGAATAGAAAGCATGAATGATTGCAGGCACACTATCAAAGTAACCTAGGCTCACAAGTTAATAGATATCACCCATCATAAAGCTCAAAACTCTAGAAAAGACTAAGTTAGCATGATTCCATTGGCCAATTTTGAATAGTAGTTGGTGGCATCAGGTCAATATCGAAACGTGCGAATTTATCAAGTTCGCTCCACCACCCTATATATGAACTTACAAAACCAGTCAAGGCCACTCCACTGGTATACCAAGAATTAAAATTGATACATCAGAAGCACAAGAGGAGGAGAGTATTCATTTTATGAGAACTCAAAGAAGAAATTGACCAAAAATCGTGAGAGCAATGGCATCATGGGGAGATGTGTTCATACCTGTAGATACATGAGAATCCGTAAAGTTTATCATAGATAAATCACCCTATTATGTGATTTCTGGACCATCTGTTCCTAGTACCACAATGTATGATTTTACCCAAAAATGTGGGGCAGATAAAAAATCCAACTCAGATCAACTATACGAGATTGACAATGCCTGCTGTAGCACCCTAAAATTGGCACGGTTAAAACCTTAGTAAAAAGATAAAATATTAAAATTTGAATTTCAACCCCAAACTGCCCGTTAAACAGCCTTTTACCCGCTTTCCTCATTTTCCATGCCATTTTTAGGATTTGTTTTGACCGTTGGACGATATCGTCTCAGATTAGACGAAATCGTCCCCGATCTGACGAATTCGTCTGGAACAGAACGTCCGGACGATTTCGTCCCAAAACCAAATTTTCATAATTAACTTATGTTTCAACATGACCTCTCCAACTCGGGCGAAGCATGTCTGCGCAGTTGGAGATTTCCCTGTTGGAGATCTCCCAGATTGGGATGATCCCCAACCTCCCAAACCTCTTTCTAATCCTATATAAACTAGGATTTTTCTAGTTTATCCCCCTGTCTCCCAGTCTCCCCTGCCTCCCTGCCTAATTATTGCTTGCATTTGGTATTTTGCATTTTTTTTTGCAGGAATTCTACTGTTTTTCATTCGGAGCTAGCTTGGATCGTCGTAGACGATCTCGGACGATTTTGGATGATTTCGTACGATTGGAGGTGATCCTGACTGTAGTTCAGATTGAGGGCAGTCCGAGTTTAGAGTTTGCATTTTCTTAAGTTTTTCTGCATTTTCAGGATATATCTCTACACTGTTTTAAGTTATTTTGTTTTATGCATCTTGGAGTTCACCTCATTTAGCATAATTGCATGATAAAGATAAAATCAATCATTAAATTTATTGCATTTCCTTATCTGTTATTATAATCTATTATTTAGGCATGTTTGTTGTTATTTCTACCATTATCCCTTGCTTCTGCATTTGCATATTTGGTATTTTGTGTCTGTTTTTGTGATTGCAGGTTTTTGACGAATTCATCTTACGAATTCATCAAATTTTAGACGATCCTATCTAATTTCAGATGACCTTCTATGATTTGGGATGATCCCAAGAAATATCAGATGATTACGTACAAACTGAGATGATCTGAACTGCTACAAGACTCAGAATCTCCATCAGACATCCGAAATCAGGTATGATTTCTTCTAGTTAGCATATTCTCTGTTATTTGCATCCATTTCTATTTTTTGTATTCATTTAAATCTGCATTGGCATATAGAATAGATTAGATTCATATCGGCCAAACCTAGGAGTTGAATGATCAAACATAAAAATGAACACATCAAACACACTATCAACCTAGGCGTGGAAACTGCCATTCAAAAGTTTCCTGGTGAACCCACCATCCGTCGAAAATTCACCCTTATACACCTCCCCCGAGAGGCGGGACCTTCAAAAGGCCTCTCAGTCCGAGGTATTGTCCCATCCTTTTCACATCCCCCTTCTGGGCATGGATCCTATAGCCTGAAGGTAAGGGTGCGAAAAATTTGGAGCGATACATTTTGGTGAACCCGACGTGAAAACTAAAAACCTTTTGAAAACAAAAAATATATATATATATATATATATATGTATACAAAAAAAAAATATATAACAAAATCATCATTTCAAGTTTGTATGTTTTAGATTCAATTCTAAATAGTAGATATTAAATATTACTTTTAGAAGTACTAAAGAAACCATGAGTTTTTACTCAAATCCATATGAGCCCATCAGTAATGTTGGAAGAATTCAGCCAAATACATTTGTTGATTATGACCAACCTCATCCCTATTCAACATCACCTCCATCACACTTTTCTCATTTTTCATCCATAACCCAACAGGATAATCCCTTTTCCAATCCTCTTCATAATGATATTATCTATTCTCCCATATATCCATATTATGTCTATCAATCCACATATAATCCTCCTCCATCCTTTCAATATTCTTCTTTCAATACAACACATCCATTTCAACAAGAAAATACTTATTCTTCCAATCCTACCATGCACTCACATCATACTTCACAATCTTCCTATCATCATTCTACCCATAACAAAGAAAAGAGAGGTAAGAAACCATTAGGTCCTTTTATGACTGAACTCCTAAGGCACATATCAAAAACCTCTCAAAAACCTTCATCACGTACATTTACAAAGCTCAATCAACCAATGGATATAATTCTCAAGCATTTACTTGATACAAATAAGATTGAACTCCCTTCCATAAGACAACTTGATACCACAGCAGATTGGTTTAAACCTGAGCTACATTGTGAATATCATAGAGTAGATGGACATATGACACAAAATTGTAAAGATTTAAGATGTGCAATTCAAGATTTGATTGATAAGGGTCTTTTTAATATAAAGGAATTACAATCTACAACTGATTATAAATCTCCATTAAACAATCAAACTCCTACACAACAAATACCAATAATCAATCAAGACATGGGGATCTCCCAAGAACCCCTATTCAATTATCAACAACAGGAAACCAATCAAATATTGCATGTTAATGTGTCCCATCATGATGATATTACTAATATTGTAATAGAAACTACAAATGAGCAACCTCAAGTTCAATCAACTCAATCCGATATTCAAGATATGGGTTCCTCATTTGACCAACCTTCAAAACTATCTTTGGCTCTAGAGAATGATCCAAAATGGAATGTAAGCATAGAAAGCTCATCTTTAGAATCAAAATCTCAATCTGAAATCCACTTTGATAGCCAACAACAAGTGATTAATCCTCAAGCAAAGATATCCCTTTTAGAAGTATTACAAAGTTCTCATAAGGAAACTTTGTTCAAGATACCTAGCCAACAATTTGTTCCTCATCATATTTTCTCTAAGAACATAATTAATGGTGTAAACCCTCTTGAGGTTAACCATATTTCATTCTATGATGAGGAGATTCCTTCCTCTACTCCACAAGAAGACTACTATCTTTACATTACAGGATCTAGTAAAGAAACACCTGTTAAAACTATCATGGTAGATAATGGCTCCTCTCTTAATTTATGCACTTATCAATTATTCCAAAAACTCAAATCAAAGGAAGAAGATCTTAATGAATCAAATGTTATTATAAAATATTTTAACAATGAAATTCAAGAAGCTCAAGGTACTATAATTTTTCCCCTCAATATTGGATCCAAGATCCTGGATACTTTGTTTTATGTAGCATATTGCCCTTCACATTACAACCTACTTCTCAAGAGTCCTTGGATTCATACGATGTGGGTTGTCCCTTCCACTCTTCACCAATGTTTGAAGTTTGAAATTGCAAATAAAATTGTTACCATACATGGTGACCCAACACCATTTGAAGAATATTTAATGGTTGAAACATCAAGTTCTATACATTCTCTATTATCACAATTATCTTCTATCCATCACTTTTCTTCATCCATATATGATCATCCTTGTTTATCAAATAACATCCATGCATATCTTTCACATATGCTCCCTCCATCTTATCAAGACTTGGAAGATAGTGATAAGAATGAAGAACCTTCTTATCCTTCTTACATTTTATTTTGTAACATGATCAATTTTACACATATAAAAGTCAAATCTTTTGCTACATTATTCTACATTATAACAAAGCTTTTGTTATCGCTACCTTTTATTCATCACCTTTTGTTCTTACCTTCACCTCAACCAAATTATCCTTCAAAACCTCCTTTGATTTTGAAGCAACCTTAGACATGCTATACTCAAATAACCTTGTATAGTGTATATAGATCATCTTGTATATACCACCAATTTCAATTCATAAATTAAAATCAAAATACAAAAAAATCAAAATCCTCAAAATCTTCAAAAAAATACTAATGCAACTAAAAACCTTAAAGGTAAATTTGAGCCCAACTGGCTTGGACCATATGTCATCACTGCTAAATTTGGATCAGGAGCATACAAATTATCTACCTTGGATGGTAAAGAACTTAAAGAACCTATGAACATTATGCATCTTAAACGTTACTATGCATAAAATTTGGTCATTTCATCATTGTATATATTTGTTTTGCATATTATTTCCTTTTTAGTCACTTCTTTAAAACATTTCAAAAAACAATCACCTTGTATTTCTTTTAATTCATCACTTAAAATTAAAAACATTCAAAATCATCAAAATCTTCAAAAACATCTTTTATTTTGTACCTCTCAAATTGTGAAGTATTGCAGTTATATTTTCAGTTATTTTGGATAAATTAGCATTTATTTGGAATCCCACACTTTCACATTCACATGAATAAATATCTTGATTTTATTTGGTATGATTATTAATCTCTCTTATATCAAAGTCCACAGTTGAATTAAATAAAGTTTTGAGCATAGAGAACTGATCTTGTTATTTACTTGAACCAAGTATATCTTTTCACATTAAAATGATTTCATTGCAAATTCGATATGATGCTACATAGTAGAACTGGTTTCCTGAGCGAAAAGTTTCCCCTGCTATCCTATCATGCACATGGTCTAGAATCTTTGAGAATTGACAAAAGGACAAGCTCACCCCTACCCAGAATAAAAATCCCTTGCTCTACAGCTAATCCGAGCAAGTATCCCTAGCATAGGAAGAAAAGAAAAGTTCAAGAAAAAGAGAAAAAGAAAAAGGTTATTTTGTATCATCACAAGCAATATTTCAGTATTTTCTCAAATATCAAGCAAAAATACAAAAGTACAAAAAAAAAAAAGCAAAAGAGAAACGCAAAAGCAAAATGCAATAAAATCCTTTCCCTACCCCTTGAAAAGAAAAGAAGGGTGAATGAGCTTGAATCCCTGGAATTCTCAATTATTCGAAAACCGTGAGGTAAGCCCCATAACAGGTGGTTTGTGCCCAACCCGCTTGGCCTTGGGTAATCCCTAGCGTGGCAATATGTCCGTCACATTAGCGACCTTCTTTTGTACGGACCTCTGTCAGCTTATGGATTAGCTAGCTCTTGATAACCTAACTTACATAGTAGTCCGGTACGGTTACATGCATATAAATCATGGTCAACGAACATTCATTTGGTCAAGGCAAATTACTTGTATCAAATTATCTTGCTCAAAATTGGTGAATGAACAATACAATCGCACACACATTTGTATTTGAGAGATTTTGTATCATTATGATAAATCAAGATCGGTAATGAATTCACATTTGCACATGAGGATTCCTTATAAAATCTACATTTGTCTTTGAGATAGTTTAAAATATTTCTGTAATTCTTTTCGGAATAAGCTTATCCTTTTATTTCAGAATTTTTGTTTTGTATCAAAGCAATTACATACACCTTTTTACAAAATCAAAATCTCAAAATAATAATTTCAAACAAAATTTTCATATTATTATTTTCTATTTATCACAAAAGTCATAAATTCATCTTGCAATAAAACCAACAATCTCTTTTCTTCTTTGGATTTCGCGATGATGGTATAAGTCTATACCTATAATTCTATGCCTAGCGCAAACCATTGTTCTAATTTTATTTTCCATTTATTTTAAAAAAAATTCATCAAAACATATGACTTGCATCATTATGTTACACAATTATGCTTTACAAACAAACGAACACCTATTCTATTTCATGTCATTATGTTCAAATTCAATTTTGCAACCATGGTATAAATTCTAAGGAATTGTTCAAAATTTTATCACACTTAGGAATTTATGCCTAGCAAAATCATATTTTAGTATCTCATGCATACTATTTTTATGAAAATCTGAAAACAAATCATCAAACCATCATTATCTCCATCATTACAACACAAAGTCTTAAGACAGTCTCTTAAGCACTCTTTTACTTTTAACAATATTTCTATACTGGGATTAGCTTGACGACCGAGTGAGCGGTGACTCCATGAAATGGTCTATAACAGCGACAATGTCCTTTGAAATTATTGTTAGAAGTCCCTTTTTATTTCTTTTATCAAATCACACCACCACAACCAATTGTTTACATCAGATTATTTCATTTAAAATCTTACAGCATGACATCAAATTATAATATTTCAAACACGACATAATTACATGAATCATCAATCCAATAAGCAAACAATTCAAACATTAAAGCATCATAAAAACATATGAACAAGTCATATCATCAGAAACAAGATCATATATATATATCAAAAAATTATATACATCATATCAAAACTGGATTGGTATGCCACAATCTATATCCTGGCATACTCAATCCTCTCAAAAATCTCTCCAAAATCTATAGTCCATAGACACCTAGCCTCGAGAAGCCCTCGAGCTCTCAGCCTCATCTCCTCCCCCACCCTGTCGTGGAGGAGGTGGTCCCATAGAGCTATAGTACCCCCCCTCCACCATTTTTTTAGGAGCTTGGAACAGTAAAAATGAATTAGGGTTTTACCCTATTTTTCTTAATTTTATTCAAAAACCAACAACATTTTAATTTTTGCTTTTCCGCATTTTTACCTCAAACGTTCGATTTGGGTAAAAACACGGAGGGGGCACCATAGTCAGCATTCGTACGATTCGACCAAGAATCGTCGTCTAAAAAATTGAGTATATTTTTGCTTTCTCGTAAAATGGGAAAAACTCGTCTTTAACGCATTTTCTTCGGAAAATTCGCTAAAGAGGGGGCAAAATGTAGCACCCTAAAATTGGCATGGTTAAAACCTTAGTAAAAAGATAAAATATTAAAATTTGAATTTCAACCCCAAACTGCCCGTTAAACAGCCTTTTACCCGCTTTCCTCGTTTTCTGCACCATTTTTAGGATTTGTTTTGACCGTTGGACGATATCGTCTCAGATTAGACGAAATCGTCCCCGATCTGACGAATTCGTTTGGAACAGAACGTCCAGATGATTTCTTCCCAAAACCAAATTTTCATAATTAGCTTCTGTTTCAACAGCCTCTCCAACTCGGGAAGAAGCGTGTCTGCACAGTTGGAGATTTCCCTGTTGGAGATCTCCCAGATTGGGATGATCCCCAACCTCCCAAACCTCTTTCTAATCCTATATAAACTAGGATTTTTCTAGTTTATCCCCCGGTCTCCCCTGCCTCCCTGCCTAATTATTGCTTGCATTTGGTATTTTGCATTTTTTTATTGCAGGAATTCTACTATTTTTCAGTCGAAGCTAGCTTGGATCATCGTAGACGATCTCGGACGATTTCGAATGATTTCGTACGATTGGAGGTGATCCTGACTGTAGTTCAGATTGAGGGCAGTCCGAGTTTAGAGTTTGCATTTTCTTAAGCTTTTCTGCATCTTTCATAACATATCTCTGCACTGTTTTAAGTTATTATGTTTTATGCATCTTGGAGTTCACCTCATTTAGCGTAATTGCATGATAAAGATAAAATCAATCATTAAATTTATTGCATTTCCTCATTTTTTATTAGAAACTATTATTTAGGCATGTTTGTTGTTATTTCTACCATTATCCCTTGCTTCGCATTTGCATATTTGGTATTTTGTGTCTGTTTCCATGATTGCAGGATTCTGACGAATTCGTCAGATTTCAGACGATCCTATCTCGATTTCAGATGACCTTCTATGATTTGGGATGATCCTAAGAAATATCAGATGATTACATACAAACTGAGATGATCTGAACTACTACAAGACTCAAAATCTCCATCAGACATCCGAAACCAGGTATGACTTCTTCTAGTTAGTATATTCTCTCGTTATTTGCATCCATTTCTATTTTTTGTATTCATTTAAATCTGCATTGGCATATAGAATAGCTTAGATTCATATCGGCCAAACCTAGGAGTTGAATGATCAAGCATAAAAATGAACACATCAAACACACTATCAACCTAGGCGTGCAAAAGTTTCCTGGTGAACCCACCATCCGTCGAAAATTCACCCTTATACACCTCCCCGAGAGGCGGGACCTTCAAAAGGCCTCTCAGTCCGAGGTATTGTCCCATCCTTTTCACATCCCCCTTCTGGGCATGGATCCTATAGCCTGAAGGTAATGGTGAGAAAAATTTGGAGCGATACACCTGCATTAAGAGTTTCACCCGAGTAATGGAAGGCGATAATAGAACCCCATGGATAATGGCTGATTTGTTCCATAAAGCTTAGATCTGGCAGTACAAGGGTTTCCCAAAAGAAAAAATATGGAACAGTAACCTTGGAAAGCTGACATGCCCAAAAGTGCATTTCTCCTCAGATTGGATGGCTTGGTTAGCAGTGGCATATGATGAAAGAATAAGGACCTTTCGAGACCACAAGAATCAAAATATGTTCAACACCAAAGTCGAAGATATCCAGGAAGTATTCAATCTGATGAAGTATACCACATTTCTGGTGGACCAGGTAATCGAACACCAATCTCGCATGTTCACTGATATGGAAATTTAAAAAAAATTGTTTGATACACATGCAGAAATAGAGAAAAATTTCCCAATTAAAAAAATGTTTTTAAACCCTGGGTACAAGACTTCTGTGACATGATAAAAATAGTATTGGAAGTACAGGATATGAGTAGAATAATGAAAAGAGTTTTGTATTTAGCTGCACAATGTAATAGAGGACATAACACCCCTATCTATGCTTGGGAACTGGAATTGAGCTCACAAATACACAGAGAAATGGTAGAACTAAAGAGATTAATATTCGAACAGAGGTAGGAGATGCCTCGCATTTCACAATATTATTTTCTCACTCACTTAATAACTGGCCAATTGGGGGAAGAATCTTGTAAGAGATTAAAAGCCATAGATAGCCCCTATGTACAGAATAGCTTCTGGAGACTTCATGAAGGACAAAATCACATGGGTTGGTTTTGTGATCGCTTCCTGGTAGAAATCCATTGGGCCTTAACTGGGCTAATTCTAGAAATATTAGAGCCAGGGGTAAGGGCATTCATTAAAGAAAAAGAGAGGAGATTTCTGCTTCACAGAAGGTTTTACTTACATCAGATTATATGGAGCTAAAATCCCTCCTAAGGTGTTACCCCAATACTTCCTACTATCCATAGCAGCCCTAGAATTATGCAGACAAGTGGCATAAGAGGCTAAAATGAGATTGGTTAAGAATAATGGGAAAGTCCCATGGCTTGATGTTCCTTGCCATTTTGGAGATTGTGTATTTGTTGGATATACTTCCCTACTCAAGGGAATGTTTGAACTTGACAATATGGGATTCAATGAAGTGTCATGGAGGTTTTATGACCTAAAAGGAACTTACAACAAGATTATAGAGAAGAGAGAGTATGCTCGAATCAAGCATCGAGAAGATGCTTTTGAAGAGAGCTTATTAGAAGCTATAGAGCAAAAATCAGATTTACAAATAGTATGGGATAATTTCCCTCCAAAAAAGAGAGGTAGCACATAGGTTTGTGAAGCCTATGACTATCCAACCTAACTAAGAAGGCTTCGGGAGATTTCAGTGGATACTACAACACCTGTTATGCCAAGGACAAACCCATCAATTAAAGAAGACCCATTGCTAGAATTGATAGAGGAGTAGGACATAGACTTAATGGAGGTCACTATTAGAACTGTTGATATAGTAGAACAACAGGTTAAACTCCTAGTGAATGACCAGCCCAGAATAGAAAAAACACCAAAAGAAGCTCCTCAACAAACTTGTACAGATAAGGGTAAATAAATAGTAACTTCATCCTCTCAAAAAGCACCATCAACAAAGCAAGTTGTAGTTCCTATACCTGATAATGTTTTAGTTGTGACCAGTGTGAAGAAATTGGCACCCATGGCCATCTCGAATTCTATAAACATAAAGGGACATGAGATAAAAATTCTAATAGTAATACAAGTAAAATGTGGACTGGGTGGCCTCTTCCGAAGCTACTCAATAAAAAGTCAAACAAAAATAGCTCTAGTAGAAGCTAAGAAACCTAGATTATCTCTACCTGTTGCCAAGGTTGTTTTAGAAAGAACAGATGAACAGGCGGTCTTTACTGCTACAAGAGTTACAGTTAGTATAAAAAATAGGAAATACAGGAAACAATCTTCAAAAAAGGCAAAAATGGGGACAATTGTGTCAGATATTGCTAAGGTTGATCTCCCTCCCCTGCAAAACCCACTAGTCTTCAGTACCAATTTGAAAACAGGAGGATTATCACTACTGGGTACAGAAGCTGATATGGCAAAGCTTGCCAAAAATATGAGTAATCAAGTCATAGACCAATTTTTTGAAAAAATTGAAACACTCAAAAAGCAATTGAGTCAAGAGGAAGAAGAAAAAGCAGAATTGAAAGCTGTGATAAGTAAGCAATAGGAAGAATTAAATAAGAAAAATGCTTCAATTGCACAGCCACCTAAAGTGACCAAATTTCAAGATCATGTATATTATTTGAATGTAATGAGGAAAGACATGTATAGAAAAATAAAAGCTCAGGCCAAAGGTTTTACTGAAATGTTTAGGCAGATAAGGGTGATTCAAATAACTACTCAAGAAATCATGACCTTGATGCAGGAAAGAGAGAAATATTTTAAATTCATTCACCCAACCCTAGACTACATAGGGGATCATTTTGATGAACTGCAAGTACAAGAAATAACAACACTTGAAGGCAATAAGATTCAAATCAATTTTGAATTTTTCAAAGCAACTCTGTTTAGATCAAACCAAGAAAAATGGACAAATTCTATGATTGAGATGAATGATATGATAAAGGATGCTAAAAATAAACTGACAGATATTTGTTTGTCCTTAGATCAATGCCTGGAAGCATCAGACATAGAAGAAATATTCAAAGAAACCTTTGAGAGATTTGAATGTGAACGAGGTGATGAGGAGCAGATGATTAAACAAACTACACTCATGGTGAATACTATAGAAGCCTTACTACTTCAGTATGACAAGAACATGCCTGTTATTGTTATATAAAAAAATAGAATTCTACAAGAAATGAATATGCTCAGAATTGTGACCACTTTTGACACAGAAATATGGAAGTTGATTGATGAGCATATTAAAGGGTTGCAAAGGAGTTTAAAAGGAAAAAGGGTCAATACCTGCACTCAACAAAAAATAGATTCTGCACCATAGAAAACTGCAATAATAGGAGACATATCTGGGGTAGTCAAAGGGTCAAAGGATCAAGGAAAGACAACTCAAAAGAAACCAGTTCGGAGAGCAGCAACTAAATGCACCAAGAAATAGCAGAAATAAGCAAAAGTTCTCCTCATACTTAAATCACTAGTTGAGTGGGAATATGTTTGAACAAGTCAAAAAAAGAGCAAAGTCAGTTCAGAACAAAGCCAGCTCAACAACATCAATTTTGGAGATTCAATTAGAAGTTGCCAAGTGTATAGTCATAAGTAAACCAAGAATAACAGAATCAAGAACCATCAACTATAAAAGGAGGTAGGCAGGTTTGGATTTTGCATCAAGCAATTAGAGAATAACATTTTTGCTAAGAGGTATACTTGAGTGCCTTGTTAGTTGTGTTGTTGTATTTCTTTGTGTCTATTTTATTTTATTCATTCTTTCTTCCTCCCCTTGTTGTGCATGATTGTATGATAGGAAAGCATTCAAGAAGCTGAGAATATTTTCAGTCTTATTGAGCCTAGAATTCAGATATTCTTCCTCATTACGGATTGGAACAAGGAGAGTTGGAGAGACTTGTTACATTATTTGAACAGAGTCCTCTTCATTGTATTGATGTATTTCTTTAAGAAAAACAGAGTTAAAAGGCATCCCGCCCACTCTGCATGTAATATTTTATGAAATCAATATAATTCTAGGTTTTATTCCTGTCATTTCTTTGTCTCAGTATTATGTGTATTTGTATGATGGGTTACATTATTTGAACGCATTATATACGTTTATTTTGTTGGTTAACTCTTGATTTTATTACGATATTCGAATGAGATTAAGAACGCCAATTTTGTTCTCCCCTTCTCTTTATTTCATATTAAAATTGTTGTTAAATTGTTATAACAGCCCAATGAATCTAGGCACCGGTCTACATAAGGCATAACAGTTGGTTGTTTTCATGCTTGATCATTTTAATAAGAATACTATAGTTTAATATAAATCTGGAGCATGCAAATTAGAAGTTTAATTGTAGAATTACCACTGGGGGTTCCTTACCCATTCTACCATATTTTATAGAAATATTCGGGTTTAACAGAACATGAGGCAGGTCGACTAGAGCCTATAATAACTTGTTTATTTCAAACGGGTTCTTGTAGCGTGACAATTGATTTCCTATGAATTCAAGAATCGGTTCCAACAGGTAGAAGGGAATAATTTCAGTTTTTGAGGATCTGTGGTGTAATCCATAGATCTACATAAAAAATCATATTTAAACAAAAATAGGTTTGGATATTTTGTTGGTAGTCCTCTAAAAGTTGGAAGGTGGGCAAGAGAGATGTGTTTCATCTTGTGATCTCCTCCTACCTCATCTATTGGAAAACTAAAACTAGTAGATTTTTCCTCTGGATTTCCTGCCATTTTGTCTACTATTGGCGTTTCTACCCCTACTTCATTCAAAGCAGCTATCAATGCTTCTATTTCATTTCTTTTATCCTTCAAAAGGAGGGATAAGTTAGTGTTTGATATAGTTCAGTCTAACACTACTTGCCAATGTTCAACATTAAGTAGATCCTCCTTAGATTGAACTCTACTTATCTCTAATCCTGCTTTTGGATTCTATTGAATTGTTTCAGAGGGATCTGTAGTGACCCTGGGGAAGCGACGCACCGTCCACTACTCTATTTGCAAATATTATTTACTCAATCATGCATTAAAATGAAAGATACAACCAAAATATGAAGAAATAAATATATAATTCTTTTTTATTACTTTTTATCAAGTTCGGTTACATATAGATCCCTCTGGGGGATTCCCTTCATTTGATACAGATTTTACAAAATAGGGCAGTAGATTCCCTTAATTTTTTCCAAATTTATGGATCTAGGCTTGTTGCTGATGTTGAAATGATTATCATTTTTATCCGATGTATTGAACATCTTGTAGATGGTAAACCCTCAGTCGGCCAGCACTTCGTTTCTCCTAAAAGATACTCCAATTTTCTCTTCGATCTGACAGGGCTTCGCTACAAGAAAAGCTCTCCAAATCTCAAAAAGCTCTCCTCAGTTGTATCTCTTCAAAAAGCCTCTCTATTATCGTTTTGTGCTCTTAGGTTTGCACCTTATAATATCTTTGAAACCCTAGGTCAATGTCTAACCCTAGGATTGAATTATGCTTGCACACTAGAGGTTAGCATGAGAAGTTGTATTTTCTATGTTTGAAGGCTAGTTAAACTGATGTCTAAACTTGGACTTGAGTATCTCATGTAAACTAGCTGTGAGGAGAATGCAAAGTTATCCCCGCTCGGCCTTATTGCATGCAAACTACCACTTTCTCCTGAGATTAGGCTATTTTGGTAGCAAATTGCATTTTAAAGCTTAGCCACTATCATCTACAATGGCTAGGTATTGGTAGCTCTGAGCTTCAATGGCCAAGATTCAACCGCTCTGGTTCATAGCGACCAGGCTTGGATGGGCTAAGACTCCTATAGATGAGTGGTGAAAACCACTTTTAGCACTTAGAAGGTCCCAAGGTTTAGTCACATGGTCTATGGATACCCATATGAGTAATTCTCCTAAACATGACGTGTTTTAGGTGTCTACATGATCCTGTGCAAATAATGGGTGTTGCTGCCAATGCACAAGTGGGGATTGAGATGGTGAGAGTTCAATATTAGGTTGAGGTTCTATTGAAGTGGAAGGATTTTGAAAAACAACTTCCTTTTTTTTGACAAAATGACCGTCGGGTCCCCTGTTCTTAGGTGGACTCATACAAAGTTTCAGATGAAGGTTTCAGAAGAAAACATTCTAAAATACTATAACTAAGCTTTCTTCAGAACATAAATTACAATGACTACTCCCCAACAACGATGCCAAAATATTGGGAAATACATTGGTTAGTTTTTTCTATGTTTCAATTAATTACCTCAATTTAATTGTCAACTCGGGGTAGCTCGTAGTCTTGTGAGCAACCATGCAAAATCTATGCTTGCAATTCCTCCTTCGAAGATGAGTCCCTTGGATTATGGTTTGGGGGGGTGTTTTAATGTTTGTTGAATTTTATATCTAAACCCATAATCCTATGCTAAATCTAAGAAACATGACTGAAAACATTAAAATTATAAATGTCTACCTTGCTAGAAATTACAGAAAACAAGGAAGTGCGATGATAGATTTGAGTTTTGCTGGTTTTATTTGAGCATAAGATCTCCAAATTTAAATTCTCTTAATATAAATGTGGAGATGCTCTAAGGAATTGACTCGACATTCATCAAGAAGCATTATTTGATCAAGATGGCCTTGCCGCGTGGTGCCATCATTTATGAAGTCCTATAATGTTATGCATAGGGTTGTAATTTCTAACTCTAGGGGCATGATGGCCTCAGTGCCATATACAAGTGAAAACGGTGTTGCCCCAGTGTGCGTCTGCACACTAGTCCTATATACCCATAATGCAAGAGGTAATTGTAGATGCTAATCCTTATGATTATCCTTCATCGTCTTTCTCAAGATGGAGACTATTGTTTTATTTGAGGCTTCTTCTTGCCTATTTGCTTATGGATAATAGGGTGTTGAAAAATTGTACTGAATATGGTATTTGTTCATCAAAGTGCGCATATTTTTATTCTTGAAATATGGCCCATTATTCGATATTATTTTTGAAGGGACCCCAAAATGACTTATGATATTGTGGAGTATAAACTCCACAATCCTTGGTCTAGTTGTCGATGTCAAGGGGATCGCTTAGACCTATTTGGTAAAATACCAAGTGGCTATTATGATGAATGTGTGTCAGCATGAGGATGGGGGTGAGATATTCACTACTAAGTCTAGTCCCCACTACAAGAAGGGAAATGCTGCCTGGATGGGTTGCAAGGATTGTGATGGCAAATGTGTGAGGTTCACGTGATGCTAGAATTTAATGCATTTCTTGACATACTCGTAATGGTATTTTTCCATAGTGGGACAATAGTAACCCATTCTCAAGATACGCTTAACGATGGCCATGCCACTGAAGTGACCACCACACATATCGTCATGAGCCTACAAAATTGCCCAAGATTCTTCTTGTGGCTCAAGACAATGAAGGATCATTCCATCGTAACCTCGTCTATAAAGGATCTCTCCCAATAAGATGTACCTTGTTGTCTTATGTTTAAATGTTCATATTTCAACATGCGATAGGCCTTGTGGTACCATTCCAAGCTTTAGGAAATCTCATAACTGGGAAATCCAATCCTGATAAGCCATAGCTTCTATAGAAAATATGAATTGTTCCTCCTAATTACTGAAACTTGTGAATATAGATTGAGAAATAACCTTGTGGAAAATGGTTTTACCACACTTCGTAGGACCTTGAGAGATCAAAAACCCCCAAGGTGTCATTCACAAGAAATATATAGCTCTGAAGAACCAATCATGATTTGGTTCAATATTGATCATGTTGACTGACTCTTGATTGTCGAAAGCATCATGCTGTATTGCTGAGTGTGAGAGCACTTTAACATGAATGGTTGTGAAATCTGTAGATGGATTATGAGGGATTAAGAATCTCAAATATGCCATGGTGTCTGCAAATCTATTTGATGCATGAGGGATTGCCTCGATGTCATACCATTCTAGCCAGGTTCAGTAGGTGTCAACAAGTTCTTTGTAAGCTTTTAGGATTGGGCATCAGCATTAGAACAAACCCTTGACTTGATTAACTATGAGAAAGGAGTCATCAAAGATATTCAATATTTTAATGCCCATTGCAATGGTTTTTTGAAGTCCTAAGATCAGGTTCCCAATGAAAAAGACTCCTTTGCATAGCAACCAATTAATGGGTCGACATTTTTCTGATAATTGAGAAATGAATCATTTGATGGATGCTATCTTGCCTTGTAGGCTTCTCAATTCTCTAATGTTGGTAGGGGCAACCATTTCCAATATAGCATTTACCTTTGTAGGATAAAATTCAACACCTCTCTTAGAAATGATGAAACCCAAGCTCTTACCAGAAGACACGCTAAACACACACTTCTTAGGATTCAATCAGACGTTGTGCTCAATGATGCGATTGAAGAATTTCTTAAGGATCTCAGCATGCTCTTGTCGCAATAAAGACTTAGCCAATAAGTCAAGATTTTATGCATATAGTCATAAAAGGTATATGTCATGGCCTACTGATATGTGGCACTAGCATTTTTAAGGTTGAATGACATCACCTTGTAACAAAACATTCCCCATGGAGTAATAAAAGTGGTTTTGTGCTGGTATTTAGGTTTAATTCTGATTTAATTGTACCTAAAAAAACCATCCATTAGGGGGAGCATGTCATGACCTGTAGTGGCATCAACAAGAGCATATATGTTAGGCAACAAGAATGAATCATTTGGAGTTGCCCTATTCAAGTCTCGAAAGTTTGTGAAAATACAGACTCTTCCATCGGGTTTTCCCATGGGCACCATGTTCAAGACCCATTCAGGATAGTCGATAGGAACGATAAAAATCACATCCAATAGTTTTTGTAACTCATTATTTACCATCAAAGCGATGGTTGGACGCATTTTACTGAGCTTTTTCTTGACTAGCTTCTTCAAGGGATCCAATTAAAGGTTATGAACAACTAACTTTGGATCAAGCCCTGACATGTCTTTGTGGATCCAAGCAAAAAGGTTTGGTCTCTCCTTGAGGAGAGGGATTATGGTCTCTCCTTGAGGAGAGGGATTATGATGGCTTGTTCCTCTGGAGATAGAATTTCTCTGAACTTGAATTTCTTTGGTTGAGTAGGATCATCATTGATGTCCACCTCGAAAGTCACTTCTATGGCTATATGTGACCCATCCTCTAGCTGGTGAGGCATGGGAATAAAATGAATGTCATCGATAAGATTTATAGGTCCTACTGACTCAGGATCCAAACCAACATGGAATATGTCATATGCACAACTTGATGCAAAATGAAATGGTTGAAACATATCTTTTCTAGGGAAAATATCCTTAGGCTCTATAGGTGAATCAACGTGATCCCAATCAATAGCACCTATATCAAGATACAATGGTTTGGTAGGATCTGTTGGGTTATGAAGTGGAGTGGTCAAATAAATGGAGATTGTATTGATGGATGGAATGAAATCTCCAGGACCATATAGGTGAAATATTGTCTCATCAGTTTCTCCCTCATTCTTGTGATGAGGCTTTTGGAGGAAAATGAATCTCTGGATCTGGCCCATGAGCAGGTCGGATAATAGGATCATTGGGTTTCAAGAGCTCTCTAAACATAGGCAGATGGGGATTGATCACACGATAAATGACATTTAAGTAAATAGGTCTTCCCAAAAATTGTAAGCCAGGGTCTATGGCATGAAATGCTACTTCTCTTTCTACTAGCATGTTGAATTGCTACAAGTGGTGAGGCCCAAGATAAGCCATCTCAATCTCATCTTCAAAGTCATCATAACTTATCCAAAAACCATTAGCATTGCTATGTGGCCCCAAGACAAGGGGCATGTGTCTTAGCTCCAAGTAAGCCATATCTATTTCATCCTCATATTCTTCATCACTTATGAAGATGCCATTTGTATTAGTGTCTTGCCCCAAGCTATGGGGCCACTACCTTGTCCCTAGGTAGGTTATTTCCATTGAGTCCTTAGACTCATAGTCACTTTCATACGATATGTACCCACTCTTGTTGTGGTTGGACTAGGCAAGGCTTTGTAAATAGAAAGGCCCATGATAGGCTAATATTATCTATACTTTATCATTGATTTCCCCATATCCATTTTCTTCTTGCTCTTCATCCCACAAGGTGCAACCTGTAGGGGTGGCATCAATTGAGAAGTTTGAATGATAAATATCTGGTGGTGGTATGTTTACCATGACCACTTATCTATTGATAATATGTCTTGTACTTAAGGGGTGATAAGGAATAAAATTGATGTCTTCTCCTAACCCAAAGCTTAATCTATCCAAGGATGCTTCTAAAGATTCATCTTGACCTTTGATGTGGTAGCCTAACCCAAAATTGTTAGTTGGTAGCTGGTATTGTGGCTCGCATGGACGCCTACACCCCTACTCATATATACCAAGATCATAGCCATACCAATGGCAATGTTCAAAGTAGCTTAGAGAAAACTCAAGATTAGAGAGGTAATGAACATTAATGGTGAATAGTTCATCATTGTCCTCTTATATGTCTGAAGACTTATGGGCACAGTCCCGGCCAACATAGATAAAGTTGGTATGGTTGGGAGGGATTCCAAGCGAAACCACTATTCCCACTAGTGGTCTCAGGTATTTTGGCTATCCCATGTCTCATGCAAACTCAATTATAGGTGTAAATATTATTTTCTGTACACCTATCCCTGTACTTTCCAAGTGTATCGTCGCATATGATGTGGATGACCCTATAGATGACACTGGTGAAGCAGGTTCTAGTATTTCCTCAACTTAATTATGGAAATATTCTTCCATGGGACTTGGGATTTTTGCAATGGCTATAGTTGGTAATTCCTTGGGCTTTCCTTCCTCAATTAAGGGTACCTTTAGATTTTGATTATCTTTATATTTTGACATTGATGGTCTCTTAGAAGCGTCAAATATTTTGGGTGCAATATGAGGTGCTGATGTGGATGGATATTTTTGTACCCATTTATTTATGTCATCTAGTTGCATAGTTGGAAATGAAGGTCTTACATACATATGGGTGGAAGGAATCACAAAATCCCCTATCAAATCCACCTGATGGACATATTTAAATGGATCTTCATCAGCTAGAACTACATAGACTTTGTCATCGTGCACATGACACATTGGTGTAAAATCGAAGGAACACACTTCATATCTCTTATCCAAGGATGCCCTAGGTGGATGTTGTATTGCATAGCCCCTTACAAGACATGAAACATCACAAGGATGGTCTTATGCCCCACCTTAATGGGTAGGACTATCATTCCTACAGTAGTGCATAAAGTATCATTGAAATATTTTAGCGTGTAGGCTCCTAGAATGATATTGGACTTGGGGATATTAAGATTCCCTATGGCTATTGTTGTGATGATGTTGATTGATGAACATATATCGATCAAGACCCACTTGAAAGGTAAATCATTTAATGAAGCGACAATGTGCAATAAAGGGTCTGGTAAGGCAGTAGGTATTGTCTTAATCTCATGATCATAAAATCGAATTATAGGTTCTTGGCATTGTTGTACTTGTCCCACAAAATGCATGAATGCATTGGGGTCTTGTGGTTGGATCTCAATTGATCTCAAAATATCCATCAAAGTCTCCCTATGATTTGGGGACTATTGTATGAGCTCATAGATAGATAACTTGGTCAAAGTCATTTGTAAGTTTTATTCTAGTCTACTCCGAACAGTCACCACAGGTTGGGTTGGTGGACCTGGAAGGTTGTTTTGCCCTTGCCTCTACCTAGGTGCAGTTGAGACATTAATGGGAGCCACAGGAGGTTGTGGTTGACCATATAATCTAGTCCTAGTGGCTATATTGACAATTAAACCATTCCAAAACACCCATGGGTAGGTGTATCAATTCAAACATGATTGACTTGAGCACATTGTCCTCTAGGGACCTCATGTTTTGGCAGCGGCCCATATCTCTTTTATCGAGAGCCAATGGGTTGTAAACTTTAAGTTCTCCTGCTTCAATCATATTTTGCACTTGTTTCTTGAAATCCATGCATAATTCAATGTCGTGCCCCGATATTCTATGATATGGGAAAAACTGATCTTCCCTATATCATTTTGGATTAATATGGTTGAGATGTAAAGAGGTACATCAGGAAATATGATCTTCCCAGCCACACTAAACTGGTTGAAAATTGATTGCATTAAATCTGACAGAGGTCTAAAGTAGCGAGGTGGCTTACGTTCTTTGTTTTGCCCTTGATTGTTCTTTTGATCATAATTGGCTAGTGGGGGATGTGCTTGATAATTTTGGGGTTACTGCGCAACCCCATCCTTAGGTGCAGCCAATACGACTTGATTAACTAGAGCAGGGTTGCCCTACTTCCACTTGTATTTATCATTCTTGTCATTCTTGTTCCACTCCTTGGTTCAAAGATTAATGATTCCCTCATCTAATTTTATGTCTTCAATGAGTTTGGTCTATGCCAAGGCTTCCTCAAATGAAGGATATTTTTGAAGTTGTAGCAAGAGGAAAATGTGTTTAGAAAAACTCTTGGTGAACATGCAGATAATATTTTCTATGGGGATGGAGAATGATAACTTTGCCATGAATTTTCTCCATCTATCCCCATATTCCATTACTAGCTCATCATCATAATGTTTTAAGTTGGCCAGGTTTGAAAGGTTCACCTTCTTCTTAGCACCAAAGGAGAAACATTTTAGGAAAGCATTTACTAGTTTTTCAAAAGTGGATATGTTGTGCTTAGGAAGTTGGTTGAACCATTGGGTGGCAACCCTAAAAAATTTCATAATGAAATTTCTCAGCATAAGAGCATCGTTGTCTTCAAGATGAAAACATGCATTGATAAAATTGGTAACATGCTCTTGTGCATCCTCTTCACCCTTGAATTTTTCTAACCTAGGCATCTCAAAGTGCTTAGGATATGCAGGGCTAGGAACTGATGGGCACAATGGCTGGTTGTGTATTTTACTCAATGTTGGTTGGTTTCTAGCCGTATCTTGCTTCTTAGAGGATTTAATTTTCTCTGTGAGTTCTTGGAATGCGTTTGAGGCAAGGATTTCCTCTTCCTGTAGGCCTACTCATGGTGGTAATGGAGGTAACCCTTTATCCACTTGACTTGTTCTATTCTATTCCCTCTTGTGAGGGGATTTAGGATGTGTTTGATCCTGATTTATCATGTTTACCATTTATCCACCAGTTTGATTCTATTCATGATTTGAGTGGTGGTTTTGTCATGGGTTGTATTCTTGCCTAATGCAACCTTCTTGTTGTGAGTCAGACACATTCATTTCTTGGGTGATCACTACCATTTTATTGTAGGTTTATATGAGCTAGCTGCTCAACTTGTTCCCTTAAACACTACTCATGTTGGCGCAAAATCCTTTCTCTTTGTTTATCATACTTGAGAGCTTCCACTAGCTCTCACTCTTTGTACAATATATTTTCTAATCGTCGCATGCAGTCAGATTGCACTATCAAAGAAGATTCATATTTTTCTGATTCTGTTCTTGTGGTTCTAACTCACAGATTCCTCGAAGGGGTTTTCGCTATTTCTTTGCTCTTACTAGTTAATGTAACTTGTTCAGTTTGTTGATAAGTGCCTCTATGGTCAGAATTTGTATGTGTACTATGGGATCGCTTCAAAGCATCCCCAGGTTGAGTGGTGCATTTGAAAGTTATGCTTTGTGAACTTCTAAATGCAAAATTTTTTATAGCTATATTTCTGGGAGTTGTTCTTGAATGAAACCCATACGACTCATCTAACTGTCTTGTTTTCCATGGCTGATCCTGTGGGGTGCCATTTACTCCAATGAGATCATGATCCATTGGAATCCTTTATCTTGTGTGAAGGGTATCTTCTATTTGATGTCTATGGCTAGATGTAGCTTTGGTTTATTGCCCTTCAGTGGGCAGACCTATTCTCAGTGTCTCATGTGAAGTTTGAGATGTTGTCAATATTGTGTATCTTTTTGGTGATGAGGAATTTGTGGCCCCACATTTTCTCCATGATGATGGAGGTGGGGAAACCTCGTCATCCCTATGTGAAGAGCTGGGTCTAGAACCCCTTTTATGTTTATGTGGGAGGAAGCTCTTGAAGCCTTCGCATGTATTTGAGAAGTTTCTATGTGTTGAGAGGAGGGCCTTGAGGTCTCCCCATGTCTTCTTGATGATGATGGCCATGAAGCCTCTTTGTGTTTTTGTGACTTAGTTCCATGATGTGACTCCCTAGGTGGGGTTTCTTGAGGAGAACCCCCAAGGGTTGAGTTATCACCCCTTAGGCTCGTGGAACTGCATCCCACGGTCTTATGAGTAGGTGTTTCAATGTTACTATGACTTCACCTATGGGTATGTGTTGCTTTAGATTCTACCTCGGTGTTGGATCAAGGATGTTTACTTCTAGTTTTGACCATTGTGTTTGGGAATTAGTCTTTTATTTTGCAATTAGAGATAGCCAAACAATATCGAGCAAATGTTTATATTGATTACCAATTTAGGTGTACCCTAAATTGTTTGCTGTGTTTTGATGTGTTGTTGTTCTTGTTTTCTTGCTCTTGTTTTGGATTTGGAATGAGGAGACTCATCCATAGTGGGAATCAAGAACACCCATGCAAAACATGATTTTCTCAAAAGAAACTAGGGTTCACCACTGAAGTCCTAGTGGGGGTTAACCTAGCTCTTCCACTCTAAACCAATGATTGTTCCAACAGTGGGAGACAGTTTGAATATGAGTAACTTAGTACCACTATAAAGAAGTTCTTTATTCCATTCTAGAAAGATCTAAGGGGCAAGTCAATGGAAGGATATGAATGCCAACATCACCAAACTGAATTGAGGGTTGGTGATGAAATCTAACTCCCCAATGTTTAAAACATGTGTGCGTGTGTGGGGTTCATTTTAAGTTTGCATAAAGTAAAATATTGGCAATTTGAGTTATTTTATGTTGTCATTGATATTACATGGATCATTGATGTCACATGGATTACATTGAGTTTTTGTGGCAAAAGCACTTCATAAATAATCATTTAAGATATTTTGGAGAGCATGGATATATGGTTTTTGTGAAAACCAAGGTAGGAAAAATAAAATGTTTTATTTAAAACCATGGATGGCAGATTTGAAATGGATTTTTCTTAAAACCCAAGTTGGCTTTTCGTTTCATCAAAAAAGGTGCCCCGGTGATGGAGATATTTAATTTTAAATATTTAGTTTAAATTTTAAAATTAAAAATAAAAGTAATCTATCGACGTCATCGAATATGAGGGAGAAAACTATATAAAAGGATTCCTAATGTTTATTAATCCTTAGCTTGCGCTCATGAATTAATGTGATTGTTGGAAAGCAAAAAGAGCTCGTGCAAAAGAGGGTTAAGTTATGGAAGTGAAGAATAAATAGGATGGCGTGTGAAACCCTAGTCACCTTGGGCAGTGTGGAACATTGGCAATTGGATTTTGGCTAAGGAAAGTGGTAGAATGTCAAGGTTTTGAATCCCCTTGGCTGCGTTAGAAGACATTGTAAGAAAGAGCGCACGAAGCATTTTTGGTTTGCGTGAAAGGGAGTGTTTTGAAGTACGTGGTGCATTTCCCTCCCAAACGAGCCAGTAGCTCGTGCAGCAGCTTGGCCGCGGTTAAGGCACTAAGCAATGAGGCATCAAGGGATCAAATCCCATCAAGGAAAAAGGCAAGTTAATATATATTTTTAATATTTTATTTTTCTAAAGTTTCCCTAGGAGAAATAAGGGTTGTGATGCACTTTAGAAAAAAAAGAGATTTATGGTGATTTTATTTTTGGAAGTATATCATATTATATATCATTGGAAAGCTTATTTCTAGAGCTATTTGATTAAATTGCTTATAGGGAGAAATAAGGTGTGTGTAAAGATATATTTCTAATTTTGTAAAGGGATTAAAAAATGAAGGTTGCTTTGTTCTTTTTCAAAGGGGATTAATTATTTCATGAGGGAACATGGTGTATTTTATGGAGGAGGAGTAATAAGGTGCTATTTGGATATTATTGTTGTATTATTAATCAAAATATCTAACCCCTATTGAAAGTTGAAAAAGAAAGTTTGTTGAGTGTGGCAAATTTAGTGGACAACTAATAAGGCATCAAAAAGGTATGAGCAATATTCTCCATTGACTTTGTTTATGGTGGTTTATTTCTGAAATATCATTGGAGAGAAAAGGATTGATTGTGGTTTCCTTTTCAAAAGTTGTTGGTTGAATGCTTCAAGGTTTTCTGGTTTGAGAGTTGTGATTAAACCTTGTTTTATAAGCATTTTTGTTGAAGCCCATTGCTTGTACAAAGAACTTGAACTTGAGTTAGAGGAGAACATGAGTATCATTGTTATGTGAGAATTATTGTTGAGTATTGTTGGAAATTTTTTTAGTTGATTGATTCATGCTTGAACTAGGCTTTATGAGAAAAATTTATTCCTTAAGGTGATTGGTTGAGTTGAGTTGATTGAGCCTAGTCAAGTGATTGTGTGAAGTGGTTGTTCAAGTTCCATGAAACAAACTTCTATATTCTGATTTGAGTTGAGTTTGAGTTGAGAAATAAATTGAGTTTATGAATAAAACATATTGAGTCTCTAAAAATTCTCTTTATGCTTCTATAATATTGAGCTAAGTTGAGATTGATTTGATTTGAGTTGAGTTGAGATCATTGTGGATCATTGTTGTCATCCATTGAAGAGTGCATTGCCATTCATTGTAGAGTTCATCATTGAGCCTTGCCTTCATAGATTTGTGGATGAGATTTGAGTGCTACTTGAGCATGATTGATTGAGCCTTTGAGAAGGCTTTTGGGATAGATTTATGGATAGATTTGAGGTAGATTTTGTGCATGATTGATTGATCATTTGAGAAGGCTTTTGGGATAGATTTCCAGAAATATTTGAGGTAGATTTTGTGCATGATTGATTGAGCCTTTGATAAGGCTTTTGGGATATATTTGAAAAAGTTCTTGGTGAACTTGTTGGAGTAGATTTTGAGCAAGTTCTTAGTGAGCTTACTAAGAAGATTTGAGAAAGTTCTTGGTGAGCTTGTTGGAATAGATTTGAGAAAGTTCTTGGTGATCTCATTGGATCAGATTTGAGCAAGTTCTTGGTGAGCTTTTTGAAGCAAATTTTGAGCAAGTTCTTGGTGAGCTTGCTAAGCAAATTTGAGCAAGTTCTTGGTGAGCTTGTTGGAGAAAATTTGAGCAAGTTCTTGGTGAGCTTGCTAGAGTAGATTTTGAGCAGGTTTTTTATGAGCTTGCTGAAGCAGATAAGTGGATTGTCTACTTGAGTAGATCAGTGGATTGTCTACCTGAGCAGATCAAGATTGCCTAATTGAGCAGATAAGTGGATTGCCTAGCTGAGCAGATTAGTGGATTGCCTTGTTGAGTTGATAAGTGGATTGCCCACTTGAGCAGATCAGTGGATAGCCTAGATTTGACCAAATCAAAGTAATCATTTGTATTGGGATAAGGATCCCTATTTCTTTGTGAAATAGTATAAGGATATTAACTTGTGGACTACCCCACATTGGGGGAACCACGTTAAATATTGTATCTCAATTGTGTGTGGTGATTTGTGCTCTTGCTTACTATTACTATCTATGTCATTAATGCACACTACTATATTTGGTTATTGCAATTAAGGACACTAATTGATATTGGTTTGGAAAGAAAGTAAAAAGTGGGCACTATACTGTTCACCCCCATCTCAATATAAGCTTGTGTTCTTCATAAAATGCATCATACAGTAGCAATTACTCTTTCCTATATTCCTGATATAAATGACGTTGCACTTTTTAGAAAGATTCATAACTAGTATGAGATTCAAGGATGCACTCTATTTTGTACAAATATGGCCTCTAACAGGGCTTCAAAGCAAGCAAACAAACACATGATTTCTAGCATGCTGGATTCTAGGGCATACTTTACAAGCATAAGCCGTTGTTCCTAGCAAATCCTAGTGGAAATCTAAGAAAACCCTAAAACATGCAAGATGCAAGTTATTTCCTTTCTATTCCTTAGTTTCCAAATTGAAATGTGTCTTAATTTCACTATTTTAGGAAAATAGAAGCAGAAAGAGAGCCATAAATCATCAAAAAAGTTGTACCAACCTCAAATCCAACTTAGAGAACCAATATTTAGTCCTTTGCTACACTTCAATTACATCTGTTGTTGACTAGAGCAGTTGATTTTTGGCTGCTATTATCAGGAGCGACTGATTTTTGGATGTTGTAGACCAAAGAGGCTGATTTCTAGCCATTGTAGACCAGAGCGGCTAAAACTGCACATAAAATCACTGATCAATAAAGTTGTAGAAAATAAAAAATTGGTGGAAGTACCACCATGATCACCATCTGTAGCGATCTCAGGGAAGTGACACATTGTCCACAACTCTATTTGTGAATATTATTTACTTAATCATGCATTAAAATGAAAGATACAACCAAAATACAAAGAAATTAATAGATAATGCTTTTTTATTGCTTTTTCTCAAGTTTGGTTACATATAGATCCCTCTGGGGTATTCTCTTCATTTGATACAAATTTAACAAAATAGGGCAGTAGATGTATGATGTCCCCTCACAAGGGGAGATGCTCTCTCGTAGGATTTTTGGTGGTGCACATGAAACTATATGAGGGCTTATAGATGCCTCCTTCTATAGGTCTAGCTCCTAGAGGGATCCTCTTGCTTTTGTATGTTGATAACCTATCTAGTGAACCTGTAGTCCTACAAGCATGAAAACAACAACAAACGCTCAACTATCCGATATTGCCTCCCTAGATGAGGTTGTTAGAAAATACCCTAATGATAAACAAGAAAATGCTCAATGATAATAGAAACTAATGCAATAAATCAGATCTATGCTAATGGCATGAAAACATGTAATAAGCAAAATTAAATAAACTAATGCTAAGAACCCTAGACTAGGCCTACAGGCCACTATCCGAGGTAGTGGCCGCTAAGATGAAAACCTGTCTCTATTTTTCCAAAGCTATGGATCTAGGCTTGTTTTTGATATTGAAATAATTATGGTTTTTTTTCGGTGTATTGATTATCCTGTAGATGGTAAATCCTCAATCAACCAGCACTTCGTTGCTCCTAAAAGGTACTCCAATTTGCTCTTTGATCTGATAGGGCTTTGCTACAAGAAAATCTCTCCAAATCTCAAAAAGCTCTCCTTGGTTGTATCTTTGCAAAAAGTCTCTCTATTATCCTTTTGTGCTCTTAGGTTTACACCTTATAATATATTTGAAATCCTAGGTCAATGTCCAACCCTAGGACTGAATTCTGCATGCACACTAGAGGTTAGCATGAGAAGTTTTGTCTTTTCTATGTTTGAAGGCCAATTAAACTAATGTTTAAACCTGGAATTGAGTCTCTCATGTAAACTAGCTATGAGGAGGAATGCAAAGTTATCCCCGCTCAACATTATTGCATGAAAACTGCCACTTTCACCCGAGATTAGGCTATTTTGGTAGCAAATCATATTTTAAAGCTTAGCCACTATCGTCTGCAGTGGTTAGGGATTGGACGCTTTGAGCTTTAGTGGCTAAGATTCAGCCACTCTGGTTCATAGTGACTAGGCTTGGATGGGCTAAGAATACCCCATATGAGTGGTGAAAACCACTTTTGGAACTTGGAAGGTCCTAAGGTGTAGTCACATGGTCTATCGATGCCCATATGAGTAGTTCTCCTAAACACGACGTGTTTTAGGTGTCTACAGGATCCTATGAAAATAGTGGGTGTTGTTGCTAATGCAGAGGTGGGGATTGAGATGGTGAGAGTTCAAATTAGGTTGAGGTTCTATTGAAGTGAAAGGATTTTGAGAAACAACTTCTTTGTTTTTGACAAAATGACTGTCTGGTCCCCTATTCTTAGGTGGACTCATACAAAGTTTTAGATGAAGGTTTTTGAAGAAGACACTCTAAACTACTGTAACTAAGCTTTATTCATAACATAAATTACAATGACTACTCCCCAAAAATGATGCCAAAATATTGGGCAAAATATTGGTTAGTTTTTTATATGTTTCAATTAATTACCTCCATGTAATTGTCAACCCGGGGTAGCTTGTAGTCTTGTGAGCAGCCATGCAAAATCTATGCTTGCAATTTATCCTTCGGATATGAGTCCCTTGGATTATGGTTTGGGGGTGTTTTAATGTTCATTGAAGTTTATATCTAAACCCATAATCCTATGCTAAATCTAAGAAACATGATTGAAAACATTAAAATTATAAATGTCTACCTTGCTAGAAATTACAGAAAATAGGGAAGTGCTGGAAATAAATTAAGCTATTAAAATAATTACAAAAAAATAGGGAAATAGGGAAGAAATTTTTTGCAAGTGGGCCCACACTCCCAGTAGGTTCTGACCGCAGTAGAATGTTCACCGAACGCTTAGAGAATAGTTTTTACAAGAACAATGTAGAATATTTTATTAACAGTTTGCAACTGGAAAATTACATAAAAAGTATGGGGTCCTTCTTCAGGGGTGGTCTGCATATTTATATAGTGTACGACAAGCCTTGTTACCATTATGAATGAATCAATGCATGATCCGTTGTTACAGTTGGTTGCTTGAATCAGGTAAAATATCAAAATATCCCAGCATATTCTATTTTCAGAATACACTGATATTCAATTTTCCTGATTTGCAAAATAAATTCATGTAACAGGTGCAACATAGGTGAAAAATAACCTTTGACATTCTCCCATGTTCAATTATGGTGCTAAAAATCCTTCCAATATGGTTTTTGACACATTTGCTCTGTTCTACCGACCACAAAGCTGTGCTAGAGTTTGATGCTAATAGAAAGAAGGCACCACAGTTGAAGAAGTCAAGAAGTAGGCACCTTTCATTCTCATAACAAGAAGTAGACACCTTTCATCGTACAATGGGAAGTATGTGCCTTCCGCCTTACAACGAAAAGTAGGTGCCCTTTGCTATACAATGGTAAGTAGGCACTTAACTAAAATAGATGCCTAACAGTTAGGTGTCGAATGGAAGTCAGGCGCTTAAAAGGACTTGATGCCTAACTTCATGCCTTTTGTCTATACTCTATAGATGTTTGCCCTTCATAAATTTGCAAGTGCCAGGTTCGAGTTGGACCTTGATGAAAACATGCCAAAATACAATGATTTCCACTAAATCTACACACATTACACTTAAAGACAAATATTAGAGAACATGCACAATAAAATGTCAATTATATATATCATTTTCATAAAATAGTTATATCTACAAGAATATATTGCACACATAATGGGGAAAAAAGTACAAAAAATGAGAAATTTTGTGGCTCATTGGTTTTCTTAGGGCCTGTCCAAAGGTCAAATTTCATCTTAATTTTGCATGTGCATTATTTGAAAGCAAAGATCATTTAGAATTGCATATTTTTGAAAGTAAAACATATTTTTCTAGGCATGTAGGAAAAGAATCATGAGTGCTTTCTGATGCATTTTTATTTTACACAAAATTAAAAAGAACACACACACAACATGACTCAAAGTGAACATCAATGACATTGGGCCTTCACATCCAACCTATTGATCGAGACCAATAGTGGAAGTTATTACCGTTTGATTGGTTCGTCTGACATTGTACTATCGGGATCCGACCATGGCCAAGGCCAATTCAAGAACTATCCTATCCATGGAAAATAACATTCATTCCTCTTCAGAGGGGTCTATCACTGACCACGATGTGCTAGGTGAGAATCGGTAGTACCTATGCTCCTTATCCAGTTATGGATTTTATATCCATATATTGGGGGAAATATTGCTTGGATGTCATTACCAGGTCATGGCATTGTGAGTATATAGGTGAAAACCCTTTAACTATTTAAAAATATCATCAACAAATTTTAAAACATGATGAGATTTAGATTATATACTCAATTAACCAAAATACACTAAACAATTTTAGGATACATAGATTTTTTAAACGTGATAAACATTTTTGTATACTTTGTATTCTATAAAACTTATATATGAGATAAGTTCATAAATCATGGTCAACACATGGAGAGGCCGCACTCAACACACAACCAAGGTGGACCTCGAATCTCCAAACCATACATAAAATAATGAGATAGAACCTCCTACATAGAATGCTTTTGAATGACGTTCGACTAGAATTAGAGGTGACAACTCAATACATGGGGTTATCATCAGAATACCCCAATTAGAGGATGCAATACATACTTCTCTCATGATAGAACTAAGGGTGGATCAAGGCCTCCATCATCACATGGTAGGCATAGAGAAGATCCACCCAATTAGGGGTAAGAGGACAGGGTTGCATCAGAGCACATACCTTTAAGGACTCCAAATCATAATGAACCTTGAAGGTTCACAATAGATCTCAACACTCTTGGAGTTAATTGCATACCTCCCAATGAACCCTGGAAGACTAGTCAACTCAAAAGACTAGAACAAGTGTTAGGAAGACTAGGGTATAGAGCCTCTACTGCTCACTGTCACTTTGAGAGCTCACATAATGAGGACATACATAGGCATATCCATGAACTAGGAGAATTCTAAAAGTGCTCCCATAGCACACATGCCCCACCCATGTGTACAGGCATGAAGCATAAACAACAACACAATACATATGCCATATTCACAGACAAGAGCAAGAGTGTAGCAGATAAGTCTATTGGGGCTCACACTAATGAGGTCCCTCGTACAGAGCTATCAAGTCAAAGGTCTAACACAACCGATATTGTAGATTGATCACATAGGTTGGCTTCAGAGCAAAGATAGTGCATATTCCAAGACTAGTTAGAAGATGTGCGTGCAGAGTGCGAGCACCTCCAGCATGAAGAATATCAATAGCGTCTATACGAGCAACACCTATGAGAACAATGCATCCTTGATCAAAATAAGCATGAAGAGAGAGAGGATAGACTAGCTTGAGCTAATATAACTCATCATATTGAGTATAGGGAGAAGCACCATAGACGTGCTATGTCACATCCAAAATTGCACCCTAGATAAATTGAAAATTGTACTCAACATACACCCCAACGTACTCCAAGGGATCAACAATGCCAACTGCTATAACAACCTAGGTGTAGTCAATATGAAGAATTAGAGGGGGACAAATAAGATAAGAGATATCCTGAGCCCTCCTTTGTATATGTGGGTGATGAGAACAATTATACACCTTAGTATAAAAGGAATCTACCTCTGCTAGTTCCATAAAAATCTCTTAGAGAAGAGGACATCTTATCTTCTCAAGCATACAAATCCCTGGTTGAAAAAGTTAAACCTATTGAGAGACAAGGGAAAAATTATAAAAATCCCACTCTGAACAAGGTCCACAAGAGCCTCTGTACCCTTAGGTCCCTTTCGTAGCGTATCCTAAGCATTTTGATATGCCTAAGCTGGAAAAATTCAAGGGAAACAATGACGTATAGGAGCATGTAACTAGCTTTATGAATCTGTGTTTTCATATTCAAAACAATTATGCCCTATTACTAAGAAATTTTATGATAACCCTTACAGGCCTTGCATTGGAATGGTTTAATCAGTTGAAAAGGTATAGCATCTCCAGCTTCGAGCAACTGGCAAATGCATTTCTTGAATGCTTCTCTTTTGGCATCAGGAAGAAGACCAATCCGTTCGACTTGGCTACTTTAAAGAAATTTGATGATGAGCCAGTCACAAAATTTGGAAATAGATGGAAGAAGTTGATGGCTAAAATTCCCTTCTCCATCCCAACCATAGAGTTGATGTGGATGTTTACTAAATTCTATGCAAAATACATCTCACTACTATTACAGTTGCAACAATACTGTTGACAACAATGACAAGTGGTGAAGGATTCTCTTCGAACAAAGCACCGTTTTTTGATGGGACAAATTATGCGTTCTAGAAAATTAGAATGCAGACTTATCTCAGTGCTTTGGGCTTTGACATCTGGGGTGCGGTAGTCAATGGTTACAAAGCTCCTGCCACCGCTCCAACAGACACTGCAGCAAAAGATATCTGGGATAAACTAGAGAAAATTCATGAAGGAGATGATAGGATCAAGGAGGCCAAAATTCAAGCACACCGAGCTCAATACGAATATTTAAAGATGGACAATGATGAGAACATAGAGACCTTCATGCAAAGAGTCAATGGGATCACAAATTCAATCAGAGGTCTCGGTGAAGAATTAACCGATGCTGCTATTGTGAAAAAGGTATTGAGATCACTTCCTTCTAGATTTGATTCTAAAGTCTCTGCCATAGAAGAAGCCAAAGATTTAAATCATTTTAGTATGGATGAGATGCATGGGTCCTTGACTGCTTTTGAAATGAGAATAGGAAAGTCTAATCCCACAGATAGAGAAGCAGCCTTCAAAGCTCAAAAAGGCAAAAGCACAAAACAGGAATCTGAAGAAGAAAATGATTCAGATATAATGGAAGCAAATTTTGTAAGAAAGCTGAAGAAAGGAAAAGGAAAGTACAAAGGAATTCTACCTCTTAAGTGTTTCAGATGTGGAGGCATTGGATACTTTGCTACCAAATGTCCTTTCAATGACAAAAACAAAGGTGAAGAAACTCAACATCAAGAAAGAGAATAATGGAGGAAGAAACCAAATTTCAGAAAAGGTAAGTTCAATAAGAAAAGCTTTATCTCTCAAAATGCAGAATCTTCAGAGGACAGTTCTAGTGAAGACTCTAAAGAAGGAACAGGTGAGGCTCTCTTTATGGCATTTGAGATAGACGAATCAGAAAACATAGAGGGGATGAACTCTGAAGTTGAAGATGTTGAGGCTGAAGTTGATTTAGAGGGTGAGCTAGTGTCTGCTCTTACAGAATGGGGATCAAAGAAAAAGAAGAATGAAAAACTGTCAAGGAAACTTAAGGATGCAAACAAAATTATTGCCAGTTTAAAAATACAGACTGAAGAATACAAGAAAATGTCTGAAGATCTGGAAATACAGGTATCCATGAAGATAGACCACTGCAGCAAATTGGAAGAAGAAAATGTGAGTCTCCGAATACAAATACAAGAGTTGGATTGAAAAATCAACTGTCATCTAAAACGTGAAGAAAGCTCGATGAAACTGGAAAAAATTCTGAGCGATCAAAGATCCACAGGCATCAAATTTGGTCTCGGCTTTACTAAAGGAGAATCATCAACTGAACCAAAAACAAGCAATGTTGAAAGTGAAAAGAACAAAGACAAGAAACAGGCTGTGGAAAGTAAAACGAATCAGGCAAAAGAAAGATATAATGCCAAACCTGAAATGACAGCTGACAATGAAGGCTTTACTAAGGTCACACATCAAAAGAATAGAAGATCCAAGGCTCCAGCAACAACCTGGCCAAGACCATATTTCAGGTTTACTCATTATTTCTATGGTTTTTGTTTCAAGTGTAATGTTTATGGGCATAAAATTGCTGACTGCAAATACAACGTAGGTCCAAGAAGTTTCACTAGTAAAAATGTGTTTGCTCCTTTAATGAGATATGCAGTAGAGTGTTTTAAGTGTCACAACTTTGGGCATATTGCCAGAAATTGTCGTAGGATGTCTGTTTCATATCAACCTCAGGAAAGAAGATTTCAACCGTATAGAGCAAAACAAAATAGAATTTATACTGAAGGATATGTGCAAAATTCTAAAAATGGGAAGTCACAGCTAGAACCCAACAACATAGTTAAGACAGAATGGAAACAAAAGGAACAGCTCAGGAAAGAACAGGAATCCTTAATAGTGCAGACTACTTTTAGAGCTCAGAATAAATATGTACCATGGATTCTTGATAGTGGCTGCTCAAGTCATATGACAGGTGATAGACAGAAATTTGAAAATCTTCAAAAATATGAGGGTGGTTCTGTGAAGTTCGGCAATAACGATGGAGCCAAAATAATAGGTAAAGGATCGATCAAAATAAGTGAAGGGAAAATCAAGTCAGAAGAAGTTCTATATGTGGATGGTCTGAAACATAACCTGTTAAGTGTGAGTCAGATCTGTGACAAAGGACATGAAGTGTTGTTCAAGAAGCAGGGTTGTGAAGTCAGAAAAACAAAGAACGGGAAATTAATAGCAACCGGCTCAAGGACGTCTGGCAATCTGTACACATTATCAGAATTTTCAGAAGGTATGTGCTTCATGGGACAAGAAGAAGAGAACTGGTTGTGGCATAAGAGGCTTGGACACGTAAGTTTTGATAATTTGGTAAGAATTAGTGCTAAAAAAGCAGTGAGAGATATTCCAATCATTAAAAAACCTACAAATAGTATGTGTGCTTCATGTCAGAAGGGAAAACAGACCAGAGTTTCATTTAAAACAAAAGAACATCACACTAGCAGGCCTTTGGAACTCATTCATACTGACTTATGCGGACCAATGAGGACTCAAAGCATAAACGACGACAAATACTTCATGCTGTGTATTGATGATTTTTCCAGAATGACTTGGATATTCTTCTTAAAAGATAAATCAGAAGCCTTTGAAATGTTCAAAACTTTCAGACAGCTGGTAGAGAATGAAACAGGGAAAAGAATTAAATGCTTGCGATCAGACAGAGGAGGAGAATTCATTTCGAATGAATTTTTAGAATACTATGAAAAAAATGGAATCAGGAGACAATATTCAGCAGCCAGAACTCCGTAGCAGAATGGTGTAGTTGAGAGGAAGAATAGAACAATTCAGGAAATGGCACGCACTATGCTGGTAGAAAGAAAAATAGCAGATAGATTCTGGAAAGAAGCAGTTCACACAGCAGTATATATTCAAAACAGGTATATGTTAAGAACTCGTGAATGCAAAACACCGTATGAGTTGTGGTTTGGTAGAAAAGCAATAGCTAAACATCTCAAAGTATTTGGCTGTAAGTGCTACATCAGAAAAACTGATGACAATCTTGGAAAGTTTGAAGATAGAGTAGATGAAGGTGTGTTTGTTGGTTATTCTCCACATAGCAAAGCTTACAAATGCTACAACAAGAGACTTAAGAAAATTGTGGACAGTGCAGATGTTAAATTCGATGAAGGGAGGAAACAAATAGTTAATTTTCAAGAAAACTATCCAATCTACGAAGAAGTCATTGAAGGAGATGAAGTACATGACATAGAAAATATAGATACGGCTGATGCAGATAACTTATCGGATGACTCAGAGGTACAAGAAAACAAAAAATTTAGAATGGGCAATTGGCAGAAAAATCATCCTAGAAACCAAATAATTGGAGATCCCACAGCTGGCATTCAGACAAGAAAGAAAGTAATAAATAATTACTCTCTTTTATCCAGCATTGAGCCCAAAAACATAGATGAAGCAAGCAAATATGATAGCTGGATGAAGGCAATAAATGAAGAGTTAGATCAGATTGAAAAGAACAAAACTTGGGAGTTAGTACCTAGACCTGCAAATAAGAATGTAATCGGCACCAAATGGATATTTCGTAATAAATTAAATGAAGACGGTCAGGTTATTAGAAATAAAGCAAGACTAGTTTGCAAAGGCTATGCACAGGTCGAAGGCATTGACTTTGAAGAAACTTTCACACCAGTGGCCAGACTAGAAGCTATTATAATGTTTCTGGCACTAGCAGTTCACAAGAACTGCTGAGTTTATCAGATGGATGTGAAATCTGCATTTTTAAATGGGAAACTTGAAGAAGAGTTCTATATTGAACAACCAAATGGCTTTCAAATCAGTGAAGATCCCAACCTTGTCTGTAAATTAAAGAAATCATTGTATGGATTAAAACAAGCACCACGGGCCTGGTATGCTAGGCTAGATAATTATCTTTCTCAATAGGGATTCAAGAAAGGTTTAGTGGACAGTAATCTGTATGTGAAAACGAGAAGATGGGCACCTCATTGTTCTTGTTGTCTATGTGGATGATATCATATTCAGCAACAATAAAGATGAATCATGTAAAGACTTAGCAAACAAGATGTAGACTGAATTTGAAATGTCAATGATTGGTGAACTATCTTACTTTCTGGGGTTACAGGTTAATCAGAATGAGAAAGGTATATTCATTTCCCAAATCAAATATGTGAAAGAGATGTTAAAGAAGTTCACTATGGAGGATAGTAAGCCAGTCAGTACTCCCATGACAACAGGCTGTAAGTTAAGTAAAGAAGACAAATCTCCACTTGTAGATCAAACCATGTATAGATCAATGATAGGAAGCTTACTATATTTAACTGCAACCAGACCTGATATTTTGCAGGCAGTGTGCATGGTAGCCAGATTTCAGGCCAGTCCTAAAGAGACTCATGTAACAGCAGTTAAAAGGATTTTTCGATATCTCAAAGGCACCATGGAGTATGGATTGTGGTATCCAAGAGGCAAATATTTCACTCTTATATCATATTCAGATGCAGATTGGGCTGGATGTGTTGATGACAGGGAAGAGTACCGGTGGAGGAGCATTCTATTTGGGGGACAGATTGGTTGCATGGCACGGTAAGAAGTAAGAGTCGGTGTCTTTATCTACGGTAGAGGCGAGTATATTGCAGCAGCAACATGTTGCACACAAGTTTTGTGGATGAAACAGACCTTGAAAGATCTTGGTATTAATTTTAGTGAACCAATATTAGTAAAGTGTGACAACACCAGTGCAATCAATATTTCTAAGAATCCAGTAATGCACTCACGGACAAAGCATATTGCTATAAGGTATCATTTCTTGAAAGACAAAGTTGCAGAAGGAGAAGTCGGATTGGACTATGTCCCAACTACAAAACAGTAGCGAGACATTTTTACAAAACCTTTGCCCAAGGAAGTATTTGAGTATCTTCGAAGCAAATTAGGAGTAGTCACACTTCCTAAGAAGTGACTAGCTACAGGGATCACCGTCTCAGGGGGAGCACTTGAGTGTTTGAGGATGGACTCAGGGGGAGTCAAATTGTGCTTGAGAAGTGTGAGGATGGACTCAGGGGGAGTCAAATTGTGCCTGAAAAGTGTGAGAATGGTCACAACGAGAGTCTGTAGCAGCCCTTTGGTATTATTGACAAAGGGGGAGAAGAGTTACAGGAAGGTATACAGGTGTTGCCAACAATTCCAAAGGGGGAGATTGTTGAGCAAGATGTTGCCAGAAGGTTGTCATTGTTGTCAACACAGGCAGTTAGATCCAAAGATGCAGGCAGTTAGGTCCAAGGATGCAGTGGATAACAAAATTGAAATGGGTTTTTCTTAAAACCCAAGTTTGCTCTTCGTTTTGTTGAAAAAGATGCCCCGGTGATGAAGATATTTAATTTTAAATATTTAGTTTAAATTTTTATTTTATTTAAATTAGAATATTAAATTAAATTAAAAGGGCCGACGTGTTACTATTTCACGACAATAAGCTACAGGAAGGTAACGAAGGTGGAGAATGACGTTGACAAAGTTAAATCTGGGCCGACGAATTTTAGGGTTTTGCAGCTGACATTCTTAGGGTTACAGCCGACAGATTTTAGGGTTTGGCAGCTGACAAATTCTAGGGTTTCTCAGTCAACGTTCGTCTAGGGTTTGCCTCTAAAATTTCTTCTATAAAAGCAAGGGTTCTTCGAGTTTAAAGGGGGGCGTGATGCGATATATGTGAATGAATTTTGGGTGCAGCAGAGAGAGAGGTGCGAAGAGAAGATAAGAACGCGGTATGCAGAAGTCGTGTTTCGAGTGTGAAATGATAGTGTGCTGGCTGTAGAAGTGATATTTCTGTGAAGTTGCAACAGAGAATGCGGAGAGATATAGAGGAGTGGTTGAAAAAGTGCGAATCATTTTTCACAGCAGCAGTCGAATGCCGACAAGCAGCAGATCGCAAAAAAAAAATAGCAGATTGTGATAATTGAAGTGAAAGTTTACATTATGCATTTTTTATTATTTTATTCAAGTTGTAGCTTGAAAAAGGGGTTGGTGCCTCTTTCCAGTTGGTGCTGGAAAAATTGGAGTTGGTGCTCCATTTTGTTGTAGCAGATAAAACTTAGGGGTTGGTGCCTCTTACCAGTTGGTGCTGGTGAATGATTATGTAAAGTTGGAGCTTTGCATTTGGTTGGATTTGGATGGTAGTCCAAGCAGTCTTTTTGAGGAGTAGCCACATCGGTGAACCTCGTTAAAATGTCGTGTTATGTGTGATGCTCTTAGTACTTTTATTATTTCTATTTTAATCTACTGCAGTTTAATTAAAAGTATAAATTGTTTTAAGTTTTTAAAGAACACACTGATTCACCCCCCATCTCAGTGTCATTGTGATTATAACAATTGGTATCAGAGCCGGTCTCGGGTTCGATTCCCTTCGAGTAACGCTGGGGGGGGTTGTTGGACTAATCGCCATCATCTCTCCTTGGGAATCATGACATGGACTAACCGCCTCCCGTAGGTTAAAGCCTTGGCCTGTAGCGGCTACCTCCAGTTCGAGCTTTTGGTAGAACGGCAGGTTTCGCATTTCTAACAAATACCAAATATTCGAAGAGGCTTTGGTGCAAGCCAAGGTCGTAGAGGATATCAAGTTACAAGAAGGTGACTTGAAACTCTAAAAGAAAAATGAGTGGAAAAACAAGAACATAAAGAACCAAAATCACCAGGACAAGCCTGCGCATGTGAATCAGGTTGTGTTAAACCTTCAAAAGGGGGATAAGGGCCAACAACCATAAAAATATCAAGCACAACCTCCCCTTGCGAAATACAACCAACACAATAAAAAGTAGGTCAAGGATAGATAATGTTGCCCACATCACAAATTTACGTCATTATCTAAGAATTTGGCATCAATATTCAATCAATTGTGAGAGGCTAAGGACTTAACATTTTTTGAAGTGCAATTGCTCGATCCCAATCAACCTAAATTGAAAATATATAGGGAAGATAATTACTGTTCATACCATAGACAAAAGGTGTATGATATCAAAGTGTGACATGGTTTCAAACACATGGTACAAAATATGATTGATAGGAATGAGTTGATTATTGAAAATCCACTGGCTCTAAACAACTAGAATAAGGGAATATTCAAAATCCCTTACCAAATCATGAGTAACTAAGGAATAACACCATAGAAGTCAATCAAGTGTGGATTGAACCGGCTACGCAAGGATTTATCGGTATGGTGAATGTGGTCACCATAAAAAAGAGGTATAACCAACTAGATCCTCCTCTAACACTGGTTCAAATTAAAGCTGTGCCTCAACAAAGGCCAATGTAGAACCCCTTGCCAGGCCCACTAACAAGACCAATGGTGACAATAAGGAATAGACTCATCTAAAGTCTACAAATGACCTCAGTTAAATTATCGATATATGAGATAATACAACAATATACTAATCATAGGGAGATGCTAATGGACATATTGAGGGCTATTTAAGTTCAACCCAAATATCTGAAAGCTTTCACAAACTTTTTGGGGCATGTGTAGCAGTGTCAGGAACATGTGATCCAATTATATGATCATAAAATCAAGATAGTTTCCACTGCTATAGTGCACCTGTTGCTTCACATCATTGCGTGTGTAAACCACACTTCTTTCAAGTAGGTTTTTATTGATATAGGATCATAGATCAACATAATCACCACAAAGGCCTTGGGGCATATAAAATTGCCTAAGTCGCATATCGTGCCCTCTACTTTTACATTGCGAGCTTTCAATGATGTGTTATGATCAATAGTCGGTCCTATAGTCTTGCCTATTTAGGTGGGGCTGAAAACCATCCCTGTGATGTGTCACATGCTAGAGGGTGCTATGTAATATAATATTCTCCTAGGTCGACCATGGATTAGGGATATGCAATGCATCCCCTCGATATTGCACTAATATATCAAATATGTGCATGAGGGACAGGTGCATGTGGTCCCTTCGGATGAGGAGTCATTTAAGTATGTTAATCAGGTTGACTTGCTAGAAGACTTCATCCTACCATATACCCATCTAGATATTAGACCGATGTCTCCTATCAAAAAATCAATGGGCAAGTCAAAGGCAGTGTGTGCTAGTCCTTCAACATCGACACCATGACCAACCCTGAATACAACAACTACTTCTGAGAGGCCTACAACATCGACAAATCTCAAGAATTATTATAAGCTAAAAGTAATATTACATGAAGAGAGCCTAACAAAATCCCCAAAATAGCAACTACCAAGATCCCAAATCCCATGGAGGAGGGAAACTCACAAAATACAGTCAAGGAGGTACCTCAACCTGCCTTACCTATGTCTTCAGCTGGGTCATCTGCACTGTAGGTGATGATTCACTTAGTCAACCCTAGGTTAGCTAAATACATGGTGTAGAATGTAATTTTTATTCCAATCATAGAATTTGCATAGGATTTAGGCAGGCCTCAAGCCCATCACTTTCCTATCGAGATAGTGGTACCACTAGGGGTGCCACCTAATCAGACTAATTTTATCTATGGAGGCCTAGATAAATTTGTAGATCATTCACCCATAGAAGAAGATGATGAACCATTCACTGTGAACATTCATAATTTATCTAACCCAAAGTACACCCTTTTTTATTTTTATCGTTACCATTGGCATGGTTACAGATTGGGTTTATTTGAACAAGAGAATCGATCCCTGTATCAATCGTATTATCAACTACCATCTGATAGGTTCGGATTAGGTTATGATATAAGAGGTCAGGATGAGTTATTAGCTATATCTCTAGATCACCTGAACCTAATATTAGGGGTGGGTGTTGATTAGAACCACTACCATCCTAACCCTTTGCATTCACGAAGGGGTAACTGGCCTGTGATCATGGTTGCCATAATACCATAATTGGTCTATCATAACAAAATTTCAGTGGAGGCTAGTTTAGATGATATTACAGGAATTTATTGGGTTATTAGAAACCATAAATATGCTAACAACATTGGCATTGAACCCTAAAATTTGATACAACAACAAAAACTAAACTAGAAGCTACTTCTGAGGAAGGAGAGTTAGAATCCATCCCCAAGAGAGGTGGACTAGAATGCAATTCTAAAGAAGATGATGGAGAATATTTCTCAGATGATGAGGAATATGAGGACAAAAAAGAGATGGCTTATCTAGGGCCTTGACATCTTCATCATCTTAGGAAACCTATAGACATGGAACCAATTTATCATGCGGTATTCCCAGGTCCTCTAGTCCAAATAAGGCCAGTGAATCTGGAAGACATATATCATATGGCTTTTCTTGGTCCTTCAAATTTAAGGTAATTGCTTCCCCTTGAGGATCCAATTGTTATATCTATTTTTAGAGCAGATCTGATAATCCCCATTCTACTTGAGCCACATCTTGAGCATGGGGAGAAATTTGAAAATAGTGTATCGCATCCATGTGGTCTTGGAGATTTCTTCCATTCCATCAACATGGTCTCCATAGATTTGACCACTCCACTTCATAATCCATATAACCCTTCAATATATTTGTACCTCAATTCAGAGGCCATTGATTTTGATCGCATCGATTCACCCTTAGAGCCTGAAGATTTCTTCCCCAATAAATAAATGTTGCAACTGTTTCATTTTGCGCCAGGTTGTGCATATGATGTTTATCATGCTAAGGATAATTTTGATTTAGTGGAACCTTTAAACCTAGTAGATGACATTCATTTGATCCCTACAACTCACCAACTTAAGGAGGGGTCACATATGTCAATAGAAAAAACCTTCAAAGTGGATATCAATGATGATCCCACCAATCCAAAGAAGGTTAAATTTAGAGAGAGATTATATCCTGAGGAGCATGCCAACATCATTCCTCTATTGAAAAAGAGACCTTATCTCTTTACTTGGACCTACAAGGACATGCTAGGTGTGGATCCAAAACTGCTTATGCATAACCTTTCATTGGACCCTACCAAGAAACCGATCAAGAAAAAATTTAGGAAGATGCATCCAACCGTCATCTTGATGGTTAAAGATGAACTTCAAAATTTGTTGGATGTAGAGTTCATAATTCCCATTGAATATCCAGAATGGGTGTCAAACATGGTACTCATAGGAAAACCTGATGGAAGAATCCACATCTATACGGATTTTAGAGATCTCAATAAGGCAACACCCAAGGATTCATTTTTGTTGCCTAATATTGATGTTCTTGTAGACAAAACTACAGGTCACAAAACACTTTCTCTCATGGATGGTTTTTTTGGTTACAACCAGATTCAGATTAAACCAGAAGATCAACACAATATTGCTTTCACCACTCCATGGGGAAAATTTTTCTACAAAGTTATACCATTCAACCTCAAAAATGCTGGTGCCACATATCAGTGGGATATGACATACATTTTTCATGACCATATGAAAAATATCTTAGAATATTATATCAATGACTTACTAGCCAAGTGTATGAAGAGCACGCCAAGGTTCTAAGGAAAGTATTCGATCGTCTGATAGATCACAATGTCAGGTTGAAACCTAAGAAATGCATCTTTGGTGTAATCTCAGGTAAACTCTTGGGATTCATCATTTCTAAATGAGGGATCGAAGTTGACCCAGAGAAGGTCAAGGAAATATTATAAATGTGTCCCCCCATGAATATAAAGGAATTAAGAAGCCTACAGGGGAAGGTAGCACCCATTAAGCACTTTATTACATAGCTATCAGATAAATGTCAATCCACTAATCGACTGCTACACAAAGGGGTCACATTCAGCTAGGATGAAGACTGTCAGAAAGCCTTCATTGATATCAAACAATATCTAGAAATGTCACCAGTAGTAGCTCCACCTAGACTAGATGTGTTATTTTTTTGTATATATCTGCCATAGACTTTGCACTGGGACCCATGCTAGCCCAAAAGAACATGCAAAATAAATAGTAGGTGATATATTATATCAGTCAAACCCTAGTCAGTTACGAGCTACGATATGCATACGTAGAAAAGCTATGCTTAGCAGTGGTCTTTACGATAAAGAAGTTGCATTACTATATGTTGAGCCATACGATATTTATAGTATAGAAACAAAATCCTTTGTAATATATGATGAGCAAGACATATCATAACACACGTACTACAAAGTGGATCATGCTATTGATTTAATTTGACCTAGAAATTATCAGCCAAAAGTCTATCAAGGGACAAGTCATAGCAGATCAATTGGTAGAGGCTACTCTTCAGGATCATAGACTGCTCATCATAGAGCTTCCTGATGATGCAGTATTTGCATTATCAAAGTCACCTAAACCCAAATAACTAGATAATAAATCTGACATGTCTTTGTTTTTTGATAATTTAAAATGAAAGCAAGGGAGTGGCACAAGGTTTGTATTTTTCACGCCACAAGATGCTCTAATGCCCTTGTAATTTAAACTCAACTTCCCTTGCACCAAAAACAACGTTGAATATGAGGACCTAATCTTGGGTCTCCAAAAAATGCTCACCATGAATGTAGAAGGTTAAATATCTTTGGTGATTCCTTGCTCATTTTTAATCAAGTTAAGAGTATCTATCAGTGTATATGTCCCATATTGAAAGCATATAAAGAACTTGTGGGTACTTACCTAGCCCAACTAGAATGGTATGACATCGAGGTAATCCCTCAAACGTCCAACATATTTGTAGATACCATGGCATCTTTGGGATCTTTAATACCTCAGAATATGTCTACTGACTTCACCACCATCCAAGTGAAAATGCTATCACAATTTGTGATGTGATGTGAGGTACAAAACAATATATAATCAGTCCATATGATTCAGATAGATCCAAACCAAGAATGGTTCTACAAAGCTAAATAATTTTAAAGAAGGCACCTTGGGGAGCTTTGCTATTGTAGGGTCCTACATAGAATGGTACCACTATTATCCATAAAGTTTCTTCTCAATTGGATTTTGTACAATTTGAATTGCAGCAGGAACATGTCATTTAGTTAGTTGAATTTGTTGCTTATCAAGATTGGTTATCACAATTACATGATTTCCTTAAACTTGGTGTAATCCCCCAAGGATTGTTTTAGGCTACAAAAAGAGCATTTAAACAAAAAATAACTAGATATGTCTTGCTAGGAGACATATTGTATCTTTGTAGCTATGATGGAATTTTCCTTTGTTATGTTGAGCTCCAAGAATCAACTTGGGTGATTTCACAATCTCATGATGGTACATGTAGTGGCCATTTTAGCGACATGGCCATTATCAAGAAAATCCTTCAAATGGGTTACTATTGGCCCACTATGGAGAAGGATTGCACAATGTATGTTAGGAAGTGTGTTAAATATCAACATCATGCTAATCTTATGCACCTACCATCGTAGGTCTTATAGCTCATCCAAGAAGCTTGGCCATTTGCTCAATGGAGTTTTGATCTAATTGGTAAGATCTCTCCCTCGTCGTCAGTATGACATAAATTTATCATAATTGCCATTGAGTATTTTACCAAATGGGTGGAGGCAATCCCTTTAACTACAATGACAAGAGCACATATTGTAGAGTTCATACTCCATAATATCATATGTCATTTTGGGATCTCATCCAAGATAATATCGAATAATGGAACTTCATTCAAGAATAAAATTGTAAGGGCTTTAACATCCAAGTATAATATTTAAAATAGTTTTGCAAATATATATTATCCATAAGCAAACGGGCAAGAAAAATATTTTAACAAGACAATGGTAGCAATATTAAAGAAAACTATGCAAGAAACCCACAATATTGGCATATTCAGTTATCCCTTGCTTTATGGGCTTATAAAACTAGTATACGTACACTCACTAGGGAAACCCTATTTTCACTAGTATATGGCGCTAAGGCCATTATGCCCTTGGAATTGGAAATTCCAACCTTGCGCATCGCATTGAAAGAGTTCATCAATGATGACATTGCACGACAAGCTCGCCTAGACCATTTGACACTTCTTGATGAACGTCACATGAATGCCCTTGAGCATCTTCGAGTTTACCAAGAACACCTAAAACAAGCTTACAATAATAAATTCCACTTGAGAAACTTTAAAGTTGGGGACCTTGTGCTAGAAGAGAACCAACAAAACTCAAACCTGCCGATGCACTTACGAGATAAATTTATGGCCAATTGGTTAGGTCCATTTATTATCTCAAAGAAGATAGGACTTGGTACTTATCACCTAGCATCACTAGAATATGTTAAAGATCCCGATCCTCTCAAAATTCTTCATCTAAAGGAGTTTCATACATAAATATTCAAAATTTAAAAACAATTTAAAACACCAAAAATCCAAACAAATCAAAAAGCAATAAATCCAAAAGCATTGCAAAATATCAAAAACACAAAAATATTTACATTATGCATTTTATTTTGTACATGCATTTAGTTAATTGTATTGCATTAGGCATTTTAATCCATTGCATTTGCATTTGGATAGGTTGTATTTACAATCTTACAAATGATATCATGTTTGTATCTTAATAATGCATCTATACATCATCATCATCCATCACCCTTATGAGTAATTGTGTTTTTCAACACAACCCTTCCTGTTGCTATAAATAATATACTAGGGTTTTTCGGTCATTCAGCCATACGTAGTAATCTTCTTAGATTTTGTAGAAAGCTATATTTGCTTTTGGAGATGAGGTATAGTTTTGATAGCACCTAGCATATGTCAAAATCCCATCACTAATTAAACATTAACAATCCTAGTTTGAACAAGGAAATATGAACACTACAATGTGGTCCTAGTCACCTTAAGTGAAAGGTTTCTACTTGCTCATATTGTGATGCACATGGTCTAGAGTGTTAATCATTGAAAAAAGTACAAGATCCCCCCTAACCAAAGAAATCCCTTGCTTTCATACAAATTAAGCAAAATTCCAAAATCAAAGAAAATCCCTTGCTAAAAAAAATACAAACTAAACAGTAATTTTCATCACTAAGCATGAGCAAGTATCCCAATAAATGTGAAGAAAATAATAGGATGAAGAGATTGAATCCCTGGAATGGTCAGTACTCGAAGCCATTGAGTGATCCCCAATACAACAATGGGCTGAATGAATCTTGCCTGGCATTGGGGTAGTTCTAAGCAATTTACAAATGAGCTACCTTTAGGTGGTCTGCATTATTTAGTATTCTAGTCCAACTACATACAAACTTATGATCATGGTGAGAATATGGTGATCCTCATTATAGTAATGGGCTGAATGAATCTCGCGTGGCAATGAGGTAGTCTTATGTCTCATCTAATATATTCATTTGCACACACAAGGATAATGAATATCTTGGTCTTCATAAAAAAAGCTTTTATCTTTTAAGAGTCCTGTATAGTCGTTATACAAATTTTTATTAATTAACTAGGGTGTTTGAGTCTCATGGAAAACCTCAAAAATTCTCTATAGCAACAAATCATCTTATCATCTCACACACAATTTCCTTGGAATTTTTGTTTATTAAGGGGTGTTCATGAAATAGGATAGATATCTGATGGATATCAACAATGATATTTAGACGTCCACTAACTATTTTGTGCATATATTTTAATCTACATAAGCTTAAAAGAGAAAACCATACATCTCACATATGGATGCCTAAATGATTAATTCTTATGATAAGAGTTACCATTTTTATTCATGACTTCTATACATTCAATGGTGTCATCCATTAGTTTGTTAACACAAATTAGACTCATTATTTATGGTTTAAGTGATTAAGGCATACAAGTTTATTTGAATTAGTTCATCCCTCATGTAATTAATGCATCACATTACATATAATTTATCATATCATATCACATAAATTAAATGCATAAACAATTGAAATAAATTAAACATGCATTCAACAAATAAGCAATGCATCCATATATGTCCCCATCATAATCATGCATCTATACATGAAGATCATAACATCTAAGCATACATCTATCATATAGCTAGGGCATGTCATCAATACATTGCATACATATAGCATAAGAAAAATATCATATAAGAATTACATACATTTTACATCACATAAACATAAAAGCAATAAATGATACACATAATGAGCCATAAGAAAACTGGTATATCATATATATATGTGTGTCATAAGTACATAGAGGTCTTAAAATTCCTGTAGGCTAAAATAGTGTAGGTCCTCAAATTTTACACCCAAAAATGATACAATGATATCATGTCATCATCATGCATGGCCTGCACCCCCTGAGTTGCATTCCCCCTCTATGCCCTCTCTACGACGCTACTTGGAGCTAGTACCTCCTAATCACTCTGATCGGGCCCCTGACTTATGAATGGACTACATTGATGACTATCCTGACTCACTTCACCTACTTTGGTGGGAGCCCCCTATCGTAGACTACTCTTAAAGAGTTCCACCCAATATCCTAACCTAATATTGCAAGGATATAATATATCCAACATCTATAGCCATATGAGTTGTAGCATCCTCTAAGAGTCCCTTCAGTCATATAATCTCTGCATCTACATCTAACCCTATAGGTCCCTAAGTGGCTGGAGTAGAGTGTGGCCTATGAAGCAGAAGGGACCCCTGTCATAACTTTGAGAGTACCTCTCTCAGCAGTTCGTAGATCTAGGTATGCTTGTCAAAGATCCTATTGCTAGGTGATTTTCTCTATCTCCATGATGGCTTATTCAACCTATGCCTAAAGGGTGGTCCTATCCTCCTTGTAGCCCCATAAATGATCTTATCCTACAATCAAATACGTCTGTACTATACTCAGTCGAGCCTGTGCTATAACTATAGAGGTATCCCTCTCTAGGATCTATCATTGAGTTATCTACAACTATGTATGCAGACTATGCACCTAGGCCTATAGTTGGGACACATCATCATCAAGATCCTCCTTGCCCTCGTCCTCCTCTCATGGCTCCTCCTCTGGTGTGGCCTCCTGACCCCACTCACCCTCTATCCTCTAACACACTAGTTTCCCATGAGGGTCATCAAATGCAGCCTCTATAGCCTCACCATCCCTAGATCTACCTAGGAGACTGCCACCCTACCATAGCCTAGTGGTCCACCATACATCATAGTCTGGCATCATCCCAATATGTTTCCCTTGTTTCCTCTAGGGCATCATCCTCCTCAGTCAAATTTATGATGTGTGGCCATGCAAGCTACATCTCCACCTTAAGGTAAAGGTATAGTACTGACTCCCTTGGGATATCCCACTGTATCCCAAATTGTCTGGTGACCCGAGAAAAGTGGAAGAACTCCCGCACAACAAGCTTATGACCAATCACCTAGTGATCATGCCTGGCCCTTCTAAGATATTTATTGACCTCCTCCCATGTCGGGTAGTCTAAGTACATGTGCAAAAAAATTTATCCATCATGTAACCTTGTCAACCGATCTGTGTAATGCTATAAATCTCCACATGAGATCTGCTCCTATATGTCTCTAAATATCATGGCCAACAAGCTCCATATCACTGAGTAGAGAGTGCTAGTGATGTGATCCTCAAGGGTAATCCTCTTGGGTGGTCTATGATAATATGCTCCTAGACCTATATCTGAAGTAGCAAAATGCATCCTACACTTGCTTGCCCCTGCTGTGTGATGTGGTATAGCTCATTATAGAGCTGGGATAGAAGATCACTCCCCCATGATAGGATGAGTGGATCATCCGTAGTGCTCCCAATAATATCCTACATCATAGCCAAGAGGTTTCAAGGGAACCTCACTCTTGATGTGTTGGGAAATAGCACATTGTAGATAATGTGCATTAGTACGACCTGGCATCGTGAAAAGACATATTCTCTATACCAATGGTCCACTAGCATCCTACCATACTCGATATCAGCTAGTGTCTCATCATGCCTATCCCTAAATACTCTCTGAAATATGACAGTCTTCATTGTAATAGCTGAAGAGTTAATCACCTATCCATCTATAGAGATCCTATATATCCGGTAGACATCCTCCAATACCATTATCGTCTTCCCAATAAAAATATGGAAAGTGTTATTCCTCGCATCCCAGTGATGGACTAACACAGTCATATACGCCTGGTCTACCATGATGGTGGGTAGTCTTAAGATGTATTCGAGGCCCATGGTCCCAAACCAATCCAGGTCATTGTGGATCAGTGTGGGTAGAAGCTCACAGAGAAAGTTAGGATCCCATGCCCATGCATTTAAATTTTGAGAGGATGATAACTAGATGCAATAAATAAAAAAAATCAAAAATCAACCTTCAAAAATCAAAACATTCAAAAAAATCATGAAATAAATTTCAAAAAAAAAATCAAAAATCAACCTTCAAAAGTCAAAACATTAAAAACAATTATGTCAAAAATTTTAAAAAATATAAAAATGAATCAAAATGGGCTAAATTTTCTTAGTCGTTTTTGACAATAGTAGCTATCGTCACAACCACGGTTGTCAACCGTGGCTAGTGCTAATAATCAATTTTCTGACCATTGGTGTTTGAACCTAGCTATGACTGACAACCGTGACCCCCAATTAGTCGATTGGGAGTAACGGATGCCAACCACGGATATGGGAATGACCCCTTTCAAGGTCATTTTCCATCCCAAAATTACACCAAAAATTAAACCCACCCCTAAGCTATCCTAGATCTAATTATAACCTAGGGTGAGGTTCGTTATCTACAGTTTAGTGAGGTTCATTTTAAGTCCTTAAATCACAAAGAAGAAATTGAGATGCTACCTTAGGAACTCTAGATCTGCCACTTGTAGATACCTCAGGTTGGTCTACCATGGTGGTAGATAGTGGGTTCGACAACGTTTTGTATCAAAGTTTACTTCTCTCCCCTCAAATCTCTCACTGTCAATCTCTACCAGTTGGAAATAATAAATAGTAAAAACCCTAATTTTATTTTATATTTTTCATTTGAGCCTCAGCCGTAGTTGTCAATTGTGAGCATAGATTAGGGAAACCCCAACTGATTTTGTCAACCGCGGCTAAGAAAATTACAAAAACTAGCCATTTTTGTCAACTGCAACTAGCAAACAACATTAAATGCCCTCAAATTCTCATTGTGAGGAGCTTCAAAATGGATGATAAAAAATATCTACAGGTCCAAAATTCTCAAAAATTGCAAAATTAACAAAAAAATTCAATAAATCATAATTCAAATGCGCCTTATATACAGTCATTTATTCTATACACTTGGCGGTTGCAATGACTTGCACTCCATGCAATCCTATAAGATGAGTAAATTACCATAAGGCCATTTGGGGTAAATTAGTCATAAATGAATTGAAATGATTTGACTTCAAACTCAAATAAGGCCATTGCGACCAGACTACCCCACAAGAACGAGGAGTTTATTTCATTTCTTCTATGATAGTTTCAGTAGATCATCGAACATAGTGATTCACCATAAGCTTAAATGTAATTGCTATCATCTTGATTCTCTAAGAAGGCCATTGTGGTTGGACTTCTCTATGGGATAGAGATGTACAATTGCTATTAATGGTTGAAATCACGGTTGTAATAGGACTTGCCATATAAAAACATGCAAAAGTCTTGAATCATCCAAATTATTCATCTTGGTCAAGCGACTCGTCGCTTTAATCACTTGTCCTTTTCCTCATCGACTTGTCACTTGAGGGGGTAGTCATAATATCAACATTCATAATAAAAATCAACAATTGATCACTTGATCATGTAAATTATGTTCGTATTATGAATCATTGCTAGAAACTATCATAAGCTTACCCTTTAGTTAGGTAAAAAGCAAATATGCTAGTTTAAAGTCTTTTAGTGATCCATCTATTAGACTTGTTGTAGACCTAATGCTACCCAATTGTATTTGGACACGCAAAAGCTTTACAAATTTAAGCCTTCCATCCCATTGGAAGTAATTATTCTAGGATGTACATCCTTTGTAAGTAGTGATTCTAATCACTCATTTAGGTAGTCTAGGCCTATTCAGCCTTAGCCGTTGATGACATTCATAGCTAAGATGTTAGTCATGACTGACAACTGTAGCTAAGGTCCTAGCCACACTAAGAAACCGTGGCTAGCCCTGTAGCAAACTTGGGCTACTAGAGCCGAGTAAAATTGGTTGTAATGACCAAGTTGCAACTGATATCAAGTAGTTTTGGGTGAGGAAGCTTTTGGATGTTTCCTCCGAAATGCTCAGGCCAATAACTTCTTGATCTTGGCTTCCTTGAGAAGCCAATATTGGGATTTGGGGATTCTATTTATAGACCCCTCAAAGAGGTAATAATATGTCCCAATTTAATTTTAGCGAAGCCCTACCTAACTATAGAGCCAATTGCAATCTTTGAAGAGCATGGATATGCTATCTAATTTTAGTTTGACATATGCATTTGCAACAATGGATCTTCCAAAGGATTGAGAAGCAAAACTTACCATTTGACATCAGTCCAACATGAATTTGAGTGAAATCAACCATAAATTTATGTTCAAACACAAAGGCAACCCTTGATCATCAATCATACAAAGAATTTGAGCATTCATAGCCCTAGTTTTAAAAGAAAAGGATACTTCTCCCGTGGTCGCAGCTATCAAAAGCGGCTCGCATGCTTAGCTGTGGCTGTCAACCATGGCTAATACAACTGGCTATTCTAAGCACCCATGGCTAGGATTTTATGCCCTCATTTCTCTATTTTAGTTGTTATATTTCCTTTTATTATTATGCATTTAGGTTAACCTAGCTTATATTAGTTATATGGCAGACATTTCTATGGTTAATTAGCAACATCATAGATAGCTTTACCTTCATTTATGTCATATATGATTTCTTTCACAAGTTTTCATAGACTAACTTATTTTATGCTTAATAATTCAGATTTCATTAAATATCAGCCTTCTATACATGTTTTAAGCCATGCTTTATAATGATTTGTCTATATCTTAAGCATATTTGCATATATGCATGTTTTATTTACATGTTTGCTTCATTTATTGGATAATAGCATCATCATGAGAGGCTTCATATGTTCTTGATGTGCTTTGTTGTTTCTTGTATGCAGGTTATAGATCCTTCCAAGATTCAAAGCACTATTCAACATCATTCCTCTTAAAAATGGAGAAGGAGGCATCCTTGTAAGCCCTCATGCAAATTTGATGTAGACCTAAAGAGCATTTAGAGTATATCAACCTCGCTTAGGGGTATCAACACAATTGTATTCATTGTATCAAATATTGTTATCCTTGATAGGGATGGATATGTAACCAAATTTCATTGATTAATATAAAGGAGGTATTCTTTATTGCACATTTAATTATACATCTTCTATGCTTTCGATTTGATTTCATGTTGCAATTAGCATAGATATATGCTATTTAAGCCCTTCTACAGTCTCCAATTGGAGATTTGGTTATGAGTCGTACCTTTAAAAATAAGCTTGATAAGCCTTGCATTGATATAAGCTCCAAGGAAAATGTTATGAAGAGCTTCCTGGTAAACATGATGAAGATTAGAGGAAAGAATATGCCATATTTTTTATAAAACTCCATTGGAAGCCCATCCAAGCCATAATATTTTTCATTCTTCATAGAAAAAAGAGCAAGTTGCAGATCATTCACAGAAAGAGGATATTCAAGTTGATCTCGAATAATGGGGTCTACTAGGGTGGGAATATGTTCCTGCACGTATTCCATTAAGATACATTAGATTTCATCCCTAGGCTCTGCTATAAAAATTTGAGAGAAATGAGCTACAAAAAGATTCATGATATCTTTAGAGTCGAAAAGAAAATGACCTGAAGGGTCCTCCAACTCAGTGATACTTTTTGAAATAGTCTTATGTTTGAGGTAGTTAAAAAAAATTGTTCCCTTGTCTCCTTGGGAGAATCCAATTGAGGCGAGACCTAACATGTGACCCTCTGGCATGATAAGACTCATAAACTCTAGCTTGATTTTAAACATTAGCTATATCACATTGAATAATAGAGTTAGTAGGGTCTTTCATAAGCATGGAACGAAGATGAGAGATCTCCTTATGAAGGTGGCTCTCTTGAATCTTCTTCCTCTTGAAAATAGAGCACCCATAAAATATAAGGGATGAAATCGTATTGGAAATAGTTGTTTCAAACCATTTGATCTAGCCAGTATTACCATTTGGTCTAGGAAATCTATTCCAAATATGCTCTACAAGGTGACAACAGGAAGGATTGTCAAGGTGGGACACATTTAATTTGAAAGGAAGTGGCAAGGAATTAAGAGATATTGAGGAAGTTTGGATAGAAGACAAGATAGGAAGGTGATCAGATAAAGTAGTGTGAGAAAGGATGTGAACTTGCTCATGGATGGAGAATTTATCCGAGAAGTAATTACTAAAATAAAATTTATCCAGACAAACAAGCTTCCTAGAAGAACCTTGATGATAGTTGGACCACATAAATCAATTATCTATGAGAGGAGGATTTACCAAAGAGAGGGTCATGCACACCTAAATTATTACAACAAAACAACCAACTACCAAATTCAGCATTAGAAATGGGTCTACTACCAGTCCAACTTTTGTCACTAGGATTCTCAATCATATTAAAGTCACCTCCAAGGATTCATTCTATAGGATGGAGAGAAACAACTAACCATTCCCAAAGGGTTATATGACTAGGAGGGTCATTAGGAGAATAGATAGAACAAAATACAATAACCTGAGAGTTAAGAGTCAATATAACCCATACACAACGATGAGTAGGGTCTTCAACATGGTCTATAATAGCATAAAAAAGACACTTGGCTATCGAAATGGCAGTAGCTCCTTTAGAAGTAAAAGATATTAATACATATTGCAATTAAAGCATAAATTTTAGAATTTAATGTAATTAATGGTCATTTGTTATTAGAGGTAATTTTTTTATCATCATGGATATATTGTTTATATTTTTTAAATTGGTGATATGGGATTGAAATGGGCCCCACATGTGTTATATTAATTGGTTGTATAGGATTAAAATGGGCCCCACCCATATTACATCATAAGCACATAGAAATTATAAGATTTTGGCAATGATGCATTCATCTATCCCTTGCAAGTTTTGAACCTAGTCTCCTTCTTGAAAGTTAAGGAATATATTTGGCTAAGCTAATACCATATGATAACACATTGTTTACATTGATAATAATATTATTTAAAATATGCAACGAGAGGGTGTGAGGACTAAAGAGAATATTATCAACAAGAGAAGATTAAGGGCAAGAGGATATTTACGGAAGAGAATATTACTAGAGGAGAACATTATCAACAAGATTACTAACAAAGAGAAGTAATTTGAATATTTTTATGAAAGAGAATTGATTTGAGTTTTAGCTACAATATCTTGTTTATTGGTAAAATATTTTTTTGGCATTATTGTCGTTGTCATTGAAAAAAAGCGCATTGTCATCGAAGTTGTCCATGCTTCTTCTTCACAACAACAATTTGTGCAACAGTGTTGAAGCTTTTGGAGGAGAAGCTTGGTAATGGATTAATGCAAAGTCATAATAGACAACTATATTCCTTTTTATGTATTACATCTAAATTGTTATACTAGCGATAGTAAGGATTAGAGGAGTTTAAAAAAGTGAAAATTAAAAAAAAACCTATTTTTTTTTCTTTCTATTTATGCTCGAGAATGGTGGATGAAGTTAGATCTCTATATTATGGTGAGATTTTTTGGAATTGCAAACTTTTTTATCTTTTAAAAGAGGAAGCTCATGATTGGTGGGATATTCTTACTAATAAAAGGAATGATAAGAAAAGAACTTGGACATGGGATGAAATGGAGCATGCATTCTTGAGTCAGTGGAACCCTTATAAAAAGATAGCTAGTTTTAAGGTCACCATCAAAGGATATGAAGAAGAAATAAAAAGGCTTCAAATGGAACTAAAAGAAATGAATAAAGAGGATATAATAGAAGGAAAAAATATAGATGACAATGTGCAAGTTCATGGTCACATTCAAAAGAAAAATCTTAAGAAGCAAGGATCCAAGAAGAAGTAAGAAGTAATTATGGTAAGGGAACAAGTTGAAGAACCATTAGAAAACTCAAAATTTGAATTTACAATAGCAACAACAATAAATTCCATGGAAGAAGCAACAACAAATTCCAACGAAGCCTTGTCATAAGTGCACAAGGACACACCAAAAAAAATGTATAAGAGAGAAGATTGTGAATAAGAATTAAAAAAAAACAAATTGTTGAAGAATCAAAGGGAAAAAATGTCAGGTTAAGGTTGTAGCATATCGACACCCACACCACCCTAAGCGACAACAATCTTGGAGGCATGGCTTAAGGCATCAATATTTTAGATCTACATGGAATCCGAAAGGCATCAAGTATGGGAGTTTTTGGAAGAAAAAGCATAATATTTTTGGATTTCAAAGGGATGAGAAGCATAAGGGAACAATAGGACCAATCATTCAAAATATCATAGCAAAGAAACTGAAGCATAAAGCCAACAAAGCCGTTATGAATATTCAAATGGCACAATGAAAACCTGGCATCATAAAAATCATCATTTGCTTGGATGGATGGATGAACAAAATTGGAAATTCTCAAGAAAAATGATGCTAAATATTTGTAGTTGAAAATTTGAAGAAGATCCACAAATTAATTATAAAAAAATCATTTTTTTGTGAAAAATATGTAGGTATCTAGTTATAACATCTCAATTTAGAAGAGAATATTTTTTTTTTGTAAACTCTCAAGTTTTATAGAAGCGAGTTGTGATTTGTCAAGGGTGGGGGACCTGAGTACACACATTTTTCTCAAGTATAAAAACAATATTATTTAAGATATAATTTTTAAAATATATAATTTTTAAAATAAAGTCCTTTAATGGTCATTTAAATATTATTTAAACTCTTTCATTCATCATTTTAAAGGTCTATGTCATAATATTATAATATTATTAGGCTTATCAAAGCGTGATCTAGAAGTGAGTGCCAACACAAGTTGAGAGTGAATGTAGTCAGAAGTAAGTACGAGTGCAGTTAGAAGCGAGTGTAAGTGTAGCCGAGAGTGAGTACAAGCATAGATTGGAGTGAGTGCAATCGAAAGCAAGTACGAGTGCAATATAGGAGTGAGTGCAATCAAAAGAAAGTGTGAGCATGAGGTCAAAGTGATTGTAGCCAAAAGCGAGCATGATCTAGGAGCAAGTGTGAGTGTAGCCAAAATTGCTAGTAAAATTGGGAGTTAGCACAATCAAAAGTGAGTGCGAGTGTAACCGAAAGTAAGTGCAAGTGCATCCAAGAGTGACTACAATTGAAAGCAAGTGCAAGCATTGATCGAGAGTGAGTGCAACTAAAAGTGCATGAGCTAGGAGCGAGTGTAGCCAAGAGTGAGGAGAAGTGTGAGTAGGGAAGCATAAAGTAGAAAGCAAATTATGATCAAGGAACAAGTGCTACTTCTTATTCCAAATAATTTACATGATTTATTTAGTGAATCTAGGTCATGGAACGAAAGTCATTTGTGAAAGTCCTTACTAAAAGTATGAATGGCCAAGTTGGAAGTATGGATGACCTAGCTAGAATTAAGAAGAGCAAATCCATGGAAAACCCAATATAGGTAGTAGATTCTACACCAGAAGTGATTATCAAGGATGAGATGATTGAGCATGATATAATGGTTCTTAAAACCATAGGGTTAATATGTAAGTTTCATGGATACTGGCTAGTTTTTTTTTAGATTCAAAATTGGATCAAGTGGAAGTGGGATTTAAATTCAAATTACTCTATGACATTTCTTCCAAAAGAAGTTATTCTTATTATTTTCAATAGTTCAAAAATAAGGAACACAATAATGAATGGAGGCCCGTGGTTTAGGGGTAAATATGCATTATATTTAAGACCTTAGAGTGAGAATTTTTTAGTGGATACAAAAACTATTAAAATATTTTCGATATGGATTAGTATTTTTGGACTTCTTTATCAACTCATCAATAAAGAGGTTTTGAAGAATATTGGTACTCTAGGTGAATTAATCCAGGAGAGACCAACTACTAAGGAGATAAGACATGTTATATACACTAAAATATGTATTGCCATGGATATTTCTAAACATTTGAATCAAGAGAATGGGATCAACAAGTGGATTATGAAAACATTGCATTTCGATGTCGTAAATGTCATAAAATGGGTTACATGGCAAGAGAATACAAAGTGAAAATGGATGAAGAGACAAAATTTTTTGGGCATGAAGGTAGCTTCAATTTGAAACAAGGAGACCATATCATAGGAAAATCTAGATCAAATCGAAGATTTTCACTCTTAAGAAAGTGTCTAGAAAAATCCCTCTACATCATCATATGGAAAAGGTCGTTACAGTTCACGTGAATCAACCATTAGAAGAAAAATGATATGGGGGATGAGGAAGTACAATTCACAAGTTCAAATATAAAAGGAGCTAAAGGTGTGAAGGAAGAGGGGAAGGAAAATTTTAAAACAAAGGAAGACAGAAAACCAATTTTAAAGCAAATGAGCTAAGGGAGGTCAAGCTAAATCTAGGTAAATCACCTTTATTATCCTTAAGTAGCTTAAAATATTCTCCTTATAATAAAAATTAAAGTAGTATGGAGTGTATTCCTTGCACTTAGGATATCAAGAGCAGTATAGTAAAATATTATGGAGGATATCCAAGTAAATTTAGGGTCTTTAGGCCAACATAATAAAGTGATGACTTTGGAGGATCATCTATGTAGATTAGATTTTTTAGGGTAACATAAAGAAGAAAATACTAATGAGGCTATTCCTTGCATTTTTTACTCTTTAGGGCAACATAAATATTTAGAATAGAAGTCTCATTTTGAACAATAAAAAAAATAGAAGAGATTGATGAAGATGAGAGTGCTGGCGAGAATGGAAGAAGGAAAGGAAGGTCATCAAAGCAGGAAAAAAGAGCAAAAGAAACTCAAAAGGATATTGATTTGGGAAGCCAAATAAAAATATCATAGGTGTTAACAAGAAGTGGATGTAAGTCCACTAATAAAAATATAAAGTTTCGATGATGAAAATGATATCATGGAATATTAGGGTTATGAATAAAAACCCTAAAAAGAGTTATTAAGGAATTAATAGGTTGTTATAGCCCTGATTTTATTTTAATACAAGAAACAAAATTAAGTAGTGAGGAATGTAAGGATGCTTTTCAGACTATTTGGAAGATAGATGATTGTTTAGCAGTTTCTTCTATAGAAGCTTCAAGTGGTATTGCAATAATATGGGATAAATGCAAATGGGATGGATAACTACTAGAAGCAAAATGTAATTGGGTTGTTGGATTATTTTACAAGAAAGAGAAAAACATCGAATTTGGGGTTATAAATGTATATTCTCCAACTATAGTTACTCCTTGTGAAATATGTTGGAAGGACCTTAACATATTGTCAAATACAATAATAATTCATTATGTTCTACGGATTCTTGGGGGTAATTTTAATACTGTTCTATCTCCTTTGGAAAAGAAAGGTGGCATTCTATTGGGGGTGATTTTAATACTGTTCATCATATTTTATTGGAGGTAATCTCCTAACAATGTGAGCATATTTATAGAGAAGGAAATTGGGTAGCAGATAAATTAGCGAATTATGGTGTTCATCTTCATCTCAATGAAATTCAAATTTTAAAATGTAACTAGCCAAGTGAGATTTTATCTCAATCAAAATGATGTCAAGGAGCTAATTGTGGAAACATAGCACTTCGAGGAAGTTGAAGAATATATTTAAGATAAAAAAGAAATGAAAAACTGTGATAAAAAGGTATGTTGCAGCAAATATAATATTTTGGTATTTTGATGGGAGTGGCCCCCAATAGAAGCCACATATAACCTATTAAATATATATATTATTAAGCTTATCATAATAGCATCATATCATATTGTTAGGACGAAATCTATAAAAATATGTTGTATTTAAAATAACATATATTTCAAGAATATCAATACATTTAGTCTTTTTGCACTTATAACATCTTTTCATTTTTTAATTTCTTAATTACATTGATTTATAAGAAGAAAATAAGAGAGAAAAGAAAGAAGTGATCAAAGTACTTTGTTGACAAGATATTATTAAGTGTCTATGGGATCTAACCAAATTTTAATTTTCATAACAATTAATTTTGAATAATTAAGGAAATCAATCTAAGAATCTTCAAATAGCTAAAAATTAGTACAAATTAAATAACGTTTCACCCAAAAAATGAGTTAGAATATAAGAAAAACTATATAAAAATTAGTACAAGGTAAACATTTTTTGTCTTATTTTTATTTAGATTGAAATTATTCGTTAAATTCAACTAGAGTGATGTCTTCAATACAAAGATGAAGACTATCATTCAAATAACTTACACTAAGAAGAGGCAATAATGTTTTTATCCTAGATGGATGTATATTGTTCCTCTAAATAGCCACTTTTATAATCATAAGTAGATTCAATAAATCTGGTAAGATGGTTTGAAGAAAAAGTCTTAGATCTTTTATGTTTTTGTATTGTAGTTACTCTATTTTGTTGATAACTTTAGAGTGTTTTTGGAAGAACTTAAACAAGTATAGTAGCCAATATGTGTTCTAATTTTCCTAGCATTGCCATTATCATCCATATAAGAATTTACTTATATATTAACATCACCAACACTAGAAATAGAATACTAAAGGAGTTCAACAACCTTACTAGATTAGAGCATATTCAAAGTTTTTATTTTTATTTTTTAATTTAATAGTAATCCTCTCTTATAGGAAGAGTCAAACAACTTTGTTAGGTACAAATAGATACTTAATAGTTTAATATTGTATTGTATAATGGTATGAGCCATAAATTAACTATTAAGTAAAGAAGGCCACATGTCAAATTAGAAATAACTAGGAGAATAATGTCATAGAATCATATATGCAACCGTTAGGGAATATTGTCATATATAACCATCAAGGAATATAATCATATTATTATGCACTTTGTAACTCATGGAAGGTGAAGCACCACATGAGTGATATTGTCACTCATGGAAGGTGAACCACCTCATGGGTGATATTGTAACTCGTGTAAGGTGAACCATCACACTCTTGTATAAAGAGATATGTACCCCCATTATAAAAGGGATATATGAAATATTCTTGTAGAAGTCTTAGCTCATGGAGCTAGAGATCTTGTGGAGTGGCTTCCTTCCAATAAGGAGCATTGTATGGTGTTGCTCTACCTCAAGGGTATTATCAATCTCTATTTTATTGTGTGGATTATTATTGTAGAATTTATTTGTGGATGCATATTGTTATTTTTGCATATTGGTGAATGATTTATTGTTAATGAGAATAGAGGTTCATAACATTTGGTAACAAAGAAACAATTTGGGCAAAGTGTGGTTGTCTTTGTATAACTAGGGCACATTTTCCATAAAAATATCATATTTTGCAATGGCCATAATTTTTATTTTAGGGGTCATTTTTAGAATATTGTTCTTGGTTATCCTTGGTTGGATTCCTTGGGTACTATTAACATTAATGTGCAAAAGAAATTTATGAAGTTATGGTACTGCAAAAAGAAGATAACATTGCAAGATATCTCTTTGTCTAAGGTGCAAGAATCAAGGGAAAACTAGGAAGTTATGGTAGGGAAGAAAGTTGCAGAAGATCATGAAACAAAGTCTAAGAAGGAGGTAGTAACAGAGTTCAAGGAAGAAGCAAAATCAAAATCCAAGACCAAATTCAAAGATGGGAGCTTGAAAAAAAAATATTTTGAAAAGGTTGAACATCAGGATAAGGTTGGAGTATATTCCCATCCACACCACCATGAGAGACGACAATCATGGATACAAGGATTGAGTTAGTATAAAAATGAGGAACATACAAGGAATGAGGGGTGCCAAAACTTTAGATATGCTACCAAGGGTAAATGCAAGCAAGTATGGATGAAAAAAATAAAAATTTATGCTTCCAAAACATGGAACTGGTATCAACAAAGATCACCATCAATCATAGTTTTACTAGGATAGATGGATGGTCAAGATTGGTACTAGTACTCAACATGGATCATAAAATCATATTATTTAGTCTTTTCTAATGTTTTGAGGATGAAATTTTTTGTAAGGGAGATGGAATGTTAGGTATAAGGAAGACCAAATTTCAAATTAGAAAGGGGTAGGACAATAATATTATAGAATCATATATGTAAATGTTAGGGAATATAGTCATATGTAACTGTCAAGGAATATTATCATATTATTATGCACTATGTAACTCATGGAAGGTGAACCATCACACTCTTGTATAAAGAGAGATGTACCCCCATTGTAAAATGTCATATATGAAGTATTCTTGTAGAAGTCTTGGCTTGTGGAGCTAGATATCTTATGGAGTGGCTTCCTTCCAATAAGGAGCATTGTACGGTGTTGTCCTACCTCAAGGGTATTATCAATCTCTATTTTATTGTGTGGATTGTTACTATGCAATTTATTTGTGGATGCATGTTGTAGATTTTTACATATTGGGGAACAATTTATTGTTAAAGAAGAGAGGTTCATAACAAAAAACTAATTATGATAGTATAAATATAAAAGTAACCTCCAAAATCTCTATAGATATAGTAATAATTCCCTCAAATTCATAGTATATAAGACCAAAAAATAATATGCTTATTATACTCAAATTCAAAAAGTGTTCATAGACTGCATATTCAATCTATATAAGTAACATAATGTTAAATATCAACTCCAAGCTAATGTAAATTTACCCACAATTGACCTAATAAAAATCTAAAACCATGAAACCAATGTTATGGGAAGTATCTTAATCTATCAATCTTATCATCTATAATTTTGAAAAATATCTCTAGTATCTTAGTCAATTAATCCTATCATCTATAATTTGAGAAATATCTTAATAAAAGCATAACTTGGGACTAAGCAATTGAACATGTGCATTACTCATTTTTTAAATTAATTTCTTGCATATATCATATTTAGCTATAAATGTTAATTTCACATTCAGAGGAAGTAGGTGGCTTGGAGCATATAAGGAATGTCAAAAAGGATGAAGATAGTTCATATTAATATCAAAAAAATATAGCATTTAGCTACTTTTGAATTTCAATACTTTCTTCTCCTCAATTTATCTTGTAAAGAATGCAAAACAATCTATTGCAAAGAGAAAATATCCCAAATAGGTATATATCTCTTATCCAAGTATAGAATCACTAAGATATTGAAGCGTATGCAAGGACAAGGTAAGCTTGTGTGGATCTACCTCACATTCAATTTGTATTATAGTATATTTACATTAAATAATTTATTAAAATTTGAGGTAATTAAACTCTCTCAATTTGGGTACAGCTAGGCTCACCCAATCAATGATCTCAAATATATAATCAATATAATAATGTGGGATTCATAAGTGAGTTAAAATATTTCATCTTAATGGTATGTCTTAAAAATAAATCTAAAATTATTACCTTTAAAGAACAATCAATGAAGAGTATCCCTTACATTAATATGAATGATCTACTAATTTAGACTAAAAGAAGGTCTAAAAAATTACAAACCCAAATAAGTATAAGATGCTACATCCAATAATTTATTCTTTGAAATACTTATTGAAATATATAGTCATTTATTTTATCTGCAACTAATATTGTAATATTTAATTTAATATTGATAGTTGATCTATGTATTATTTAATGATACAATAATATATCAATAACAGGTAAACAGAGATAACTCATACAATTCTTCATATTTATATAAGATAAACTAACAAATTTAAATTAAGATAACAAAGTAGTAAATTAACAATAAATGTTGTAATCCATCCTAATTAAACCATAAATGAAATGGAATATTCAAGAATATACTATAGTAAAATTATCCATAAAATATCAACAAGCTAGGGCTAATCTTAATGCACTAAAAATAATTACTTGACACCTGGGGCATCAAGGACCATATCATTTAGAAAATAAATAAGCTCATTCCTACACTATCCAACTTGCAACTTCACCACAATAAATAAGAATAGATGACACTTGGGACTTTTGTAGAGGGTTTGAATTGCCTTGGAATCTAGTCCTCGAACAACAATCTAATATTAATGGACTAAAAATAATTACTTGACACCTTGGGCATCAAGGACCATATCATTTAGAAAATGAAGAATCTCATTCCTACACTATCCAGCTTGCAACTTCACCACAATAAATAAGAAGAGATGAAACTTGGGATTTTTGTAGAGGGTTTGAATTGCCTTGGAATATAGTCCTAGAACAACAATCGGTGATATTTAGCTATAAATTTTGATAGAGAATATTGTCCTCCATGGAAGGTAACAAACTAGCGATCGATGACTTTGGTTGTACCTATAAGCATGAAAAAAAGAATTGTTAAGAAGTGAATGTTTGTTTTTGATAGCTAAATGAATGATGAATATATGATGATAAAATAAGGAAGTAAAAGGGGTCTTTATAGTAGATAACTTTCGCTTTGAAGCTAACAATTAATTTTCTCCTTTTAGGGTCATAAAATCATAACCATTGATCCAAATAACACATTGTTTAAACCCTAGATGTAAAAAAATTATAGCATCACAATGATGCGTTAAAAACTTTAAAATTAATTAAGTGATAAAGCTCCCCACTTAATGTGGTGGTCTTGGTACTAGAAAATTTTAGAATGCTTTCTTTGGGGGATGCATATCAAAATGTCCCTTAATCATGACTCTATCCTTAATTTTAGATTTTAGAAAAGTTAGAAGGTATAAAACATCATGAAATATGGTGTAGAAGTGACAATTAGGTGAATTTAGGGAACCAAAACCATTGGCCAATATGGCTCACTATCATTCTACCCAAGGACTAATAATTATTCCACCCTTATCTTATAAATAGAAGGACATGACTCTCCACCACTTGCAAAGTTAGTTGTTAATGCTCTTTTTACAAATACATATTAGCCCTCCTTAAGGACTGCAAAGGATAGCCAATCATGAGTTCTTAGATAAAACAAGAAAATAAAAAGAGAAATATGCAATAGTCAAAGCAACAAACATGAAAATTCTATGCTACAGAACAAAAATAAAAATTTTGTAATTTTTTATTCTACTATCTATGCAAAAATACAAAAATAATCAATTAAACAACAAAAATAAATGCAAAAACATAGCCAAAAATGTGAGTAGAGGAAAACATACTTGTACATGCCTCTATAAATAATGGTTGGAATAAAGTGTTTTTTACTTTCCCTCTATGTTTCGAAGATGAATTTACCTATAATATACCCAAAGTGCTAAAAAAATTCTAGTTGAGTGTAAAATGAGCAAAAATAGAGTACATAGATGAGTCCAGAGCATGCCAAAACCTCTAGAAGCACTATCACTTTGCATTTTCTACAAAATGTGTCAAAGATATTATGCAGAAAAATCATTTTTGTAGTAAAATAAATTATTGCACTCGATGCCCCATGTTCAATATTATATATATAATATTTTACTTTCATTACAAAAATTCTTTTGTCCATGTGTATGAATTTAATTTGATGTATTGCATGTTTTGCATTCATTTTATTCATTGTATGCATATGATTTATGCAACATTCGATGACATGCCCATACTTTCTTGACATATACTTAAGACTTATGTAGCACATGGTGATATGTCAATATATTTAGGCTACATACTCAATATTTATGTGGCACATATAATGTGTCATTGTAGGATTTCCATGTATGATTTGAGTAGCATTCAATGTCATGCAACAAAAATATAGCATGTATAATTTGTGTAGCATTCATTGATATGCTCTATAAAAATTTAATTAATATAGAGCACAAAATATTTGGGTAGCAGTCAAAGACTTGCTTATCAAATATTGTATCCCTCTAGGATTGGCCATGCATTATGTGGTATGATGCTCATGCTTGCCATTGAATTAGGCAGGTTGTATGTAATATTTGATAAGTTCCAAGTATGAACAAACACATAGATCATTGCAATAGGGTAGACTAGGATAAACCAACCTACACCATATATAGACATAAGTATTTTACCTTTATCTTAAAATAAACTACTAGAAAAGCATAATTGGACACTATGGTAGTCAATCATGTCTATACACTATTATGGATTGGCCCAAGGGATGCCAACCTATGCTAGGAATGGTACACAAGTATATATCTCCAAATCCAACTCACACACTATTATTTATGATGGACACATTGCTTGGTAAGGCACGCCTACAACTGTAAGAGGAAAATGAAAAAAAATATTAAAAGTAGGCTATATACATGTTGTAACTTTTCCTAGGAGAGGGAAATATTGTGGAATGGAAAGACATTGTGATTTCATTATAATGAAGTTCACCACTATAAAATTGAGTCAAGTGTGTTATTTAACAAGGCATGCTTGTCATTATAATAGGACACCAATATCATAGAAGTGAACAAATATGGGCTAGATACATGTCATATCTTACCCTAAGGGAGGGAGATACCATGGAAGGGAAAGTCACCATACCCCTATTATGATTAGGTTCGCCATGGTGGTATCTAGTCAAGTGCATTGTTCAACAAGGCACACTCACCACCATGATGGGATACCAATATGATTTATTGTTTGGAAAGTTTTTGTGTTGTTTTTGTTACATGAAAATATAAAGGAATGTTTCCTTAGAGTTCCAACCATATACCTTATAAAAATATGGCATGGGTTGAACTAAGGTAGTAGCTTTATGAAACTTAAAATGGGGTATTGACATAAGGAAGACTTTAAAGAGTGAAGCCATGATGAAGAAAAGAAAACATAGCACAAAAAAGTAAAAAAAAATAAATGTTAGTGAAAATAGATGAAAAACATCAAACAACAAGAAGGTAAAGCAACAAAAATAAACCAAACATGACATAATTAAAGTTGAATAATCAGAATAACTGGATCATTGCTTTAAGATGCGGTTATGGTTAGGCAAGAAAGAACTACTTAATATGCAAAACAAAAAGCCAAAATAGACAAGAATGAGGAAATACCTAGACTATTGGGATTGTTGCCTTAAGGGGTGATCATGGTCATAAGAAGAAGAGACACTACACAACACATGGACATGTGCCAATTGAAGAATTTATAGGAATAACACTTACAAGTAGATAGTCAAAGTGGTCAAAGTGAATAACAAGACACCAAAGTCAATAGGCAAATCAAAAAACACAAATATTGAATAAATAGGTCAAAATGGGCTACACATAAAAGCATTTGATGTGCATGAAATTGGTGGATTCATCCAAAATCAACTCTATCCATTATTTACAATTTCATTACCCTAGACCCAAATAACTCTTTGAAAATATATAAACTAAGCCATTTATATGTAAACTTGACCTTGCACTTCTTAAAATTATTTTTGAGCTTGAGGATAAGGCCCCCAAATTTGAAATCATGATGATATAATTTCTTACTATATTGATTTGCAACATGACTCTTATAGGCTCTATTATGCACAAGAGTGCATAGATACCTCTCATCAATAGTAGTAAGTTCAGCAAGATGAACCTCTACATACTCCTAATGATACTCATAATGACTAAATTTTTTTTCAAAGAAACACAAAGAAACCAAATCACTTTTCAAGCAATAAAACAACCTCAATACCATAGACCAAAGAAAAAGGGTTGCCTCTATAGATATATGAATACTAGTGCAATACACCCATAACTTTCTTTGATTCTTTAACTATATTTTTTAAAATATTCACTAGAATTTTATTGTTGGATTCAACTTGTCCATTCCCTTGTGGATAATAATGCATAGAAAATGGTGTTGAATCCATAATTGAGAAGTTAACTCTTGCATTTAATTATTTTTCAATGGAGTATTATTATAAAAATAACAATAGATAGGACACTAAAGTGACGCACAATCTGAGTAAAAATAAATTTGGACACCATGAGAGCTATTTGCTTTGTCAATGGCATAACTTCCACCCATTTTATAAAATATTTTGTGGTTGTGATGGTAAAATTATGTCCAACAAAGGACATAGGAGAAATAGATCCAACAAGGTCAAGTTCCCAAGTGGAGAAAGATCAAGGAGTCTCAATGGGATAAAAAACCTAGGCAGGGGTATGAATTTAATATTTATAGAACTAACACTTATCGTAAAATTTGACATACTTATTATCATCAACCTCCATTATTGGCCAATAGTAATCCATTCTTCGATTTTTACAGGTTGTGGACTAACCACTAAAGTTCCCTCCATAGTCACCACTATGAACATAAAAAAGAACTTTGGGTACCTTAGCCTCTATGAGGCAACATAAGAGAACACCATCAAGATTATGGTAGTATAGGACTGTATTGAGGACAAGATAAATATATTTCCTCTTATGAATATGAGCTCATTGCTTAGAATTAGCCATAGGTGGGTAGGATTGATCATTGAGAAAATGTAAAATATTGTCATACCAAGGATCATCAAAAGGGATTTGGTAGTCAAGAGCATTGATATCAATTGTATGCACATCCTTTGGGCCATAAATGGCAAAAACTATAGTTTCATCATGAATTTTGACCATAAAATTAGTTTTGAAAATGTTTTCATGTCATACAAATTTACTAGCTAGGGAGTCAACCTCAATATTTTGCCCTTAGGGTAATGCCTAATGGATGAGGAATAAAAAGCATTGATCAAATTAGTAATCAATTAGTGGTAAGCGATCAAATGGGGGGTTATGATAGCATATTCACCAATTATATAACAAACCATGATTTGAGAGTCACCTAACACTTTGATGTGTTTATTATTCATATGTTGGGTAGTTAGGAGACCTAAAATTAAAGCCTCATATTCTACAACATTATTCGTAATACTAGAAAAGTTCAAGTGGAAGGCCATAAGAACAACTAGGCCATGGGGACTTGAGAAAGATACCAGCTCTCACCCCCAACTCATTCCATGCTCTATAAAATTCAAGGATCGAAGTGTCAGGGTGGAGGCCTTTGTTAGATTTTTAGGAAGAGGAAGATGTGTCAACTTTGGATTTAGCCTTTGTCTCATGATGTGTCTCGATAACCTCAAAAGACTTAAAAAGAGTTTTTTCTTGGTTAATAATCTCATAGGGAGCAAATTCTTGAATAAGACTAGAGGTAATAAAGGAAGGAAATATGACAAAGTCATGAGGAGCATAAGATATGACCATTATGTCCTCATCATGCAATACCTCATTTAGGGACTATTGTACATGGTTATGAGTTACCACCAATTTATCAACAATTACTTGAGATTTAACAAAATTTTGTATAGCAATACAAAGATCAAACTCTTGCATCATAATGATCCAGATATCTCAAGGAGTTAGTTTTCATGACCACATAGGTAGTTTGATACAACATATAATGTCTTAATTTCTTGTATGCAAAGTATATAATTAGGAAATATTTTCCACGGGATTCTATATAGTTTCTACTAGAAGAATTATATGAATAATATAGTACATGCCATAATCATTATTGTTATCATATTATTAAGTGAGGATAGATTGCAAGGAAACCTAAGTATCTAAGGTGTACAATACAAGTGACTTATCTAGGTTGGGTGGGCAAATAGTTGGAGGCTATAAAATAAATTTTGAATTATAAAAACTCTTTGTTACAACTTTCATCCCATTTAAAATCAACATCTTTCTTAAGCAATTGATTCAATGGATAAGATTTAAAAGCTAACTTAGGGATAAATTGCCTAATGGCTCTAAGCTTCCCCAAGAAAGTTTTGGCATATTTAATATTTTTTGGGGGGGGCATAATCTCAATGGCTTTGATATTTTCTTGATCGACATCTATGCCCCTATGGGACACCATAAATCCTAGTAATCTACCACTAATAACACCAAATATTCACTTATTAGGATTAAGCCTAACCTTATAGTGACATAATGGCTCAAATATGACATAAAGATCAATTGGGTGATCAGCCCTCTTCCTAGACTTACCAAAGAGGTCATATAAATAATATTTTATTGTCTCTCCCATTAGGTCATGGAAGACTATTGTCATATCATGTTGATATGTAGCATTGACACTTCTCAACCCAAAAGCATGAGAATATAACATAATATTTTCCAAGGTGTAGTAAAATTTGTTTTTGTTTGATCTTGAGGGAAAATCCAAATTTGGTTATACTTTTAATAGACATCTATAAGGGACAACATTTCATACCCTATGGTAGTCTATAATGAAATCTATAGAGGGGAAATAAAAGTTATCCTTAGGACAAGCTAGGTTGATTTTTCTAAAATCACAACAAATTTGGACAATGTTCTTTTATTTATTTTTCATAGGTACAATATTAGACACCCATCTTGAATAGTCAATAGGTCTAATAAAATTGGCATCTAACAACATTTAGATTTCAATTTTGCATAGGTGTTAAATTATGGGAGAGAATATCCCTTGCTTTTATCAAATAGGAGTGACATCCTCATAAGTAACAATGTCATCGATAATCAAATCATCATACATTCTAGGCATGTTAAAAATTTCCCAAGCATAGATATTTTTTTACTTCTTAAGTAAGGCAATAAATGTGGATTTCTCTTTTGCAGATAGGCCTACCCTTATTTTGAAAATTCATGGTTACTCAAGAGTATCTATGTTAACATTTATGGTAGGTTTGAAATTCATGGCATTACCTTCTTCAAAATGGTCTAGAGAATGGGGAAATTTTTGTAGTCCAAAATTAATTTCAACGTGGCAAACATAGTCAAACCATTTATGCCTTCCCAATTTATGATTATGTACTTGAAGAAACCCTCTTTTGTGACATTTTTAGGGAATACTTTCCTCTCTAGCATATAGAAACTCTAGGATAGTTTCATAATTGGCCAATGATAGGAGAAAGAGTGCATTATCAATAATTTGAGCTAATGATTCTTCTGCATGTCTCTTGCCTCTAATTCTAGAGAATATATGAGCATTTGGCTGGGTATTGATAAATATAGGAATGTGTTTACTAGGATATGATCTTATTTTATTATGAATTTTTATCAAAGCCTAAATGACAACCATGGTTTTTAGTTCAATAGAAAACTCGACTTCAATTAGATGTCTTGTCAAACAAGGAGTAAGATCAATAAAATCATTTAGCCACTTGTTAGATAGTTTATTTGATTAGAAAGATGTTTCTAGGTCTAGAAAAAGGATATCAAGAACATCAGTGAACACCTAGGCATTTTATATTTTTATAAAATATCCAAGAATTAGGATCATCACGTTTTGAGACAGTCATGGTTGCTAATAAATACCCTAAAAAATTTCAAACAATTTGGGCATTATTGGGGTTTTATAGGTCAATTAGTCCTCAAGGATTGGAAAAACAACAAGAATAGGCCCAAAAATAGGTAAAATATTAATACTGATCAATATGGTTGCTTTAAGTAGTAGTCCTACTATTACTAGAGAATTTTAATAAACTATGAGCCAACAATGGAGTCTGGTCTAGGATAGGTTAAAATATTACAAGAATTAATGTTTCTAGAAATAGATTAGTCAACATGACCATTTTGAAACTAATATATTTTAGCCTTTGTTAAATGCTTAGGTAAGGGAATAACTCTTGTCTCATGTAGCCTATGCAATGGTTTTAAAGTAGAGATAATAAAAACATTAGTTATTCTATACATATCTACCCTAGCTTTGTATTGATTACATTCAATATTATTAAGCATACAATAGGCAAATAAATTATTTTTATCTATTGCATAAAATTTATATCAAATTGATTATCATCATCTAAAATAAGAACTTCCATTAAACCTACTTGATACTACCTCACACCCACCTCAGAAATAGAAGTAGAAGGAGCATTCTTAGTTTCAATGTTAAAGGATAAATTAAAATGAATGTCTACATCACTATTAGTTTCCTCCTCCCATGTTGTCATTATCTATAATGGTTATTTATTTCATTTTGGCAGCATCCTCATGGGATTTGTGTAATTTGGATAACCTTTGGTAAATTAAAATAGGATATTCTCTTTTTTTAGGCTTTAAAAATGGTGTCAATTTGTCAAATACCTCTTGAGGAAGGGAAATAATAACATCCATGTCAGGTTGATCATATTTAGATTTGTACCTATCTTGAGGGCATATCAAACAAAATTTAGGATACCCCTTGTATAACTTCCTTCTTGAAGTCCATTGAGGATTATGTTCATAGATTGGAAACTTTGGTGTTTCATCCATAGAAAGAATAAAACAACTATTATGGCTTGGAGGAAGAGGTCTCCAAGGATATAAGTCTCCTTTTATGGTGAAAAATTTGTCATCATATGTATACTTAACCACTTGAAAAGTAGAGGAAGCTATGGATCTCATCTTAGTAGTCTAGGGTCTACCTAATAGCATGTTATATTTGGTTTAAAAATAAAAAACCATAAACTTCACTCTTACTTCCTTAGGCCCAACTAAAATTTACAACCAAATGCACATCAACAACTTCTAGTAAAAAGGATATATTTGGGGATATTTAGTTTATCTATGAAGGTCAATGACATAATAAATGTACCACTCCATTAATTACAACCCTATGGACCAACCCGATATTATAAAAAATGTTATAATTAGTGGTAAGTCATATACCCTTTTATTTTGAAAGATCATCGTCATTGGTTTTGAGAGAGGGATCCAAAGATGAGGTGGATGAGGAGAATATGGGGGTTGATTAGGATGAGGAATGAAGAAGGGTTGGATTGGAAAGAATTGAAAGGGTGGGGTGGATGCTCCTTGGTGACTTAATTTTAATGTGAGATGCATAAGTTGGTTGGAAATTTATTTCAGATCTCTTAGGATGGGCAATATAGGTAGGCAAGGTCAAGTGGGGTGATGAGGGTCGAGTTGGGTAGGCTAAGGAAATGAGGAAATGAAAGGTGGATGAATAAGAGATGTTGTGCAATAATGTGGTTGGGGATGGCCTACAGGAAGAGCAAGATTGAAAGGATGAGGTGAGTGGTAATATTGTGGGGGTTGATGTGCATGAAGGGGATGGTGTAAGAAGTGAGAAGATGAGAGGATAGGGGAAAAGGCAATGATGGAAGAAGAGGTGGAAGTAATAAGGTTACGATAATAGGTGGATATGGAAGAATATTTGGGAGAGACTTGGTTGATTGAGACAAGGAGGATTATGGGGATCTTTGAGGGGCTAGGATTAGAGTGGGCAATGATATGGATCCTTCAATTGGTTGAGGGGGAATGATATCAATTATTTATAACTAGATGAGTTCAATAGGTGGCTCAAAGACTACCACACTTGAACTGGGGCTAAGATTAATGGAATATGTGGAAGGAGAAGATGTATGAGGATAGGTTTGCTCTTGATGAAGGGGTTCAATTGTATGGGCTGGGATGTGAAGTAGGGATAAGGATGGTCATGGTGATTCAAGTGGTGAAAAGAGCTAGTGTAAAGGGTGTGCAAGGCATCAGTGTCAATGGGCATAATGCAAGGGTTCATAGGGGACAAAGGTATGTTAGTACCAAGAGATTTGAGAATGATGGTGTAGTACATCATACCTAGATCATATTTGATATGTTGCCCCTTAGGTGGGTATGGAGTGTGATGAAGGGGTTTGTTGGACAAGTTACTATGGTAGACTTGTGACGCATATCCTTAATGAGTCAAAGGAGTTGTTAGGGTAAGGGAGATTTTACCATAATGGTCCATGGAGGCTTGGACTTGAGCTTGGGCTTGGGTTTGGCTATGAATCAAGACCATGGGCTAGTGGAAACAAAATGGGATGTGGCAATGATAGGATTTTGAAGTGGGAGTGAATGGGTCATGTTGAGTGGTATTTTCACCCAGTTGTGAAAGTACACTCTCCTTTAGGATTTGGGTTCCAAATCCCCTCTTGCAAAGAAGTCAAACAAACAACTTCTCCAAGGTCTCCGTTGTATTAGCATTTGCAACTATGTATTGGTAATCTCAAATGAAGATAATCAATTTAAATGCTTGGAACACCTTAGTGATTGCAAGTAACTGTAAACAAGGGGCAATGTTGTTTTATTTCACCATGAAACTTTAGTGATTGTTCATTGATTTTTTTGGATTTTGTAATTTTTAAATGTTTATTTTAAATAAGTTAAACTTTCTGAAGAAAATAAAATGCAGAGAATGAAAATGCAATGCAGAAAACAAATTGAAAATAAAAATGCACTCAGTATGATGCTATCCTGTTCCGACAAAACCGAAGATGTGAGGTCTCCATGCATGCAACCTAACCTATTGGACTTGCAAAACATGCACAATCCCCATAGACTAAGTGTTGGTTCCTAGGGTACGAAATAACATTTCAGATTTCAAATATTCGCCTAATGTAACCCAAAAAAATGGCATTTAACATTATCTATAAATTCTAAATCTGAAAAATGGAAAGAATAAACATTAAATCCATAGCATGCAAAGAATATCTCCTTCTTTCTTGCCCACAAGATGCAAATTTCTGAACACTTCTGCATTAAAAATATGTCATTTTACAATAGCAGAATCTCTGGTTTTTCCAAACCAGTATGTGGAAGAGAAACAACTCAAACAGGTCCAGAATGGCCTCCTCGCCTTCAGCTCTGCAACTCTACTTGCAGCGGTTTTTGACCCCCTCTGGCCTCTTTGAATGGCATATTTAAACTTCTGAACAAATTGCTTCTCCTTCCATGATGGTTCGTTTCATTTTTTGATGGCTGCTCGTTTCACCTTCCCTGACTGCGTGTGCTTTGGTTTCCATTTTGTGGCCCTTCGCTGCGTTTTCTCCTCATTGGCTTGCGTCCGTTTCCCTCCGTGTGTAACGACCATCTTAAATGATCATGTAACGCTTTGTCTTATTCATTAGATTTTGTCCTTATGTCCACGTCACTATGCAGGTCCGTTACCTTGGCGAAACTGGAACATGTCACGATATCGTGACACTTTTTTCCTCTTCTCCTTTTGAATCGTGAAAATGTAACATGTCGCGATATCGTGACACTTTCGGCCCCTTTCATCTTTTGTTTCTTTTGAATCGTGATAATGCAACATGTCACGATATCACGACACTTTTTCTCTTTTGCCTTCTCTATGCTTTGAATCGCAAAAATGCAACATGTCGCGATATCGCGACACTTTTTCTTTTGTTTGTACATTCACAAAAATGCAACATGTCACGATATCGTGACACTTTTCTTTCTTGTCTTTCTTGTCTTTGAATCGGAAAATGCAACATGTCGCGATATCGTGACACTTTTCTTTTCTTGTTCTTTCTTGTCTTGTACGATCGTGAAAATGCAACATGTCGCGATATCGCGACACTTTTTTTTTTAGCTCTCTCTTTTTGTTTTGCATCATGAAAAAATGTGATATTGACATTTTTCCTTTGGTAAAAGCAACATGTCGCGATATCGCGACACTTTTTTTCTCTTTCTTTGTTTGATCGTGAAAATGCAACATGTCACGATATCGCGACACTTTTTCTTTTTGCCGAGATGGTGCAACATGTCGCGATATCGCGACACTTTTCTTTTGCTCTTTTTTGGTCGATGGTGCAACATGTCGCGATATCGCGACACTTTTTCTCTTTGCCGCGATGGTGCAACATGTCGCGATATCGCGACACTTTTTCTTTTTGCGCGATGGTGCAACATGTCGCGATATCGCGACACTTTTTCTTTTTGGCCGTGATGGTGCAACATGTCGCGATATCGTGACACTTTTTCATTTTGGCCGCGATGGTGCAACATGTCGCGATATCGCGACACTTTTTCTTTTTTGCCGCGATGGTGCAACATGTCGCGATATCGCGACACTTTTTCTCTTTGTGGTATTTTGCTTTTTTCCTTGATCTTTAGCCTATGGGCCACTTCGGTCTTCTTGGAACACATGCAAAAAATGTGGGTCCCCAATTTTGGGGTACGTTGTGGATCAGCCACAACAAATGGCGACTCTGCTGGGAAATGCTCCTGAGCATTTCGGTGAGAACTCAACCTAAAAACACACAGACTCAAATACAAGCGTCAGAAAATATCCCAAGAATGAAACTAGATGAGAAATACATGAAGCATTAGAATTATTAAGCATCAGCTCGGTGTGTGCAATGTGCTTCATTCCCTACCGTTTGAAACTTGATCAACATTCCATTGTCAGTTTCACTTATGATTCGTATGCAAGGCTATGAATGATTTGTGCAGGATTTGATGTATGATGAAGATGCTAGAGATATAACAACCTGCTTTGCAAAGGCTCAAACCTTCTAGTATCATGAACAAACATATCAAAACTGTCAAACCCTCTTAGGACCAAATATATGTATACTTGAATTAATTTATTAGATCCCAAAGTTGGTTATGTGTCACTACCATCTTGAACCCATGTGCAAGTGTAAGTGAAATCAGAGCTTTGGGGAATAGGATTCCCAACCTAAGCGAGATGGGAATTTAACCCTATCCTTACTACTCTGATCCGGAGTTCATTACCTCATCTTGAACAAAATGATTTAACCTGTTATGGATGAAACTGTCAAGCTAGCCTATCCGTTTGAGCAATCAGTGGTCTTGCTTTTAGACAAGACATGTTGCCACGCATGAGCATACTCCACTGCCATCCAGGCGTCTATAGCCCCGATGGAGATTAACCCCATAATCCATGATTTGGCTCTACTTTTGATTTCTTGGACCTTGGGGATGACTACCCATCCTTGCAAGGGACATGTAGTACGATCCTTCCAATCCAATATTAATAAAGAAATGAAAAATATTTACTTTGGAATTTCAAATTCTTGAATGGGCAAAATAGAAGCTTTGGGGAATCGGATTCTCAACCTAAGCGAGATGAGAATTAGACCCTATCCTTACTACTCCATGAAGGTCAAATCAGAGCTTTGGGGAATTGGATCCTCAACCTAAGTTCGATGAGGATTTAACCCTATCCTTACTACTCTGATTTTAGGCTTTAAGCATTATGGGAGTGGTAAAAACCATTGTTTTAAGGATTATGTTGCATGATGGGACAGACACGAAATATTCCTTTCGCCTCACCTTTTCTTCCAAGTATGGTTTTGACCATTTTGCTCAAGATTCTCTTTAATATGCGTAGAACGTGCTTGGTTCAAGATAGTTCGGGCATCAGTTCCCAACCTTAGGATCCTTTTAATATATGTTATGTAATAACCCTAAGAGGATTCGACACCTTTTCAATGATTGTACATGAAATGAAGATGCAACTGAGATGAAATGTATATGCAATGCGGAATGTAATATGAGATATGAATGCATTGCTCCTTTTGAAATGCGGATGGAGTATATATATCACCTACTTTACCATAATATGAAAAACTGACAACTTCATGCATCACAAGTTCCAAACGATATTCTTTAATGTGTTTGCAATATTCGTGGAGCTTTCTGCAATACAATTCCGATGTTTCATATTCTCCTAGTCTTAGTCAACATTCATAAGGACCAACACACAAAACTTAAAACCAAAATGAGATCCATTCCGAAACCAAAACACGAAAACCAAAAGTATATACAAATGTACAAGGAAAGTTTGGATTATCATTTTCCGGGATCCCAAACCTGATTAGAATTCTTCAAAAGATATATGACGTGATACGCATACCAAGTTTTGCAGGAATCCAACAAAAACAAGATCAAACCAAACAAAGAAACAAACCTCCACTTGCCCCTCTCACCATACCAATTTGATTTAATTTCATTAATAATCTTATGGTGGAGCTTCAAGTTTTCAAATTGATTAGACAATGATTGATATTCAATTCCTTTATGTCTATTCTTTAAGGTGCAAATTTCATAATTCCATTCATGATTTAGAACTAGGCTTTCTTTATTCAAAATGAAATTTTGTAAGCAAGAGCCTATTTCTAAAAATTTCAAAGCTAATTCATTTTCCATGTTCTTAGACCAATCAAAATTGTGCAACAATTTACAAGTATCTAGGATATTTACTAAATGGGGATCATTAAGAATTTTTATCCTAGATTCAAGAATTAATTGTTGATGAATTTGATTTAGCAATTTAAGTGCATCAAGCTCCTTTTCATTCATTAAAGTAATGTTATCAAAGGTGTGGTTAGAAATTAATCCTTGTTCTTCATTCACCTTCAATGGCATTTCATCATAAATATCATTTGAATTATACAAATCTTCACCAAAATCTTGGATGTTTGGACACAAAGGTTTAGATTTTACCTTTTTCACATTTTCATTTACCAAGATTTGGTGAGGATTTGCAATTTCCTCTTTTACCTCATGGTCTTCGTATTCTTCATTGATTACTTGTTCATCAAACATACCAAAATTGGGCACCCAATTAAAAACATGCCCATCCTTTTCAACCCTCAAATATTCTTGGTCAAGGTGTATGTCAAGTAACTCATCTTCATGATCAATCACTTTCGTTGCTTCCAATAGATCAACCACTTTGTCATTTAATTCCAATTCTTTGTTCACTATCCATGGTATCTCTTCCAAAACATCCTCAAATTGTACAGGAGTTGTACTATCTTCCTTTGAGTAGGCGATTATGTTGTCCTGTATATCAATTGGCACACAAGTTTCATTAGCAGTTTTGGAGTGAGTGTAGTCTTCCCACTTCTTCCACGAATCATAGTAGTCATCCTCCAAGTTCAAGTTGTGACGTTCAACTACTTCTTCAACATCTTCCAATTCATCAATGTGCTTCTCATCTAATTCATCTTCACCTTCCTTAGATGGTTCAATTATTTCCAAAAGTGGGTCATTTTTTGAATTCCAATTTATAAGGCTATCATCGTCCAAATTAGTAACCCATGATTCGATTTTATCACAATTTGGAGGGTGAAGAATTTTTTGATCATTAATTCCAAGCTTCTCATCGAGAGTGTCTTCCAAGAACAAGTGGTGAAATTCTATCATATCTTCAAATTCATTTATTGATTTTCTTACAATTTCACTTTCAACCACTTTTCTCACCCAATATTTCATCCTCTTCTTCCTCATTCTCACTCTCTTGACGATATAGAGTTTCCACCACCAAAATGTTGTCCTCTCCTTGTTGATGTTGGGGTGGACCCTCATTTGGCACAAGTTCCAAATCATCCACTTGAGCTTGGAGACAATGGGTATATCTAGCAATTTCGGGACAATTCCTTTCATTATGCCCCTTTGTATTATGCAATCTACACCCCTTTTCCCATGCAAAATCAGAAATATTAAGAATGGAACTAGAGTGACTTGGTCCTGCAGAAGTATCTATCTGATTAGCAATAGGGGAAGGCACACCCCCATTGTTTGGCTTCGTATTCCACTTGTCTCCCTCTATTGTTGAAATTTTGATTTGGGTGAGGGGCATGGGATTCATACTTCTATTTTTGAACCAAATCATTACTCAATTTGTGAATCATCTTTTTGAGTTCTTCAACCTCTGAATAAATCTCTTTTGGTTGAGCTATGTTATTGCTAGTTCCAATAGGATTTGAGTAATTGGTGAGATCTTGACTTAACATTTGAGTTGGATTTTGAGCCACTTGATTTGCATAGGGATTCACACTTTGAATCGAAATTGGATTGGGGAAAGGAACTATAGCCTGAGAATTAACCGGACTGGCTCCTTGCATAGTCTGTTGACTATTTTGCAAAAATGAAGGAATGGGGGGAATGGATGTGATCGGTTGAATTGGAATGGGTGCGTAAGCGGGTGTTGATGAATATGGTTGTTGATAAGGCAAAGCATTTATGCCTGATATTTGTGGTGCCATGATCTGATTCATCATAGGAGCTTGACCATATGGACCATATTGTCCTACCATAGGCATCTGGGAAAACCCATAACCCTGTGGTGTCATTTGTTGTTCAATGGTCATAGCTTCATTGTAGGCTAGAGCAAGCGTGGTAACTTGAGGATTTCGCCTTGCAAACATTGCCGTCATAGGATCCAATGCCCCAAAATATATTTGCAAAGCTACTGTGGGATCAATGGCAAAATGTCGAATTGCTCTATTATAGCACTTCTGAAATCTCTGATTAAAAGTTCGGATTGGCTCACCCTGGCCTCTTTTGCATGTAATGAACTGATTATAGATGATTGTGGGATCTAATGGTGACCTGAATTGGTTGACAAAAGCATTCTCCATTTGCGTCCATGACGTAATGGAACCAGTAGGTAAGCAAATATACCATTCGTAAGCCACTTGGTCTAGGCTCATGGGGAAGAGTCTACAAGCCACATCTTCATGTTGAACGTGCAATCTTATCAAAACATCCCTATAGGCCTGAATATGTTCTTCTGCGGTCCTTGGGCCATCCGGTTTGTATTTGGGCAAAAATATCTCTATATTCCTAGGGATCTCATGAATATCCCCTACAATATTCAAAGGAATGTTATGGGCTCCGTACCAAGGAGGTGGTGGAGGTTGGGCCATTTGATTCAAAATCGATGATGATAACCCTACAAGAACCTTGACAAAACTCTCAGTACCTCCAAGAAAACCTGCGAGACAAAGAAAATCTTGTAATTAGTGAAATTCATAGAATAACTTCCAAAATCAATCCGTTAGTCATGACAGAAGGAACCTTGACAAAGCAATATTCTAAAACAATGCATAATCAAAACACCTTATTCCAAACATCTTATTCCTGTATGAACAATCAAAAAGCGTTAGGACAATGAAATAAACCAATTCGGCCCTCCTTCTAGCGCCAATCTGTTGAGTGGTATTTTCACCCAATTGTGAAAGTACAACTCTCCTTTAGGATTTGGGTTCCAAATCCCCTCTTGCAAAGAAGTTAAACAAACAACTTCTCCAAGGTCTCCGCTGTATTAGCATTTGCAACTGTGTATTAGTAATCTCAAATGAAGATAATCAATTTAAATGCTTGGAACACCTTAGTGATTGCAAGTAACTGTAAACAAGGGGCAATGTTGGTTTATTTCACCATGAAACTTTAGTGATTGTTCATTGATTTTTTTGGATTTTGTAATTTTTAAATGTTTATTTTAAATAAGTTAAACTTTCTGAAGAAAATAAAATGCAGAGAATGAAAATGCAATGCAGAAAACAAACTGAAAATAAAAATGCACTCAGTATGATGCTATCCTGTTCCGACAAAACCGAAGATGTGAGGTCTCCATGCATGCAACCTAACCTATTGGACTTGCAAAACATGCACAATCCCCATAGACTAAGTGCTGGTTCCTAGGGTACGAAATAACATTTCAGATTTCAAATATTCACCTAATGTAACCCAAAAAAAATGGCATTTAACATTATCTATAAATTCGAAATCTAAAAATGGAAAGAATAAACATTAAATCCATAGCATGCAAAGAATATCTCCTTCTTTCTTGCCCACAAGATGCAAATTTTTGAACACTTCTGCATTAAAAATATGTCATTTTACAATAGCAGAATCTCTGGTTTTTCCAAACCAATCTGTGGAAGAGAAACAACTCAAACAAGTCCAGAATGGCTTCCTCGCCTTCAGCTCTGCAACTCTGCTTGCAGTCGTTTCCGACCCCCTCTAGCCTCTTTGAATGGCGTATTTAAACTTCTGAACAAATTGTTTCTCCTTCCATGATGGTTCGTTTCATTTTCCGATGGCTGCTCGTTTCACCTTCCCTGACTACGTGTGCTTTGGTTTCCATTTTGTGGCCCTTCGCTGCGTTTCTCCACATGGGCTTGCATCCGTTTCCCTCCGTGTGTAACGACCATCTTAAATGATCATGTAACGCTTTGTCTTATTCATTAGATTTTGTCCTTATGTCCACGTCACTATGCAGGTCCGTTACCTTGGCGAAACTGGAACATGTCGCGATATCGCGACACTTCTTGTTCCTCAACTTGGCTACCCCTTTTGAATCGCGAAAATGTAACATGTCGCGATATCGCGACACTTTCGGCCCCTTCCGCATTTTGCTTTTGAATCATGAAAATGCAACATGTCGCGATATCGCGACACTTTTTCTCTTTTGCCTCTCTCTATGCTTTGAATCGCGAAAACGCAACATGTCGCGATATCGCGATACTTTTTCTCTTGGAGAAATGCAACATGTCACGATATCGTGACACTTTTCTTTTCTTGTTCTTTCTTGTCTTGTACGGTCATGAAAATGCAACATGTCGCGATATCGCGACACTTTTCTTTTCTTGTTCTTTCTTGTCTTGTACGGTGAAAATGCAACATGTCGCGATATCGCGACACTTTTCTTTCTAGCTCTCTCTCTTTGCTTTGAATCATGAAAACGCAACATGTCGCGATATCGCGACATTTTTCTTTGTAAAAAGCAACATGTCGCGATATCGCGACACTTTTTTTCTTTCTTTCTTGAATCGTGAAAATGCAACATGTCGCGATATCGCGACACCTTTTCTTCTTTGGCCGCGATGGTGCAACATGTCACGATATCATGACACTTTTCTTTTTGGCGCGATGGTGCAACATGTCGCGATATCGCGACACTTTTTCTTTTTGGCTACGATGGTGCAACATGTCGCGATATCACGACACTTTTTCTTTTTGGCCACGATGGTGCAACATGTCGCGATATCGTGACACTTTTTCTTTTGGCGCGATGGAGCAACATGTCGCGATATCGCGACACTTTTTCTTTTTTTGCCGCGATGGTGCAACATGTCGCGATATCGCGACACTTTTTCTCTTTTGTGCCGCGATGGTGCAACATGTCGCGATATCGCGACACTTTTCCTCTTTGTGGTATTTTGCTTTTTTCCTTGATCTTTAGCCTATGGGCCACTTCGGTCTTCTTGGAACACATGCAAAAAAGGTGGGTCCCCAATTTTGGGGTACGTTGTGGATCAGCCACAATAGGTCATTTTTGTCAAGTTTTTCAAAATAAATGCACTATCTGACTAAACTGACAAATAATTAGACAAACAAAGTAAACAAACCATTTTTTTTAGTTTTGTGACTTTTTTGAAGTCTTTGGATGTTTTTGTGAATTTTTGAGGTTTTTGAGACAATTTTGGAAAGATGTAGGCTAAAAGCATAAATGGGTTTTGGGGGGTGGTTTTGCTTTTATTTTGGGTGTTTTTTTGTTTTGTTTGTTTTTTTTAATTCTTTTTTGTGTTTAATTTTCCTATGTCTAGGAACTACAAAGAGGTAGGTGATGAAGTGGAATCTAAAAGGGTGTATTCATACTCACCCCCTTTCAAGGAATGAGACACAAATGACTAATGTGTCTTCATAAGATGAAGGGTATTCTAAGAGGAGAAAAATTACCTCTCGAAATAGGTCGCACTATCTAAGTCCTATTATCAGCCTACCTAGGCTTTCGCTTCACCCTTAGATAGGCTTGGATAAAAATGATAATTGCAATTCACTAATTATTAAAACCCATGGTTGAAGGGCATATAACCTCAAGATTACCCTAGGATAGCCCTAAGGGTAACCATTTTCTTGATGATGAAGTCCATTAAACTACACATACTAATTAAGGCAATGCTAAGAGCTTGACCGATGGTTGGGGATGAAATCCAACTTACTAGGAAGTTTTCCTTGTACGATGTATCTACGTTTAGAATAGTAATGTGCAAAAGTGTGTAGCAACACAAAGTTTCAATGTGTTTGATGTTTTTGAGTCCTTTTTTTATTTTTTAATGCTAAGTGCAAGAAAACTAAATGTAAGGTAGAGGAGGACATGTTGTCCCTAGAATGATCTAAAACCCTAAAATGAAACTAAACTAGGATACAAGTTGTGGGAGACTCTAAATATACTTCTAATAGGAACATAAATAACTTACCCTAATGATAATGAGCCTAAAATTAGAATGTTGATAACAAGAAAAAATTCATGTGATAGGGAAGATAGAGGCTACTATCTAGGGATATAATGCAAAAAAAGTGCCCAAGAAACTACAAAATGAGTTTGACTCACAGGTCCAACTATAGCTAGCAGTTTTCTGACATCCACTAACGATTACACAGTCTAACTGGCCACCAATGGTGGTTCCTAATTATCGGTGGTAGTTGCAACTGTGTACCAGAGATAATCCATGGATAGAATGGTCTAATTTTACCAAAAATGCACTTATCCTTAGGGGAAATACAATGCAAATACCCTATAGAGATAGGGAATCCTATGCTAAGGATGATGACAAACAAGATATCCCGAGGCTAATGGAACTAACCTATTGCAACTATCCTAATTGCAACTATTCTAAAGGTAACAAAACATGCCTATAATATAGATTGACTATTCTAATGATAGCAAATTGAGTCAAAAATAGAAAATATGCTAATCTAAGAAAATTAAACTAAAATGAGACAATGAACAAAAACAAACTAGTCTATTATAATCTATTGAGCCAATGAGTCAAATACAATAAAAATAACTATACTAATGAGCCATTAAGTTCTATGTGCCAAAACAAGAAAGATAATTTCTAAACTAATGATCCAATTGAATTTTCGAGTCAAGTGCAAATAAGAAAAATCTACACTAATGAGTTATTTTTTGCATTTTGAGTCAAATGCACATTAATTAAATCCTAACCTAATGAACCAATGAGACCATTTTGAATAAAAGCAATAAAACACCTAATCTAATGAGCCATTTTGAATTAAACACATGTAAAAATAACTACTCTAATGAGTCCTTTGAGTATTTTAAGCCAAAATTAAGAAAACTGTCCATCCTAATATGTCAATGAGTCTTTGAGTCTTGTGCAAATGATAAAACCTAACCTAATGAGCCATTTTAAGTCTTGAGTCTTGTGCAAACACCCCGACCTAAACTAATGAGTGACTTGGATCCCAATACAAATAAGAGATAATTAATCTAATGAGTCCTTTTGAGTCTTGTGCAAAATAAAAAAATCTATCCTAATGTGTATTTTTTTTTAATTTACATTGCTATAAAACTAGAGAGGAAGACCTAAGCAAAGTAGGGAGGTTTAAAACTATCCTATAGAGGAAGGTTTCATCTAAAATAAAGAGATACAAAGATTTTCAATTATACTAACAACTAGAAGATAATCAAACATTGAAAGTACTAAAACTAAGCCTATTTGATTTGGGGTACTTATCTATGAATCCTGAGCTTTTGGGGTGTCTTCTATGTTTATATGAGAACTACCAACTATAGTTGTGGACCACTAGATATAGTTGTAGGATCACCAACTACAGTTCTAGGACCACCAGTTTGTGATTGCTAATTGTTAGTGGTAGTTGTGAAGACTATAAGAGATCTGTGACCAAAATAAAGAACAAAGCATCAATGGAGACAGTCAAATGAAGCCACAAAATAATGATAAATCCTAAAAATAATAACACATTAGGCACATAAAATTAAGAATAAGAAATATTTGCTATCTCTATGCTCTTGAGGGTCCCATTGGGTGTGTTATTTTGTAGACATGAAAATGCACCATGCAATGAAAGTAAACAAAGATATTGTATATTACCAATAAACACTTTTGAATACAATTTGACCCTTTGGAGGGTATTTTTGCAAATGTTATAGTTCAAGAACAAAGGGGGATGACCCCTTTTACATCAATGTTTCTAGGTGCAATCTCTCTTTTCATGCCATAATCAAGTTATGGGTGGGTTTCTTGAGCCTCTCGGACCACCCTAGTGCTCTGTCAGTTGCATAACACCTGCACATATGCTCACAATATTGATTCAATAATATCTGATGGGCCTTCCTTGGATGAGGCCCTAGCCAAAGTAAATAAATAAAAGATTTACAAAACCCATGAAGAAGGTTACAAAACTTAAACAAAAGTTCACAAAATTTGAAAAGAAAATATTTTGTCTTCCTTACCTACCTATTGTTTGGAATGTTATGCATGTTCTTCTCTAAGTAATCGCCAGTGGTGGTTGGTTCTAGATGACCATAGGTGATGGTTGATACTATGTAACTATTGATGCAGGTTGGGTTGGTATGGCAGGCGAGACCAAGTATTTGTGTTGGAGGGTTCTGGTGATGGCTGGTGTCCTATGGTGCAAGTATAATTATGGAATGTTGATTGGTCCAATTGCATCTGCAATTTAAATCTCACTTTACTCCCTCATGTGGACTCCATGGCTATAATGGTTGGAATCCTCAAGGTGGGTGGCAAATGCAGTTGGGGTATTCAAGGGCATCAAGGTGGCCAAGTACAATTTTGGTAGCATAAAAATAGCTTCCCTTCTCTCTTATTTTCAAATGAGTGAAATGGAGGGAGATTTATAAGAATTTGGTGAGCGGGATAGGAGTTGACATGACAATGAGGTAGAGCTGATTTGGAGCCAAGTGGAGGGTGGAAAATCCAAGGTAAATCTGGGAGGAAACATGGAGGAATGTGCACCCTCCCCATTTAATAGCCTTGGATGGGGTGATTTCTCACCCACCCAAGTGCCATAAATTGGCCTAGGGAGTGATGAGATGTGCATGGGGATAAGTGTGCCTTGGGGGTTGCATATGGAATTTAAATATAGCAAAAATGTGACATGGAAGGTGAGGAGGACTAATCCATTAAATATTTCAGTTTAATTCCTTTTGACTCGAGGCTTTTCATTGTATTTTTAAATCATCCAAATTTGGAGGGAAAGTGGATGGGGAGACAAGGTGGATTAAATGAAGGATTTAGGTAGGGATTTGATGAGGATTTTTAAATTATTGTGCATAGATCCTAGGGATTTGGATGAGGTCTTAATATGGGATTAGAGGCTAATGAGGGGTTTGATTAGGGGGATTAGATGAATAAGAGGGATTATGGGAATTTTGAGGGGAGAGGGAGGAATAAATGAGAGAGATTAGGTGGAAATTAGGGGATTAGAGAGGCTAAGAGAGAATTAGAGGAATTAAATAGAGTAGGAAGAAATTAGAAGAATGATTAGGGAAATTGAAGGAATTTAAGAAATTGGGAGAAAAGGAGAAATTAGAGGAAAATATAAGACTTATGGAAACCTTAGAAGAAATTGAGGAAATTAGAGGGAATTTAGGAGAATAATATGGCATTGGAAATCTTGGAGGGAGATTAGAAGGATTTAGGGAAATTAGGAGGAATTAGAGAAAAATTAAGAAGGAATTGAGAGATATTTGAAGAAAATTGGAGGAATTAGTAGAATGGGGAAATTTAGAGAGATTTAGACAAATTATATAGAAAATAGAAATTTGGAGAAATTTGAGTGCATTTAAGAAGAGTTTGAAGGATTTATGAGGTTTTTGTAGCAAATTAGGATTTTTGTGTATTTGTAGAAATTTGAGTGCAAATGATAAAAAATTGATGTCTACACGAACCTTTTATTTATGTTCTCTTTGTGCTTATGAAAGTGATTCCTTGCTATCTCCCTCTACTCTTCAAGCTTTAATAATTATCCTATCCTTAAATATGGCATTATATTCTTGAATCTCCAACTGGTGTAGTGGTTGTAGTGTGAGTAGTTCAATTAAGATGGGGAGTCTAGATTCTTGATCATACACAAGGGAATAAGGAGAACCTATCCATTTCTTTAAAGTAATTCTATTTGTCCCAAGAGCTTCTCAAATGTGTAAGTACCACTACCTTTGGTTCTTCATGTAGATCCTTTTTAGAATACACGGTAGGTTCTTGTTCGAGTATTATGCTAGATCATTGCCTAGTGGGTAGTAATTGGAGGAAGTCTTCATGTATATACCATATTTAAGAGAAAATTTGGCTTACCTCTACCCCCATAAATATTGATTCATTTTTAATTTCTCTACCTTTTCCTTTGAAGAATACAAGTATTTTAGGAATGTGAGCTTTCAATATATCAATTAAGTATTTAGCCTTAGAAAAATTCCAAAGGTTTTCTTGTGAGTTGCATACCATATTCATCGAGCTTCCTTCTGTGTTGACCTATGCAAGGCATGAATGTCAGGTGCATCTAGCTCCTACAACTAGAAAACCATAAAATTTTGAGATGACACCAAAAATTGGTATGGACAATATGTGAATGGGATATTATGGATTCAAAATAAGTGGTATGGTGAGAGAAGGATATTTTTCACAGGACTGCCCAAACTGTAGAACTTGTTTTGGCCATATTTCACTCATTTAGACTCGAATTGAGCTAAAATTATGAGGGTAGATGATTGAAAAACCCTATAATGTCTCCACAAAATTTTAGATCATTTGTAGCAATACATATCCTAGAAAACCCCTAAGTTTGAACAATATTTTTAGTAAGTGACTATGTGAGGGTTTCATCTGGGTTGATGCAAGAAATTCCAGGGATGGTGATTGCGACTATGATGAGATACGAGAAAGTGAATAAGGTGAATTAGGATAGAATTCCCAAAATTATCATGAGTGATATAATGTCTGAGTCAGATCCAAATAGTTTTAGGAACATGGAGACCATAAGATGCAAGGATCCTCCTGATAAGGGACACATGTACAATGGGTCCCTCTCTCAATACCACGATTCCTCTCCTTGGTCTTATGCTAAGAAATTAAAAGGGTCTACGAAACCTACTTCAAGTAGTGAAACCATCTTACTACCAATGGGTGAAGACCTGGTAATTCCTAAAATCCTAATGGTGAATTACATTTATGTTGAATCCCACAATATGGTGGGAAAATTTGTCAGAGGATAGCAAAATATGGAATCTATTCGGTGGTGGAACTATACCAAATGGAAAACCCTAGGAAATATGGAGCTAGTTGCCCTTTCAAAGGGTTTTTTCCTCATTCGACTCAACAATGAAGAAGATGCCTCCTAGATCCTTACCAATGATCCTTGGTTATTCGGTTGGAAGAGTCTCTTTCTTCAGAGGTGGGGTGAAGACTTCAAACCCAAGATGTAGATCATAAATTTTGTACAAATCTGGGTTTGATTTCCAGATTTACTTACCCATATTTGGCACAAATATATTTTAAATGGTATTAGAAAATATATAGGTGATCTAGTTGCTATCAACTTGGTGATCAGAGCACACACTCACATGATACATGCTAGAATTTGTATTAACACCAATATGGATTCCCAATTTCCCAATTGGATAAATTTGGTTTATGGCTCCTATCGTAGATATCAATCCATAGAATATGAGAATAAGCCTACATTATGCATTGAATTCAAGGCTCAGGGCCATCTAAAAACCAATTTACCATTGCTAAGAAACTCAAAGGAAATGAAATTTCCCAATACCTCTTGAATTGGGTTGCAGTCCGAGTGGAAACAAGGTAGACCCCTGCAGGGCAAGCAACAAAGCAACTACTAGAAGAAGGAACAAATTCCAAAAAATTCCAAAGGAAAGCAAATTGAAATCCAAGATTCGAAGAATGATCATCCAAATGTGAGTTCCATTTTTACCTTTCAAAATTATTTTGATGTTTTAAAAGGAACTACTTTTCATGGGACTGAACCTGGTGAGGGTGACACTACATCAAATCCAACTAAAACCCTAGTTTCTAACCAAGAGGATCCTTTTTTGAGGTAAAAATAAAGGGCCCTTTGGCTCAAAGAGGGGGACTTTAACACAAAAAAAATTCATACCACTAATTTGAGGCACTGAAGTTCAAACAAAATTAAAGAATTAACCAGAAGTGATGACACCCTCACCAAGGATATTTTTGAGATTCAAAATGAAGCTTCGTCTTTCTTTGAGGGCCTTTTGGGAGCAAACCCCCAAATTAATAACCAAACTAGTAGACAATTGCTCCACCATATTCCCAGCATCGTCACTTTAGATATGAATTTGGCTCTTATCAAACCCATCACCCCTGATGAAATTAAAGAGGCCCTTTTTTCTATGCACCCTAATAAAACCCCAAGCCATGATGGGTTTTTCCCATGATTCTACTAGAATTTTTGGGAAATCATTGGGTCTGACATATGTAATGCTATCTTTTAACTTCAACAAACTAAATCTATACCCAAAATTATCAACTCCAATTTTATTACCTTGGTTTCCAAAGGGCCTGTTTGCAAATCTATGTCAGATTTCAGACCCTTTAGTCTTTGCAATGTTCTTTACAAAATTCTCACTAAATCCATGGCTACAAGACTCAAGGATATCCTTCCTTAGATCATAGACCCTTGTCAAGGTAGCTCTATCAAAGGAAGAAATATTACTGATGGTGTTATCACGTTACATGAAGTCCTTCATTCTGCCAACCTTAACAAAAAAGCTACCATGTTTTTCAAAATTGATATGAATAAGGTATTTGAAAGAATTAACAGATATTTTATGATTGATGTCCTTCTCAAATTTAGATTTCATAGGGAATAGGTTGATCTTGTTCACAAATACATCTCTAATCCTTGGTTTTCAGTCCTGGTAAATGGTTCTGTAGCATGGTTTTTCCCTAGTAATAGGGGCCTCAATCAGGGAGATCCTCTCCTCCCCATCCATTTTATTATTCTTACCGAATCCTTGGGTGCTCCAATGGTATATTTTCAAGAATTAAGGCTACATCCAATTTAAGAGCCCTATCTCACCAACAGTTCGTTGATGATACCATCATTGCTACTCATGCTTCTGTGTGGGAAGCAAAAACCATTAAGAGTATTCTTGATACATATGAGGAGGCTGCAATTCAGAAAATAAATTATATTAAAAGCAAAATCTATTTTATTAACACTCCCCAAGATATACAAGCAAATATTGCACACATTTTTCAATGTGTTATATCTCAGTTACCTACTAAATATTTGGGCCTCCCTCTTTTCACCAGTTCTCTGAAGGAATCCATGTGAGTAACGTTATTGAGAGGATTAAAAAAAATTACAAGTTGTAAAGGGACCCTCCTCTCTCAAGCAGCCAAAGCCACCCTAAAAATGGCTTGTCTCTAAATTGTTCCTATTTATTTCATATTCGTCTTCAAATTTCTTGCTACTATCTGCATGAAAATTGAGCAAATATAGAAATGATTTTTATGGGAAGGTGCCAAGGATAGGAAAGATTTCATCTGGTCAGTTGGGACAAGGTGTGCTCCCAAAAAATTCAAGAGGGATTAGGGCTCTGAAGATTTTGTAATATGAACATAGCCTTGTTAGCCAAGCAAGCATGGAATGTTTTCATCAACAACAACCTTGAATGGGTCTCAATTTTCAATAGAAAATATCTTCAAAACTATTGTTTTCGGAATGATGATATTCCCATATGTGGGTCCACTTTCTAGAAATTAATTACCCAAACCAGATCTATAATTCATAAGGGGATAAGGTGGAAACTAGGCATAGGAAGCAAAATTAATTTCTGGACTGTTAGGTGGATTTCTAATCAACCACTTTTAGAGAACAATGAAATTTCTCTCTTACAGTATTTCCTCGACACATTAATTGGTAACAAGGTTGAATATTTTATTGAAATTTTTTAGATTCCAATTGTTGGGAACATTTCCATATTCTATGTTCTAATGGTCAAATATTTTCTTCCTCAAAAGTTCTCAAAACCATCCTAAATGCATCAATCATCCCCACTAGTAATTCCCTTGACTCTCATTTTTGAAAGAAACTAATTCTAGGTTGTTCACTGTTAAATCTACTCATAATATGACTATTGACTATCAAATGGTCCATATCCCTTATGATTGAGTGTGGATTAAATACCTCATATTGAAAGTTACTCATTTCAGTTGGTTGACCATTAAAAAATATTCTAAATATTGATAACATTATGAAAAGGGGCATGTATATCCCCAACATATGCTATTTGTGCATGAATGCCTAGGAATCTACCAATCACCTCCTTCTAGAGTGCCCTTTCTCCAAGATAGCTTTGGATCACCTTATGTCCACTTTTTATATCTCTTGGGTTCCTCCTAATTCATTGAGTCACCTTTTCACCCAATGGTTTGCTCCATTCAAAAATCTTATATTATCTTATTTATGGAAAGTAAGCCTTCATCATATATTATGGCAATTGTGGCTTGAAAGAAATAGCAGGGTTTTTTCTTCCTCCTCTATGGATACCATCTTTGTTACCAACAAAGCTATTACCTTTGTTTTCGAGAATTCCCAGATCTTCCCTTATCCCAAACCACATAATTCGATATTAGAGTCAATTCTATTCTCTTATTTAAATATTCCCTACAACTCCAATTCTAGTTTACCAAACCCCCATCCTAGAGTGGATGCCCATTGGATTCCTCCCCCAAGTGAGTGGCTGAAACTTAAATTTAATGGTGCCTCTAAAGGAATTCCAGGGGATGCTAATGCAGGTGGTCTAGTAAGAGATAGTCGTGGACAAGTTATTATGGTTTATGCTGAGTATCTAGGGTGCCAAACTAATCTTTGTTCTGAAGGTCGTGCACTGTGTAGAGGGCTAGATCTTCTCAAGGATTATAAATGTAATCTTTTTATTGAGGGATATTATTTGAACATTATAAATGATCTTAAAAACAACAGGGTGTCCTATTGGAATCTCAAAACTATTGTATAGGAAGCTAAGAAGTTGTTCCAAAATTTTAATGATATCTCTATCAACCATGTGTACCGCAAAGCTAACAGACCTACAAATATTATTGCCAATTTTGGAGTTATCCATAAATATCTACCCATTTGGAAAGAAATATTTCCCAAAGAAGTTTGAAATGCTACTAATAATGATTTGGTTTAAAATATGTGTTCACATGTTTTGGTGGGTCAGCTTCTCCAATGTTGACTCTACCCTTTTCAGCATGATGTGTTTCTTTGGTTCTAGTTCTTATGGCAATTTTTTTTTGATTAGCGTGAATCTCTATCTTGCTATTAGTGCTAGCTTTTGGTTCTCCTATTTACCTTTCGTGAAGTATGCAATGTCCCAAGATAGGCACTATCAGTGGTATTGCCTTGTGGTTGTCTTTTCCAAGCATGTCAAGTCCCTGAGTAGGTCTAGGCTATGCAATTGGATATTATCTAACAATATCAATATGTGTCAAGTCTCGAGATGCTTAATTTTATGTCTTGTGAATTTTGAGATTCATTTTTTTAGTCATTTAGCACTCCCAATCCTTTCCTAGCCCTATCATGTGCAAAGTATATCATGTGCCATGTCTATTTTTCGATGTTGGTTCCCTAAGGAGAATTATTATGTGGTCTACTAATTACACCAACTCAGCTTTTGAAAATGGTATCTATGGTGCCAAAAATTTCTATATTTAATCCTTGGTCTATGTCAGTCCATCACTGTCTATTTTTGTTTATCGTTGTGTGTCCTAGGTAGTAAGAAGCTTTTGTGGTCTTTCTTTCTCCTCAGTCTTGCCAACATGGCCTTGATTGAGCCATATACCCTTCAGCTTGATCCCCTGTATCACACCTTTTTGGAAGTTCATGGTCTCATTCCATTTCTAAGCAAGTTAAAAGGAGCTAAGAAATATATCACTAAAGCCTTCATCCTGACTTAATAAATCAAGGGTTGATACCAATCAGATCCCCCCTTACCACTTTTTGGATGAAGATATTGATGATCCTTGCATTACTACTTGCAACACAATCCATGTTACCATCGTCAACAACATTATCAACACCATGGATAAGATCAGCAAGACTCTTAAGGTGCTACTTCCGAACCATCCTAGATATGCTCCTGTAAATGAAGATTTTAGAGAGGTCTAGGTATAGGTCTATTGAGTACTCTATTTTTTCTCATGTTGGATCTCTCTCTTTTTGGTCTTTTGATCCCTTGTGTGGGATTTTAATTATAGTCTATAGTGCCCCTACATGGGCCTTTTTGAGCACTATGTTTATTTTTGTATAGGTATCTATTATAGTTTTTATGGATCTTTTGTGAGCTTCCCCTATGCGGGTTTTCATCATATATCCTTTACAGGTTTTTCAGGTGGTTACTTCTTTTAAGAAACCCCTGTGTGGGTATTTCTCGGACCGTATTTTTGTTTGTCTAATGTCAGCGTTCCATCCAACATTATTTGCTACTGTTTGGACATTTTTGTTCAAGTTGTTACTGGATGATATGTAGGTCTGTGTTATCTTATGCTATTGGTTTAGCTACAAGTTTATGTACTTGGGTTTGGATCCCATTTAAACCCCACACTTAATCATTTTTACCTACAAAAAAAAATATAGATTCATTTTCTATTATGGTGGTGTTGGGTACACCAATCCAAGAAATGATTTCTTCCAAGAAGTTGACTATGACTTTATTGATGGCCTCTATGAGCATGATTGCTTTTATAAATATTGTGAAGTAATCGGTGGCCATGAGGATCCAGTGGTGGCCTTTTCTACATGGAGGAGTGCTTTCACCAACAAATTCAAATCCTTACTGAGAGAAGGGTCCATCAACTAAAATGGGCTTTCAAGGTAGAGGGGTGTTTCGATTCCTTCTAGTGAATACTTTATATTTGATGCACTCCATTTCCCAATAGTAAGCATAATTAATAATTATGGGCTATTAGTACCTCATTCTCATCACTACAATTGAATGAGTCAAGTAATATCCACCAAAAAAAAACCTGATGGAATTCCTAGAGCAATAATCTAATTTGCCCCATTTCCATACATCTCAAGAGGACAACATCGAAGTTCCTCTAAAATAGCACCCATCCAATGAGGGCATGCAATCTATATACCCATATTTGATTTTGAATCAATCCTAGGGTATATCGATTCTATTGTATGTAATTATTTTGGTCTTTGTACCAAGTCTCAATTATATCTAGTGATGAGAAAACATGTTTTCTCTTCTTTCTTTGCATTGACAGGTTTTGTGCAAGCTTTTGACACAAATAAATTTATTTGTTTTGATTTAAATATCATACTCAAGGATCTGGGTGATCCATCTTGTTATCTTTTTAATAATTTCCCAATTCATAATGTAGTTTTTTTATGATTGAATGGATGACATTGGCTATAACTTTGCTATTTGAACTCAAATTTTTAAAATTTTTAGGCTTTGTTGGTCACAAATCTGCCACAGGAAAGGATTTTATACATATTCACGCCCTAGACTTGGCCAACATTGAAAGGCCGAGAGAAAGGGAAGTCTCCCGGGCCAATCTCCAGAGAGGGCTGGCTCCCAAACTACTCTAAACTGGTTTTTGAAGATAAGGATGCAGGAAAGAAATGGGAAAATGTTGAAAGAGAGGGAAATAACAGAAAGGAATGGAAATATGGCCGAAGTCGATAGTTAATGGGGAACAACCTTAGATAGCAAATATTCTTAAACCAGATCCTGAAACTTAAGCAGCAACAGATTCTTAAGCGTATACGAAAATCGGATCAAAACTAGTCGTAGATTCATCTTCAATTATACTTCAAACATTCAAAAAAAATACAGCTAAATTTAGGACAGCAAAATTCAACTTATATTAACACTGGATGAAACAAAAGTAAATCAGACAGAAAACAAAACATAAACAATAGTTTGGATCTCAAACTCAAAAGACGCTAAGAATAGAGCGAGACTGCATCTAGGATTTTTGCTTCAATTTCTGCAAAAAGGTCTTCCTCCTTTTGCTTGAGGTTTTACATTGGTATTTATAGAGGTGCCTGCCTCTTTCTTTCATATTACAGCATTTAAAACATGAAACAAATTTTGAAGAAATGATCCCCTTAATCTGCCTCGGAGAAATGACAGTCCCTATTTTAAATGAATTACAACTGAAGATAAACAGAAACAAGGGACCATATTTCTTCATTTAATGACCGTTATTGGAGCAAGCCGAGAGTTGTTAAGAGATCATGAATAGGAGCCTTTAATGCTGGAGGTGTCTTTAATTCTGGTGGCTTCAAAAACTGCTTCAGGTTCTTTTATCTAGCGCACATCGGTAATCAACAACATTTAATCTTTGAGCTTCTTTGACCACGATATCAAAATCCGTTGGAGAACTATTAAAACATTACTGCATTTGATCTTATCTTCTCTGCACGTTCTCCTATGCAATTCTGAAGGAAAATGCAAACAGAACTATATCGGGCCTTTGTTATTGCTTCTGTCGCGAAAATGAGACAGGTCGCGAAAATGCGACATGTCGCGAAATCGCGACACTTTTACCTTACTACCTTCTCTTCCACCACCAGTCATGAAAATGTGACATGTCACGATATCATGACGTCTTCTCTTCGTTTAGCTTCGTTTCCATGACATGTCACGAAATCGCGACATTTTCCTTCGCCTGCCTTCTTCGCTACTCCAAGTCGCGAAAACTCACCATGTCACAAAATCGTGACATCTTCTTCCTTCTGTGTCCTTCTTTGTATACCCGTGAAACTGCAACATGTCATGAAATCATGACATCTTTCTCTTCCTTGGCCTTCATCTTCCTGCAAGTAGCAAAAATGGGACATGTCACGAAATCACGACAGTCCGTACCATTTTGCTTCGTTCGTGCTTTCGCATCGCGAAAACAAGACATGTCATGAAATCACGACATGTTTCTGTCTTCTTGCTTCTTCCTGTTTTATCATCGTGAAAGTGAGACAAGTCACGAAATCGTGACACTTTTCTCCTGCCTGTCTCTATTTCCAAAAATGTCATGAAATCGTGACATTCCATACTTGGCATTGTCCTTCTGGCTCCTGTATCGTGAAAACGCGACATGTCACGATATCACGACATTTTTTGTTTGCCTTGTACTTGTCAGCTTTCATTCCGTAAAAATGCGACAGGTCGCGAAAATGCGACATGTCGCGATATCGCGATGTTTTTTCCATTTGGCTCTTTCATCTTAAACAAGTCATGAAATCGTGACATGTTTCTCCATTTGGCTTGATCTCCACAATATGTCACGAAATCGTGACATTTTCTCTCTTCTTTCCCTTTGCTACTTTTAGGCCGCGAAATCATGACATGTCACGAAATCGTGACATTTCGTACAATTTGGCTGCCTCCTTGCTTCCTCCTCGCGAAAACGTGACATGTCACAAAATCGTGACAATTCTTCGCACTTGGTCCTTCCGCCCCAATGTGTCATGAAATCGTGACACTTTCCTTCCTCCGCCTTCATTGCCGCTTTCTATCGTGATATCATGACAGTCTTCCTCCTACTGGGCTTCGTGACATGTCGCGATATCATGACAACTTTCTTTGGATCTGCCTTTTCCTGCCTTCTACCCGTGAAAACTTGACATGTCACGATATCGCGACAGTTTTCATTGGTGCTCTTCCTTGCTGCTATATGTCGTGATATCGCGACGTTTTTCATTACTCTGCTCTATGACCATTGCAAGTCGCGAAAACGTGACATGTCGCGATATCGCGACAACTTTTCCCCCCCCCCCCATGTCGTGATATCATGATAGTTTGACCTCCTTGCTGCCTTTGACTGCGTTGACCGTGAAAACGTGATAGGTCACAAAAATGCGACATGTCGCGATATCGCGACATTTTCTGTACTTAGCCGATTTTTGCATTTGACGCCGCGAAACTGCAACATGTCGCGATATCGTGACAGTTTCATTTTCTTTGCTCTAACACAAAACTTGTAGAGATTTTTACATTTTCCCTTTCAAAGTGCTTGGAGGGACAAACAGAAGAATTAGTATCTCTACAATCTATGCATTCTTTTACATGAATAATAACAACAAAAACAATGTGGCAAAAATGCCAACATTCTTGGCGGCTCTTAGGGTATACAGTTCTGCTGTATGCATGAACCTCAGGCCTTTATCCATTGGGAAACAGAGTCAAGAAGCTGGAGGGATAGAAGAAGTAAGTGCTGGACATCTCTACAGGCTACTGCAACAAGCTTTTGCTGGCACTCGGCACTCAGAACAGGACCTACAACAGAAATTTATAGAAGAGCAAAACTTCCTTTATTTCTTGAATGACTGCATTTTGCCTAGCTCGGTTGAGCTGGGAAATCACCAGGTGTTGTGCAAGGATCTCCATGGCGGTAGTGAAAAGCACCTGAGTTGCAAAAATAGAAATGAATGGAATGATGACCAATGGATGCGCAGGCCATGGAATGGAAATGGTGAATAATGGAATGGTGGAAAATGGAGGAGTGGAAGGGGTAGATACAACAACAGGGTGCTACTGTGCTACCAGCTGCTGTAAAATAAAAAGTGAAATGGAAGTGAATGGACTGGAGAAGGTGGTGTGAACTGTGAAAAAAGTGTTTAAAAGCAAAGAATTAGAAGAATGGGGAAAGAAGAAACGGGAATATTAGAGAGGGGAGTAGAAACAACAGTAGTGGCTTGAATAATTGCAGAAGAAGAAGGAATAGGAGAGGAAGGGAATGAAGTAAGGAAGTGGAAGGAAGAAGTAGAGGAAAAGCCACGATCTACTGGGAAAGAAAAGAAAAAGAAATAAACATACCTGCGGGCTCACGAGCAAAAAGAGCCGAAGTTCACAATTTTTTTTTTTTTTTTTTTGCATCTCTGTGTCTTCCATCAAGAAATGTAGGCTTTCAAATGAAAGTCATTCACTAAAATGGGAAGTGAATTACCATCCAAGTCATCTAGATAAAATGAATTTGCTGAACCTGCATGGACAATCTGGAATGGGCCCTCCCATAGAGCATCAAATTTTTGGTGCATCCCTGGCTTGGCCTTCCTCTCATTCCACTTTAAGACTAAGTCACCTATTTTGAATGTGCGGTTAGTAGAACCTTTATGAAACCATTTTGATACTGCCTGTGAATGCTTAGCAAACTCATCATAGGCCAAGGAACGTTGCTCTTCCAGCTGCAACAACTGAGCCAATCGTATGCTCATGGGATCCATATTTTCTTCATCATCCGGGAATTCCTTCAATTGTTGCAATGCAGGTAGTTCTAAATGAATAGGAAATCTTGCCTCTTTCCCATATACCAGGGCATATGGTGAAGTCTTGATAGACTTCTTGATTGAAATTCTATCTTCCCACAATGCCTGGTTCAGCAGCAAGTGCCAGGACTTCTTATTATCCCCCAATGACCTCTTTAAAATCTTCAACAAGTTCTTGTTTGTGGACTCTGCCAAGCCATTACCCTGAGGGTAATAATTGGAGGAGGTCTTCAGAAAAATACCATATTTGTTTGCAAATTCACCTAACTTGGCTCCGATGAATGGAGTTCCATTGTCTGTGATAATGGCATCAGGAATGCCAAAACGCGTAATCAGTCCTTCAATGAAAGTAATTACCACTTCTTGATTCGCAGCCTTGGTTGGAATAGCCTCAGACCATCTTGTAAAGTAATCAGTAGCCATCAGGATATACCTGTGTCCTACTGAAGAGTTCGGATCAATGATCCCAATAAAGTCCAACCCCCATTGCTGGAAAGGTGCTTCAACTTGAATCGGATGTAGGGGCAATGATGCATTTCTGATCCGTCCCGTATACCTTTGGCATTTATCGCAAGCTTGAGCAATCTTGAAAGTATCCACGAACAAAGTTGGCCAATAGTAACCAGCCCAAATAATCTTTAAGGCCATGGGCCTACCAGCGTAATGTCCTCTCGACATGCCAGAATGAAATTCCTCCAGGAGTCTAGCCTTCTCAGGTTCCTTCACACACCTTAGGAGAACTCCATCAATATTTTTGAAGAACAATCCCTCGGGCAACAATACATACCTAAGAGCTTGTAAGCGAAACCTTCTCCTTTGTGAAGCATTTAATTATGGGGGACATCTACCGGTTGAAAAATAATCCACAAGATCTTCTACCCAACCTTGGCCTTGTGAAAAGGTATTCCTTAGATTCCTTTCTTCAACAGGATCGCTCACTTGATAATCAACTATCTCAGAGGCCGCAGTTTTTGCTAATTGCTGACATAAGGCTCTACCCCGCACCAACTTGGTTGGATGGATCTCACAATCGAACTCTTGAATTTTAGTGACCCAACCAGCATGCTTATCACCCATCTCACCCTGAATGATAAAATTCCTTACATCGGGGTGAACGACATAGATGATCGTCTTGCTCTGGGATACAAAATGCTTGAATTTTTTTAGAGACTTCATGACAACATAGACCTGCTTCTCAATGAAATTGTATCTCTCTTCATGGGGTAAGATAACCTGGCTAAGGAAAGCAATGGGTCTTTCATCCCCATCGTCTCCTTCCTGTGTAAGTACTACAACATAACTTTCATCCTCCCCAACTGCATATAGAATGAAGTCCTTAGAATAATCCGGATTGATCAACACAGGGGCTTTTACAATTCTATCTTTAATCTCCTGAAATGCATTCTTCCTCTGAGTTGTCCACTTGAACTCCGCATCTTTCTTTAATAGCTCAGTCATAGGCTTAACTACTCGGGCAAAGTCGAAAACAAATTTTTTGACAAAATTGATTTGCCCAAAGAAAGATTGCAACTCTTTCTTATTGGCAGGGAGTGATAGTTTCTTCAAAGCTTCAGCTCTCGATGGATCAATTGCCAACCCATTCTCTGAGATGACATGTCCCAATAGCTTACCTTCCTTTACTACAAAAATGGATTTCTTCGGGTAGATAGAAATGCCAAACTCTCGACATTTCTCAAATATCTTCCTCAAATGAAAATAGTGTTCTTCTCGTTTGTGTGAAAAGATAGTCATATCATCGAGATAGATGACAATAATCTTGTTTAAGAGCTCCCCAAATGCGATGTCCATGGCCCTTTGAAACGTAGCCCCAACATTGGACAATCCGAAGGGCATGCGTTGATAGGCAAAGGTACCCCACTTAGTTGTGAATGCAGTTTTGTGCTGATCCTCATCCCTGACCCAAATTTGATTATACCCAGAGAATCCATCTAGCAATGAAAAATGTTGAGCTCCAGCAACAACGTGAAGGATCTGATCAATACGAGGCAATGGGTAGTGATATTTCAAGGATGCTCGGTTCAAGTTTCAAAAATCTACACACAGCCGTATATCTCCGTTCTTCTTACGAACTGGAACCAAATTAGCAACCCAAGTCGAGTGCTTGATCGGATATATAATCTGGGCCTGCAACATCTTTGCAAGTTTTGCCTTCATGAGGGCTTCAATATTTGGATTCACCGGTCTTTGCTTTTTCCTGAAAGGTTTAACTCCATCCTCCAGCTCGATAGTGTGTTGAATGATCTCCTTATCGTATCCCCTCAGATCTTCATAGCTCCAGGCCACAATGTCAGAAAACTCCTGACACAATTGTCTGATCTCTTGCAATTCAGTAGGAGTGGAATCAGTTCCAATCTTAATGACCTTATCGGCCTCCAACTGAAGCTCCATGTATTCTTTTTTATCAACCTCGATCTGATGCTTCTTGGACCGATCATTCTGATCAAACAAGCTTTCTAGAGTGATGAGGCCTCTAGGAATGTGGTTATTTCGCAACTGAATCAACCCTTCAGTTTCTTCATGCTCCAAGGTCCTTCCCTTGATGGTAGCAGCTTCTCGAACCAAAAAATTAACAATTTTCTCATCGCTATCGAAGACTTGCCAAAAGGTGTCCTTATCTGGAACAGAGGGCCTATACACCATTCTCACTATTTTTGGCCTTCTGACCACCTGCTCAGTTGGTGAAAAATTCGCTCCCATGGAAGCCAGCAGGTCAGCATATTTATTTTGTTCTCATGGAATGGAACGTATGCTGAGAGCAGAGAATGATTCAAACAAGTCCCAGACCTTGTTGCGATAGTTCTTGAGATAATGGTGCTTGGACACACACTTATTGGTCACCTGATTGATAATTAACTCGGAGTCACCAAAAATTTGCAACTATTTCGCTCCAAGTTTTTCAGCCTTCTTGAGACCTAGGCATAAAGCCTCGTATTCTGCTGCATTATTTGTGCAGCTCCAAGTCAAACGATATGAATAGGATCGTTGAATCCCAGAAGGTAATATTAAAACAATCCCAGCTCCAGCACCATTTCTGCATCGTGCTCCATCAAAATAGAGTTTCCAGAGCTGATCTTGACTTCCATCATTCTTCTCTTGAGCCTTTTCTGGCTTAAGAATGGAATAACATCCCAAGTCAGTTTCCATCATGGCGTTGAAATTGGCCATAGAAAATTCATTTTCTGGGCGGAGCTCTTCCAAAGCTTCTTCCATTAAGTCAAGCTCGCCAAATTCTTCAGACATCATGTGCACTGAATTTGCTAATCTATCCACTTCATCTATTCTCTCCACATGAAATGTGGAAGGCTTTTCATTGAAAATATTCACCTTTTTCCCTTTATGGAGTACCTCCAAATGAGTAAAATCCAAAGAAAGGTAACCCCCGAGTTTAGCCATGAATTCTCGAGAGAGACACATACCAAAGCATGGCTCCAGGTCCACCACTATGATCTCCTGGATCACAGTAATCTGGGGCATGGCGTGCAGGGAGATAGGAACATCCTTAATTACACCCACTATTTTTATCGAGGTACCATCTAGCTGCAAAACTCCCATGCTAGTTCTTGTATATTCCATGCCTATGACATCACATACTACCTTTGGCATGATAGTAGTAGCTGCTCCTGAGTCAATAAGACAATTATGCACCACATGTCCCTCCATTCTCAATGAAAGATAAAAAGGTGGTGGCCTATTTTTCCCTGAAACTGAAGAAGTCAGAGTTTGAGATAGAACTACCTAGGCTGGAGCCTTCCCCTTACTTTGTGTGCTCTTCAGGGATTCTTGTAAGAGATTTACCTATCCAGGCAGCTGCAAAGTGTCATACAGACTTACCTTAGCTGGTATCCTTTTGAGTTCCTCAACGATGTTGTACTCCGACGAGATCAGCTCTCTCCCTCCGTTGGCAGATTCAAATCTGCTTCTATACTGCTGGGTGGCCTCCACTCGTTGTCGTTTAGTCAACGACGGATACCGCAACATCGCTCTAGCTTGTTCTTTTGTTTCTATTTGCGGCTGAGAGACAGAAGCTTGTTCCTTCTCTTTTACTTGTGGTGGAAGTGGATCCTTCGACAAAATAGGTGGTTGTTGTGGAGCTGGAGAATCATGAGTCTTTACAGGTATTTGCTGCTTTGTTGCTTGCACAGGAGGCACTTTCAATGGCTCCATCTTAGCCGGATCTACCAACATTGGTTTCTTGTCACTGCGTGTCAAAACTGCCATGTACTCCTCAGAAGACTCCATGAAACTCTGATCCACCTCTCGAATCATGTTTACACGGCTTCCCGCAAGAACTTGCAAATAATTTTGGTGAACCATGCAAGTGGACTCGTCATGTGGGTCGTTGCATGAAGAACACCAGTATGATAGCTCATGTGTAACTTCAGAAGGGCCAGCCTCTTCACTTACCAGGATCGTTGAGTTCCTCTCAGGTACTTTCTCTATAGCCTTGCTAGGAGTAACTTGCTCTCTGGTTACCGTCGAAACAAATCTTCATGGCTGATAGTTCCTTTCCGCCTCTCTCCGCTCCATAGATGTCATCTTGTTGGTGAGAGCTCTCATGGCCGACTGCATTTCTTGCAAAATAGCCAATTGAGGATCTGGGCTTGTGGACACAGGCGGGGCAGGTAGAGGTAATGGAACTGGTGGAGAAGGTAATGCAGGAGTTGGAAGTGGAGAGGTTATCTATGGAATGGGAATCATAGGTACTGAAGGTATGGGAGGATTCCATGAAGATGAAGGATATATGGATGGAGCAGTGTAAGATGTAGGGGCTGCACCTGTATGCTGGTATTGTGGAAGCTCGGGAAAAATAGGCATAGTTATTTTTGGAGGCAACTTCCCAACGACAATCAGATCAGCCTCAGCCTTCTGTGCCTGAGCATACAGTGCAGGAAAGGTTTGAACACCGGACATCCTGATATTCATACCAATATCAGAATGAAAAGCCCTAAGAAAGTACAATGCTGCTTGTTCATGAGTAGGGCGAAGACCCTCAGGAACTCTCTGCCAAGTTCGGGCAAACCTAACATTGAAATCCACTATCTCCTCTTGAGGATGCCTCTTGATATTATTAAATTGATGCACTAAAGAAAATGGATCTGCTTGCTCATTGAACCCTTGGATTAACATCTCTGCTAATTGATCCCATGAAGTTATGGAGTTGGGAGGCAAGGATCTATACCAGCACAAAAACTTACCTCGGAGTGACAGGACGAGCAATTTGATCATGACATCTTCGTCTGTGATGTTATGAATTGAAGCCAAGGTTGCCACATCTGACACATGCTCGTACATTGTCTTTCCAGTCCCATCGTATGTAGGCAAGGCTTTTATTGCTGTAGTAGGAACTGGATTCTGAAAAGGTAGATCCAACGCTCCCAAATAGTTCCAAGCAGGAACTCACCGTGGAGGAGGTTGTTGACCAGCCATTTGAACCGTAGGATTTGGATCTACTCGCAAGCTCGTAGCAGTACTGGGAGGAGTCGAAGATGGCACAAACTGACCTACTACCTATGAAGAAACAACAAATGATGGGTTCACAGGTCTTACCACTCTTGAGCGCTCCCTCTAGTTTTGAACATCAATCTCGAAGAATTCGACTGGATCTTCTGATTCTTTGGCACTTGATCTCGTGATCATGAAGCGAAGATTCTCACCAGCTTCAGGATTAGGATTTTTGGGTACTTAAGAATCGCCTTCAGCAGAGTCACCAGATGAACTTATAATCACCGCTTTTGAGGTCAAGACAGTTCATCAATATCTTGATTCCTCCGGGTGTTAAACAATGGAACAGTCAGTCTCACCGATTATGGATCTTTGGGAGATAGAAACAGTCTGTCCCACCGGGCGTGCCAAAAATTGTTGGTCACAAATCTGCCACAGGAAAGGATTTTATACATATACGCACCCTAGACTTGGCCAACATTGAAAGGCCGAGAGAAAGGGAAGTCTCCCGGGCCAATCTCCAGAGAGGGCTGGCTCCCAAACTACTCTAAACTGGTTTTTGAAGATAAGGATGCAGGAAAGAAATGGGAAAATGCTGAAAGAGAGGGAAATAACAGAAAGGAATGGAAATATGGCCGAAGCCGATAGTTAATGGGGAACAACCTTAGATAGCAAATATTCTTAAACCAGATCCTGAAACTTAAGCAGCAACAGATTCTTAAGCATATACGGAAATCGGATCAAAACTAGCCGTAGATTCGCCTTCAATTATACTTCAAACATTCAGAAGAATACAGCTAAATTCAGGATAACAAAATTCAACTTATATTAACACTGGATGAAATAGAAGTAAATCAGACAGAAAACAAAACATAAACAATAGTTTGGATCTCAAACTCAAAAGACGCTAAGAATAGAGCGAGACTGCATCTAGGATTTCTGCTTCAATTTCTGCAAAAAGGTCTTCCTCCTTTTGCTTGAGATTTTACATTGGTATTTATAGAGGTGCCTGCCTCTTTCTTTCGTATTACAACATTTAAAACATGAAACAGATTTTGAAGAAACGATCCCCTTAATCTGCCTCAGAGAAATGACAGTCCCTGTTTTAAATGAATTACAACTGAAAATAAACGGAAACAAGGGACCATATTTCTTCATTTAATGACCGTTATTGGAGCAAGCCGGGAGTTGTTAAGAGATCATGAACAGGAGCCTTTAATGCTGGAGGCATCTTTAATTTTGGTGGCTTCAAAAACTGCTTCAGGTTCTTCTATCTAGCGCACATCGGTAATCAGCAACATTTAATCTTTGAGCTTCTTTGACCACGATCTCAAAATCCATTGGAGAACTATTAAAACATTACTGCATTTGATCTTATCTTCTCTGCACGTTCTCCTATGCAATTTTGAAGGAAAATGCAAATAGAACTGTATCGGGCCTTTGTTATTGCTTCTATCGCGAAAATGAGACAGGTCGCGAAAATGCGACATGTCGCGAAATCGTGACACTTTTACCTTACTACCTTCTCTTCCACCACCAGTCACGAAAATGTGACATGTCACGATATCGTGACGTCTTCTCTTCGTCCAGCTTCGTTTCCATGACATGTCACGAAATCGTGACATTTTCCTTCGCCTGCCTTCTTCGCTACTCCAAGTCGTGAAAACTCACCATGTCACGAAATCGTGACATCTTCTTCCTTCTGTGTCCTTTTCTTCTGTATACCCGTGAAACTGCAACATGTCACGAAATCGTGACATCTTTCTCTTCCTTGGCCTTCATCTTCCTGCAAGTAGCAAAAATGGGACATGTCGCGAAATCACGATAGTCCGTACCATTTTGCTCCGTTCGCGCTTTCGCATCATGAAAACAAGACATGTCACGAAATCGTGACATGTTTCTGTCTTCTTGCTTCTTCCTATTTTATCATCGCAAAAGTGAGACAAGTCACAAAATCGTGACACTTTTCTCCTGCCTGTCTCTGTTTCCAAAAATGTCATGAAATCGTGACATTTCGTACTTGGCATTGTCCTTCTGGCTCCTGTATCGCGAAAATGTGACATGTCGTGATATCGTGACGTTTTCTGTTTGCCTTGTACTTGTCAACTTTCGTTCCGCAAAAATGCGACAGGTCGCAAAAATGCGACATGTCACGATGTTTTTTCCATTTGGCTCTTTCATCTTAAACAAGTCGCGAAATCGTGACATGTTTCTCCATTTGGCTTGATCTCCACAATATGTCGTGAAATCGTGACATTTTTTCTCTTCTTTCCCTTTGTTGCTTTTAGGCCACGAAATCGTGACATGTCGCGAAATCATGACATTCCGTACAATCTGGCAAACTCCTTGCTTCCTCCTCGAAAACGCGACATGTCACGAAATCGTGACAATTCTTCGCACTTGGTCCTTCCGCCCCAATGTGTCACGAAATCATGACACTTTCTTGCTTTCTCTGCATTGCCGCTTCTGTCGTGATATCACAACGTCTTCCTCCTACTGGCTTCGTCCTCAAAAATGTCACGAAATCGCGACATCTTTAATGCCTTGTGTTTATCTTTAGTCCCTTCCGCGATAACGCGACATGTCGCGATATCGCGACAACTTTCTTTGGATCTGCCTTTTCCTGCCTTCTACCCACGAAAACTTGACATGTCGCGATATCATGACAGTTTTCATTGGCGCTCTTCCTTGCTGCTATATGTCATGATATCGCGACGTTTTTCATTACTCTGCTCTGTGACCATTGCAAGTCGTGAAAACGTGACATGTCGCGATATCGCGACAACTTTTCAATATAGCTCTCCTCACCACTGCAAAGTCGTGAAACTCCATGACATGTCGTGATATCGCGATAGTTTGACCTCCTTGCTGCCTTTGACTGCGTTGACCGTGAAAATGCGACAGGTCACGAAAATGCGACATGTCGCGATATCGTGACATTTTCTGTACTTAGCCGATTTCTGCATTTGACGCCACGAAACTGCAACATGTCGCGATATCGTGACAGTTTCATTTTCTTTGCTCTAACACAAAACTTGCAGAGATTTTTACATTTTCCCTTTCAAAGTGCTTGGAGGGACAAACAGAAGAATTAGTATCTCTACAATCTATGCATTCTTTTACATGAATAATAACAACAAAAACAATGTGGCAAAAATGCCAATAGGATTCTAATTAGGGTGTATACCTATTTTTTTAAAAGTCATATCACTTATCATAGCCCTTTAGGGTTTGGCTAAATAATGCGATAAGATGTTCATTGCCTTTATCATCCTTCTGGGTAAGGACAACTACAATACTAGAATCATCATCGTAGGCATACATGATGAAATATTTGTTAAAATATGGGTTGGTTAGCACCAAAGCTTACACCATGGCCTATTGGATATATTAGAAATCCTATTTGTTTTCATCGGTCCACTTGAATTGTAGTCCTTTCTTCAACATCTAGGATATGATCTTGATAATAGCAAAAAATTCTAGTATGAATCTTTCGATAAAATTTATCTAGCCTAGGAAATATTGAAGGGCCTTCTCATGTTGTGGTAGAGATAGATTGATATTAGCCTAATTCTATCAGTCTCTATGGCTATCCCCTATTTGGACTCGATGTGTCCCAAAATCTTCCTATATGGTGCATAAAAAATGTACTTCTTTAGATTGAGGTACACCCTAGATTCTTGACATTGCTCAAACACCTTATACAAATGGTCCAAAAGATATTCTTTTATATTTGAGAATACTATGATATTGTCTAGGTAATCCAAGATTATCTTGTTTAGAAATTCACTAAAATATATGTCCATGGCCCTCTATAATGTCACTCTGATATTGGATAGATAAAATGGCATCATTGATAGGCAAAAGTGTCCCACTTATTTGTGAATGTTATATTATATTTATCTTCATCTTTGACCCACACTTGGTTGTACCATGAGAAATCATCTAGTAGGGAGAATCATTTTTATCTTACTATTAAGAACACAAGCTTATACTGAGAGGGGGTGAACAGTATAAGACCACTTTTTACTTTTCTTTCCCAATCAATATTATGCAATGTATAGATAGCAATATCAACAATAGTAATCAAAGCAATGCACAAATCACCACACACAATAGAGACACCAATTTAACATGGTTCACCCAATGTGGGCTACTCCACGGAGAAAATATTTCACTAAAATTTTCTCAATCAATCTCTTGGGAATTCTTTCCCTATTACAATATTTATGGACCTCTATCCAAAGGAGACACCAATCCCCTAATCAAGTTCATGGATCTCTATCCATAGGAGAACTCCTTTCTCCTTAGCTCTGGTTGGTGATCTTCTAGAAGAATTACTGCCTCCACTACATTGGCTAATGGATCTCTATCCATTGAAGACTCCTGTCCTCACTCAGAAGACCTATCCTCACTACCCTAGCTAATGGATCTCTATCCACTAGAGACTATCATCCTCTATACTCTATCACCTTCAAAGCTTACTCTCTACTCTATCTCAAATCTATACTAAACACAGTCCTTCGATCTAGCACAAATCTACTCAATCTCTATCTCTGGTCTAGCACAAACCTATCCTCAAATCTGCACCAAACTCTATCCTCAAATCTACACTAAACATAGTCCTTCGATCTAGCACAAATTTATCCTCAATATCTATCCTCTGATTTGTACTAAACATAGTCCTTCGGTCTAGCACAAATCTATCCTCAATATCTATCCTCAAGCCTTAACACAAAGCTTGACTCAATCACAAATCAACTCTTCTAGATCTACCCCAAACCTTAACTCAAGGTTTGAACAAATCAATCAATCAACTCTGCTCACAAGCCTTCTCAAAGACTTATCTCAAATATGCCTTGTAAGCTTCCATAAAAGCTCACACTAATCTATCCACAAGTCCTCTCTAGAACTTGTCCAATCTGCTCAATAATCTCTATTCTCAAATCTGTATTGTAAGCTTCCACAAAAGCTCACACAAATCTATCCACAAGTCTTCTCAAAGACTTACCTCAAATCTGCTCAACAAGTCCTCACTAGAACTTGTCCAATCTCATAGAAATATATAGAGAATTGTTAGAGACTCAATATGCTTCACATTCACCACAATGCTCAATCACTTTCAATCTCTCTTTTTACCATAGAAACATATAGAGAATTGTTAGAGACTCAATATGCTTCACATTCACCACAATGCTTAAACACTTTCAATATTTCTTTTTACCATAGAAACATATAGAGAATTGTTAGAGACTCAATATGTTTCACACTCACAAACACTCAACCTCTTTCTCAAATCAATTTTAGAATATAGAACAATTTGTTTCATAGAACTTGAACTATCACTTCCACTTGACTAGGCTCAACCAACTCTACTCAACCAATCACTCAATGAAATAATCCTTGCTCACAAACCCTAGTCCAAGCATATGAACACTCACTCACTTATTTCCAATAATGCTTATCAAACAATCTCACATAACAATGATACTCATGATCTTTGCAAACCCTAGTTCAAGTTCTTCACTCAATCAATCACTTCAACAACAATGCTTATCAAGAAATATCACATAACAATGATACTCATGATATTTGCAAATCCTAGCTCAAGTTCTTCACTCAATCAATCACTTCAACAACAATGCTTATCAAACAAGGTTTTATCAACAACTCTTATTCCAGAAAACCCCTTTTCACTCCAACTTAACATTCACAACATTCAACAATCACTCACTAGGAATATGTGCCCATACCTTTTGTTTGATGTAGAAGTGCCCTTAAAAAACTGTCTCAATCACAATTTTCTTCTTTGCCAATTTCAATGGTTAGATGACAAAATTTCACACTAACACTCTTTCAAAATATTTCTCAATTACAAAAATAATCAATCTCAAATACACCTTATTACTCCTTGAAATTAGCAATCATCAAATCACACATAAAAATAATCACTCAAATTGCTCCTTATAATCTCCAATTTTAATAAATCAATCTTCAAAAATTAACCCTTCAAAAATAATATTTGCCTACCCTTTTATCTCCCTCAAAAATACTTAATAACCAAATTAATTCAGGCAAAAATTAAATCTCATAAACCATCAAAACATTTTATTTTTCAACCTTAGGCACATAAAAATATTTTTATTTTCCTTCAACCTTAGCACATCCAAAATTAATGACCAACACAAATGATATCAATGCATACCTTTGTCTCAACAAAAAGGCCTCGATGGGTTTCGAACAAGAGACCTCTTCATCGAGCGCCTTACCAAGGTGCTAGCCCACCACATGGGCTAGGCGCTCCCATGGGAAAGGGAAGGTGCAAGCCTCCCTTTATCCCTGTGTTAGGCGCTGCACAAAAAATGAATGCCCTCTCTTCTTAGCCAAAAATGAACCCGAAGGGATTCGAACCTGCACACCTTGCTTGCCACACACCCTAGCACCTCCGTCGTTTGCCAACTATGCTACCAGCGCCTTTGGTGTTGTGAGTTAGCGCTCCCTTCAATTTATTCCTCTACCATTAGAGATATTTTCGAAAATGTGAGAACCTTTCTCTTTTTGCACACGAAACAATTTAGCATAGGAGATTCGATCGTTAGCTTGGGAGATGTAAGGTAAAGAACTTTGCCACCATTTATACATAATGTTCCATGCCATATGACGTCGGTGCATCAAATCAAATTTCCAATTTGATTTATTACTTAGCCTTATAACCCTCTTTAGGGTTTATTAAATTAATAAAAATTAATTTATAATTAAATTAAAATTAAAATATAATTAACTTAAATAACTTTGAAGTTAATTAAATTAATTAATAAATTAATTTATAATAAAATTATATTAATTAATTTATAATTAATTTAAATTTCCCTCTTTAATATTATAATATTATTTGCTTGGGCCTCTTCTTTGCACTTTGGACCATATCTGACTTCTTGAAACTGGGTCTTGACCAACTGAAGGTGGACTCTTCTTTTTGCATGGATTGCGGAACTGCTTCCTTTTGCACTGCTTACTGAAACTGACATTTGACATTAATGACCATTCATTCTTGACATCAATGACAACTCATCCACTCAAAATGTCCAACAATATCCCCCTTTGTCATTGATGGCAACCCAATTATCTTTTCAATTTCCTTAACCTTTTTTTTGTCCTGCTCCCCCTGGAAACTTGCTCCCCCTAACTCAATACTCTCTTCTTAAATCAAATCTCTCCCCCTTACTCAAATATCTCCCCTTTGACATCAATGGCAAAGGGTCACCTTTGGGGCTCGGGGCTAAGAATGAGTCTCTTAGCTTAGCCCCTCCCCCACCTCCTCTTGAGGTGGTTAATTCTAGGGTGGGAGTATTTCTACTCCCAACAAGCACTGATATTTACCTTTGTCCACTTTCCTTCTCATCTGATTCTTCTGATTTCTCTGACTATTCCTGTTCATGTCCATGTTCTTGTTCCTGTTCATGTCCATATTCCTATTCTTGTTCCTGTTCATGCTTGGTTCTAGAATGTCTGCTCTACACCACTTTGTTGTATGTCCATCATTATTGCACTTATAACACTTAATGTTATTATTCCTTGGAGGTGCAAATATCTTGGGATTTCTCCTGGTGAAGCCATATCTATTCCTATCATGAACCCTACAATTCATTGCCTTGTGACCAAACTGATTACATGAGTAGCAATACCCATGAAAAGGTTACCTATTTCTGAAGTTCCCATTTTCTTGTTTTTCATGTGTCCTGCACTGTGAAGCCTTGTGCCCAAATCTGTGACATGAGAAACATCATCCATTGAAATTTCCTTGCCTTGACCTCATTGGTCTCTTAGTCTCTTTTACTCTGTGTTGGTTCCTATTCCATCTGTTTCTTCTTTGTGCATTGTTCCTTTCCTTGTTGAACTTTCTATTGTCCAACTCATCCTCAGAAGTCTCACTTTCTCTCACATTATCTTCTTCTGAAGTTTCTTCTTCTTTAGAACTTGAGGTTGACTCTTCTTCTTGCTTCTTTTGTACCTGTTCAAAACCAAGACCTATTTTGCTTGATGTAGGCTTTTGTGACTTGATAATCTTATCCAAATTCTTTGAGCTTCTTCCAAACTTGTGTAGCTTCTCCTTAGACTTTTCTACTTCTTCCCTTAGTAGAGCTACTTCTTGTTCTAATCTTTCACATTCTAAGACCTTTGCTTCTAACTTATCCTTGAACTTCTTTGTCTTAGCTATTGACTTATTTAGATCCTCTATAAGCTTTCCTCTCTCTTCATCACATTCTTGAAACTGAAGCTCAAGTTGGGAGTTTTGCTTTCTTACCTTCTTTAAAGTTTTAAGAGCATAAATAAGCTCTCCCTCAAGATCAACTTCTCCTTTTTCTGATTCTTCCTCTATTTGTTTGTCTTTGAAAACATCTTCATTCTTTTCTGACTTGTCTTCTATAGGATCACCTCCTTCTTCTTCTAGTGCCATTAGAATATTCTCTTCTGGTCCTTCAAGTATATCCTCATATTCATCATCACTTAAACTGAAACCATTCTTTGTACAACTATCTTCAAGATGTCCAAAATTACCACATCTAAAACACTTGAGAATTATTGGTGACCTTTTCTTAACTTCTTCTTTTTCTTCTATCAGAAATAGGACTTCATATTTATCATTATCTGAGAAACTATTATCACTATCACTTGAATACTTACTTGCCTTGTCTGCATAGTAGCTCCTCTTTTGTCTTTGAAAGAACTTATTTCCTTGTCTGCTTTGTCCATCCTTGCCTTTCTTTTGGTACCTGTATTTTTTTGATTCCCTGTTCTTATGATCCTATTTTTCTTCATCATTGCTATTTTTGGCTTCTTGAAAATCAGTTGCATAGTGACCATACTTTCCACAATTGAAACATCTAACAGATTTTACATCTTTAAATATTCTTGAATCCTTATTCTTTCTGCCATAATTTGCTTCTTCATCATTGGATGACTCATTGCTTGAATCTGACTTCTTGCCCTTTGTCTTCTTAGTAGCTTTGAAGGTTGCTTCCTTCTAGAGATTAGGTTCCTCTTTTGTTCTTATCTCAAAAGTTGTAAGAATACCAAGTAACATATCTCTTGTCAAAGAATCACCATATTTTGATTCCTCTATAGCAGAGATCTTTTCACTAAACCTTTTTGGAAGAGATCTTAAGATCTTATCACAAACATCAGATTCTTCAATCTCAAGTCCAAGTCCTTGCATGGCATTAACAACCTCATCTACATGAAGTAGATAAGTACTAATGTTTTCCTCATCCTTCATTTTTAAATCTTCAAATTGTCCTTTGAGATTTCGTATCTTTACCTTTTTGACACTTTTATCTCCTTCATAAATGCTTTGCAACTTATCCCAAATTCCTTTTGCATATTTGCAATGCATAACTTTTATGAACTCTGTTCTATGCAAACCTCTCAAAATTGCATTCATTGCTTTTGAATTGTAATGATGTAGAAGCTTACCATATTTATCTGTAGGTGGAGTAGCTGGTGGTATGTATCCATTTTCAACTGCTTCCCATATTTCATTGCCAAGTGCCATCAGGTGAATCTTCATTCTCATACTCCAAAATATATAATCACTTCCATAAAATATTAGTGTTGAATTATCTGAGGACCCATTCTTAGAATCCATTGTGTTCTTGTAAGCTTTTCCTTCAAGTTGTTAAACTCTTCTGAAGGAACCCACTCTAATACCAATTGAAGAACACAAGCTTATACTTGAGAGGGGGTGAACAGTATAAGACCACTTTTTACTTTTCTTTCCCAATCAATATTATGCAATGTATAGATAGCAATATCAATAATAGTAATCAAAGCAATGCATAAATCACCACACACAATAGAGACACCAATTTAATGTGGTTCACCCAATGTGGGCTACTCCATGGAGAAAATATTTCACTAAAATTTTCTCAATCAATCTCTTGGGAATCCTTTCCCTATTACAATGTTTATGGACCTCTATCCAAAGGAGACACCAATCCCCTAATCAAGTTTATGGATCTCTATCCATAGGAGAACTCCTTTCTCCTTAGCTCTAGTTGGTGATCTTCTAGAAGAACTATTACCTCCACTACACTGGCTAATGGATCTCTATCCACTGAAGACTCCTATCCTCACTTAGAAGACCTATCCTCACTACCCTGGCTAATGGATCTCTATCCACTGGAGACTGTCATCCTCTATACTCTATCACCTTCAAAGATTACTCTCTACTCTATCTCAAATCTGCACTAAACATAGTCCTTTGATCTAGCACAAATATGCTCAATATCTATCTCTAGTCTAGCACAAACCTATCCTCAAATCTACACCAAACTCTATCCTCAAATCTACACTAAACATAGTCCTTCGATCTAGCACAAATCTATCCTCAATATCTATCCTCTAATCTGTACTAAACATAGTCCTTCGATCTAGCACAAATATATCCTCAATATCTATCCTCAAGCCTTAACACAAAGCTTGACTCAATCACAAATCAACTCTGCTAGATCTGCCCCAAACCTTAACTCAAGGTTTGAACAAATCAATCAATCAACTCTTCTCACAAGCCTTCTCAAAGACTTGTCTCAAATATGCCTTGTAAGCTTCCACAAAATCTCACACTAATCTATCCACAAGTCCTCTCTAGAACTTGTCCAATCTGCTCAATAATCTCTGTTCTCAAATCTGTATTGTAAGCTTCCATAAAAGCTCACACAAATCTATCCACAAGTCTTCTCAAAGACTTACCTCAAATCTGCTCAACAAGTCCTCACTAGAACTTGTCCAATCTCATAGAAACATATAGAGAATTGTTAGAGACTCAATATGCTTCACTTTCACCATAATGCTCAATCACTTTCAATCTCTCTTTTTACCATAGAAACATATAGAGAATTGTTAGAGACTCAATATGCTTCACATTCACCACAATGCTTAAACACTTTCAATATTTCTTTTTACCATAGAAACATATAGAGAATTGTTAGAGACTCAATATGTTTCACAAACACTCAACCTCTTTCTCAAATCAATTTTAGAATATAGAACAATTTGTTTCATAGAACTTGAACTATCACATCCACTTGACTAGGCTCAACCAACTCTACTCAACCAATCACTCAATGAAATAATCCTTGCTCACAAACCCTAGTCCAAGCATATGAACACTCACTCACTTATTTCCAACAATGCTTATCAAACAATCTCACATAACAATGATACTCATGATCTTTGCAAACCCTAGTTCAAGTTCTTCACTCAATCAATCACTTCAACAACAATGCTTATCAAGAAATCTCACATAACAATGATACTCATGATATTTGCAAATCCTAGCTCAAGTTCTTCACTCAATCAATCACTTCAACAACAATGCTTATCAAACAAGGTTTTATCAACAACTCTTATTCCAGAAAACCCCTTTTCACTCCAACTTAACATTCACAACATTCAACAATCACTCACTAGGAAGATGTGCCCATACCTTTTGTTTGATGTAGAAGTGCCCTTAAAAACTTGTCTCAATCACAATTTTCTTCTTTGCCAATTTCAATGGTTAGATGACAAAATTTCACACTAACACTCTTTCAAAATATTTCTCAATTACAAAAATAATCAATCTCAAATACACCTTATTACTCCTTGAAATTAGCAATCATCAAATCACACATAAAAATAATCACTCAAATTGCTTCTTATAATCTCCAATTTTAATAAATCAATCTTCAAAAATTAACCCTTCAAAAATAATATTTGCCTACCCTTTTATCTCCCTCAAAAATACTTAATAACCAAATTAATTCAGGCAAAAATTAAATCTCATAAACCATCAAAACATTTTATTTTTCAACCTTAGGCACATAAAAATATTTTTATTTTCCTTCAACCTTAGCACATCCAAAATTAATGACCAACACAAATGATATCAGTGCATACCTTTGTCTCAACCAAAAATGCCTCGGTGGGTTTCGAACAAGAGACCTCTCCATCGAGCGCCTTACCAAGGTGCTAGCCCACCACGTGGGCTAGGTGCTCCCACAAAAAAGTGAGCACTCCCTTCAATTTATTCCTCTACCATCGGAGATATTTTTAAAAATGTGAGAACCTTTCTCTTTTTGCGCATGAAACAATTGAGCATAGGAGATTCGATCGTTAGCTTGGGGATGTAAGGTAAAGAACTTTACCACCATTTATACACAATGTTCCATGCCATATGACGTCGGTGCATCAAATCAAATTTCCAATTCGATTTATTACTTAGCCTTATAACCCTCTTTAGGGTTTATTAAATTAATAAAAATTAATTTATAATTAAATTAAAATTAAATTATAATTAACTTAAATAACTTTGAAGTTAATTAAATTAATTAATAAATTAATTTATAATTAATTTAAATTTCCCTCTTTAATATTATAATAAAATATTATAATATTATTTTCTTGGGCCTCTTCTTTGCACTTTGGACCATATCTGACTTCTTGAAACCGGGTCTTGACCAACTGAAGGCGGACTCTTCTTTTTGCATGGATTGCGGAACTGCTTCCTTTTGCACTTACTGAAACTGACATTCGACATTAATGACCATTCATTCTTGACATCAATGACAACTCATCCACACAAAATGTCCAATATACTACTATTTGTAAGATTTGATCCATTGTAGCAGGTAGTGGTCCTTCAATGATGTCCAGTTTAGGTCCCTAAAATTGGTGCATAACCAAACTTTTCCATTTTCCTCTCTAACCAAAACTAGATTGGATACCTAGGTGATATTTTTGAATAGATATATGATTTTTGTCTCTATAATCTTAATAGGTTCTTATGTCATGAGGGACTCTAACTTGGGGTTCATCAACCTCTATTTTTGACTTACAGGTTTGGCATCTAGATCTAGCTCTATGGCGTGTTGAATAATATCTTTATCATATCCTTTAAGGTATTAATAGATCCAAGTCATTACCTATAATTTTGACACATTTCAATGAGGTTTATTCTCTCTTAAGTGGTCAATTTTCTTAGTACAAAATAATTTTTGTTGTGATCTCTATCTCTTGGTGACATTCCTTGTCAATTGTGATGTCCTTATTTCCTCTAAAATGATCACTTGGGTTAAACACAGATTCAAGTATTACCAATCCTTTAGGTAGATTATTTCCATTAATGTAGATAACTTGGTATTTATAGGCTTCTTTTATATTTGGTGCCAAATATTTTGCAAACTCAACTTCTTTTTGAATAAACTGGATAATGTGCTCATCATTGTCAAAGACTTTCCAATATGTGTCATTGTCTAGAATAGTCAATTTGAAGATGGCTTTAACATGTTGATGATTTCTTTGTAGATCTTTTGTTGGGTCATATTGGGCTCCAATGACAGTCATGCAATTGATATTTGTGTTATAGTATCAAAGAATTATTGATAGGTTAACTGTGTCATATGATTCTAATAGGTCCCAAACCCGGTTCTAGTATTATTTATCAACCAAATCTTAGCTAGGTATAAAAATATGACTTGCTTGACAATATGCTCAATATATTTGTATATATACAATGTCTTGATACCTCTCTTGGTTGTCATTTTAAGACCATGGACTAATGCTTCATATTTTTTTATGTTTTTCAATCAGTTGAATTGGAGTTGATACGCCTGTAACATTTTTCCTCCTAGTGACATCAAACAGATGCCAGTTCCTACTCTAGTCATTTGCCTATCTTTGTTAAAATAAAGTTTCTAGAGTTTGATCATATCCTCTAAGGGTTTAGTAACCTTTAGTATGAATGGATTTTCCTCTTAGATCAAGTAGGTGCCTAGTCTTATTTTCTCAAACACCTCATACGGGTATGATTCCCATATTTTAGCAGTCCACTCATCCATTTGATTATCTAGTGTCAAGGTGTGGACTTCATCTATTATTAATTTAGATTCTAACCAATATATTACTAAGGTTTATTTTACTTTGATATTAACAATAGGGATGTGCTATACATGTTATATATAAAGCAACTCAGATAGAATCTTCACCTTAGTTCCATAGTGAGTCCTTAAAAACATGTGTCTAGTCCATGGATAGTTAACATCTAATATTGGCTATGAAGTCACAAGAGAGGAAAATACCAAAGGAATTTGATAGCTCAATTACTACTATATCCTAGGTGATAGCCATAGTATGATAGGTGTGGAGTGCAAGTGAAAGATCCTTTATAAGACCAAGGATTGGCACGAGGTCCCATCCAGTTGCATGAATCCTTGACTAATTAGCTTGTGAAATAATCCCAATGCATTGGATATTTGCCTAGGCATAACTAAAGTGCTCAACCTAAAATCCACATGTCCCTGCATATGAGTGTTAGATATAAGGTTAGGGGCTTAGGCCTTTGTGTGCCAGAGTCGGATACTTGGAGAATAGTTGACATATTTTGCTTTTTGATAATACACTATTTCTCTGAGGCTTCTTCTAGCTGCTTCATTTGTCTAGGTAGAGTGACAACATCCCAAAGTGACATGGTTATGATGGACTTATTTAGGTGCTCAATCATATTAAAGGATTTCAAAGATTGGAATTTTGGTGTGTTGCTTGTAATCCACTAGGATATCAATTTCTCAACAAAGGGGTAGGGTGCTCTAATCAGTTCTAGTATAGGTCACTACAACAGTGTTGGGTTGTCTTTATAGGGTTGTATCAAGTTTGAGCCATTGTCTTCTAGTTTTGGGTTTGCAATTGACTAATTTACCTCTCGATTATCCTCTATAGTTCTCCTTTTACCTCTAGTAAGGATGTTAGTTTGTACTTGAGGATAATTATTCAGTGGGGTGTTTATCCTTCTAGATGTGAAAAATTTTATTTTCATCCCATGTTACTAATGTTTGCTTCAGTGGATCATTTATAGGACTTAGGTTGACCTCTAAGGGTAAGCTTTGAGTAGTCAATCTTGATTCTTACACCATTGGTTCATAGTATGTAGCCTGACGTATGAGATATATGGCCTACTACAATTCCTCATTATTAGAAAAATAGGGATCAAGATAAGAATATTTCCAAGCATATGAGTCTTCTATGTAATTATTTTGAGCTTGAACCGCATCCATTATCATGTAAGAGGGAAACTATTGCATAGGGATCAATATAGACACTATCTAATGATCAAAAACATGAGATTAACCAAACTCTCTATCAAATTAGGGTGGATATATTTGATAGCCATTTGGACAAGGTCAGTACCCTTGATTACTCATTTGGAAGTGAGGATTAGCATAGTTTTGATAATTAATTCTGTAGAAACTTTATTGTCACTTAAGGACAACTATTTCATCGAATATGGTATTTATAGTTTTATTCAAATTGTTGATTTTCAAGGATTGGGAATTATTGGAAGGATGACTTGTAGTAGGGATATTTTTTTATACCATAATTTGGTTGAAAATTGAGATTTACTAAAAGTTGCAGGCTATACAGATGGAGGTGGTTCATAGGGTGGTTGGACATTAGGAAATAGAGTCACGGGGCCTGGGACTTAATATCCCAATTTGGATGAGATATTTTTCAACCTAAATGAGAACCCCATAAGTCTTCGATATTGTATTCCCTCTTGATTTTATCACCATATATCTTTATGAATCAAATGCTTTTAGATAATATATGGACATAACTTGTGGGGGTCATATCTCAACAAAAATTCTATACCAGGTCTTATGGAATCTAGCATTGAAATCATTCATGGTCTCCATGGGAGCCCTTTTGATGGTTGATAATTGCTCTAAGAAAGATACAACATCCATCATTTTTCCAAATCTATCTATAAATAGATCGGCAAGCTAGTCCCATCAGTAATGGAATGTAGGGCAAGTGAAATGTACCATTCTCTTACTTTCTCCTTGAAATAAACAACTAACAATATTAGAACCACATTTTTTGATCAATTTTGTACAATTTGAATAGATTGACCATGTTTAGAGGTGCTCTATTAGGGTTATTACATTCACTAATGAAGAAAATTTAGGTTTTATGGTGCAACTATGTTCTTTTGTTGGCCTCTCTTTCTATTATCATGGTTTAGAAATGGTACCAACTATAGATTCAACTTTGTATTGAACCTCGTGATAGGTATATACTCATAAATTACTGGGTTTACCTCCAAATAGTGAAGTCTTTACTCAATGATTCCTTCAAACAATGAAGTTATCAAGTTAATTTTAAAGTATATTTCAACAAGTGGATAGACTAAGGTTTTCACCAAGATCTCAGTTAAATATCATGATTAAAATTGGGATTTGTCCCTTACCTAGCACACTAATTAATTTTTAGGAACACTCATGGTGGGTGTCTCTTGTTGCTTAGTATTATTTGTGAAAATAACTCAATCATAATTATGGGATGAATATAGTGTGATTCATTCCACCATATGTGCTAGTTAACTATTAGGCAGCCAAAACTATCTAGGGACTAGTTCCAATCATGTGTTTTAGGTACAATGACTAATAGAGTTAGATTATATTGAATTATTTAGGTACATGTCTATGTACCACCTTAGGTAGATTATTAGAATAGAAGTTACTTGGGGAAGAAGTAACTTATGCACACGTGTTAGAATTTGCAAAGGAATAAATGGAAAATTGTCCATTTGCAAGTTGTATATGTGTAATGATGTAAAAGGGTATGTGTCCCTCATGCACTTAGGAAGAGTGAAGCTCAAGTAAATTTGTCTTATTATATATAGATATCATTGTATATGAAGGAGGTATCCACTACACTATCCACTAGTAGAGTGAGAGGTTCATGTTGTATCCATTCTCCATTTTTGTGAGCCTCCATTAATGGTTGTTATGTGAGCTATTTCTGAAGTATCTTGTCTTAGTTTCATGCTCATTTAGCTTCCATTATCATAGTTGTTAGATTGCTTGCTTATTTCCATTACTTGTGGCTTCATTTAATTTTAGCATATAGCTCAAAAAGCTAACATGATATCATAGCACATGGTAGATCCATAGAAATAGGAAAGCCACAAAAGGTGCAAAAATCGAGACTTCTCGGGAGGTCACCCATCCGAGCACTACTCCAGCTGAAAATTCTTAACAATGGAGTTTTTTGATGGGTTGAAAAAATTAGGGTAGTAGAGAACTTTGTGTTTTATATTCTAAGCATAGGGAGGACTAAAAAAAAGAAAATCCTCTACCTTACATGAAAATGGCTATTTTTTAGGATTTTTCTTTTTTATCATTTCTTTTGCAGGTTTTGTTATTTCATTCCAATTTCCTCTTTTCTAGATTTTCCAAACCGTCAAAATCAAGGAACATTATTGTTTTTCTCTTCTTAGAGGGTTTACAGTCCATTGTAACCATTAAAGACTATCCTTTATAGCCTATTCACTGCCTTCCACACCATGGATGCTTTCTAGAACCTGTTTGTTAGTTTTTTTACTGTTGTACAACTCGCCATCATGGCATCCTCCTCGTTGTAGCCTATTGTGTGAGGATTTTATTTTAAAAATTCATGTCTAATTTGGGTTTTTCCATATCTTGCTGCCCATATAGAAATATGGATCTATTACTTCGAGGAGAGCAAAAATCCTACCATCCCAGGTTTTATTAGTTGTACTTGCACCTAGCCAACCATTGCTTTGCCATTGCCACCACTCTGCTCTCTTCTAGTCTTGCTGCTCACTCCATTCATGAACAATACATCCATTTATATGCATGAGGATTTGTATAAAGACCATTTCAGTTGCAAACGCTCTCACTACTCTTGCCCTGCATTTTGGGTACCCCACAAAGCTCTGTCATTGCCTCTATTTGCTATTCAACAGACCCAAGCAATATTCATCCATGTGAGAGGTACTGGTAAGAAATGAGGTTAGATGCAAATTTCCACCCAAGAATTTCATTAAATATTGGCATTATCAAGAAGGACGTTATCAAAAAATGTATGACCAAGAAACCTTACCTCATGCAAATCGATGCATGTTGTATAAGGGCTAATTTGATTTTTGAGTTTTTTAATAAAGTTTATAAGTATATAGGGAGATATAAGGTACTTTATAAATTATATTTGCTTTCAAATTATTGGAGATATAAGTGAACTTTTCTAAGGTTAAATCTTGCATTAAAGCAATTATAATCTTAGCAAAATAGAAAGAAAATTGAAGATAGGGAAATATATCATTGCATAGGAATCAAACCTTATTATATTTTGCAAATAATTAAGATGGAGATATAAGGATTTCTACCATTAGAGAATTAATATTAATTTGCAAAATATTATTTTTTAACCTTAAATATTTGCAATTAAATAATTTTAGGAGGAATAAGGTTTTCAACATGGAAAATTATTATTGCAAATATTAATTAATTTCTAAAATTCCAAATTAGGGAGATATAAGGGTTACTACATCAAACCTTAGAAAATTGGAATTTAGAAAAATTAAACCATTGAAGGTTAAAGGAGCATAGCTATTTATTGCTTGAAATTTGGAAATACATTTCTACATTAGTCTCTTACATTATTGAGACATTAATCCAACTTAAAGGTCTTGAAATATAGAACTTCATCAAAACTTGAAGGTGCATTAAATTATCTTTAATTTTCTAATTATTGAAAATCATAAGGAGAAATAAGGTAATTCATTAATGTGGAACACTAGGGAGTCAAAAGGGATTCTACTAAAACCAAGAAAGCTAAACTTATCATCAAGCTCATATTGCATCTAAACACTTGCTAGATAGAAGGTATTATTCAAAATCTACAAACTTGAAGAGATCTTAGCAAGGTTGATTATATACTCTTATCTAGGGAGTCATAAGGTAGCCTACATCAAAGGAACATGGTAAAGAAGAAGAAAATGAAAAAGAAAACAAGTAATACAAAAGAAGAAACTCAAAATCTAGAACTTCACAAGTTGACAGAATTAGTTGAAGAAGAAAACATATGTCTTCAACAAGAACTAATTGTCTTTGGAGAAGACTCAGACTTTCAAGAAGAAGAAATTTACATTCAAGATGACCCTCTAGAAAATACTAAGGAACGATTGCAACTACTAAAAGGATGCACACAAAAGATGATAGAGAAAATTGAAATTCAAGAGAATACATATGTAAAGAGAAATAAGGTCTTGCAATCAATTATGAGAGAGGCCAAAAATGAAAGTTTCTCAACACTAGGAGATTACTTCAATTCAAAAATTGGTGAAGCACAAACAAACTCAAAAAATGTGTTCACACTACCTAATGATATAGGAAAAGCAATGTATATGACATTACTTTCTAATTATGTTCTCAAAGACAAGAATAAAAGACAAAAGGATGCGATAGAATGTTTGAAGAACATGTATATTATTAAAGAAAATACTTTGAACAGTATGCTTGGTGATATTACTAGTGAAGCAAAAAAAGGGGATTATTCTACACTTCAGAAATACATGAAAAGTGTTCTTAGTAATACTAATGATTACTATAAATATTTTGTTACTATACCTACCAATCTATGGAGAATAATCTACAAAGGAATTATCACTCTTAATGTTTCTAATATGAGAGAACATGAAAAGGTTGAAGAGATAAAGAACAGGATAGAAATGAAATATATTTCTAATGATACAAGTGAATTAAGAACTATGATGGTAGATTCATGCTGCAATACTATAGAATCAAAACAATTGATGATTTATGCATGCTATGATACTAGTGACCTTCTTAAAATGGAAAAATATGCAAATCATAATTCTTGTCAAAATGAAAGGGAATATTGTAATGCAAGCATTGACACTAGTGATCTAGAATCCTTGACAAAGGTAGAACCTGTTACAAAGGTTGATGCTATATGTAATACAAGTGATATAAATACAATTCATGATTGCTCATAAAATTTTCATGGTATTAGAATTGATGAAGGTATAAATTCAGATGATGATAAATACAGTGATGAACAAGATTATATTGATGTTGACAAAAATTATTCTAATGATTGTATTGGTCATACTAATGGTTTTTGTTCAAATATGATAAGATATGAGGATACATGATCAGAAAAATATGAATAGGGATTGAAAGAACCAATAGCATAAAAAATCAGATCAAAGTATGAAAGTCTTGAATACACATGTCAGACTAGTAGCAATCATCAAGGAACAAAATCAGTGACAGAGGTTGATAGAAGTTATGAAGGATAGAATGGTCAGAGATATTTGAATATAGAAAATAGGTGCAATAATTGTAATAGATATGGGTACAAGACAAAGAGATTCTAGAATCTCCATAGTTGTAAAATTTATGGAGGAACCAATCATTCCCAAAGACATTGTTGGTACAAAGAAAATTATTTCTTTGATTGGGTATATACAATGACAAGAAACTTCATCAGTGAATTCTCTCAAGTATACTTATCAAGGTGTAGATATGGGCATAGGAAAGGTATGAACTAATTTTACAACAAAATTGAAAGGAAAATAGTAAAAATTCCAAAATAAGAATATAGAGTCAAGAAAAAAGGTGAATCTCAAGCAGAAGATCAATTCAAAGACCATTTGAAGAATGAATACAAATACAAATATCCATATTGAAGACTAAAGTCTTCAATACCTAAATAATGTAATACAGGGGGTGTTAGAGTTAGAGTATATTACATTATTTAGGTACATGTATATGTACCACCTTAGGTAGATTATTAGAGTAAGAGTTACTTGGGGAAGAAGTAACCTATGCACAAGTGTTAGAATATGCAAAGGAATAAATGGACAAGTGTACATATGCAAGTTGTATATATGCAATGATGTAAAAGGGCATGTGTCCCTCATGCACTTAAGAAGAGTGAGGCTCAAGTAACTCATATTATTATATATAGATCTCATTATAGATGAGGGAGGCATCCACTACACTATCCACTAGTATATTGAGAGCTTCATGTTGTATCCATTCTCTATTTTTGTTAGCCTCCATTAATGGCTATTAGGTGAGCTATTTATGAAATATGTTGTCTTAGTTTCATGCTCATTTAGCTTCCATTATCATATTTGTTACACTGATTTCTAATTTCCATTACTTGTGGCTTCATTTCGTTTTAACATATAGCTCAAAAAGCTAACAATGACCATCCACTATGATTTTTGGGTGTGTCTAGTGCTCATGCCTCACGAGGAGTGCATAGTTAGGAAGTAGAAGGATCATGGTACGTGAATCTAGGGAAGACCTTTAGGGTTTTTATCAAGGTCAAATCCTTGTTTAGATGTATTCTTGATGCTCTCTTCCTAAGCTAGCCTAATTTATGGGATTTTGTCTCAAGAAAAAGGATGAGAGAAAATAGTAAGTCTAACTAGCTTAAACTATGGGTGGTAATGCACCAAAAATTATAGCTGCCTTTTGATTACCAATGGGATTAATGAACATGAGAACCAAAATATGATAGTTAAAATTAAATGTGATTCCAAGTTAGCATAATCGTTCATCTATTAATATTTCGTGAAGGTCAATAAAAACACTAATCATAGTCCCTTACATAAATAAACATACATACAAAGACCAGGATAAAAATTCAAGTAGTCACAACTCTTTGTATTTATGTTTGAAAGTGCTATTATAATTATAAAAAAATGAATTTCTGTACATGCATTGGCTCGAGGATTGAGTCCAAATTGATAAACAAAATAAAAATGAGAGAAAAACCCTATCTAAGACCAAACACTAGGCACACAAATATTGTTCTTTTTTTACTTTATAAACTACAAAATTGGATACTTATATAATTTGTATCAAAATTTGAAATTCAAATTTTCCCTAAAATTGTTATGAGTAGCTCTCTCTTGCATCATCCTTGGTTATTGAACCCAAGTCATCATGCTGATAGATTTGGAGTTGGTATGGATTTTAATAAGCTATAGATGCTTCTTGTAGATGGGATGACCCTATTTAAGTGTGACAGTAATGGGTATTTTTATTTTGGAAAAGAAGCTTAGGTGTCACTTACAAAAATACTTTTGAATACTAGAGGGGCTTCATCAATCCCAAGGTTGATTCTATCCCTTCCTTACATTCATCTTGTATCAAGGTTGTTGCACCAGTTGGGCTTTTATTCAAATCTGACTGATGCTTTGTGGGTCCATATTTATTTGGGTTCCCAAAGATCGAGATCTTGTGTACGATGTAGCCATTAGGTTGTCTTCCTCCCTTTGCTTCTACTTCTTTCTTCCTCTCATCAGAGGACTGGGTCCTAGTGCTAGTCTTTGGCTTATGACTCTTTTTGGGGGTCTAGTTCCTCTAGTGGCACTTTTCTACATTAATTCCCTTGCAAAATTCTAGTTTAAGTGAAAACTTGTCTTTGGATTCTAAGTGTACTGAAAATTCACTACAATATGTTTGAAAGAAAAAATAAACTCTCATCTTTAAGCAAACATAAAAAAAATTAAAAGCAAATAATTTTTTTATAAATCAGATCCTTGGACTAGGCCTATTTGTCTTCATTCTATCTAAACAATGTTAAAATTATATTGATGTTTAGTGTCCCAACATATTTCCTCTCAAAAAATTATTGATAAGTTAATACTTCTTTATTTAAAAATAAATAATTAGATGACAAAAAAATTATGAAAATGATATTTTATACTAGATCTATTTGTGTAGAAAACATATTCATATAATGTTTTGTTAAAATATTCATGTTATAGAGAATTATCCATGCTTTTCACTCATTTTGTCCTAATAGAACTTTAAAAATAAGGACAACCTCCAATACAATATATAGTTTAATCTATATCTATCTATCAAAGGAAACATTCCCCTCACTTGTTTAGAATAATATGAAAATTTGACTAACAATTATGTAAAGGTTAGGACATGTAGTGACTCCTCACTAATAATTGCACTCAAGGAAAACTTCCAAGAGGAATAAAAGTTCCAATTAGAGGGAATCACAAGTTTTTGGAAGACACAAATGAAGGAGATAGGCCAAGATCCCAAGAGCACACAATGTGTTTTAAGAGCAATAAATTGATAAAGTTTCCAATAATCAAAAGTTTTGGGAATCCTATAAAATGGAAGAGAAAGAAATTTCAACAATTGTAATGATGAGAGAACTAAAGAAGGAAGTTTCCTCCTAGATAACTCCAATATCAAATTTTTTACAAGATCTGAAAAAGGTCTATGGTAGGAAATTATGACCAAAAAATATGAATACATTGGATTTAAGGAGATTGAAGGTATGCCAGATAATTCAAGGCTATCACTAACATTATCGATAAGCCAAGACATGCAGGATTTTGGAAATGGTAGGTGATATGAATTAATGTGCTCTTATTAAAAGGAATAAGGACTACCTACCAATGTCATCTCAATTTGAGGAAATTGAGAATATATCAAAGTGGGTATGGCAAATGTAGTCCCACATCTGACAACTATTATGGCTCGGGGTACTTCATTAAATTTTTAAAATCTCTAGAAAAGGTAGCTAAAATTATCAAAGCTACCTACACGATTTTGGAGGGAAACTATTCATATTATAACCTATAAATAGTAGTATTAGTATTAGAAAGGATCGACAAGTTTGTAAAGCTTTCATTTCCTTTATTTTTGTATAGCAGTATGTGTATTTAAGGTTGGTATAGTGGGTAAGTGAACCATCGCTTCTAGCATAATCTATGTAATATTGCTTGCGTGTGTGTGTGTATATATATATATATATATATATATATATATATATATATATATATATATATATATATATATATATATATATATATATACTAGAGGCCTATGCATCTATTTTGGGTAGCCATCTATGGTTCTCATGCTTTAACCTATATTTTTTATATTTATGGTTGGGTTTTTACCTAATTCATAAGTTTTACTTGCAAGTGTGTGTAAATTGGAGGTATACACATATACTTTTAGTAGCCATCCATAGTTTGTATGTCCTTATCCATCTCTTCTATGTATGTGTATGCTTGTAATTTTCATTTAGGTTCATATATATCGACAAGAAGTGTTCATGCCAATGCATTACAACCATAGTTGTTGTGTAGGAGGATCTTATTTGATCTTTGTCACATTGCCACTTTGTTAGCTTAGGACTCTTTTTCCTTTCAGCTATCTTTGATTTTCTTGTTTTTTCCTAACTCTTTTTCCCTCCAAGTTGTTATATTAGTAAAATGTGTCTAAAGATCACATCTTAACAAGTAGTCATCTTGTAAACAACTCTCAGAGGCTCCCAATTGAGCTAAACCCCACATTCTTGAGACTAGCCCTACTTTGTCGCTCTGTGCAAGGCATAATTATCCCGACTCTCTCCCCTAGGATAATTGAAGAGGAAAATAAGACACTTCATACATGGATTAAAAATACTATTGAAAAAATGATGGAAATATATTTCAATTGATGGGGATTTGCATATTATTATTAATTCCGTCAAGAAAAATGAGTGTGGGGATTAGGTTAAAAATAACAATATTTTTTATGTTTGTCAACTATTGTTGGAGGAAGTATTTTAAAAATTTCAAATATATATACAGAGAAGGAAATAAGGTAGCAAATATTTTAGACAATCATGGTGTTGATATTTATCTTGGAAATTTTTAAATTTTATAAGGGAACTAGGTGAGGGAGATGTTATATCTCTTAATTAAAATGATATCAAGGAATTGATTACAAGGCATAAAAAACTGCAAAAAATGAAGAATTTCTTTGATAGAAAGGCAAGTTGGATATGGTCTTATTGACCTAATAACAAATATAATATTTTCTTATTTTCATGGAAGTGAACCCTAATAAAAGTCGCATGTAGCTTATGGAAAAAAGGATAAACATAATAATAGTTCAGCATTAATATATCTGTAATACAAAAATCACAAAAAACAAATTACAAAGTACAAAGGATTAGGGTTTTCTTGAAAAACATCTCATCTTTTAGGAACCATATCTTCGCTAATAGTTATCCGATTTCGCTGATTCTTGGACCAACTTGTGCAAAATTTGAATAGCTTTAAATTATGTGGTCATATGCAAAAATCCAAGAAATATTTAGGGAGATACAACCCTATGAATTCAACCATTCAGAACAAGGGTAGTGACAATTTTTCAAATCATGAAAAATAAAATTGTAAAGTGTGAAGGATTAGGGTTTTTTACTAAAAATATCTCATCTTTTAGGAGCCATATATTCACAAAGAGTTATCCGATTTAGCTAATTCTTGGTCCAATTTGTGCAAAATTTGAATAGATTTAAAATGAGTGGTCATAGATAAAAATCTAAGCAATATTGAACGAGATACAACCTTGTGAAGTCAACCATTTAGAATAAGGGCAATGATAATTTTTCAAGTCATGAAAAAAAAATTGCAATTATTTGCCAAGTAGGGTTCGAACGATGAGAAGAGCAATGAAGGGCTAGGACTTCAACGAGGCAAGATATTCTATTTGGACAAAGAATTTTTTAGCTAAGTTATTTTTTCCCTTGTTTTAATCTTAGAATTGTGCATGAAATTTTTTTAAAGTTTTTATCAAATATTATATTTGTTATAGAACTTTTAGATAAATTTCATTAGATTTTGAGTTTTAGTTTCCTTTCCATGGATCTATTTATAGTTAAATCCTTAGAATCATCCCTAGTGGTAGAGGTTAGTGAGCACACCTCAAAGAGATCCTCATTGCTGCAAGATAGGGTAGTTTTTTGTAAATTTAATGGGTATTGGCCAGGGGATTTAGCCTTGAGAAAATGGATTGATAGGAGTTGGAAGTCTTTAGGAGTGATTCTATCATTTATTTCCAAAGGTTTTTTCCTTGCCATTTTTTTTTCTATGGAAGAAAGAGATAGAATCCTAAAAGGGGGTCCTTGGTTTATGGGAAGAGCAGGGCTCTTTCTTACTCGCTGGTATGAAGGCCTTTCATATAAAAATGTAAATCTATCCCTAGTACCAGTCTAGGTTAGAATGTTTGGATTACCCATTGAATTTTGGGAAATAGATACCTTCAAGGCAATAGACAACACTAGGATAATTCCTTGAGATTTTAGATACAACAAAAGATGGTTTTTTACTATTTATGCTCGAATATTGGTCATGATTGATATAAGTAAAGCTTTACCAGAATCAATCATTCTTAAGTATGGGGATAAGATGTAGAACCAAACTATAGATTATGAAAACATACATTTTATATGTAGAATATATCATGAGTAGGGTTATGCATAAGCACAAAATATCATAAATTGGCTTTATTTAGGATCCTTTCAATGGGGCTTATTCACCCAAAATTTACGAGGTGGAATTTTTTTGGGGTAAATTCGCCCGTCGCTGATAATCATGAACCTAATTTTATTTTAATTTGTCGAACTCAAATTACATATGATTTTGATTTTTCCACCCAATTCGCCTTCAAATTATAAATGATTTTATATTTCCCACCCAAATCACCTTCAAATTATAAATGATTTCATTTTTCTCGCCTAAATCGCCTTCAAATTATAAATGATTTTATTTTTCTCGTCTAAATCGCCTCACATACTACCTGTATATATACTGTACTAGGTACCTATAAACATACATCAAAAATAATCTAACTTGAAAATAGATCTAAAACAACAAAAAACTTGACAAGGTTGCAGAGGAGTGTCTGTCAAAATATGTCGATTGGATGCAGAAGAGTGTCGATTGGTGTAAGATGATTTGTATAAGTCGATCAGTTGCAGAGCCATGTCTATTGGTATAAGCCGATCAGTAGTAGAGCTGTGTCTATCGATATAATCTGATAGATTGTAGATTCATTTTTGTCGATTACAAAGGTGTCGATTGGAATCAACCTATCAGTTGCAAGGATTTTTTATCGATATTTATCTATCGATTGTAGAGATGTCGATCGGTATTAGTCAGCCAATTACAAGACAGTGTCGATCGATATTAGTTGGTCAGTTGTAGAGGTGTCTATTGACATTCATTTATTAGTTGCAATTGATCATCATTTCTATAGCTGATCATCATACCTACAATCGATCAGTATTCTTGTAGCCGATCGTCATGCCAATAGCCGATCATCATGCTTACAGTCGATTGATATTCCTACAATCGATCGTCATATCTGTAACTGATCATCATGCCTACAACTAATCGTCATGCCTACAATCGATCAGTATTCCTATAACCAATCATCATGCATGTAGTCGATCGTCATGTCTGCAATCAATTGTCATGCCTACAACTGATCAACATTCCTACATCCAATAATCATGCCTATAGCCGATCGTCATGCCATCGGTCGTCATGTCGACCTAAAGTATTCATATTGGCCTAAATGTTTTAAGTATGTCATATATTTTTAGATTTTGCAAATAGATATTCATAGCCCCCAACACAAAAAAATTCACCATGATTTAAAATTTTTTGGAGACAAATTAATGAAATTCGCCACGATTTAAATTTTTTTGGAGACAAATAAATGCAATTCACCATGTATACTTCTAAATATTTCATCGAGATTCCAAGATAATTCACCTTGATTTTATAAATAGATTTCGAGAATGACCCCTTATGCATAAACTTGATCATGAGGTGGTGCATATTGAGAATACATGCCCTAAGAAGAACCCAGCATAATCATTTGTAGAAAATCGTAAGAGAAATTTAAAAATGGTTATGTATAACGATGGTTTTCAACTTCCAAAAAATAGATCTAGAAAAAAAAGAAAATGAATAGTGGAGAACAATAAGAAAGGACACTGGAAGAAATTCCAAATCTTTTGAGGCTTTAGCCCATGAAAAAAAAGTAGATCAAAACTTAGAGGACACGAGACAATAATTTCAACATATTAGTAAGAAAACGTCTATTCAATATGATCCTAATTTAAGGAATAACATTCTCGATGAACCCAAGGAATGTGTTTCATCAGATTTTGAAGACTCTCTTGAAGTACCATGCACCATTCAAGAGGAAATAATTGGTAAATAAAATGTAGTTTTAGAAGGTAATACCTCTGCCATTAATAAGAAAATACTAGAAAATGAGTAGGAAAAGTCAAAATCTTATATAATAGATCTAGGAGAGGATAAATATGTTAAAAAAATGGTGAAATAATATTGAGGAATAGAATAATAAGACCTACTCCTGATATAGGCAAGGAAAAAAGAGGAAAACCCTTAAATTATCAAGCAAGATCCAATGAAGTAAGAGCTAACATAGAGAAAGGAACACAAACTAAGTTGGTTGAACTTCTCTTTATGAGACATGATTATCATCTCATGGAATATAAGGGGTGCTAATGTCCCCTCAAATCATAGGTGTATTAGGGACCTCTGTTTAAGTAATAAAACTAATATTTTTATGTATCCAGGAAACTAAAATGACAAAAGAAGAAGATTCAAAAACTATGAAAGTAGTTTGGGCAAGATGTGAATGGGATGCTATGGATTCTGAAGGATCAACAGGGGGAATTCTAACTTGTTGGAATCCTTTTAGAACCTCTTGTGTAACCATTCATAAAACTAGGCATTGGATAGCTTCTTTAATCACTTGCTACTTTGTTGATATTCACTTCATCCTTATCAATGTCTATGGTCCTACAACTCAATCAGGTAGAATAGAAGTTTGGATTGCGATTGAGACCTTTATGAGAAGTAAAGACCAAGAAAATCATTTCATGATCATCGAAGATTTTAATACCATTATCAAGCTGAATGAAAAATTTGGGGGAATTAGGAAATTGACCCAAAGTATGAAATATTTCTTAGCTTTTATTCAAAATAACAATCTATGGGAAGTTGAGTTTGAAGAAGACAACTATGCTTGGACCTACAATAGGAGATGCCAAAACCTAATAGCAAAAATATTAGATAGATGCATTCTCTCAGATCATTGTCTAGATGAAGGAACTTATGCTAAAATTAATACCTTAACAAGGATTGGTTCAGATCACTAGACAATAAGAGTTAAAATGGTGGTTAGTGAATTCAAAAAAATATCATATTTTAAATATGAGTAGATGTGGAAAGACCATCCTCATTTTGTTGATATGATAGCTCGAACATAGAATTATTTAGGTAATGGTGGGTTGTATGATCTTCCAAACCAAATTAAAGCTATGACATCTAGATTAAAATAATGGAACAAGAACACCTTTGGAAATATTTTTGAGAAGAAAGAAGAACTAGAAGATAAACTTTCAAAATTCCAAAAAGGCGATGAAAATAATACAAGCTCAAAGGAAATGGAGTTGCTTGGTGAATATCATAATATTTTGAGTAAGGAAGATAAATTATGGATATTAAAATCAAGATAGACTTGGTTAAAAGAAGGATATAAAAATATAAAGTTTTTCATAGGATAGCTATACTACAAACATCTTCTTCTAGAATTGGTAGAATTAAATCAATAGAAGGGGTTTGGATTGAAGATCAGAGTAAAATTAGAAAAGAGGCTAAGTCATTTTATCATAATATTCTAGGTTCAGAGGAGACCAAAGTTTTTAATGATAAACTTCTTCAAGAAATTCCTTCAGTTATAACAAATGAAGGCAATAGGAAACTGATGGAGCCTATTACTCTAGAAGAAGTTTATTTAGCTCTTTTCTCTTTTAATAAGGATAAATCCCCTGGTCCAGATGCGCTCTCTGTAGCTTTTTACCAACATAATTGGGATATTGTGAAGGATTCTTTATTGGTGGATGTGGAACATTCTAGGGTAAAACAATACATTCCTTATAAAATAAATGTAAACTTATCTTACCCTAATTACAAAAAATAAGGATGCTAAATTGTTTTATTCTTTTAGACCCATAAGACTATGTAATATGGTTTATAAGATTATTTCCAAAGTGATGGTGAATAGATTAAGGCCATTATTAAAAAAAATCATTTCAGAAGAGTAAGGAGGTTTTGTGAAAGGGAGACAATTTTTGGATTGGATCATAGTAGCTCATGAAGTTATACATTCAACAACTTCAAGAAAAGAGAAAGCTATGATATTAAAACTTGATATGAGTAAAGCCTTTGATAGGGTTAAACGAAATTTTCTTTTTGCAGTTTTAGATAAGTTTGGTTTTGGGAATAAATGAGTTAGATGTATTAAATATTTGTCTCTCTATAGTTTATTATTCAATGTTTATCAATGGGTTAGTAAAAAAATATTTTAAAGCTAAGAGAGGCCTTAGACAAGGAGATCCTCTATCTCCTTATTTGTTCATTATTATGGCAGAAGTTTTGAGTAGGAACTTAAAGAAGGCTTACAAATATGGGTTTATAAGTGGACTTAAGGTTAGTAATAACATAAAAAACATCACCCATCAACAGTTTGTAGATGATACAACCCTTTTTGGAAGGGCAAAGATAAATGAGACCAGAGCTTTGAATAACTTTTTAAAAGAGTACAAAAGAGCTTCAGGGAAAAAAATTAATAGGACTAAATCCAAAATTTACTTTCTTAACACTCATGCTAAATCCAAAAATTAATAGGACTAAGAAGTTGTAGGTTGATTCATATGGAGAAGGCAAATTTACCAACTTATCTAGGGATGCCTTTATTTGAGGGGATAATGAGGACAAATTTATGGAATCTAGTTATTAGTAAAGTTTAAAATAAACTTCCAGATTGTAAATGTAGATGGTTATCATTAGAAGGAAGAGTGCAGTTAATTAAGTTAGTCTTACAAACCATTCCAACATATTATATGTCTTTGTATTCTATGTCAAAATCAGTTGAAAAAAGTTTAATATTTATTATGCGATCCTTTTTATGGTCAGGTTTACATGATAAAAGGAAATCTTCTTTGGTGAAATGGAGCAAGTTGTGTGATGATAAAACTAGGGGAGGTCTTGGTTTCATAGATCTTACATATGTAAACTTAGCTCTCAGGGAAAAAGTTATCTGAAATTTGTACAAAGAGAGTCAAAGACAATGGGTAAGAATTCTTCTAAGTAAGTATGTTGACCCCAATGACCCAAGTTTAATATTTATTGCATTCTCTCTTCCAAATGGTTCTGCTCTTTGGAATGGTTTAAAAAAATCTATTGATCTTATGATTAAAGGTTTAAGATGGGTGGCAGGAACTGGAGAAAAAATTATATTTGGATGGACACTTGGTGTGATTAAAAATCATTCAATTTAGATCTAGTTTTGAAACCTTGGATGAGATTGCTTCAAGACAAATACGGTGATAGGGTTTCAAACATTTTATACAAGGATCAAGAAGAAAGATACAAATGGAAATAATATTTTTTTACAAGTATACAAGGCATTGATGCTAGAGGCAATTGAATAGAAAGATAACAACTATAATTATTCCAAGGGGTGCCAAGGATAAATTTATTTATGAGTTGAATAGCTTAGGAGAATACACAACAAGAAGTGGATATAATGTTCAACACCAACATAATAATAATATCACTAGAATTTGGAGAGATATTTGAGATAGCCCAAGAATTCCTAAAGTTAAAATGTTTGTTTGGCTAGTAGGTCATAGAAGAATTTTATCCTGGGATAACCTTATGAAAAAGGGTTTTCATGGCCCCTCTAAATGTGTTTTCCATAATAAGGAGGAAGAGATTATTGACCATCTCTTGGGACATTGCTCAATTATCTGGAATATATGGTAATGGATTCTTAATATGTTTGGTAAATGCATGGTGATGAATAGAAAAATTGAATATTGGTTAAAGAAATGACAGAGCACTTATAAAAGTGAGGCTTTACAGACAATATGAGATAATCAAAAGATACAATACTTTGGACTATATGGCTAGAAAGGAATAGAAGAATATTTAAATGAAAGAAAAGTGGTTTAGAGGTAATGAAATAGAAGATATGTTTAGCCATAGAGAAGTCTAAACCAAACCTATCAACTCATCCAATCCCTAATTTATAAGCAGAGACTCCAGAGAGTCTTGATAGATGGAGTCAAGTCATTAAATGAAATTATGATGTTGGGTACAAGAGAAGAAAAATAAGGTAAAGAATATAAAGTGGAAACCACTAGATGTGGAGTGGGTTAAGTTGAATTTTTATGGAGCATCTAAAGGAAACCCAAGACCAGTAGGAGGAGGAGGAATAATTAGAAATAATAGAGGAAAGATTTTGTCTCATTATACTTTCAATTGTGGATTTAAGACAAATGATGAATCTGAAGCTTGGGCAGCTTTAGAAGGGTTAAAAATATGTACACAAATGAAATGGAATAGAGCTTGAATGGAAGGTTATTCTCTCATAGTAATAAATACAATTTTGAGGAAAGCAAAGGCACCATGGAACATACAAGAGATAATTGTGGAAATTCAAGATCTTGCTAAAGAGTTTGAAGAAATAAAGTTTACACATATATTAAGGGAAGGAAACAAATGTGCAAATAAACTAACCAATAGAGGGGTTTTGGTTGAGGATCGTGAAGTTAACATCTCCTTTCCATGGTTAGAGGAAGTAGAAAGTTTAGTTGAAGCTAACAAAACTTGTTGATTGCCTAAATCAATTAATGATTAAGATTTACTTTAATGTTTTCCATTGGTAATATCTATTTTATTTTGTAACAATTATGTGTTCATTTAGACTATTTATTATAATTTTTGTGGTTGCACTTGTGTTTCAGGAAGGAAACTAGCAATCAAGATTTGGTAAAGCGGACTATGTTAGTACGATGTTTTGGAAATATTACTCTACTTAGATGCAAGGCATAGATAGTAGAGGTGAAGTTTTTACATTGTAAAGGCTGCTATAGGAAAATGTCAAGAAAGATGCTAAATTCTAGAGTAATTGTATTTATACAGAGATTTGAAAAGATCCAAAAAATGATTTTAAAAAATTCAAACATTTAATGTAAAATGATGTAGGTTTCTACCTATAGCATCTCAATTGAGATGAGAAGTGTATCTATTTGCAAACTCTCAAGCTCTAAATAAAAGAGATGTAATTTTTTAAGGGTGGAGGACCCGTATATATATATATATATATATATATATATATATATATATATATATATATATATATATATATATATATATATTTGTAATACCATGCCCATGCTTTAGTGAGTTGTTCTATAAATAAACAAAAGAATTATAGACACTTGAAATATATAGATAATCAATTTTGTTTGTTTAATGGGTTATATTGGATAGAAACAAATCCACCTATATTACATCATGATTGTATTATCATGGTATTTTAATAACCCACATAGTAATATTACAACATTTTGGCAATTATGCATATATGGCTAACAATTGTGTCTCCTCCTTGAAAGTTATCATATTTGACCACTTGAGCACATGACATTTGATTATGAAATTGATTTTGTTATCTTTAAATGACTTTCTTTTAAATGTGATTAAGAAAGTAATAAATATTAATTTTAAATTTATCCTATTTAATGAATTTAATATATTTATATTTTTAAAAATATAATCGATTATAATATTTTTGACAATTATACATATATCACTCATATAATAAGATTTTTTTTTTTTTAATTAATATATTCAACCACTTAAACTCTTAACATTAAATTATAAAATTATTTTTTATTATCTTTAAATAACTTTCTTTTAAATATAATTAAAAAATAATAAATATTAATTTTATATTTAACCCAAATTCACTTGGTCATTTCAAAACATTGATCTTTATTTTATTTTTTTTACACTTTTTTTTTAATTTTTTCCTAAATTTACATGTTAGTGGTTGGTATGATTCGTCTTTCACAACTAAATAATGCTTAAACTTAAATTTTGATAAATATAAATATCTAATTTATAAACAAGATATCTAAATTTATTATGAACTAAAATCGTTTATATAATTTTAATGGCGGATGAATCTCATATCAATAATATTTATTCATTCTTTTAACAATTTTTTTAATAAAAACAAATCAATAAAAACTCAACAACAAATCAAATTAAAACAATTCACAACAAACATTCCATTCCATTCTATTATTACCAATCAACCTGCCGAGGTCCCCACATCTTTCATCTGTTCCTGAACATCTTGTACTTTTATCAACATTTTGTAGCACAAAAATCAATGTCATCCGTTTGGTACAGACTCTAGACACAAAGCCAATGTGTAAGGATGCCAAAATATAGTCACATATATATAGTTATATCATATATGTAGATGAAACATTGAAGAATCCATCCATAAGAATATTCTTTATTACCTGCTGAATACTGTCCACGTACTCTTATTCAGACCTCTGACCATTTCAATGCAATAATAAATTTGGCTCTTGAATGTGAGAAGAGGCCGATTTTTAGCGAAAGGTGTTGACAAACCTTTGAGGAGAACATTCGAAATCAAATGTGAATGGTGAGAGTACATTCTTCGCAGTAAAACATGAAAGTGGGTTACAAAATGGGTCCACTCAAAATTTAGAATAACAACATCTTAACAGTCAGAAATAATAATTGCTCTACATTTAATAATGGAGTTAGTGTTGAGTCCAAGATTTCCGCCGTGGAATAAACCTACCCACCATTTGTAGACTTTTCAATTCTCCCCAATAGTGGAAGTCAACTGTGTTTCTGCCAGAAGAGCTGTTTAAATTTTCATCTGCATTGTAGCTAGTGATAGATTGCCAGAATTCCAAGATAATTCAGAGTGTCTTAATGGTCAAATTTTACGGCTTCTAATCTTTTTATTTTCTCGTCGTAAAGCCCACCTAATTCCTGTGAGCGAATATTTCTCCAGATTGTGGTCTTCTCATCTCATCTGGTTCAACGCTAACCTTACACACATAAGATTTTGGTTTTATTTTATAAGTTCTGGTCTAAGAGTAGTTGGGATCGCTTACTGGTCGAAAACTTTTTTTTAGATTTTTTTTTTTAACTCTTTTAGTTGGGATTGCTAACTGGTTTATATATGTTTTTCTTTGTGGTTAAACGTTGGGTTAAATTGTCCGTGGGTCTAGGTGAATTGGTAAGTTGGTGGGTCTAGGTGAATTGGTAAGTTGGGGCGCTTACCGAGAGGAGACCTAGGTTCCAATCCCACGGGCTTGCCCATGCACAAACAGTAGCCCAGATCCGATTCTTCTAAGTGGTGCGCCAGATTGATGACGACGATGCAACCCCTGTGCGTCCGGCGGTCCCCATCTCACGCCGGGTTACCATGTACCGAGACGGTGGAAGTCTTGGGAGCCTTCGTAGATAGTTTGAACCCTACCAGCTGTGCTGGTAGTTACTAAAAATCGTGATTGTAACCATTGCTTCTATATATCAAAAAAAAAAAAAAAACGTTGGGTTAAATTTTGCAATATTGTATTATTTTTTTTGCTTGCATTTTTTTACATTTTATTTTTAAACTTTTCATTTAAACTATGTCTTTATTGAAATTTGGGCATTCATTTATGCTGATTTTTCAAGGTTTCATCCATTTCTGATTTTGTTTTATTCATGTGTTCTTTGTCCTATGCAACTCTTCGTCCCTAGCTGCCCTAAGTCATCTCTAGCTTTTCATGTTTTATATTTTTTTCAAGTAACATAATAACTTGGTCATAGCAATTACCTCTAAAGGGAACATCCTAACTAGAATAATTTCATAAGGGACTACAACCTTAATTCTAAAAAAAATTGTAATTAGATGTTTTTGAATCCTTTCTATTTGCCTCCATTTTGTATTTGTCGTGTCATTGGCCCACACCTCGCAACCATACAACACAATCGGTGTGACAAGTAGGCCAAATAAGACCTTGGTCGTCTTCCTAGTTGTTTCGGCCACAAGAATTACATCGTCTACATACATGAGGAGTTTCACCACATATTTGGCTAAGTGCACACCCTCTCCCCCAATTTTTTTTATCAATTCTTCTACCTTGTCAATGTACAACCCAAATAAGGTTGGAGATAGAGGGTAACCTTATTTGAGGCCTATGTTACTCCTAAAACATTCATATAACCCTTCCTGTGTTCTGGTTATAGCCTTTATATGCTCATACAATCTATGAACTGCTGCCCTATAGTAAACTGGAACCTCTAGCTCTTCCATTTTGCTCCGTAATTTTTTTCTCGGCACTGTGTCAATGCCTTTTTTAAGTCTACAAAATAGCAGAAAGCCTCCTCTTTTTTATCCCATATTTTTTCCATTGTATCTAAGCGTGATACAGTGATCAGTAGTTGAGTGCTTGGGCCTAAAACCTGCTTTCCTCTTTGCTTTATTTCCCTTTTCTCCTGCCCATATGTTGATCCTACGCTCTATCATACTCCCAAACAACTTTGCAAAGAGATGGTTGATCATGATTGTTTGATAGCTTGAGGGATTATTTACATCTCCACTTTTAATCAAAGGAATGGTCAAGCTAGTTGTCCATTTTGTAGGGAAGCCATTTTGTATGACCTCATAGAAAATCTCTTTGACCTATGGTGCAAGAATATCTACCCCCATTTTATATGCTCTGCTTGAAGATTGTCTATGTCACAGGCTTTACCAGTTGCTAACTTTTTTATCCCTTGAATAATGTCTTCATTTGTGAAAAGTTCTTTCTTGACAATGATAGTAGGGGGTGTCTCCTGTTGGTTAATACTCTCATACAATTGTTTTGAATACTCCAACCACTGACTAGTTGTTATATTATTTTTAGTTTGCATCTTTAACATGCTTAGTTCCTTCCAAAATTTCTTTGGTTCATGCTTCCCTAAGTAAATCAATTATTTCCTCCTTGTTCTAGTGTTGTAACAACCCTGAAAACAAGAAACACACAAAAAAGAAAAGGAAAACAAATGACTAAGGAGAGGGATTCATAAACCCCTAACCAACCTTAGATTAACTTAATGTTTAACAAATCCCCTAAGTTTCTCAAAGATCTACACCTCACAATATTTCCCTCATGCAAGTCCATCTACGTAGGCATATCTCATGTCATGCAAATAAGTCCATCTATCTCATCATTCTTGATGAGCTAGACTTATCATCTTCAGTCATTAGAAGTTGTACATGCATATTCATACTCTATGTAAGCCATTATGCATAGGTATGCTACGTGTACAATGAGTTAAGATATCAATATCATCTTTCGACAAGCTATCTTAACTCAAATGTAGTCTTTCCACAACCTATTTACCATTCTCCCTAAGGGGTCTTAATCCCTTAGTTCCACTATGTTCACCCTACCCTAGAACTTGTTACTCATTATTTATAAAGTTATTCAAGCAAGAAAATAAAATATAGATCTAGATACTAAATCTAACAAAATATAACCTATAAAACATGCAAAGATATTAAAAAGGAAACATCATACAAGAAAAGCATTAAGGAAAAGGATTTAAATATAAAACATGGATAATTCAATTAATAATTCAAAGGTACATATTTTAACAATAAGCAATTATTACATAAAAATATGTATGGCAAATCCTCCATACGTCAAAGAATATTACATCAATTTCATCAGGGAAATCTACCCATAATTCTAATTTATTTAAGCATAAGTAAATAAGTAAATGGTAAGATAAACTAAGTAAGTGAATCAATTGTCATCCTTAGTCATCCACCGATCAATTGAGGATAGTAGAGGATTAGGACACTCATGGTTTAAGATAGACATACCTCTAAATGCATTTACTTTCTTTACTTTGCCAAATTGCAACTATACAATTTAATCAAGTCCTTCACCATCATCGTTCCATCGATAAATTGAGGATAGTAGGGGATTAGGACACTCATGGTTTAGGATAGACATACCTCTAAATGCATTTACTTTCTTTACTTTGCCAAATTGCAACTATACAATTTAATCAAGTCCTTAACCATCTAATAGCATTGTTGAGGTCATAAAAGAACCATTACTTTTACCATCCCCTCTCAAATACCTTTAGAGAGTTATTCAACATGCATCATATAGATCACGGTTACTACTTAAATCAAATCTAGTCATGTCTTAAAGCATTAAAGTTCCTGTTAGTACGTTAATGAATAACCACTCAATAATATGGCCACTAAATCAATAATACTCAACTCAATATGAAGGAAATAATAATGCTAAGCAAATGAGCTTATATTCAGAATATGAAATAACTCAAATATTGCTAATGTCAAATGCTGAAAAATACAATAAACTCTTATTGAATAAAAGACCTCAAATACATCATATTACATCACCTTCCATTGCTCCATGGATGATGTCCCATCTCTTGAACTTCCCTTTGTGATACTATTCTATTACAATTGCACATCCATATATAGGATGGAATATGACTCTTCATATGGTGTTTCTTGGCCTTCACTCTTCCTATGACTCTTCATCTTCCTATGCATGATAGACATGTGTGCACATGCATACCTAACTAGGACACTTGTTCTTCCTATTCTAAAGGACTCATGTACATGTGGACAACATGCACATTTACATCATTGCACATTCTTGTGCATTTATTCCATTGCATAAAGTAAATCCTAATCTAGACATGTATCAAATAATGTAATATTCTCCAAAACCCCCTTGTATTACATTATTTGGTTATTGAAGACTTTAGTCTTCAATATGGATCTTCATCTTCTTTCTTGAACCTATCTTCTTCTTCTTTGTATTCTTTGTCTTGCTTCATGTTTGTATCCTAATTAGTATTTTCATAAAATACTATATTTGCTGAAAGTGTTGTAGTTTCATGTTCTTTTGTAGTATCTTCTAGTTCCTATATTTCCTATATCTTTTGGGCTAAGTGCTCCTTTTGATTTCCTTCTCTGTATTGTAGTTGAGGTTGATTGTATTGACATTGAAATTGTTGTTGATGTAGTCTTTTCTACTTTCTCCAATCTACTACCTTTCTATATACTCGATCAAATGAATGGTTGGTACATTTCAGTCTTTGTGGCTTCAAGATTACAAGTTTCTTGAGCTCTTGCATAGTCATCAGATTCTTGTATAAGAATTTTTCTTTTCCTTCTATCCTTAGAATCATATTATTCTTTGTTTCCCTGTCTAGACACTTTTGCTTCATCACTTCCATCCTTTGATTCTTGTGTATGAATATGGAAGATAAATTTGGATCACCATTGATCCATTTTCCTTTTCTATTCCCTACAATTTGATTCTCAAAAAATCTATTAGTGTTGTCTTGAACAACAATATCTTGTGTGAACCCAAATAAATCTTGAGCATATGTACCATCATTAATAGGTCCTGTAGCTTCTACTTCATACTTGAATTCAACCATCCTTCTACTTTCAATGAACTTGGTTACTGAATTGAGGTTTGTAATTAGCTCTTTCAAACCAGAAATATTTAAGACTTTAAGGCAATCAGTCCATTGAGGATTTCCTGTTGTATGTTTACTAGTTCCCATATCCATAATTGCTTTAGCTTTGAATGTTCTAATCCTTTGAGGTGGACTTCCTTATGGCTCCCTAGTTTAGTTTATCAAATAAGTATTTGAAACTATCTCAAATTAATTCCTTAGTTTTGAATGATAGACTAAGGATAATATTTAAATGTTGACAACCTTTTATCTCCCTAGTTTCAATATTGTCCTTTCAATTATGTTTTGTAGAAATCCTTGTATCTCCCTAATGTTTGAATATGACAATACAATATTTAATATCAATTCTATCAATCAACAATCCTTTACAAATCTTCAAATCTCTAATAATTTTGAATTTAGAGATTAAGCTATCCAATGCAATTTTATCAATATGTAGGATTCCTTTTATCTCCCAAATTTATGAATAAAATATTTAATTCTAAATTTCATATGCTATATTTGATGTAGAAATCCTTATACCTCCAAAATTAGAAATTTAGAAATTCTGAAAATAATATTTGTAATATTTTGTAATACTAATTTGATGTAGAATCCTTATTTCTCCAACCTTAATAAATTTGCAAATATTTAATTGGTTTTGTAAACTATAATATGCAATTTTTACAAAACTCAAATATAAACTTCAAATTCTAGAAAATGCTCTTCAAAATATAATTAAAGGCTTCAAAAAAAATAATCTGATTTTCTAAGGTTAAGAATTCTTATCACTCCACTTTTACTTTTAATAAACTTTGACCTTAGAATATATTCCCTTCTTATTAATATGTGATAAAATACTATGGTAAATAATACCTGGAATATTCAAGCACTCCTCTAGACTTGCTGAGCGCTTATCCTTGTGGTCAAACTTGCTTGGAATGTTACGTATGGCTCTTCAAAGATGCTTTGACCCTCTTTAATGCTTCTCCTCTTGTATTTGCTATGTAAGGCATTGGAAAAAACTGCTATATTAATACCTCTATGGCTATATGAGTGCTTCACCTTTCTTTGGATGTGTGCCATGTGGTGTAGACATTATTTGAATCCTTGTCTTCCTTTCTTGGTGGTGCTAACATTCATGAATAGAATAAAGTGGATACTTATCACCTTTTTCCTTGCAACTTGGGAGTTACACAGTCTTCTTGGGCGCTTGGATAATATTTGAGTTACACAGTCTTCTTTTGAAGAATATTTGAATGTTTGAGCACTCTTTTCTCATGTAGAGTTACGTTCAACCTTATGCACCAACTTCTGTCTTTAGTGCCAAGTGGAGATATTCCCTTATTTTGGAAGAGACAAGTGTAATCAACTCTTTGTGCATGCACTCTTTTTCCAAATGTATGGATTGTAAGGCTTTTGAATGCCTTTGCTCTTCCCAAACTTATTCTTGCTCCTTGTAAAATGTATTCTAGCTTCTTGAAAACGTATTCTTGTTGGATTTTCTCCTTCCTTTGGATGATGGTGGACTTGCTCATGGATGGCTTCAACAAAATACCTTCTTGTATGCTTCAATGGTGGCCCTATGGTAATCACTATTGTAGTTTTTTTCTTCTTTGATAATGCACCATATATTTTCTTTCTCTTGTAATATGCCCTATTTTGAATGGTTGTAATAGTACTTTTGTAGGTTGTGGATGACGTTCTCTACCTTCTTGGGCTGGCCAAAACTTGATCCTAATGGCTTATCTTTCTTATGCTCTTTTGTTGGTGCTTTTTCTTGCAAGTGGGTGGACGTATGATGAAGTATTTGCCCCCCTTGTAATCTACTATTGAATGGTGCTTTGTGTAGTGGTGGTTTTCACCACTTCCTTGGTGGTTTTCTATACCACTCCCAACTATAAATTCGGTGTTTAGTAGATTTTGAAAAGGAAAAGAGCTCCAAATTTGTGTAGATTTTAGGTGTTTTTAAACACCTAAAATCTACCCAAATTTGGAGCTCTTTTCCTTTTCAAAATCTACTGTACTTTGAGGGTTATTCTCCCTCACAAACATAGAATATTTTTTCTTCTTCTTTCACTTTAAAATCTAGCATATACTAACACTTATAAATCATTTAATAAATCAATCTAATGTTGCTATAATATTTTAACTTTCTCAAATAATAAAGTGGTTCTATCCCACTAATAAATGTTAAATAAATCTGATTTTCTCTTATTAAAAAACAACATATAATCAACTTCTTATCACTCCAATTAAACTTGTAATTTTGTTGTTATAATATGCAATTTTTCTATAAAATCAATGGTGTGAAATAGTGTCCTTTCTTAGCTTAATGACACCTTAAAATATTCTTCTTGGCTAGCTCTAAATGGCTCCAAAATATGATGCTTTAAAACTCTTAATAAAATCCTTTAAAAATTCTGCAATAGTAATCTATATGGCATCAATTTTACACACCTTTTGTAGCTTCTTCCTTCATAGCTTACTATCTTGTATTTGTTGGATTTTCACCCTTCAATTTATTGTTAGTATATCCTTCAAGTTTGCAGCAATAGTGGCTGCCTCAAATATTGCTTTCTTTTCCTCTAAATAGGTGCTTTCTTCTCCTTCAAACATGTGCTTTCTTCTCCTTCAAATAGGTGCTTTCTACCTTTGATTTTTATAGCTTTAAATGTTGTCCAAATGCACTCCAAATATGCAATCAACCTCCTTCGTAGGTGCTGCTACTAACCCTTATGCTTTGTTATCCAAAGCTATCTCAAATATTTCCCAAAACTTCTTTAAAATGCAGATAATTTTGCTCTTAAAATGCTGCCCAAAAATGCAGCTTAAGACCTTCTAATGTTTCTTCACAAAATCTAATTTGATGAAGTTTAATAACCTTCAAATTTTCTGCTCTCTTTGCTATCAATCCTTCTCTTAGTTGGTTGTCCAAATATTCCTTGAAAGCTTCTCCAAAGATTTTCAATCTATAACTTTCTGCTTCTTCTTTTTGCAATCCTTTTTCATTTCGACTTTTCTTCTAAAAATCAGCAACTTGTGCTTTTACAAATTAGCCTACAAAACTTGTGTGGCTATCTTCAAATTTCTCAAATTTATGGCCTATACAATATTATTTATTTCTTCTGACTTCTTTCTAAATTTTATCTTCAAATCTGACCTCTATCTTTGTCTTCTCTCTCAATAATTTGAATATCTTGAGTTCTTCAAAATCTTCTTCAAATTTGACAAAACTTCTTGCCAAATCCTTTTCCTTGTGGGCTTGTTTTCGGATGGCAAAAATTATCCCAATTTCTTATGGTTAGGTACTCTTTCTTCTTGCAATATTATACCATGAATTCTGCTTCAAATCTCCTTCAATAATGGTTGCTTCAGCTTCTGCAATAAGGTTTTTTGTAGCCTTCTTTTCTTCTTCAAAATATTCTTTAGACCTCTATTCTTGGGTCTTCTAATTCTGCAGCATTCAAATCTATTTTCAATGAAACCTTACCTTGGTTTCTTCAATTTTCCACTATGGGAAATTCTTCAATGAGATCTCTTTCTAGATCTCCAAAATATGCAATAGGACTTTTAGTAGTCCTTCAATCTTCAATATTCAGTCTTCAATATGTTGCTTAAATATGTAATAGGACTTTCAATAGTCCTATCTTCAATATGTTGCTTCAATCTGCAATAGGACTTCCAATAGTCCTTCAATCTTAATTTTTTTGCTTCAATATGCAATAGGACTTCCAATAGTCCTTCAATCTTCAATCTTCAATCTTCAATCTTCAATCTTGGAATTTCTTCAATATGACCTCTCTTAGGGTCTCTTCAATCAGTAGTCTTGCAATGAGAACCTCTCATTGGTTCTTCTCAATATTCAATTGTGGCCTTCTTCTTGGACCTCATTCAATGTCTATTTTTTGCAATAGAACTTGATCAACAATAATATATTCAAAGTTCCAAAAATAATAATCTTCACTAGCTATAACTAGTGGAATCAAATCAATGTTGAATCCTAGTCTTCACATGTGTTCCTTCAACCTTGTGGAAATATTCTAGCCAATCAATAATCTGGAATCTATATTCTTTCAATCAATCAAATTTATCAATAGGACCTCTTCTAAGGGTCTCTAAATCTTCAATATCAAGGTCTGTCTTCAAGACCTATAAATTTTCTTCTATTTCGATTTTGCTCTTGGAATAGGTAAATCTTTAACTTTCACTGGTTTTCTTTCAACCTAGTGAGAAATGCTATCTTCTATGGTTTTCTTTTCTAGAGGTAATTTTCTTTTATCTTCTCTGGATTCTCTTTCTAGAGGTAATTTTCTTTATCTTCTCTGGTTTCTCTTTCTAGAGGTAATTTCCTTTATCTTCTATGGTTTCTCTTTCCAGAGGTAATTTCCTTTATCTTTAAGGGGCATGTCCAAAGGTACGTCTGATTTGCAAAAATGCAGCAATGGTGCTAAATGATTGAAAAATTGAATAGTTTCGAGTGGCTCTCTCAATTCCTATATAGACCTATTGTGGCTAGATCTACCATGGCTCTGATACCACTATTAGATTTTAATGAATAACCACTCAATAATATGGCCACTAAATCAATAATACTCAAATCAATATGAAGGAAATAATAATGCTAAGCAAATAAGCTTATATTCAGAATATGAAATAACTCAAATATTGCTAATGGCAAATGCTAAAAAATACAATAAACTCTTATTGAATAAAATACCTCAAATACATCATATTACATCACCTTCCATTGCTCCATGGGTGATGTCCCATCTCTTGAACTTCCCTTTGTGATACTATTCTATTACAATTACACATCCATATATAGGATGGAATGTGACTCTTCATATGGTGTTTCTTGGCCTTCACTCTTCCTATGACTCTTCATATTCCTATGCATGATAGACATGTGTACACATGCATACCTAACTAGGACACTTGTTCTTCCTATTCTAAAGGACTCATGTACATGTGGACAACATGCACATTTACATCATTGCACATTCTTGTGCATTTATTCCATTGCATAAAGTAAATCCTAATCTAGACATGTATCAAATAATGTAATATTCTCCAATAGTCTCATACCTTCAACCTCTAAAACAATCTCTTCATTTATTCACTAAATGAAAGCTTTACTCCTTTAATTTAAAAATAAACCTTTTTTCATTCATTCCATAAACTAAAGCCCCATACCTTTGGTTTACAATTAAACTATACCATTTAATTAATGGATAAAAGCACCTACCCTAATCCATTAATAAACCATGTCTATTATTTTTTAAATCAAGGTCCCAAACCCTTAATCTACAAATAATCATTTACATTTATTTATTAAATTAAAGTCTCACTACTTTAATTTATAAATAACCCAATTTATTTTTATCATTTCACAAATTAAGGTCCCATACCCTTAATCTACAAAATAATCATTCCTTTAGTTTAAATAATTAAAGTTCCATTTCTTTAAAACATTTAAACCAAATTATTTTCCTTAATTTAAACAATCAAGTTTCACTTTTCAACTCATTTAAATCAAACTCAATTCTTTTAATTTAAAAAATCAAGTTTCACTTGTCTAATCATTTAAATCAAACTCTTTTCTTTTAATTTAAACAATCAAGTTTCACTTTTCTAATCATTTAAATCAAACTCTTTATTTAATTTTAAACAATAAGTTTCATTTTTCTAATCATTTAAATCAAACTATTTAAATAATCAAAGTTTCACTTTTCTAATGATTAAATCAAACCCTTTTATTTACAATCAAGTTTCACTTTTCTAATCATTTAAATCAAACTCTTTTCTTTTAATTTAAACAATCAAGTTTCACTTTTCTAATCATTTAAATCAAACTATTTAAATAATCAAAGTTTCACTTTCTATTGTTTAAATTAAACTATTTTCTTTTAATAAACGAACTAAGGTTTTGTTCCCACAAATTAATAAAAATTCATGTAATTAATACATGAACCATAGTCTATATTATTAAAAGGTATTGGAAATCCCAAACCAACTCAAATATCAGGTTTTTGGAATGGGAACCTAGCTCGATATAATCTATGATAGCAACTTAGAAAGGGCTCAGAGTAAGGGCACTCACTTCCTGGGAGAGACTCAAGCAAGGGATACAAGAGAATGGCTACAGGTAAATAAACACGACCACCCACTCACCTCACACTCGATGCAGTCCCCAACGCAATAGGTAAGGGCTACTGGAAGATACACATGGGTTCTAGGACTGCTAGGGTACTATCATAACAAGGAATAAGGTTCACAACACCTCCAACCTCGGTCGACGTAGTCAAGGATATACCATCGTGAGGCGGAAGAGAACCACTCAACGTGGTCACTGACTACTTCCAAAAAGGTAGATATACGCACCAATGTGGTGCCATCAAAATTGGATAGAGACCAACACAGTACTCACCCAACATAGCACTAAGCTCACCCACTTTCTACGAATATAAATAGATGCAACCATTGGGAAAAATAGTGACAGATAGATTTTGAGTTACGAGTTTAGAGCCAATGGCTCACCACACAAGGTAGGGGTTCCAAACCACAAATAAGAGTGCAAGTCAGAGATGCATGGGAAACATATGGGAGAAGAACAACACGGTGATCACTAATCTTATAAGATCTAGCTTCAAATGAAAATACTCTTTAAAATTTACCAACCAGCATAAGATACCCAGATTACCAACCTGAATCTCTTTCACGAGTTTTCATGTCCTCCTGGAATGATGTTCTCCTGCAGGTGTCTAGTTTTTAGGTTTTCCTCTTGCCTTATCTCCTATTTTTTTGTCTCCTCCAAATCCCGACTACCCTCTTCTCTCTCCCAAGGTAGAGTCTTTCACCATGACTTGCTCACCCACCTCATTACTTCCTCCATCTACCCGCCTTTACTCCCTGACTACTTTCCCAGGTGATTGAGCAAGGTAAACCATTATTTTTTATTAGATTGCAATCCCCCAAAATTCACCATAAATGTGATCTTACCAAGTCGATGAAGCTTCATGTCTCACACGTAGCTCACTACGATATTCAGTAGATAAGCTTCAATCTTATCCTCTTTTAATTCAAAATAACTTTATAAGGTCAAACGAAGTTCAATCTTCCATTTTAAATATTTTATTATTCATTTTAGAATATAATTCAATTATCATTTAGACTAATGTTTTCTAAATGAAAATCTACAATTTATTTTAAAATAAAGATTTCATTACTTAATTAAACGAAACTCCATTATCATTTAAATAAGCTTATATACATATATAAGTAAATATATGGGTTTTCTTTTTTTTTCTTTTTTTTTAATAAATAAGACACTTTTATTTATCAAATGAAATCTATTATTATTTAAAGTATTTATAAATTTTAAATGAAACCTACTATCATTTAAAATAAAGCATTCATTAATTTTAAATGAAACCTACTATCATTTAAAATAAAGCATTTACTAATCATTCTATTTGTTCGAGCAACACAAGGAGTTATGAAGACAACCAACCCATGCATTCTTTCCAAACCATTGAGGCAAATAGTGATGAAGTAAAATATAATCAAACATATGCAACAAACAAAGAGGGAATCTTTCCATCAACTTTAGTCACTTGTCTCAGCTCGAGAATTTATGATAGCTACTAGGCTATCAACTTGAGGCTCAAGGTGGCTAGTTATTGATGATTATCCCTAATCGATTATGCATACCTATATGAAGGTATCCATCCATGTTACCCCCGAGTTGCCTTATCATCACTTCCCCAACCTCAAGTACCCTCACCTTTGGTGGATGACTCAACTTCTTCCACCTACGAGCGTACCTGATCCTACACATTGGCAACTTGTTAGCAGTATCATATTCTTCCATATCAACTAACATCACATAGCTGCTTAATTGCACAAAATCAAGTATTAAAGCACCATCAAATTAATACATTGTTTTCCATGCCACAAAGTCCATCAGGGAGGGTCATGACATCCTCCCCCACTAGGACTAAACACCATCCCGGGTGTTTCCAGTTTTACACAACCATAACAACAAACAAAAGCAAATTATTACATTTAAAAATTTTCAAACAAGAAGGAAAAATATTTTTGCATATCCTCCACTTTCTCCCAAGTGGCATTCCTTTCAGAGAAATGGTCCCACTGGACCTTACATTGCTCAAGAGTCTGATTCCGCATAGTCTTAGAATGAAACTCAAGAATATTTACTGGCATCACTTCAATTACCTCTGGATTTGCCATCTGTAAATTAGAAACATCCCACACATGTTCAGGGTCAGCAATATATTTCCTAAGCAAAGATATGTGGAAGGTGTCATGGATTTTTGATAGATTAGGAGGTAAAGCAAGTTGGTATGCAACCGAACTGATCTTTTCAATGATCTCAAAGGGTCCTACAAATCATGGATCCAACTTCATGGATTTAATCACACTTTTCATTGGTTTAACCCTTAGGAACACTTTGTCTCCCACCGAGTACTCTCTTGGAGTTCTCTTCAAATCAACATAACTCTTCTGCCTATCAGTAACTTCTTTGAGTCTTTGCCTGATTACCTTCAATTGATCTTCCATTTCTCTGACCATTTTTGGCCCAATCACAACTCTATCTTCTAGGTTATCCCAAGATAATGGTGTCCTACACTTTCATCCATACAAGGCATCTAAAGGTGTCATTCCTAGAGATGAGTGATGCCCATTATTATAGGTGAACTCTACCAGATGTAGATAGTCTTCCCAACGAGACTTGTGATCCATGCAGTACATGCAGAGCATGTCCTCTAGTACTTGGTTTACCCATTCTATTTGACCATCTGTCTCAGGGTGGTATGCCAAACTCATATTTAGTTTCATACCTATTGCATGATGAAGGGCTTTCCAAAATTTAGAAGTGAACTTGGAATCCCTATCTGAGATGATTACCTCTAGAAATCCATGCAATCGAAACACTTCTTTGGAAAATCTATTAGCCACCACCTGAGCATCATCCTTGGTGCTCCCAGGTATAAAATGTGCAACCTTAGTCAATTTTTCGACTACTACAAGGATTGCATCATGTTGGTACCTGGTCTTAGGTAAACCTACTATAAAATCCATAGATATGACCTACCATTTCTATGTAGGTACACTATGTGGATACAACTATCCTACGGGATGCTTGTATTCTACCTTAACCTTCTGAAATTCGAGGCATCGAGCGATAAAATCGGTGATATCCTTCTTCATTCCTACCCAGAAGAAGGTTCTTTTCATGTTTTCCCTCATTTTGGCCCCTCTAAGGTGAGCATAATAAGGAGATCTATGGGCTTCTTGCATTAATAGCTTCCTTAAATCACCCACTTTTGGTATGATGATTCTACCTTTGTAGCACAAAAGGTTATCTATCATTCCAAACTCCTTATTACCCTTAATAAATTGCTCTTGTCTCACTTGGTCCATCAAATTCATGTGACTTCTGGTTATGGTTGCTATGTGTCTCCTTCTACTCAAGGCATCAACAACCTTATTCTCTTTCCCTTTTATGTACTCAATTTCAAATTCATACTCAATGAGAAACTTGATCCATCTTCTCTGTCTCGCATTGAGTATTGGTTGGGTAAATATGTACCTTAGACTTTGGTGGTCAGATTTCAATTCAAAAGGTCTCCCCACCAAATAGTGGTACCAGACCTTTAGAGCATGCACCACAATAGCTAGCTCTAAATCATGAGTAGCATAATTAACTTCATGCTTTTTAAGCTTTCTTGAAGTATAAGCTACTACTGACTCTTCTTGCATGAGTACTCCTCCTAACCCTTCCAGTGATGCATCAATGCATACTAAAAAATCTCCTTGAGGGTCTAGAATTTTCAATATTGGTGTGGTAGTGAGTTTCTGCTTTAGTAATGCGAAGGTAGCTTCACACTTTTCTATCCATTTAAATTCCTTCCCTTTCTTCTGAAGGTTAGTTATTGCCACAACAATCTTTGAGAAATATTTTATATAACGTCTATAGTAGCCCGTTAACCCCATGAAGCTTCTTACTTCAATAATATTAGTAGGGGGTGGTCAATTTAATATGGCTTCAATATTCTCTGGATCCATAGCAATTCCTTCTACTGATATGATATGTCCTAAATATCATACCTCTAAAACATAGAAATCACTTTTGGCTAGATTTCCATAGAGTTGATTTTCCCTTAATAACTCTAACATGATCTTGAGATGTTTATCATGCTCTTCCTTGTTTCAAGAGTATATTAGGATATCATCTAGAAATACAAGGACAAACTGGTCCAAATGCCTTCTGAACACATTGTTCATTAAATTCATGAAGGTGGTTAGGGTGTTAGTCAATCCAAAGGGTAGGACTGTAAACTCATAGTGCCCATACCTAGTCTTGAATGTCATCTTGTGAGTATCCTCCTCACGTATTCTTAATTGGTGATACCCTGATCTCAGATCTATCTTAGTAAACACCATGGCATCTCTTAATTGATCGAATAAATCTTTGATTCTAGGTAGGGGATATCAGTTCTTGATTGTAGCTTTATTCAACATCCTATAATCAATACACAATATTAAAGAGTCATCTTTCTTTTTCACAAATAAAATTGGTGCACCCCAAGGTGACACACTTGGTTTTATCAACCCCTTTTCTAATAACCCTTGCAATTGTACCTTTAATTCTTACATCTCGATAGGAGTCATCCTATACGAGATATCTATGAATTGGTTCTGCTCCTAGCATAATATCAATAGTGAAATCAAATTCTCGCATAGGAGGGAGTCCAGGTAAATCCTCAGGAAATACATCCTTGAAATCTTACAAAATTGGGTGTGTTTCCAACACCTCTTTCTTTTGGTCTTCTCCAACTTCATTTAGCTTAATTACATAGACTATCCCTCCTTTCCTGAGGGCTTTCTTTAATTGCATAGCTAACAACATCTAGGGTTTGAATGCCCCCTACTCACTATGAATTCTTAGTCTTTCCTTGCCTCCTTCAGAATACTCGATCCATCTATCTTGGAAATTGATTATGACTTTATGGGCCTGTAACCAATCCATCCCTAGGATCACATCGAAGGCATGAAGTGGAGCTACATATAAGCAACCTTCCATGGTTCCACTAGCTAAAGCAATTTCTATCATAGGAAAACATTGGTTTATTGAGTAGGTTTATCTAGAACCATACTCGACCTTCCATCCATGAGCTAAATATCTTAGCCTTTTCGGCATATCCTTTTCTAACTTACAAGAAATGAAGCTATCAGTGGCCCCACTATCAATTAAAATATTCACTTGCTTATCAAAAATCTTACCTTTTATAATCAATGGGGTAGTTTACCCCTCAAGCTTCTGACTCCCAGTTGTAGCGTAGATCTGGTGTGCATGTTCCTTTCCTTTAGCACTGGATGTGCTCGGCCCTAGTCGGTGTGGACACTGATTAGAAAAATATGGGCCTCTATAATGGTAACACCCATCCTTGGGCCCTTGCCACTTTTTTAACTTTTGCTCCTCTCCTTTGATTGCTGGAACTAAAGTTTACGGTTTCTATGGTTGAGGCTTAGCATTATTGGGGTTGTTGCCTTTCTTATAAAAGTTCTTCTTGAACTTCTTCTTATTTCCATTAGATTTCTTCTCAAGATTTTGGGGGTTTTTAGCCTTCTGACCTTGTTCACCCTCCCATTTTACAAACCCATCGCTATTCCTCTTCTTTAGTGTCTATCGATCTTGCTCAGATAAGGTGTCATATTTGTAATGGAAGTGTGACTCTACTTTCTTCTCTAGGTCGTACGCCTTTTGTAATGACTTAGGCTCATGCATGTCTACATCATGCTTTATCCTAGATTCCAACCCATGAGTAAACTTATGAACCCACATTTTCTCATTATAGGTAGGTACATACTTCAACAATCTTACCAACTTTTTGTAGTATATCTCCACTATGTTGGTTCCTTGCCTTAAACTGGCAAACTCCTCGAATTTTAGGGCATAGAAATGCTCCGTAAGGAACCTCTTTTTGAATATGACTATAAATTCCTTCCATGGAATGTCTACTGGTTCAATCTTAGTTTCCTCATAATAAGTTTCCCACCAATCTAGGGTGGCCCCTTCAAGGTAAATTATAGCCCAAATAGTCTGGGTTCCTAGAGAATACCCCTTTACCATGAAGTAAACTTCCAATTCCCTTAACCAAGCCTCAACTGCATCTCCTTCTCCTTCTCCATAAAACTTGGAGATACAAATACTTTAGGTCTCTTATCATTTCCTTTTCTAGGAGGGCTCTAGCTTGTAACTATTCCATAGTCAGTCCCTCAACTTGGTTAACCTCTGAACCTCTAGCTTATAAATTTTGGTTCGCAATGGTTTCTAACACCTATCTCATCTGATCTTGTATGGCGACAACTATAGTAGTGAGATCTTCCATTCCCCTATTGGAAGTTTTTGGATCCTCATTCTGGATCCTTTCTTCGATATTACTTTGTCGAGTCTATCTAAGTGGAGGTGTAGGCCTCCCCTTTCTGGCCTTGGGTGGCATCTTGACCTAGTTTCAACCAAGAAAAGGATTAGGTTATAACTTCACCTTAAATTGTACCACTAATTCAAGCCACAATACATAGTTCTTCTTGCCAAAAGCATCAACAATCTAACTAGGATAACATTCCAAGATTATGATGTATCATTAATACCAAAGCCCATACTGAGGTATCATAACATTCATCCACTCTTGGGATTAATTCCCATTAGATTCTAGCAAGTAGAGATTCTAGGTCATCCTAACTTTAGCTTAAACCTTTAAGCAAGCCTTCATTGGAGATATCCAAATCTCTTTAGCACATAAGAAGCTCTATACCCTCGTACCTAGAGCTCTGATACCAAATGTAACAACCCTAAAAACAAGAAACAAGAAACACACAAAAAATAAAGAATTTTTTTTACTAAGGAGAGGGATTCATAAACCCCTAACCAACCTTAGGTTAACTTAATGTTTAACAAATCCCCTAAGTTCCTCAAAGAGCTACATCTCATAAGATTTCCTCACGCAAGTCCATCTACATAGGCATATCGTATGTCATGCAAATAAGTCCATCAATCTCATCATTCTCGATGAGCTAGACTTATCACCTTCAACCATTAGAAGGTATACATGCATCTCCATACTCTACACAAGCCATTATGCGTAGGTATGCTACGTGTATTACGAGTTAAGCTATCAATCTCATCTTTCGACAAGCTATCTTAACTCAGATGTAGTCTTTCCACAACCTAGTTACCATTCTCCCTAAGGGGTCTTAATCCCTTAGGTCCACTATGTTCACCCTAAGGGGGTCTCAATCCCTTAGGTTATCCTCTAAGTTCACCCTAGAACTTATTACTCATTCTTTATAATTTATTCAAGCAAGAAAATAAAAGATAGATCTAGATACTAAATCTAACAAAATATAACTTATAAAACATGCAAAGATACTAGAAAGAAAGCTATCCAAGAAGATAAACATGAACTGAAAAGGATTTAAATACAAAACATAAATAAATCAAATAGTAATTTAAAGGTACATCTTCCAACATTAATCAATTATTACATATAAACAAGTATGGTAAATCCTCCATACTTTTAAAGAATAATATATTACATCAATTTCATCAGGGAAATCTCCCCATAAATCTAGTCTATTTGAGCATAAGTAAATAAGGTAATGGGTAGAGAAACCAAGCTAGTGCATTAGCTACCATCCTTGGTCCTCCCACCTTCTTCCATCGATCATTTGAGGATAGTAGGGGATCAGGACACTCATGGTTCAGGATAGGCATGCCTCTAAATGCATTTACTTTCTTTACTTTACCAAATTGTAACTATACAATTTAATCAAGTCTTTAACCATCTAATAGCATAGTTGATATCATAAAAGAATCATTACTTTTATTATCTCCTCTCAAATACCTTTAGAGAGTTATTCAACATGCATCATTTAGATCATGGTTATTACTTAAATCAATCCTAGTCTTGTCTTAAAGCATTAAAGTCCCATACCTTTAACCTCTAAAACAATCCTTTCATTTATTCACTAAATTAAAGCTTTACTCCTTTAATTTAAAAATAAACCTTTTTCCGTTCATTCCATAAACTAAAGTCCCATACCTTTGGTTTACAAACAAACTATACCATTTAATTAATGAATCAAAGCACCTACCCTAATCCATCAATAAACCATTTCTTTTATTTTATAAATCAAGGTCCCAAACCCTTAATCTACAAAATAATCATTTACATTTATTTCATTAAATAAAAGTCTCACTACTTTAAAACGTTTATAAATAATCCAATTTATCTTTTATCATTTCACAAATTAAGGTCCCATACCCTTAATCTACAAAATAATCATTCCTTTAGTTTAAATAATTAAAGTTCCATTTCTTTAAAACATTTAAACCAAATTATTTTCTTTTATTTAAACAATCAAGTTTCACTTTTCTAATCATTTAAATCAAACTCTTTTCTTTTAATTTAAACAATCAAGTTTCACTTTTCTAATCATTTAAATCAAACTCTTTTCTTTTAATTTAAACAATCAAGTTTCACTTTCTAATATCTCTTCTCGTTTCCTTTTCTAATCATTTAAATCAAACTCTTTTCTTTAATTTAAACAATCAATTTTCTCTTTTCTAATCATTTAAATCAAACTATTTTCTTTTAATTTAAACGATCATTTTTCTCTTTTCTAATCATTTAAATCAAACTCTTTTTTTTTTTAAATTTAAACAATCAAATTTCACTTTTCTAATAATTTAAATAAAATTATTTAAATAATCAAAGTTTCACTTTTCTATTTTTTAAATTAAACCCTTTTCTTTTAATTTAAACAATCAAGTTTCACTTTTCTAATCATTTAAATCAAACTCTTTTCTTTTAATTTAAACAATGAAGTTTCACTTTTCTAATCATTTAAATCAAACTATTTAAATAATCAAAGTTTCACTTTTCTATTGTTTAAATTAAACTATTTTCTTTTAATAAACGAACTAAGGTTTTGTTCCCACAAATTAATCAAAATTCATTTAATTAATACATGAACCATAGTCTATATTATTAAAATCGATTGGACAACCTAAACCGACTCAACTCTCAGATTTATGGAATGGGAACCCATCTCGATGCATTCTACAATAGCAACTTAGAAAGGGCTCAGAGTAAGGGCGCTCACTTCTTGGGAGAGACTCAAGCAAGGGATACAAGAGAATAGCTATAGGTAAATAAACATGACCACCCACTCACCTCACACTTGATGCACTCCCCAATGCAATTGGCAAGGGCTACTAGAAGATGCACATGGGTTCTAGGACTGCCAGGGCACTGTCATAACAAGGAATGAGGTTCACAACACCTCCAACCTCAGATCGATGCAGTTAAGGATCTGCCATTACGAGGCGGAAGAGAACCACTCAACGTGGTCATCAGTACTTCCTAGAAGGTAAAGATACATGTCAATGTGGTACCATCCAAACTAGGTAGAGGCCAACATAATGCTTGTCCAGTGTAGTTCTAAGCTCACCCACTTCCTACACATAGAAATGGATGCAACCACTAGGAAAAATAGTGACAAACGAGTTTTGAGCTACGAGTTTGGAGCCAACGACTCACCACACAAGGCAGGGATTCCAAACCATAAACAAGAGTGCAAGCCAGAGATGTACGGGAAACACATGGGAGAAGGATGATGTAGTGATTACTAATCTTATAAGAGCTAGCTTCAAATGAAAACACTCTTTAAAATTTACCAGCCAACACAAGATACCCAAATTACCAACCTGAATCTCTTTCATGAGTTGTCGTGTCCTCCTAGAATGATGTTCTCCTGTAGGTGTCTGGTTTTTAGATTTTCATCTTGCCTTCTCTCCTTTATTTTCTCCTCCAAGGCCCGACTACCCCCTTCTCTCTCCCAAGGTGGAGTCTTTCACCATGACTTGCTCACCCACCTCATTACTTCCTCCATCCACCCGCCTTTACTCCCTAACTACTTTCCCAAGCGGTCGAGTGAGGTAAACCATTATTTTTTATTAGATTGCAATCCCCAAAAAATCACCATAAATGTGATCTTACCAAGTTGATGAAGCTTCATATCTCAAGCATATCCTCTTTTAATTCAAAATAACTTTACAAGGTCAAACGAAGTTCGATCTTCCATTTTAAATATTTTATTATTCATTTTAGAATATAATTCAATTATCATTTAGACTAAAGTTCTAAATGAGAATCTACAATTTATTTTAAAATATAGATTTCATTACTTAATTAAATGAAACTCCATTATCATTTAATTAAGCATCTTATTAACAAGTGAATATAATTAGACACCTAAAACGCGTCATGTTGAGGGCAACTACTCATATGGATATGCTACAAAACCATATGGAGGATCTTGGACAGACTTTAAGATAGAGCAGTGGTTCTAACAATTCAATTTGGGCTCCTTGGTCTAATCAGTCTGAACTATAGCCCAGACCTACAGTTTACAAGCTGAACCACGGTTGAGACCTACGGTTTACAGTCTAGACCACAGTTGTGACCTGCGGTTTTAACTAAATTTCAGTTGGCCTTCAACCCAAGCTAAATCGGTTTGAACGACCGTTTGATATAGAAGAATATGGTTAATGGAAGAAATATTCTAGAGGCTTCTATTCCAACTGTCCTAACCACCTCTTCTTGATCTTGGCTTCTCTAGGAAGCCACCCCCAGTCCTAGGGCATCCTATAAATACCCCCTCCAAATGGGGAGAAGACAGAGAGGATTTTGATAGTGAAGCACTGTTGAAATATATAGAGATTTAGTGATCAAGCGAGCAGCGAAGCCCTGTCGAATTGCATACTAAATTCATGTATCGGAGAAGGCCACTTTTCTATTCATCCAAATATCAATTTGCCATGGAAGTTCTAGGAGCCTAGAAGAACCAAGAAATGAAAATCTGGGAAAACAAAGGCCCATCACAATGAATCAACCGCAAAATCAGTCAGAAAGACACTGAAGGCGACCCTTGAACATCAATTGTACAAGGAGGTCAAGCCCACCACCCTTGGAATTGAGGGTAAACCTATCAGATTAATTATCGTGGCTTTCAGCCACGGTTTACAGTGTAGACCGCTCACTAGAGCTACGGTTTGCATCAGAGGTATCACCACCTTCCCCTTTTAATTTTTGTCCAGTTAATTAGCTTAGATTAGCTATTTTCATGGTTTAATTGCAGTTTAGCAAACTTCTGATCAATAGAATTAGGCTAGATTAGTTTCTTTATGTTAATCATCAATTAGGACCTAAATGGATTCTTTATGCATGTTTATGCTTCATTTTACATATTTGATCCATGCATAGTGTAGATGCTATCTTTCTTTACACAATTATATGAATATTTATGCAATTAACATAGTTTAGAAGCACTTTTCATGTTTTCTTGATTATACATGCTTAATGGTGTCTTTATGCAATTTTCCTAAAAGGGCCTTATCATGAGAGACTGCCTATCTTTTTGACACTTCTATGTTGTTTCTTGATCGCAGAGAATAGTTTCAAAGGAGAACCAACCATTAAGATCCTTCCTCAATGCAAAGAAGAGGGCAACTCCACCCTAGACTAGTTTGTGACCAAGTGAAAAGCACTATTAGTGCGCCTACCCTATTGAGGGCTTTGGCATTGTATTAATTGTATCATCATTTGGGTGACCCTAAGAGGGGCATAATTGTAACCAAGATTATTTATAAATATTAATACAATAAATTCAATTTTGTTGAATCTATGCAATTGTGTCATCTTATGCTTTGAATGAATGAATACGACGTAATACAGTAGATTGATGCACGCTTTTTGGTTGGGTCAAAAGGCAATCATGATGGAAATCCACATTTCTAGCATTTGACTATTATTTTTTGGTTTTTGTGACTTGCAGGTACAAACTTTAGCTACCAATTGTAGGCCAACAATTGAACTGCAAGTTCAACCCATGGGCCATAGTCAGAACCATAGCCCAGACCTATGGTTTCCAACAGACATAGCAGACAGTAGAGGGATAAAGCTAAATCAGATGAGGATTTGAGGTAGGACCCACTTCTCACTTTGTCATTTTCCCTATCTTTGTATTTTTCCAGAAAGCTAAATTTCAAATGCAATTAGGAAACTAAGAAATAAAATAAAATGAATTAGGTCTTATTTGCATTTATATTTCATGGCATTAGAAAGGCGCTCCTAGGAATAACGAATCTCTGATTTTAATCTGCCCTAGAATATAACATGCTTGATAGAATTTGTGTGAATTGTTTGCATGTGTGACGTCCAATTAGTGGCTATTTATCATTGTAATGTGCATAGTCTTAAAGAGCATCTAGAATAGCTTGTATTTTATGAATTTTAAATGTTATTTCATTTACAAGAATTTAGAAAATGAGCATGTATGCTATATGATGCATTTATTTATGCACATTAAAAGGAACCACACACCACTTGGCACTTAAATGCTAGTGAGTTGGACTTGAAATCCAACCACTAGTAGGGTTCAACAATGGTGGGCATAACTTCCATCCGTTGGCCCAAATATTGTGAACCTTTTGGATACTAGACCAATATCAGATCTTGGAACCTTTCGTACCTTGGAAAATTTGCATGTATTCTCTTCGGAGGATATAATGCTGACTAAGGGAAAACGAGTGAGGATCTGGGAGGACATATGCTCCTTGACCGTGTGTGGGTTTCATTACCATATATTATAGGTTGGATTATGCGACTTGGAGTTCATATCCAAGTTGTCGAGCTGTGAGCGTACAGGTGAAAGCCATTAAACTGAGAATAAAATCCAACAAGTTTCACAAAATACGATAAGAGTTTCTACACTGATACAACAAATAATTGAAACACATCAAAAAATTTAGGGCTTATATTTTAAAATATAAAGGAGATAATCACATTGTTTACTTTGTATGCTTCTTTATTGCTTAATTCACCAAGATAAGGCTCTCCTTGAGGCCACAATTTTTAGTAAGAGAGGAATGCTCTCGAGTCTTGTTTAGTCGGTTCATCATGACGACTAGGCATGATAGAGCTCAATCAAGAGCTAATGAGTTAGAGAGTTCGTGGAGGGGCTCTAAACGCTCCAGATGTTCTCCTGAGGATCTTTCAAACCTAGTATACCTCCTTGCTAGGCGTCGCACTCATCATGCACCTGAGGACCCAATCCTCCTAGCGTGATCTTCTAAGAATCATCGTGAGCTCCCTTCATCATGCAAGGGGTTCACCCATACAGATCATGGGGTTTCTTCACATATGGTGAGAACCCAAGTCACTAGGTATCCACCCAGGAAGATAGAGATTTGTGGATCATATTACATGAGTCAGTTCTATAGGGAATATGAGTCTCATGCAGCCCATGAGAGACAACTACTCTAAGACCAATTGGAGGAGGCACACCATCAGCATAAGCGCCTAGAGCGTGAGTCCACAGAAAGAAAGAGAGCACATCAACAAATGTTGGATGAAATCCAACGGTGTGAAGAGAGGATTTACCAACAGAAAGCATGTGAAGAACAATCATGTGAGCTAATTCTTGAAAATAAGCTCATGCCCAAAGTGCTTAGGCAACAAGTCAATGTGACACACCCAGTGCATCATAAAGTGTTGCCACTCAAGCAAGTGGATAGCCATTCTTCTAGAAAGATAGACATGCCTAGGGTTATCAAAGAGCAATAGAAAGAGATGTCTAGGTATCCCATGCGTAAGCGTGAGGTCGAGAGTAGTCAATTCTGACAGGTGAGCAGTGTCAACGCTCAAAAGTTGTCATAATCCTTGGGGCATATACAGTCTATTCCACCATAGAAGGAACCTGTGATTACTTTCCATAAATAGGAAGTCAAACCTGTCCTTGTCAAGCAATCTGATCCTCCATTTTTTGGAAGTTACATTAGGTAAAAAATGTTTTTACCACAGTGAAAGGGTGGGCTTACCTTTTACCTCATGGACAGCAGAGTTTGAACGGCATGGGCGGCAAAGAGAGAACTCAAATTCAATTTCCTTTTCTTCTTTCCTCCCTATTTTCCTTCTCCCTATTCTCTTGCCCCTAAGTTAGGCGTATGGTTAATTAGATCCTATTTAAACTTTGTAACCTGACTATTATTGTTAATGGTTAATGCTCATTTGATTTTTATTGTTTTGACTCTTTGGTTTCTAACCCTAAGCTCCTGATCTCAATATCTGGTATCAGAGCAGGTTGGAAGCGAAGCTGGTGGGCATTGCCGAGGTAGGCACGAATCTCGAGGAGGTCAGCCTAGCTCGTAGCATGCAAACCGAGGTGACCCTAGAGGCACAAATATCGAGGAGCAAACAAAACTAGAGATATGGACACATGGCACGAGGAGACCAAACCAGACCAGACCATATTGACACGTGGCACGACTAGACCAGACCAGATACTGACACGTAGCATGACCAGACAAGAGCAGACCATACTGACACATGGTGTGAGGAGGCACGACTTGCATGGGGAGGCAAAAGGCAGTCCCGATTGCCCATAGGCAATCGAGAATCTACCGATGACGTTAGGCTTTTAAAGCCTAAAAAAACATCCGCACAATGGATGTGGGACTAAAGTCCTAATTTTTTTAATCCTATAGCTAGCATCGACAGGAAATAAAAGGAAGGACTCTTCCTTCCTTTCCCGTCGGATACGCTAGCCTGACTGGCTATTCGGGCCAACGTTAAGTTGAGGCGCGGGAGGTCACGGGGTCGAACCCCACGCGCGCCTAACAAAGTTTTTTTTGCTTATAAAATATAATATATATTTTTTATTTTCTTTTAATCATTTTTAATTTTATAAATTTATATTATATAGATAAATATTTAAAAAAAAATTAAATTTTTATCTATAAAAATATATAGTTTATAAAAATTTTGATTAAAACTAAAAAAAAAAAATTATATATATTAAAATTTTTTAAAAGAAAATCTCTAGAATTCTCTTTCAAATTTGATTCTTAGAACTAGAGAAAAATTATTTCCTAAGAGGAAATAGATGTAAAAGTTTTTACGCTTTGTGAGGTAAAAACTTAGAAAAATTTCCTAAGAGGAAATTGTTGTAAAAAATAAATTTCGGGGAAATTTTCTTTAAAATATCAAGATGATCAGATCTGGTGGGTGTTATCATGCTCTATGTAGTTTGTTACTAAGAACAAATGAAAAAAAAATTGATGAGCATGTAAGAACGCTTGGACTTAACACTATATTTTCACAATTACAAAATGCAGTAATTGCAAATCAGCGAAATCCTGAACTAGGCTATGAAGCAGATTCAGAAGATAATTCTTTTGGAAGCATATTTGAACAATCTGAGTCAATACCAATTGCTCCAGTAGAATCAGAATATACTCATTATAGTAATTCCATTGAAATTATTGAACCAGATTCACCAGAAATCATCTTAATCAGTGACGACGAGGAAGAAGTTGCAGACAATTTTGTGCACCAGGAGATAGCAGAGTCTCATCAAGCAGAATAAATCCCTTTGTGAAAAGTTAAAATCAAGCAAGGCTTGATCTTTGTAATTTTCTTTATTTTCTTGTAATTGCACAATAAAAGTAGTTTTTTGTTATTGTTTATAATGGCATAAAACTACAATCTACCCATCCCTGAATTTGATGGGGATGATTATGAGTACTGGTCCATCAAGATGAGGACACTACTCATTGGAAAAGGCTTATGGCATATTGTTGAAGATGTCTACAATGCTCCAATGGATTGGACTACTTTGAATGCAGCAGACAAGAAAACCCTAAAGGAAGCCCAGAAAAATAATTCTTCTGCCCTATCCCTACTTCAAGCGACATTAGTTAAAAGTATCTTTCCTAGGATTGCATCAAGCACAACTGCTAAAGATGCATGGAATGCCTTACAAGAAGGTTTTCAAGGAAATGATAAAGTGAAGCAGGTCAGGATTCAAACACTGAAAAGAGATTTTGAAAATCTCAAAATGAGAGACAATGAAAGATTCAAATATTACTGTGTAAGAGTTAAAGCAGTAATCGATATGATGCAAACCTTGGGTGATGACACAAAACCTGAAATAGTGGTGAAGAAAGTGTTGAGAACACTTCTTCCTAAGTGGAATCACATAGCAATCATAATCGAAGAATCAAGAGACCTTTCTACTCTCACGTTTGATAACCTAATAGGTTCATTAACTTCTCATGAGGAGAGGTTACAGGGGGCACCTTCCATAAGCTATGGAGGTGAAGACAATGCCTTCACTTCAAACGAAGCTATAGGGTAGGGACAAGGAAGAGGAAGAGGCAGAGGACGACAACAGAGAGACAGAGGCCGAGAAAACTCAAGAGGATCAAACTCCTACAAATGAGGAAATCAAAATAGAGGACAAAATTAGAACAAAGGAGGTAACCAAAATCAAAGCGACAATCCAAGCCAAAATGGAAATCAAGGACGAGGAAGCAACAAGTCCAAAATAGCATGTTTCAATTGTGGTAAACCAGGACACTTCGCTCGTGACTGCTGGGCAAAAAAATCACAAGGACAAAGCCGTCAATACGGTTCCTTCTATGGAGAAGAAGAAGACCCCTCAAATATTTTTCTTTCATATGGACAATCAGATCACAATCTAGATGATACATGGATTCTAGATACTAGTTGTTCCAATCATATGAGTGGCAAAGAAGAACTCTTTGCTACCTTAGATTAAAATTATAAATCCCATATTAAGTTAGGGGATAATAAGACATTGCAAGTAGAAGGCATTGGAGCCATGGAGGTTCCAACAAAAGAAGGCCTTAAAAAAGTGAATGACATTTATTTTACTCCCAAGCTCCAACACAATCTCCTCAGTGTTGGGCAAATTATGGAGAGGAATTACAAATTTGTTTTTGATGAAGGTAGATGTACCATACTTGATAAAAACAATTGTAATAGAGTCATTACACAAGTACCTATGACAAATAAAAAGTTATTCTCTTTGAAATTTGGTGAGCCAGGGGGAGCACAACTTGCGAATGTAGCTATTTCAAATCCAAGTGTACTGTGGCACTTGAGATATGGTCACCTTAATTCCGCTAGCTTGAAAATGTTGACTTCACAAGCTATGGTGATAGGACTACCAAAGATTTCAGATCACAAGAAAGTATGCAAAGGTTGTGCTTTGGGAAAGCACTCCAGATCAAAGTTTCCTAAAAGACAAGTCTGGAGAGCCAGTTATCCTCTTCAGCTAGTGCACTCGAACATCTGTGGTCCTATGCAAACAAAAAGTATAGGAAACAATTCATATTTTCTAACTTTTATTGATGATTATTCCAGAATGTGATGGTTTTATTTTTTGAAACATAAAGATGAAGCATTTGATTGCTTCATAGATTTCAGAAATAATGTAGAAAAGCAAAGTGAATATCATGTAAAATGTCTAAGGATAGATAGAGGAGGTGAGTACTCCTCAAATGAATTCTTGCAATACTGTAGAGAGAATGGGATTAAAAGGTAGTTCACTACTGCCTATACTCCTCAACAGAATGGTGTGGCAGAGCGAAAGAACCGCACCCTTGTAGAGATGGCAAGAACTATGCTACAAACAAAGCATCTAACACACACATATTGGGCAGATGTTGTTAGAACCAGTGCATACATAATAAATAGAAGTCCAACTTCTAGTTTAGATGGTATCACTCCTTATGAAGGATGGTATGGCAAGAAGCCAAATGTAAAGCATTTCAAGATATTTGGTTTTTTAGCCTATGCACATATTCCAAAAGAGAAAAGAAAGAAGCTTGATCCCAAGAGTCAAGCATGTATATTTGTAGGGTACTATGAATCCACAAAAGGATACAGACTCTACAATCCAAAGACCCATAAAGTAATTATTTCAAGAGATGTAATTTTTGATGAAGGGGGAGAATGGGGTCATCAAAAATTTTCTAATGTAGAATCTGATTCAGCCAGTTCTTCACAGGTACAAATTAAGAATAGCAGTGGTACCCCACCACAAAGTCCTCAAAATGAATCTTCTTCAAGTACATCGAGTGGTACAACAAGTCCTAGAAGAAGTCCTTTGAAGGCACCACCAAACTCTCCAAGAAGATTTCAGAGATCTGTAAGTGCTCCAAGTCCTATGGATAGTGATCCATCTTCTCAAAGGAAAGAGACTACTAAAGGAAAAAGAACACTACAAAATCATCCATCTTCTCAAATGTTGGATAGGAATTTCCAATGAAGATACACTAGAAGTCAAGCTAGTGAGATGGATGACATATTATCCAGACTTGAAAATCTTCACATGTCTGGAGATTATGAATCTCATGAACCAAGAGGAGATGTAGTCAATTATGCTTTATTTGCTACTGCACAGCTAGAACCATCTAGCTATGAAAAAACATGTACAGAAAATATATGGCAAGATGCCATGAAAGAGGAAATATCCTCTATTAACAAAAATGATACTTGGGAGCTTGTGAAGCTACCCAAAGGTAAAAAACGTGTTGGTTGTAAATGGGTCTATAAGACCAAATTCAATGCTGATGGAAGCATTGAAATACATAAGGCAAGACTAATTGCAAAAGTTTTTACTCAAAAATATGGAATAGACTATGAGGAAACCTTTGCTCCTGTAGCAAGACAGGAGACAATTAGAACAGTTCTTTCCTTAGCTGCTCACAAAGGTTGGGCAATACAACACATGGATGTGAAAAGTGCATTCTTAAATGGATACTTAACAGAAGAGGTGTATGTTCAGCAACCTCAAGGTTTCCAAGAACAAGGAAAAGAAAACCTTGTTTATAAATTGAAAAAGGTACTTTATGGCCTCAAGCAAGCACCAAGATCTTGGTACTCATGCATTGATGGCTATTTTAATGAGCTTGGATTCACTTAAAGAAAAAGTGAACCAACTCTGTACTACCTCAAGAATGGAACATACATCCTCATAGTTTGTTTATATGTGGATGATCTTATATTTATGGGTAGTAATAATAAAATGAACATGGAGTTCAAAACCTCCATGATGAATCAGTTTGAGATGAAAGATATCGAATTAATGAGATACTTCCTAGGCATGGAAGTACATCAATCAGAGAAAGGGATCTTCATATGTCAACATAAGTATGCAAGTGACATGATCAATAAGTTTTCTATGCAGCAGTGCAAATCAGTTACAACACCAACAGGACATGGAATCCAGCTGAGCAAAGATGATGGATCACCAAAGGTTGACATGACCACTTTCAAGAGTATGGTTGGGAGTCTGATGTTTCTTACCAACACAAGACCTGATATTCAGTATGCTGTTTCTCTTGTTTCAAGTTTTATGGCTAGCCCATCTGAGTTGCATATTCAAGAAACCAAAAGAATTCTACGTTATGTAAAAGGTACATTGGATTTTGGAATCCATTACCACAAGAGTAACTCTGTGAAGTTACTTGGTTTTAGTGACAGTGATTGGGGTAGCAATATAGATGATATGAAATCTACATCAGGGAGCTGTTTTAGTCTAGGTTTAGGACTAATAACTTGGAGTTCCAAGAAACAATCTGTTGTAGCATTATCATCTCATCGAAGTCGAGTATATAGCCATTACACATGCTAGTACTCAAGTCCTCTGGTTGAGGAAATTCCTTGAAGAGATTGGCAGAAAAAAAAGTGGTCCAACAACTCTGAATTGTGATAATATTAGTGCCATTCAGTTGGCATATAATCCAATCCATCACAAAAGATCAAAACATTTTGATATGAAGTATCACTTCATTCGAGATATGGTGGATCAGAAGATAGTTGAGCTTAAATACTGCAACACTTTGGACAATATAGCAGATATCTTCACCAAAGGCATAGCTACAACTCAATTTATAAAGCTGAGAGACTATATAGTCAGTCCTCTCAACTTTAAGGGGGAGAATGTTGGAAGTTACATTAGGTAAAAAATGTTTTTACCACAGTGAAAGGGTGGAATTACCTTTTACCTCATGGACGGCGGAGTTTGGACGACATGGGCAGTAGAGAGAGAACTCAAATTCAATTTCCTTTTTTTCTTTCCTCCCTATTTTCCTTCTCCCTATTCTCTTTCACCTAAGTTAGGCGTATGGTTAATTAGCTCCTATTTAAACTTTGTAACCTGAAAATTATTGTTAATGGTTAATGCTCATTTGATTTTTATTGTTTCGATTCTTTGGTTTCTAACCCTAAGCTTCTGATCTCAATACCATTATATATCATATAAAGGACACAATAGATTGCATATAAGGTAGTGTTGGTAGATACAGGATCATTGATTAATATCATTACCACCTCAGCATTCAAACATCTCAAAATTCCACCTTCTCACATCAAGGAAAAAAATTTCATATTGCAAGCCTTTAATGATGTGGAATCCCCTATAGTAGGCACAATAGTCCTCCCCATTGAGGTGGGATAAAATATTATTCCTACATTGTGCTATGTTTTAGAGAGATCAAGACAGTATAATCTACTGCTTGGAATACCATGGATAAGAGCCATGGAGTGCGTACCATCAATATTGCATCAGTGCATTAAGTACACCCATGAAGGCGAAGTTCATGTAGTTGAGACGGACCCAGATCCCTTCAAGTATTATAATCTTGAGGATCATCTACAGGAACCTGGTGAGATGTCTATGCATCTGTAAGATAAATTGTATGAGCCTATCCAAAGTGTGGACGCAACCTCACAAACCATGGTGGAGTTACCATCCCCACCGTTGTCACCTGTAGAGTCACCTACAATCCCTACACTCTCGACACCACTTAGCAAGGAAGGATTAATGAATGCCCTTACGGAGTTGCTCATAGTTTCTTCAGAGGTATCATTAGAGGATCTTCGCACTCCTATCAAGGAGGAGGAACCTAGTATGGTCATGGATGCACCTGAGTGTATCACACACTCTTCATCCATCATGTCACCAGATAGTTCTTACGAGGAATATGGTGAATATGAAGAGTCTATGGAGGCTAGTATTACGATGCTACCCACCACAGAGTCCATTGAGGATCTAGGTCAACTTTTCATCGAGTCTCCACCTGCGGATCCTATCCTAGAGACATCGTATGAGCATGAGGAAAGCTTAGTTATCATGACTGAAATAGGACAACCTCAGTATGTTGACGAATTACCTACGATGCATGTAGTTGTGGATTTTTCTCATGAGTTTGTGGGAATGGTCAACATTAGGCCCTAAGATAAAGTTATTCCTAATCACATAGAGCCAGAGATGGGGTAATATGGTGGTGTTTTCACATTACCAGGGCCAGAATTTTTAAAATTGGTCACTCCTGACTCATTTTTCATGACACCATATCAAGAGCATAAAAAATTAGGTTCCTCACATTAGATTGGGGGTACCGTAGGTGACACAGTTCAACACAACAAAGTGAAACAAAAACTTGAGCTAAGTTGTATGCAGGAGCATGTGGACAGTACTGACAAAGTGTTTCATCAAGAAGCTTCCACATCAACTCAAGTGAAGAAAATAGGTGATTTGCAATTACCTAATGGATCCATAGCATCCATTTTTCTATTTTCTTCAAATGACAAAGGTATTTTGAAATAGTCATTGGAAATACATATGAACTCTTTGTCAGTCTTGTGATCCATTTTAAGTCATTTTGAATGGATGGAGCATCGAATGGATGAGCAAGATAAGGCATTGCATTTTATCAAGAACCGAATCAAAAATCTAGAGTTACAAAATCAACCCCTTCTTGAGGTTGAATCACTTCCTGCACAAATACAAGAAAAGCCTCAGCGAAAGCAAAAGCCCATGCGGCCAGCTCAACCATTAGATTCTTAAAGTAAACCAATGCGGGGCAAGAGCCCAAAACAGTCATAGCATAGTGGGACTCCGTTGCAAGAGTCTATGTCTGGTATATTTCAAAATTTATAGGAGGCCAAGGTCATCACCTTGCCTAATATCATCCCTCTAAACCCAAATAGAGTTAAGCCTATGGGTTACAGGGAGCATCATGACTATATTTATCATCGAATAAATGGTCATGGAATTCGAGATTGTCGTGAATTTAAAAATGTGGTACAAAATTTGATAGATAAGGGGATTTACCATGTAGATGGTTCTCTTAGAGTGCCCCAATATCATGAAGTGGAGGTTATGCCTCTTCAAGAGCGACCTCAGAGTCGTCAGTCGCCTCGTAGGCCCAATAGGCCAATGTAACGAGTAGTTTCATTTCAGATGACTACTTTAAATTTATTTCAAAAGTTACATGAGGCACATATATTCATATTACCTGAAGTTAAGCATAGGGCATCCGAGACTAGGTCACCTGATAGGGGTCCCTTTTGTGTGTATCATCGAATACATGAACACGATATTCAAAATTGCCAATCATTTAATAGGATCATCGAAGACCTAGTAGAATGAGACGAGATCCATGAGGATGGTTCTCTCGTTCACTCATGCCAAAGCATAGGCACATCGGTGAGATATGATCTTCACTTGGGGGAGTTGAGTTATGTCACTCTTCCTAAACAAGCTTATTACTTTTTAGTAAATAGCATGCACACTGGGGGTCTTCAAGGTAGCATACCTTTCCCACCAACCATGCCACATTCAACAAGGAGACACGAGGAATTTAGAGGTATTGCACCTCCCTCACCATTATTTAATGGTACACTCACTAAGGAAATATAGGGCAACATGCCCTTCCCAAAAAGGCTCCAAGGTTTCCTGAAATCACTTGGTCGTGTCAGTCAAAAGCTCTGAGGGTTTGGTCAAAACCGCTCAGTCATCCAAAAAGGCTCCAAGGGTTCCTGAAATCACTTGGTCATGTCAGTTAAAAGTCTCGAGGATTTTTTTATAATCACTCGGTCATCCTAAAAATCTCCAAAGGAATCTATCGACCCTTTGGTCAAATGCAAAAGGCACCAAGAGTTTCTAAAAAACTACTTGGTCAACCCCAAAGGCTCCAAGGATTCTCAGAATCACTTGGTCATACCAAAACGTCCCAAAGGTACCCATAATCCCTTTGGTCTATCCTAAAAGTTTGAAAGATTCTTAAAAATCACTTCGTCAATCTAAAGTCTCCAGAGGCATGTACTCACTGTTTGGTCAATTATGATGCTCAAAACCCATAAAAATTATAAAATCAATAAAATCCTAAAAAATTGGTAAATCATATAATCAAAAAATATTTACATTTACATTATCATTTTGCACTTACATATGCATTCACTGCATTACTACATTTCATATAGAAATTCGTCATCCATTGCATTCCATAGTAGCAGGAATTATGTTTGTCAGTCTTACAAATGACACCACGTTTGTGTTTAAATCATGCATCTCTGTATTTATCATGATCCATCATTCATCTAAGTAATTATGTTTTTCAACACAACCTATAATGTTGCTATGGAGATATACTAGGGTTTTCTGGTCACTCAACCATACCTAGTGGTCTTATCAAGAGTTGGTAGAAATCTTACTTTGCTTTTGTAGCTAAGGTTCAATTAGTATAGCCCTTAGCATATCATAAGCCTATCACTAATAAACAAATTAAAAAATCCTAACAAGGACTAGGGGAATATGAAAGCCATGAGGCAGGACCGGGTATCCTAAAGTGAAAAGAGTTATTCTTGCTTATCCCTTTGTGCGGAAGGTATGGGAAATGTTGGCAGTTGTAAAAAGGACAGGTTAGTTCCCTATTCAGAATCCCTTGCTTACGATAAAATGAGTAATATCCCACATCAATCCTCATGATTGATACCCTAGATCGATATCATAGATCGACTCCCCAGAGTGATATCCCATATTGATATCATAAGATTGATATTCTCAATCGATATACCAGAAACAATTTTCCAAAGTAAATCCCCAAAGGAAAGTTTTTGATGAAAATTATCAAATGTAAATGTCAAAAAGTGAATATCGAATGAAGATCAGAAAATAGGCTTAAATCAAGTTCAAAGTGAAGATCAAATGAAGATCATAAATCAAAGTTCGAGCAAAGATCAAATGAAGATCCAAAATCTAGTTCGAAGATAGATCAAATGAAGATCCAAAGATAGTTCAAAATGAAGATGGAATCAACTCCCTTGCTTCACTAAATATGAGCAAGTATCACAAAAATTTAAGGATAGAAAGGAATGAGCCTGAATCCCTAGAATTATCGTCACTACTGTACCTTACGCATGACGATATGTCTGATACACTTGCATATCGCTTGTGGACAGACCAATGTTTGAATGTAGAAGAGCTAGCTTCAGGTGTCCTGCATTGCCTAGTGTCTTAGTACAACTAAAATCTAAACTTGAGATTGGATAAGACATTTGTGGAACCCCTATATTAACAATGGGCTGAAATAATCCCGCCTGACATCGGGGAACGCTTGTGTCTTATCTTAAAATAATCATGTGCACACATAGGTATAATGAACAGTTAGGGCCTATCCTAGCAAAAGTATTTTATCTCAAAAGTCTAGTGTGGTTAGTATGCAACTTTTGATAAGTCTATTAGGGTGTTTGAGTCTCATGGAAAACCTCAAAAATTTCTCCTATAGCAACAAAATGTCAAATGTTGCAATCATATAAATCATCAAATTGCAAAGTATCAAGTCCATGATACATCATGATATAAAGCACAATCAACATATAGGATAGATACTGGATTGATAATAGAAATAATATTTATATGACCACTGACTATATCATGCATATTTTTCAAATTATGATTATATCATTCACATCAAACAACTGCATTTCATATATGGGTGATTAATTGATTAAATTCTTATCTTAAGGATTTTCAATTACATTCATGATTTTTATACATTCTATGGTGTCATCCATTAGATTGATAAACATATTGCATTCATTCATTATGTTTTAAGTTATTAAAGCATACAGGTTCATTTGCATTAGATTAGCATCGTGTAAATAAATTATTACATACATTAATGCATACAATAAAGCAATATCAAATATGCATTAAGAAAAAAAACAAACATCGTATCCATATGCATCCATCATAAATCGCACATCTAAGCATATAGATCATTGTATATAATCATAATCATAAATTAAATAGTTGTCTAGTTATGACATCATACATTGCATCATATAGCATCAGCATAACATAAGCATTGCATCCATGTGCATCACATAAACATAAAATAAAAAATAAATGAGTACACATTAATGAGCCATAAAATGATTAGTCATATCATATATAAATATGTGTCTCAGAGTACATCGAGAGTACAAAAATACCTGCAGGACACAAATGTGTAGGTGTAGCACCCTAAAATTGGCACAGTAAAACCTTAATAATTACACTTACTCTAGTAAATAATTCAAATTCAAATTTTAACCTCCAAAACTGCTCCCAAACCGTCGCTTAATCCGTTTCCTCGTTTCTCATGCCATTTTTAGAGTTTGTTTTGACCGTTTGATGATATCGTCGTCGATTAGACGATATCGCCTCAGATCGGATGATTTCGTCTGGGCTAGGACGTCCAGGTGATCTTGTCCCAAAACTAATTTTTCATAATTAGTCTCTGTTCCAACGACGTCTCTAATCTGGGCAGAAGCGTGTCTGCATCGTTAGAGACCCTCCCCATTGGAGATCTCCCAAATAGGGATGATCTCCAACCTCCTAACCTCCCTCCTAAGCCTATTTAATCCTAGGCCCTCCCCTTAGCATCCCCCTGGCTGAAATTCCCTGTAACTCGAATTCTACATACACTAGACATCCTAAATTACTATTTGCATTTGTTGCATCCAATTTTGTTGTAGGTACCTTAGTATTTTTTAGCCGGAGCAAGCTTACATCGTCGCAGATGATCATGTTCAGATCGGAGGTGATCCTATTGAATTAGAGATGATTTCGACTGTAGTCCACATTGGGGGCAACCAGTGCCCAGAGTTTGCATTTCTTCATCCTTTTTCTATTGTATTATTCTGCATTTAGTTAATATTATGATTATTTCTTATTATTTTGCATCTTGGAGTTCACCCATATAGATCAAATGCATAATTAAGTTATAATTATCATTAAATCAGTATAATGCATTCATGTTTCTGTTTATAATTCTCAGTTTGATATTATTATTGTCATTTTACACTGTTTCCCTCTGTTATCATAGTTGCATTCTCTGTATTTTGCATCTATTTTTTTTTTTGCAAGTCTTTGATGAATTTGTCAAATCTCAGATGATCCTATCGAATTCCAGACGATCCTGTCGAATCAGAGGCGATCCTGACTGCTTCAAGAATCAGAATCTTCATTAGACATCCGGATCAGGTATGACTTTTTAATCTTGCTTACTTTCTCTGTTTTCTATCCTAATTTGTTCTTCTGTATTCATTTAATCTGCATCTTCATATAGAGCAATTTAGATTCATTTGGCCAAACCTAGGACTTGAATGTTTAAGGATAAAACTAAACACATAAAACACATTCCCAACCTAGGCATGGAAATTGCCATTAAACGTTTCCTGGTGAACCCACCATCCATCAAAAAATCACCATAATACACCTCCCCCAAGAGGCGGGACCTTCGCAAGGCCTCTCAGTCTGAGGTATCGTGCCATCCTTTTCCCATCCTCCTTCTGGGCACAAATCTTATAGCCTGAAGGTATGGATGCAAAAAATTTGGAGCGATACATTTTGGTGAACCCGACATGAATAAATTTTAAAACCTTTTGAAAACAAAACAAAAAAATAAAAAATAAAACAACCAAAACATAGATGCATTTCAAATCATTAAAACTAATAAGTTGCATATCATGTTTAGATGGTAGCTCCTAAGAAAATATTAGCAGTTACTATAAATGTTGAAAACCAATTTGCAGCCATAGAAATCAATTATGTGCTTAGTGTGCCTGAAACAGATAGAAATCAAATTTTGTGGGATGAACTTGATAGAAGACTAAGTGTCATTTCATCTAGGTCAACAAAACTTAAACAAATCAAGAGGCTTGTCCTAGATAGAATTTTGGATCCTCATCAACTCGTCTTTTATCATGAACTTCAGAGAGCTTGCCATAGAAGGTTAGCTAATAGGAGAGCTCTTGTGTCTTCAAAATTGTTCACCTTCGAGGAATACCTCGAGAACGCAGCCATTATACACCAGTTCCTAGGTTGTGTAGAAGACCAAGAGGTTGTTCTTATGGATAGGGAAATATGGAATAGAGTTCCTTGAGCTGTGTTATATCGAAAGTATTGCCACAAGCTTTACTTCTATCAACCAGAATCTGAGACAGATAATATCACTATAGCCCTTTTCATTAAATTTTTGAAAGAAAATTTTCAATTTGAAGAAGAACACTTCATGACTCCTGAAGAACTCGAGCCCATTAATGATATTTATAAATTGTTTATAGAAAACTAGATCATTACTTTCAAGTATTATTTCTTGCATTTATTGTGTTGTTTGTTATCTTTACAATATTATTACAAAAACAAGAAAAACTAAAAAACATAACAAAAAACTAAAACATTTCATTTTAAATATTGTAGTAGGTATATAATTAATATATACCTCTTAAGCTTGTTGCATATATATATATATATATTTGTTGAAATCTAAATTAAGCACAATGCCTAAACTTAGGAATGGTAAACAAACTGAAGGAGAAGAAGAAGATTGGTTAGAATATAAAACTAGAAACCCAAATGACCTTCCTGAAGATCCAATTCCGGAAGGATAAACTCTAGATCAACCAGAAGATGACCTAGGTGAAGACAATGAACACGAAGAAAATGTTAAAGAGGATGGATCCTCATCCCCTAGAGTAGCTCCAGATGGAACTATTGCTTTTGACAACTTAGATCATTTCTGGAAATTTTTCAATAATAACATTGATGCTCTTAATATGGTAGTTCGTATTGATAAAGGGCAAATTAGTGACACTCAAGCAGCCATGGAACATATGTTTGATGTGCACACTAATCCCTTATCTTTCATTGGTCAAGAAAGTGATAAGGTTGGACCATCCAATAGAGATATGGTCACTATGATTTAGAACATGCCAAAACAATAGGTTACCCAACCTCCTAAGGAACCTATTATTGATCCTAAAATCATTCCCACACAAAAGAAAACTTCCTTCACTGCTTTACTTCGCCAAACTATTGATCAATATGCTTCAAGTAAACAAAAACCTAAAATGAAGTCAAACACCAATTTTCAACAATCTGGAATACAGCATAATACAACTTCAAAGTTCCTTCATAACACCTTTCCTACCAACAATTTACGCAATAGCAACATAGCATCTAATCTCCATGTCCCTCCATCATATGCTAACAAATCCCATATCAATGCCCTACCAAACCAATATGGTGGGCAAACTAGTAATCTGGAAGCCATGGTGAAACAGTTAGCTTCGCTTATGGACCAGATAGATCCTTATCATCCCTCGTACAATTATCGAGAGATATGTAGTCAAACTTTGGATCCAATAGTGGTAGCACAACCGTACCCTAAGCATTTTCCCATGCCCATACTACCTATATATAAAGGAACCGAAGATCCCATAGAGCATCTTCGCATGTTTAGGATAGCATGTCATGATATATCACATGATGACTTGCTATTACTAAAAATGTTCCCAAAAAGTTTAGGTGGAATGGCATTAGAGTGGTACTATCAATTGCCCACTCATTCTTTGAGAAAATTTGAAGAAACAATTGAATCTTTTGTCCATCAATTTAGTGCCTACATCGAGAGGCATGTAACCATTAAAGATTTATACAACTTAAAACAAGACAAGGATGAATGTTTTGCCGATTTCTTAGCTATATGGAGGCATTTGACAGGAAAACCGCACTTTGTGCTACCTTATAGGGAAATGTTGGACATTTTTATTAATAATTTACAAGAACAAATATCTTATGAGCTATCAACTGCTACTTTAACTACCTTCGATCAGGATATAGATTTAGCTCGAAGAGTAGAATATGCCCTCATTAGGAGAGGCCAACTTAGGAAGAAAGATGATGAGAAAACCTCTAGAAATCAGTATAAAAATAAACAAGTTGCAGGTGACGGAGTCAGTGACAGCAGAAATGTTGCTAATATCAATGCAATGAAAACAACAAAAAAAATTATATTGAAACCACCTGATAAGCCTCCTCGAGAATTTACTAGATTGAATCAACCCTTATCAACCATTTTACCTCAATTACTCAAAAGAGGTTTGATCCAATTACCAGCTATTCGGGAACCTGATCCAACTATACCCGAATATAGAGCTGACTTACACTGTGATTTCCATAGAGGGCCTGGACACTCTACCAACGCTTGCAAAATGTTGAACATAAGATACAGGATCTGATTGATAATAATGAAATGGAGGTGCAAGCCTTCCAACCTAAACAAAATGCTCCTAATAATGCTCAAAAGACCATTTCCCAAAATCAAACTCAAAATGCTAATCAATCATTAGACATATTTCATCACCCTTTACCAAGACATGGTAAAGAGGTGGCCAATCAAATCGAACATCATAATGTTCCTTCTCCTACCCGATATGTAGGAACTATTAGCAGACAATTACTTGTTCAAGATCCTCAAACATTTGACACAAATTTATCCCTGGTCACGACCAGGCCCCTACATAATATTCAATCTCTAGATTCTAGTGATGTAGAATCAGATACTGAAAGTGAAATAGACATCACCTCAAACCAATCGAATAGTTCTGAAAACGAATCAGATCCTATTCAACCCATCACAGATGCTATGGTTCTAGAAGAACCATTTCCTAGAAGAGTTACTACTTGAACTTCTTCTAATCAATTCCTCCCAAATGAACAAGCCATAAATTCTATACCAAGACAAGTTCAACATCTTCAATATAAAATTGTAGGTACCATTGGAGTCGTTACCCGACAACAGGCTCAAAATTCTCAATAAGAACCAAACCAGAATGATGGATCAGCTCCATTTGTTTTGAAAAATCCTAATAAAGGGAATCATGCTTCCAATGTTCAACCTAAACCCCCTTACAATATTAATGAGCAATTATCCAATACTATAGCCAAAATTTCGCTTTTGGACTTGTTAAGATCTTCTCCTACCCATAGGGATGAGTTGATGCTTACATTAAGCCAAATGATGATACCTCAAAATATTCAACCTAAAGCCATGGCCAATACTATCATAACTCAAGAAGTTGATTGTATTGAATTTTGGGATAAATATATCCCACAACACAGTTTACATAAGGATAATTCCTTATATATTACTGCTCTAATTGGAGATGTAGCTGTTAAACGAGTCCTGATTGATAATGGTTCATCTCTAAACATTTGCACTTTTGACTTCTACCAACGATTTGGCTTTAGAAGTGATGAAATGAAGAAAACTGACATGATTATCAAAGTTTTCAATGACGAAACACAAGAAACGTGTGGAGTTATTACCATCCCATTGCAAGTTGGTCCTCGAACTCTAGATATGACCGTGTTTATTGTACATTGCCCCGCATCGTACAATATACTCTTGGGTCGTCCTTGGATCAATGCAATGTGGGTTGTCCCATCAACTTTACACCAATGTGTTAAATTTGAATTTAAAAATCAGTTGGTCACTATCCACGGTGATCCTAGACCCTTTGATATGTGTGCTTTGGCAGAACCTGTTGGATGCAATTTTGCCCTACTCTGTCATCCACACATCCTAATTCTTATTTTTCATCTAAAACTGTGAAACACACACCCATAGCTTCACCTATTTCCCCTCCATTAATTTCATCCTCATATATAGATCAACAATCTTCTAAACAAACCACTCTAGAACCTTAAAAGGTTCTTCAATCTACAACCAATCCTTCATGTTCCATCCCCATAATTTCAAAACCTATAGACCCATCTATTAACACTTCCAAATTATCAACATCTATAATACCTTCCACATCTAAAGATATAGGGAATGATCCTTCTACATCTTATGCTCTTTTTGATGAACTTTTACCAGATTTATCCACAACCTTAATATCAAAAAAAAACAAATGCTTTCATGCAAGATTCAATTCTTTTAAATAACTTGCCGCCATCTCCTCATACTTTGGGCCTCCCACAACCTATCTAAAGTGTTTACCAAGTCGGGAGTTGTGCCTTCATTTATAAAGGATATGATTGGGGAAGAATCCCTCGGAATATCAAAACTCATCATCAGGGATATGCTCGGTGTTATTTTTCCAATGAATATATTAAAGCTAAACCCATGATGTTTAAAATGGGATATAAAGGGAAAGGCTTGGGACCTTTCTAAAATGGCATGAAAGAACCTTTCGAGGTAGAACCATGGCCTGCCCGTTGTGGTGTGGGTCTATTTCCTAGTAAGGGTCAACCCTTTCCTTTTGAAGATGATGATCAACTCATATGTTATCAAGATTATTTGGATAGGCGTGATGATTTGCCTCTAAAAAATCAGCCATTTACATGTAACATGCTATCCATAGCTTACCCTGAAATGATTGTCGACTCCGATGAGGAGTTGGAAGGAGATATCTTCCACGATGTCTCCGTTGAAGAGATGTTACACAATGGATTTTATTTTGATGGTTCTATACCAACTATAGCCCAACTTGAGACCGCTAATCCTCAAGGTGAATTATCCAAATTAACCTTACAAGAATTACAAGAATTGGGCGTTTCACCTACCCCACCTAATTTTGAAAGAGATCTACACATGGAGGTAGAAAATGTCATTAAAATTAATATTGGAACTGAGGATAATCCTCACATAATCAATATTGGATCAGAATTAAGTCAAGAAAAACAAGAGCAATACATTGCATTCCTTAAAGAATATGAAGATTTCTTCGCTTGGACATATGAAGATATGCCAGGTCTAGACCCTTATGTAGTCATGCATCACCTAGTAGTCCATCCAGATGCTAAACCTGTTAAACAAAAACTTAGAAAAATGCATCCCAAAGTGGCTTTGCTAGTCAAAGGGGAGTTAGAAAAACTCCTGAATGTTGTTTTTATACAAGCTATTGATTATGCTGAATGGATCTCAAATTTAGTTCTAGTCACCAAGAAAGAAACCACCAAAGTTAGGGTTTGCATAGATTTTAGAGATATTAACGTTGCATGCCCTAAAGATGATTTTCCTCTTCCAAACATGGATCAAATAATTGACTTTACTGCAGGGAGTGGGATGATGTACTTAATGGATGGATTCTCTGGTTATAATAAGATCAGGATAGCTCCTGAAGATCAGGCTAAAACAACCTTTATTACCCCCTGGGGTACCTTTTGTTGGAAAGTGATGCCATTTGGCTTAAAGAATGCGGGTGCAAACTGTCAACGAGCTATGACTTATATTTTTCATGATATGATGCATGATATCCTACATGATTATGTAGATGATATTATAGCTCACTCTATTAATGAAGATAATCATTTAGATGATTTGAGAAAAGTTTTTAATCGATTACGAGAATATCTTATTCGATTAAATCCAACCAAATGCATATTTGGAGTTAAGTTCGATAAACTATTAGGGGTTTTAGTTTCTTTACGTGGTATCAAAATTGACCCTCTCAAGATTGCGGCTATCACTGATATGCCCGCACCTAATAATATATCTGAGTTACGAAGTTTATAAGGTAAGCTTCAATCCATCCGTCGCTTCATCGATAAGCTGGCGAACAAAACTGGTCCCTTTCTTAAACTTCTTAAGAAGGATGTCCCTTTTAATTGGGACGAAGAATGTAAAGAAGCTTTTGAACTTCTCAAAAAATACCTCCTTAACCCACCTGTGCTTTCTCCACCTAAACCAGATCGCCCATTTCTCCTGTATATTTTAGCTTCAGATTCTGCCTTAGGAGTTATGTTAGCTCAACTTGATGATGCAAAGAGAGAACGTGCTAATTATTATATTAGCCAAACCTTCATTAGTTATGAAACCCGCTACACAACGTTGGAAAAACTATGTCTAGCAGTCATGTTTGCTACGCAAAAATTACACCATTATATGCTTAGTCAAAAAACTTATGTCATTGCTAAATATGATCCCTTGAGGTATCTCATGAGTTGACCTTATTTATCGGGTCGTACAGCCAAGTGGGTTCTTGCTCTAAGCAAGTTTGACCTCACATTCATAGGATAGAAGTCTGTTAAGGTTCAAATCATAGCAGATCAATTAGCTACTGCACCCTTAGAGTCTACCCATCCCCTCATCATTGAGTTTCCTAATGAATGCCTTCAATTAGAGGCAGACTATATTGAACAATGGTCCTTATACTTTGATGGAGCCCGATGCATGAGTGGGGCTGGTGCGGGTATTATTTTAATATCCTCACAAAAACATCTTATTCCTCTGTCCTTCAAATTAACATTTGCTTGCACCAACAATACTACTAAATATGAAGCTTTAATCCTTGGATTACAAGCTGCCTTGGAGCTAAAAATTAAACATCTGTTAGTTTTTGGTGATTCTCAACTTGTTATAAACCAAATTAATGAAATTTATCAGACCAGATATGGTAAACTGCACCCATATAAAGCCTATGTTTTACAATTAATGTCTCTATTTGATCAAGTTACCTTGGAAGCTATTCCTCGAACTAGCAACCGTGCAGCTGATGCTATGGCCGCAGCTGCATCTCTCTTGCCCTTGGAGTTAGATGACGAATATGCCACTATCATTATTCATCGACTCCAGGAACCCACTTCAAATAAGTCATGCTTAGAACCTTTGGATGTGTTTCTAATCAATGAAACTACTCCTGAACCTTGGTATACGGATATATTTGATTTTCTCCAAAATGGGACTTTCCCTGCCAATTCTAATAGAAACCAGCGTCGGTTATTACATAGACGAGCAAGTCGATTTGTAATAATTGGAAATACTTTATATAGGAGATATTTTTAAGGTATCCTATTAAGATGTTTGAATCTATAAGAATTCAAATCAACCTTGAGTGAAGCCCACGATGGATCTTGTGGAGGACACTTCAGTGGTAGTGTCATTGCTAAAAATCTCCTTAGGATAGGATACTTTTGGCCTACTATGGAGAATGATGCACATGATTATGTGCACCATTGCAAGATCTCCTATTTCATCACCTTGTCAATGCGCTTGCACAAGAACTACAGGCTATTTCATCTCCTTGGCCCTTTTCCAAATGGGGCTTAGACATTATTGGCAAAATCAATCCTGTGTCATCTTATGGACACAAATTCATCATAATCGCCACCGAGTATTTCACGAAGTGGGTTGAAGCTATGCCTTTAGCTTCTCGCATCGGCACACAAGTCTCTAAATTTATTTTTAATCAAATCATTTGCAGGTTCGAAATTCTTGCAAATCTCATCTCTAATAATGGAACTTATTTCAAAAATAAAGATGTTAAAAAAATTATGCCAAAAATATAAGATTCAACATCACTGGTCCACTCCCTATTATCCTCAGGGTAATGGTCAAGCAGAAGCATCTAACCAAACCTTAATCAAAATTCTCAAAAGATTGGTCAATAAAACTAGCCGCAACTGGCACATTCAGTTATATCCAGCCTTGTGGGCCTATCGAACTAGTGTTCGAACCCCCACTGGAACTTCACCTTTTGTTTTGGTTTATGGTGCTAAAGCCATTTTTTCCTTTGAATTAGAAGTTCCTTCTTTGGCTCTACTACTTCAAGATACCAAAGTAGGAGATGAATATCGAGCTGGCAGACTCAGTCAACTAGAAATCCTAGATGAAAAATGCATCAATGCTTTGGAGCATCTTTGTGCCTACCAAAACAAGCTTAAAAGATCATATGCTAAAAAAGTTCGTCATCGATCCTTTGAGATCGGCGACCTTGTTTTAAAAGAAAATAAAAAAAATACTAATGCAGCTAAGGACCTTAAAGGTAAATTTGAGCCCAACTGGCTCGGACCATATATTATCACTGCTAAATTTGAATCGGGAGCATACAAATTATCTACCTTAGATGGTAAATAACTTAAAGAACCCATGAACATTTTGCATCTTAAACGTTACTATGTATAAATTTGGTCGTTTCATCCTTGTATATATTTGTTTACAATATTTCAAAATCATTATCTTGTATTTCTTTCAATTTATAAATTCCAAAACACAAAAAACATTCATAATCATCAAAATATTCAAAACTACTTTTTGTATTTATTTATGGCACTTGTTAATTCTTTCAAAAACAAAATAATAATAATAAAAATAAAAATAAAAATAAAACAGCAATATTCTTGACTCTTTCGAAACCAAAACAACATAAAGAAGAAAGAAAGAGTCAACATTCTCAAAACTTCTCAAAAAAGTATATATATATATATATATATATATATATATATATATATATATATATATATATCTTCTTACAAATGTTGCAGTTATATGTTTCAAATTATTTTGGATAAATTAGTATTTATTTGGAATCCCGCACTTTCACATTCACATGAACAAATATCTTGATTTTATTTGGTATGATTACTAATATCTCTTATATCAAAGTACACAAAATTCAATTAAATAAAGTTTGAGCATAGAGAATTGATCTTGTTATTTACTTAAACCAAGCACATCCTTTCACAATAAAATGATTATATTTGTAATTTCCATGCTTTGCTACATAGTAGAAGTGGTTTCTTGAGCGAAAAGTTTCCCCTGCTATCCTATCATGCATATGGTCTAGAATCTTTGAGAATTGGAAAAAGGACAAGCTCACCCCTACCCAGAATAAAAATCCCTTGCTCTATAGCTAATCCGAGCAAGTATCCCTAGAAAAAAAAAGAAGCAAAGTTCAAGAAAAAGAGAAAAAGAAAAATGCTATTTTATATCATTACAACAATGTTTCAAGCATTATCTCAAAAATCAAGCAAAAATACAAAAGAAATACAAAAGAAAAGAAATGAAAGCAAAAGCAAAAGCAATAAAATCCCTTTCCCTACCATTTGAAAAGAAAAGAAGGGTTAATGAGCTTGAATCCCTGAAATTCTCAATTATTCGAAAACTATGAGGTAAGCCCCATAATAGGTGGTTTGTGCCCAACCCGCTTGGCCTTGGGTAACTCCTAGCATGGTGATATGTATGTCACATTAGCGACCTTCTTTTGTATAGACCTATGTTTGCTTATGGATTAGCTAGCTCTTGATAATCCGACTTACATAGTAGTCTGGTATGGTTATATGCATCTACATCATGGTTACTGAACACTTATTTGGTTCATTCAAATCACTTGTATTATAGTATCTTGCTCAAACTAGTAAATGACCATAGCAATTGCACACACATTTTGTATTTGAGAGATTTTGTGTATCATTATGATAAATCAAGATTGGAAATGAACTCACATATGCACATGGGATTCCTTATAAATCTAACTTTTGTCTTTAAGATACTTTGAAATATATTTTTTGCAAATTGTTTGGAATAAATTTATTTTCTTCTTTAAAGTACAGTTGTTTAGTATAAAGACAACTACATGCATAATAAAAAAAAAAATCAAAATTTCTTTCAAAACCATACAATCAAAACACACACACATCTATATATATATATATATATATATATATATATATATATATATTATCGACTTTCGTGACGATGGTATAGTTCTAAAACCAAAATTGGAATTTTATGCCTAGCGCAAGTCCTCATCTTCATATTTTCAAAAATTAAAAATCAACCATGCAATAAAACAATTTATTTTCTTCTTTGATTTTCGTGATGATGGTATAAGTCTATACCTACATATTCTATGCCTAGCGCAAACCATTGTAACAATTTTTATTCCCCATTTATTTAAAAATCATGAAAACCATATGACTTAAATCATTATGTTATACAATTATGCTTTAAAACAAACAAACATTATCACTATTTCATGTCAGTATGTCAACCTTCAATTTTGTAATGATGGTATAATTCCTAGGGAATTATCCAAAAAATTTATCACACTTAGGAATTTATGCCTAGCAAAAATCATTTTAACATTATTTCATGCATAATATTTTCATGGAAATCTAAAAAACAAATAACCATCATCATCATTTGCACCATTACACCAAAGTCTTAAGATAGTCTCTTAAGCACTCTTTTACTTTTAACAATATTTCTATACTGGGATTAGCTTGACGACCGAGTGAGTGGCGACTCCATGAAATCGTCTATAATAGCGACAATGTCCTTTGAAATTATTGTTAGAAGTCTCTTTTTATCTTTTATCACATCACATCACAAACAACCAATTTGTTACATCAGATTATTCCATTTAAAATCTTACAGCATGACATCAAAATTATAATATTTCAAAATGACATAATTACATGAATCCTCAATCCAATCATCAAATCAATCAAACAAACATTAAAAGCATCATAAAAATACATAAAACTCAGGAGCCACCAATAGAAAACTCGGGGCCTCTCCTCGTCAATCCCTGTCAAAGGAAGCCCTACCGGCCTTCGCACTACAATGTGATCCCAACACCAAACTTGTAGTAGCGATGTCATAACCAAACATCGGCCGCCCTTGTACACGACCCCGTGCAGGATCCTGTACAGCCGACATACAACAAAATTGCCCCAAGAAAATCTGTAACCATGGTCACGCATATCACAGATCACATCTACTAGCACCCATGGTACCCTGCACCCGCTCTGGTGGCACAGCAGAAGTCCACCCACCACTCCGACAAAAACCTATGTGAGTCTGGATGCCCCAGGCATCTGACGCAGTGCCTCGATGTTCACTCTGCCCTTCTCTAGGGCAAATCTCGGATCGCCACACAACCGCATCATAGCATGGCCTTGATTGGCCGTAGGAGTGATCAATCATCCTTGTATGGGGATCCTCAAAATCCTCCATACATCCTCCAATGTGGGAGTCATCTCCCTTGTGGGTAACCAAAAACAAGAAGAACCCGGATACCACCTCTCTGCCAGGGCTGTCAGTAGCCCCATGTCTGTAGAAACTTGTGGCATCTCTACCACATGCTGTAAGCCGGCCTAAGCCAGCTGATCCCGCTCTGCCTGTGATAGAGTGGCCAAGTCATCTCTCAACCCATCGTATTTCCATTCTCTGCTCTTTAGTAAACCTCTCTGCAACATAAACAACAAACACAATAAAAAAATCATTAATAAAAACTCAAGTGATTAATAATGCAAGTAAAATTAGGTTCAATTTCATACAAATGATGATATCGTCCATTATTGGACGATATCGTCCCAAATTTGAGAAGAATCGTCTCTAATTTTGCAAGCCGAAATCGTCCCTTATTTGACGAAATCATCCCCATTTCACCGATTTCGCCCTTCGATGAAATCGGCAAACTTGGGACGATTTCGTCGAAATCGGGACGATTTCGTCCCGACGACGTCAATGGCCCAAAAATAGTCGTGATGCTCAAAATTTATTTAAAATTCACTTAAAAATCATGTAAATTCAACTTAAAGCATTCTAAACTAAGTTTAGACTCTTACCCGTAGCCCGCGCCGGACCTCTGTCGATCTGTGCGCTATCTCGACCATTTTTTTCTCCAAAGCTCTAAAAACCAGAAAAATGAACAGTAAAAATGAATTAGGGTTTTACCCTATTTTTCTTAATTTTATTCAAACACAATTAAAAACATTTTAAATTTTGCTTTTTCGCGTTTTTACCTCAAACGTTCGATTTGGGTAAAAACACGGAGGGGGCACCATGGTCAGCTGTCGTACGATTCGACCTAGAATCGTCACCTAAAAATGGGAATAATTTTTGCTTTCTCGTAAATCGAGAACTCATATTTAACACATTTTCTTCAAAAAATTCGCTAAAGAGGGGGCAAAATGTAGCACCCTAAAATTGGCGCAATAAAACCTTAATAATTACACTTACTCTAGTAAATAATTCAAATTCAAATTTTAACCTCCAAAACCGCTCCCAAACCGTCGCTTAATCCGTTTCCTTGTTTCCTGCACCATTTTTAGAGTTTTTTTTTACCGTTTGATGATATCGTCGTCGATCAGATGATATTGCCTTAGATCGGACGATTTCGTCTGGGCTAGGACGTCCAGACGATCTTGTCCCAAAACTAATTTTTCACAATTAGTCTCTATTCCAACGACATCTCTAATCTAGGCAGAAGCGTGTCTGCGCCATTAGAGACCCTCCCCGTTGGAGATCTCCCAAATAGGGATGATCTCCAACCTCCTAACCTCCCTCCTAAGCCTATTTAATCCTAGGCCCTCCCCTTAGCATCCCCCTGGCTGAAATTCCCTATAACTCGAATTCTACACACACTAGACATCCTAAATTACTATTTGCATTTGTTGCATCCAATTTTGTTGCAGGTACCTTAGTATTTTTCAGCCGAAGCAAGCTTACATTTTCGCAGACAATCCTGTTCAGATCGGAGATGATCTTGTCGAATCAGAGATGATTTCGACTACAGTCCACATTGGGGGCAACCAGTGCCCAGAGTTTGCATTTCTTCATCCTTTTTCTGTTGTATTATTTTGCATTTAGTTAATATTATGATTATTTCTTATTATTTTGCATCTTGGAGTTCACCCATCTAGATCAAATGCATAATTAAGTTATAATTGTCATTAAATCAGTATAATGCATTCATGTTTCTATTTATAATTCTCATTTTGATATTGTTATTATCATTTTACACTATTTCCCTCTGTTATCATAGTTGCATTCTCTGTATTTTGCATCTGTTTTTCTGTTTGCAGGTCTCTGACGAATTCGTCAAATCTCAGACGATCCTGTCAGATAGGAGACGATCCTGTCGAATTCCAAACGATCCTGTCAAATAAGAGGTGATCCTGACTGCTTCAAGAATCAAAATCTTCATCAGACATTCGGATCAGGTATGACTTTTTAATATTATTTACTTACTCTATTTTCTATCCTAATTTGTTCTTTTGTATTCATTTAATATGCATCTTCATATAGAGCAATTTAGATTCATTTGGCCAAACCTAGGACTTGAATGTTTAAGGATAAAACTGAACACATAAAACACATTCTCAACCTAGGCGTGGAAACTGCCATTAAATTTTTCCTGGTGAACCCACCATCCATCAAAAAATCACCATAATACACCTCCCTCGAGAGGCGGGACCTTTGCAAGGACTCTTAGTTCGAGGTACCGCACCATATTTTTCCCATCCTCCTTCCGGGCACGGATCCTATAGCCTGAAGGTAGGGATGCAAAAAATTTGGAGTGATACAGTAGGTCATCGACCTTACACTCAAAAATGGTACAATACATATATCAAAATATGTGTACTAAGGAGGGCCTGCGCCCCCAGCCTATGAATCACCCCTGCCTGTATCCCTGTGGCTCCTGTGATATTTGGCTCTATGTGTGCTAGAATATCGGTGAGTCCGCTTGGTCCTATGAGTCTGATGGCTAGAACTCACTGAAGACTACCCTGTAGTCCTAGTCCTGGTCCTTTGTGACCTCGCAGCCTGCCTATCCTCTGGAACCTATAAACCCCTCATCTTTATGAAGCCCTCTAGCTAAGAGATGTGAGCTGCCCTCACATCCAATCGATCATTTCTCTCCTCTACGAGAGAAGTGAGCCACCTGATCTCTGCCATAGGATCCACACCTGTGACTAGTGGAGAGGTTGGAGATCCCATGACAACCTGAGAGTATAGAGGGTCTCCCATATGTATCTTAAGTAGGTCCCTCTCTGCCACTACCTCACCAGCTATGCCACTACTATATCATGGGTGCTAGTGAGCTCCTAAAATTGAGCCTTTGCTGCTATAGCTTGCTCTGTGAGACTGGTGATCTCCTCTTGCACATTAGCTACCTATCTTGATCATCTAGCTTCACCTCTAGAGTTGCAATAGTAGTGTCTTGCTCATGATTTTGAGTCTAATATCTACCAATCTGACTCTGCAAGCCAACAACCTAAGCTAAGATCAACCTCTTTGTGCTATTAGGAGGAACCTCACCCTCCTTTGGATCTTTGTCATTTGGGTCATCCTAGGGAGCCTCCTTGATAGTGGACTATGTACCCCATATGCCCTTTGTCTGCTGGTGCACCCTACGCCCATCAAGATTCTTTGTTGTCTCTTTTTGATCATCAACTCTGCCCAAAAGCCTTGATCCATGCCACTGTAGCATCGACCGCCATCCATTGTATGCTGGAGTGGTAACATCCTGGTCAACTCCAGTCTCCTAGAAATCATCTGGCTCATCCCCTAGAGCCAAAGGCTGGATCCATGGTAGATGCATCTCTAAAGCCAAGTGCCTATAGAAAAAGGGGATTTATGAAATGTCATATACCAAGCCAAACTACCATAGGACATGAGAATAAAAATGGTACTCTCTAATATCGGCCTTCTGGATGAGTAACCATCTATATTGGTGAGCCTATCGAATCCACTCGTTGGCCTTAGTCCAGTCAGGGCACTCCATGTAAGGTCGTCACTCGATGTCATCCGGGCTAAGTCCTGCAAACAGTGTAATATAATGTTGGGTGTTGCCAGCATGGGTCTTGCTCCTGAACCCCTCCTCCTCTTGAGGCCAATAGGTAGAATAACACTGGTGGGCATCATCGACCTCTGTAATATGTAGTGGTAGCTCCCTAGGGCACTCTATCCTGATGTGTTGCTAGCCCCAAATCTAAAGAAGTAGGTTGTAGCTGATCCCCCAATGGCTTCGATCTGTAATATGGTATAACTCTCTATATAACTGGCAGAGCAGGGTGCTCCCCCAAGCTTTTCACAATGGCCAATGAATGGTGCTCTGAGCAACTCTACGAATAGTGGCTAAGAGGTTCTAGGGAATCCTCACATTCGTGGAGTCTGGAAGCACAAATTGCACCACTAGGTGCATAAATACGGCCTCACGTATGGAGAAGACATTATTCCCCTACCAATAGTTGATATGAACCCCTCCATGGTCAATGTCGCATTGAGCCTCCTCACTTCGTGCATTGAAGATGGCATCAAAAATGGACTTCTTAGCCCCAAAAGTAGAAGAGATGATGGCCTTGCCATTAATGAGGATCCTAAAGATCCTGTAGGCATCCTCCAAGGTCATCGTTATTTCACCTGTAGGTAGGTGAAATGTGTTGGTCTACGCATTCCTGCGTTAGGCCAACGCAGTCAAGTAGGCTTGATCTACCCTAATAGTGGGTAGATCCAGTACGTAGCCAAAGTCAACAACTTCGAACGATTCCTACTCCTTGAGAGTGAGTTCTCCATGGATAGTCTTAAGGATATCGGGCTCACGAGCTCTAGAGATAAATCTATAAAATAGAAAGCATAATATAATAAAAATCTAACTAAAAATAAGAAAAAACATTTAAAAATGACTTAAAAATCATCAAAAATAGTTAAAAATTTGATAAAATTGCAAAAACCTGTCATCGTGCAGGCCTAAAAATAAAAAATATCATTCAGCCAGGTCAAAAATGCATTAAATGACATTTATTGCCTATAAAACCTTAGAAAAATAAAAAATTTGATAATTTTTTTCTAAATTTTGCAAACTATGGGTCAACCCTATGGTCCGCATGCGGTCAAAAATTGACCGTTGAGATTTTGAATGCTGACTACAGCTGGCAGCTGTGGTCCCTAATTGATCAATTGGGAACCGCAACTGGTACCTGCGGTCTTCGACTAATATCCCACCCGATCTAATACCACGGCTAAAAAATGAAAAAAATAAAAAAAAAGTAAATCCTAAGCTACCCTAGCCTAATGTTTGGTTCATTGTCAACAATTTAGTGTGATTGATTAACCAATTACTTAATTTGGTTTGTTTTATTGAAAATGGATGCGAGGTCTTGGTTTTAGATTACCTTGCCCTCGCCTCGGCCACCGCGACTAGAAGAAGCTTGCCCGCGCTCTGCCATCATGCTGTGAGTAGGTGTGCGTGTAAAGTTTGGTAGGGGTGCAGGTTAGTTTCTTAGCTATCACTGTCAGAGCTCCATATTGCAAGTCGCTATCAAGGAATACTGAGAGAAATTTGAAAATTGGACTTTTTATAAGCTTTTCATATTTCACACGGATCGCAGGCCCTAGCCGCGGTTGCCAAAATTGCAAATGGGAACTGTAGGCCCTAGCTGCGGTTTGCAACTGGCAAGAAATTTACTAAAATCCCACCATGGGAAGGGCTAAAAAGATAAAATAATGCCTCCCATTGGATCATAATTCAATAAAAGCAATCAATTTGGAAATTTGGTGATAATAAAGCATCGAGATCTAATTAAAAATCAAATATCTGGCTGAGATTATAAAGTACATTCAACTGAGGTCATCGCTATGACAATCCTTTCATGGAGCGACACACCTACCAGCCAAATAAATAAACTCAATGCATAATTACAAACATTCAAAAAAATCAAATAATTAAAAACACTAAATGCACCTTGTATTCGGTAATTTACCCTATACACTTGGTGATTCTAACGACTTGTGATCCATGCAATACGACAAGATGAGTAAATTACCATAAGGAAATTTGGGACAAAATTGTCATCGTTGATCTGGTATGCTTATTTTCAATCCCTAAGAAGGCCTTCGCAACTGGACTGCTCCACGGGAACGAGGTGTTGCATGTCATGTTTTCTATGACATCTTTTTCAGCAAATCATCGATAATTTGATTCAACACAAATATGGTTGGATTTGTATCAGTTTGATTCCCTAAGAAGACTATTGTAGCTCTACTACTCAATGGGATAGAAATATGCAAATACTATTAATATTTGGAATCAAAAGCTGAACTAGTCCTAGCCAAGGCATTAATTTGCTCAAATCTAAGTTTGTTCAGATCATCCATGGTGGTCAAGCGATATCATCACTTTAATCGTTTTCATTTATCTCATCGACTCGTAACTTGAGGGGGTAGTCATAATATCAAATCATAATAAAAAACAATAAATGATCCCTAAAATCGTAGATCCCTTGATCTTGTCAAAATTGCATCCGTCCTTGCGAATCATTGTCAACAGCTATCATAAGATTACCCCTTTGCTTTGGGAGAATAGCAAATATGATAATTTTTTTGTAACTATCATCCCTTTGGATTGACAAGCGCAAAAGCCTACTTGGCATTGATGCTATCCGAATGTCTAGTGATGAGTACAAAATTTTCAATTTTAAGCCTCCAAAGAGTTGGAAGCAATGATTCTAGGATGCACATCCTTTTGCAGGTCTTGGGTCATCTAATGTTGATCTGACTAATGATCATCATAGAACCTTCGACATCATTTTAGGAGGTATATTTTTACTCAGCGTTGTTTGATCTCATAATGCATCTCAAAATGGGCATCTTTAGATAGACACCTAAAACGCATCATGTCGAGGGTGACTACTCATATGGACATGCTACAAAATCATATGGAGTATCTTGGATAGACTCCAAGATAGAGCAATGGTTCTAACCACTCAATTTGGGCTCCTTGGCCTAATCAGTTTGAACCGCAGCCTAGACCTATAGTTTATAGGTTGAACCATAGCTAAGACCTATAGTTTATAGTCTAGACCATAGTTATGACCTGCAGTTTTAACTGAAGTTCAGTTGGCCTTCAAACTGAGCCAAATCAGTCTAAACAACCATTTGATCTAGAAGAAGGCGGTTAATGGACGAAAGATTCTAGAGGCTTCCATTCCAACTGTCCTAGCCACATCTTCTTGATATTGGCTTCTCCAGGAATCCACCCCCACTCCTAGGGCATCCTATAAATACCCCCTCAAAATGGGGAGAAGATAGAGATAATTTTTATAGCAAAGCACTATCAAAATATATAGAGATTTAATTGATCAAGCGAGCAGTGAAGCCCTGTTGAATTGCATACTGAATTCATGCATTGGAGAAGGCCACTTTGCTATTCACCCAAAGATCAATTTGCCATGGAAGTTCTAGGAGCCTAGAAGAACCAAGAAACACAAATCTTGGAAAACTAAGGCCCATAACAGTGAATCAATCACTAAATCAGTCAGAAGGATATTGAAGGTGACCCTTGAACATCAATTGGACAAGGAGGTCAAGCCCACTGCCCTTGGAATTGAGTGTAAACCTATCAGATTGCTAACTGTGGCTTTCAGCCATAGTTTACAGTGCATACCACTCACCAGAGCTGTAGTTTGCAATAGAGGTATCAACACCTTCCCCTTTTCATTTATGTCTAGTTAATTAGCTTAGATTAGCTATTTTCATGGTTTAATTGCAGTTTAGCAAACTTTTGACCGATAGAATTAGGTCAGATTAGTTTATTTATGTTAATCATCAATTATGACCTAAATGGATTCTTTATGCACATTTATGCTTCATTTTATACATTTGATCAATGCATAGTGTAGTTGTTATCTTTCTTTACGCAGTTATATGAATCTTTATGCAATTAACATAGTTTAGAAGCACTTTTCATGTTTTCTTGATTATACATGCTTAATGGTGTCTTTATGCAATTTTCCTAAAAGGGCCTCATCATGAGAGGTTGTCTATATTTTTTAAACTTATATGTTGTTTATTGATCACAGGGAATAGTTTCAAAGGAGAACCAACCATCAAGATCCTTCACTCAATGTGAAGAAGAGGGTAACTCCACCCTAGAGCAGTTTGTGACCAAGTGAAAAGCACTATTAGTGTGCCTACCCTGTTGAGGGCTTTGGCATTGTATTAATCGTATCATCATTTGGGTGACCCTAAGAGGGGCATAATTGTAACCAATATTATTTATAAATATTAATACAAGAAAGTCAATTTTGTTGAATCTATGCAATTGTGTCATTTTATGCTTTGAATGAATGAATACGATGTAATACAGTATATGGGTGCATGCTTTTTGGTTGGGTCAGGTTTATTCTGGGAAGTCCTTATCCATTTCCCTGCAACCCATCCCTGGTCCTATCCCAATTTCCTGACACTTACTTTGCCCTCTTCCTCAGCTAGCTAGTGATGCATATGATCTCCTTGGAGTGGGAGGGTACTTACCCATTTGTCTGTCCTTTTCCATACCTTTTGGTGGGGTTTTTTTTTGGTGCCTATGATATGGGATGTCCTTGGGTTCTATCCTAGTTCCCTGGAATTCCTTTTGCCCTTCCTCCTTGGTTGGTTGGTGTTGTAGATGATCTCCTTGGGGTGGGAGGTCACTTACCCATTTGTCTTCCCCTTTCCATACCTTTTGGTAGGGTTTTATTTTGGTGCTTGTGAACTAGGATGTCCCTAGGATTTTCTGGGACATCCTTGGGTTTTTCTTGGGTCTTCCCCTAGGAGTCCTAAGTTCCTTCAAGATTCCTTTTTCTTGGATCTTGTTGCTCTATCCCATTTTCTTGTAGGGTCCTATTTGGATCTGAGGATCGGAGGTTATTTTGGTGCAGTGCATCATGGCTTGGGAGTTTGGCTTCATGAGTAGATCTTCATAGTTTATTTTTGGCTTAGGATAGGATCTCATGCTTATTCCTGTGGTGCTACTCTTTGGGTTTCTAGATGTAGGCTTGGTGGTGGGTTCTCAACATTTTTTATGGCTTGGGGATGGGCCTTTGTGCTGATTTCTGCTATTTTCCTATTGGTCATCCTCTTCTAGATCCTTGAAGCTACTCGTCGGTGGTGTTGGAGGTTGCTTTGGAGTTCTTGCTACTTTTTTGGTCTTGAGGGAGGCCCTATGCTTATTATTGGTAGCTCATGCTTCATGGCTCCTTCTGTTGAGGTTTCTTGGGACCTCCCCACCTCTTTCTCATGGCTCATGGTTCTGCACTGATTTTCTCTCTGTCATCTTTGGATTTTGGGTAGTTATCCTTGCTGCATAGATATTTCCTGGCCTGGTGTTGTGACTTCTCTAGGTTTTTGCTGGTTTTTAGACCGTGCTACTACATCCTTGTTATTACCTATTGGTTTATATCCTTCTACTGCATCCCAGGATGTCCTCAGCAGGAACAATTTATTTTGAATTTAAATTTTAAATTTTAGTGGAGGGCGGGATGGCCATGTTTCAATCATTCCATCCTTTAGGTGGGATTGTTTTTTTTTCCCTGCTTTAAGTGCTTTTGTATCTCGTATTTTATTTTTCAAATAATTTTGGGCAGGTCAGTCCTGCTTTAATTTTTATTTACATGTTTTGTTTGGGTAATATGGCCCTGATCCTCTTCTCCATCCTTCATATCGTAAGGATGCCCTGGGCGGGATGGCCCTGTTTTAGTTTGAATTTTTTCTCTTCTGTTGTGCTTTGCGTAGATAGTTTTGGGCAGGTTGGCCCTTTCTTTTTTCCTTGTGTGTGCTAGTCCCACTTATTGTGTGGGCAATTTTTAGGATTTTTGTAGCTTGTATCCTTTGAGGAAGTATTTTTGTTGTATCCTTAATGTTTTTCAACGATCTTCATTGTTGTTGTAATCAGGTTTTGGGTCCCTTTATAAAAACCCATTTAAATTTACATTTAACTGATCAAAAAAAATATGGGGTTTATTTTTTTAAAATAAATAAGACACTTTTATTTATCAAATGAAATTCCATTTTCTTTTTTTTGGTATTGATAAAAAAATGGGATTGAAGGGCCTCAACCCTTTACATAGAGCTTGAAAGATATACATGAAAAAATAATAGATCATAAAAATGCAAGATAGCCCTATCTTAGTATAACAAACAAACCTGGGCTAAACCTGTTGATGGAGAAGCTGAAATAATATTCCTCCCACTATCCTTCTATTTAACATAGCTGATGCAGTGCTCAATGCTTTACATAATTGATAAAGAAACCGCTAACAATAATGTAATTTAGTGTGCTCAAATCCTTCATCGCATGATCCCAATAAGTATTCTACTTTGCTCTACCCTCTTTATCTGCTAGCTTCATTATAAATTCTTATAATATCTTCCAACTCCATGGGAGCATATGACCAGACCTTGAAATTCTTAGATTTAACTACCATATTCACCATTTTATCGGTAGCTTTGTTTCCCTCTCTATAAATATGTTTAACTTGAATTTCTTCTAGGTTTCCCAAAATAGTCATTGCATCTGTAATTATTTTTAAAATGCTATAATTATTTAACTCCCCTTTTTGAAGGGAAGTTATAATATTCTTGGAACCCCCCTCAAAAACAATTCTCCTAAAACCCAAATTCACTGTAATTCGGAGGCCTGTAAGCATTGCCCTTACTTAAGATTGGTGCTTTATGGTAATTCCTAGATCCTTAGCATATGCAACCACTACCTAACCTCTGTAATTTTTAATGACACTCCCACCACTAACATGACCCGAGTTGCCTTTTGCAGCTCCATCGAAGTTAATTTTTAAATGAAATTCCATTTTCATTTAAAGCATTTATAAATTTTAAATGAAACATATTATCATTTAAAATAAATCATTCATAAATTTTAAATGAAACCCACTATCATTTAAAATAAAGCATTCACTAATCCTTCTATTTGTCAAAGCAACACGAGTTATGAAAGCAACCAACTCATGCATTCTTTCCAAACCATTAAGGAAAATAGTGATGAAGTAAAATACAACCAAACATATGCATTCAAACATAGAGGAAGTCTTTCTGTCAACTTTAGTCACTTTTCTCAGCCAAAAAAATTATGATAGCTACCAGTCTATCAACTTGAGGCTCAAGGTGGCTAGTAATTAATAATTATCCCTTATCGATTATGCATGCCTATATGAAGGTATCCATCAATGTTACCTTTGAGTTGCCTTATCATCACTTCCCTAACCTCAAGTACCCTCACCTTTGGTGGATGACTCAACTTCTTCCACCTACGAGCATACCTAATCCTACACATTGGCAACTTGTTAGGAGTATCATATTCTTCCATACCAACTAACATCACATAGTTGCCCAATATCACATAATCAAGTATTAAAGCACCATAAAATTTATACATTTTCCATGTCACAAAGTTCTTCAGGGAGTGTCATGACAAGTGTCTTCTTATTTTTTTGCCCTTACCAGTTTCTCATATGCTTTTCTATTTGATCTTGTTTTATCCATTGGTTCCTTTAGTAATCTTCACGTTTCCTTATAATCTTCATTAAACCACAGGTTAGTTGGGAAGCTATTTCTTCTTTCTTTCTAGGTTTAGCTCTCTTGTAATTGTTTAGAGCTTCTTGAATAACATGCATTAACCATTCTCTCTTATTGTAATCTATGTTACTGTGAGGTGATCCCTTTATTTCGCTTTCCTATAACTTGTTATTCAATGTTTCCTTCAAACTCTATAATTTTCTTCTGTTAAGAGAATGTTTCCTTTGTGAAGAAGTTTGTTTTGATTGCCTTTCATGTGTTTTTCTCTTGGTTTGTCTCCTTGCATTTGAATTTTTATAACAATTGGGTTATGATCTGACTTAAGTTCCATTGGGGAATCTTCCACTTCTAGCTCCTCTATTTTTGGTATGCAATTTTATGAGCATATTACATAGTCTATTACACTTTTTCTCTTATATGTTTTGCATGTATACTTTACTAATTTTTCTAAATTTTCATCCCATTGAAAATAACCAAGTTGTGTATGTTGCAAAGGCCTGACAAATCTTCTCCATATTGCGAGACAGTCCCATGCTCATATTTTGAAGTCCTGGTCCATTGCTGATTTTCCTCTTCTGGCATCCAAAGAGGATTAATCTCAATATCTTTGTTACCTACTAGAATGTTAGTTTTCTTATTTTTTGTCCTTGCATTGAAGTCTCCAATTAATATAATCTCCCCCAACTTATTGTATGTCAAAATATATCTTTTTAGGGAGTATGGATCTTCTCTATTAAGGTCATATTTATTATAGAATTTAGAATTCCTGGGAGAAAAATAACATGTTGGTATGTTAATAACTGACTTATTTTCTAGGATATTTATCTAGATGTACTGTTTGTTTTCATATTGTTTTTCAATTTCAATGACCCTATCCCACTCCTCTTTTATTAAAACTATAATATCCCCCTACCCCTTACCATTTTCTGTTGTTTTATTCCATATAGATATTTTCTTGTATCCCATAAATTCTAGAGTCCTACATCCATCGTTATCATATGTTTTCATCAGGATGATTATATCTGTCTCTAGAAATGGGCCCTAACCCGAGTCCTCTTCTCCAAGGGTAACCTTTACAGTTCCAACTTACCATCATAAGATGTTCTCGGGAAGGCCATACTTCCTATTTGTTTTGGGTTTGTTTAGATGTGATGTACACCTTTCCATTTCTTAAATATGCCCATATCTCTTCATTCATTTTCACTCTCACCTTTTTCCATTTCTTATTTTTTTTCTCTCGGTTGTATAAATGTTAGGTCATCATATAAATAGAATTATGACCCTATCAACATGCCTTTATTTCTTAGTAACCTTATTTAATTCTTGTATCTCATCAATGTGACCCAAATATGCCTATCTCTAGCTCCTCTCACCTTGCCAATTTTTCCTGCTTGTTTGATTTGACCTTTCCATTGTAATTGATCTGAGAAGAAGTCCCTAGTGAAACGGTTTGTCTTCTCTATCCCCATAATATTTTAACTCTTTGATGATTATATTTTATAACTTCTAATGTCTTTATTTCTCTTCTGTTATTTGAATTTTTACTTGCTTCTCTATCAACTCTATCCGTTGAATGACTAGTTCTTTTACTACTTGAGACCATAACTTTTCCTTTGCTAATTTATTCTGCAGCTCATTTTCTCTTAGTTCTATGTTTTGGAGTGTTTCTCGTACCTATTTTATTTTTCTTACATTTGTTTTTCCACCTCTATTGTATCATTTATTGGGGAGTGGATGGATTTTTTGAGGATATGCCATTCATGTTGACCCGTGTTTGCAAGGTTTTGTAGCTTTGACACTTGCTCCTTGAGTTGGTTGTTTTCCTTTTCCAACCTCTAATTGGTGTTTATGACCTCATATTATTTAGTGTAGACACCAAAATCTAGCCACTTGTCATCCATCCATGTTTCCCAATCTCCACCATCCATTATATATATACATACACATTTGTTAATATATATTTAAATATTAATATTTTATACATTATATTTTTATATATAATAAATATATTTGTATTTATATGAACTAATCCTAGCCCTCAACTAAATTTTAATCTTAGCCATCCATCCACCTTAATCCAGGTCACTTTCCCAGATTTAATCTCCACCCTTCCTCATGTTTTAATCTTGGTCACTAAAATTGTGTCACTGAAACCCTAACATGCCTAAGGGAAGATTATAAAGAGGATTTATTTTGATGACTCAACCCCGAAGGACCTGTTGGTCCAAAATCTACCACAGGAAAGGATTTTACAAGTGCGCCCTAGACCCGGCCAACATTGAAATGCTGGAAGCAAGAAATGGCTCCCAGACCAATCTCCAGAGTGGGCTGGTTCCCTCTACTATTCTAAAATTGGTTTAAGATAAGGGTTGCTGGAAAGGGATTGAAAAGTTGTAGAAAGAAATGGGAAATATGGCCACAGGCCGAAGTTATGGGATCAAAAAATAGCAGCAGGAAACTTAAAAGCGCAACAACAGCAAGCAATAGAAATTATCAACTCGATTCTCATGCAACGTATGCAAAAAACCCTCCAAGACTACACTCCAGAGATTATATTCTTACAGTAGTATTTAAATTCAGAATGCAGAATTTAAACGCAACAGTCGTTAAAGAATAATAATGCGATTAGAAATGCAACAAAGACAGAAAGGAAATCACCCAAAGCGTTGCTTGAAAAATCAGAAGTCAAGTCTTTTATTCCTACAAATGCACTTCCAGTCTCTAGCAGAGAATTTTCCAACCTTTTCAAATGAAAATTACATTGGTTTTTTTATAGAGGTCCGTCCTCTTTGCAGCATTAAAAATGCACCACCACCACTCTCGTAATCTAAAATTGTGCATTGGAAATTACATACACGATCCCCTTAGTTGCAGCAAAAATTAAATACAATTAGACGCTAGCGGTCTTCTTCATTAAATTTGTTTTTGACAATATGCATGAAACCGTTACGACAATCCACGAACAGCAGCCTCGAATGCATTAAATCTTCAATCTTGGTGGCCTGGGCGCGTCTTTTACTTTGAATGCCTTGGAAATCCGCAAATCATTAAATTCGGGTCAGCATTAAATACTTGGAAATCGAGAAAAACCCCTCGGGCCGTTCATACTGCACTTGGCGGGAAAATGTGCAGGTCGTGAAAACGCGACGGGTCACGAAATCGCGACATATTTTTATGCCGTACGCTTTGACCACCTTTGACCCACAAAAATGGCACCTGTAGCGATATCGCTACGTCTTCGGCTTACTTTTCTCCATCGCTAGCTCATCCACGCGAAAACGGCACATGTAGCGATTTCGCTACGTCTTTTGGTCGTTGGCTCTTCCCTGCGCTCTGCCCCACGAAAATAGAACATGTAGCGATATCGCTACATGTTTCGGGCACCTTGTACGGCCTTGCTGATGGTCCAAGAAAACATAACACCTTTTGCCCTTGAATGCCTTCAATTCTTCATTGTCTCCATTTCGCTACCAATTTGAGCACTTAATTTTTGAGGCATCATGGAATTGCTACCATTTCCATGCTTTTTGATCAATTTTCATCCCTTGCATGATTTTGCTGCATATTCATGTCAGTTGGCCTTATTGTTGATATTGCAGTGAATCGCTACAACTTACTGCTCTTTTGCTTCTTGGACCAAAATGGCCGCGATTTTGAAGCATGTAGCGATATCGCTACGTTTTGCTCCTTCCGTACCAATCGCCACTTTGCCATCGTGAAAATACTACGGGTAGCGAATCGCTGCCACTTTTAACTTAAGGCTTCCGCTCCACCAACATGCAGCGAATCGCTGCACTTTTACCACTTGACTCTTTGAAGCTCCCGACGTCACGATTTTGGAACATGTTAGCGACGCGCTGCAAGTTTTTAAGTTAGGTCGTCGGCTGAGATTCTTGTCGCGATTTTGTGACATTTTGTCGCTGTTCCCCTTTTGCCCGTTGAAAGTCACGAAAATGAAACATGTCACGATATTGCGACGGTTCCGCCCAACTTGCCTGCATTGACTGCGTTGACCGTGATTCTGCGACATGTCAGCGAATCGCGGTCAATTTTTTAACTTAGTCATTTTTACTCACTTTTTCTCCTTTTTTCTCCAACGCTGCATCAAAGCTGGTATCAAAGGTCAGATTTCAACAATACATTAATGCATTAATCTATGAGAATCAATGTGGCAAAAATGCCAACATTCTTGGCGGCTCGCGGGGTATACAGCTCGCTGTATGCAAGAATCCAGGCCTTAGTCCATTGGGCACAGAGTCATATCAGAACAGGAAGGTTGGCTGCTGCAAAACATGTCAGAGGACTGCTACAAAACTTCTTATGCTTCTGAAAACTAGAACCGAAAGAACCTGCATAGAAGCGGTTATAAACTGAATGGAATGAGAGGGTGGAATGAGATCTTGCGGTTGCACAAGCGGTGGCTGCAATGGAATGATGGAAATAATGAAATGATGGAGCAAAAGTGACGTAGTAGACATAACAATAGCATGTTGTTGCACTACTGGCGGTAATAGATGGAATGAACGAATGGATGGAACAGAAATGGAAGTTTTGAAGCGTGAAATGAAAATGAACTAACCTGGAAAATAAATGCTTTTTTTTTTTTTAAAACAAACTGAGAAGAAAGGGATAAGAAGAAATGGGGAAAATAGAAAAGGGGAGAAGAAACAACAGCCGTGGCTTATTCTTTTTGTTTTTTATATTGCAGGAAGAAAGAAACAAAAGAAGGAAGAGGAAGATGAAGAAAGGAAATAGAAAGCAAGGGAGGGAAAAGAAGAATTCTTTGGAAGCCACAAACTGTCGGGAAAGGAAGGACAAAAGGGAAACAAACACCTACAGCCCACAAGCAACAAGAGCCAAGGTGACAACAAAAGGCAAAACATATATACATACTCTTTTCTTCTTCTCTACTTCCTCTTTTTTTTTTTTTTTTTCTTTTTTTTTATATTATATACAAACTCAAATTGAACTTGTGAAGTCATGAAAAGTAGGCTTTCAAATGAAAGCCATTAACTGAAATTGGAAGTGGGCTACCATCCATGTCTTCCAAATAGAAATAATTAGTTGCACCTGTGCTAGAAATGCGGAAGGGACCCTCCCAGAATGCATCAAACTTCTTATGATTGCCAGGTTTAGCTTTATTCTCATTCCATTTTAGCACCAAATATCCTGTCTTGAATGGACGGGCTGCAGAATGCTTATAAAACCACTTCGAAATCCCTTGCGTGTGCTTTTCAAATTCATTATATGCTTTGGAATGCTGCTCCTCTAATTCCAACAACTGTGCTATTCACAGATCCAAGGAACTCAGGTCTGTCTCATCATCTTGAAAAGACTGCAACTGTTGTAATACTGGCAACTCAAGATGAACCGACAACCTTGCTTCTTTGCCATAGACTAGGGCATATGGTGAGGTTTTAATGGACTTCTTGACAGAAATCCTGTCTGCCCATAACGCCTGATTCAATAAGATCTTTTGTTCTCTCCCAATGACCTCTTCAAAATTACGAGCAAATTTTTGTTCGTTGACTCCGCCAAGCCATTTCCCTGTGGATAGTAATTGGAAGATGTCTTAAGGAAAATGCCAAACTTGTTAGCAAACTCAGCCAGTTCAGATCCAATGAATGGAGTCCCATTATCTGTAATGATGGCGTCTGGAACACCAAAACGTGTAATCAAACTCTCAACGAAAGAAATCACTACATACTGATTGGCCATCTTTGTAGGTATGGCTTCAGACCACCTTGTGAAATAATTTGTAGCTATTAAGATGTATCTGTGACCAGCTGAGGAATTAGGATCAATTATTCCAATAAAATCCAACCCCCATTGCTGAAAGGGTGCTTCAACCTGAACTGGATGCAAAGGCAGAGCTGCATTCCTTACTCTTCCTGAATATCTCTGGCATTTATCACAGGCTTGTGCAATCTTGAAAGAGTCTGAGAACAGAGTCGGCCAGTAATAACCAGCTCGAATGATTTTCAAGGCCATCGGTCTTCCTGCATAGTGACCTCCTGAGAGACCTGAATGAAACTCTTCCAAGATCCTATCCTTGTCTGCTTCTTTAACACACTTCAAAAGAACACCATCAATATTTTTAAAAAATAAACCATCTGAAAACAAAACATACCGCAGAGCTTGCAACTGAAATCTCCTCCTCTGAGAAGCATTCAATTGTGATGGACATCTTCCAGTTGTGAAGTAATCAATCAGGTCCTCTATCCAATATTTTTCCAGAATTAAGAAATTCATTAAATTGTCATTACCAACAAGAGCTTCTTCCTGATCTTCGCATACATCAAATGCTGCCATCTTTGCTAACTGCTGGCACAGAGCTTTACCACGCACTAATTTAGTTGGGTGAATTTCTACATCAAATTCTTGGATCTTGGTGACCCAGCCAACATGTTTATCACCCAACTCTCCTTGAAGAATGAAATTTCTCACATCTGGGTGAATAACATAAACAAATGTCCTGCTCTGGGAAATAAAATGTTTGAATTTCTTCAGGGATTTCATCACAGCATATACCTGTTTCTCAATAAAATTGTACTTTGCTTCATGAGGTAAAATGACTTGGCTCAGAAAAGCAATGGGCCTTTCATTCCCATCATCTCCCTTTTGCATCAGAACTATAGCATAACTGTCATCTTCTCCAACTGCATATAAGATGAAATCCTTGGAGTAGTCAGGATTAATCAGGACAGGGGCCTGCACTATTCTTTCCTTGATCTCTTGAAATGCTTCCTTTCTTTGAGCTGTCCATTGGAAAACTGCATCTTTCTTCAACAATTCGGTCATTGGTTTAACAACCTGAGCAAAATCAGCAATGAACTTTCTAATGAAATTTATCTGTCCAAAGAAATATTGAAGTTCCTTCTTGTTTGCAGGGAGTGTCAATTTCTTCAAAGCTTCAACACGGGGTTGGATCAATTGCTAATCCATCTCCAGAAATCACATGACCCAGAAGCTTACCTTCTTTTACAGCAAACACAGACTTCTTCGGATTAATGGAGATTCGAATTCTCTGCATTTCTCAAAAATCAGCCTCAGGTGAGAACAATGGTCTTCCCTTCTATGTGAAAATACTGTCATGTCGTCAAGGTATATTACAATGATCCTATTCAATAAATCCTTGAAAGCAATATCCATTGCTCTTTGGAAGGTAGCTCCAGCATTCGACAGTCCAAAGGGCATTCATTGATATGCAAAAGTACCCCACTTCGTGGTGAATGCTGTCTTAAACCGATCTTCATCTTTTACCCGGATCCGGTTATACCCGAAAAATCCATCCAACAAAGAAAAACGTTTTGCCCTGACCACAACATGCAATATTTGATCTATTCTCGGCAAAGGATAATGATCCTTTAATGAAGCACGGTTCAAATTCCTAAAATCAACGCACAATCTAATATCTCCATTCTTCTTACGGACTGGGACCAAATTGGCGACCCATGTGGAGTGCTTGACCGGATAGATGATCTTAGCTTGCAGCATTTTAACAAGCTCAGCCTTCATCAACGCCTCAATCTTTGGATTTACAAGTCTCTGTTTCTGCCGAAAAGGCCTAACTCCTTCTTCCAATTCAATTGTATGCTATATAATCTGCTTGTTGTAGCCTTTCAAGTCTTCATAGCTCCAAGCTATAATATCAGAAAACTCTTTACGTAGTTGCTCGATTTTTCGTAGTTCTTCGGGGTTGAGTCGGTGCCAACCTTAATCACTTTGTCGGGTTGAAGCTCTAACTCCATGTATTCCTTTCTATCAATCTCCATTCGAGGCTTTACGGAATGATCATGTTGGTCAAACAAGCTCTCCCGGAGTTATTAAACCCTTTGGAATATGGTTATTCCTTAATTGAATAAGACCTTCGGCTTCCTCATCTTCCAAAGTTCTACCTTCAACAGCTGCCACTTCATGTATCAGGAAATTAACAATCTGCTCATCGATTTCAAAGACCGCGCGGAAAGTTTCCTTTTCTGGCACACTGGGTCTGTATACTATTCTCACTATCTTGGGCTTGTTCACAACTTGATCAGCAGGAGAAAAGTTAGCTCCAAGAGATGCTAATAAGTCAGCATGTTTATTCATCTCTCTAGAAACAGCTTGAATATTAAGCGCGAGTGAAAAGTTCAAACAAATCCCAAACCCGATTACGATATGCTTTCGGATAATGCTTGCTTTGAGATGCATCTATTTGTGACCTGATTTACAATAAGCTCGGAATCACCAAAAATATTGAGCTGTTCTATTCCTAACTTCTTTGCTTTCTTCAGACCCAAGCACAATGCTTCGTATTCAACGGCGTTATTTGTGCAACTCCATGTAAGTCGATAAGAATAAGTCCTTTGTACACCAGAGGGAGAAATTAACACAATACCTGCTCCGGCACCATTCCTGCATCTAGCTCCATCGAAATACAGTTGCCATAACTGATCTGTAACCTCAGTCTGATCAACTGGGTTAGACAATTCCTGCTTTGTCTCAGTCTCAGGTTTTTGAATGGCATAGCAGCCAATCTCTGTCTCCATCATGGCATTAAAGTTAAGCATTGAAAACTGGTCTTCCAACTGAAGATTGTTTAAAACTTCACTCATTAAAATAGCATCTTCAGACTCTTCAGTGAGCATATGGACCGACTGCATGTCTTTTCCAACATCTTCCAACTTCTCAATGTGAAAAGGGGAAGGCTTTTCATTCTGTATTCTGAGACGTCTATTCTTAAAAGGAATTTCCATATGGGAATAATCTAATGCCAGATAACCCCCTAATTTTGCAATAAATTCCCTGGATAAACACATGCTAAAATAGGGCTCTAAATCTACTACAACAATTTCCTGAATAACAGTGATCTGGGGCATTGTATGCAGGACAATGGGTACATCTTTAATGACACCTACTATTTTCATAGGAGTACCATCTAATTGCGGGACTCCGGGACTACTCGGGTATACTCCATTCCCATAGCTTCACGAGACTCCCTTGGGCATGACGGTGGTTGCGGCTCCAGAATCAATCATACAATTATGTACAACCCAACCTTCTATTTGCAATGACAAGTAAAAAGGAGGAGGTCTGTTCTTACCAATAACAGAGGTGGTTAAAGTTTGGGCATAGACGGTCTGGGTAGGCCCTTTTTCACTCTCCTTCATAGATTTCAATGACTCTTGTAATAAATCTACTTGACCAAGTAATTGCAAAGCGTCATAAAGGCTTACCTTAGCAGGGGTCTTCTTAAGATCATCAACAATATTGTATGAAACTGTAGAAGAATTTTTCTTCTCAGCAGGTTGCTCAAATCTAGTTCTGTACTGCTGTGTAGCTTCCACTCTTAACCTCTTGGTCAGTGATGGATATTTCAATTTTTCATGTGCCTGCTCCTCTGCTTCTGATCTTACTGGTGCAGCTGCTGCCTTTTCTTGAACTCTGTTAAAAGCTGGATCTTTTGACAAAACAGGTGCAACAGACTTTGGAACTGGCACAGGAGCTTTCATTGGCCTCTTCACTTCAGTCGGTACTCTTAACGGCTCTAAGTCAGCAGGATCAACATTCATAGGCTTCTTTCCAGTCCTTGTTAGAACTGAAACTTGATCTTCCACTGCAGTCATCAAACTATAACCAGCTTCTGAGATCATGTTAACTTGTCCGCCTGAAGAGCTGGCAGCCAATGTCTGCACATAATTCAGGTGAACCATACATGTATCCTCTCCATGAGGATCATTACAAGTGGAACACCAATATACTCCATCTGCATGGGCTGCATCTTCATTTTCTAGAACAGCTAAGCCCTTTTCAGGTGTTTTGCTTGTGGAGGCAGCTTGATCTCTAGTAATTTGAGGAGGTTGAAATCTCCTTGGCTAGAAATCTCTCTCAGCCTGCTTCCTCTCAATGAGTGTGATCTTGTTTCCCATGGCTCTAATGGCCGAATTTGCAGACTTAACCTCTTGCAATAATGTTGTATATGGATCAGGGTTTGCAGGTGCGGGGAGGTCCTTGGTAAGGGCAAAGGAGGCTGAGTGGTGTTGGCAAAGCTGGAAATGCAGTGGAAACGGGAGATGGTTGAATGCTGGGTGCAGGGAGCGGTAAAGGAGTTAAAGTAGGCAACTGAGAAGCTGGGACAGGTGCAACCTGAGGTGCTTTAGAGCTCCATGATGGTGTAGGATACATAGCTGGCATGGGGTGTGGTTGTGAACCATATAAATATTGAGGCAAATCTAGAATGAGAGGCATAGTTACCTTCGGAGGCGGTCTTCCTACAGCAACCAGATCAGCTTCCGCTTTAATTGCTTGTTCAAATATTTTTGGAAATGTTATCACATTAGACTACCGAACCGCCCAGTCGATATCTGAGTGAAACGCTCTGAGGTAGTACATCGTAGCTAATTCATCAACAGGCCGAATACCATCAGGAATCCTTTGCCAAGTTACGGTAAATCGGACATTAAAATCAGGTATCTCTTCTTGTGGATGTCTCTGTATGATAGTAAACTGATTCAACAATGAGAAAGGGTCGGCTTGTTCATGAAAATGTTTCACCGACAAATCACCAAGCCGATCCCATGATGTTAGGGTTACCGGGAGGCGAAGTTCTGTACCAAAACAACAGTTTACCTCTCAAAGAACATACTAACAATTTGACCATCACATCTTCATCGGTAATGTCATGGATAGAAGCCAGGGAAGCCACATCATTTATGTGCTCATAGGTTGTTTTACTAGTACCTTCGTAAGTGGGCAAAGCCTTCAGTGCAACCTGAGGTACTGGATTCTGAGCCTGTAGATTCAAGGCTCCAGTGCTATTCCATGCCAAGAATTTTTTGGGTGGAGGAAATTGTGCCATTGGTGGAACTTGTAGGGGTGCAACACTAGCAACAATACTGGGTATTTGTACAGCAGAAGATGGAAGGGATGAGGAAACTAATCTAGAATGCTCACCACTTCTCGAACTATCAAGCTCAAAAAACTGAACAAGATCGCCAAATTTCTTTGACTGTGATCTTGTGATCATGAAGTATTTTTGGGTCCAGTAGGGTCACCAAAAACAATAGAGTCACCAAATGCTCTAATTTACAGTCTGAAGGCGAACATTAAACCTTCGACCCTATGGGATCTTTTAGAGACAAATAAAATCTGTCCCATCGGGCGTGCCAAAAACTGTTGGTCCAAAATCTGCCACAGGAAAGGATTTTACAAGTGCACCCTAGACCCGGCCAACATTGAAAGGCTGGAAGCAAGAAATGGCTCCCAGACCAATCTCCAGAGTGGGCTGGTTCCCTCTACTATTCTAAAATTGGTTTAAGATAAGGGTTGCTAGAAAGGGATTGAAAAGTTGCAGAAAGAAATGGGAAATATGGCCACAGGCCGAAGTGATGGGATCAAAAAATAGCAGCAGGAAACTTAAAAGCACAACAGCAAGCAATAGAAATTATCAACTCGATTCTCACGCAACGTATGCAAAAAACCCTCCAAGACTACACTCCAGAGATTATATTCTTATAGCAGTATTTAAATTCAGAATGCAGAATTTAAACGCAACAGCCGTTAAAGAATAATAATGCGATTAGAAATGCAACAAAGACAGAAAGGAAATCACCCAAAGCGTTGCTTGAAAAATCAGAAGTCAAGTCTTTTATTCCTGCAAATGCACTTCCAGTCTCTAGCAGAGAATTTTCCAACCTTTGTAAATGAAAATTACATTGGTTTTTATAGAGGTCCGTCCTCTTTGCAGCATTAAAAATGCGCCACCACCCCTCTCGTGATCTACAATTGTGCATTGGAAATTACATACACGATCCCCTTAGTTGCAGCAAAAATTAAATACAATTAGACGCTAGCGGTCTTCTTCATTAAATTCGTTTTTGAAAATATGCATGAAACCGTTACGACAATCCACGAACAGCAGCCTCGAATGCATTAAATCTTCAATCTTGGTGGCCTGGGCGCGTCTTTTACTTTGAATGCCTTGGAAATCCGCAAATCATTAAATTCGGGTCAGCATTAAATCATCGGAAATCGAGAAAAACCCCTCGGGCCGTTCATACTGCACTTTGGCGGGAAAATGCGCAGGTCGCGAAAATGCGACGGGTCGCGAAATCGTGACATATTTTTATGCCGTACGCTTTGACCACCTTTGACCCGCGAAAATGGCACCTGTAGCGATATCGCTACGTCTTCGGCTTCCTTTTCTCCATCGCTAGCTTATCCACGCGAAAATGGCACATGTAGCGATTTCGCTACGTCTTTTGGTCATTGGCTCTTCCTTGCGCTCTGCCCCGCGAAAATGGAACATGTAGCGATATCGCTACATGTTTCGGGCACCTTGTACGGCCTTGCTGACGGTCCACGAAAACATAACACCTTTTGCCCTTGAATGCCTTCAATTCTTCCTTGTCTCCATTTCGCTACCAATTTGAGCACTTAACCATTTCCATGCTTTTTGATCAATTTTCATCCCTTGCATGATTTTGCTGCATATTCATGTCAGTTGGCCTTATTGTTGATATTGCAGCGAATCGCTACAACTTACTGCTCTTTTGCTTCTTGGACCAAAATGGCCGCGATTTTGAAGCATGTAGCGATATCGCTACGTTTTGCTCCTTCCGTACCAATTGCCACTTTGCCATCGCGAAAATGCTACGGGTAGCGAATCGCTGCCACTTTTAACTTAAGGCTTCCGCTCCACCAACATGCAACGAATCGCTGCACTTTTACCACTTGACTCTTCGAAGCTCCCGACGTCGCGATTCTGGAACATGTTAGCGACGCGCTGCAAGTTTTTAAGTTAGGTCGTCGGTTGAGATTCTTGTCGCGATTTCGTGACATTTTGTCACTGTTACCCTTTTGCCCGCTGAAAGTAACGAAAATGAAACACGTCGCGATATCGCGATGGTTTCGCCCAACCTACCTGCATTGACTAAGTTGACCGCGATTTCGCGACATGTCAGCGAATCGCTGCAGTTTTTTAACTTAGTCATTTTTACTCACTTTTTCTCCTTTTTTCTCCAACGCTGCATCAAAGCTGGTATCAAAGGTCAGATTTCAACAATACATTAATGCATTAATCTATGAGAATCAATGTGGCAAAAATGCCAACAGGACCCTAAGTTCTTTAAATCCTTAAGTGCATAAGTTCAATAATTTCATTAAGATATTTTTGGAGTCCAAACCCTAGCCCCCCTTTGTTTACATCCTCGCTTCCATCACCGTTGTTCACACCCCTCCACTTCTACCACTATCCTTCTTGTGCAAACCAAATCTGGTTCTATGCTACTTCCATAAATCCTTGAACGCCCTCTAGATCCTATCAAGTGCCCACCAGTGCCGATCGAGTGCCCACTAGATCTTGCATAGTACCTCATGGCATTTTTTATCATCCCTAAGCACCCACGAGCATCTCATGCACCAGATATATGGCCCTATGGCCCTCAGGAACTGTTAGGGAATCTTCACAACTATAACTAGCATCATTTACATAAGAAAAAGTAGAAACATAAGGTTTATTTACAAGGTAATAGTTCTATGCATTTATTTTCATATTCTTATGCTTAATTTATAGTTTTATTACACTATCTAGGGTTAGTGATTTTATTATGAGGATCTCATGCAATGGAACCCTCACAGATGTTACTAATATTTGTTACTATTTTCTATGTGAAGGTGTAGGAATCATACATTTGATAGTTTTTGAAGCTAGGGTGGCCCTATCTAGGATACACAAGCCCACCCGCAACCTCATTGGGATTAGACAAGCATGAAGACACCAGCCATTCATTTCAACTAGTGTTTCAAAGAACCCTAGTAATCTATAATATTTTATCAAAAATAAGCATTATAAATATTCACATTTAGGGCATATTGATTGTAACATTTGAGATCCACCTACAACAATAAATATTTTTATCTAATTTGTGTAATCATTGTGTCTTATGGTTCTTACTATTTATTTTATATCATTATTGTATTGGTGTGCTTGATTTTTTATTTACAAATGGAGATCATGATGGGACCCAAAAAGGGTTCTCTATGCTTATTTACTTTGTCACTTACTTTTGTTTTTTTTTTCTGTTCTACAGGTTTTTAGATATTCAATCGCATGATTTTTGTAGAGCTAGGGTTTCTGGAAAGTTGCAAAAGTTGATCAAAAGTTATGTAGATGCCCTACAACACTTGAGGGGCACTCTACAACACTTAGTGAATGCCTTGCTGCACTCTAGATGCTCTGAGGAGCGTTTCACAAAGTTAGTAAGAGATATGTAGGATTTCTCGTAAGTCTATTGTAAACCCTAACTCATTTCTGTTGTTGTTTCCTTGATTTTACGGTAACATTAAAAAAAGAACATAATTAATTTTTGTTAAAAGCAATCATATTTCATTTGCATTTTAGGCATTTAGAGTAGCTTTGCATTTACATATTCACCATAGTTTACATTTTAGATTTAAATTTTTATTTTTTCTAGAAGTGTTTTATTCAATATTTTGCATATTGTTTTCATGTGAAGTGACAAATGCATAAATTAATTTACATAATAGGGTTAAGAGTTCCTCTTTTATTTGTCTAAGTAGGAACAAAATTAGGATACTTAATTATACTCTCACATTTGGTGATTCAAGGTGGAATATTAAGCGAACCCTCCACTATTTAGAGTGGGTCTTAAGCGGTGTACCCTACATTCTTTTGAGGAACTTAGTATTTCTATTTTTGGATTTTGATTTAGGCCTGTAAAATTGGTTATTTTTGACATTGTATGTACATAGTAGAAAACATGAAACTTTAAAATGAAGCACACAATGCACGTTTCACAATAAATAATAATGAGTCAGATTTCATCACCAAACATTGCTTGAGATTTGGTGATGGTGGGCTTCATATCCATCCATAAATATCTACCCTTAGCCATCATAGATATCCATGAGAAAACTTTCTAGATTTCATCACTAGGAAGAATCTTATTTTCCAACCAAGCCATAGATTTCACCCTTCATAATTCAAATTAGCACATCCAAAACACACAAAACTCACAAAAAAAATCATTAAAAATGAGATTAAAAAATGAGGTAAGACACATCTATTGCAAAAACATAGGATTGAGTTGTTTACTTGATTTTGTGAAGTTTCATTTGCATTACTTTATTGCATATTTCACATATTTGATTCATTAGCTTATGGTGTTAACTAAAAATCAAACAAAAGTATTGAATCAAACTTCCATCCACTAAGACACTTCATCCATGGATTTTTTAGCATCCTTTCCATCCACTAAGACACTTCATCCATGGATTGTTTAGCATCCTTTCCTACCACTTCTATGGTCAATCCCACTAGTGTGATACATATAAGTTGTTCAAATTTATCTATAGGTCCCTCACATGCTATGCAGACTTCAAATATTGATATTTTGCACATAGCCATTCCACAAACAAAACCATATTCACCCATTGTTGACCACAACATAACCTATATAGACATGGCCAAAGTGGAAGCTTTTCAAATAGCTGCTAACTATGTTCTAGAATAGGTCCATAGTTCACCTAGGCATGATCCTTCTCTTCAGTAATAACTTGCTCATTCCCAACATTCTAGCCTTTCCTAGGTGTATAACAACCCTCTTTTTGAGGTATCAACTACACCTTCCCATAATTTATCCATATTACAATATTCAGGTGCTCCAAGTACCTCCATTCCATCTTCATACACCACTACCTATGGTAATCCTTTGTATGAATCACATGTCAATGCTGCTCCACAAATGTCAACATCCACTTCATCCAATGTCACTCATCCAGTTGTAATTTATTTTGTAACTTATCCTCCACCTACCTCATCCATTCCATCCACATCCACACCATATACCTCATAGGTGGCCATATATAAAGCATGGAAACATCTCAATTCATTACTAATGGCTCAACAAGGTGTTAAATCTTATTTCCAACAACAAGTATAGGTAAAAAAATTTAAGTCTCAACCTGTTCCACCCAACCCATATTTTTCATCCAAAATCCATCATGGGTACCACAATACTCTATGGTTTCCATACCCACACTACCATTAATTCATACCCATGCCATTCACACAAATCATCACATTCATATCCCCCACACATCATCTCCTTTTCAAAATTCACCATCATTTCTTCATCAACCTCCACATCATCACTTTCAATTTACTCCACCAAATCATCATCATCTCATCACACCCCAGCATCTTCACACTCCACCTTCATAGAATCATAAAATAATTTAGGGCTTCCACATACCTGGAGAAGACCCTATAATCCAAGCTATGAAAAAACATATTGATAACCTGATACAACATACTCCTAGTATGATGAACCAGAAGCCAACGCTTAGGCAGTTGATTAATAAACCAATCCATTTTTTGGTACCATCACCACCATATATGGAAGACTTCATAGCACCAAAATTTGAAAATTTTAAGGGACTAAGGACCCTAGAGAACATGTGAGCACATTTATCCATTCATGTTTCATAATACAAAGTAATAATGCTCTAATGCTCTAAAATTTTCCTCAGACATTGGGGGGAGACGTCGTAGAGTGGTACAACCATTTGCCTCACCATAGTATCTATACTTTTGAGCAATTTTTTGATCAATTTCTTGAAATATTTTCCCTTAATATTAGAAATAAGGTATCATTAACTAACTTATATGATTTAAAGCAATATGATGATGAGTCAGTATACAATTTTGGCAACCGTTGGAGAGCAGTTATTACCAAATTGCCATTCACCCTACCAATGGAAGATCTCACTAGACTGTTTACAAAGAGTTGCTTAAAACCCATCTCTTGGTTGTTACAATTACAACAATACCAATAATTTAAGGAATCTCTTACCCAAGCTATCACAATTTAAGAGATCAAAATCCAAGAGGGTGTGCTTAAGCTTAAAAATAAATAATGGTAGAATAAGGGCCAGTATAAAAATAACTATTTTGGACAATTCAAACCAAACCAAGCTAACCAAGCCAACCCAGCTAATAAAGTTAATCAAGTGGTCATGAGCCAGTCGATAATGGCTCAAAAATAACCTATGCAACAACAACCACAATAAATTGCATATCATGAGGTTACTTCACCATCCTAATCAACTCAAGATATAGTTCCAATTATGGAAAACCACCCACATCAATAATAGATTCAATAAAACAATCAATACACCCCCTTAGTTAAATCATATCCTTCCATATTCCACTGGTTTTATGACACCAATCAACTTGCCTTGCCTAAGATTAAACCAGATGACCCTACCAAGCATAGTAAATACTATAGAGAATATTCTTTTTGCCCTTATTATAGGCAAAATGGGCATGATATAAACAATTGTTATAATTTTAAAGACATAGTGCAAGATCTTATTGACTTAGGGGCCATCAAGCTTGATAGTCCCTTAGCCCAACAGAACCAAAAACCTTGGAATTTATCAAACACCACTTCCTCATCATGAGGAGGTGAAACCAACAACAAGAGGGTCTAACACCAAGACTCCTCCAAATCATGTCAATCATGTGCAAAGATACCAAGGTTTTGTGGATGTTATTCATGTAGTTACCCAAGGTCAACAACACACTAATAAACAATATCCTCAACAATAATTTTTTCAATCACCCATAGCACCACAAGAAAATGTGTCTCAACCTACCACATCATCATCTCCCATCCAAATTTCCACCAATCCTTCACAACCCATCCATATTCCAATCCATCCATCTCCACCCATTCATCTTATCAATCACCCCCAAAGGCTAATAATATTCCTTAGTAATCGACTGACCACTAGCCTTAAAATGGCTTTAGCTAAACTGTCAATATATGAGCTCATTCAATAATCTCCCTCACATCACGAGGCATTAATGGATATTTTAAATTCTATTGAAATTCAATCCCAAGATGCTAATGCCTTTAGTAATTTTGTAGGGAGAATCTGAACATGTATGGATACTTCCATTATATTCTATGATTTTGAGATTAAACCAATATCATCAGAATCAATGGACCCTCCATTGCATATCATGGCTCAAATTTATAGGAATATGTTTAAACAAGTTTTAATTAATACCAGCTCCTCTATTAATAAAATCGTCACATCAGCCCTATAACATATTAAGCTTCCACTAAATCACATTACGAAATCCACTTTCACCTTGAAAGCATTTAATGATGCTCTCTTCTCTACAGTTGGCCCTATCATTTTGTCCATCGAAGTAGGGGTCAAAATATTCCATACCATGTTTCACATATTGGAAGGGTCCATGGCATACATGTACTCCTTGGACATCCTTGGATGAGGAAAATGAAATGTGTCTCTTATATACTCCATTAATGCTTGAAATATGTACATGAGGGACAAGTTCATTGCATACCTATGAATGTTAAACCATTTAAGTATTGTAACTTAATTTCAAATACCTATGAATCCATGCTTCCTTCCACACATATTTTTCTCACATCATCAACCACACAATCTACATCTTGATCAAAAGCTCCTATTCCTAAGGAGCTCCCAATCACCACTTCACATCAAGGTTCCACTTCCATACCCCCATATCCATCACCATTGACTACATGCATATGTGGATAAACTCAATCAACATCAACCACTTCATCAACATCAACATCATCCACCATCATTCCTTTTACATCATCATCAATTCAACAACCACCTCAGCCAAATTCACCTTCATCCACATCATCCAATATTTTACAAGTTGCCTTAACAGATTATGAGTTGTCATCCCAGTCCATACCTCTCCAATTATAGGAGACCCAAGCCAATCTTGAGTCATCCACATCCACTTCCACATCCACATCCATATCATCCAAAGTTGAGGTCCACCTCACTAATCCTGGTATTGGTGAATATGTGGTCTAATATATCATAGTCACATTACTTAGCATCTAAATTGCTAAGGACTATGGTCACCCACGTGACCCACCCTTATCTATAGGAGCAATATACAACATGGTTTCAATACACAATAGCATTAATTTTGTGTATGGGGGGATTGATTCATCATCTAATCTATCTTCCCTATATGAACCCAAGCAACTAACTCCTGCCAATATACAACACATGTCGGGTTTTCCATCATGATATTTTCACATAATTAATTGGTAAGGACATGGCCTAGGATGGCATGAATAGGAAATACATGAGATTATCAATGTTTCATATTGATAAGTGCATGACCATTCAGGTTTAGGCTATCATCCACTTTCATCCACTTCTTCTCTTGAACAAGCTTTTCAACGCTTACATTTAGATATAGGAGAAGATATCCATCACACTGATGAATATGAGGATGAAATATATGAAGAATATGACATTATGTCAATATATTTTGATGAATCTGATGAGGAATCAACACCCATTATTCCATACACTATATAATATGAGTTTTATCTCAAAATGTTCCCTATCCATCAACCCATCCTTCACTTGATTCTTCCACAAGAGCGAGTTGAACCAACCAGTGAACCACCACCTCCACTTCATTAATCCACATCACCAGCAATTTTATTTGTAATATATGTACATAGTTCAAAAATCCAAAAATACAAAAAAAAATGAAAAACAAATTCAAAAATTCAAAAAAATCAAAAATTCAAAAAAAAGCATTACATTGCATGTACATGGCTTTTTGCCAATTACATTTATTTGTGTTGCCTATTGTTGTTCATGTTACCAAATCTCTAGAATTAGTTCTAGCGGATAGGATCCTTCCATATTTCACCTTGTCAATCATCCATTTTCCCCTTTAAGTTAACATGAATCCTGTTGACTTATTCACCCCCTCCGTAATCCATACGATTTTGAAAAGCCAATTCTAATTGACATGAGTCTTATTGATATGAATCAGATTTCCTCACCATCATCCTTTTTTGAATTTGTCCTTTTCAAAGAATTGTTAAGGGCTTCATCCAACTACATTCCTCCATCTCCTCCACCTTTATCTTCACCTTCACATTCAGATCCTAAAGTTTTCTAGGCAGACATAGATGAGGTTGAGTTAGAAGAGTTTGATAATTTCATAGATGACATTCATCTGATCCAAATGCCCCATAAACTTGATGAATGTTCTCACATGTATGTTGAAGATACCATCGATATGAACCTTAGTTCAAACATAAAAAATCCTAAAATTGTCAAACTTGGTAAAATTTTATCAATAAATGAACAAGAGAAATTAATTTGGGTATTTTTGCATGGTCCTACAAAGACATGCCTGGTATTAACCCTAACTTGGTTGTCCATGATCTCACCTTACATTCTAATGCTAATACGATAAAAAAAAAACTTATAAGGATGCATCCTACCATTGCCCTCTTGGTCAAAGAAGAGATTCAAAAGCTATTAGATGTGGGTTTTATTATCCCCATTGACTATTCTGAGTGGCTTTCAAACATGGTACCCATTCACAAGCCTAACAAGATGATACACGTTTGAACTAATTTTCAAGACCTTAACAGAGCGTGTCCAAAGGATGATTTTTATTTACCAAAAATTAATACTCTTTTCAAAATTTGCAATGGACATGAAATGCTTTCTCTCATGGATGGTTTTTCAGGATACAACCAAATTCAAATCAATCCTAATGACCAACACAAAACAACATTCACTACACCTTGGGGAACTTTTTGTTACAAGGTGATGCCCTTTGGCCTCAAAAATGTAGGTGCTACTTATCAATGTGCCATGACATACATCTTCCATGATTACATGCATAAGATAATCAAATATTATGTGGATGATCTCTTGGAAAAATCTAAAACTTGACAAGAGCACTTTGGTGTCCTGGAAAAAGTCTTTGATCGAATTCTAGAGCATAATGTAAGGTTGAGCCCCAAGAAATGTGTCTTTGGCATTACCTCTAGAAAACTACTAGGGTTTAAAGTCTCCAAAAGAGGCATTGAGGTGGACCCAAACAAATTCAATGCCATCATGGAGATGCCTCCCCAATAAACTTGAAGGAATTATGTAGTTTACAAGTAAAAATTCAATTAATTTATCATTTCATTGCACAACTTTATGATAAATACAGGCCATTCAATCACTTGCTACAAAAGGGGATGATATTTTCATGTATATATTAATGTTAAAAAGGCTTTGATGATATCAAGCAATACTTGGCTTCTCCACTAGTCTTAACTTCTCGTCTAGGGGTCCCCTTCCATTTTTATGTTTTAGCAATGGACTTTGCATTAGGGACAATGCTTGTACAAAAGAATGAAAATAATCGAGAGCAATCTATCTATTACATTAGTCGAACATTGGTAAGCTATGAAACCAAATACACTTACATGGAAAAATTATGCTTAGAAGTGATTTTTACAACTAAGAAACTTAGAAATTACATGCTTAGTCACACCACATATGCCATAGTTGAGAAAATACTTTGTATTATATGATATCTTGCACTTACAATAACACCCACATCGCTAAATGGATAATGTTGCTTCTCACTGATTTTGATATTGAGTTCATTAGCCAAAAATATATTAAAGGTCAGGTCATAGTCGATCAACTTGAGGAAGCTCCACTTCCTAGTGATCAAGCATTAATTATTGAGCTCCCAAATGATTTGATATTCACTATCATTGAACAAGAAGAAGATGTCATTGTAGAAGAAGACATCAATATCACTCTCTTCTTTTATGGTTCTAATTTCAAGAAAGGTCAAGGTGCTGGAGTCATGTTTCATACACCCCAGGGAGTGCCTATTTCCTTATCATTGAAACTTGAATTCCAATGCACAAACAACAATTCAGAGTATGAAGCCTTAATATTAGGTCTTCAAGCAACCATAGTTATGGGTATAAAGCATATCTAGATATTTGGTGTTAGACAAATCAACGAAGAATACCAATGCAAAGAACCTACCATAAAGCTTTACCATGAAGTAGCAATGTCATTACTCACCAAATTTAATTGGTGTGAAATTGATAGTTTGTCATGTTCAACTGATAGATTTGCAAATGTGATGGTCTCTCTAGGATCATTGATTCTAAATAACTCCAAAGGAGAGGTATAGCCACTTATTTTTAAAATGATCTCTAAATTGTTCATATTGAATCCAAGGATGAGAAAGATGTTTTATTTATCCATTCATAACCATATGAGCCTTGGTCAAACCAAATAATAGCCTTCCTCAAGTTTGGAACACTCCCATCAGGCATGTCATGGACTACTAAATGCACTTTCAAGAAAAAGGTAGCTCATTTTACTCTCTTGGAGGACGTGTTATATATATGTTGTTATGATGGAGTTCTTCTTCATTGTATCGAGTCTACAGAGGCACAAAGATCCATATCTGAAGCACATGATGGTACTTATGGTGGTTATTTTAGTGGAATGGCCATTTTAAAGCATATTTTATGCATGGATTATTATTGGCCCACCATGGAATGCGACTGTTGCACTTACATAAAGCATTGTAAGCAATGTCAATAGCATGCTAATTTCACTCATGTTCCATCACAAGAATTATATCCTATTCAAAGCCTTTGGCCCTTTTCACAATGGGGTATTGATTTAATTGGCAAAATCTCACCTCCTTCCTCGAGCTAACACACATTCATAATTACAACCACTGAATACTTCGCAAAGTGGGTTGAGGCAATTCCTCTAACTAGTATGATAGGACCAAGAATTTTAAATTTTATACTTCATCATATCATTTTTTATTTTGGTATTCCCTCTAAAATCATCTATGACAATGGCAAGTCTTTCAAGAACAAATGTGTTCAAGCACTTTGCAAGAAATACAATATCCAACACAATTTCTTGAATCCTTATTACCCACAAGTAAATGGACAAGTTGAGGCTACCAATAAGACCTTAATTAATATTCCCAAGAAATTAGTTAAATAAAATCATAGATATTTGCATACTCAAATCCCCTTGGCATTATGGACTTATCAAACAAGCATCCACACGCCTATTGGGGTAATGCATTTTTATTGGTCTATGGAGCCAAAGCAATCATACCTCTTGAGCTTGAGATATCCTCATGAATTTCATTGTAGGAATCCATCAATGATGATACTGCTAGACAAGCATGTTTTGATCAACTCACGCTTTTTAATGAAAGGTGATTCAATGCTTTAGAGCATTTAAGAGTTGATCAGGATTTCCTAAAGTGTGCTTACAATGCCAAAGTTCATCTATGAGAATTCTAAGTAGGAGATCTTGTTCTTCAATAGAATCAACAAAACACCAATGCATTACCTCATTTTCATGATAAATTCATGGATAATTGGTTAGGTCCATACATTGTCACTCAAAAAGTAGGTAAAATAACTTATAGGATTTCCAGTCTAGAGGGAGTTGAAGAGCCCAAACCACTTAATGCCATACACTTGAGAGTATTCTATGCATAATGTGATTTATATATATGTATGTAAACATGACTATTACACGAAAATAACATTGTATTCCATACATTGCATTTCATACATTTCATTTACACAAATTACATTTCATATATTGCATTCACAACCACATTCAAACATTTGTATTTCACATTAGGGATAATTTATTTAGTTTAGATATTAATTGGTCCAATAAAGTCATGTTTCCTTAATCAGTGGCACATTCAAATCATCATCCATTTCATTACACCATGTCATAAAGTCAAATTGTCATTTACAAACCACATGTCCATAATTCCTAGGTATTTTCGATCACTTAGCAACTCCTAGTGTTTCTAGCAACCTCCAAATACATGTCAAGTTTTCTTTAGGACCAAGACACATTTTCACTAAGAAAATATTGAGTTCTAGGAATTGACTTTAAATATTCTTGAACCAAACACAATTACACATCTTAAAATATCCTATGTCAAAGAGGGATAACACCATCCTTCGATTGTACCTCAAAGTGAAAAGGGTATTCCTTGCTTGTACCATCATGCACATAGTCCAAAAATAAAAAATAGTGGTTTTCACCACTATCACAGTTGCTTCCAAATACAATATAGAGTAGTAAGGATAGGGTAACATTCTCATCACACTTTAGTTAAGAATATGACTCCCCAAATATCTAAATCTTTCAACACGCACCATAGTTACTCAAGTTGTAAGGATAGTACTACATTTCTAGTCAAACGGTTAGGTAGTCATCCCCAAAGCTTAGAGATCAAATTTTTGGACTATGGAGCTAAATCTCCACAGGGGCTATAGATGCTTGACTGGTAGTGGAGTACACTCATGCCTGGCAACATGTCTCTTTTAAAGAGACCTCTAACCGCACATAAGGACAAGCTAGCTTCTTGGTCTCATCCATAATAGGTTTCATCTCAATTTACTCAAGATGGGTAAAAGAACTCACTTACACACACAATAGTTCTTGATTGCCACAAGTAATTACCATACTCACGATTCGGTAAATTAATTAAATGCACACACATTTGGTCTTAAATAAATTAGGCAATATTTAGTGAGTTTGTTTGATGCCACTAGTAGTCTCTGTAAAATAATCAGTTTTCCATATCAGCATCCATATCTTCTTCCATGTCAATATCCATGTATTCTTCCATATCAACATCCATATAATTACATGAGTCTCCCATTTCATATGCCACTCATTTGGTGCCCCTAATTAAACAATAATGCTATCAATGACCAAGAAACATATAAACTATGAATGATAATTAGAGCATCAATTCATTTGCATTCATAAGCATTTATCATTACATTAATCATCCATATACACATGCATCTATACAAAATAATTCACATAAAAGTTAAGAACACAAGATTATACTGAGAGGGGGGGTGAACAGTATAAGACCTCTTTTTACTTTTCCTTTATACTTCAAAACAATAAAGCAATATATCCAAAGCAATATCAAAACAATGCACAAGATCATCCACAAAGTGACACAACAATTTACGTGGTTCACCCAAGGTGGGCTACTCCACGGATAAAACTTTCCTCTAAAAGTTATATCAAAGTTCTTTGGGAAACCTTCCCAATTACAAAGTTTATGAGCCTCGGCCCAAAGGAGATACCTTCCCCCAATCTAAATTTATGAGCCTCTGCTCAAAGGAGATACCTTCCCCTACCTCTGCTCTGGCTGGTGATACTCTAGAAGACCTCTGCCTCCGCTGCCCTTAGCAAATGGAACTCTATCCATAGAAGACACCTGTCTTCCCTGCTCTGGCTGGAGACCTCTGTCCTCAACTCTATCACCTCAAAATTTGGTCCTTGAATCTACACTAAACACAGTCCTTTTGTCTAGCACAAATCTGTCCTCAGGTTCTTCTCATAGAAAAAATGCACCTCTGTCCTCAAGTTCTCTGATAGAACTATCAAACTTAGCTTCACAAGTCCTCTGCTAGGACCTGTCCAAATCTGCTCACAAGTACCCAAAGGAACCTATCCAAAACTTGCTCACAAGTCCCCAATGGAACCTATCCAAAACCTTCTCACAAGTCCCCAATGGAACCTATCCAAAACCTGCTCACAAGTCCCCAATGGAACCTGTCCAAAACCTGCTCACAAGTTCATCAAGAAAAACTTGCTTGGCATGAACCCACAAAGAGAATGGTTAGAGACCCAATGTGATTCATCAACCTCATAGAAGCATAAAGAGAATTGATAGAGACTCAATATGTTCTATACTTAACTCCAAATCTCAATCTCAAATCAATCTCAAATCTCATAATAATAATATAGATGTAATATGCTTTTCTCAAGAACATGAAACACAACCCAACAATTTCCAACCAAGCAATATCTCATATAACAATGATACTCATGTTCTTTCCAACAACCAATATCTTTTCTCAACCAATTAGGGATTCAACAATAATGCTCAAAGACAAGGGTTAACCAACATCATTCAACTCAACATTAACCTTGAAGCATTCAACCAATCATCACAAGAAAAGGAAACAAGTAGAAATCCTTTTCCCTCCAAAGATATTTGAACAAAACAGCCACCAACACAATATCACCAAATACAAAGAATAACTTGTTCAAATCAACTCAATGGAGTAAGCACAATATCATGTATCAAGTAAAGCACTAACTTGATCAAAACAACCTCTATGGAAGTAACTCATCCATTAATATCAAAACAGCCAACTAAGGGTTTCACCATCTCAATGCAAGTAGCAAGACTTACAAACATACACCCTAGTGCACAATGCTTCCACTACCTCAAACCAGAATTATGCATTCACCAAAACTCTCATCAATGATAAAAATGCATAAGTAGTCTTCAACAAACCAGAAAATAGGATTTACACCCAACCAAAGGAAACCTTGTTGAATACCTTTTCACTCCAATCTTATTTCAGGAAAACATACACCAATCATACTCATAAGAAGAATGTGCCCATACCTTTTTGCTTGATGAAGGGTAGATAATTCAACCACGAATAATTCTTTTCCAATCTCAAAAGGTTAGATAAAAATACAAAACAAATAACAACTCACACATACACCTTATCACTCCATAAAAACTATTACCCATATTTTCAAAACAAATATTTAAATCAAAGTGTCTACCCCTTATATCTTCCTAACACCACCATATAATTAATTAAATATCAAAACTTTATTCGATCCCTTATAACTCCCAACTTCCACAACACACTATCAATAATAAAACCTTTATTGCATACCTTAAAAATGTATCTTTGACCAAAAGGAAGGTCAAACCAACAACGCTTCAGAAATCCGCAAATACCGCGACTAGGACTTCCACCAATCAATCAAGCTCCAATCAATGCACATGGTCGAAAAGAGGATTTGCAATAAATACACTTCACGGGGACTTGAACGTGGGACCTCCCGCTTAGAAGTGCCCTAACCACCTTCGCTGCCACCAATACACCACATCACCCGTTGATACTATGGCTCGACTAACTTGCATAATATACGATCAAAATGTGCACGAGGGTCGATGAAACAGCGCATACGCACTTAGGAATAATTCATGATTAGCAAGCGATTTTATAAATGAAGACAAGGCAGGTGTTTATAGTGCATTGCATGCACTTTGCGACGTCGACCAAGGAGGGAGGAAATTTGACATTTTAAATATTGCCGCCATAAATTTTATAGGGGTTAAGAAACCTTTTAATTATTATTTAAAAAAATAATAATTATTTATTAAAAATAATTAATTAAAACCTTTAGAAGGTTTTTAATTAAATTATTATTTAATAAATATTTCCACTTAAACCTTTGCATTAAGCTGAAATTGGTTTTAATAAAAAACCTTTAATGCATCCACCTGGTTTTAATAAAAACCTTTTTAGACTGCCATCATGGAACCTTCAAGATCTAAGAGCATCTTAAACAAATATCATGGATCCATCAAAACTAGCTTTGGCACAAACTCTTTTTGACATCAGCACAAACTCCTTGACATCAATGACAACAACTATACTTGAGCAAAGGCAATGTACTCAAGGTACCCAAAATTGCCAACAAAAAGCATAACACAAAAGTAAAATCCATGTATATATATGTATATATGTATAAATATCGCATATACAATGAATACCCAAAATACTATATACAATGAATCACCAAGGCTCATACACTAAAAGTGCATCTAAGAACTAGCTAACGCCTATAAGAGGACCCCTATGACACTGAAGAAACCCTATACCTAGAGCTATGCCTAGACTTACTATGTCTAACAGACCCGGATATGGATGAGGAAGGTGGATCTAGATAGCCAATATGGTGCTCCATCAATCGATACTCCAAAAACTGGATATATCCATCTTGAGCTTGAAGGTGTAGTACATCATGCCTCTGATTATGATCTCTCTCAAGTAGCTCTACTTGGAGCCTCACGATCCTATCCTCACCTCCACCTGTAGTTAGCCAAGCCTCTAGCCTCACCTGTAATCGAGCTATCTTGACATCCCAAGTTGCTATCACTACATCTTGAGCTTCTACATTGGTAACCCGAGCTGCTATCATTGCATATCGTTCTACCACCAGCTGATAAAGCCTCACACAATTTGTAATAGGCTAAAATTGACCCATGTCAATTTACCCTAAGTCAAAAACATTCAAAAAATTAATTAAAACTACTTTCTAACCTCCTGCCTCGATTTTCGCGCCCGTATCAAGTTTATTTCTAACCTCCTGATGATATCGGCTCTATTTGAACGATATCGGTCATCCGATACGATATCAGACTTTATTGTACGAAATCGGATGTCCGATTTCATCCAAAATAAAAAATGCCCAGAATAGCAAAAGGACAAAATTTGTTCTAACCCCCCTTGTCCGTACCTGGCCAACGACGCGGACGTTACGGTATCGGATCAATCGATATCATCCAAAATGGGAGAAATCATAACTCCCCTTATTTTTTAGCCCAACCCCCCTAACTCACCTTTGCCTATTTAATCCAGGCACTCTCCCTGGATTCCCCTTGAGCATTTCTCACCCCTCTTGCCCATTGCATTTTTTATTATCTTTATTTTTGTTGTAGGTTTGCAGGTCCAGAGCTATGCATCGACTGGTACGATACGATATCGAACATCTGATATCGTTCTGATATCACCCTAAAATGTTCGATATCATCTGTAAGATACTTGGGGGTAATTTTTGATCATTGTTTGCAAATTCTCTTACCTTATATTTTGTCTAATAGTATTTTATATCCTATTCATCATTTTATCTAAGCCTAAGTTTTATTTATCATATCATGTGTTCACCATCATAGCATTTCATTTTATTATTTTACATTTATAGCATAGATTCACATTATTTTCTTTCAAGTATTGCAAATAATGAGTTTTATATAGTCTAATCCATGCTTAATCAAATTCTTATTATGTTGTAAAATCTATATTTTTATGTCAATTTATGAAATTGTAGGTTTTGATTGTATTATCGATACCAGATCGAATCAGTCGATACTAGATCGGATGTTCGATATCACCCTGCAATATCCGATATCACCTGCATCAAGCAAAAATACTTCAAATCAACCATCTAAATTGAGTAAGCTTTGAAATTTCTTTAATACTAAGCATTGCATCTATTTTATCTTCTATATTCTATTGTGTGTTGTATTCATTTAAATCAAAATTGCATATAGTATAGGTTTAGTTGCATTTGGCCAAACTAGGTGAATGTGAGTGAATTAAAATGAATCCATCAAACAACTCCCAACCTAGGCATGGAAACTACCATACAAATATTTCCTGGTGAACCCACCCAATTCATCGATAATCACTAAAGAAGGCATGACATCAAGTGCCTCTCCTTTGAGGTGTAGACCCATCATTTTCCCATTCCCCTTCGAGGCATGGATCCATTAGCTTGAAGGAAAGGAGTGCAAAAATTTTAGGACTACATTCTTTGGTGAACCCGACGTGAACTACATAAGCATCATTCTGATTCAAAAACATAAAACATAAAACATAAAAAAAAATCATCATTTAAACTTGTATGTTTTAGATTCATTTCTTAGATGGTAGATACCAATATAGGAAGATCTACAATTATAGACATTAGAACACTATTATCTACACAAGAAATATCTCTAGTAGTTGAACACTCTAGTATCCCATCTCAAGAATAGTGGGCTGAACTTTGGAAAAGACTTGACATCATTAAAGCCAACACACAAAGACTTAGTCAAATCAAGAGATTCAACATAGCTAGAATTCTGGGACCCGATCACCATTCTCACTACTTTGATATCCAAAGATCATGTGAGAGGTGGTTAGCTGATAAGAGAGCAAGCATCTCTTCATCTATCTACACTTTTGAAGATTATCTTGAAAATGCCATAACTGTACACCGATTTCTTGCACATGTAGAAGATCAAGAGATAGTTTTGGAAAATAAGAGAAGATATCAAAGAACTCCTAGAGCTGTCCATTTTCATGAATATTGTCATGAAATATATTTTTATTCTCAAGATTCTAAAATTGATAGCATTACTATAGCTCACTTTGTCAAATTCCTAAAAGCAAACTTTCAATTTGAAGAAGAGCATTATATGACTCCTGAAGAACTTGAACCTATCAATGACATTCATAAACTCTTTCAGGAAGACTAAGCTTATTATCTAGAATATTATAATTCTTGTTTCTACTTTATTTTAAAAACAAAAATAAAAACAAATATATAATATATATATATATCTACAATATTTTATATAGGTATATATATAACATATATACCCAAAAATTAAAAATATATATATATATATATATATCTGAAAGATAAAATATCCAAAGGCAAAATGCCTAGAATCTTAAGAAATGGTAAACAAATAGAATCTGGCTCAGTAGAAGAGCCAGATCAAGAAAATCTTGATGATAAGATACATATTGAAGATGATAAACTCACGGAACAAGATGAGGATGACAATAGAGAAGTGGAAGAAGAAGATCCTATGAAGCCTACAATAGACCCTCAAGGCAATGTTAGTTTCAAATCCATCCAACACTTTACTGAATTTCTAAAAAGTAATATAGATGATATCAATCAAGTGTTAAAGATAGAACATTTACTCCCAAAAGGAGATTATTCAATGGAGGTAGCTATAGAATCTACTTTTCAAATGCATACAAATCCATTGACATACATGAGTAGAATAGAGCAAGATGTCGATCAAGATGATCCATCTCAAAACATCAATCAAAACATGGTTGTGCACACCAAAAAAAAACAACTATTTTCTTCCCTTTTCTCTCAAGCTCTTAATCAACAAGCATCCACATCATAAAAGGCTAAAAAAATACAAAATCAATAGAAAATTCAGCAAAATGCAATTCCATATAAACTTCACAATACTCTTCCTACAAATACTCTACATAATAGTGTTTCTACTGGAAATCCTCATATAGCGACACAACCATATCATCAAATGCACAATAATATGATAACACAAAATCAATTTAGTGGGCAACCACAAGGACTTGAAGCTATAGTCAAACAATTAGCTTCACGCTTAGATCAAATAGATCCTTATCATCCCACATATAGTTATAGGGAGATGTGTAGTCAACCATTGGATCCCATTGTTGTTGCCCAACCTTATCCTAAACATTTCCCCATGCCAGTTCTTCCGATATATAAAGGGATCGAAGATCCTATTGAACATCTTCGTATGTTTAGGATAACTTGTCATGATATTTCATATGATGATTTGTTGTTACTAAATATGTTTCCTAAAAGCCTCGGGGTGGTTAAATTAGAAATATTCATTGGTAACTTACAAGAGCAATTATCTTATGAACTTGCCACTACTACAGTAACTTCTTTTGATCAAGCTATAGACTTAGCAAGAAGGGTAGAAGAAGCCCTTATTAGAAGAGGATAATTCAAGAAGAAGGATGAAGATAAATCTTCCAAAAACCAATATAAAAACAAACAAGTGGTTGGTGATGGAGTTACTGATAGTAGAAACACTCCAAATATCAATACTATTAAAGCCATAAAGAAATTTGTATTGAAAGTTCCTGATAAACCTCCATGAGAATTCACAAGATTGAACCAACCTTTAACCTTGATTCTACCCCAATTATTAGAAGAAGGTTTGATACGATTTCCATAAATACGACAACCAGACACCACTTTACCTGGATATAGAGATGATTTACATTGCAATTTTCATCGAGTGGATGGACATTCAACCAAATCTTGTAAAATATTAAAACATTTGATACAAGATCTAATTGATAAAGGAGCAATGGAAGTAGAAAAATTCCCTCCAAACAATAATCCTCCAAACAATGCTCAAAAGCAACAAACACAAAATGCTAATCAAACTTTAGACATCTTCCAAAATCCTTTACCCAATCATGGTAAAGAAGTTGTGAATCAATTAGAACACCACAATGTCCCTCCCCCAACTCGATATGTGGGAACCATTAGTAATTTCTTACCATATCAAAATCCATAAACTTCTTATGTGCCTACTCAATCTACAATCACAATTAGGCCAATTCAATATTTTCAATTTTCATCTTCAAAAGATACAAGAAGTAATTCAGAAAGTGAAACAGAAAGTGAAATGGACATTACTTCTAATAATTCAAATAGTTCTAAAAATGAGTCGAAACCAATCCTTCCTATCACAGACTTATTAGTTCTAGAAGAGCCATTTCCTAGAAGAATGACTACACACCCTTCCTCTCAACAAATACTTCCAATTGAACAAGCAATAACTGCTAGACCTCATTTTGGTCACTCACAAACCAACAACATTGTGGGTACTATTGGAGTCATCACTAGGCAACAAGTTCAGAATCAAAATTCCCAATCACAAACTCAAACAACTGATAAAGAAAGACCTCCATTTGTGTTAAAAGCACCCATAAAAGGAAATAATTTATCAAAACCACAACAAAAACCTCCCTATGATATTAATGAACAATTAGCTAATACTACAACTAGAATTTCTCTCCTAGATCTCTTAAGAACTTCATCTATACATAGAGAAGAATTAATGGGTACCTTAAGCAAAATGATGGTACCTCAAGACATAGAACCTACTGTTGTGGTCAATGTTGTAGTTTCCCATGGTACAAATTATGTAGAGTTTCATGATAAAGACATTCCTCCTCAAAGCATGTATAGAGATAATCCTTTATATATTACAACCCTAATTGGGGATGTGGGTGTCAAAAGAGTCCTGATTGATAATGGTTCATCACTAAATATATGCACATATGATTTCTTTCAAATATTTGGATTTAGAGCTGAAGATTTAAGGAAAACTAAAATGATCATCAAAGCATTTAATGATGAAACCCAAGAAACTTGTGGAGTGTTGTCAATCCCATTGCAAGTTGGTCCAAGAATCTTAGACATGATCATGTTTGTTGTATCTTGCCCTGCATCATATAACATTCTCCTAGGTCGACCTTGGATTAATGCAATGAGAGCAGTCCCTTCTACTTTACATCAATGTGTCAAATTTGAATTTAAAAATCAATTGGTCACTATCCATGGTGACCCTAGACCCTTTGATATGTGTGCAATGGTAGAACCAATCGATGTCCCATTCTGTCCTACTTTATCTTCAACAAAGCCTACCCCTCTTAAAGATCCTCCCTCACAAACTAAACCCATATCACCTTGTACCACAACTAAAATAAATAATCCTTCTACTTCATATCCCCTTTCAGATGAAATTTTACCAGATTTATCTACAATATTAACAACCATAGAGCATACTAATTTTGTTGTACAAGACTCTATTATCTTGTCCCAATTATCACCATCTCCTCGAATGATGGGCTTGCCATAAAGGCAAGGAAGCATCTATCATATAGGGAGTTGCACCTTTATCTATGTAGGGTATGATCCTAGAAAAATTAATATTCAAATGAGATTTACATTTGATCAAGATGGGTTTTGCTCGATGCTATTTTTCTCATGGATATGTGAAGTCAAAATAGATAATGTGTAACATGGGTTATAAAGGTAAAGGTCTAGGTCCTCTTGAAAATGGCATATATGAACCTTTAGAAATAGAGGAATGGCCTACCCATTGTGGTATTGGCTATATCCCTACAAAAACTCAACCCTTCCCTTTTGATGATGATGACCATCTTGTGACATATCAAGAGTACTTGGAACATCAAGAATATTTAAAAACAAATAAGAAAATACATTTTTGTAACATGCTATCAATAGCATATCCTGAAATGATTGCTTCTCTAGATGAATGTTTAGAAGGAGATGTTTTTCACAATATTTCTCTTGAAGAAATTTTGAGGAATGGATTTTTCTTTGATGGGTCTATACCATGTATAGCCCACATTCAAACAACTACCCCACAAGATGAATTAGCTAAGTTAAATTTGGAGGAACTCCAAGAAATGGGTGTCTCACCCCCTCCTAATTTTGAAAGAGATTTGAATATTGTAATAGAAGATATTCTAAAAGTCAATATTGGGACCGAAACCAACCCTCGCTTAGTTAAAATTGGAGTTGAATTAAGTGAAGAAAGATAAAGTCAACATATTGCATTCCTCATAGAATATTTTGATGTCTTCACTTGGACATATGTAGATATGCCCGACTTAGACTCTTCTGTAGTCATGCATCATTTAGTGGTGCACCCAGATGCAAAACCTGTAAAATAAAAACTTAGAAAAATGCATCCTAAAGTAGCATTGTTAGTTAAATATGAATTACAAAAACTTTTGGATGTTGACTTTATTCAGGCTATCGATTATGCTGATTGGATATCTAATGTCATTCTAGTAACCAAGAAAGAAGCTACTAAAATTAGAGTATGCACTGATTTTAGAGATATCAATGTTGCATGTCCTAAAGATGATTTTCCTCTTCCTAATATGGATCAAATTATTGATTTTATAGCTGGAAGTGGAATGTTATCCCTTATGGATGGGTTTTTAGGATATAACCAAATTTGAATAGCTCCTGAAGACCAACCTAAAACTGCTTTCATTACACCCTGGGGAACTTTCTGTTGGAAAGTAATGCCCTTCGGTTTAAAGAATGCAGGTGCAACTTATCAATGAGCTATGACTTATATCTTTCATGACATGATGTATGACATTCTACATGACTATGTGGATGATATCATAGCTCACTCAATTAAAGAGGAAGATCATATCACTAATCTAAGATGAGTATTTGATAGACTTAGAGAATATAAAATTTACCTAAATCCAAATAAATGTGTATTTGGAGTAAAATCTAGAAAATTATTAGGATTTATCATTTCTATGCATGGCATAGAGATAGATCCTATTAAAATTAAGGCTATCATTGATATGCCACCACCTAAAAATATATCAAAATTAAGGAGTTTACAAGGCAAACTTCAATCTATCCATCGCTTCATCGATAAATTGGCAGACAAAACTCAACCTTTTCTTAAGCTACTTAAGAAAAACATCCCATTCCAATGGGATAATGAATGCCAAGAAGCATTTGAAGCTCTTAAGCAATATCTCCTTACCCCTCCAGTACTCATTCCACCTAGACTAGAATGCCCTTTTATCTTATATATTTCTACTTCTGAGCTTGCATTAGGAGCAATGTTGGCTCAACTTGATGATGATAAGAAAGAACGAGCCACTTATTACATAAGTAGAACATTAATAAGTTATGAAACTCATTACACACCCATAGAGAAGCTTTGCTTGGTGGTTGTGTTTTCTACACAAAAGCTACGCCATTATATGCTTAGCCAAAAGACATTTGTCATTGCTAAATCTGATCCATTAAGATATCTGATGAGTAGACCTTACTTATCAGGATGCACAACTAAATGGGTTCTTGCTCTAAGTGAGTTTGAACTCACATTTATTGGTCAAAAATCTATCAAAGGCCAAGTCATAGCTGATCAACTTGTTGCTGCTCCTCTTGAGTCTACTCATCCTTTAACCATCAAATTTCTTGATGAATGTCTTAATTTAGAAGAAGATCATTCTGAGTCTTGGTCCTTATATTTTGATGGAGCTAGATGTATGAGTGGTGCAGGTGCAGGCATCATATTAATATCTCCACAAAAGCAACTTATTCCCTTATCATTCAAACTTCAATTTTCTTGCACAAATAATACTGTAGAATATGAAGCCCTAATCCTTGGGTTACGAGCAACTTTAGCTCTAAAAATCAAAATCTTATTAGTCTTTGGAGATTCCCAACTCATGATAAATCAAATCAATAATGTGTATCAAACATGAGATGAGAAACTTCATCCCTATAAGGATTATGTTTTAAAACTTATCTCTTTATTTGAGAAAGTAACTCTTGAGGCTATCCCTCGTACTAGCAACCATGTTGTAGATGCCATGGTAGTTGCTGCTTCTCTATTACCTTTAGAATTGGATGATGAATATGCTATGATCATCATTCATCAACTTCAAGATCCAACCTCATCTAAATATTGTTTGGAACCTCTAGATGTGTTTTTAATCAATGAGATAACTCCAGAACCATGGTATACAAATATTTTTAACTTTCTTCAAAAGGGGACTTTTCTTGAAGGATTAGATAGAAACCAATGTAGGTTGTTACGTAAGTGAGTTGTTCACTTTGTGATTATTGGAAATACTTTATATAAAATATATTTTGAAGGTATTATTTTAAGATGTCTCAATTTAGATGAGTCTAAGAAGGCGTTAAGTGAATTCCATGATGGATCTTGTGGAGGCCACTTTAGTGGAAGTGCTATTGCTAAAAAACTCCTATGAATGGGGTACTTTTGGCCTTCCATGGAAAAGTATGCCAATGATTATGTGCACCATTATGACAAGTGTCAATGACATGCAGACCTTGTTCATGCTCCTACTCAAGAACTTCAAGCCATATCCTCTCCTTGGCCCTTTTCCAAATGGGGCCTAGATATCATTGGCAAAGTCAATCCCATCTCTTCAGATGGCCACAAATTCATCATAACAACAACAAAATATTTTACAAAATGGGTAGAAGCTATGCCACTAGCTTCTTGCATAGGAGTCCAAGTATCTAAATTCATTTTTAATCAAATTATTTGTAGATTTGGGATTCCATCAACACTTATTTTTGATAATGGAACATGTTTCAAGAATAAAGACATTAAGAAACTTTATCAAAAATATAAAATTCAACATCGATGGTCCACTCCATATTATCCACAAGGAAATGGTCAAGTTGAAGCATCCAATAAAACTTTGATCAAGATTTTAAAAATATTGGTTAATAAATCAGGTCATGATTGGCATACTCAATTATATCCCACCTTGTGGGCTTATCGAACCAGCGTTCACACTCCTACAGGCGCTTCCCCTTTTGTCTTGGTTTATGGTGTTGAAGTCATCTTCCCATTTGAGTTAGAAGTTCCTTCTTTAGCTCTTCTACTTCAAGATGTCAAAGTAGGAGATGAATATCATGCTGGTAGACTAAGTCAGTTGGAACTTCTAGATGAAAAGTGCATTCATGCTTTAGAACATCTTCATGCTTATCAAGATAAACTTAAAATATCATATTCAAAGAAAGTTCATCATCGATATTTTGAGATCAGAGATCTAGTTCTTAAAGAAAATCAGAAAAATACTAATGCTAGAAAAGACCTTAAAGGTAAATTTCAACCTAATTGGCTTGGACCATTCATCATCACTACAAAATTTGGATCTGGTGCATATCGCTTGGCTACTTTGGATGGAAAATATCTCAAAGAACCAATGAACATCATGCATCTAAAGAGATATTATGCATAAAAGCAAAAGTTCCATCATTGTATATAATTGTAAATAGCTTCTTCATATATTTTATCGTTCAGTTTGCAATTATCATATATTCATCAAATCACAAAACAACAAAAAATAAAAATATGAAAATTTTCAAAAATATGTCAAATTATTGTTAAGTCATCATTCTGCATCATTGTTTGTTGTTTTCCAAAATTCAAGTTATATTTTATTTTCTTTCGGATAAACTCAAAATTTATCTTGAACCATTCACCTAATTCACATTGTTAATAAATCTTGATTTTGTCATTTTGATTATAAATCTCTCTTGAACCAAAATCACTATTACTTCATTAAATAAAATTTTTGAGTTTTGGGAACTGGTCTTGCTACTTTTTGAACCAAGAACACATTTTCACATCTTAAAATGATTTTTGCAAATTCGAAAGATGATACTACATAGTAGTCTTAGTTCCTTAAGCGAAAATTTTCCTTGCTATCCTATTATGCGCATGGTCTAGAATACTGAGAATTGGAAAAAGGACAAGCTCCTCCCTACCTAAATAAAATCCCTTGCTCCTTGTCTAATCTGAGCAAGTATCCCAAAAAAGAAAAAAAAATAAGAGAAAAAGAAAATTTAGTTTTACTACAAAAGCAATAAAATCCCCTTGTTCACAAATAAAAATGAACAAGAATCCCTACTCAAAGAAATCAAAATAAAAGAAGGGGGTAATGATCTTGAATCCTTAGAATTCCTTAGTTATTTGAACACCATGGGGTGATCCTCATTATAGGTTAGGTGGCATCAAGCCGGCTTGGCAATGGTGGTATCCTTATGCATGGTGACATGTCTATCATATTAGCGACCTTATTTTGTATAGACCAATGTACGCTTGTGGATTAGCTAGCTTTTGGTGACTTGACTTACATAGTAGTTTAGTACAATTGCATGCATAAAATCATGGTTAATGAATCTTTCACTTGCACACACATTGGTTCATAAAAGTTGGCTTGTATCATTACCTCACTCAAAATTGGTAAATCAACTTCACAAAGCACACACATTTGATCCTTGAGATATTTTGTATCATTATGTAAATCAATATGGATAATGAACTCACACATCACACATTGGTTCTTGATAAATTTGACTTTATCCTTGAAATAATTTAAAATATTTCTTTGAAATTTTGCTAGAAAACATCAGTTTGTAACCATTTGCATTAATCCCTACAAATCACTTCATTTTAGAAATTATAGTATATATATTGTCTTCAAAATTTTCAACATGCAATATAATGATTTGTTTCAAATAAACATTGCATTTCAAATCACACATAATTATTTTATCATGCATTGCATTTTTGACTTCGCGATGATGGTATAATTCCTAGTAATAACTCTCACTTCAAAATTCATACTAGGAATTCTATGCCTAGCGCAAGTCATCCTTCCCAAATTTTCATGCTTAAATCACTCTATATTTCTCACAAATACAATCTTTATCAACCTATTTTCTCAAAATCAATTCCTCTTAAAGGAATCACCATCCTTTTTCATCATCATAAGCCTCAAGGTTACTCTTGAGCCCAAAATATTTTTTATATTAGCAATACAAAACTTCCTCACAATAGGATACACTTCATGACCTAGTGAGCATTGATCTCCATAAATGGTCATATAACAACACAACATCCTTTTGAGGTTCATTGCTAATCCATCAATTTTATCACTTTACAAAAACATCCTTTGTCTTCCAAAAACACTTTACAAAATCATTTCCTTTCAAGTTAAGCATGATAAAAAATATTCAAAAATCAAAGCATGATTACAAAAATTATATAACACAACCATCATAAGAAAATGCAATAAATCATCCAATCAAATCATACAATGTTGTATAAACAAAAAGGATCAATATATATATATATATATCAAAATATAAGTACAAAATGAAGTCGAACTGGTATGCCACAATCTCCAAAATTGGCATACTCAGTCACTAAGGGATATATCACAAAAACTATCTACAGTCTATCACCCCTATACTCTCCTTGAGCCCCTAGAGCTCTGAGCCTCATCATCCCCACCAAGGGGTCATGGTGGTCGAAACTATGGCACCTCTGAAGCTATCCTAGATGTAGAGTGAGACATTGATCTCGAGTGGCTTGGAGCCACATACTCCTTGAGCAATGGTTATCTCTGATCTATAGGCACTATCACAAAGTACAATGCCTGATAAAAAGCTACCCACTAAAGAGCCTGAGCTCCCTCATCCTTTGAACTGCTCCTCCTTGATCGAGTTGATTGGGAAGATGTCAGAATAGATACCTTAGCTCCCTGAGCCACCTGAGCTCATGCCTGTGCAAGATCTACCTCTAAAGTCTAGATCCTGGTCTTCTAAATCATAATCTTCTCTCTTAGACTCACATTCTCTACCCATAGAGCTACCATCTCATTGCTCTCTCCCTCCTCTATGACCACGCCCTTCTTGAGTGAATTTAGTCTCATCTCATGCTGAGGAGATGCTCTCGTCTCCCTCTCTCTCCCTTCTTGATCTCTCCTCTATCCTAGATGCCCTCTCTAGTCTAGTCATCCTCTAGATCTGATGCCCTCCCCTAGTGTGAGGCCCCTCTCTCCTAGGGGGTACCTATGTCCTCTGCTACTGCTGGCTAGTAGGGCATCACTATTGAATAACCTACTCAACTACTTGATGAATTACACCCCTTAGCTTGGTAATCCATGTAGGATGAATGCTAGCATACCACTATGAATATCTTGTAGTCACTCTAGCATCATCACCCTCTATCATGGCCACCACATCATCATCTGGTAGAGGGTCCATAAAGTGAGCCATGTCTAGAGCACCACTCACTATCATGGTGTCTCGTGTCACCCTAAAAATGTGACATCCCTAGTCCTAGGGATATCCTACTACAACCCAAACTATCATAGAACCTGGTCTACATGGTGTAACTCCACCTCACCCTACTCCATCTAGATCTAGATAACTCACCTCATATGAGCCAACTCAAAACCATCCTCTCCCCATCTTGGAAGCTCTCTCCAAGGCCTCCATCAGATGTCACCTATAGTCAACTCATCTATCAACCTCCTAGCTATGTCAAGGCTAATCCACCTTAGATGTCCTCTATGCAAGTACTAATAGAATACTCTAGGCCTCTCTACTACCACTCCTATCAATGATAGCCCTATAGGTCTCCTCACTACTATGTGCTCCCAACACCATACCTATAGGAAAGAGGTAAGCACCAATGCTTTACCTCCTCTGTAAACAACCCTGAAGAGAGTCCTGTACAATTAACATAAAATGTATGGACCCCATGCAAATCATAGACCTTGATCCCTCATATCTACTATGACCTCTACTAGAGTCCATGGTAGGTGGTGACCACTAAGATGGCACAATAGTAACCCTACCATCGTACCACTAAGAACCACTATCAGTCGAGAGACCCCATCTATCTAGCTAAGTCTCTCAATACTAACTCTACCCTTCTCGATCAAGAAGCTTGGATCTCTAGATAATCATTGCATCACCTTGCCCTTATTTCTAGATGTAGCTATAAACATACCCTTGATAGGCACCCTCAGTATCCTCCAGATATCCTCTAGTGTTGGGCCATCTCCCCTATTGGTAGCTAAAAATATGAAGACCTTGGATACCATCGCTCGACCAATGCCATCAATAACCTCAAATCTATCAGGATTTGTGGCATCTCTACCACATGTCTCAATCTCATAGCCTCTAGAGTGTCCCTCTCTACATCTATAAGGGCACTCAAATCTCCTTGGAGACCATCGTATCTCCACTCTCTATTCTTCAAAATTGGTTTCTATCAACAAACAAAAAATATAAAAATTAGCAATCGATAGCTGTAATAGATCTAAAATTATAATATCAAACCTATTTTGATGATATCGCTATTGATATCAAAATTTGATATTATCAATATCATATTTTAATGATATTAAATATTTGATATTTAAGGGATATCATCAAAATTGGGTCGATATTGCAAAAATGGTTTGATATCATTGATGTGGCTGCAAGGATAGTCGTGCCCTAAAAATCTAAAATTTAACAAAAATTAAATACTAAAACATAAAAATTTCTAAGCTAAAGAGGTTTACGATCCTTACCCTTATGCTCCCTGTCCTCGTTCGCACCTCATCAGCTCGGTGTGTGACCTCGACCATTTTTCTCTCTAGAGCAAAATTTTAGTAGCAATAAAATAAAAATGAGTTAGGTTTTACCCTAATTTTTTCTATTTTATTCATTTTTACCCTAAATTTAAAAATTTTGAGTTTTCCACCAAATATAGAATTTGGCATAAAAACTCGAAGGGGGTATCACACCTAATGCAGTTTACAGTAAAACTTGAAACTTCAACAAATTTTGCAATAAATTTTTGTTTTCTCGTAAAATGTGTCATCTTTTCTTTAACACATTTTTTTCAAAAATGTGCTAAAGAGGGGGAAAAATGTAATAGGCTAAAATTGACCCATGTCAATTTACCCTAAGTCAAAAACATTCAAAAAATTAATTAAAATTACTTTCTAACCTCTTACCTCGATTTTCATGCTCGTATCAAGTTTGTTTCTAACCTCCTGATGATATCGGCTCTATTTGAATGATATCGATCGTCCGATACGATATCAAACTTTATTGTATGAAATCGGATGTCCGATTTCATCCAAAATAGAAAATTACCTAGAATAACAAAAGGACAAAATTTGTTGTAACATTCCTTGTCCGTACCTGGCCAATGATATGGATGTTACGGTATCGGATCAATCGATATCATCCAGAATGGGAGAAATCATAACTCCCCTTGTTTTTTAGCCCAACCCCCTAACTTACCTTTTCCTATTTAATCTAGGCACTCTCCCTAGATTCCCCTTGGATCCTTAAGCATTTCTTGCCCCTCATTCCCATTGCATTTTCATTATCTCTATGTTTGTTGTAGTTTTGTAAGATCTGAGTTGTGCATCATTTTGTATGATATAATATCGGACATTCGATATCATCTAAATATCGATATTAAATTGATATCATCTATGCTTGGGGGTAATTTCTAACCATTGTTTGCAAATTTTCTTACCTGATATTTTGTCTAATAGTATTTTATATCTTATTCATCATTTTATCTAAGCATAAGTTTCATTTATCATATCAGGTGTTCACCATCATAGCATTTCATTTTGTTATTTTACATTTATAGCATAGATTCACATTGTTTCTTTCAAGTATTACAAATAATGAGTTTCATATAGTCTAATTCATGCTTAATCAAATTCATGTTATGCTGTAAATCTATGTTTTTGGTGTCAATCTATGAAATTGTAGGTTTCTAACTGTATCGGATCATCCGATACTAGATCGGATCGACCGATACCAGATCGAATGTCCGATATCACCTCGCAATGTCGATATCACCTGCATCAAGCAAAAAGACTTCAAATCAGCCATCCAGATTGAGTAAGCTTTGAAATTTCTTTAATACTAAGCATTGCATCTATTTTATCTTCTGTATTCTACTGTGTGTTGTATTCATTTAAATCAAAATTGCATATAGTATAGGTTTAGTTGCATTTGGCCAAACTAGGTGAATGTGAGTGAATTAAAATGAACCCATCAAACAACTCCCAACCTAGGCATGGAAACTGCCATACAAATATTTCCTGGTGAACCCACCCAATTCATCGACAATCACTAAAGAAGGCACGACATCAAGTGCCTCTCCTTTGAGGTGTAGACCCATCATTTTCCCATTCCCCTTCGAGGTGCGGATCCATTAGCCTGAAGGAAAGGAGTGCGAAAATTTTAGGACTACATAATCTTCCTCACTTTGGCCTAGATGTCCCTCTGTAACCTCCTCCATATCATCATCCCTACCATCTCCATCACCTCCAAGCCTTGGACTATGCTCTTTTGTATCCCTCACCCACCTCCTTCAAATGCTAGATCAAAGGTGTCTATAGTGTTTGGGAGATGCATCTGCCTCTTCCACCTCTACCTCTATCTCATCACCATTTCCCTCATCTACTACTAGACCTAGTACCCATGGTGGCTATACATAATACCATACATCATACTTCATAGTATTCCCAACATCATCCACATTGGGGAGATTCATCTCCTTTTCATCCTCATAGGTCACCCTCCATGCCTCAGTACAAGGTAGACATATCTCATCCTAATGATGCCTATAGAGCACTGGTGCCTCAAGAACTTCCTTCCTTGACCCAAACTACCTTTAGCACCCATTAGAACTAGATGTACTCCATCGTACTCCTATATCTTCCAAACACCCACCTAGCCTATCGAACTCTCCGTAGTTTCTCCCCATCACCAACAAAAGTGGCACCTCACCATAGCCTCCAAATCACCTGAGTCGATGTCAATCTAGCACATAGATCCTTGTACTCCTAGATAGTACAAATAGGATATCTTGGTTGCACCTCCTATACCATAAGCCATCTCATAGCATAGGGCTTCTACCTATCCCATGACTTATCAGGTAAGACTATAGTTCGAACCACACTGAATTGCTCCCAACCCCAACACTGTAGTAGCAAACTGCACCCAAGCCCATTTTACCCCCACCTCTTCATCTCATACAACTCCTGGTATAGTTGCACCAACAAATTAGAAGCCCATTCATACACCCAAGGTGTATCGATCATATCATACACCAACCTAATCAGGTTCTATGGGAACCGATAGCTAGTGTTGTTTGGGGCCACTATGTTGGCCAACACAAACATGAATAACATGGGAAGTGCATCCAAATTCTTATCCATATACATCATCAAATACCTTATCCCTCCACCCTTAACACTCTTCAAATCCCATCGATATCCAAAGATCTAGCTCATCTCGTACTCCTTATCGTGTCCAACCTTGACATGTAACCCCTCCACTAGTAACTTGAGGATGCATTGTACATCCTCAAGTGTCACTGCAATCTCTCTTGTAGGAAGATAAGAGGTCCCCCTATCTAGATCCCATATCTCTACCAAGGCAGAGAGATATCCCTTATATGCTCTAACCACATCTACTTTAGCTGCCCCATCCAACCCCACATCCTCCAACCACTTCCTTTGGTCATCTAGAAATGCCTTTCTCACCCCCAGGATGATAGGTGGGAACTGATGCTGAGCCTCCAAAATCCTCAACTACAACTCAAAATATTCACAAAGCAATTACATTAAATTCACTTTCATTTGCATAAAATGAAATAAATAAATAAACACAAAAAAAATTGCACAAGTCAAAAAAATAGTGCCAAGAACACTTACCTTAGCTACATAAACCTTTGCTCCTACTACCACATCTACCCCTTCCACCACCATAGCTTTCACACCATAAATCCTTCACTCCACTCCACTTCACCTCACTCACTCCCTCAAACATAACTTTTGGAATTTGTGAATGCAAAAAAATATTATTTCACCTTTGAAAGCCATTTATAGTTGTTTTTGGTGCATTGGGATGCCCATGGATGTTCACAAGTGCATTGAGATGCACAATGGCATCTACATATCGTCATATACCCATGGGTGTCTTATTTTTCTACAGATGCCCTCCCGCATATCACATTAAAATTTTCAAAAAGAAAAAAATGATTCAAAAAGGTAGCTTACCTCCACAAAACTACTCCAAATTACATCCACATATTCATTTCATCATCATATCATGTTTTGTGAAAACCAAAATCGATTTGGACATTTAATTTTTTTTTACGTCCAAAAGGCACAAAATCGCTTAACAAGCTTCAAAACACAGCAAAACAATCCAAATTTTCACAAAATAAAAATAATCATCATTATCATCGTCAAACAAAAACTTCAAAATATGTCTAAGGGAAGATTATAAGAGGATTTTTAGTGACCCTAGGGAAGCGGCGCGTCATCCCCACTAACTACTCTACTTGTGATTTAATTTGAATCCTTTAATGTTAAACATGCAATAAATGAAAGGCATAAAGCAGATATAACCAAAATGTGAAGGAATAAATGAATGAATGCTCTTTGTATTGATATTTCCAAGATTCGGTTACATATGAATCCCTCTAAGGGATACCCTTCGTTTGATACATGATTTTACACACAAAGAGGGCGGCAGGTGTATAAAATATCCCCTCACACAGAAGGCATGCTATATTAGGCTTCCTGGTGATGCACACTGAAATGTATGAGAGCTTAAAAATGCCTCCTTATCTAGGTCTAATTGCTAGAGGGATCCTCTTGCTCTCATGTGTTATGGATTTTCCCGATGAACCTATAGCCCTGCAAGCAATGAAACAACAACACACGCTTAGATGTTTGAGATTGCCTCCCCGGATGAGGCTGTTAGAAATGAATAAGCTTAATGAAAATGGAATGAACTAATGCTATGAAATCAAGTGAATCTATGCTAAAAATATGAAAACATAAAGAAATCATAATAAAAGAAACTAGTGTCTACACCCTAAGTTAGGCTTGCGGGCCATTGTCCAAGACAATAGCCGCTAAAGTGAAACTTGTCTTCTTTGCTCCAAGGCTATGGATCAAAGCTTGTATTCGATGTTGAAATGGTGGTTGATTTGCTCGATGTGTTGAATATCCTGTGTATGTCATACCCTTGATCGTCTAGCACTTTGTTGCTTCTCAAGGATTCTCCAATATGCTCTCCAATTCGATAGGGCTTCGCTATGAGAAGAAGATTTCCAATTCTTTGAAAGCTCTCTCTTGGTCTCTCAATAATTCCCTCCTAATTGATCAAATAAGGTCCCCTAGTGCTCAAATAAGGTCTCTTAGTGCTTTTAGGTTTACTCCTTATAAAGTGTGTGAAGCCCTAGGTCTATGTTCAAAACCCTAGGATTGAATCCCTCATGCATACTAGGTGTTAGCATGAGAAGTTTTTCTTGTTTTTCTATGTTTAACTGAAGTCTAAATTTGGACCCATATGAACTGGTCATGAAATGGGAATACAAAGTTGTCCCCACTCACCTTTATTGCATGCATAATTCCACTTCTACCCATGAATGGGCCGATTTATCGACAATTTTATTTTATGGCTTAGCTGTTGTCATCTGCAATGACTAATATTTGGCCACTCTGAGCTTGAGTGGCTAAGTTCTGGCCACTTTTATTTACAATGACCAAGCTTGGATGGGCTAATACTGCCCTAGATGAGTGGTGAGAACCACTTTTGATACTTGGAAATTCCAAGGTTTAGTCACATAGCCTATGGATGTACCTATGTAAGTAGTTATCCTAAAAATGACATGTTTTAGGTGTCTACAGATGCCCCTTTTTGCGAAGCACTGTGTGGAAAAATACAATATTGAGCAAAAACATAGACTGATATGTCTTGTAAGGTGTATGATGATCATTGGTCTAATAAATGCTGGATATCCCAATTACGCAAGATGACGCACATCCTTGAATTATTGCTTCAATATTTGGAAGGCTTAACTTAGCATAAGTCTTGTTCATGTTCAACCACACTCATTCCTTAGACACAATCAGGTAGCTTATGCTGCTACAATTAGATCCAAATTGTAATAGAGCTATGAACTGATAATGTCATAGTTTGCTTATGACCCCAGAAAACAAGGAAAACTATATAGTTGTTGTCTACAATTATTTGTAGGATGAACAAAATTTTGATATGATCGAGTGATCTTTTGTTGATTTTTATTATGATTATTTGAAGATTTAAACTAACCCTTACACAATGAATTGGAGAGGTAAGGGCAATGAATGAAGCGACAAGTCACTTGACCAAAAATGATTGGTTTTGGTTTCTTTCTAGTATTTGTTCTCTTCATGAGCAAACCCCCATCCAAGTGTGATTTCAATTATTTACGATTATCATTCATCACTATCCTGGGGAGCGGTCTAACTATAAATAGCCTTCTTAGGGAGTTTGTGAAGAGTGACTCTATTTATACTTGTATTGCATCACTTGGCTCAGTGTTATTGTGTCATGAAGGAATTAGGATGATTATTTCGTACCCATGGAGCAGTCCGACCATCTTGGTCTTCTTAGGGATTGAAGGAGGCACATCGTAATTCCAAAATGAATGTTTTACCCCAAGTAACCTTATGGTAACTTACTCATCTTGCCAAGTTGCATGGAGTGCAAATCGCTGCAACCGTTGAGTTGATAGAGTAAGTAACTTGATACGAGGCTTACTTGAGATTTGTCTTTATGTAATTTTTTTGTTATTTTGAACAATATGATAACCATGCATCATCAAAATGTGTTTATTTAATGTTTTTTTTGCTTCTCATGGATGGAAATCCTCCTATTTTTCCTTAAGCTATTGGCAACTGTTAGGTCCAGTGACCCCCAAATGCCTACTCATGGCCACTCTCATCCTAAGCGGCCAAGAAATGTGGGCCGCTGATGACAGCAGCGTCCAAGGTATAATTCAAAAATATAAAAAACAACCCTAGGGTTTTGACCTTTCACTTTCACCAACTATCATTTTGAATTTTAGAGCTCTGTAGTGAAAGCGACCTTTGTAATTTGAAGTGTTGTTATGATTTGGAGGATCATGGCTGCACGGGACGAGGCATCATTGAGTGGAGGAGCTAGAGCTTCTCAGGCACTCTTTGAAACCTTTAACCCTGCTCATTTTTCAGTAAAATGAACCACATTAAGTAATCAGTAAATGAACCTCATTAATCTTGCTGACAATGAACCAAACTCGTAGTTAGGTTTAGTTTAGGATTTTTTTATGGGCTTGCCCCCCATTTTGTTATTATATATATTTTTTGGTATTTTTAGCCTAGGGTAGAGTGTCTGTCCTATCGTCTGTTGGCCGTTGCTACTCAAAGTGGTTGTATTGGCCTATAATTTGGCTGTTGTCAATGGCAGCAGTGATTTGAATCTCAACAATAAAAAATCTGATCGTTGGCGGCTTGGCTGCTCCCATCTCCAGTGGTTGATTTTTGGCTGTTGTGGGCGATAGCGACTGAAAACACTTAGGCAATTTTTTAATTTTTTTCTAAATTTTTGAAGTGATTAATTGATTTTTTTTCTACATGATTGGGTGCATTTATTGTTCTTTCGCCTAGAATTTAGAATATCCTATCATTATGTGTACCACTTTTCATGCTTTAGTTGTGATTCATGCCTTATATGCATTGTAGTTATGCTTTGTTTTCTTCTGCTCTCAGATTCTCATTGCTCGGGCTCGAGACCCGAAGCTCATGAATGACCTTATACTCCTTTTGAGTACTACGGACTGGGCCTAGCTCAAGGTCCATGGGTTGTAGTTTATCACTAGGCTGCCCACTATTATGTTATATCATGCTTACCTCATGACCTTGGTACACTGGTGGGATTCTCAAACTAATACCTTCCACCTTCCTATCAACGAGATGACTATCACATCGGAGGATGTGTATAGGATTTTTTGGATCCCTTTTGATGGAGTGGCCATTGTCTCTTCAGCAACTAATTATCATGATTTTGTATTTCTTTGGGTTTTCAGAAGGTATGTTACAGATGCCTTCAAGGACACCAAATCTAGCGGTGTATTTGTTATACGTTGGTATCGGTAGGAGGTCTTCTCCACGAGGTATGCAGTGTTGCTAATGGTTATCAGTAACATTCTTATTCTAGATTACTCAAGCCTGAGGTTCTCATGGAACCTCCTTGCGATGGTCCAATATCTGATGGACAGTGAGGATCCCATCATCTATGCATGGGGGAGGTCCATGTTGGCCCAGTGTTATGATGAGTTGTATCACATCCATCGACGAGGTCATGTTAGCATCACTTGTAGCTTGCTCCTATAGGTTTGGGGATGGGAGCACATCAAGGTAGATCATCCCAGAGGACTTCCTACCAAGATTACATCAAGAAGTGGATGTAGTGTTAAACTACTAGATGAGCTCGAGTACGTAAGGAGTGCAAGAGACATCCTCATGCGAGGGAGCTCTCTCACTACACTGCTACTTCTACTAGGCTAAATGCCGATGACATCATGTGGTATCTGTATCATGAGTGCTCAACCTGGGATGACCCAGCTAGTTTCGTAGCTAGGACATGATGTGAGCAGTGGCTCATTGGTCACAAGGTTGGCATCAGGGAGTATTTCTTCTACTCCTGGGTTCTTTTTTAGTACAGAATATAGCAGGATGTGCCACTAGTTATATTTTTGTACAGGCATCTCATAGTAGAGGGAGAACTTCATCCTCTATGGATCACAAATATTTCTAACAAGGATGATTCCCTAGTAGTTGACCCAGGATTCATTGGGAGATTCAAAGGTGTATTTGTGCAGTGGTGGAGGGATCTTATGTGGCATGGTGATGGTAGCTTGGACTGTGAGGATGATGGCGAGGATGATGGTGCAGATTTAGCAGGGTGCAGAGTCTGATCTAGGACTGAGGTATGGGGCCATCCAATAGAGCAAGTGGTAGTGGAGAAGAAGGAGACTCCTGAGGAGGATGAGGAGGACCTAGATCCCAAGGAGATATATTCTCCTCTAAGAGCACAGTTACATGAGGTCAAGGCTGAGCTTCAGTCGACCAAGATTTAGGTGCAGCAATGAGATGCTACCATAGCCCATCAAGATGCTAATAAAGGGCAGCTTATGCTATAGATCTAGACTTTGTAGGCTACTGTCAGGGGTAGTGCTGCTAGGATGCAGTTTTTTGTTCCTCCTTCTACACCACAAAGTGATACTAGGGCATATCCTAGGGTAAACATAGTAGCAAAGGTTCTATGCCTACAGGCATTACTAGATGAGTACGAGGAACATATCCAGGGGCATGTCTCCCATATAGCATCTCTCCAGATGCATATTAGGAGGTATGGAGTTGTCCCTAGGGAGGCACCAGGTGCAGGTGACTCACAGGTCAGCATGCGTTCCACATCTAGGCAGTCTTTCGTCTGTCCTAGCCAGAGGAATCAGACTCACATAGAGAGACTAGTAGGGTCCCATCACTCTACTCATGACACAGCCATAGGGGGAGGTGATGCCAGGGGCACAAGCCCTGTGTTTGACTTATGATGCACTTGGATTTCATTTTTGAGTTCTACTTGACCTATGTGACTATAGCCTCTGGGAAATTTTGTATACCCACGTACTTGATACATATATTTATATGATATCCTTGCATTATGACTCATTATGTGTATCATTTTTTTCTCATGTTTTTGTTTTATTTTGTTTTATTATGTGATGTGATGATGGCATTATGATGATTTGATGTATGTGTTATATGATAGATGATATTTTTGATGATGTGGATGTTTTATATGGATGCTTATGTAGGTGCAATATGATTTAGTTGTTGCGACATGATGTGATGCATCATGTGTTGACTTAATGATGGATTTATGGTTGTATGCATAGGCAGATTATGATGTGATTTTTGATGTAAGTGGATGATTTATGAACTCTGTATTTATGGATGTAATGTTTATTGTTATAATGCATGTTTGATTTTTGATTTCAATGTGTGCATCTAACTCATGCTATGATATGGTGAATGCAGTATGTAATCTAATGTCAATGAACTTGTATGTTTTAATCATTTTAAAACATAATGGATGCATATGATATGATGTTGACAATATATTGGGTGATACCACATAAAGTATAACAACCATGAATGTTTAATAATCATTCTAATCATAAGAACTAATTATTTAAACCATCCATATGTGCAATGTAATGGTGTGGAATGTATGTATTTTCTGGATAAGCTTTTGTAATTTAAAATATATAAAATAATCAGTGGTTGTCTAAATATCATTTTTGACATATATCCAGTATCTAATGTATTTTATTATTACCCCCTAATTTATAGAAGCTTATAAATAAATTTTATGATGTGATTGATGATATGATTTGTTGCTATGTAAGAATTTTGAGGTTTTCCCTGAGACTTCAAACATTCTAGTTACCCTATCAATATCTATGTACTGATCATTCAAGACTTTTGAAAAGCAAGGCTTTCACCATGTACCCAAATATTCATTATCTCTATGTGTGCAAATGAATATATATTTTGAGATAGAACTCAAGCATTTCCTCCGATGTTAGGTGGGATTCTTTCAGCCCATTGCTAAGATCAAGGATCCTCAAGAGTTCATTTACCCCTTATGTTGGACTTAGTTGGATTATACCACTAGGCAATATTTGGTTACCTAAGCTAACTCATCCACATTCAAACATTGGTCTATACAAATGCTATAATCTTATGTAATAGACATATCGTAATGCATAAGGATTTCTCCTTCCAATTTTGTGCAATGCTAAGAATTCCAGGGATTCAATCTCCATTCTCTTCTTTTATTCATTTCATTTGGGATACTTGCTCATGTGTAGTGATGAGAATCACTATTTATTTTGATTGACTTATTTTTTTTTAGCAAGGGACCTATGTAGTGATGATAATCACTCTTTGCTTTGTTTTTGCATTCTTTGAACTATGACTTTGAAAACTGGGGTTTTGAATTTGTGCTTTGTTCGGGATTTTTTCTTTTGTTGATGAAAGCAAGGGATTTATGCAGTGATGATAATCACTCATTTTTGGGTAGGGCATAACTTGTCCTTTTGCCAATTCTTAGCACCTTTAAATCGGTTGCACAGGAGGATAAGCAAGGAAGATCATTTTTGCTCAAGGTAACCTAGACCACTTTTGTAGTTTTCATCTTTCCCTAGTTCCAACTAGGATTTTAGTGTTTCAATTAGTGATGAGATCCTGAATATCTAAGGTATTATCACAACTAGACCTTGCTCTCTACTAATCAAGGTGGCTTTCTACAAAAATTGATAAGACCACTAGACATGGTTTAAAGACTAGGAAACCTTAGTATATTTCGTATAGCAACATGAAATGGTTGTGTTGAAAAACACAATTACACACATGGATGCATGGATGAGGATGAACTTGAATATTGTGATTGAGATACAAATTGTGGCATTGTTTGTAAGAATGTGATCATAACTCATGCGAATACAATGGATATGTATGTCATAATGAAATGCAACTATGTGGATGCGGATGTAAGATGCAGATGTTTTTTTTGTATTTTTTATTTTTGACCAAAGGGCTTTAAGATGCCTTTTGATCTTTTTGTGATGTGATTTGTTTTGACCAAAGGGCTTTAAGATGCCTTTGGAACTTTTTTATGGATTTGATTTGACCAAAGGGCTTTAAGATGCCTTTGGAGCTTTTGTGATTTGATTTGACCAAAGGGCTTTAAGATGCCTTTGGAGCTTTTTGTGATTTGATTTGACCAAAGGGCTTTAAGATGCCTTTGGAGATTTTTGTGATGGCGGTGACCATGTTTTTTATTTTTATGATATATTTGAATTTTTTTTTTTGATATATTTGAATGTTTTTGATTTTTTGATATATTTGAATGTTTTTAATTTTTTGATATATTTGAATGTTTTTGATTGTTTGATATATTTGATTTTTTTTTTTTGATATATTTGAATGTTTTTTATTTTTTTATATATTTGAATGTTTTTTTTATTTTTATGAAATATTTGAATGTTTTTTATTTTTTGATATATTTGAATGTTTTTTTATTTTTGATATATTTGAATATTTTTTAATTTTTTATGAATGAAACACCTTCAAATGAATGATATTGATAGGTTCAGACTCTTCAACACCATCCAAATATGTGAGGTGATATGCTCCAGGCCCAACCCTTTTCAAAATCATGTAGGGGCCTATCCAATTTGTCATAAATTTGTCTCGCAAATGCATCTGTAGATTTGAGTTCTGTTGGTTCTCTTTGAGCACTAGATCCCCAACTTTGAATTCCCTCAAATGGACTTTACTATTGTATGCTCGTGCAAGGTGATTTTGATAAATGTGGAGATGCTCCAAGGCATTGACTCAGCATTCATCAAGAAGCAGTAACTGATCAAGAAGACCTTGTCGTGCAGTGTCATCATATATGAAGTCCTTTAACGCTACGCGCAAGGTTGGAATCTCCAATTCTAGGGGCATGATGGCCTCAGTTCCATATACAAGTGAAAATGGTGTTGCCCCAGTGGGCGTTCACACACAATGCAAGAGGTAACTAAAAATGCCAATCCTTATGATTATCTCTCATTATTTTCCTTAAGATGGAGATGATTGTTTTGTTTAAGGCTTTTGCTTGCCCATTTGCTTACAGATAATAGGATGTTTAAAAACTGTGCTAGATGTGGTATTTGTTCATTAAAGCATGCACATTTTTATTCTTGAAAGATGGCCCATTATATGATATGATCTTCGAAGGGACCCAAAAATGACTTATGATATTGTGGAGTATAAACTACGCAATCCTTAGTCTAGTTGTTCATGTCAAGGGGATCACTTCAACCCATTTGGTGAAATACTCAATGGCAATTATAATGAATGTGTTTCAGCCTGAATATGGGGGAGATATCTTCCCAATCAAGTCTAATCCTCACTGCAAGAAGGACCATGCTACCCGGATGGGTTGCAAGGCTTGTGATGGCAAGTGGGTGAGGTTTACATGATGCTGGTGCTTGACGCATTTCCTAACATACTCACAATAGTATTTTTCCAAAGTGGGCCAATAGTAACCCATTCTCAATATGCGCTTAACGATGTCCATGCCACTGAAGTGACTGCCACACATACCATTGTGATCTTGCAAAATTACCCAGGATGCTTCCTAGAGCTCAATACAATGAAGGAGAATCCCATCATAACCTCGTCTATAAAGGATGTCTCCTACAAAAATGTATCTTGTCACCTTTTGTTTAAAGGTTTATCTTTAAGCATGCAATAGGTCTTACGGTACCATTCACATATTCAAGAAATCTTGCACTTGGAAAAGCCAATCCTGATAGGCCATAGCTTCTATGGATAACATGAAATTTTCCTCTTGTGATCCAACATTTGTGAACATAGATTGGAAAAAAATCTTGTGATGAATGGTTGTTCCACACTTCATACGACCTTGAGAGATCAAAGGTTCCCAAGGGGCTATTTGCAAGAAATATCTAACTTTGAAGGACCAATCCTGACTTGGTTCAGTTTGGATAATGTTGACTGACTCTAAGTTGTTAATAAATTCACGTTGTATCGTTGAGTGCGCAATAATTTTCACATGAACGGTTGTGAAATCAGCAGATGGATTTTGAGGGATTAAGGATCCCAAATATGCCATGGTATCTGTAAATCTGTTTGATGTATAAGGGATTGCCTCGATGTCATACCATTCTAGTCATGCTAGGTAAGTGTCAACAAGCTCTTTGTAAGCTTTTAGGAGTAGGCACCTGCATTGTAACGATCCTTTAACTTGGTTAAACTATGGGCAAGGAGTCACCAAAGATATTCAATATTTTAATGCCCATTACCACAGCTGTTTGAAGTCCCATAATCAAGGCATCATATTCTGTGTTATCATTCGTGCAAGGGAATTCTAGTTTCAATGACAAGGATAATGGAGCACCTTATGGTGTGATAAATACTATCCCTACTCCACCCCCTTGCTCGCACTTTAAACCATCGAAGAACACTGCCATGTCTCTTTCTCTCTCAGGTTCCTCGAGTTTTGATGGATCTGACAATGTGAATATTGCATCATCAGGCAATTTTATAGTGAGAGGCTTGCTATCCTGAAGAGATGCCTCTGCTAATTGATCTGCTATGACTTGTCCCTTGATGGAATTTTGGATTATAAATTCTAGATCAAATTATGTTAATAGCATGATCCACTTTGCAGTACATGTATTGTGATATGTCTTGCTCATCATGTACTGCAAATAATTTTTTTGGATATAATGTAGGTTGTATGGATCAACATGTAGTATCACAACTTTTTGGTTGAAAATACCACTACTAAGCACAACTTCTCTACATACGCATATCCTAGCTCATAACTGACCAAGGTGCAACTGATGTAATATACAGATTGCTCTTTGTCTTGCACATTCTTTTGGGTCAACATGGTGCCCAAAGCAAAATTAGTAGTTGATATGTATAGTAAGCACTGGTGATGTTGCTAGGTATGTTTTGATCTCTATAAAGGATTTTTGGAAATCTTCATCCCAATTAAATGGGACATCCTTGCATAGCAACCGATTCATGGGTCGACACTTGTCTAATAATTGAGCAATGAACCGTTTGATAGATGTTACCTTGCCTTGTATGCTTCTCAACTCCCTAATGTTGGTAGGGATATCCATTCCAAATAGGGGTCGCTAGATGAGGTGTTGATGCAGATGGGTACTTGTGTACCCCTTTGTATTTATCATTCAGTTGTGTAGTCAGAGATGAAGGTCCTACATACAAGTTGGCAGAAGGAATCACAAATTATCTTGGAAAATCCACCTGATGAACATATTTGAATGGCTCTTCATCAGCCAACACCATGTAGACTTTGTTATCATGCACATACTTGACACATTGGTGTAAGATCAAAGGAACACACTTCATGTCCCTTATCTAGGGTCTCCCTAGGAGGATGTTGTATTGCATAGCCCCTTCCAAGACATAACACATCACGGGGATGGTATTATATCCCATATTGATAGGTAGGACTATCGTTCCCATAGTATTACATAAAGCATCATTGAAATCCCTTAATGTATAGGCTCCCAAAATGATATTTGACTTGGGAATCTTAAGGTGTTCTATTACTATTGTTGTGATGATGTTGATTTATGAACCTGTATTGATCAAGACCTGCTTAAAAGGTAAATAATTGACTAATGCTACAATATGTAGTGGAGGTTCTGGTAAGGCATGAGGTACTATCTTAATCTCATAATTTTAGAATTGAATTACAGGTTCTTGGCATTCTTGTACTTGTCCTACAAAATGGGTGAATGCATTTGGATCTTGTGGTTGGAGCTCAATCAACCTTAAAATCTCCATCAAGGTCTCCCTGGGCTTTGGGGACTGTTGTATGAGCTCATAGATGGATATCTTAGCTAGAGTCATTTGTAATTTTTGCTCAAGTCTACTCTAAATAGTTACCATAGGTCGGGTTGGTGTACCTGGAAGGTTGTTTTGCCCCTGCCTCTACCTAGGTGTAGTGGGGACGTTAATGGGAGCTGCAAGAGGTTGTGGTTGACCATACCATCTACTCATGGTTGCTATAATGATAATTTCAACCATCCCAATGCACTCGTGGGTAGGTGTATCAATTTGAACCTAATTGACTTGGGACCCCTACCCTCTAGGGGCCTCATGGTTTGGGAGATGGTTTTTTTAGATACCCATATCTTTGTTGTTAGGAGCTAGTGGGTTGTCAACTTTAAGTTCTCTTGCCTCAATCATGTTTTGCACCTAGTGCTTGAAACCAATGCAAACCTTAATGTTATGCCCCGGTATCCTATGATAAGGGTAAAATTGATCTTCCCTATATCCTTTGGTTTAGGATGGTTGGGATCTACAAGAGGTATATCAGGGAACCTAATTTTTCTTGCCTCACTCAATTGGTTGAAGATTGATTGCATTAATTATGTCAATGGTGTGAAATAGCGAGGGGATTTATGTTCTTTGTTTCACCCCTAATTTTTCTTTTGATCATAATTAGCTGGTGGGGGTTGTTCTTGATAATTATGAGGTTGTTGCATAGCCCCATCCTTAGGTGCAACCAATGCCACTTGATTAACTAGAGTAGAGTTTTCCTGCTTCTGCTTGTATTTGCCATTTTTGTCATTTATGTTCCACTCCTTCTTGGTTCGGAGTTTGATGGTTCCCTCATCTACTTTTATGTCTTCAATGAGTTTGGCCTATGCTAAGGCTTCCTCAAATGAGGGGTATTTTTGAAGCTATAGCAAGAGGAAAATGTGTTTGGAATAACTCTTGGTGAACATCCAGACAATCTCTTCTGTGGGGACAGAGAATGATAACTTTACCATGAATTTTCTCCATTTATTCCCATAATCCATTACTGGCTCATCATCATAATGTTTCAAATTGGCCAGGTCTAAAAGGTTCACCTTCCTCTTGGCAAAAAACAAGAAATTCTTCAAAAAAGTGTTCACTAGTTGTTTGAAATTAGATATGCTATGCTTGGGAAGCTGGTTGAACCATTGAGTGGCAGTGCCCAAAAATGTAATTATGAATATCCTCAGCATAAGAGCATCATTGTCTTCAAGATGAAAATATGCATTTATGAAATTGGTAACATGCTCTTGTGCATCCTCTTCACCCTTAAAATTTTCCAACCTAGGCATATCAAAATGCTTAGGGTATGTGGGGCTAGGGACAGATGGACATAATGGTTGATTGTGTATTTTGCTCAATGTCGGTCGGTTCCTAGTCGTATCTTTTTTTTCAAAGGACTTCATATTTTTAGTAAGTGCTTGGAATGCCTTTGATACAAGGAGTTCCTTCTCTTGCAAAACCCCCCATGATGGCAATGGAGGTATCCCTCTATCCATTTAATTTATTCTATTTTCTTCCCTCCTATGAGGGGATTTAGGATGTACTTGATCTTGATTTATCATATCTACCCTTTCTCCTTCAGTTGGATTTAATTCATAATTTGGAGGGTGGTTTTATTGTGGGTTTCCTTCTTGTCTAGTGTGCTCCTCTCTTGGTGAGTCAGTGCATTGATCTCTTTGATGATAATTTCTATTTACTTGTTGGTTGATATGAGCTAGTTGCTCAACTTGCTCTTGTAACCATTGCTCATGTTGATGCAAAATCCTTTCTCTTTGTTTATCATGTTTGAGAGCTTCTACCAGCTCTCGCTCCTTGCACAAGGCATTTCCTAACTATCGCATGCAATTAACTTGCACGGTAATAGAAGACTCATGCTTATTTGATCCTGTTCTAGTAGTTTTGATTCGTAGATTCCTCGAAGAGGTTTCTACTATTTCTTTGCTTTTGCTAGCTAATATGACTTGTTTAGTATATTGGTGAGTGTCTCTATGATAAGACTCTATATGTTTACTATGGTGTCACCTTGAGGTACCCCTAGTTTGATAAGTGGGCTTAGAAGTCATGGTTTGTGAACTTCCAGATGTAAAATTCTTTGTACCTATGATTTTGGGAGGTGGCCTCGAATAAATCTGATCCAACTCATCTAACTGTCTTTTTTCCATGGCTGATCCTATGGGGCGCCATTTACTCCAATGAGATCATATTCTATTGGAATCCTTTCTCTTGTGTGAAGGATATATTCTGTTTGATGTCTATGATTGGATGTATATCTAGTTTCATGTCCCTTAGTGGGCTGATCTGTTCTAAGTGTCTCATGTGAATGTTGGGATGTTATAACCCCTACGTGTCCTTTTGACGATGAAGGATTTGTGGTCACCCTCCTTCTCCATGAGGATGGATGCATGGCTACCTCATCATATCTATGTGAATAATGGTTTTTAGAACCTCTCTTATGTCCATGTGGGGAGGAAGCTCTTGAAGCCTCCTCATGTCTTTGAGAAGTTTTTGTGTATTTAGAGGAAGCCTCTGAGGTTTCCCCATGTCTTCTTGATGATGATGGTTGTGATGCCTCTTTATGTTTAGGTGATGTAGTTTCATGTTGTGGCTCCCTATTTGGGTTTTCTCAAGGAGAACCCCCAAGGGTTGAGTTATCACCCCTTAGACTCGTGGAACTCTGTCTCACGGTCTTACGAGTAGGTCTTTCAATGTTACTATGACTTCGCCTAAGGGTATGTGTTGCTTCAGATTCTCCCTCGATATCAAACCAAGGGTGTTTACTTCTTATTTTGACCATTGTTTTTGGGAGCTTAGATTTTTTGTTGCACTTAAATATAACCAAAAAATATCAAGAAAATGTTTATCTTGATTACCAATTTAAGTGTACCCTAAACTGTTTGTTGTATTTTGATGTTTTGTTGTTTCTTGTTTCTTATTCTTGCTTTGGATTGAGAATGAGGAGACTCATACATAGTTATAATCAAGAACACTTATGCCAAACATGATTTCTCAAAAGAGACTAGGGTACACCACTTAAATCCCAGTGGGGGTTTTGCCTAGCTCTTCCACTCTAAACCAATGATTGTTTCAATAGTGGGAGATAGTTTGAACACAAGTAACTTAGCACCACTATAAGTAAGTTCCTCAATCCGTTTCTAGGAAGCTCTAGGGGAAAACCAGTGGAAGAAGATGAATGCCAACATCACTAGACTGAATTGAGGGTTGGTTATGAAATCCAACTCCCCAATGTTTAAAATATGTGTGTGTGTGTGGGGTTCATTTTAATTTTGCATGAAAAATAATGCATCATACAACAACAATGACTCTTTCGTATATGTGTAATGCAAAATACATTTCAATTTTCAAAAATATACATAGCTACTATGATATTAATGGATGCACTCTATTAGGTGCAAGTATGGCCTTTAGAAAGGTCTAAAAGCAAGCAAATCAACACATAGTTCATAGCACATTATATTCTCGGGTGAAATTTACAAACAGAAGTCGTTGTTCCTAGCAACGCCTAGTGGAAAATCTAAAAAGAAACCTAAGATGTGCAAGATGCAAGTTCTTTCTTTTTCGTTCTTTTAGTTTTCCAAATCAAAATATGCCTTAATTATCACTATTTTTAAGAAAATAGAAATAGATAGAAAACCATAAAGCATCATAAAAGTTGTACCAACCTTTAATCCAGCTTAGAGAATCAGAGTTTTGACCTCTTCTGCACTCTAGTTCCGACCGCTGTTGACCAGAGTGACTAATTTTTGGCTGCTATAGACAAGAGCAGTTGACTCCTGGCTTCTGTAAACTAGAGTGACTAACTACTATCCACTGTAGATCATAGCGGCTAAACCTACACATAAAAACTGAGTTAGTAAAGTGACAGAAAATGAAAATAAAATAAAGAACTGGACAAAGGTCCCACTGTGATCACCATATATAGTGACCCTAGGGAAGCGGCGCACTGTCCCCACTAACTACTCTACTTGCTATTTAATTTGAATCCTTTAATGTTAAACATACAATAAATGAAAGGCATAAAGCATATATAACCATAATGTGAAGGAATAAATGAATGAATGCTCTTTGTATTGATATTTCCAAGATTCGATTACATATGAATCCCTCTAAGGGATACCCTTTGTTTGATACATGATTTTACACACAAAGAGGGTGGTAGGTGTATAAAATATCCTCTCGCACAAGGGGTGTGTTTTATCAGGCTTCCCGATGATGCACACAAAAATGTATGAGAGCTTACAGATGCCTCTTTCTCTAGGTCTGATTACTAGAGGGATCCTCTTGCTCTCGTGTTTTGTGAATCTGCCTGATGAACCTATAGCCTTACAAGCAATGAAACAACAACACACACTTAGATGTTCGAGATTACCTCCCCAGATGAGGCTATTAGAAATGAATAAGCTTAATGAAAATGCAATGAACTAATGCTATGAAATCAAGTAAATCTATGCTAATAATATGAAAACATGAAGAAATTAGAATAAAAGAAACTAGTGTCTACACCCTAAGTTAGGCTTGTGGGCCACTGTCCAAGACAATGGCCGCTAAAGTGAAACTTGTCTTCTTTGCTCCAAGGCTATGGATCAAAGCTTGTATCCGATGTTGAGATGGTGGTTTATTTGCTCGATGTGTTGAGTATCTTGTGTATGTCAGACCCTTGATTTGCTAGCACTTTGTTGCTTCTCAAGGATGCTCCAATATGCTCTCCAATCTAATAGGGCTTCGCTATGATAAGAATCTCTCCAAGTCTTTGAAATCTCTCTCTAGGTCTCTCAATAATTCCCTCCTAATTGATCAAAGAAGGTCCCCTAGTGCTTTTAGGTTTACTCCTTATAAAGTGTGTGAAGCCCTAGGCATATGTTCAAAAACCTAGGACTGAATCTCTCATGTGTACTAGGTGTTAGCATGAGAAGCGTTTCTTGATTTTCTATGTTTAACTGAAGTCTAAATTTGGACTTAAGACTCCCATGTGAACTGGTCATGAAAGGGGAATGCAAATTTGTACCCACTCACCTTAATTACATGTAGACTGCCACTTCTACCCGTGAATGGGTCAATTTATCGATAATTTGTTTTTATGGCTTAGCTGTTGTCATCTGCAGTGACTAAAATTTTGTTGTTGTCATCTGCAGCTACTAAGGTCTAGCCACTCTGAGCTTGAGTGACTAAGTTCTGGACACTCTAGTTTATAGAGGCCAAGCTTGGATGGGCTAATACTACCCAACTGAGTGGTGAGAACCACTTTTGATACTTGGAAATTCCAAGGTTTAGTCACATGGCCTATGGATATGCCTATGTAAGTAGTTATCCTAAACATGACATGTTTTAGGTGTCTACAAGAGTCATTTTGATGACTTAACCCTGAAGGACCCTAAGTTATTTGAATCCTTAAGTGTCAAAGTTTGCTAAGTTCCTTAAGATATTTCTAGATTCCAAACCCTAGCTCCCTTTGTTCGATCCTTGGCTCCATCACTATCCTTTATAGCCCTCCACTTCTACCATCACCCTTCCTGTGTGAACCAAATTTGGTTTTGCACTACTTCCATCAATTCCTAAATGCCATCTAGATCCTATTGAGCACCCATGAGAGCCCATAGAGCACCCACAAGAGCCTGTAGAGTGCCTCTGGGTATCTTTTATCATCCCTGAGCACCTATGGGTGTCTCATGCACCAGATATGTAGCCCTATGGACCTCAAGCATTGTTAGGACATCTTCACAACTATCATTGGCATCATTTACATAAGCAAAAATATTAAAAAAAATTATTGACAAGGTAATAGTTCTTTACATTTATTTAAATATTATTATGCTTTATGTATAGTTTTATTGCAGTATATAGGGTTAGTGATTTTATTTTGAGGATCTCATGCAGTGGAGCCCTCACAGGTGTTACTAATATTTGTTACTGTTTTCTGTGTGCAGGTGTAGAAATCATACATTTAACAGTTTTTGAAGCTAGGGTGGCCCTATCTAGGATACACAAGCCCACCTACAACCTTGTCCGAATTAGAAAATCCTGAAGATACCAACCATTCATTTCAACTAGGGTTTCGAAGAACCTTAGTAATATGTAATATTGTATGAAAAAAGCATTGTAAATCCCCACATTTGGGGCATATTGATTGTAACATTTGAGATCCACCCACAGTAATAACATCTAATTTGTGCAATCATTATGTCTTATGGTACTTATTGTTTATTTTATATCATTACTGTATTGATGTGTTTGATTTATGATTCACATTTAGTATCTCTTATTTTCTCCCTCATTTCCATGCTCTCAAGTTTCTCTTTCATCTTCATTAGCTCTTGCACATAAATTCTTGGTGCCCACATGAGTGGCATGGTTGTGGGACTATAAATTTTTTCCCTATCTTCAAAACTCATTTTGGTGACCTACACTTTCCACACTAAATATTTTCTTGCTTTCATTTTTTATTTTTTTATCCTTGCTTGTTTTTCCTTCTGTGTTCTTGTGTGTTTTTGCTTTGCCTTTGTCTCTTTTTTCTTCCTCCTTTTGTCCCCTATGTTGGTTTGACTGATCTCCTCATTCGATTATGGTTAGTGCTTTTGATTGTTAATATCATATTGATAAGTGTAGCCTTATGAGGAATCATGGTTTGGAAGGAACTGCTCAGGCCTATGGATGGGTCGTAGAGATTTATCACATTACCAAAAAAAAAAACTATAATTCTTTGTAAAATTAATTTCATGAGATGCTTTTGACCTCTTGAACATGAAAAAAATTCTACTTATTATATTCATTCATGTGTGAGAGAACAATAAAAATAATATCAAGATGCTTTTGGCTTCTTGAACATAAAAGACTTCTATTTATTATATTCATTCATGTGTGAGAGAAAGATAAAAATAAGATCAAGATGCTTTTGGCTTCTTGAACATGGAAAAAAAAATTTATTTATTCATGTGTGAGAGAACGATAAGAACAAGATCAATCTTTCATTTAATAATAGATGTATAAAATTTAAATATAACCTAAACATAAAGGGATAAATTGATAATTAATTTAGGGAAAACTATTTAAAATTAGAATGATGTAAATAAAATGCAACTACACATAGATTGAGTATTCATAGTAGATAAATCATCTAGTAAGTACTAAAAAGAATAATTTTAAAGGAACTCTTTCAAAGATATATTGATCTTTTTGCAGCACCAAAAATTTATTAAGTTCCATTGTTCTTCGTAACACTACTTATAGCACAACTAAAAATATTAAATTTATTAAGATTGTTAAGTAATAAATAAAAATAGATTTATATTTATTAGAATGTTTAATGGGTTATGCATTTTATTTATAGAGATTTTATTTAGGTTGATTATTATTAATTTTGAATAGGTTATATGTGGTTTCTATTGGGGTCCACTCCCAATCAAAATACCATAATATTACATTTGTTGTAGCAAACATTTTTATCACTATTTTTTCTTTTATTTTTTCTCTTAAATATATTCTTAAATTTTCTCAAAGTGCTATGTTTCCACAATCAACTCTTTGACATCATTTTTATTAAGACATAAAATCTCACTTGGCCAATTGTCTTCTAAATTTTGAATTTCATGGGGATGTAGATCAACACCATAATTCGCTAATTTATATGCTACTCGATTTCCTTCTCTATAAATATGCTCACACTGCCAAAAGATTACCTCTAGTAATATATTATGAACATCAACAATAATATTATTTTTTATCTAGTCTCCACATACATTTTTGTTAATAGCATTGATGATAATTTGTGAGTCCCCCTCAATTGAAATATATTGCCATCATTTTTTTGCTACAATTTTAATCCCAATAAGAATTGCCCTAGCCTCTGCATAGTTGTTAGTTGAAGTTCCATATGATTCTGAATAAGTGAGGAGAATTTTGCCTTCACTATTTCTAAAAACACCACCTCCATCAACTTTTCTTGAATTTCCTTTAGAAGCACCATCAATGTTAATTTTGATAAACCCAATTTTTGGATATTTCTATTTTACCAAAGATCGAAGTAGATCCTTTGTTTTAATTATGTTTTTGTAGACTCTTCCATGTATGTTCAAGTCCTGTAGCCAAATTATTAGCACTTATTTTTTTGAAATTGAGACTTCCCATGATGAGCACCATATTTATAGACATTCTGTAAGAGACGCACTGATATAGTTCCAAAATTGGACATGATTTTGATATTTATTATTAAAAATTCTATTATTCCTTTCAACCCATAAATTTTAACAAATATTGGCAAGGCCAATCCTCCAAAGAATACATAATGCTTTATCTTTGAAATAATTTATCCAAAATTTTATCAACTCTTTCAATGTTTATGGAGATACCCAATATAGTTTTATATTTTTAAAAAGTAACCCCAAATGGTGTGAGCAAACGATCAATTAAGGATTAAATGGTCTGATGTTTCTAAATCCTTCTCACACAAGGCACATATGAAGGGTCCATAATATCCTCTTCTTTGTATACTCTCTCATGAAAGAATCTTACTTTGAACTGCTAACTAAAGAAATTTTGAGGCCTTAGGGAGAACCTCTAATGACCAAACATTCTTCCAAGGAAAATATTTGGGAGAAGGAAATTTTGATTGTTCTAAATTCTCGTATCCCAACTTTACTGAGTATCCAAAATCCTTTGATAATTTCCAAACCAACTTATATTTTCATGTAAAAATTGGCAAATAAAACTCTAGAAGCATATTTTGAATTTCATCTACAATTTGTTTTTGTTCCTCTCCTTCAATTAGGTCACTAAAAGAAATCCATGATATGGATTTTTTGTTCATAATAATATAATCTTTGAAATTTTGACCTTTACATGCTAGGCACACTTGAGCCAATGGTTTCCATTTTGATTCTAATATGATAGGATAAGGCTTCAACCAAGCATCAAACCAAAAATTTGCATAACTCCCCTCATTGAATGACCATCTAATATGTTTATTTATCAATCACAAACTCTTTGATATGAAGTTCCATGTTGATTATACTTTGGGTAGAGCTCTTTTTCTAAACAATTTCATTGCATCAAGAGAACCTATATATTTTTGAAGTAATATTTTCACCCAATTCTTTCCTTGATCTCTGAATAATATCCACCCAAGCTTTGATCGTAATGCCAGATTTATAAATTTACAATTTCTCAAGCCTGCTCCTCCAATATTCTTTCCTTTGCAAACCCTTTTCCACTTACAAAGAGGAAACATAATTTTTTCCTCACAACCTTTCCATAGAAGTTCTCTTTGAATTTTATCAATTTTTGATGCTATACCTATTGGCAGTCTTGAAACTGACATCATAGAAATATGAATGGATTGCAAACTAGTCTTTATGATTTGTAGCCTTCCTACCATGGTTAAGAACTTACATTTCCAACCTGCCAAGCAAGCTTTCATTCTATCCAAAAAATATATCCAAAGCTCCTTTTTATTTCCTTTATCATACAAAGGAATACCCAGGTAGATTGATGGAAATTTTTCAATTTAAAACCCCAAAATATTCACAATAATTTGTTTTTTATAAATCTAGGGTAGTATTAATGAAAAAAATATTATATTTTGAAGTGTTTACCAACTGTCCAGTAGCCTTATCATAACATGATAATATTTATTTAAACTCCATGACCTCACTAACTAAGGGATGACCCAAAAGAAAATTATCATCAACAAATTGGAGATGAGATTCAAAGGGACCATTTTTTGCAACTTGAATACCCTTGATTTTTCCTTTCATTTTTGCCTTTGAAAATGCTCTCCCTAATGCTTTTTCTAGAATAATGAATAGATAAGGAGAAAGAGGATCACCTTGATGAAGTCCACAATATGACTTAAAGTACCCAGTAGGAGAACCATTGATCAAAACAAAAAAAATTGCAGTGGTATAACAACATTTAATCTAATCACACCAACTATAATCAAAGCCAAACTTTCTAAGAATAACATGTAAAAAATTCTAGGAAACCCTATCATATTCTTTCTTCATATCTAATTTCAAAAGCATACCTAGTTTTTTCATGGAATGAAGAAATGTATAGCCTCTTGTGCAATAATTATACCATCAATATTTTTTTTACTCTGAACAAAGCCACCTTGTTCCTCTGAGATAATACATTCTAGAATATCCTTCAACCTGTTTTCCATAATTTTTGAAATGATCTTGTAAATCATATTACAAAGGCTTATTGGACGGAAATTATCAAAAAAAATTGTGTCACCCTTCTTGGGAACCAAGGTGATAAAAGTAGCATTGATCTCACTTATTATAGCATTCATTTTTTGGGCCTCTCCCACTGCATCTAATATATAACTCTTCAATAAATTCTAAATTTTTTGAAAGAAAAAACAGCTTCATGGAGCTCCTCCATAGATATCTTCTTCCTCAAGATTTCATTTTGTTTCTGAGTGATAATTGATGGAATATTTTGCAGAATTTTTTCTTTGGCCTCCTTATCTTGCCTAGAATCAGACAAAATATTTTTGAAATATACTTCTTCCTTCCTTATATCTTCTTCATCCTCAATATTTATTCCATCTAGAGTTATAATATTTTTGATATGAAGAATATAATTTTTTTTTTTTGCTATAGAATGAAGACAATTTGTATTTCAATATCCTTCCTTGAGCCATTTATCTCTATATTTTTAGAACCAATATGACTCCTTTTTCAATGCATTAGGCTAATTAGAAAGTAATTAGTTTTCTTTCACAAGAATTCTGGTCCATTCCATTAATTTCTACCATCTCTTGTAAATTTTGGAGTTTAGATTCAATTTCTTTTTTTCTTTAAAAATGATACCAAAATATTTGACATTCCATATCTCCATTTGCTCCTTTACATGTTTCAACTTTTGAACAAACCTGCACATACATGATTTTTCAACTTTTGATTCATCCCACCATAATATAACCATATGGAAAAAATCAGGATCTTGAAGCCACATAGTCTAGAAGTGAAATGGCTTTGGATGACCATTGTTAGGTGACTCACAAGTCAAAATAATGAGTTTGTGATCTGATCCTACTCACAATATTATATCTGAAGAGATTGTATATTTTGTTTGCAGCCAATTATTGGATAAAAAAAAATTATCCAGTATTTCTTCTATATGATTTTTTCCAATGTGTTTGTTATCCCATGTGTATTGAAAGCTTGAGGAACTAACATCCCAAAGGTCATTTGAATTGACAGATGAAGAAAAATCTTGCATTTATTTAGACCATCCTATAATGCCACCCTTATTTTCCAAAGGAGATATAATAGTATTAAAATCACACCCAAGAATCCATAGATCATAATGAATCATCATTGTATTTATACTAAGGTCATTCCAACATATTTCATGTGGAGTAACTACAGTTGGAGCATATATATTTATAACCCCAACTTTTCCTCTTTCCTGTAAAGTAATCTAGTAACCCAATTAATTTTTCTAATAGTTATCCATCCCATTTGCATTTGTCCTATATTATTGCAATACCGCCTGAAGCTCCTATAGAAGAAATTTCTTGTCTCGTATTATTGCAATACCGCCTAAAGCTCCAGTAGAAGAAACTGCTAAACAATCACTTGTCTTCCAAAACTTCTTAAAATCCTCATTACATTCCTCGTTGCTTAATTTTATTTCTTGTATTAAAATAAACTCAGGGCTATAACAACCTATTAATTCTTTAATAAATCTTTTGTAGGGGTTTTATCTAATATTCCATGATATCATTTTCATCATCAATACATTTTATTTTTGTTAGTGGGCTTAGCCTTACTTCTTGTTAACACCTATGATATTTTTGTTTGGATTTCCAAAACAATATCCTTATGAGTTTATTTTTCTCTTAGATTGTGGTTTGATGGCCTTCCTCTCCTTCTTCTATTATTTCCAACACTCTCATATTCATCAACCTCTTCCATTTTTTCATGTTGTTCAAAATGAGACTTATCTTCTAAAGGTTTATATTGCCTTAAAGAGTTGAAAGTGCAAATAATAGCCTCATTAGCACTTTCTTCTTTATTTTTCCCTAAAAACTCTAAACTGCAAAGATGATCCCCCATAGTCATCGCTTTCTTATGTTGGCCTGAAAACTCTAAATTTCCTTGGATATCCTCCATAATCTTTTCTTTAATATACTGCTCTTGAAAACCTAAAGTGCAATGAACACAATCCATACTACTTTCACTTTTATTGGAAGGAGAATATTTTAAGCTACTTGAGGATAGTAAAGGTGATTTACCTAGATTAAGCTTGACCTCCTTCTCCTTATTTAATTTAAGATTCATCTCCTCATTTTACTTTGTATTAAAATTTGGCTTCCCCTCTTCCTTTGCACCTTAAGCTCCTATATTTGAACTTGCACAATGTACTTCCTCATCTTCCATACCATTTTGTTTTCTTCTAATGGTTGATTCGAGTGAACTGTAATTGCCTTTTCCATTTGATGATGTAGAGGGATTTTTCTTGCCACTTTCTTAAGAGTGGAAAATCCTTGATTTGACCTAGCTTCTCCTATGATATGGTCTACTTGTTTCAAATTGAAATTACCCTCATGCCAAAAATATTCCATCTCTTCCTCCATTTTTACTTTGCAATTTTTTGCCATATGCCCAGTTTCATGACATTTGTGATATCAGAATGCAATGTTTTCATAATCCACCTGTTGATACCATTCTCTTGATTTAGTTTTAATCCTAATCGATTGCGGTGAAGGTTTAGAAATATCCATGGAAACACATATTCGAGTGTATACAACATGTCTTCTCTCCTTGGTATATGGTCCATATTAGATGAATTCACCTATAGTATTGCCAATACTCTTCAAAACATCCTTATTGATGAGTTTATAAGGAAGTCCAAAAAGCCTAATCCATATTGGAAGCCTTTTAATAGTTTTTTTGTCCACAGAAAAATTCTCACTCCAAGGTCTTAAATATAATGCATCTTTAACCCTAAACCACGGGCCTTCATCCATTATTTTATCCCTTATTTCTAAACTAGATAAAATAATAAGGAAAAATAATTTAGAAAAAAAATTCATGGATTAATTTGAATTCAATCCTCACTTCCACTTAATCCAATTTTGAATATCATAAAAACCTGGACAATATCCATGAAATGTACAAATTAACCCTTTAGTTTTAAGAATCATTATATCATGCTCAATCATATCCTCTTTGATAATCACTTCTGGTGTAGAATCTGCCACCCGTCCTGGGTTTGCCATAGATTCTCTCTTACCCTTATTGCTAGCTAAGGCATCCAAACTTCCAACTTGGCCATTCATACTTTTAGTAAGGACTTTCACAAATGACTTTCTTTCCATGTTACCTAGGTTTTTTCAAATGAATCCTCTAAATTTTCTTGAGATCTAGAACAAGAAGTGACTGGTCACACTTTTCTTTTTACTGTTTGCTTTCTTGCTCACACTTCCTCATCACTCTTAGCTTGTGCTCGCACTTGCTTTTGGATGCACTCACTCTTGACTGCACACTCGGTACCAATTGCACTCACACACGGCTTGCACTCATACTCTTTTTTTTTGCTATATTCACTCTTGGCTTGTACTCGTACTTGCTTGTGGATGCATTCACTCCTAACTTGTGCTTACACCTGATTCCCAGCTTGTGCTCCCACTTGCTTTCGATTGTGTTTACTCTTGGATGCCCTCTAATTCAATTATTATTTAATTATATAAGTATTTTACATAAATTAAGAATTGATTTTAATTTTTTTAAACAAATTTGTCTTAACTACTTAAGGTCTTTTTAATAAATATTAAATTTAAAACATGAAATTGGAACCTTAATTTATGGTATGAATACTTTTTTCTATTACTTATCTTAAATATAATAAACTAAATGTTAAAATTTAATTATTTATTTGCAATAATAATTTATGATATTAAAACCATAAAATTAATAAAGCTACTTATTTTTGTGGATTTATTAATTCAAATTCCCTCTAACATGTATTCTTTTATGTATGTGTCTTTAAAGGTAAAGTAGTTTTTAAAGAGGTTGTAAACCATATGAAATGATCCTCATGGAGGTTTTTTTTTATTCAATATATGGTTATCCAACCACACTTTAGTTATAGAAGCATGGTGTAGAATCCTATTACTCGTAGGGCTCGAACCTTGGACCTTTCTAAAGTATATGTCATTAGAAATGAAATGCAAAACAAAGTATTAATCTTATAACTCTATCTTAGTATTTATTGGCTCACATAATATTTAAAATTTTCAACCTTTAATAATCTTATTTTACTCTTCAAATATTAGGTAAGCACTTTTTCAAGGGTAAAGCAAATTTTTCAATGAGTTATATAGAGTTGAAAAGATATGCATTTATTATATTTCAACATACCATATTATTTTGACATTATAAAAATATTAATAATATATACATATGCGTCCTTCGGGCTTTGGCTCTTCTTTGGAAGGTTCAAGGTTCAAGCCACGATGTGGGAAAGTGTGTGAGGGTGTGGGTGTGTGGTGGTTGTGTGTTAAATTCCCTATTGATAAGCATAGCTCTCAGCTTTGCGAGGGGTCATGGTTGGGGTCATGGTTGGGAGGAGACTGCTCAACCCTGTGCGTTGGTTGTAGGGGTTTCTCACACTAACCAAATCAAAAAATAATAATAATATATGCATATGTCATCTTATTTTAAGAGTACCCATCAAAATGCAAAGACATAAAATTGGGTTGTATTTATATGATTGTAGCTCTAAACATGGATAAAATGAATATTATTTTCATATTAAATTTAATTTTACAATTCATCCTCTTTATTATATTTAGTTTCACAATGTATCCTTTACTTTTTAAAGACAATTCTAATATTTTTCATGAATAACTATAGAACCTCAACACTACCTTTGCCAAATTTTGCCTATTTTAGAAGAAATAAACAACAATAGGAGGTCAAAAGGTAGGAAATTTTCTAAAAATCTAAAATTTTACATATTTTTGTAGTAATTCGCTTGTAGAACTTGTTGATTTGCTCAACTTACCAATTTTTTAATATTATCCTTAAAATTTTCCAAGTACTTTGTGGATGGTGACTTCAACTCAAACTTTAGAAAATTAATTTTTTACAAATATAACTTTAACAATATTTAAGCAACACAAATGAACTTGAATCTAACCTTGTACATACATCTACCATGGGTGGCAGCAATTAAGGTAGATTTTGAGTCTGTTTTAATTAAATCTGAAGAAACAAGCAATTCACTCAATAGAACAAGTGATTCACTCAAAGAGAGGGTGAAATCTAACCGGTAGAAAGTAATTCGCTCCAAGTGAATCTCTTGGAAAACTCTCTTCTTACAAAAAAAATCTAAGTTTTGATAGACGAGTGAATATCTCAATAAAGAAAGCAAATCGTTTGACTTTCTAATTAGATTGCCTAGTATTTTACTAAAAGCTACACATAATAAGTGAACTGCTCAAAATTGATAGTGAATTGCTTCAAATTACAAATGAATGGCTCAAATTAAAATTTTACTATAAAACTATGTTCTAAAAATAAATTGTCTACAATTACAAGTGAATCACTCCAATTTACGAGTAAATCATTGAAATGGGCAAATTTTTAAATTTTGTAGATTTTTTTTTTTGAATTTACATGGTGGAATCGGTAGCCGTCACGAATTCGGGCAGGCTTTCTAGCTTTTTATGGCTGCCAAAGTATTATGCGTTGTCCGCCCCAAAATCTGCCACATAGATCTTCACGTAGTCCGCCCCTATAACCACCATGCCACAATCATTTTAAACCTTTTACGCCGCTGAAAGCACCAGGAAAGGGACAAGCGTTCAGTCCAACGAGGCCCGAGATTTGAACCTTGGACCTCCGCCCCCATTATGGGGTTTGGATGAACCAATTGGTCTACACCTCGGACCTAAATTTTGTAGATTTTAACCTTAGGATTCTATCAACATTGGTACAAGCATATGAATATGTGATCTAAAGATCAAAAAAAAAGAAAAGATCATTAGTTGATGGACATCATTGCATAACATCAAAAGAATATAAAAGAAAAGAGAAAAGAACAAATTGTTGTGTGGGCGCATCAACAAGATGAGTTTGAAAGGAAAGAGCCCTATGGATTACTATCTTATGTAAGGCTTCAAACCACATCAAATAGGTTATTTAAACTAGCAAATGAGTTATTTGACTACCCTGGTAAAACCTACTTAGGCTAATAAAGCATCTATAGTGACCCATACCAACCTTCTATATAAAGTATCGATTGATGTAAACAACCTAATAAATAACCCACTCTTCATACATAAACTTTACAATTAATATATGGATTCTAGTATATAAAATGTACCTCTTAAAGATACTCCTCTAGCATAAATCCCATCTAGATCTAGTCTATCTAACACTTTCATCATTCCTCTAGTTTAGTCCTCATCCTTGATAGAATTATTAGTCTTGAATTTAGTATATGTAAATGACTACTATACAAATGGGGTTGCAGATGTCCTAGGTAAAAACCCAAGGATTAACACTTCCCCTCACTAAAAAAGCATAAAAAATATGCAAGGTAAACCTCCTCACAACGAAAAAATCCTACAACTAGGATTGAACTACGCCCCTCCATAGAAAAAATTCAACCACCTCCCAACCAACCATGGGCTTATCAAAATCCACCACCTCAATATCCACCATATTAATCTACCTTCCACCCATACCAACCTCCAAGCTAGCTATGTACCCTCCTCATCAATAGTATGATCAAAATCCTCCTCAACAAAATAGTTTAAGTGCACCTGCTAGAACTCAAAATCAACATCCTAATTGAAATTATCAAGGTCCTTTGAACGTATTGGTCTACTCCTATTTTCATTGTTGTTAGAAGGATTTGGCTACCTTCAATAGGAATAGATATAATACAACACCAAATCACACCAAAGAGTTATCAACACTCAAGTCAATATATCATATTCAAGAGGAGTACATAATGGTACGCTTACTAATATACTCTCTTTGTGATAAGGTTGCATTATGGTATACAATATTTCTAGATAATTTAGTAACTAGTTGGGCATCAATAGTTGAACCTTTAATGCATAAATTTGATAGTATGGAAAATGGGTATTCTATTTTTTAATTAAATGCAATGTAGAGATCTCCATAGGAACAATTTCATGATTTCAATACTAAATTCTTGAGAACCTTAAATTTAATTTTGTAAAAAGTTAAGTCGAATTAAGAACAAGCATGGTCATAATATATCAAGGGTTTACACTCTGATTTAATGCTAATAGTTTGTAATACTAATCATCATACACTAGCTACAACATTTGAAGAAGTATCTAAAGATGAAAATATTCTCATCGGGGTAGGGAAAATACCCCTCACCCAAAAAATGGCTTATGTAGCCGAATTTTATAAAATACACCAATAACAAATGAAACACCCAATTTTCTCCTATCCTAGATCCCCACCTAAGCTCCTCCATCCATTCTTCTCAATCACCATACATCATTACTTATCCAATCTAAAACACATCATCCATAGTAGCTTTTCAACTTTCAATATTAGCACCCCCTGCTCCATCTAATCCAAGTAATGAGTCCAAAAATAACTTTGCAATGAATGAAATGCTAATGGTAATCAAGACCTTGGTGAATCAAAACAATTCTACCAAAAAATAGTGGTAGCAATAACCAAACTGGTAACCATGAAATACTTCATACTTGATAAGAGATTAGGTGCATCAACAAGGTACTAACAAAGGGGTAAGCCAAGTTTACAACCACATGGTTAATGCCAATACAAAAATTGTACCAACATGGTGATTTCCCTATAATAGACATGACACCACTAAATGCATAAGTGCCATCAAGTATTCCCAAATTATACAATACACTCAATAATACCAAGTTCAACAAGTGTAGCACCCTAAAATTGGCGCAGTGAAATTCTAGTAATTACATTCATCCTAGTAAATAATTTAAATTCAAATTTTAACCTCCCAAACCGCCCGTTAACCGTCGGGTAATCCATTTCCCCCTTTTTTGCACCATTTTTAGAGGTTGTTTTGACCGTTTGATGATATCGTTGCCGATCAGACGATATCGCCCCAGATCTGACGATTTCATCTAGGCTAGGACGTCCAGACGATCTTGTTGCAAAACTGATTTTGCACAATTAGCTTCTATTCCAATGGGTCTCTAATCCGGGCAAAAATGTGTCTGCGTCGTTAGAGACCCTCCCCCGTTGGAGATCTCCCAAATAGGGATGATCTCCAACCTCCTAACTACTCCCCTAAGCCTATTTAATCCTTAGGACCTTCCCTTCCCAACCCCTGGCTGAATTTCCCTGTAACTTGATTTTGCGTGCATTAGAATACCTAGAGCATCATTTTGCATTTGTTATTTTGAAGTGTTCTTGCAGGGACCTCATTGATTTTTAGCCGGAGCAAGCTTAGATTGTTGCAGACGATCTCGTTCAAATATCGGATGATCCTGTCATAATTCGAGATGATTTCATTGCTTCCAGATGATTTCGACTGCAATCTACATTGGGGGCAATCAATGCCTAGATTTTGCGCTTTCTCTTATACCTTTTGTTGTTTTATTCTGCATTTAAGTTAGTTTTTTCCTTATTTCTTACTATTTTGCATTTGGAGTTCACCCATATAGCTTAGGTTGCATGATAAGATCATAATTTCTCATTAGAATATCATAATTTGTTTGAATTTCTATTCATAACTATTGTTTAGTATTCATATTGTCATTTTGTGTTGTTTCCCTCTATTATCACAGTGGCATTCTTTGTATTTTGCATTTGTTTTTCTGTTTGCAGGTCTCTGACGAATTCGTCTGACGAATTCGTCAGATCTCAGACGATCTTGTCTGATCTCAGACGATCATGTCAAATCAGAGGCGATCCTGACTACTTCAAACATCAAAATCTCCATCAAACATCCGGATCAGGTATTCTTCTTTTATTTCTCTATTTTTTGTCTTAACTTTGTTTTCTGCATTCATTAAATCTGCACTTTCATATAGATTAATTTAGATTCATTTGGCCAAACCTAGGATATGAATGCTTAAGGCTAAAATGAACACATAAAAACACATTCCAAACCTAGGCATGGAAACTGCCATTAAATATTTCCTGGTGAACCCACCATCCATCGAAAAATCACCAATATACACCTCCCTTGAGAGGCGGGACCTTCGCAAGTCCTCTCAGTCCGAGGTACTGCGACATCCTTTTCCCATCCTCCTTCCGGGCACGGATCCTATAGCCTGAAGGTAAGGGTGCAAAAAATTTGGAGCGATACATTTTGGTGAACCCGACGTGAATGCATTGTAAACCTTTTGAAAACAAAACAAAAACAAAAAACAAAAAAATATATATGTATACAAGAAAAACAAAAATAAAATCATCATTTCAAGTTTGTATGTTTTTAGATTCAATTCTAAATAGTAGATGCTGAATATTACTTTTAGAAGTACTAAACAAACCATGAGTTTTTACTCGAATTCATATGAGCCCATCAGTAGTGTTGGAAGAATTCAGCCAAATATATTTTTTGATTATGACCAACCTCATCCCTATTCAACATCACCTCCATCACACTCTTCTTATTTTTCATCCATAACCCAAAAAAACAATCCCTTTGCCAATCCTCTTCATAACGATATTATCTATTCTCCCATATATCCATATTATGTCTATCGTTCCACATACAATCCTCCACCACCTTTTCAATACTCTTCTCTAAATACAACACATCCATTTCAACAAGAAAATACTTATTCTTCCAATCCTACCATGTACTCACATCATACTTCACAATCTTCCTATCATCATTCTACCCATAATAAAGAAAGTAGAGGTGAGAAACCATTAGGTCCTTTTATGACGAAAGTCCTAAGGCATTTATCAAAAACCTCTCAAAAACCTTCATCATGTAAATTTACTAAGCTCAATCAACCAATGGATATAATTCTCAAGTATTTACTTGATGCAAATAGGATTGAACTCCCTTGCATAAGACAACCTGATACCACAGCAGATTGGTTTAAACCTGAGCTACATTGTGAATATCATAGAGTAGATGGACATATGACACAAAATTGTAAATATTTAAGATGTGCAATTCAAGATTTGATTGATGATGGTCTTTTTAATATAAAGGAATTACAATCTACAACTGATTATAAATCTTCAGTAAACAATCAAACTCCTACACAACAAATACCAATAATCAATCAAGACATGGAGATCTCCCAAGAACCCTTATTCAATTATCAACAATAGGAAACCAATCAAATATTGCATGTTAATGTGTCCCATCATGATGATATTATTAATATTGTAACAAAAACTACAAATGAGCAACCTCAAGTTCAATCAACTCAATCTGATATTCAAGATATGGATTCCTCATTTGACCAACCTTCAAAACTATATTTGACTCTAGAGAATGATCCAAAATGGAATGTAAACATAGAAAGCTCATATTTAGAATCAAAATCTCAATCTGAAATACACTTTGATATCCACCAACCAGTGATTACTCCTCAAGCAAAGATATCCATTTTAGAAGTATTACAAAGTTCTCATAAGGAAAATTTGTTCAAGATACCTAGCCAACAATTTGTTCCTCATCATATTTTCTCTAAGAACATAATTAGTGGTGTAAACCCTCTTGAGGTTAACCATATTTCATTCTATGATGAGGAGATTCCTTTCTCTACTCCATAAGAAGACTACTTTCTTTACATTACAGGATCTAGTAAAGAAACACTTGTTAAAACTATCATGGTAGATAATGACTCCTCTCTTAATTTATGCACTTATCAATTATTCCAAAAACCCAACTCAAAGGAAGAAGATCTTAATGAACCAAATGTTATTATAAAATCTTTTAACAATGAAATTCAAGAAGCTCAAGGTAGGATATTGTCCTTCACCTTACAACCTATTTCTCCAGAGTCCTTGGATTCATATGATGAGGGTTTTCCCTTCCACTCTTCACCAATGTTTGAAGTTTGAACTTGCAAATAAAAGTGTTACCATACATGGTGACCCAAAACCATTTGAAGCATATTTAATGGTTGAAACATCAAGTTATATACATTCTTTATTATCACAATTCTCTTCTATCCATCACTTTTCTTCATCCATATATGATCATCCTTGTTTACCAAATAACACTCATGCATATATTTCACATATAATTTCTCCATCTTATCAAGACTTGGAAGATAGTGATAAGAATGAAGAACCTTCTTATCCTTCTTACATTTTATTGTGTAACATGATCAATTTTACACATATAAAAGTCAAATCTTTTGCTACATTATTCTACATTATAACAAAGCATTTTTTATCGCTACCTTTTATTCATCACCTTTTGTTCTTACCTTCAACTCAACCAGATTATCCTTCAAAACCTCCTTTGATTTTGAAGCAACCTTAGACACGCTATACTCAAATAAACTTGTATAGTGTATATATATCATCTTGTATATACCACCAATGTTGATTCATAAATTAAAATCAAAACACAAAAAAATCAAAATCCTCAAAATCAAAAAAATACTAATGCCACTAAGGACCTTAAAGGTAAATTTGAGCCCAACTGGCTTGGACCATACATTATTACTGCTAAATTCGAATCAAGAGCATACAAATTATCTACCTTAGATGGTAAAGAACTTAAAGAACCCATGAATATTTTGCATCTTAAACGTTACTATGTATAAATTTGGTCACTTCACCCATGTATATATTTGTTCAAAATCACTATCTTGTATTTCTTTCAAATTTATCAATTCAAAAACATCAAAAAAATTCATAATCATCAAAATCTTCAAAACTATTTGTTGCATTTATTTATGGCACTTGTTAAATTTTTTGTTCAAAAACAAAAAAAAAACAAAATAATGATAAAAATATAAAAACAGCAATATGCTTGACTCTTTCGAAACCAAAACAAAATAAAGAAGAAAGAGAGAGTCAAACATTCTCAAAAACTTCTCAAAAAAGTATTTATATATATTTTCTTACAAATGTTGTAGTTATATGTTTCAAATTATTTTTGATAAATTAGCATTTATTTGGAATCCCTCACTTGCACACTCACAAAAATAAATATCTTGATTTTATCTGGCATGATTACTAATCTCTCTTATATCAAAGTCCACAAAATTCAATTAAATAAAGTTTGAGCATAGAGAATTGATCTTGTTATTTACTTAAACCAAACACATATTTTCACAATAAAATGATTATATTTGTAATTTCCATGTTTTGCTACATAGTAGATGTGATTTCTTGAGCGAAAAGTTTCCCCTGCTATCCTATCATGCACATGGTCTAGAATCTTTGAGAATTGGCAAAAGGACAAGCTCACCCCTACCCGGAATAAAAATCCCTTGCTCTACAGCTAATCCGAGCAAGTATCCCTAGCAAAGAAGAAGAAAAGAAAAGTTCAAAAAAAAAAAATGCTATTTTATATCATTACAGCAATATTTCAAGCACTATCTCAAAAATCAAGCAAAAAAAATATACAAAAAGAAAAAGAACCAAAGTTCAAAAGAAAAGCAAAAGAAAACAGAAAGCAAGAAAGCAATAAAATCCCTTTCCCTACCCTTTGAAAAGAAAAGAAGGGTTGATGAGCTTGAATCCTTGGAATTCTCAATTATTCGAAAACTGTGAGGTAAGCCCCATAACAAGGTGGTTTGTGCCCAACCTGCTTGGCCTTGGGTAACTCCTAGCATGGTGATATGTCTGTCACATTAGCGACCTTCTTTTGTACAGACCTATGTCTGCTTATGGATTAGCTAGCTCTTGATAATCTGACCTACATAGTAGTCTAGTATGGTTATATGCATCTACATCATGGTTAATGAACACTTATTTGGTTTCTTCAAATCACTTGTATCATATTATCTTGCTCAAAACTGGTAAATGCACAAAGCAATTGCACACACATTTGTATTTGAGAGATTTTGTGTATCATTATGATAAATCAAGATCGGAAATGAATTCACATATGCACATGGGATTCCTTATAAATCTAACTTTTGTCTTCAAAATACTTTGAAATATTATTTTTGCAACTTGTTTGGAATAATTCAAGTACAGTTGTTTACCATAAAGACAACTATATAATAGAAAATCAAAAATTTCTTTCAAAAATATACAATCAAAACATATATATCTATATATATATATATATATAAATTTTTGTCAACTTTCGCAACAATGGTATAGTTCCAAAACCAAAATTGGAATTTTATGCCTAGCACAAGTCCTCATCTTCATATTTTTTGTTTATTACAAAATCAACCATGCAATAAAACTCTCTTTTTGATTTTCGCGATGATGGTATAAGTCTATACCTACATATTCTATGCCTAGCGCAAATCATTGTAACAATTTTTATTCTCCATTTATTTAAAAATCATGAAAACCATATGACTTAATTCATTATGTTACACAAATTATGCTTTTAAGCATGCACATTTTCATTATTTCATGTCATTATGTTAACCTTCAAATTTTGCAAAGATGGTATAATTCCTAAGGAATTATCAAATAAATTATCACACTTAGGAATTTATGCCTAGCAAAAAACATTATTTCATGCATACTATTTTTATGAAAATCTGAAAAACAAACCATCATCACCATCATTTTCACCATTGCACCAAAGTCTTAAGACAGTCTCTTAAGCATTCTTTTACTTTTAACAATATTTTTATACTGGGATTAGCTTGACGACCGAGTGAGCAGCGACTCCATAAAATGGTCTATAATAGCGACAATGTCCTTTGAAATTATTTTTAGAAGTCTCTTTTTATTTTTTACCACATCACATTACAAACAACCCATTTGTTACATCAGATTATTTCATTTAAAATATTATCGCATGACATCAAAATTATAAATTTTCAAAACGACATAATTTCATGAATCCTCAATCCAATTATCAAATCAATCAAACATAAAAGCATCATAAACATACACATAACACAAGTCATATGATCAAAACTATCTCATCTCATATATATATCAACAGTATATATACATCATCAAAACTGGATCGGTATGCCACAATCTGTACCTCGGCATACTCAATCCTCTATCAAAAATAATAAACCTACATATCAATTTGTACAGTGTAATGTAGTCCTCTAGCCTCGAGAGCCCCTTGAGCTCTTAGCCTCATCTCCTCCCCCACCCTGAGGTGTATGAGGTGGCCCCATCACAGTATGATTAGTACTATGAGTCCTAGTCCTCGATCAGGATGAAGTCCTCGTGGACCCAATCCTGATAGGGTCAGCAATGCTAGCTGGCAGCTGTACCCTCTGGCCCTCTGGCACCATTTGGAAGTAGATGCCCTGGTAGAACACGGTCTTAGCAATCGACCGCGCCAGCTCCTGTGTGCTCGCTCCTCCACCCTGTGCCCTGAGGCATGCAATATCATCTCTAAGCTGGGTAACCTCAGCTTGATGGCATGCAGCCTCGTCCTGCAATGTCTACACCTGTGCTCAAATATGATCTCTCTCCGCTCGAAGAGTAGCTGTCTTGCTACTCTCCCCTGTGTCAACACCCTTGCCCTTATCGGGCGATGGTGACCTCTCTCTCTATGGAGAAGGGGGTCTCGCCTCCCTCCTCTCCCTCTGTCGCGGCCTCTCTTGTGCATGCAGCCTCCTCACCTCTCTCCCACCGTGACCCTGGGTCACCTCCCTATCCGATGCACAACTGCATGTATTAGACCCTGAGCCCTCGTCATCCAAGGAGGACGAATGCCTATGTACCAGGAATCATAGCCATTTGCAACCCCTGTGTCGTCCCCATCCACTGGCTGAATGGGGGCATCGTCCGAGTCCTGACTCCAAAAACGCTGCATGTCTGGAGCCTCACTCATTATGGTGTTATCCTGGACAGTCCAGGAAAACTCATAATCCCTGAGAGATGGGATCCCCTGCTACATACTGAACTGTCACAAAACTTGGTCATAGCGGTGGAGCTCCACCTCTCCCCTCTCCATCCGTAGCTAGCAAACTTGCCTGACACGAGCTAGCTCATGTCCGTCCTCGACCCACCTTGGGTGCTCGTTCCATGGCCTCTAGGTAATCTGGTTTGGGACTAGGTCATCTAGCAGTCTCTAAGACATCGTAAGGTCGATCTGTCGCTGTGACCCTCTTCGGAGCCACCAGTAGAAAACTCGGGGCCTCTCCCCATCAATCCCTGTCAGAGGAAGCCCTACCAACCTCTGCATTGCAATGTGCTCCCAGCACCAAACCTGTAGGAGCGATGTCATCACCAAACATCGGCCACCCTTGTAAATGACCCCATGCAGGATCCTGTACAGTCAGCATAGCACATAGCTGCCCCAAGTGAATCTGTACCCATGGTCCCGCATGTCACAGATCACATCTGCTAGCATCCACAGCACCCTGCACCCACTCTGGTGGCACAGCAAAATTCCACCAACTACTCCAGCTAGAACCCGTGTGAGTCTAGATTCCCTAGGCATCTGACGTAGTGCCTTGATGTTAACTCTGCCCTTCTCCAGGGTGAAGCTCGGGTCACCACACAATCGTCCCATAGCATGGCCCTGATTGGTCGTAGGAGTAATAAATCGTCCTTGTATGGGGATTCTCAGAATCCTCCATACATCCTCTAGAGTGGGAGTCATCTCCCCTATAGGTAGCTGAAAACATGAAGAACCCGGATACCATCTCTCTACTAGGGCTATCAGTAGCCCCATATCTGTAGACACTTGTGGCATTTTTGCCACATGCTATAAGTCTGCCTGTGCCAGCTGATCCCGCTCTGCCTATGTAAGAGCGGCCAAGTCATCTCTCAAACCTCCATACTTTCATTCCTTGATTTTTAGCAAACCTCTCTGCAACATAAACAACAAACAATCATTAATAACACATTCAAGTATTTAAAAATACAAGTAAAATAAGTTCAATTTTATGCAATTGATGATATTGTCCACTATTGGATGATATCGTCCCAAATTTGAGCAGAATCGTCTTCGATTTCGCAAGCCGAAATCGTCCCTAATTTTACGAAATCATCCCCCTTTCGTCGATTTTGCCCTTGGACGAAATTGGCAAAATTGAGATGATTTCGTCGAAATCGGGACGATTTCATCCTGACGACGTCGATGGCCCAAAAACAGTCACGATGCTCAAAAATTGATTAAAATTTACCTAAAAAGCATGTAAGTTCAAATTAAAACATTCTAAACTAAGTCTAGACTCTTACCCATAGCCCGCGCCAGACCTCTGTGGATCTGTGCGTCGTCTCCACCATTTTTGCTTCCAGAGCTCTAAAACCAGTAAAAATGAATTAGGGTTTTACCTTATTTTTCTTAATTTTATTCAAAAATAATTCAAAATTAATTTTGCTTTTTCGTGTTTTTACCTCAAACGTTTGATTTGGGTAAAAACACGGAGGGGGCACCATAGTAAGCTGTCGTACGATTCGACCAAGAATCGTCGCCTAAAAATGGGAATAATTTTTTCTTTCTTGTAGATCGAGAAGAACTCATATTTAACGCATTTTCTTCAAAAAAATCGCTAAAGAGGGGGCAAAATGTAGCACCCTAAAATTGGCGCAGTGAAATTCTAGTAATTACATTCATCCTAGTAAATAATTTAAATTCAAATTTTAACCTCCCAAACCGCCCGTTAACCGTTGGGTAATCCATTTCCCATTTTTTTGTGCCATTTTTAGAGGTTGTTTTGACCGTTTGACGATATCATCGCCGATCAGACGATATCGACCCAAATATAACGATTTCGTCAGGGCTAGGACGTCTAGACAATCTTGTCGCAAAACTGATTTTGCACAATTAGCTTTTGTTCCAATGGGTCTCTAATCCGGGCAGAAACGTGTCTGTGTCGTTAGAGACCCTCCCCCGTTGGAGATCTCCCAAATAGGGATGATCTCCAACCTCCTAACTACTCCCCTAAGCCTATTTAATCCTTAGGACCTTCCCTTCCCAACCCCTGGCTGAATTTCCCTGTAACTTGATTTTGTGTGCATTAGAATACCTAGAGCATCATTTTGCATTTGTTATTTTGAAGTTTTCTTGTAGGGACCTCATTGATTTTCAGTCGAAGCAAGCTTAGATCGTCGCAGACGATCTCATTCAAATCTCGGATGATCCTGTCACAATTCGAGATGATTTCATTGCTTCCAGATGATTTCGACTGTAATCTACATTGGGGGCAATCAGTGCCCAGATTTTGCGCTTTCTCTTATACCTTTTGCTATTTTATTTTGCATTTAAGTTAGTTTTTTCCTTATTTCTTACTATTTTGCATTTGGAGTTCACCCATATAGCTTAGGTTGCATGATAAGATCATAATTTCTCATTAGAATATCATAATTTGTTTGAATTTCTATTCATAACTATTGTTTAGTATTCATATTGTCATTTTGTGTTGTTTCCCTCTGTTATCACAGTGGCATTCTTTGTATTTTGCATTTGTTTTTCTTTTTGCAGGTCTCTGACGAATTCGTCAGATCTCAGACGATCTTGTCTGATCTCAGACGATCATGTCAAATCAGGGGTGATCCTGACTGCTTCAAACATCAGAATCTCCATCAGACATCTGGATCAAGTATTCTTCTTTTATTTCTCTATTTTTTGTCTTAACTTTGTTTTCTGCATTCATTAAATCTGCTATTTCATATAGATTAATTTAGATTCATTTGGCCAAACCTAGGATATGAATGCTTAAGGCTAAAACGAACACATAAAAACACATTCCAAACCTAGGCGTGGAAACTGCCATTAAATGTTTCCTGGTGAACCCACCATCCGTCAAAAAATCACCAATATACACCTCCCTTGAGAGGCGGGACCTTCGCAAGTCCTCTCAGTCCGAGGTACCGCGACATCCTTTTCCCATCCTCCTTTCGGGCATAGATCCTATAGCCTGAAGGTAAGGGTGCCAAAAATTTGGAGCGATACAACAAGCTACTATTGGTCAAGTTGCTCCTATAGTAAATCCTACTATATATCAATAGCCTCAATATGCATAACCAATACCTATCCTACCTAATCCCAAAAATGCAATACCAGTGAATTTCAATGCTATCAAGATAGATGAAAAATTAGCTTTCAAAAATATTGCCATATTTTCCAACCAGTAGGGAGTAGAAACTATGGGAAAAATAAAAATAGCTATAGAGCAATCAGTTGATAAGGAAACCACTATGGAAAAGGGGACAATATACCTTAGAATGGGAAGGCCCCATTTGCATGTAAAATACAAAGGGCCCATTGTAGCATAGTAAGAGAAGAAAAAAATAAGGAAAATACAATAGGGGAGGCTATAAAAGCACCTCAAAAGGAAGTCCAAGAAACAACAAATGACAAAATCCAAAGGGTTGACAAAGGAAAGGAACCAACAGTAAACAATGGAGGCAAAGAAGCAACCAATAAACTAATTTAAAGACAATGTGATAAGGGAAGATATGTGTTGCAAAGAGAGGCTAAAATAAGGTTGAAGCACCTCTCTCTCATATGCAAATAGTGCCAAATGAATGCTAGGAAGTCCTCAAGTTTTTTCATAAAAAGGGAGGACCTCTCCACAAAATTTAATATTACATAACAGATGAATAAGATGCTAGCTAAGGATAATATGTTGAAAACTTTAGCCTTACTTGGATAATGAGACCTACTCAAAGAAGCCATAAAGGAACAAGAACATGTATATACCAAAGGTAAATATCTAGAGTCATTGGTCCATGTAACTAAACAATAAAATTTGATCACAAAATAGTCATCAGACATCTAGGTCAGTGCTTTGGATGTGAAAAATATTCCAAAACCAAAGAACCTGAAGTTTCCTCCCTTCTACGTGATGCTTAATATTAAAAACGATATCCTTAAAAGGTGTATAGTTGATATGGGAGAGATAGTCATGGTTATGATCAAGGTCATATGTGAAGAAATGGGTCTTCTATATACCAATATGGCTAGATACCTAATATATATGGTTTGAAATAGATTCAATGCAATGGGTATTCTCAAATATTTGGATATGCCCATATCCCATTACTCATATTTTTTGGTGATACAAGGATTGATAGTTATAGATTTACCCCCATACTTTGGAATAGTACTATGTAGAGAATGGATGCAAAAATTACTAAGAGATGACTATATGGAAATAGATTACATGCATGTGAATGTTTCTATGGATGAAAAGGTGTAATTACCTCTTATAAAAACTAGAACATGAAAATGTGGTAAAGTAGTATGAGCTTATAAAAAATGTCAATGTTGATGAGTGTTAGGAAGGTGAACAAGATCCAAAGGTAGAAATTATTATTGGTGTATTATAAAATTAAAAAGATCTAAATATATAATATGAAGAAATGAATTTGATAAATTTACCTGATAATAGAAACATCTCCCAATATCTCGACCTTGATAAGCCACGAACATAAATAGACATGGACAATATATTTTGATGGCATGGGGTAGACACCAAGGTATAGTCCATTGACCCTAATTGGGGCACAATTCTATTATACCTATAGATTGTTGCTAATTGTACAAACAATATGGCTAAGTATGAAGCACTTTGCATGGGCTTGAGAAAGGTAGAAAATATGGGAATTAAAAATTGAAGACTCTATAGTGACTATGAATTACTAGTGAAGCAATTTAATTCTCATCATAAAGTATAAACATATAAAATCTACGAACATCAAGTCTAGGATCTACTTAAAAGCTTCAACTCATACAAAATGAAATCAATACCCAGATAGTTGAGTGTAAAAATATATGGTATGTAGGATAAACCAAAGGAGCTAGAGGTTTTTTATAAGCTAGTAGTTTTGTATAATTATGACCATTGGTAGGTCTTCAATAACAATGAGAATATCATAGAGTTCCTTATCAAATACTCCCAATACATTGAAGAGCATAATAAATATGGTGATGATACCAAATATAGGGCCATACAACTATATCCAAATCAGCTATCCAAAGGGCTAATTACACTAGAAATATTTTCAATCTAGATGATAGCTCAAGGAAAATTAGCCTTAAGGTAGAATATTTTGCATATCACCCAAATGAGGTAGCTATAGGGAATAGTCTATTACTCGAAAAAAAATTATACTTAGGAAAAATATATGTTTTCAAATAACTTTGTAGTAAATATGAAGATATTATTTCTTGGTCATATGAATATCTAAAGATATACAATCACAATTTTATAGAGTACACCATCAAGTTGGAGTCTAATTCTAAACCTTTTCAATAAAAGTAGAGGCCTATCAATCCTAATATGGAAGTAGTAATGAATAGAGAGTTGCTCAAACTCCTACAAGATCAAAATATATTTTCTATCAAGAATTCTATATGAGTTGCTAATCTAGTCCTAGTACATAAGAAAAATGGATATATCAAGTTATGTATCAATTTAAAGAATCTAAAAAGGGCATCATTAATCAATCATTATCCATTGACCACCATTTTTCAAATATTACAAAATATGGCAGGCTTGTAGATCTTGTCACTTCTAGATTATTTCTTTGAGTATAATCATATTTGGGTCAAGGATGAAGACCAACATAAGATTGCCTTTACCACCAAGTGGGGGATTTTTGCATATCAATAAATTTTCTTAGGTCTATCAAATATTAGAGAAACTTTCCATAACGCTACAAAATAGCTTTTTGAAGACTTATGGGGGAGATTATCCTAATATACCTTGATGATTTTAAAATATTTTTTAAGAGAGTAAACAAGCATATTGAACACATAGATTTAGTATTTCATAGGTTAAGAGATTTTGATATTTCTCTAAATCCTGAGAAATCTATTTTCAGGGTCCCAGAGGAAAAATTGTTTAGTTGTATAGTATCAAAGGAGGTCTAGACATATATCCAAATCAAATCAAAACAATTCAAGACCTACCATATTCCACATCAATCAAAGGGATTGGATCATTCCTAGGGTAAATTCTATTTGTAGCCAAATTCATTACCAATTTCTCTCAAATGGTTAGGCCTATAACCAAAGATGTTAAAAAAATATGCCTCCCTAGATAGGATTAAAGAGAAAAATAAAACCTTTTAAGAGGTAAAATATGTCATCACTAAGTCCTCTATTCCGATTAACCTAGATGTTTCTAAGGATTTTAGGATGTGTTTGAAATATAAAAAGGTATTGCAATTGTCCTTACTCAAAAGAATGGCCAAGATGAAGAAAAATGTATATCTTTTATGAGCCAAACCCTCCATCACTATGAAGAGGTGTATACCCTAATTGAGAAGCAGTTATTCACCATCATGAAATCCCTAAATAAATTTAAGTATTATCTCTAATAAAGCAAGACAACCATTTTTGTAGTGCACCCTATTGTTTGGTTTTTTGTGTTACATGATGAATTAGGAGAAAAGAAAGTTAATTGAATCAATAAGATATCAGGGTATAGTTCATTGAGCCTTAAGGGGAATAATTCTATTATGCTTGTAGATTGTTGTTCAATTGCATAAATTATATGACTGAGTATGAAGCACTCTACATGGGTTTGAGAAAGACAAATAATATGGGAAATAAAAATCTAAGAATTTATTGTGACTAAATTAATAGTTATTTAAGTTAATTCCCAATGTGCCACTAAATAAAAATATATAAAATCTTACAAGCATCAAGTCTAGGATATACTTAAAACCTTCAACTCCCACAAAAGTACTAGAGAGTTGAATTTAAAATTAGATGACATGTTGGATAAACCAAAGAAGATAGAGGTTCTTTCTATACCAGTAGTTCTACATAGCTACGACCACTAGTAGGTACTGGATAACAATTAGATCATAGAGCTCCTTATCAGAGTCCTAATAAATTGAAGAGCAAAATGAATATGGTGATAATATAAAATATAGGATTGTAGCACCCTAAAATTGGCGCAGTTAAAAATTAGTAAAAAGATAAAAAAATTAATTTTAACCCAAACCGCCCGTTACCCGCTTTCCTCATTTTTTGTGCCATTTTTAGGATTTGTTTTGACCGTTAGACAATATCGTCGATGATCAGACGAAATTGTCTCAAATCTGATGAATTTGTTTGGAACAGAATGTCCAGATGATTTCATACCAAAACTAAATTTTCATAATTAGCTTATGTTTCAACAGCTTTTCTAACTTGGGCAAAAAGTGTGTCTACATAATTAGAGTCTCCCCTGTTGGAGATCTCCCAAATTGGGATGATTTCCAACCTCCTAACCTCTCCCTAATCCTATATAAACTAGGATTTTCTCAGTTTATTCCCCTGAACCCCCTAGCTGACATATTTCCCTATATATTTAGTTCCTTATACATTAGAGCATCCTCGCACCATCGTTTGCATTCTGTATTTCATGTTTTCTTGCAAGAATTTTACTATTTTTCAGTCGAGCAAGCTCGGATCGTCGCAGGCGATTACAGACGATTTTGAACGATCCTGTCGAGGAGCACAGATGATCTCGTACGATTGGAGGTGATCTTGACTGTAGTCCATATTGGGGGCAATCAGAGCCCAGAGTTTGCATTCCCTTATTGTTTTTATGCATTTCTTTGTGCATTATCTTAGTTTATTATATTTATGCATCCTGGAGTTCACCTCATTTAGCATAGATATATGATAAAGTCAAAATAAATTGTCAAATTGATGCATTTATTTTAATTGCTATCTAGATCTATCATTTAGGCAAATTCATTGTTATTTCTATCTCAGATGGTCGACTGTGATCTGAGACGATTCTATGCAATTTCAAATGATTACGTACAATTCGAGACAATTTGGACTTCTACAAACCTTAGAATCTTCATTCAAACATCCAAAATCAGGTATATTTTGTCTTATTTAGCACATTCTCTATGTTCAACATTTATTCATGTTTTTTGTATCCATAAAAATCAGCATCGGCATATAGATTAGCTTAGATTCATCTTGGCCAAACATAGGAATTGAATGATTGAATATAAAATGAACACATCAAACCTATTATCAACCTAGGCGTGGAAACTGCTACTCAAAATTTTCCTGGTGAGCCCACCATCCGTTGAAAATTCACCCTTATACCCCTCCCCCGAGAGGTGGGACCTTCAAAGGGCCTCTTAGTTCAAGGTATTGTCCCATCCTTCTCGCATCCCCCTTCCGGGCATGGATCCTATAGCCTGAAGGTAAGGATGTGAAAAATTTGGAGCGATACATTTTGGTGAACCCAACGTGAAAACTAAAATCTTTTGAAAACAATCCAAAAAAAAATAATAATAACATAAATGCATTTAGAATCAAAGATTGCATATCATATTTAGATGGTAGATTATAATAAAAGACTAGTTGTCACCATTAATATTGAGAATCAATTAGCAGCTATAGAGATTACTTCTATACTTAGATTACCTCAAACAAATAGGGTTCAACCTTTATGGGACAAAATTAATAGGAGATTGAATATCATTGAGTCTAGATCAACCGAACTTAGGCAAATCAAGAGGTTTGTCCTAGATAGAATCCTGGATCCTGATCCAGTGACCTTGTATCATGAGCTTCAGAGAGCTTGCCATAGGTGGTTAATATATAAAAGAGCCCTTGTGTATTCTGAATTGTACACCTTTGAGGAATACCTCGATAATGCAGTTGTAGTACATAAATTTCTATCTCGTATAGAGGATCAAGAGGTCATTCTTACAGATAGAAAGAGATGAAATAGAATTCCTAGAGCTGTGTTATATCGAAAGTATTTCCATGAGCTCTATTTTTACAAGATAGAGTCATAAGTAGATAACATCACCATAGCACACTTTGTTAAGTTCCTGAAAAACCATTTCCAATTTGAAGAGGAGCATTTCATGACTCCTGATGAACTTGATCCTATCAATGACATCTATAAACTATTTGTAGAAAACTAAGCCATTATTTTATTATTACTATTTCTTGCATTTAGTGTGTTGTTTGTTGTCTTTATAATCATAAAAAAAAAACAAAAAAAAATAAAAATAAAAACAAAACAAAATCATAACAAAAATCAAAACATTTTTTTTAATTATTATAGTAGGTATATAATTAAAATATATACCTCCCAAATTTGTTGCAAATATATTAATATATATTTACTAAAATCTAAATTTAAACATAATGACTAGACTCAAGAATGGAAAACAGACTGAAGTAGAAGAAGATTGGTTAGGAAAAACAGTAAATAAACCAGATATCCTTCCTAAAGACCCAATTCAGGAAGAAGGAACCCTAGACCAACAAGAAGAAGAGTTTGCTGATGCAAATGAACAAAGAGAAATTGTTAGAGAGGAAGGATCCTCATCTCCTAGAATATCTCCGGAGGGAGCTGTTACTTTTGAGAACATGGAACATTTTTGGAAGTTCCTCGATACTAATATTAGCACTCTTAATAGAGCATTCTATATGGACAAGGATCAAATTAGTGACACTCAAGCAACCCTAGAAGACATATATCACACACGCACTAATACCTTGTCCTTTGTTGATCAAGTAAGTGATCAAGCTGGACCATCCAATTTGGATATGGCCACTATAATCCAGAACATGCAACAACAACAGGTTAACCAACCATCTAGAGTGCTTGTTACCAAACCTAGGGTTAATCCCACACAAAAGAAACCATAATTCACTGCTCTATTTTGCCAAGTTATTGATCAACATACCTCAAATCAACAAAATCCTAAAACAAAACCAAATACCAATTTCCAACAATATGGGGTACAACATAATGCTACAACAAATCTTCTTCATAATACTCTTCCTACCAACCATTTGCATAACAGAAATATAGCATCTAATCCTTATGTCACGCCATCCTACACTCACAAATCCTATACTCATGTACCACCAAACCAATATGGTGGACAAACCAGTAATCTGGAATCCATGGTGAAACAGTTAGTCTCCCGCATGGACCAGATAGATCCCTACCTTCCCTCGTACAATTATTGAGAGATGTGTAGTCAGCCTCTAGATCCTATAGTTGTAGCACAACCATATCCTAAACACTTTCCTATGCCTGTCCTACCAATATACAAAGGAACTGAAGATCCCATAGAGCATATTTGTATGTTTAGGATAGCGTGTCATGATATATCACATGATGATTTGTTATTACTAAAAATGTTCCCAAAAAATTTAGGAGGGATGGCATTAGAATGGTATTATCAACTACCCACTCATTCTTTGAGAAATTTCAAAGAAACCGTCGAGTCTTTTGTGCATCAATTTAGTGCCTACATTGAAATGCATGTAACCATTAAAGATTTGTACAACATAAAACAAGACAAAGATGAATGTTTTGCTGATTTCCTAGCTCGATGGAGACAGTTGATAGGAAAATTGCACTTTGTGTTACCTTATAGGGAAATGTTGGATATCTTTATCAATAATTTACAAGAACAACTATCCTATGAGTTATCAACTGCTACCTTGACCACATTCGATCAAGCTATAGATTTAGCTCGAAGAGTGGAAGATGCTCTTGTTAGGAGAGGTCAAATTAAAAAGAAAGATGATGAGAAAACATCTAGAAATCAATATAAAAATAAACAAGTTGTGGGTGATGGAGTCACTGATAGTAGAAATATCGCTACTGTTAATGTTGCAAAAATAATAGAGAAATTTATACTGAAACCTCCTGATAAACCACCCTAAGAATTTACTAGGTTAAATCAACCTTTATCAACCATTCTCTCATAATTACTAGCACGAGGATTGATCCAATTACCAAATATTTGGGAACCTAATCCAACTATACCTGGATACAGAGCTGATTTACACTGTGATTTCCATAGAGGACCTGGATACGCTACCAACTCTTTTAAAATATTAAAACATAAAATACAAGACCTGATTGATAACAATGAGAATGGAGGTGCAAGCCTTTCAACCTAAACAAAATCCTCCTAATAATGTTCAAGTCAAAATCAGAATGCCAATCAATCATTGGACATATTTCAACATCCTTTACCAAAGCATGGTAAAGAGGTGGCTAATCAGATTGAGCATCATAATGTTCCCCATACTACCTGATATGTAGGAACTATTAGTGGACATCTACCTGTTCACGATCTGCAAATCTTTGATACAACTTTATCCATGGTTACGGCCAGACCTCTACATAATATTTGGACACTTGCTCTTAGTGATACTGAATATGAGACTGAAAGTGACATGGAAATCACCTCAAATCAATCGAATAGTTCTTAAGATGAATCAGATCCTGTTCAACCCATCACAAATTCTATGGTTTTGAAAGAACCATTTCCTAGAAGAGTCACTACTTGACCATCTTCTCACCAATTACTTTCTAATGAACAAGTCATAAACGCTAGACCAAGACCCATTCATCATCCGTAAAATAATATTGTAGGTACCATTGAAATTGTTACTCGACAACAGGCTCAAAATTCTCAACAAGATCAAACTCAGAACGATGGATCAGCTCCATTTTTTTTGAAAAATCCTAATAAAGGGAATCATGAGCCTAATGTTCAACCTAAACCTCCTTATAATATTAATGAACAATTATCCAATACTACAGCTAGAATTTCCCTTTTGGACCTTTTAAGATATTTTCCTACCCATAGGGATGAATTAATGCTTACATTAAGCCAAATGATGGTACCACAAAATATTCAACTTGAAGCCATGTCCAATACTATCATAACTCAAGAAGTTGATTGTATTGACTTCCGGGATAGAGATATACCGCAACATAGTTTACATAAGGATAACCCCTTATATATTACTGCCCTAATTAGAGATGTAGCAGTTAAACAAGTCTTGATTGATAATGGTTCATATTTAAACATATGCACTTTTTACTTCTACCAAATATTTGGGTTTAGAAGTGATGAAATGAAAAGAACTGATATGATTATAAAAGCATTCAATGACGAAACACAAGAAACGTGTGGAGTTATTACTATTCCATTGCAAGTTGGTCCTAGAACCTTAGACACGACCGTGTTTATTGTACATTGTCTTGCATCATACAATATACTCTTGGGTCGCCCTTGGATCAACGCGATGCGAGCTATTCCCTCAACTTTACATCAGTGTGTTAAATTCGAATTTAAAAATCAGTTGGTTACCATTCATGGTGATCCTAGACCCTTTGATATGTGTGTGTTGGTAGAACTTGTTGGAGTTCAATTTTACCCTACTCTGTCATCCACACATCCTAATTCTAATCATCCATCTAAACATGTGAAAAACACACTCATAACATCATCTACTTTTCCCCCACCAACCACACCTCTACATATAGTTCAACCATCTTCCGAACAAACCACATTAGGACCTCAAAAAGATCCTAAACCCACAACCAATGCTTCTTGTTTTACTCCTATAACTTCCATACCTTTAGACCCATCCATCGACATCTCTACAACGTCTACGCATATCAAAGGCATGTTTTCCACATTCGAAAACATAGGAAATGATCCTTCTACCTCTTACGCTCTTACTGACAAGCTCTTACCTGATTTATCTAAAATTCTTGTATCAGAGAAAATTGCTATGCAAAATTCCCTTATTTTAAATAATTTGCCATCCTTTCCTCGTACTTTGGGCCTCCCACAGCCTATGGGAAGTATTTACCAAGTCAGGAGTTGTGCTTTTATTTACAAGGGATATGACCGAGGAAGAATACCTAGAAACATCAAGACTCATTATGATGGATATGCTCGATGTTATTTTGCTAATGAGTATATTAAAGCTAAACCTATAATGCTTAAATTGGGATATAAAGGGAAAGGTTTGGGACCTTCCCAAAATGGTATGAAAGAACCTTTTGAGGTAGAACCATGGCCTACCCGATGTGGTGTGGGCCTATTTCCTAGTAAAGGTCAGCCCTTCCCATTTGAGGAGGATGACCATCTTATATGTTACCAAGATTATTTGGATAAACTCGATTCTTTGCGTTCAAGGAATAATCCATTTAATTGTAATATGCTATCCATAGCCTACCCTAAGATGATTGTTGAATACGACGATGATTTGGAGGGGGGTATCGTCCATGATGTCTTCGTTGAGGAATCGTTACATAACGAATTTTATTTCTATGGCTCTATACCTAGTATAGCCCAGCTTGAGGCCACGACTCCTCAAGATGAATTATCCAAGCTAACCTTGGAAGAATTACAAGAATTTGGTGTTTCACCCGCCCCATCTAATTTTGAGAGAGATCTACATATGGAAGTTGAAAATGTTATAAAAATTAACATTGGAACCGAAGATAACCCTCACATCATCAACATTGGATCAAAATTGAGTCAAGAAAAACAAGATAAATACATTTCATTCCTTAAAAAATATGAAGATGTTTTTGCTTGGAAATATGAAGATATGCCAGGATTAGACCCTTTTGTAGTTATTCATCACCTAGTAGTCCATCTAGATGCTAAACCTGTTAAACAAAAACTTAGAAAAATGCATCCTAAAGTGGCCTTACTAGTCAAAGGAGAATTAGAAAAACTCTTGAAGGTTATTTCTATACAAGCCATTGATTATGCTGAATGGATCTCAAATGTAGTTCCAGTAACTAAGAAAGAAGCTACCAAAGTTAGGGTTTGCACATACTTTAGAGATATTAATGTTGCATGCCCTAAAGACGATTTTCCTCTTCCCAACATGGATCAGATCATTGATTTTACTACTGGGAGCAGAATGATATCCCTAATGGATGGATTCTCTGGTTATAATCAGATCAGGATAGCTCCTGAAGATCAGAGCCTTTATTACCCCTTGGGGAACCTTTTTTTGGAAAGTGATGCCATTTGGTTTAAAGAATGCAGGTGCAACATATCAACGAGCCATGACTTATATCTTTCACGATATGATGCATGATATTCTATATGATTATGTAGATGATATTATAGCTTGTTCCATCAAAGAAGATCATTTAGATGACTTGAGAAAAGTATTTTATTGGTTAAGGGAATATCTTATCCGACTAAATCTAGCCAAATGTATATTTGAAGTTAAGTTCGATAAATTATTGGGGGTTATCGTTTCTTTACGTGGCATTGAAATTGACCCTCTCAATATCATGGCTATCACTGATATGCCTGCACCCACAAATATATCTAAATTACAAAGTTTACAAGGTAAGCTTCAAGCTATTCGTCGCTTCATCGATAAGTTAGCTGACAAAACTGGACCCTTTATTAAGCTTCTTAAGAAAGATGTGTCTTTTCATTGGGACGACGAATGCTAGGAAGCATTTGAACTCCTTAAGCAATATCTCCTTAAACCATCGGTGCTTTCCCCACCTAGATCTGATCATCCATTTATCTTGTACATTTTTGCTTCAGATTTTGCCTTAGGAGCTATGTTAGCTCAACTTGATGATGAGAAGAAAGAACGTGCTAATTATTACATCAATAGAACCTTAATCAGTTATGAAACTCATTATACGGTATTAGAGAAGTTATGTCTCACAGTCATATTTTCTACATAGAAACTATGCCATTATATGCTCAGTCAAAAAACATATGTTATTGCTAAATTCGATCCTTTGCGGTATCTCATGAGTCGACCGTACTTATCTGGTCGCACAACCAAGTGGGTTCTTGCGCTAAGCAAGTTTGAACTCACGTTTATAGGAAAAAAGTCTGTTAAAGGTCAAATTATAGTAGATCAATTAGTTTTTGCACCCTTAGAGTCTACCCATCCCCTCATCATTGAGTTTCCTGATGAATGCCTTAAATTAGAAGCAAACCATCCTGAGAAATGGTCCCTATACTTTGACGGAGCTCGATGCATGAGTGGGGCTGGTGCAGGTATTATTTTAATATCTCCATAGAAACATATTATACCTTTGTCCTTCAAACTAACATTTGCTTGCACCAATAATACTACTGAATATGAGGCTCTAATCCTTGGATTACGAGCTGTCTTGGCACTGAAAATTAAAAATTTATTGGTTTTTGGTGATTCTCAACTTGTAATAAATCAAATCAATGATGTTTATCAGACCAGAGATGATAAATTATGCCCATATAAAACATATGTCTTACAATTATTATCTTTATTTGATCAAGTTCCCTTGGAAGCTATTCCTCGAACTAGCAACCGTGCGGCTGACGCTATGGCTGCAATCGCATCTCTTTTGCCCTTGGATTTAGATGATGAATATGCTACCATCATTATTCATTGACTCTAGGAACCCGCTTCAAGCAAATCATGCTTATAACCTTTGGATGTGTTTCTAATCAATGAAACTACTCCTGAACCATGGTACATTGATTTATTTAATTTTCTACAAAATGGGACCTTCCCTAAAGGTTGTAATCACAACCACCATCGATTATTACGTAGACGAGCAAGTCACTTCGTAATTATTGGTAATACCTTGTATAGGAGATCTTTTGAAGGCATCTTACTGATATGTTTGAATCTAGTAGAATCTATATTAGCTTTGAGTGAAGCCCATAATGGATCTTGTGGGGGGCATTTTAGTGGTAGTGCCATTGCTAAGAAGCTCCTTAGGATAGGATATTTTTGGCCTACCATGTAAAATGATGCACATGATTATGTGCGCCATTACGACAAGTGCCAAAAACACGTTGACCTTGTCCATGCGCCTGCACAAGAACTATAGGCTATTTCATCTCCTTGGCCCTTTTCAAAATGGGGCTTAGACATCATTGGAAAAATCAACCTTGTGTCATCTGATGGACACAAATTCATCATAACCACCACTCGAGTATTTCATGAAATGGGTTGAAGCTATGCCCTTAGCTTCTTGCACTGGAACCCAAGTTTCCAAGTTTATTTTTAATCAAATTATTTGTAGGTTCGGAATTCTTGCAAATCTCATCTCAGATAATGGAACTTGTTTCAAAAATAAATATGTCAAAAAATTATGTCAAAAATATAAAATTCAACATCGTTGGTCCACTCCCTATTATCCTCAGGGTAATGACCAAGCAGAAGCATCTAATAAAACATTAATCAAAATCCTCAAAATACTGGTCAATAAATCTTGTCGAGATTGGCACATCCAATTATATCCTGCTTTATGGGCCTATCGAACTAGCGTTCGCACCCCCACAGGTACTTCACCTTTTGTTTTGGTCTATGGTGCTAAAGCTGTTTTTCCCTTTGAATTAGAAGTTCCTTCTTTGGCTCTGCTACTTCAAGATACTGAGTAGGAGATGAATATCGTGCTGGCAGATTTAGTCAGCTGGAACTCCTAGATGAAAAGTGCATCAATGCTTTGGAGCATCTTTGTGCCTACCAAAACAAGCTTAAGAGAGCATACCTCAAGAAAGTTCATCATCGATCCTTTGAGATCGGCGACCTTGTCTTAAAAGAAAATCAAAAAAATACTAATGCAACTAAAGACCTTAAAGGTAAATTTGAGCCCAACTGGCTTGGACCATATGTCATCACTGCTAAATTTGGATCGGGAGCATATCGATTAGGTAAATATCTTAAAGAACCTATGAACATTATATATCTTAAGAATTATTATGCATAACATTGGGTCATTTCATCATTTGTATATATAGTATTTTGCATATTGTTTCATTTTAACCATTTATATAAAATTTTCAAAAATAGTAACAGTATTTATTTTTTCAATTCATCACTCAAAATCAAATTATAAAAACATCAAAATCATCAAAATCTTGCAAAACATCTTTTATTTTTGTACCTGTCACTTCTTGAAGTATTGCAGTTATATTTTCAATTATTTTGGATAAATTAGCATTTATTTGGAATCCCGCACTTTCACACTCACAGGCATAAATATCTTGATTCTATTTGGTATGATTATTAATCTCTCTTATATCAAAGTCCACATTTACATTAAATAAATTTTTGAGCATAGAGAACTGATCTTGTTATTTACTTGAACCAAGCATATCTTTTCACATTAAAATGATTTCATTACAAATTCAATGCGATGCTACATAGTAGAAGTGGTTTCTTGAGCGAAAAGTTTCCCCTGCTATCCTATCATGCACATGGTCTAGAATCTTCGAGAATTGACAAAAGGACAAGCTCACCCCTACCCAGAATAAAAATCCCTTGCTCTACATCCAATCCGAGCAAGTATCCCTAGCATAGGAAGAAAAAGAAAAGTCAAAGAAAATGAGAAAAAGAAAAATATTATTTTGTACCATCGTAGCCATATTTCAGCATTGTCTCAGTTCCAAGCAAAAATACAAAAAAAAAAAAGAGAAGCAAAAGAGAAAAGAAAAAGCAAAAAGCAATAAAATACCTTTCCCTATCCCTTGAAAAGAAAAGAAGGGTGAATGAGCCTGAATTCCTGGAATTCTCAATTATTCGAAAACTATGAGGTAAGCCCCATAACAAGTGGTTTGTGCCCAACCTGCTTGGCCTTGGGTAATTTCTAGCGTGGTGATATGTCTATCACATTAGTGACCTTATTTTGTATAGACCTATGTCGGATTATGGATTAGCTAGCTCTTGATAAGCCAGTCAATCACGCTCCGCCTAATCGAGCGTGGCTATGTCATCTCGTAGCTCACCGTATTTCCACTCCTGACTCTTTAGTAATCCCTTCTGCAAAACAAACAATAAAACAATCAAATTCATTAATAAATCAATCATTAAAACCAAATTAAATATATTTTAATCAAGATTAATTTCTTAAAAAACTGATGATATCGTCCACCATTGATTGATATCGTCCCAAATTGGGCAAAATCATCCTTTGTAGGACGTAATCGTCTCTGATTTTGCAATTATGGGGATCGCACCTTGTTGGACAAGATCACCCCTTGTTGGACAAGATCACCCCTAATTCATTGATTTCGTTGTCAGACAAACTCGACGACTTAGAGATGATTTCGACGAAATCGGGACGATTTCGTCCTGACGTCGTCAACAACCTAAAAATGGTCGCGATGCCCCAAAACAATCAAAATTTCAAACAAAAAATTGTACAAATTAAATTCAAACCTAATTTACTAGGATTAGATCCTTACCCGTAGCCCACGCCGGACCTTTGTCGATCGGTGTGCTGTCTCCACCATTTTTTTCTCTGTAGAGCTCTAGAACAGTAAAAATGAATAGTAAAAATGAATTAGGGTTTTACCCTATTTTTCTTAATTTTATTTAAAAACAACATTCTTTTTTTTAATTTTTCTTTTCTGTGATTTTAACTCAAATGTTCGATTTGGGTAAAAAAACGGAGGGGGCACCATAGTAAGCAGTCATACGATTCAACCTAGAATCGTCGTCTAAAAAATTGAGTAAATTTTTGGTTTCTTGTAAAACGGGAAAAACTCGTCTTTAACGCATTTTCTTTGGAAAATTCGCTAAAGAGGGGGCAAAATGTAGCATCCTAAAATTGGTGCAGTTAAACCTTAGTAAAAAGATAAAAATTTGAATTTTAACCCAAACCGCCCGTTACTCGCTTTCGTGCCATTTTTAGGATTTGTTTTAATCGTTGGACGATATCGTCGACGATCAGATGAAATCATCCTAGATCTGACGAATTTTTCTGGAATAGAACATCCAGACAATTTCGTCCCAAAACCGAATTTTCATAATTAGCTTATGTTTCAACAGCTTCTCTAACTTGGGTAGAAAGTGTGTCTGTGTAGTTAGAGTCTCCCTCATTGGAGATCTCCCAAATTGGGATGATTTCCAACCTCCTAACCTCTCCCTAATCCTATATAAACTGGGATTTTCTTAGTTTATCCCCCTGAACCCCTTAGCTAACAAATTTCCCTGCAGATTTAGTTCCTTATACATTAGAGCATCCTCACACCATCATCTGCATTCTGTATTTCATGTTTTCTTGCAGGAATTTTACTGTTTTTCAGATGGAGCAAGCTCGGATCGTCGCAGGCGATTACAAACGATTTCGAACGATCCTGTCGAGGAGCACAGACAATCTCATACGATTGGAGGTGATCCTGACTATAGTCCAGATTGAGGGTAATCAGAGCCCAGAGTTTGCATTTCCTTATTTTTTTTCTGCATTTCTTTGTGCATTATCTTAGTTTATTATATTTATGCATTCTGAAGTTCACCTCATTTAGCATAGATATATGATAAATTCAAAATGAATTGTCAAATTGATGCATTTCTTTTAATTGCTATCTGGATCTATCATTTAGGTAAATTCATTATTATTTCTATCATTTTCCCTTGCTTTTGTAGTTGCATTTTTGGTATTTTGTATCTATTTTTGTGATTGCAAGTTTTTGATGAATTCATCAGATCGTCGACGATCCTATCTGATCTTAGATGTCTGACTGTGATCTGATATGATTCTGTGCAATTTCAGATGATTACGTACGATTCGAGATGATTTGGACTTCTACAAACCTTAGAATCTTCATTCAAACATCCGAAATTAGGTATATTCTGTCCTATTTAGCACATTCTTTGTGTTCAGCATTTATTCATATTTTTTGTATCCATAAAAATCAGCATCAGCATATAGATTAGCTTAGATTCATCTTGGCCAAACCTAGGAATTGAATGATTGAATATAAAATGAACACATTAAACCTATTATCAATCTAGGCATGGAAACTGCCACTCAAAAGTTTCCTGGTGAACCCACCATCTGTCAAAAATTCACCCTTATACCCCTCCCTCAAGATGCGGGACCTTCAAAGGGCCTCTCAGTCCGAGGTATTGTCCCATCCTTCTCGCATCCCCCTTCCAGGCGCGAATCCTATAGCCTGAAGGTAAGGATGTGAAAAAATTGGAGCGATACAAGGATCATACAACTAAATTTAAATAAGCTACCCAAAGGGATGATTATAATAGAAATTGTGTTCAATCTAAACAATAGCTAAAGGAAAAATAGCCATAAGATAGAATCTTCTGCATATAACAAAATTAAGGTAGCTAAAATGAAGTGTTTATTACTCTGGATGGATTGTACTCAATATAATAGGATCTTTTTAAATAACTCTATAGTAAATTTAAAGATATAATTGCTTGGTCATATGAAGATCTAAAGGTATACAATTATAATGTTATAAGTCACACCATTGAGTTGAAGCCTAATGCTAAACCTTTTCAACAAAAGTAGAGATCTATAAATTCTAAGATAGAAGTTGTAATGAAAAGAGAGTTGCTCAAACTCCTATAGGATAAAATTTTATCTCCTATCAAGCATTCCACATGGGTTGTTAATCTAATCCTATTATGTAAGAAAAATGGACATATCATGTTATGCATCAATTTCAAAAACTTAAAAATGGCATCACTAATGGATCAGTACCTATTAGCCACCATTGATCAAATATTACAAAAGGTTGTATGCTCAAAGGTCTTGTCACTTCTAAATGATTTCTCTAGGTATAATCAGATTTGGGTCAAGGATGAAGACCAACATAGGGGACTTGTGCATATCAGTGAATTACCTTTGGTCTATTAAACATTGGAAAAATTTTCTAGAGAGCTATGGACATAAATTTTCTAGGGATTATGGGGGAGATTATCCTTATATACCTTAATTATTTGACAGTCTTTTCCAAAAGTAAAAATAAGCATATGGAACACCTAGAGTTAGTATTTTAAAGGTGTAGGGAGCTTGATATTTCTCTAAATCCTAAGAAATGTATTTTCATGGTTCAAGAGGTAATATTGTTGAGCTACATAGTATCAAAAGGATGTCTAGCCATAAATCCCAATCAAATAAAAACCATTTAAGACCTACCATTTTCCACATCATTAAAAGGGATTAAGTCATTCCTAGGGCAAAACCAATTTATAGCCAAATTCATTACCAATTTTACTCAAGTGGTTAGGCCTATAACCAAGTTAAAGAAATATGCCTCCCTATATTGATCTAAAGAGGGGAATAAATCCTTTCAAGAGGTAAAATTACCAAGATTGTAGGATGTGTTCAAAATAGACTAACCCAATTTATCCAAGGATTGTAGGATGTGTTCAAAAAAGATAAAAGTATTACGATTATCCTTACTCAAAATAATGACCAATATGAATAAAATCCTATATCTATTATGAGATAAACACTCCATAAATATGAAGAGAGGTATATCCTGATTGAGAAGAATTTATTCATCATCATGAAATCCCTAAAGAGATTTAAAAATTATCTCTCATGGAGCAAGACCACCATTTTCATAGGGTACCCTAATGTCTATTTTGTTACATTATACAATGATCTAGAAGAAAAGAGAGTTAGTTGGATCAATAAGATACTAGGGTATAGTTTTTGACCCTCAAGGGGTACAAGTCTATTGTGCCTATAGGTTTTTTTTCAATTGCACAAACAATATGGTTGATTATAAAGCACTTTGTATGGGTTTGAGAAAGGTAGAAAAGAGGGGACTAAAAATATAAGACTCTATAATGACTATGAATTAAGAGTAAAGTAAGTTAATTCTTAATGCTCCACCAAGTATAAACATATAAAATATTAAAACATCGAGTCTAGGATCTGCTTAAAATCTTCAACTCCTAAAAAATCAAATCAATAAATAGATATTTGAATGCAAAAGTAGATGACAAGTGGGATAAACCAAAGGAGCTAAATGTTGTTAAGAGGACAGTAGCTTTGGATAAGTATAACCACTAGTATATATTCAATAATAATGATAAGATCATAGGTCTCCTTATCAAAGATTACTAATACATTGAAGAGAAAAATGAATATTGGTGATGATATCAAAGATGGTATCATAAAACTAAATTTAAAATAAATGTCAAAAGGGTTTATTACACTAGAAATATCATTCAATCTAGAAGATAGCTCAAGGTATAGTAGCCTTAAGGTAGAATATTTTTCTTATCACCCAATTTAGGTAACCAAAGGGAAGAGTCTATTACTCAATAATGTTTGTACTTAGGAAAAATAGAATATTTTCAAAGAACTTTATAGTAAATATATAGATATAATTGTTTGGTCATATAAATATCTAAAGGTATACAATGGCAATATTATAAAGCACACCATTGAGTTGGAGTCTAATGCTAAACCTTTTTAGTAAAATTAGAGACCTATAAATATTAAGATTAAAGTGGTAATGAAGAGATAGTTAAAACCCTACAAACTCAAACTATATTTCCTATCAAGCATTCCATATGGGTTGCTTATCTGGTCTTGGTACTTAATAAAAATAGACATGTCAAGTTATGCATCAATTTAAAGAATATAAAAAGGATATCTTCAATGGATCATTATCCATTGACCACCATTTATCAAAAATTGCAAAAGGTGGTAATATTGTAGATGACTTCTAGATGGTTTCTTTGGCTATAATTGAATTTGATTCAAGTATGAAGACCAAAATAATATGACCTTTGATCCCAAGTGGGGGGCTTTTGTATATTAGTGAATTTCCCTTTGGTCTATCAAATATTAGAGCAACTTTCAAAAGAGCTATGGACATAGTTCTTTTAGGGCTTATAGAAAATATTATATTTATATACCTTGATGATTTTACAGTCCTTTCCAAAATAAAAAACAAACATATTGAACACCTCAAGTTAGTATTTCAAAGGTGAAAGGAGTTTGATATTTATCTAAACCCTAAGATATGTATTTTTACAATCTAAGAAGAAAAATTATTGAGTCACATTGTATCAAAAGGAGATCTAGCCATAGACCTTGATCAAATCAAAACCATTCAAGACCTACCATTTCTCACACCATTCAAAGGGATTAGGTTATTCCTAGGATATATCTAGTTTGTAGCCAAATTCATTACCATTTTTTTCTCAAATTATTAGGCCTATAACCAAGTTGTTAAAGAAATATGCCTCCCTAGTTTAGACTAAAGAGGGGAAAAATCATTTCAATAGGTAAAATATGCCATCACAAAGGCCCTTATTTTGATTAACCTAGATTTCACCAAGGATTTCAAGATGTGTTCCAAATAGATGAAAGCATTATAGTTGCCCTTACTTAAAATAATGACCAAGATTAAGAACATCCTATATCCTTTATGACCCAAACCCTCCATAACTATGAAGAGAGGTATACCATGATTGAGAAGAAGTTACTCACCATCATGAAACCCCTAAATATTCAAGTATTATCTCTCACAAAGAAAGACCACCATTTTTGTAATGCATCCTAATGTCTGGTTTGTTGTGTTAAATAATATACTAGGATAAAAGAGAGTTGGATGGATCAATAAGATACTAGGGTACAATTTATTAATCCTCAGGATGCACAAGACTATTATGCATATAGGTTGTTCAATTGTACAAACAATGTGACTAAGTATGAAGCACTCTACATAGGTTTGAGAAAGGCAAAGAATATGGGAATTAGAAATCTAATAATTTATGGTGACTCTAAATTAATAATGAAGCAAGTTAATTCCCAGTGTGCCACCAAGTATAAACATATAAAACCTTACAAACATCAAGTCTAATATTTTCTTTAAAATCAATATCCAAAGAGATGAATACAAAAGTAGATGACATGGTTTCGCATAATTATGACTTTTAATAGGTCTTCAATAACAATGAGAATATCATAGAGTTCCTTATCATATAGTACCAATATATTGAAGATTAGAATGAATATGGTGATTATATCAAAGATGGATTCATATAATTAAATTCAAATGAGCTACTCAAAGGGTTGATTATGCTAGAAATCTTGTTCAATCTAGATGATAGCTCAAGGAAAAGTAACCTTATGGTAGAATATTTTACATATCACCCAATCAAGGTAGCCAAAGGGAAGAGTCTATTAATCAACATGGATTGTACCAAATAAAAATAGGATATTTTCAAAGAACTCTATAGTATATGTGGAGATATAATTGCTTAGTCATATGAAGATCTAATGGTATACAATCATAATATTATAGAGCACGCCATCGAGTTAGAGCCTAATGCTAAATATTTTCAACAAAAGGAGATACCTATCAATCCTAATATAGAAGTAGTAATGAAGAGAGAGTTACTCAAACTCCTATAGGCTCAAATTATATTTCCTATCAAGCATTCTATATGGGTTGCTAATATAGTCCTTGTACATAATAAAAATAGACATATCAAGTTATGTGTTGATTTTAAGAACCTAAAAAGGGATTCATTAATGGATAATTACCCATTTTCCACTATTTATCAAATATTGCAAAAGGTGGTATGCTCATAGATGACTTCTAGATGGTTTCTTTGGGTAAAATCAGATTTAGGTCAAGGATGAAGACCAACATAATATGACCTTTACCATCAAGTCAAAAACATTTTCATATCAATGAATTACCTTTGGTCTGGTAAACATCAGAGAAACTTTCCAAAGAGCTATGGACGTAGATTTTGTATGTCTTGTGGGGGATATTATCCTTATATACCTTGATGATTTGATAGTTATTTTCAAAATTAAAAACAAGCATATTGAACTCCTAGATTTAGTCTTTTAGAGGTGCAAGAAGTTTGATATTATCTAAACCCTAAGAAATATATTTTCATGGTCCAAGAGGAAACATTGTTTAGTCATGTAGTATCATAAGGAGATATAGCCATAGATCACAATCAAATCAAAATTATTCAAGGCCTACCATTGCCCACATCAATCAAAGGATTTAGATCATTCCTAAGGTAGGTCCAATTTGTAGCCAAATTCATAATAAATTTTTCCCAAATGGTTAGGCCTATAACTAAGATTTTAAGGAAATATCCCTCCATATATTTTATTAAAGATATGAAGAAATCCTTTCAAGAGGTAAAATATGTCATCACTAAGTCCTCTATTCTGATTAACTCAAAATTCTCCAAGGATTTTAGGATGTGTTCAAACAAGATGAACGTAGTGTAATTGTCCATACTCAAAAGAATGACCAAGATGAAGAACATCCTATATCCTTTATGAGACAAACCCTTCATAACTATGAAGAGAAATAGAGAATATAGGAATTACAAATCTAAGAATTTAAGGTGACTATTAGTTAATAGTGAGACAATTTAATACGTAGTGGACCACCAAGTATAAACATATAAAATCTTATAAACATTGAGTCTAAGATCTACTTAAAATCTTGACTCCTACAAAATCAAATTAATGCCTAGAGAGCTAAATGCAAAAGTATATGAGATGTGGGATAAATAAAAGGAGCTAAAGGCTGATTATAAGCTAATAGCTTAACCATGACCATTTCAATAACAATGAGAAGATCATATAGATCCTTATTAGAGAGTCCATATATATTGAAGAGTAGAATGAATATGGTGATAATATCAAAGATGGGGTCATAGAGCTAAATTTTAGTCAGCTACCCAAAGGGCTTATTACACCTAAAATCTTGTTCAATCCAGATGATAGCTTAAGGAAAATAAACCTTACGATAATATATTCTACTTATTACCCAATAAAGGTAGCTAAAGGGAAGATTTTATTATTCAAGATGGATTGTACTAAAGAAAAATAGATTTTTTTCAAATAAATCTATAGTAAATATGGATATATAAGTGATTGGTCATATGAAGATCTAAAGGTATACAATTGAAATATTATAGAGCACACCATCACATTGGAGCCTAATGCTAAATATTTTAAATAAAAGTAGAGACCTTTCAATCCTTACTCAAACTCCTACAGACTCAAATTATATTTCCTTTCAAGCATTCCACATGGGTTGCTACTCTAGTCCTAGTATGTAATAAAAATGGGCATATCAAGTTATGAATTAATTTTAAGAACCTAAAAGGACATCATTAATGGATCATTAACCATTGTACACCATTGATCGAATATTACAAAATGTGGTAGGTCTGTAGATGTTGTTACTTCTAGATGGTTTCTTTGGGTATAATCATATTTGGTTCAAGCATGAAGACCAATATAAGATGACCTTTACCACCAAGTGGGGGAAATTTGCATATTAGTTAATTACCTTTGGTTTATCAAACACAAGATAAACTTTCCAAAGAGCTATGGACATAAATGTTTTAGGGCTTGTAGGGGATATTATCCTTATATACCTTGATGATTTGAGTCTTTTCCAAAATAAAAAATAAACATATTGAACACATAGAGTTGGTGTTCTAGAGGTTCAAGAAGTTTAATATTTCTCTAAACCCTAAGAAATCTATTTTAATGGTCCAAAATAAAAAAAATTTAAGTCATGTAGTATCAAAAGGATGTCTAACAATATATCCCAATCAAATAAAATCCATTCAAGACCTACCATTACCCACATCAATCAAAGGGATTAGGTCATTCTTAGGGTAGATCCAATTTGTAGCCAAATTCATTACCAATTTTTCTCAAATGGTTAGGCCTATAACTAAGATGTATGGGTATTTTCAAGCATCACCCACATGAAATTTGGAAGAAAGTGCAAAGGAAGATAGTGCAATAAAATTAATAAGAAATCAAACATTTTGGTGGAGACATGCTAACAAGGATGGTCCTTCAAAACCTAAGATCAAAAAGTTGAAGGTGAGGCAATAATTTGGATAAGTGATAGACCTACCAGAATATTTGTACTCAAACAGAGCCCACCAGGGTTCTGAATCTCCGTCACACTATCAAAATATTATAGATAGCTTAAACAACTAAGTATGGGATGCATTAAAATATTTGCACCCGACCAGAGTCTATAAAGTTTCCAAATATCTATCACACTATCAGAAGATATCAACATGCAAAATTGACTAAGTCTTAGACCTGTTGGAATATCTATACCCGATCAAAGCCCATAAAGGTAGGAAAATTTTATCGCATGACCAAAGGATTAAAAATAGCTAAAATGGCCAAGTATGAGATGCACCAGAATATTTGCACCTGGTCAAAGTTCGTAAATATCCCAAACCTCCATCACACTATTAGATTATATTAGCATAAAAAATTGGCTAAGTATTAGACCTGCTAGAACTTTTATACCCAGCTAGAGCTCATCAAGGTACCAAAAGTCTATCACATGATCGAAAAATTGAAAACAACTAAAATGGTCAAGTATGGGATGCACAAGAATATTTTCACCTGGTTGGAGCCCATCAAGGTACCAAAAGTCTGTGGCATAACTAAAGGATTGAAGATAACTAAAATGGCCAAGTATGGGATGCATCAAAAGATCTATACCCGATCGAAGCCTATCAGGGTACCAAATATTTATCACCTTATCAAATCAAATGAATGTGTAAATATTTTTTAGCACTCTTACCAGGAACCCAGTAGCTAAGACTTCAATCTAGCACCAACCTATCATCACATGGGTGGTCATCATCCCATAACACCTATAGGGAAATACCACTTCTCAAAAAAACTTAACATCATAACCACTATCAAGGCCATCGTACAAGTGATATGGTATCTCAATTGAAGATGTTAGTAAGGATAAATGAATTAGATGCAAACAACAAGGGTGACATGACTCAGGATGATGCAGATCCCAACTAGGTTAGCAAGTAATAATTGATTGATTAAAATAACCATGCCTCCAAGTAGTTTAGCAAGCTAGTGAATGATCTGACATAACAACAATTCATTTCTAATGTAATGATGCATTGCTAATTGAATGCATTGCAAAAGACTATATATACCAAAATATAGAATATAAAAAAGGTTGTGATGCACCTTGTCAGAGCCATAACTTGTGAACCGTACGCTCGTTGGTCTTGAAATTTAACAGGTGGTTTTGTGTGTGTGTGTTCTACATCAGGTGAATCTCTTATTGTCTTGACTATCCAAAAAAAAAAAATTGGGACCTAACTCCTCCATCTAATGTCCCAAAATTAGCTTTTAGAATAGGTTCCTAGGTTTTTTGGGTTTTTTGGTTGTTAGAAGTTTATTATATTTTGTTATACCTTAATTTGAGACCTAATATTTTAAATTAAGGTTTTTTATTGTAATAGGGATATGTGCACCAAATTTGGGCACAATTCGACTCATTTATATTTTTAGGAGTTTTTAGAAAGAAGATCTACTTTTAGCAGTTTTAGAAAAAAGCCATTTTAGGGTTTCTTTGGTTTTTGGTTGCTATATGATGGATTGTAATATTTTGTGGAGAGGGTGTGAATTTAGGAATGAGAAGAATATCAATTTGCAATTTCTTCCATTATTTCATTTGTGTTATGTGATTGGAGTCCATTTTGTTGGTCTCTTGTAGCTAAGTTCACACCAAGTTGGCTCTTAGGATTTTACAATTTGCATGTAAGACAAATTTTTGCATACTAATCTAAAGGGAATGATGTCTGGCCTCTAGTTCAATTCAATTATAGAATGTGTATGTATGAATTATTATCTATTTCTAATTTTATCCTACTTAATGCTTAGAGTGTTTATTTTGCTTTCTAGATTTATGCTCATGATACATTCACTTATAATAGACTATAATTTGTTAATCTATAGTATAATAAAATAAAATATTCTATGATTGATAGTAAAACTAGTTGGTCTATTACGTGGTTCAATTATTTTATTGCATAATATTTTACTACACATGTGTCTTGATGTGTCCTAATTTTGCACCATTATAAGTTATAGCTTTAGCTTATTTTACTTCTTTCAATCCATTTTTTCCCTCATTTTAGGATCAATTAGCTTGAACTTAAAAGGAATCGGTCTCCTCCAGAGATTGACCATCAAAGCATCTTTAAGGTCATTCAATTTTGGTCAAGGTTTGTGGGCACACAACCTTTTCTTAGATGGATTTATATACCAATAGTTTTTGGCATGCCTAATGGGACACAATCCCACTATTTGGATAAATCAAAGTCTTGGTGGTACTTTGTTTTAAGTAAGATCCTTTTTCAATCACCTGGTAACTTTATTAAATTTCAAATATAGAAACATTAGCATATTCATTCTAAGGAAATCATTCTAAGCTACTTTTTCTATAGACACATGATCACAAGACAAGCATCTAGAAGATCAGAAGAACCTATACAATTTCTAGAACTAATTTGGGTAGTTTCAAAATACATCTTGTTCTATCTTCTCAATCAATGACATCTTCAAGTATCATTATAGAACTAAACAATATAGAAAACCTTACCCCTACAACCCCATAAGTACCCCATTACATATGGCCAAAAATCTGAATCAAAATGCCCAAAATTACTCATCTTGGAATCATGAAGGCCTTCTAAATTTGCCTGTCCAAAATCCTATTCCTCAAGTGACTCTTAAAGCATTGCCAATATATGATGGCATCGAAAAGACTATTTGTAAGCATTATCAAGATGTAGCATCACCAGTTGCCATACACAATATTTAGGAAGATGTTGTTATGATAATACTATTGGTTATATCATTGATAGGAAAGATGTTGTACTAGTACATAATATTGTCGGATCAAACTATAACTATGTGAGATGATCTTTCTAGAAATTTCGTTGAATAATTTAATGAACAAGCAGATATATTCTCTCTAATAACACAATTCACTATAATTTAAAGACATCCACATGAGGAAATAATAGATTTCAATATTAGATTCAGCTAGACATGGAGAAGTGTACCCCAAGGTCTTCGGCCAACCAATGAGCAGGCTATGTATTATTATCTAAGGGTATTTCATTTAAACTTGGGTATGGTTATAAGGTAATCCAATGTGCTTACATTCCCTCAAATATTTTAAGAAGCATTTAAGGTTGAAAAAAAATTGATTGCTATAGGAAGGTTATCCCTAAAAATGGTGTTTTTTATCTTTCCTGAGTTCCCTCAGCAACAAATGCAACCTTCTGCTACACAAAAAAAAATGGAAATCACTCCTACTATAAATTTTCCAGGATGGCCATCTATATCAACTACTCAAAAACTTCCATATTCTCTTATATTACCATTGTTTCCAGCTCATTCTGTTGCCCTTACATTACGAGTCCCTAATACTCATACAATTACCTTCCAAGAAATGGTAACAGCTATGAAGAATATCACAAATGAAGTTACTTCTATGAAGAGAAGATAAAATATGAGAATATTTTAACCATAAATATTTCCATCTATCATAAGGGATCAAGCTGCCTCTACTAGAAAGCCCTTAGAAAAATCTAGTACAGTATACAATAATCAAGAAGAAGAAACTTCCACCTCAGGATCCGAGTCTAGTTATTGGTGTTCAACTTGCAATGACCCACATGGTGAGAGTACATGTATGATGCATAAACATAACATTTAGAATTTTTCATTAATAAGTAAGAAAAGGCTCAAAATATCTAGGTCAATATGTTGAGAGAAATGGACTACAATCTCATGATGTCGACTATTGAATAGGTTGTGGTCCTAACAAGATCCAGGAAGAAACCTTTGTTGGTTGACCCTAAAGTCATGGATCCTTTCAAAGTGACTTCTAATATAAAAGCTCCCACAAAAGGAGACGTTCCTCAAGTAGCTTCTCCTTAAAATATAGCTCAGCAGCAACAAAATGTGATAAAGGAAAGTTAAGGGAAATAACAAGCCAGAGATAAGGTCAGATATCCTTCCCTAACCAAATGACAAAGGATTAAGGCTACTCAGGAGTACAAGAATAACTATGATGAACCTATAAAAGAATTAAAAAATTATCTGGATCTCCTAGCTTCAACATTGTGGAGGAATTGAAAAATACTCTATCAAAATCAAGCATGTGTGATGAGCTTCTTATCCTGTGATAGATTGATTTATTGCATGCTTCACTCAAAATAGTCAAGAATAAAGAGAAAAAACAAGAAAAACTCAATTTGGCTCAAGGATACCCTACTTCAATAATGAAAAAATAGACCATATCCATTATATATGTCCTTATAGATGGAAGTATGGGTGGTACATAACAATATGATTAACTTTTGAGTAGATACTATTGTGATGCCCAAAGCAGCTTGTAAAATAATTGGTATGGAATACACAAGGAGTAGTCTTAGAGTACTATAGCTAGATGGAACACCTATGAAAATAGTAGGTGTAATCAAAGATGCTCCATGAAGTTGCATAGGATGTCCCAGAATTTTTGTGGTAGATCTAGAACCTTGCTTTGGAATGTTTTTGTCAAGAGAATTCACTACCAATTTGGGTTGTTATTTATCTCTTGGTTATTAACATATGGAAATCCCATTCAAGGGTACAAGAGTCAAAATATATTTTAAAAATCCATCTTCTTTATTTAGAAAAATTGGAAGAAGAAAATTATCAAGTTGACACAGTTAACATAATGATTGAAGAAGTAGATCTAATGGAGGAAGTACTAGAAGATCTCCAAACTAAAGATCAATTCTCTATAAAATACTTCAATTATATGATTGATATAGGAATTGGTACCTACTCAATCATGAAGCTAAAGGAAAAGAAAAACACAACTCCAATAGATTAAATTCCCCAACAAGACCAAATGTGGAAGCTATTATTTGTTGGTGCCAGATGCAAGAATGGTATCGAAGTAGGTATAGTGCTAATATCACCTACCATAATGGAAAATGCCTTCTTATAATAGTTGACATGGAGATGCACAAACAATATAATAGAATATGAAGCACTATGTTTAGGGTTGAAGAAAATTGAAAAGATGGAAATCAAGCAACTACAGATATTTGGTGAATCTAAGTTGATTGTCAACCAAGTTACAAAAAAGTGCAGTAGCAAACAACATTACGTCAAGGTATATAGCAATAGGGTATGGGACTTACTAGAGTTCTTTGAGGCCTTAAATATTAAAGTTATTCCCAAAGAACATAATACTCATGTTGACATATTAGAATCCATGGGAGATAACTTTTTCCTGGTGTCTAATGTCATTTATAAAGCCAAAATAGTAAGGGTAGTTTATAGACCATCTATGCCTGATAGGGATATATTTTAGCAAGTATTTGATAATGATGAGCAAGTAATTGATTTCATGATTCAAGAAATAAATTTTGTAAGCAATCAACTATCAAAAGAGGATGAAGAAATTTAAATGAATTATATTAAGAACAATCACATCCCAAAAGGATTGATAACTCTTGAAAATTTGTTCAATGGCAGTGACAAGTAAACTTCTTACAGAATTGAGGTTGATAGTCAAAGTTATAAAAATATGCAAATTGAACCTAGAAAGTATATCAAAATTGGTTTACATTGTTTATAATAAGTCAACCAAACTTTGGATTTATGCAAAGAACTTAATGATATCATAGCATGGACCTATGATGATCTCAAGGTATACAATAAGGATAATATCCAACATACTATTGAGCTCATACCAGATACAAAGCCTTTTTGGTAGAAGAAGCAGCCAGTAAACCCCAAAATAGAGGCTCTAATTAAGCAAGAATTGTTGAAGTTGTTAAATTCTAAAATCATAAACCCCATCAAGCACTCTACATGGTTTTTCAACCTAGTTTCAATAAGAAATAAAAATGGAGACATCCATCTCTATGTAGACTTCAATAATCTGAATCAAGCTTCCTTGAAGGATCGTTACACTCTTCCATAAATTGACTAAATATTGCACATTATAGCCAGAGCCAAGAGATTCTATTTATTGAATGGATTTTTTTATTTTAATAAGATATGGGTAAGATATGAAGACCAATACAAGATTGTGTTCACCACCAAACGGGGTACATTCAAATATTAACGTATACCTTTTGGTTTATCAAATGTAGGTGCTACTTTCTAAAAGGCTATGGATTTAGCATTTGATGAATTATTAAACAAGATAATTGTCATCTATCTAGATGACATGACTGTATTCTCTCATGATAAGAGTAAATATTTTTTGTACCTTCGAATGGTGTTTGATAAAAGTAGAGAATTTGGGATCTCATTGAATCCCAAGAAATCAATATTTGTAGTACATGAAGAAAAATTATTAGGACATGTGATATTAGAATCAGGATTGGAAATTTATTTAGATAGAGTAAATTCTATTCTATCTCCCCCTCTCCCACTGAACAAAAAGAGACTTTACTCATTATTCAAACAAATCAATTTTATCCATAAATTCATCTCAGACTTTGCTCATATAGTAAAACTAATGATTGACATGCTAAAGCAGTAAGTGGAGTTTAAATGGACATATGTATAGAATAATGCTTTTAAGGAGATCAAGGAAGCAGTATCTTAGTCTCTCATACTAATTAATCTAGATTATTCCAAAGACTTAATTCTCTATGCATTTGGAGTAGAGGAAAGCTATGTTGTTGTTCTTACTCAAAAAAAGGAACAAGACAATGAAATACCAATAGCCTTCTTAATTCAAACATTCTAGGATCATGAAGAAAGGTACAATTTCATTGAAAAAAATTCTATGCTATCATGAAGTCGCTAAAACAATTTAGGCATTTTGTTTCTCAAAGCAAGATTCTAGTATATGTAGTACATTTGGATGTTCAAAAATTTGTAATTTAGGGAGAACTTGGTGACAAGAGAGTCAGTTGGGTGACTAAAATTAAGAGTATGACGTCAAAATAAGGCCAAAAAATGATAAGATACCAAGCCATATTTTAAATATTAGCATAATATGCATTTCAAAATGCCAATATGTTAAATTGACATGAACAAGATAATAAGCCATAAATAGAAACAATGCAATTGGACTCTTGGATTGAGCAATTACGATGTTATTTCACTACATGGAGATGTCCGAAGGGCTTAAATGCATCTCAAAGATGCAGATATAGATTATAGGCTATATAATATGTTATGGTTGAAGATGCCTTATATCATAAAAACTTTTATGGGGTATTGTTAAGATGCTTACATCCAAAGAAAATAGACGAAGTGCTCAAGGAGTTTCACAGTGGTTTTTCAAGTATTCTAGACACACTACTGCAAAAAAAATCCTAAGGGTCAGATGTTATTGGCCATCTATTTTTTAGATGCATTTAATTCAAATCTTGTGATAAGTGTCAAAAGTTTGTAGGCAAAAGCAAGCATCCAACAATACCTTTGCAACCGATAATTGCAAAATAACCTTTTTAGCAATGGGGAATGGACTTCATCGATATGATTAACCCCAAATCATCTACCAAACACAAGTACATTTTGATAGCAATAGATTACTTCACAAAATAGATGGAACAAAGGCTCCAAAACATGCTAATCAGGATACTATGATTGATTTCTTCGAAATATTGATCACTAGATTCAAAATCTTGGCTACCATTGTCTCAGATAATGTTGAATGCTTCATAAGAGCTAAAATTATTGATTTCACAAGAAATTATGGAATATACTAGAATGCTTTATCAAATTATTACCCTCAGGACCCCAAGGGAATGGTCTTGCAGAATCCACCAACAAGAATTTTTTGAAAATCATCAAAAGGAGTATCAAACACAATTTCATAAGTTGGTATCTATTGCTAGATAAAGCACTGTAGGCTTACTGGATCACAATAAAGAAGTCTCTCAAAACATCACCTTACACTCTAGTATATGGAAAGAAAGTTGTGCTGCCAATCAACCTAGAGCTTTTGGCATTGATATTCATAACTGAGAATTATCTAGATACCTTGCAACCTATGGAGAAAAGGATGGCAGAGTTGGTTTAGTTAGAATAAAAACATGAATAGGTATATAACAATTTTTTTCACCACTAGAAAGCTATCAAACATCGGTTTGATAAAAAGGTGACGTTAAAATCATTTAAAGAAGGTGACTTAGTGCTTAAGTGGGACGTGGACAAGAAAAATCCTATATCACATGAAAAGTTTGATTCGATGTGTTATGGACCATACATAATTGAGCAAAAGAAGGATATGAATGCATTCTAATTGTGCCACCTAGATGACCATCTATTGCCAATTATGGTAAATTGCTAGTATCTAAATTATTATGCTTTAGACAAGTGGCATCCATTGTGTATATATGTAAATATGGTACATTTACACTTCTTGTAAATATTGCATTTTATCTTTTCTAAAATAGGAGGGTTGCCTTTGTGATTAAAGATCAAAAGTGAAAGATCATCCATCAATATCATACCTTAGGTTGTGCATCCTCTTCATTGCATTCCAACTGGACCACCAATCAATAGGTCAAGAAAATGATTAAAATTCCCAAGCACGTCTCACAAAGTAGTTGTTAGCTAAACGGTTGTCAAAATATATAGGTCACCCATGATTGGTAAATTTTGCAATCCCATTGTTCAAATGAACTTCCAAATGTAGTGGGTGACATTAATGTTACAATGATTGGTAATCCTAGCAAGATTTACTTTGATTAATACAAGATCATAGGTCCATAAAATTATGCAATATCAACTAATATTTTAGAGGTAGTTATATTAAAACATGCTTTGAGCAACAAAAAAATTACCTCTAGCATGTAGTTTTGAAATCATGATAAAATGTTATTGTAGGGCAATGTACTTTTTGAGTGTATGTGTCAAATTTCTTGAAAAGAGAGTTAATCTTGAGGTAAATCTTCTTAGGCACGTGCAATCCATCACATGAAGATGATAACATCTCCAAACTAGTTAAGATTATAGCAAAATAGTATAAAATTGAATGCTACCCTCAAATATTATTTCTCTTACAGAATTTTTAAATATGAGTTGTAAATGAGAGCTCTAAATATTTTAGAGGAATTAGTTTCTAGCAAAAAAGGCAAAATAAAAAAAAAGGGCAAAACAAAGAAGAGTGTCGTTGTACATAAATCCATAAATGAACTGCAAGATGATATGGTGGGCATCCATGACACAGTGCTTATGATCAAATCCAAGTTAAAAAAATTGGATAGGCTCTGAAGAAAAATGGAAGAAGATGTTTGAGAATCACTCGATCAGAGCAACTTATCACTCAAGACTCAATAGGCTTGTGCTTGTGACATTGCATCCATATCCAAAGCTTATCGATGTAGTGGTGAAATTCTATGACCCTAGTATAGCCACCATGTGTAATTCCAATTTTGAACTAATATTTACTATTAGTAGGGAACTCATAATGGAGGTATTTTTAGTAAAATATGCCCTAGACATTAGGCCAAAGAAAATAGTGTTGGAAGAATAGAGACTATACCTAAAAAATAATTCAATTTAAAAAATGCTCATCGAGATAGGAGGAAAATTGCCAAAGTATTTCATGACTAAGAACATAAATCTTGGATACTTTAGTGATGAAGCACAATCTATCCTCTCCATACTAGCAATAATTTTGGGCCTAAGGACTGACGTAGCGGTTTACCCATATCAGAATGGTATGGCAAATGCAGTTATGGTTACTTCCTCCTATGTTACCCTGGATTGGACTAGATTTTTGGCCATCAATATACATGAACAAGTGAAGTCTATGAAGAACGAATGGTGTGATATATTCACATACCCATCCTATGTAGCTTGAATTTTTCTATTCTATATGATCTTAGTAGGTAAACATAATATTCAGGTGCAGAAGATAGATGAGCATGGTGTAGTCCATATGGTAGTAAACTGGACCCATGTTTTGAGAGATAGTAACTCATACCTAGAATTCAATAGGAAATATTTGCTTGTTGTGGTGCAGTGGTAAATGCCCTAGGTGCTGGTAGAGGTCGACCCAGGTTCCATTCCCCTTGTCTCCATCCTGTAGATATATGGTATAGTTAGGAATGTCCTATGTGTTGGTAGAGGCCAACAAGGCTCCATTCCTCCTATGCCCAACCTGTTGAAAGTGGCACCTCGAAAGGGGTGTTTTCCACTATAAATTATTTTTTACCCAGGTGTTGTAGGTGAGTTGGAGAGGAGAGGGCAATCCTCCAAGGGAGGTCCCAGGTTCAAATCTCCACCCTACCAAAATTTTGAATTGGGTACCCAAAATCCAATTGATAATGTTGGTGCGAGCAGGGTTGGGTGTGACCCCCGGGTGATTTTGATGGTGTAGAACCCCCTGTTCATGGTCTCTTAGACCAAGGCAGCCCCGCAAGGGGTTTTTTGCTTTAAAAAAAAAATCAATAGGAAATTTTTGGGACCAACCCTAGCAACAATCTATGGGAAATTCCCCAGTATCATACTACAATCCAAAGATGTATTAATATGGAAAATGTGAGAGCAAGGGGACTGGTATTTCCTAGAGCAAGGTACTATAATCATACTTTTTGGCTTCTCCAAGTACCCTTATCTATTGCCATATTATTTCACCAACTAGGTGTTTGGACTTGAATATTGTAGGTAAATATATGTGATAGAGCAGAGTCTTGGCCCAAGAGTAAAAAATACTACAATTTTTAAGACACCCATCAAGTTTGGATGCATCAATATGTCAAAAAAATAACTACAATAGTATAAGTACATGGAAGCCAAGTTGGTTGCCTTGAAGCTACTGGTAGTGTCGCATATGTGGCACTATGATCCAAATAGCATCCCATTTCAGATATTGTCAACAATCAACAATAAAGCACCCTTGTTTAAGCATGTGTTGTAAAAGGAATGAGGATCAATTGACTACATGGTGATGCAATAAAGGTCACCAGGAGAAAATGCTACAAGTTTGAGTTGACCTAAAAGGAATGAGGATCAATTTCTCAATCTGGACCTCATCAAAACAATTAAGGATGACAAGGGATGGGAGAAATACAAAATTGAATGGTGGGTAACTTGTTGTGAATATGACTTGATAAAAAAGGCAAAACCAAATGACAACATAGATAGATTATTCAATATAAATTTTGACGTTGAATATATCAGTTGGAAGCAGGCACATGGAAGAGAAATATTTTCAAAATTCCTAAAACTATCTAAGAATAAAGGAGATGCAAGTGGTGAAGGATCAAAAATAAAAGTTTAGCAATGACCACCAACCCCTCTAACTATCAATTATGACAAAGTAGAAGAAGAATCACTACCTCAGTATTTACCTATAGTCTACACCAAAATATTAGCTAATCCCAAAATAGTTAAAGCATCTTTAGAAGCATAGCCTAAATATTCTGGTCAAAGCTCCAAGTGTGGCAAAAAAAAAAGACCACCCAAATGCAAGAATTTTAGATACTGATAAGGTTGGAAAGGATTCTAGAATATAATTATTGCAAGAAGAAGAATAAAAATAAACACACAAGAGGTAGCAATAGCCACAAGAAACATAGATATACGAAGCACCAATCACCCAAGAAAAATCTAAACAAGTAAGATAAAGGGAGCTCAAAGAAAAATCAACTGAAGTCACCTAGATGAAGGATCCAAAGATGGGAGTGCAAGAATAGGTTATGTTTTCTAAATCCTCCTCACCTCAAAGCCACCCATAAATTAAAATTTTATCATCTCCATTTTGCCAAGTCTATCCATATTCAAAAATTATCCCTACCATTGCAGAGCTTATTTCTAAAGTAGAACCTCTCCAGCAATTCTACCTACCATATCACATACTCCACCAATTTAATCATCCTTTCCATCATTCCTCACATCCATTCCATTGGCCCAACCCTATATTCTACAAGATTCTCTACCTCACCCTCCATTATTCACTCCTCTACCCCCAACTCAAAACCAACATATTTTGTAGGAAACCATATCCCTTGTAAAATCTATGATCTCTTATCCCCTCACTCCACTTCTAACATTCTTGGCTAGCCCAATTCTTCCATTGGCCACTGAAGAGCCACTATCAAATATTTTCTCCACATCTAGATTGCAAAGGATAATCAACATAAATAAAATGAGGAAGAAGAGCAGCCTGAACATCTACAAGATAAATACGAAGAGGTTTTTTCTATGGGTTACAACACATTGGACCTAATCAAAGGAACAAGGATTAAGGTGATAGCCAAACCAAAATTCAATAATTCTTTCTTCCAAATGATACCATAATATTGGTGAATAGAAGAGCACAATAGAGACATTTCAAAAATATCAAAAGCTAAAATCCTTCAAGCCATCCATATAGAGGTAGATACATTATATGTTCAGTACAAAAAGATGAACACAAATTTTGCAGCTACTAAAAAGAAAGTTGAAACCCTGAAAATCAAGCTTACCAAAGAAAAACTAGATAAATATGCCCTAAAAAATGAACTGAGCAAATTTAAAGACATTATTGATAAAGCTCCTTCTTAAAAAGACTTGTAGAAGAAATATGAAAAATATGTAGAGATACAAGATCTTATGGAGAAGTTGCAACAATAGGAAGAATCCATGTCCATCACCATGAATGATTTGCAGTAGGAAAAGGATAAGCCACATGGTGTAGAAATTTCCAAGGATTGGATCAAACAAGTTAGGAGCCATTACTAGGAAAATATAAAGGGAGCAATTTCACATGCCTTCTCTCCCTTTTATATTAAACTGTGATAAATTGTTATCGTATCTTTAGAAGCCAAGAAATAAATCAAAAAGGGAGAAAGCACCCTGATGGACAACTTTCAAGAAGCACAAAAATTGAAAAAAATGCTTAAGATATCCTAAAAAATATTCTATCCTATAAAAATAGTCTAGCAAATATATAGAGGAATGGAGAATTTATGCTCACTAGATATATTATGCAAATGAGCTCATCAATCTAGGACATGAAATTTTTGATGCTCTTGGAAAAAGGTTGAAGAAATGAGAACTATTGCTAAAGAGCTCAAGGGTCTTGGAGCACCTATATTTTGGTATGAAAACACACTCTTTCATAAAGTGAAAGTGATCAGCTAGCTACTTGACAAGCAGATCCAAGATGAAAGTGATATTGACGCACTATCATAGCCCTTGGAGGTAGAAAAGTCTTCATACTCTTCTATAAGCTTTCTCATATCTTAATGAAAGTAGAGCATATGGATAAAAGGTATAGTGATCTTCCTTATGGAAAAATTTGCAGACTAAAGGGGAATATGGCTGAGCTCAAGGTAATTCTAAAACCCTCCTTGAAGGCTTGGAATAAGATGCACCAAGAACTCTAGATCCTCATACCATCTCAGGCCATTTCACAACATGGTAAGTTATTAAAATTTGCTTCACATAGATAGCCATAGCAGGAAGGAGAGTCTCAGCATCCGTTGAGACCAAGGGTGATTAATGTTGTTCGAAAGCAATGCTTTCTTATAATATATCTTACTTGTATAGTTGTATCATAATAATTTTTTAGCAATAATGACTCTAAATCCCAATGGACTAGCTCAAAATAAAATTGAATGACAGTAATAAACACTACATTTATACAACAAATAGGAAGGTAGAAATAATACATGTCATCAGGCTATCACTACTTAGAATCAAATGCACATCAAATCAAGTACTAAATCCACATAAAACTAGTGGTGTTTGCATGATCTGCCTAGATCACAAATTATGATGAAAGTGTTAGTTGGAACAATTTATCTCAAGGCTAGATCTATTTAAAATCCTCCTTTATAGAGTGCCTTTTAGCATTGAAAGGTATCAAGATATGGAAAATCAATAAGAATTGTACATCTAGAGGTGACTTAATGAAGTATTTCTTGCTCAACCAAGTCAAGAAAATAAGAGAAGATAGGAGGCACAACAAGCAGAAGAATGGTGATTTCCTAAGTCACTTGACATGGACTTGATATAGCTACCAACTACAACCATATTCACTCAAAGATTCTAAATTTTGTAGAGATAGCCCATTTTTAGGGTATCCTTGTTTATCTTTTCTACTTCCCTTTTTTCACTTATGTCCATATTTGCACCCAAAATTTTTGTCATTGTTGGAATATATTACATTATTTGGTACATGCTAATGTACCATCATGGGTACCTCTTTATATTAGGAGTGTATTTTAGATTAGGGTTTGAGTATTTACTTTATGCAATGTAATAAATGCACAAGTATTTTTAGAATATGAAAATTACTTAATGATGTAAATGTGCATGTTGTCCATGTGCACGAGTCCATAGAATAGGAAGATGAAGAGTCATAGGAAGATGGAAATCCAAGAGTCACATCTCATTATATATAGACATATAGAGACAATATGAGATATGGCATATTAGAGAGTTGGTATATGGCTCATTAAAGAGATGGTAGATGGTAGAGATATTGTAGTAGATACAATGTAGAGCATGTATGAAATATGAAGAGTTAGAGATCTTCAATTTATATCAATATACTATTTCTATGAGTTTTCATTAATTGTAGTTTTATGAGTAATTGTAAAAGTTTTTATAAGTTTTACATGCTTAGTATATTGCCATCATATTATATTTAATATTGTATGCTTATTTTTAGATCTTGTGGTAGTTTTCATTAAATATATAGAATAAAAAACTAATAGTCATAAAGTCCATTTTATGAGTCCTTGCCTGAGTTGTTTGGGGGTTTCATGTCCTCCAAGTATCCCCGGGCATCATTTTGATCCATCATCTACATATTTCTGTTAGTCTCACAATGACACTGAGAGGGGGGGTGAATCAGTGCAGCTCTTTTAAAACTTAAATCTTCAACTCTTAAAGCTGAAACAATAAAAACTTGAAACCAAATAAAGCAAGTATAACAAGAGAACATCACACAACACAAGATGTACTGAGGTTCACCAATTTGGCTACATCCTCAAAATGATTTTTTGGACTCCCATCCAAATCTAGCCTTTGCAAAGCACTAACTTTATAATCAATTTACCAGCACCCACTAGAAGGAGCACCAACCCCTGATTTATCTGCACCAATAGAAAGGAGCACCAACCCCTGATTTATCTACACCAACAGAAAGGAGCACCAACCCCTGATTTATCTACACCAATAGAAAGGGGCACCAACCCCTCTACCAAGCACCCACTTGATTTTGATATTGATAATAAAATGACATATATGAATCTTCTCTTCTCACATAAAAATTGACCGTTCTCTTAGTTCATTCTATCAATTGCTAAACGCTTTTTGGGTATTGTGTAAAACTTTGTCTATGACCTCCTCTCAAAATTTCAACCAAAAATAATATCGTATGATAAAGTTATGCCCAAAATACTAAAGTGATGTTTTTCACCTTTTTCCCAAAAACACGGATTTTCACTCTTTATTTTTCTCCACACACTCTTCTCTCCGCACAAAATAAAATCACACTCTTCAATAAAACACTTCTAACTTAAATGCACACACTTGCATTCCTTTTCACTTTTCACTTTCTCAAAAGATCTTTATTTAATGAAAAAACTTAAAATAATATAACTCCCTTTTTAGCAGCGTAAAAGGTTTAAAATGATTGTGGCATGGTGGTTATAGGGGCGGACTGCACGAAGATCTGTGTGGCGGCTTCTAGGGCAGACAACGCAGAATACTGTGGTGGACATAAAAGCTGGACAGCCTGCCCAAATTCGTGGTGGCTACCGATTCCATGATGTAAATTCAAAAAAAAAAAAATTTAACTCCCTTTTTTTATATTGAGAAGGCATTTCGTCAAACACGTCACATGCAAAGAATTGACACCTTACTCGTTCTCATACTTTGGAGCCACGTGACAACTCAAAACCAAAAACAAAATATGATCTATTTTATGCCTTGAAGGTGTAACAACACTGAAACTGAAACTCTGGCGACTCTTCAAGGTCGAAACGGCCAACTAAATGATTTTGCCCAAGTGGCACAAATTGACATAAAAGAGACCTGTAACGTTTTTGCAAAAATCATAACTCTCACCTCGTAACTCGTTTTTCTCTAAAATTTGAAACGTAGAATATTTTCAATGTTTACTATGTCCAAACCAAAACTCACTACCTAAATCCTTACGGTTCGCCTGTACTACTTCCACAAAAAATGCTACTGACACACTTTTTCAAAAAAGATCATTTTTGTGACAGTCTTGCAACGCTTGTAAAATTCACCTCGTTTGTATATTTTAATTGAAATTTGGAACACAAGTTCTTTAAGATAACAACCACCTCTAGTTAAAATTTTATTGCATAACTCCTTATGGTTTATTCGCAGTGCTTCTGACAAAACCTGCACTTTTTCAGCCTGTACAACCACTTGCCAAATCATCCGCCAAGATACCAGAAACACCACCGATCACTCCAAACACTATGCTGACATATCCAATGCTGTTCTGGACTATTTCCTGACATGCTGGCATGGTACAAACTGATCCATCCTATCCAAATGTGCCCGTGGCAACTTTTGCAACTTTTTGACTATTTTGCTGCTTTGACAACTTTCTGACGATTTTTTCAACTTTTGCAAATTTGCACAAACAACCTGTAACAACTTCAACCAAACATCAAAAACATCCTCATAAGCATTTAACATCACTGTACATACTCTGAATAACCTCTAAAATCCTGTCCACTGCATCAACCGATCTATCTGACTGTGTTGACAACAATGACAATACTATCGCTGCACCTTGCTCAACACTTTCCATATTCTACCACCTATAAAATTTATGTCCAACCTCATCGCCCAACTCGTTTTCATCCTCATTTCTCTTTTTCCATAGATTTTTTTTAGGAAAAAAATACCATCCTTATACCTCCATGTTGTATTTCCCTTTTTTTGCCTTATTAGTACCAATTTTTGTATCCCTATGACATATAGTCAGTCAGTCTGAGTTCTCTTTTTCAAGGAGAAAAATTCCTTATGAGTCACCAATAATGTGGGTATTTTCAAGCATCACCCACATGCACTTTGGAATAAAGTGTAAAGGAAGATAGTACAACAAAATCAGGAAGAAATAAAACATTTTGGTGGAGACATGCTAATAAGGATGGTCCTTCAAAACCTAAGATAACAAATCTAATGGTAAGGAAATAAATTGGCTAAGTGATAGACCTACTAGAATATTTGTACCCGATCGAAGTCTACCAGGGTACCAAATCTTTGTTACACTGCCAGAAGATTATAGACAACTAAAAAACTAAGTATAGGATGTACCAAAATATTTGCACCCAGTAAGATTCCACAAAGGTCCCAAATCTCTATCACATTATCATATGATATCAACATGTAAAATTGACTACGTCTCAAACCCATCGAAATATCTATACCTAGTCAGAGCCCATTAAGGTACCAAAATTCCATCACCTGATCAAAGGATTGAAAATAGTTGAAATTTTCAAGTATGGGATGCATCAAAATATTTGCACTTGATCAAAATTTGCAAAGGTCCCAAACCTCCATCACACTATCAGATGATATTAGCACATAAAATTGGCTAAGTCCTAGATCAGTTAGAATTTTTGTATCTGACTGAAGCTCATAAAGGTACCAAAAGTCTATCATGTGATCAAAGGATTTAAAACAACTAAAATAGCCAAGTATGGGATGCACCAAAATGTTTGCACCCGATCTAAGCCCATCAAGGTCCCAAATATCCATTGTGTGACCATAGGACTGAAGACAACTAAAATGGCCAAGTATTGGATGCATCAAAATATCTATAGTCGAATAGAGCTCATTAGGGTACCAAATCTCTATCACCTTACCAAATCAAATGAATGTGCAAAGATCTATCAAAACTATTACTAGGGACCGTGCAGCCATGAATGAGCAATTCAAGACTAAAATATGGCACCAACCTATCAACACATGGGTGGTCATCATCCCATCACACTTATAGGGCAATATCACTTATCAAAAAATCTTAATAGAATAACCACCATCAAGTTCATCGTGCAGGTGATAAGGTGACTCAAATGAAGAGGTCAGTAAGGCTCAATGAATTAGATGCAAACAATAAGGGTGACATAACTCAGGATGATGCATATCCCAACTAGGTCATCAATTCATGATGAACAACCATACCTCTAAGTAGTTGGTGAATATTCTAACATAACAACAATCTGTTTTCAAGGTAATGATGCCTTGCTAACTGAATACATTGTAAAAGACTATATATACTAGAATGTAGAATGTAAAAAAGGTTGGCTCTTAGGCTTTTACAATTTGCATGTAAGACAAAGTTTTGCATACTAATACAAAGGGATTGTTGTCTGACCTCTGGTTCAATTCAGTTGTAGAATGTGTATGTATGAATGATTACCTATTTCTAATTTTAGCCTATTGAATGCTCATAGTTTTTATTCTACTTTCTATATTTATGCTCATGATACATTCACTTATTTTGGAATTTGTAATCTATTAAGCTATAATAAAATCAAACATTTTGTGATTGATAGTAAAGCTAGCTACTATGTTAGGTGGTTCATATGTTTACTGCATAACATTTTACTACACGTGTCTTTATGTGGCCTAATTTTCACCACTATAAGTTCTAGCTTCAACTTATTTTACTTCTTCTAGCCCCATTTTTCCCCCTCATTTTAGGATCAGTTAGCTTGAACTTCAAAGGAATCCTCCTCCAAATATTGGCCACTGAAGCCTCACAACTTTTAGGTCATTCAATTTTGGTAAATATTTGTGGGTACACAACCTTTCCTTAGATATATTTACAGATTAACAAGATGTTAAAAATTATGCCTCCCTATATTAGAATAATTAGGGGAAGAAATCCTTTCAAGAGATAGAATATGCCATCACTAAGGCCCCTATTCTGATTAATCTAAATTTCTCCAAGTATTTTAGGATATGTTTGAAATAGATAAAAGTATTGCAACTATCCTTACTCAAAATAATGACCAATATTAATAATGTCCTATATCCTTTATGAGCCAAACCATCCATAACTATGAAGAAAGGCATACCCTGATTGAGAAGCAATTATTCACCATCATAAAAGCCCTAAATAAATTCAAGTATTCTCTCTCTAAAAGGAAGACCAATATTTTCATGGTGTACCCTAATATCTAATTCATTGTGTTACATGATGTACTAGGAAAATAGAGATTTGATTGGATCAATAAGATACAATAATATGATATCAAAATCAAACCTAGTAATTTAATCAGGGGTAAGGCTTTATGTGAAATACTAGCAAGGACAATGTCTAAAGAATAGATTGTTCTAATTAATAAAATCAATAGCAACTAGGCACTAGATGGGTGAGTGATGTGTGTAGGTACATGGCTATATGATATGTCCCTAAATGGTTATCCACCAAAAAAAGGGCTAGGTTTTGATAAAATACAACACACTAGCGATGGCTAGATAATAACTTGTTCAAAAATGACTATGATGGCATTATGCTCTATTTTATAGAGGAATATAAACAATTAGACCTAATCAAATAATACCATTAAAAATGTGGGCACTTAATTACATCCACAATAGCCTATAAGATCTTAAGATTTGTATATTACTAGCCTAAAATATTCATGTATTGCTATCAATGGATCAAGGATTACAAATCTTGCTACATGTTCCAAAGAAGGAATAAAATAGCCCTAATGTCTTTAAAATTGATCATTGTACTAAACCTATGCAATTATCAAGTATCAAATTCATAATCAATATCAACCCATTATCAAGCGCTACTCATGGGTGGATCCTCATCACCATAGATTATTTTATCAAGTGGGTTGAAGAAGTCCTAGCTAAAACAACTAATTAAAATACAATAGTATAGCTATTCAAGATATCATCACTAGATTTAAAACCCTTACCACCATCAACACAAATAATATCACCTATTTCAAATGGGGATAAAATAATAAAATTCATCTTTGAGAATGGAATTTTGCTCAAGATGTCATCCAATTATCATCTGCAAGGTAATGGGTTTGTTGAGTTAACTAACAAGAATATCACCAGGATCTTGAAGAGGACCATATCTGAGTCTTATAGGGACTGGTATACAAAGTTGTAAAAGGTATTATAGGAATATAGGGTGACACCAAAAGCATAGGGTCATTCCCCTACAAGCTAGTATATAGAAAGGAGGTAATGTTATCGAATAATCTCAAACTCCCTTCCCTATAAATGTCACAATAACTTGAGTTGGACAACAATGATATTGAACCTATGTAACCAAGACTATATGCATTGTTATTCCTAGAAGAGGAGGAAGAAAATTCCTTCAAGAGGATTTTTTAGTGACATACAGTTGTCAAAAACTGGTCAACAAAACCAATGTAGAGTATAAAGAAGGAGACCTTATGCTCAAATGAGATGAGGATCATGCAAAACTAGGCACTTATCAAAAAATTTATTCTTTATGGAGCATATCTTATTATATCATAGAATTTGTAGGTTCAAACACCTATATATTGACCTCCATGGAAGGATTAATGTTGTTTATCTTCATGAATGGGCAACACCTTTTCCTAGTGTAATAAAAATTCTTGCCCAAAAAAATGTATGTATATAGTATCAACTATTAATTGTTAAAGTATATTACATCATTTGGGTAATGTAAATGTACCACCCTTGGTACATAACTAGAGTAGTATATTACTTTAGGGGGTAGTTAGCTAGTTACTTCAAGTAATATAATAAATGCACAAGTGTCTATGTGCAAGTTGTAAATGTGCAAGGTGTCCCCTTGTATAGCTAGGTAGAGTGTTGTCCAAGCAATCCATATTTCTATATAAAGGGCCTCATAGTGAGTGATTATATATCGTAGTAGGTAGTAGTAGGTATACTATATAGATCACCATATAGATTGGTAATGGGGTACAATGTGGTCCTTTAGTATCAATTCTGGAGTGTTCATTTCCTCCATATTACATTGTATCATTTTTTTCACTTTTCATTATTAGCATATTTTTGCATATTTTATATCTTGTGATTGCATTCTCCCTTGGTATACACCATAAAAATCGAACAGTGGTATCAGAGCCACGGTAGATCCAAATAGGAATAAGGAGATCCATAAGATAGATTGAGAGGAGAAGCAAATATCAGTTCCAAAAAAATTGAGATTGCATTTGCCAAGAGTCTTTCCACAGAGTTTCAAAAAACTCATGAAGACTAGGACTCAACATTCATTCCACTAGATTGAAAAATCAACTAGTGAAGATTCATCATTGACAAGATTTAGAATCATCTTACTAATATCTTGTTGCAGAAAAAGAAAACTAAAGGAAGCTTTGTTGTAGACTTGCACATTGTAGAAGAAAAGACCATAGAAGCCTTATTTCAAAATAAAATGCTAGAAGCCTTATTGCATAAGAAAATACCACAGAAGCCTTAAACTTGAATAAGAATCCAAAGAATATTCATTGAACCAAAAGAAGACTCCATAGAAGAGTCCATGAAAGATAGGAGATTGGTGATCTCCTTTGCTGATTGAAGACTTCCTCTAGAAGAATATGAAGAGAACCATAAAAGGTCTCATTGAAGAACTTCCATCCTTGGAAGAAATAGACAAGGAATATCAAAATTCTTGTTCCAGATATCCGTGAAGATCTCATTACCAAAACTTCTATATTTTAAGGTTGAATGAAAGGCATCATCAAGAAGACCAAAGAAGCTGCAAGACTAAATACCTTGGAGAGGTCTCAAGGAGAAACGAGGAAAAGGCTTGGAGAACCTCATTGCAGAAATTGGAGAAGCCATAAAAGAAGTTCCTAGGAGAACTCATTGGAGAAATTTAATATAAAATATAGTGAAATATTTGGAACAATTATTGTCATCCAACAACAATCCCAAAAGGAGAAGAATTTGGCAAGGAGTGCCAAATCCTGAAGAAGAATATTGAAGACCTCAAGACCTTTATATTCTTGAGAAGAAATCCTTGTTTGAAGTTAGAACTCATACAAGATAAACCTACCAAATCCAATATTATTTGGATATTTTCCTTTATAGCTAAGAAGACACATTTTAGTGAATATATTGACTGCTAAAGGACAACAATCAAGATAGCATTACTAGCTACAAGACTTTGGATTTCTAGGCTAGATCCTAAAGGAGAATTTGAAGCCATCTACTATAATTTTAAGGAAATAAACTAGAAGAGTTCACAACTACAAGCAACCACCACTCCAGGTAGCAACTTGGTGAATCAAAACACCAAGATCTACAACACTTATAGAAGCCATTAAAGGTAAGCAACTTGGGTGCAATTAGGTTCATTAGTTGAACTTTAAATCAGGGTTCATTATCAAGCACCTTATTAGAATTCAAAAGTTACAAAATAAAAAGGTTACATTTTAAGTCCTCATAGAAAGTATAGAAGATAGTTTTTGTAAGCGTTCATTACTTCAACATTAATAGGAGTTAGATACATTTTTCCTATTATCTAACTATTGAGAAGAGGACTACATTAAGAAATTTGTAGTGATAATTAATGCATTTGAAAATACTTTGAGATATTATTAACAGGAGCAATAAGGTGATATTATTGAAGTGCATTAAGTTGGAAATGTTATTGGTTCATTGCACTAAACTAGTTATTCATTAAACTAGTTACTCTCAAAGGGTTATTTTGTGTATTGATTGATAAGATAAAGGGCATAAAAATATGCAAATAATCAAAGTGTCTAAATACACTATTTAGAACTCAATACCTGCAATAAATTTTGGCCTATAGAAGCCACCAAGTAGATCAAAATATTCCTCCAAGGAGTGGAGAATAAATCCACCATCAAATCAGTGAAAGAAGCTACAAATTGAGACTTGGTGAGTCTCATATTCAAGGTGCACTTAAAGCTTCATTAAAGGTAAAAATTAGTGCAAAAATTAATCCTTCAAAAGCATATTATTTGCATGATTATTAGCTTGGGTTCATTACTAAATTAACCAAGTAGAGGAGATAGTTGTCTAATAAATAAGACAATATCGGATCATCCTCTACCTACAAGATATTGTTTTAATAAGCCATCATCAGAACCAGCAAAAAGCAAGCTTGCAAGGAGAAGATTGGAAATAGGTGTAAAATAAAATATTCTATTCTAATTTTTGTAAAGTTGTTTACATTAGTTTCTTGCACCATGATAGCTTGAGTGTCATAGAAACACTCCAACGACCTACAAAATTTATAGCATCATCCAAGCAAGGAAGAAAGCCAACAAAGGGCTCATGTTTAGGTGAACAAAGCCTCCATTTTTTACCTATCATCAAATATTCACCTACAACGCCAAAGCTAACATAAAGAGGATATGTTATATTTTGATGTAATAAGCAATGGGAGATAACAATCACAAGATGTAGAATAATATAAAAGAAAGTAAATCTGCAAGATGACTGAAGTATGCTTGAATAGGCATAACATAAATGAATACAACGTAGCTATGGATGAAATGAACACTCCATTAATAAAGCTATTGAAATACATTGTACCCATCATCAATATATGGTGATATACATAGAACTGCACTACTAACTACGACTATGTTGTAAGCAAATCTATCTATCTATGTCCCCATTCTCATGTCTATCTAACAATGAGGCCTTTCTTATATAGGAACATAGGTTCCTTGACCAACACTCTACCTAGTTGTGCAAGGGAACACTTGTACATATACAACTTGCACATTGAGACTTATGCATTTATTACATTGCATGAAGTAACTAGATAAATTACACGTAAAGTAATCTAATTTCCTAAGTATGCACCTTGGAAGATACATTTACATGATGGAATGGACTCTATTTCTAACACCCCCCTATATTACATTATTTGGTATTGAAGACTTTAGTGTTCAATATGGATCTTCCTTCAATGGATAATGGAATTTGTATTCTTCTTCATTGCTCAATGTATTCAGATTTTGCAGGTTATTTGTGTCTTCATATGATGCAAAGTGAGTTGTAGCTGAAGATTCTTCTATTTTTTGTATGGGTTTACCTGGTTTAGCTTCATGATACTATGTTTCTTTCTAGTATGTATTTTCTTCCTTTTTCTCCTTCTCGTCCTATGATTCTACATTGGTTCTAGTGAAATATCTTATTCATGACAAGTTAGTCTATCATCATAATAGTATTTTTCTTTATTTCCAGTTTGTTTCTTGTGTTGAGCAAGTATAAACACAATTAATGATAGATACATTATCAGACATTATTTCGATGAAAAAATAGCCACTCTTTGTGAGTTTCACCATGATGTGAAGAGGATTTCATGAAGATAGTTAACAAATGTTGTAAATTTACCTTCTTTGGATTCTTTAAGAAATAAGGATAATTTCTCTTTATCGCTAGAGAATAGATACTTGTATCCTTCTAGAGTATCTATTAAGTTTTCAGAGTAGAATTCTACTTCATAGAATAGTTATTCATTATTGAAAGCTTTTATATAAATTTCATCCATGATAGATATTTAGTAGTCTACCTTATAGCTCCCAATATTAGAATATATGATCCTTTATTGAAGTATATAAGCTTGATTTGATAAAACCTTAGGTTTGTAGACTTTCTTATGTCTCCCTAGTTATGATTGTATGAATAGCTTATATCTTCTCAAATTTATAATCTTTGAAGGATATTATTATCATCAATTTTTTGTAGAATAGCTTATGACTCCCTAGAGATATAATATAGTGTTTTTGTAAATATATAGTTCAATCTTGGTTGATTTTGTAAAAATTTTGTAAATATCAAAAATCAACTTCTTAACACCTTATTACTCCTATTGAACTAAGCATCTTTCAAATTTGAAGAGGCTTTAATGTTGGATTTCTTTTGTCCCCTTAGAGAATTTTTGAGACAAGAATATTATAATTTTCCAACCTTAATAAAAATCTTTAGTAAACCCCTTTTTATATCCCTTGGATTGTTTCTAATTTCCAATAACCTAGTTTGGAGTTGTAGCCCTTATGACTCCCAAATTTGGAAAATTAGAAATATATTAATATTTGCAAATATTAAATGAAATAATTTTTAGTATTCCTTATTTCTCCTAGGTTATGATTTGCAAATATTAGACAATTTTGATATTTAATTTCCCTAAGTTTTGCTTTCAAATGAAGATTAATTCCTTTCAATAATTCAACCTTATAATATAACCTTATAACTCCCTTTATATGGAAAGCAAATTAGATGGAAATTGTACCTTTATAAAACTAGTGGTAGACTGTCCTTGGGCATTGTGAGTAATGGAAGATTCTTTCACTTACAACTTGCTTCAACACTCATTTTAATGTTGTTTGACCAAAATTACTATGCTTCGTTGTTTGCTCTTGGATTGTCCTCAAAGCTATTGTTGATCCGCTACCATGTAGCTACTGAGCTACTACCATGATATAGCCTGGATATTTTCAAGTCACTTCAAACTCACTTGCTACTATTTTTTCCTTGCATTGACTATCCTTTCACCTCCTTGACTGCCCTTTTTATGGAAGATTAATCTTGATTTTTGTGACAAGTGTCACAACTTTTACATATGATCACTCATTCCTTTGTAATACATCAAATTACTTGTCTAAAACTTTTTTGGTACCATGTAATGGATGAGGGCTTGTTTGGGTACTTTCATAAGGCTTGTGGAGGATAATAAGTGGTACCTCCTCCTTAATATTCCCTATAAATCTTGCATGAAGATTCTTGAGCATTGAGAGATAGAAAGATTATGCCAAGAGGCATTCAAATGCTTTGCATGAAGACCTGTGCTATAATGCTTCCAAGGAGAGTATAAATCCTTTCTTATGCCTTATCATAGCTTGCTTCATTTATTGGACAACAAGAAACCTTCTCTTTTGTAGGTGATTTTATGAAGCGTTATGGATATTTGAATGACAATATTGAACATGATATTGGGTCTTCCTTTGGTGGACTATTTTCACCAAGTTTTAGACCTGAGTGTAGCACATTTTATCCTTTTATACTATGCATTCAACATGTTGTTTTCATATGCTTATTTTGTAGTGTAGATATCCACTTGCTATGTTGTCTGTCCCATGTTGGTAGAAGTACATTTGATACCTTTCCTTCATGTTGAGCAAGGTGCATAAACAGTATTGTCATTGTTGTCAACTCAGACAGATAGATCAATTGTTGATGCAGTGGACAGATGTTCAAAGGTCAGTCAGAATAGGTACAGTCAATTTCCAAGAAGACAGAAGTGGCCCAGATTCAAAAAAATCAAAGAAAAAGACAAGTAAGAAAACTGTCGCGATATCGCGACATGTTTTCTATCGCGATATCGCGACAAAAATGAGGAGAGAGAAAATGCTGAAAAACTGTCGCGATATCGTGACATGTTTTCTATCGCGATTTCGCGACAAAAATGAGGAGAGAGAAAATGCTGAAAAACTATCACGATTTCGTGACATGTCAAGTTTTCGCTAGAGGAGAGAGAAAATGTGTCGCGATTTCGCGACATGTCGAGTTTTCGCTGGAGGAGAGAGAAAATGTGTCACGATTTCACGACATGTTGGAGGCAAAGAAGCTAAGTGGAAAAACTGTCACGATTTCGCGACATGTCGAGTTTTCGCTAGAGGAGAGAGAAAATGTGTCGCGATTTCGTGACATGTTGGAGGCAAAGAAGCTAAGTGGAAAAACTATCACGATTTTGTGACATGTCGAGTTTTCATTGGAGGAGAGAGAAAATGTTGTCGCGATTTCGTGACATGTTCCATTTTCGTGGGCGTCGAGTTTTCATGGGAGGAGAGAGAAAATGTTGTCGCGATTTTGTGACATGTTCCATTTTTGCGGGCGTCGAGTTTTCACGGGAGGAGAGAGAAAATGTTGTCACGATTTCGCGACATGTTCCATTTTCGTGGGCGTCGAGTTTTCACGGGAGGAGAGAGAAAATGTTGTCGCGATTTCGTGACATGTTCCATTTTCGTGCCAGCTTGCCAAGAAGAAAATAAAAGTTGTCAGAGCGGCAGTTCTGCTATCAGAGAAGCAGGTTCGGCTGTCAAAACTGTAAATACGTAGGTAAGGTTGACAGAGCCATAAAAAAGGTAGGTAAGACGGTCAGAGCTATAAATAGAAAGATAAATCTATCAGAACATCGGATTTACTTACAAAGAGCCAAAAAGACTATCAGAGCAATAAAGTGGGCAGATAAGTCTGTCAGAGACACAAGTAAGCTTTTAAGGCTATTAACGATACAGTATGCGGTGTTTGTAAGAATGCTTTTCGTGTACAGAAAGTTAGGGTTAGGGTTGAGCTCTACACGTGGCAAGAGTATTGTGACTTGTCGGATAAAAGGAAAAAGGTGCTGTGAAAGCTAATTAATCAAGAGAGAATATTTTGCTGAGAAGAGTACAGAGAGTGTATTTTGCAGAGAAAGTACAGAGAGTGTATTTTGCAAAGAAAGTACAGAGAGTGTATTTTGCAAAGAAAATACAGAGAGTGTATTTTGCAAAGAAAATACAGAGTGTATTGTGCAGTGAAAAGGACAGAGAGTATTGTGCAGAGAAAGTACAGAGTGCTGTAAAAGTTTTGTAAAAGTACAAAATAGAGTACTACAAAAGTACAAAACAGTGTGCTGTAAAAGTACAAAAGTTAGTGTTGTAAAAGTACAGAGCAATGTGCTGTAAAAGTACAAAATTCAGTGCTGTAAAAGTATAGAAGTTAGTGCTGTAAAAGTACAAAATAGAGTGCTGTAAAAGTATAGAAGTCGAGTGTGCTGTAAAAGTATAGAAGTCAATGTTATAAAAGTACAGAAGGAGTATATTGCTAAGAAAGAATAGCAGAGCTGTAAGAATATGAAGTTTTTGTTATAAAGGATTTAGACCAGTGAGGGTCTTGTTGTAGAGAAGGCATTTTTATGTCAAAATTTTTGTTCAAATCTGAAGTCCAAGTTGGTGCTTGGTATTAGGGGGTTGGTGCTCCTTTCTGTTGGTGCAGATAAATTGTTTTGTAAAGTTGGTGCTTTGCAAAGGCTGGATTTGGATGGGTGTCCAAGCAGTCTAATTTTTGAGGAGTAGCCAAATCTGGTGAACCTCGGTAAATCTTGTGTTGTGGATTGTTCTCTTGTTTATTTGTTGTATCTGTTTTCAAGTTCTCTCTGCTTAAGTTTGAAAGAGTTGTAGATCTATTTTTAAATTGCTACACTGATTCACCCCCCTCTCAGTGTCATTGTGTGAATATCAATTGGTATCAGAGCAAGGTTCCTGTTCTAGCTTAATCAGCTAAGGTGATCTTGGAAGATTCACAATGGCTGGTGGTGAAGGATTTTCATCCAACAAAGCTCCTTTGTTCGATGGAACTAATTACTCTTTCCGGAGACTCGGGATGCGAGACTTATCTGTGTGCTTTGGGTTATGACATTTGGGAGTCGGTAGAAAGTGGGTACACAATATCCTCTACTCCTCCATCTGATGCTTCGTGAGAAGAAAAAGTTTGAGAATAACTCCAAGGCAAAGAATGCTATAATGTGTGGGTTAGTAGATAGTGAAGCGATAAGGATCATGAGTTGTAAATTAGCAAAAGACATGTGGGACAAAGCTGCAGAGCATTCATGAAGGAGACAACAAGATCAAGGAAGCCAAGCTTCAAACACATCGAACTCAGTTCGAGGCTTTAAAAATGAATGATGATGAGAACATAGAGGCCTATATATTGAGAGTCAATGGAATTATTAATGCAATTAGAGGACTCGGTGAGGAAATAGAAGATGTAGTCATCGTGAAAAAGGTATTAAGAACTCTTCACAAAAGATTTGATTCTAAAGTTTTAGCTATAGAAGAAGCTAAAGATTTAAATTCTTTTAGCTTGGATGAAATGCATGGTTCTTTAACTGCATATGAAATGAGAATAGGGCAAACTAAGCCCTCTGACAGAGAAGCTACTTTTAAAGCACACAAGAATATAAAAGCTAATCAAGAATTTGCAGAAGAAGAGTCTTCAGATGAAACAGAAGCAAACTTTGTTAGGAAACTAATAAAGGGAAAATGAAAGTACAGAGGTAAGTTACCGTTTAAGTGCTTCAACTATGGAGGAGTCGGGCACTTTGCTGCTAAATGTCCAATGAATGAGAAAAACAAAAATGATGAAGGGACACACCAAGAAAGAAGTGACTGGAAGAAGAAACCACAGTTCAGAAAAAGCAACTTCAAGAAGAAAAGTTTCATATCCAAGAATGTCAGCTCTTCTAAAGACTGCTCCGATGAGGATTCTGAAGAAGAAGCAGGTGAAGCTCTGTTCATGGCTTTTGAAGAAAGAATAACAGAGGAAAAATTGGAATGTAATGAAATACCTGAGGATGAGGCTGAAGTTTATCTGGAAGGTGAGTTAGTTGCTGCTCTTAAAGAACTGAGCACAGAAAGGAAAAAGATTAAAAAGGTTTCAAGAAAGCTTGAAGATGCCAATGAAATAATAAACTGCTTGAAAGTTCAGACAGGATGAATTCAAGAAAATGTTTGAAGTTCTTGATGAACAATTAACTGTAAAGACAGTTGAATGCAACAAGCTAGAAGAAGACATTGTTAAGTTAAGGATGCAGCTAGAGGAGATGAATCAGAAATTGAGTTGTTATCATAAGTTTGAAGAAAGTTTTGTAAAGCTGGATAAAATTTTAAATAACCAAAGGCCTTTCGGCATCAAATTTGGTTTGGGCTTCGATGAAGGAGAATCATCAAAGGGTTCAAAGGCCTTAAATGTAGAACCCATAAAGAAAGAAGAAAAGATCAAGGTTGATCAAGAAAAAACAAATCATGCCAAAGAAAGCAATAATGCCAGACTCAAGAAGAGTATTGACAAAGATGGATTCACAAAAGTCACACATCCTAGAAGGAAAAGATTCATGGCTCCTACTTCAAACTGGCAAAGACCTGCACCCAGGTTTAATCACTCCTTTTTTGGTTACTGTTTTAAATGCAATGCTTATGGTCACAAGATTTCAGATTGCAGTTATAATGTAGCTCAAAGGAATTTCACCAGTAGAAATGTTTTTTCTCCATTAATGAATTATGCAGTTGAATGTTATAACTGTCATAATTTTGGACATATTGCAAGAAACTGTAGAAGCACTTTTGCAGCAAATAATTATCAGGGTAGAAAATCTCAACCGAATGGGTTGAAACAAAACAAGAAATTTACTAAAAAACAGGCACAGGCTAATGAAAGGGGAAAGGCAAAACAAGTTGCCAAATCTGCTATCAAACCAGAATGGAAAGAAAAAGAATCTTTGATTGTCCAGACTGCTTTTAAAGCTCAGAACAAATCAGCACCATGGATACTTGACAGTGGATGCTCCAGTCACATGACAGGTGACAAGCAAAAATTTGAGAAGTTACAGAATTATGAAGGTGGTTCTGTGAAATTTGGAAATAATGATGGAGCAAAGATAGTTGGCAAAGGATCTGTCAAGATCAGTGATGGAAAGATCAAATCAGAAGAAGTCTTGTTTGTAATTGGTCTGAAGCATAACCTGCTCAGTGTAAGTCAAATCTATGACAGAGGTCATGAAGTAGTTTTTAAGAAGTAGGGTTGTGAAGTGAGAAAAGCTAACAGTGGGAAGTTAATTGCTACCGGATCAAGGACTTCTAGAAATCTGTATACTCTCTCAGAGACCTCAGAAGGAGCTTGCTTGATTGGACAAGAAGATGAAAATTGGCTGTGGCACAAAAGGCTCGGTCATATCAGCTTTGACAATTTGGTTAAAATAAGTTCAAAAAAGGCTATAAGAGATATACCTTCCATTGGCAAACCACTAAATAGTATTTGTGCTTCTTGTCAAAAGGGAAAGCAAACTAGAGCCACATTTAAATCAAAGGAGTACTTTACCAGTAAACCCTTAGAACTAATTCATACTGATTTATGTGGACCCATGAGAACTCAAAGTATAAATGGTGATAAATACTTTATGCTTTGCATAGATGACTATTCCAGAATGACCTGGATATTCTTTTTAAAGCAAAAATCTGATGCTTTTGAAATGTTCAAGACTTTCAAAAACCAAGTTGAGAATGAAACAGGAAAGAGGATCAAATGCTTAAGATCAGATAGAGGAGGAGAGTTCATCTCAGAAGAGTTTGCAGAATACTGTCAAAAATATGGGATCAGAAGACAGTTTTCAGCAGCAAGGACACCTCAGCAAAATGGTGTTGTTGAGAGAAAGAACAGAACTGTACAGGAAATGGCTCGGACAATGTTAACTGAAAGCAAAATTGCAGACAGATTTTGGAAAGAGGCAGTCCATACTGCAGTTTACATCCAAAACAGGTGCATGTTGAGGACTCATGAAAGCAAAACCCCTTATGAGCTTTGGTTCGGCAAGAAGGCAACGACAAAATACTTCAAAGTCTTTGGCAGCAAGTGTTACATTAAAAGAACAGAAGATAATCTTGGTAAATTTGAAGATAGAGCTGATGAAGGTATTTTTGTTGGCTATTCATCAAAAAGCAAAGCTTACAAATGCTACAACAAAAGGCTAAAGAAAATTGTAGACAGTGCTGATGTTAAATTTGATGAAGATAGGAAACAAGTTGTCAGTTGTGAAAATAACTACCCTATTTATGAAGATGTTATTGAAGGAGATGAAGAAAAGGAATCAGAAGAGAATCAAAAAATTGACCCAGATAATTTAAGTATTGATTCAAAAGTAGAAGAAAACAATAAATTTAAAGCTGGAAGCTGGCAAAAAAATCATCCCAGAGAACAAATTATAGGGGACCCCATAGTTGGTGTTAAGACAAGAAGAAGAGTAGTAAGTAACTACTCCCTGTTATCCAACATTGAGCCCAAAAATATTGTTGAAGCAAGCACAGATGTAAGTTGGATGAAGGCAATAAATGAAGAACTAGACCAGATTGAGAGAAACAAAACCTGGGAGTTAGTACCACGGCATGTAAGTAAAAACATAATCGGTACTAAATGGATTTTTAGAAACAAATTGAATGAAGACGGACAGGTTGTAAGGAATAAAGCAAGATTGGTTTATAAAGGCTATGCTCAAGTTGAAGGTATTGATTTTGAGGAAACTTTTGCACCAGTGGCCAGACTTGAGGCAATCAGAATGTTTCTGGCTTTAGCAGTCCATAGGAATTTCAAAGTTTATCAGATGGATGTGAAATCAGCATTTCTGAATGGAAATCTTGAAGAAGAAGTGTATATTGAACAGCCAGATGGTTTTCAACTCGGTGATAATCCCAACTTTGTTTGCAAGTTAAAGAAAGCTTTGTATGGCTTGAAACAGGCACCCAGAGCATGGTATGCAAGACTTGACAACTATCTCATTGAACAAGGGTTCAAGAAAGGTATGGTGGATAGTAACTTATATGTCAAAACAGACAATGGCCAACTTATTGTCCTTGTTGTTTATGTTGATGATATAATTTTTGGCAGCAACAATAATGAGTCATGTATAGACATAGCAAATAAAATGCAAAAAGAATTTGAAATGTCTATGATTGGTGAACTTTCATATTTCCTCGAGTTGCAAGTTAACCAAAGTGAAAAGGGCATTTTTATTTCTCAAGTTAAATATGTGAAAGAAATGCTGAAAAAGTTCACAATGGAGGATAGTAAACTTGTAAGCACTCCCATGACAACAGGTTGCAAATTGAGCAAGGATGACAATTCTCCAGATGTAGATCAGACCATGTACAGATCCATGATTGGAAGCCTGTTGTATTTAACGGCCACAAGACCAGATATCTTACAGGCAGTTTGCATGGTTGCAAGATTTCAGGCTAGTCCAAAAGAAACTCATGTGACAGCTGTGAAGAGAATTTTTAGGTACCTCAAGGGTACTATGGAGTATGGGTTATGGTATCCAAAAGGAAAAGACTTCACTCTGATTGCATATTCAGATGCAGATTGGGCAGGTTGTATAGATGACAGAAAGAGTACCAGTGGTGGTGCATTCTATCTTGGAGACAGGTTGGTAGCATGGCACAACAAGAAACAAGAATCGGTCTCTCTATCCACAGCAGAGGGAGAATACATTGCAGCAACAACAAGCTGTACACAGATTTTATGGATGAGACAAACACTAAAAGATCTGGGTATTAATTTCAAAGAGCCAATTTCAATTAAATGTGATAATACCAGTGCAATTAACATCTCAAAGAATCCGGTTATGCATTCCCGCACCAAACATATTGCAATCCGGTATCACTTTTTGAAGGATAAAGTTGCGAAGGTGAAGTTAAATTGGACTTTGTTCCAACTACTGAGCAAGTAGCGAGATATCTTCACTAAAGCTGTTGCCCAAGGAAGTTTTTGAATATCTCCGCGAGTAAGTTGGGTGTGGTCACACTACCCAAGAAGCCGACTAGCTTTTGGGAACACATTCTAGGGGGAGCATTTATATATTTGATTATCAGCCCTTTAATATATATTTGTTTGCTCTTGTTTGTATTTTTTGCTAAGCTGTAATAGTGTGTGCACGAGAATGTTGTGCATGGACTCGGGGGAGTCTGCGACCCTTTGGTATTATTGTCAAAGGGGGAGAAGAACTTCTGGAAATTGAACATGTGTTGCCAACAATTCTAAAGGGGGAGATTGTTGAGCAAGGTGCATAAACAGTATTGTCATTGTTGTCAACTCGGACGGATAGATCAATTGTTGATGCAGTGGACGAGATGTTCGGAGGTCGGTCGAAGCAGTACAGTCAATTTCCAAGAAGACAAAAGTGGCCCAGATTCAGAAAAATCAAAGAAAAAGACAAGTAAGAAAACTGTCGCGATATCGCGACAAAAACGAGGAGAGAGAAAATGCTAAAAAACTGTCGCGATATCGCGACATGTTTTTTGTCGCGATTTCGCGACAAAAATGAGGAGAGAGAAAATGCTGAAAAACTGTCGCGATTTCGCGACATGTCGAGTTTTCGCTGAGGAGAGAGAAAATGTGTCGCGATTTCGTGACATGTCAAGTTTTCGCTGAGGAGAGAGAAAATGTGTCGCGATTTCGCGACATGTTGGAGGCAAAGAAGCTAAGTGGAAAAACTGTCGCGATTTCGTGACATGTCGAGTTTTCACTGGAGGAGAGAGAAAATGTGTCGCGATTTCGTGACATGTTGGAGGCAAAGAAGCTAAGTGGAAAAATTGTCACGATTTCGCGACATGTCAAGTTTTCATTGGAGGAGAGAGAAAATGTTGTCGCGATTTCGCGACATGTTGGAGGCAAAGAAGCTAAGTGGAAAAACTGTCGCGATTTTGCGACATGTCGAGTTTTCGCTGGAGGAGAGAGAAAATGTTGTCGCGATTTCGCGACATGTTCCATTTTCGTGGGCGTCGAGTTTTCGCGGGAGGAGAGAGAAAATGTTGTCGCGATTTCGTGACATGTTCCATTTTCACGGGCGTCGAGTTTTCACGGGAGGAGAGAGAAAATGTTGTCGCGATTTCGTGACATGTTCCATTTTCATGGGCGTCGAGTTTTCACGGGAGGAGAGAGAAAATGTTGTCACGATTTTGTGACATGTTCCATTTTCGTGCCAGCTTGCCAAGAAGAAGACAAAAAGTTGTCAGAGCGACAGTTCTGCTATCAAAGAAGTAGGTTCGGTTGTCAGAACTGTAAATACACAGGTAAGGTTGATGAGCCATAAAAAGGCAGGTAAGACGGTCAGAGCTGTAAATAGAAAGATAAATCTATCAGAACATCGAATTTACTTACAAAGAGCCAAAAAAGTTGTCAGAGCAGTAAAGTGGGTAGATAAGTCTGTCAGAGACACAAGTAAGCTTTTAAGGCTATTAACAACACAGTATGCAGTGCTGTAAGAATGCTTTTCGTGTACAGAAAGTTAGGGTTAGGGTTGAGCTCTACACGTGGCAAGAGTATTGTGACTTGCCGGATAAAAGGAAAAAGGTGTTGTGAAAGCTAATTAATCAAGAGAGAATATTTTGCTGAGAAGAGTACAGAGAGTGTATTTTGCAGAGAAAATACAAGAGTGTATTTTGCAAAGAAAGTATAGAGAGTGTATTTTGCAGAGAAAATACAGAGAGTGTATTTTGCAAAGAAAATACAGAGTGTATTGTGCAGTGAAAAGGACAGAGAGTATTGTGCAGAGAAAGTACAGAGTGCTATAAAAGTTTTGTAAAAGTACAGAACAGAGTACTATAAAAGTACAGAATAGTGTGTTGTAAAAGTACAAAAGTTAGTGCTGTAAAATTACAGAGCAGTGTGCTATAAAAGTACAAAAGTCAATGTTGTAAAAGTACAAAATTCAATGCTGTAAAAGTATAGAATAGAGTGCTATAAAAGTACAGAGCAATGTGTTGTAAAAGTATAGAAGTCAGTGCTGTAAAAGTACAAAACAGAGTGCTAAGAAATAATAGCAAAGCTGTAAGAATATGAAGTTTTTGTTATAAAGGATTTAGACCAGTGAGGGTCTTGTTGTAGAGAAGGCATTTTTATGTCAAAAATTTTGTTCAAATCTGAAGTCCAAGTTGGTGCTTGGTATTAGGGGGTTGGTGCTCCTTTCTGTTGGTGCAGATAAATTGTTTTGTAAAGTTGGTGCTTTGCAAAGGTTGGATTTGGATGGGTGTCCAAGCAGTCTAATTTTTGAGGAGTAGCCAAATCTGGTGAACCTCGTTAAATCTTGTGTTGTGGATTGTTCTCTTGTTTATTTGTTGTATCTGTTTTCAAGTTCTCTCTGCTTAAGTTTGAAAGAGTTGTAGATCTATATTTAAATTGCTACACTGATTCACCCCCCCTCTCAGTGTCATTGTGTGAATATCACTTCGTATATGAGCTCCCTTTATATATAAGTAAATGCAACTTAATAATCGCCTTATGTGGGATTTTATATTGCAGGTTCATCCATCCAAGATATGTGGATAATGAGACCTTTGAGTGGCTCCTTTTGTTGTGGAAGAGGAGTGTAAAATTATGTCCTTCCTTGGCTAGCTTACCCTATAGATGTTGTGCCTTTTGAGGCACTTTTATATCTTCTTTCTTCCTGTGTATGATGTATTGTAGAAGTGCAATACCATGTAACCTTACATGTATATAAAATTTTCTTTATTGCACCTTTTTCTTGCACTCTTTTACAGGTCTGAAATTATGCCCTTGTAGCAGATTTTTAAATGCAAATATGAGGGTTTTGAGGATGTCTCTTTGGCTAGATTCCTTACCCTTTTTTATTGGAAACTTTGATGATAAATCCAAGCCTTTAATAATATAGATAGAAGCTTTTTGTGATAGTAATTCTTCACCCTTTATAACAAGCAATTAACCCTGTAATGCTTTGGATTTGAGACTCACCAAGTCTCAATATTTGAAGTTTCTATTTATATTTTTGGTTAGTTGTATTATTTTCCAAGTTTTGGAGGATTCTAACCTATTTCGGTGGCTTATCTTGGCCATAATATGCTGCAAAAAAATATCTTTAATAGTGTCTTTAGACACTTGATACAAATCAAATTTTGTGCCCTTCAAAAACACAAAACTAATTTCTTTTTTAGAGTAGTATAATAGTGAAAGTATTTCATTTTAATACACTAATATTACACCTTATCACTCCAATCAACTCTCAAATTAATGCACTAACAATTTACTGCAACTAATCAAGAATAACCTAAAATGAATCTTTAAGAGTTATTTTGTAATTTCACTACAATTAATATTGTAGGACTTAGTCTTATTTTTATTTTTCCAAAGTAGATGATAGGTAGTTGATAGAAGTAATTCAAAATTCTAATAAAATCTTAATCATTGTGCAAATGAACCTAAAAAAAATCTTTCTTTTTGCACTTTTGAAGACTGTAATATAATTGCAACTTTAATCCAAATTTAGGTGCTTTAACAAATATGATAAGTAATCCAATTAATGAATCTACTTGCACCAAGAAGTTGCTTACCTTTTTTTAAATTCTCTGTAGCTCTTTTGTTGCTTTTGTAGAGAATGTAGATCTTGGTGTCTAATATCACCAAGTTATTTCTTCAAGTAGGATCTTACAAATCTTTGTAGACTATTTTGAACAACTATTTCTTCACCAAATGATGATCTTAAACTTTCTTTCATGAGCCTAGGATTTGGTGTATTATTATCCTATTTTGTTCTCCTCCTTCTGCTTTATATTTGGAGAAGTCTTTGTCTTTGAAGTGGTACCTTCTTTTTGTGAGAGGTAATCTTCAAATATCAAATATTTGGTGAGCTTCGTCTGTCTTCAAGTCTTCTTATCAAATTTTATCTTCAAGTACGATCTTCTTCTAGTATTTGGCACTCCTTACCAAATTCTTCTTATGGGAATCCTTGCCAAATTCTTCTTCTGGTATTTAGAACTCCTTTCTAAATTCTTCTTCACATATTTTGCACTCCTTGCCCAATTCTTCTTCTCTTGGGCTTGTTGTTGAATGGTAAAAATTGTCCCAAATCCTTCACTATTAAGTTCTTCTACTTGGTAGTGGATTTATTAAATGAGTTCTCCTTTGAGAATTTATTCAGTTAGACTCTCCTAGCCTTTTCCTGGATGCTTTATGAGACCTTCCCAAGGTCTTTGATCTTTCAGCTTCTGTTGGTCTTTCCTTGAGATATCTTTGACCTTTTACTCCTGGAAGTGTTGGTGGTGAGATTTGCTTCTAGATATATGATTCTACTACTTCTGAATTTGAAAATGACTCACCTAGTCCTTCTTCTACTTTCTTCCAATACTGGAAGTTCTTCACAAATATATTCTCCTAATCTCTTCACTTTTTCTTTAGGTGTTGAATTAATTTTGAAGAAGATACCCTTCCTAACTTTCTTGTAGTAAGTTTTCCAACTCACTGAATCTTCTTTCCCTACAAAAAAGTATTAGTTTTGAAATATTTAGTTTACTTCTAAATCATATATTCTCTTTAAATTCTTCTTCAAGATCAAGGCTTCTAAGGCCTTTTTCAATATCAAGGCTTCTATGGCCTTTTCCAGTATCAAGTCTTCTATGGCCTTTTTTAGTGCCAAGGCTTCTATGGATTTTTCCAGGATCAAGGCTTTTGTGGCCTTTCTAGTATCAATACATTTGTGACTTCTCCTTCAAGGCTCTTATGGCATTTTTGTATCAAGGCTTTTATGGCCTATTATTCAACTTGTAAAGTTCTTCAATTCAGCAATGGAGATCTTTAGTCTCCTGGCTTCACCATAAATCTTCACTAGAAGTCTTCTTCCATAGTATTTTTCTCTTGCACAATGAACTAATATTTGCACTATGAAGGCATGTCGACCTTCGGGCAATGAAGTTGGAGTCTCCTAGATTTATATTGTAGGAGGAGTACCAATCCTTTGAGAATTAATTATCTGCAACAAAAGAAACTTTAGGTAAAAGTTAGCAAATTCCATATATCCTAGATCTTCACTAGATGATTTGTCAATCCATTGGATTGAATGTTGAGTCTTGGTCTTCACAAGTTTTTTTTGTAACTCTGTGGAAAGACTCTAGTCAAGTGCAATATCAGTATTTTCTAAAACTGATATTTCTTTCATTCCTCACTCGTGACTCCCCCTATTTCTACCACCTATATTCTTCTGACAACTTTTGATATTTGTTGGTCCAACGGTATGTCATTTTGACAAAACTTTTAGGCTCTAAGATAATGGTGGTTTCCCTATTAACCTACACAAACTAGATCTACCATAACTCTCATACCACTATTAGCTTTTTATGTAATGAGAAATGATAGATAACAATCACAAGATATAAAATAATATAAAAGAAAGTAAATATACAATATGACTGAAGTATGCTTGAATAGAAATAACATAAATGAATACAATGTAGCTATGGAGGAAATTAACACTCCATTAATGTAGCTATTGAACTACATTAGACCCATCACCAATATATGGTGATATACACATCACTACACTACTACCTACGACTATGATGTAATTAGATCTATCTATTTATGTCCCCCTTCTCATGTCTATCTAACAATTATACCTTTCTTATATAGGAACACAGGTTCCTTCGCCAACACTCTACCTAGTTGTGCAAGGTATAACTTGCACATATACAACTTGCACATTGATACTTGTGCATTTATTACATTGCATGAAGTAACTAGATAAATTTATCTTAAATTAATCTAATATCCTAAGTATGTACCTTGGAAGATATATTTACATAACATAAATAATAGAATAGACTCTATCTCTAATAGGATAGCATTACACTGAGAGACAATTGTGTATTTCTAATGTAGCATTAAGGACAGCTCACTACAAAAGAAGGCAAGAAAGATGTAAAATAAGGGCAGATTACCAAGAGAGAACTACCAACTCAGAGATCACTACTCAGCTTAAAAAAAATCTCTATACAAACTTTGAGGAGAGCTACCAATAAAACATTGAGGAGAGCACCACTCAGTAGCCATCCAAGGATCGATCTGGAGCCAATTTTGAATGCTCAAGAAAATCAATTTGAAAAATATAGCAAAGCAAATATTGGCAAGGATACTATAAGGTTTGATATACATTAAAGCAAGGTCTATATGCAAACGAAGGACCTAAAACTTGGAAAATTTGGTGAAGTGCTCATAACACTTGAAATGCTAATTCTTGAAGTGTTAGAAGAAGCATCCAAAATATAACATCCATATTGGAAGCATTAGAGGTATCCTTCAAAGGATTCATCATTATTTCTAGCCAAGAGTGTTGAAGATTCATTAACCAATGCTCAAAGAAAATCTTAAAATCTATAGGCCAAGTTTTTAAGAGCATTAAGGAGGAATAATTATTGAACGTAACTCTCAAGACACTTGTCAAACATCAAGTGACATCCATTCTATTTAAGGTACCAAAACTCAAGGAAAGCAATGCATTCATAGCAAGCATAGTGTGTAAGAGGAGGTAAGAGAATTAAAATCTCATGATCAAGGAGAGTTAAAGAAGCAAAATTAAGATGCTTGCTATCTAAGAGTTGTCAAATTTTGTAGCCATTTCTACATCAGTCACAGTGACCACTAATTCAAGAGAAGCATCAAAACCTGTTGTCATCATCTACGTCCATATGTCAGAGAATACAACACCATACATTGGATAATACAATGCCCATACATTGAAGAAGACAATGAAATACATTGGAGAATGCATATCCATACATTGGAGAATACAACATTCATTATACAAGATTTATAGCATTATAAAGGTAAGGATTTACCTTAATTAAATTTTCTTTCATTAAGGAGTTATAAGGGGTATAATATAAGGTTGAAACCATAGCAAAATCAACCACATTTGAAAGCAAAATTAAATAAATGTGTTGGGCAAAACATTGGTTAATCTATAGTTTAATTTATTGCCTCCATTTAAATTGTCAACCCGGGAAATCTCATAAACTTGTGAGTTTCATGCATAGTATATGCCTAGAGTGTGGGGAATGAATCCTTTTGTACCTATTTAGTTTGGTGGGGGGTGTTTGTGCATTTTTATTTCAACCAAACCAAATAAAATAAAGTGTAGAAAAATAAATAAATCAACTAAAACTAAAGCTGAAATTAAAATGCAAAAATAAATATGCAAGAAAATAAACACACAGTTAAATTAAAATAAAACAAGAAATAAAATAGGAAACTAGTCTATTGAAAATAAATAACAGAAATAAAAAAGGGAGGACTATTGCAAGGAGTGGGTCCAGGCTCCCGCAAATAGTCTACCCGACTAATTACGTAAAGCTTACTCTAAGCAAATAAGAGTATTTGCAAGTCTTAATTTATTATGTAGAATAAATTGAATAAAATAATGCTTTGTGTATTTGATTATTCCATGTATTCATCTGGTCTACGTTCTTATATAAAATATAGTCATATTCTATTACAATCATATATTGGTCTATTTTTAATCATGTAACGTGATTTGCTATAATCAGTACACAGTTATTATTCTTTCCTATTTAAAAGCATGTCCATTCACCAAAAAGGATAAATATAGTAATCCTTAGGTGTACATAACAATCTAATCCTAAAAATAATGCTTTAAAAGCTTACATGGTCAACCGGTCAACTTTTAATAATTAGAATAAAAGTGCTTTATTCTATTATAATCATAAAAATATAATATGCATAAGAATATGAATATTTCTCCTTTATCTTTTGTGCAACAACCTCCTTAGAAAGTGCATGGTCAATTGGTCAACTAGTTAACTTTGGTCAATCAGTCAACATTGGTCAACCGATCAACATTGAATTGATCAACCACAACTTGTAGTCGAGAGGCAGGCACCACCAATATTTGGGAAGCAAGAACCATCAATAGTTAGGAGTCGAGTATACCAATAGTTGGGAGTCAGGCGCCACCAATATTTGGGATTTAGGTGCTACTAATAATCGGGATTCGGGTGTTGCCAATAGTCAAAAGTTGGGTGTCTGCCTTCACCATTTATTTCTATTCTTTTCAAGCTGTCTTTGTGCATTTCCAAGACCAAATAGAATGTAAACTCAAAAACACCAGATTAGTAGCAAAAACCTACATTTACATATATTTTCCACTAAAAACACTAGTCAAGCATAATACTTCATTTTCTATCAATTATATGCAAAAGCTATATAAAAATACATTTCAAATGCTAATTAAACCAATAATGATGCCCTTAAAAAGTGTATGTAAAATGAGCATTTTTGGTGCTCATCATTCCCCCATGCCGAAGATTTGACATGCCCTCATGTCACAGCCCCTCCGGTATAGATTTTTTTTTGAAAATATGATATGGGAGGCAAGCGCAAAAATTGGATGTTGATGGGAGTTGGGCATCACTCTCATGGAAGACGGGAGTTGGGTGCCTTCCTTTCAAAATATGGGAGATGAGTTTTTTTTTTTTTTCTTGGGGTAATAAAATTTGTCTCGCCTCTGAGGCATTCCATATGGATGAATTATAATAGGAGAATTAGTAAAGAGAAATATGGAGGTATCTACTGGTATTAACATAGAAATGATTTTTAAAATAACTATGCAAATAATTAATGGAAAACTCAGTACATACCTAGGTGACTTTCGCAGATCATGATGTGTATGATGTTGATGGTGTGAAATATCTTCATGTTGCCTGTAATCATGGTGTACCAAAAAATGAGATTGTTGTGACATTGGTGCATCTTGGAGTTTTTTTTTCAATTGCCTTTAGCATCTTTGTTTTTCTTCCACTGAGTGTTGTTGCACTAGTAGTAAATCCAATAAATTTAACACATCATGATCAGCCATCAAACTACAAGCAAACATTCAAATCACAGCCACCATAGAAAATTATGAAATATCTTGCTCCTCTAGGAATCAAACTCGTAGGCATCATCTAAATGTCCATAATATTCTTTGCAGTGGGGGCTCCCATGACTGTAACCAATTTTCTCCTCATAACTTCACAACTCATAAAAAATCATGTAGACTCAACTATTCTCCATCTCAACTGCCCTTGGCAATAAAGACAACATTACTTCCCAATGAGCATAAAAATCTGGAAATTAACACAATTGAATTTATGCCAGTGATTTTTTTCTACACAACTTCTGGAATGCAACAGAGAATATGAAATCTTTGTGTTCAATTGTATTTCTAACAAAGAATAGGAAATCAACTGCAACAATTTGAGTGTGTAAATTAAAACCTGGGTGGCCAAGTTGGAGGTTGTCAATGATCCATCTTGGGAATCTAGATCATCATTATTTTGCTTAATGTGATGTGTATTGGAATGTCTTCTCTAGATTTCAGCTCCTCAACATCTCTTTGCAAAGGTGGTGTCTCCTCCATAGTAGTGAAATTTTATTTTATTTTTTTAATTTCCATTCCCTCACATTCCAACAGAAAATGAAATGTCAGTGTATGAAAAAACAACTACAATGGTGGCATTGTGCATTAAAAGTGGAGGCCGCATAGGCCCTAATTTATGTCTTTGAAGGGCACAACCAGGTGACTACACAACCCTATGTGCAAAAATTTTGTGTTCCATATACCACTATTGGAGGATTTATGGTAGCCAATAGCTCCAAACTTTGAAACACCAAGCACATCATCAACAACACATATGGAAATGTTTTAATCCTACTTATTACAAAGTGCTCCCACAATAGCTTATTATAGGTGATTTTATCAGTGCCATTTGTGAGTGCACTATTGACGTATTCCAAGAGCATTAAACTCTTTGAAGGTATTGTATAGATCGCTAGAATTAACAACATATTTATGCATCATTATTTTCTCACCATGTGCTTCTGAACATGTCACCTTCTTTAATTGATCAAAATTTATACAGTCCTGATACACATGTTCCTGAATCAAAATTATCTCCCGCTCTGAATTATTTCCTTTACAGGTAAAACTAAAATAGCAAGAATCAAACCAATTGCAGTTTATTGTTGTAGACCACACATGTGTAAATTTTAACAAGGAATTGTCTACTTGTTTCCTTATCAGCATGATTCTTGGTCAAATTTGATGGGAATTATTAAAATAAAATAAAATTGGATCCCATATACATTTGCGATCCTCTGGTCTATTTCCTGGAGTGAGGGTAAAAAGACAAATCTATCCATCATCATCTGCGGTATGTGTCAAGTGTTCAGGTGTGACATATTTACAAGACACGTCGTTGAGACTATGTGTTGTTTTTGGCAAATGCTCATATCAGTTATAATTTTATTAGCCAAGGAGGGGTTCAACAAAAACTTGTCTTCCAATAGGAGTGAGCAGATCTCATAACCCCTAAAATCTCATGGATTATCTATGAAAAATGTAGTACTGATTTTTACTAGCTTTGATTGTATGCAAACAACTAAAATATGAAAGTGGACCAAGCTACTCCCCTATTTTATTTGGCTACTGGTTGGAGATTTATCATTCCCCATCTGGACAAAGTTGGTACTAGGGAAATAGGATACTCTCTACCAATAAATAGCATAAAATAAATCTTTATTTCTAGTTTGCACTTCAACTTGGAGCCTTCTCAACAAAATATTTTTGTTGGCTAAGAATGGGTACTAATTTTGTTTTTCAAATATCTGGGTACCACTCTTCCTGTTGGAGTATTGATACCACTTATTGGTGCCTTCCTCCAAGTGGGAAGAAGGAATTGCTATACTATACTAATTTTAGGTGCTATCTTCTTGGTGGTAAGTAAGTATCTTTTTTCGCATTGCTACACTCCTCACAGGGCACAGTATGGTTGTATCTGTTAGGCCTAGTTTAAGTTGGTTGCCTACAAATTGCACTCAAGGTCGTGTCATGCAAAACTAGACACATGAAAGTAGGAAAATAGAAATCATAGAACCTATGCCTAATAGGCCTAGGTTACCCAAGCTGCCTACAGATTGCATTCAGGGCATCAATTCTTGCAAAGCAAAAACACACTTAAAGTAGAAAAATAGGAATCATGTGGATCTTGTGCCTGATAGGCCTATGTTTCCCAAGCTACCTAAAGATTAGATTCAAGGTACGATTTCCTGCAAAGCAAAAATAAAAACCATGTTAAGCAAAACATATTCCATGCTTTTTTTTTAACCTTTTTTTTTGGATTTGGGAAATAACTCCCAACCATAGGGAAGATTCATATAGTTCACTTTTTCACGTATACTCATCTCTCTCTTTTTTAACCTTTTATTTTTACAACGAACGTGTGAACATTCATCAAAATATTGGTATGGTATGGGATCTCCCCCATGCCAATGTATGATCCAATATTACAAATGCGAGGCGGTTATAAATGGAGCCTATTCACTGTTACTCAAACATCATCTTAGCACTCTAATCCACTCTTGGTGTAGCATATTTGACTCTATCTACCATCTACTTAGGTTGTAACAGTCACACACTTTGTAGCAAAATCTCAAGTTCCACAACCACCTTGGGTTGGAAGCCTTTCGCTTGATCAAGGTTACTTAGCCTACCTTCGAGTGCCTATGTTATCAAGGAAAACTTTGCTCACTTCACCTGTTTGGACTAGATGCTACATGATCAAGGTACACAATATGATTCATATAGTGCTATTACGAACTCCACGTATAAATTTCACTTATGAAATATTCATAGACAACTCCTTATTCATCTGCATTGCACTTCATGTTGTCTTGCAAAACATAATAAAAATATAAATTAATGGCATTAAAGCAAAATTCTAAACTGATGGTATTAAAATAAAAAATTTAACTAATTTTTTTTTAATTTGAACATTTTAAACAACGTTCATTGTGTTGTTTGTGGAAATAATGAAGGTGGGGTCTCCCCCATACCTACAACTGAACTAGTCTCTAAAAATAATCCCTTTATTCATCAAATAGTATGATATGTTGTAGAATGAGAAGAGCATGGCCTCAAAAAAATTCTTCCAACTCATTGGTAAATTGTGCAGGCAGATAAATGACTATTTTTTAACATGGTGTAGCAGTATTCTAAAAAAAACATGTGTTAGTTTCTAATTCACTCGGTCGCCTTAAGCGCAAGTGAAGAGCATACTCCTAACAAGATGTTCTTTTTACATTCTACTTTATTTTTTAATGTCATTTTTCTTGCTACTAATGTCATTGTTAAGATTTTTCAATATGTTGAGAAATGTTAAGCTTGGAATTTTTTTTGTTTAAAACTAGGCTTCTTGAGGCATATTTTCCTAATGGTTTCTATGTAAATAAACACATCCTTAATAGTTTAACAGTAAATATTTTCAACTTTTTCATAATATCAAACCTAGGTTGTGCTATTTCTTTGATTTCTTGAAACCATTCAGAATATGATGAAATTCCTTCATTACCTAATTTTCTATTTTTTCAACAACACAATTTATTTCTACTTCTACACTTAATATGGTACATCAGGTTCATTCCCATATTTACTTGATAAGCTGGTATATTTAAACCGTTGTCTATGGGATTCAACTCTGGTTGTGCCGACAACTGTTTTGGATTTGTAAAAAATGCCCTTGATGGACTCATGCTTTTCAGGTAGAGGATCTACTAGTAATTTAAATAGGCTTTTTAACTGAACTATAGATCATAACACTACAATTTTGACACTCCCTAGCAACAGTGCCAAAATGTTGGGCAAAAAATTGGTTAATCTATAGTTTAATTTATTACCTCCATTTAAATTATCAACCTAAGAAAGCTCATAAACTTATGAGTGTCATGCATAGTATATGCCTGGAGTGTGGGGCATGAATCCTTATGTACCTATTTATTTTGGTGGGGGGTGTTTGTGCATTTTTATTTTAGCCAAACCAAATAAAATAAAGTGTAGGATAATAAATAAATCAACTAAAACTAAAGCTGAAATTAAAATGAAAGAATAAAAGTACAAGAAATAAATGTGCAAGGAAATAAACACGGCTAAATTAAAATAAAGCAAGAAATATAACAAAAAATTAATCTATTGAAAATAAATAACAGAAATAAAAAGGGGAGGACTATTGTAGGGAGTGGGTCCAGGCTCTCGTAGATAGTTTGCCCAGATAATTATGTAAATCTTTCTCTAAGCAAATAAGAGTATATACAAATCTTAATAAATTATGTAGAACAAAATAAATAAAATAATTCTCTATGTATTTGATTATTCCATGTATTCGTTTGGCCTACATTCTTATATAAAATGCAGCTAGATTCTATTATAGTAATAGATTGGTCTATTTTTAATCACGTAACATGATTTTATATAATTATTCATACACATTTATTATTCTCTCCTATTTAAAAGTATATCCGTTCACCAAAAAGGATAATTATAGTAATCCTTAAGTGTACATAACAATGTAATCCTAAAAATAATGCTTTAAAAGCTTAAATGGTCAATTGGTCAACTAATCATCTTATTAATAATTAGAAGAAAAGTGTTTTTTTCTATTATAATCATAAAAATCTATTATGCATATGAATACGAATATTTCTCCTTTATCTTTTGTACAACCTCCTTAGAAAGTGCATGATCAATTGGTCAACTGGTCAACATTGGTCAATCGATCAACGTTGGTCAACCGATCAACGTTGAATTGGTCAACCACAACTTGTAGTCGAGAGGCAGGTGCCACCAATATTCGAGAAGCATGTGCCACCAATAGTCGAGATTCAGGTGCAACCAATATTCGAGAGTTGGGCACCACCAATAGTCAAGATTCAGGCTCCACCAATAGTCGGGAGTCAGGCACCACCAATAGTCGGGAGTCAGGCACCATCAATAGTCGAGAGTTGGGTGCCTGCCATCACCATTTACCATTATTATTTTCAAGGTGTCTTCGTGCATTGTCAGTCCCAAATGGGATGTAGACTCAAAAACACCAAATTAGTAGCAAAAACCTGCATTACACATATTTTCCACTAAAAATACTAGTCAAGCATAATACTTCATTTTCTATCAATTATATGCAAAAGCTATGTAAAAATACATTTCAATTGCTAATTAAACCAATAATGATGCTCTTAAAAAGTGTATGTAATAATGAGCATTTCTGGTGCTCATCAAACTATACACCTAAATAGTTTAATATTTGCAATTTAAAACATAGGAGATATAAGGGTTTCTACTTGGAAAAATTAGAACTCTATTATTACAAATATTATTATTTTCTAATATTCCAAAGGGAGATATAAGACATACTACTTCAAACTATATACATATAATTAAAATTTAAAAAATTAATTTATTGGATATAGAAGCATTTCAATTTCCTACATATAGAGTTGAAATTAATTGGTAAAAAATATCTCATACTCATTCTAAGGAGATAAAAAGAAATCCAAACTTTAAAGCATATTTCATTAGAAAATATAAGGTAAAATTAACAAGTTGATTATTCTCAAAACATTACAAAATCAACTTAGAAGGTGAACTAAGCATATTCTAATTATTAGGGAGATATAAGGAAGCCTACAAAACCTAATTCTAAGAAAGGTTTTATCAAATTAGTTCACATCTCTTAACTAGGGAGATATAAGGAATTCTACAAAATCTAAAGCCAAGAAAGGTTTTATACCTAGAAAGTCATCATGACTACAAAAAAAATCATCCTTATAGAATCTCAACTACTTAAGGGCCAAAATTACTTCTCATAGAAAAACAAAGTGAGAGTTATTCTGATATTTGAAAAACTTTGGGATACTATCAAAGGAAAAATAACTAAACCAACTCAGGTAGAAATAAAGATTCAAAATATTGAAGAAAGTGATGATAAGGCATTAATGATAATAACCTTTGGTATCACTGATGAAATACAAGTTTATATTAGCTCAGTAGGGACATCTATAGATGATTGGAAAATATTAGAGAAAATATAAATGGAAAAATAAAGCCACTATCTTAAATATTCAAACTCAACTACATTCCCTAAAAATTACCACTGGTGAAAGCATAGAATTATTCTTAAGGAAGGTAGCATATATCAAAGGAAAATTACTAACCCTAGGAGAAAAGGTTGAAGATAAATTCCTTGTTCAAGTAACCTTGAGAGCACTTCCAAATAGCTACAAGCATCTAGTTACATCCTTATAGGTTCTAAGAAAATATACAAAGTTTGATGAACTAATCAACACTCTTCAAGAATATGAGATATAAAATATAGTGAAAGATGAAATTACTAACATTGCTTCATAGGGAAACATTGCTTCATCTTCAAAAGGTTGAAGACTATGGAATAATAGATATTATCAAATATGCAGGAGAAAAGGGTATAACATCAATTACTGCAGATTCAATCCAAGAAATCATAATCAAGGAAATTAGATGAACTATGGAAGCCAACCAAATAGGGCATTCCAACCAAGGTAATATCAAAATAATCCTCGATAGCAACAATCTCATCATTAGAACTATTATCCACAATTGGAATATCAAAAAGAGAGTCAACAAGGATATTTAGCTCAGAAGATTAAAGAAATTGAAGAACTAGAAGATATGAGAGATTATCAAGAATTCAAAGCTCTTATAGCAAGGGTAAAATGGTATAAATACATGAACTTCTCACTTGAATATGATACAAAAAATAGATAAGAAGATCCATATTGAAGACTAAAGTCTTCAATACCCAAATAATGCAATACATGGGGTGTTAGAGTATATTACATCATTTGGGTCATGTAAATGTACCACCCTTGGTACATAACTAGAATAAAAAATTACTTTAGGGGGTATTTAGCTAGTTACTTCAAGTAATATAATAAATGCACAAGTGTCTATGTGCAAGGTGTCCCCTTGTACAACTAGGTAGAGTGTTGGCCAAGCAATCCATCTTTCTATATAAAGGGCCTCATAGTGAGTGATTATATATCATTGTAGGTAGTAGTAGGTATTGTGTAGATTACGATATATATTGGTGATGGTGTACAATGTAGTTCTTTAGTATTAGTTTTGAAGTGTTTATTTCCTCCATATTACATTGTATCATTTTCATCACTTTCCATTAATAGCATATATCTACATATTATATTTCTACATATTTTATATCTTGTGATTGCATTCTCCCTTGGCATACACCATCAAAATCTAACATTAATTTGATAAGTATTTTTCCTTTTCTACAATTTTCTTTTTTCTTTTTTCATTTTTTATTTCTTCTTCTTAATTCTTTGGCAAAAAAATGCTTTCTTATCAAAAATGGTGTTACATTGGATCTTCAAGAAAAATTATGTTAAAAAAAGAGTGATTCTCTCACAAAATCATGAAACTTACTTGTGAATGCAAGAAATTTGCTTCACAATATGAGCGATGGCCTTACCTTAAGTGTCAACCCCATGTCAAATATAAGGTAGGGTCAATTAGCCCTAAACGATCCAATTACACAACCCACATAGCCTATTCCACAATGCAAGCAGGGAATTCCCTACTTGAGGTCTCTAAATACCTCAAGCTAGGGCCAAAGGACCGTCACTTAGCTTGTTTTTCCTTCCATTAACCTTTGAGTGCTTCCCTACCAAGATAAGTGAATTATAAATTTTGCCAACCAATTGTATGCTAGAGATCTAGTAGGTCATAATTTCATAGGGGATCCCCATAAAATTCCAAGTGAATCACTCAAGGAGAAACCACAAAACCTCCCAAAAATTCACCCAAGTCTAGTAACATAATTGAATCACTCACAAGTAAATATTTTATCCATTTCTCAAGCAAATTTCTCCTTCATAAAATATTCTCCTTGTAATAACTATGAAGAGTATAAAGTGTATTCAGTTTCCTCAAGTAGAATAAGATATTATCCTTATAATAAAAATAAAAGTAGTATAAAGTGTATTCATTGTACTTTAGGATTTTAATAACATCACAATAAAAAAAATTATATAAAGGATATCCAAGGAAGTTGTAGAGGGGGAAAACTACCCTACCACGTACAATTCCCAAAAGTTGGATCCGCAAGAGAGAGAAGCCTTTGGGGTGAACCACGAGGGTTGTGTTGTTCTCTACACTCGATTATAGGGGGAAGGGTTCACCAGGAATGGTTTAAGGACTCACTCCAAGTCCTCTAGATTTTAAAGAATGTTTGATGTATTCGATTCAAGACAAACACCTAGATTTGGCCTTTCTAGATCTATGCTATAAAAGATAAAGGACAATGCAGAAATACAGAATGCAGGAATACAAGAGCTAACCCTAGAATGATTCTTTCTTTGAATGCTTTTCTAACCTAGGGTTCTAAAATAAAAAACCTTTAAGCAAGGGCTCAAGAAATAATGCACAAACATAATTAACCCTAAGTGCACACTATATGTTGTTTATCTTTCAAATGCCTAGAAATTAATTAAATATATTTCTATAAAATCAGATCTAGGGTTTACAATAGAAATATAAAGCACTCAAAAAATAGCCTAAAGACTAATCAGAACACTTAGCTTATCCGGTGATTTATCCTTGCTTTTATCCTTTTATCCAATGCTATCAATAATTCTTGTTCCTGCAAGATAACTTGACAAACACTTGAAAATATGATTAGCATTAGGGGGCCTACTTAGGCCACTGTATAACAATACTTGGAGGTAGCAATCAAGCCCCCTAGGTCCTTTTAGCTAACCTTTGATAATTAAAAGCGGAAATTGACCTTTGGAGAAAAACAAACATAATACAATATAGCAAAAAAGAATGATGAAATCACAGAAATAGAATGCACCACTATGCTCTACATGCAATCTAGAATGCAATGATGAAAATTGGAACAATATATTACCCCTAGATTGGGCTCTAGGTGGACCATACCCCATAATAGATGACTGCAATATAACGCAAGGTAAAATCGCACCTCGTAGAAGATCGAGTGTGATTTCATAGAAGTGAGGCAAAACACCTCAGATTGAAGAAAAACAACTAATATGTGATATATAAAATAGAAATATACATGAAGAGTGAAATCACTTGGTAGAGAGTGAGGAAGCAAGCAAAAGGTTTGAGATCTCCCAGGTAGTCAATCTCTCCTTAGGGCTTCAACACAAATCCACCAAAGCGAGCAACAACAATCAACAATCCAATGCAGTAGAAAATAAAGCTTCAATAGATCACACTTCACACTTGTGAGTTAGCTTGCTTGTGGAAGAAGAAGAAGACCTCAATAAAATAATTCTTGGTGAGAAATGAGTTTGCTTGATGAAAACTTGATGGCTTGATTACATTGATACTTGGTGATAAAATGAATTTCAAACCCTCCTTATATAGTGGATTTGAAAGAAGAATGGGTTGGAAAAACAAAGCACAACTAACCTTAAAAATATCAACTTTGAAAATTAGGGTTTTCTTAAGAGAAAACCCTAAAATGCAAAATCGCGCTCCATAAAATATGGACCATGACCTCACACCAACTAGACCCTCATGCGGTTTTAATGCATTTTGGAGGGTCAAACAGAGTCAAAATGGGTCATATCATATACCATTGGAAAGCTCTTTTTGAGCCCGATCTAATGGTATAGGATTTAGGAAGAATGGATAAGATTTGGTAGGGGAAAATTGTCTCAAATATGACCCTACTTTTCCAAGGAGAAAACAAGGGATCTAGGGAAAATTACTCACCTTAGTGGGTCAATTTTTTGTGTCTATATTTTCCCCTTCTTTGATGTATTTAAGGCCAAGTAAATGCATCAAAGAAATATGTAGACTCCTATGGGCAAGAAGACAACAAACACATAAAAGGGGTGGCCAGGTTTGGACAAAGGAGTGGTGCAAAAGGGGTATCATGAAGGACACTCTGGAATTTTGCACACAAGACGAGACATTACTACCATTAATGCCTCTATGGCTAGGGTGCCCCCTCAAGTTTTAAAAGGAAATGAACATTCCTTAAGAAACTCAAAAAAGTCAAAGAAAGAAAAATAAAACATAAAAACATGAAGAATAAAGCAAGCAAACAAACAATAGAGCAATGATCATTGGGTACAATATGAATCTAATGCAGCTAGCATGAAATGCATGGATGAATAGAAGAAAGGGAAAGAAATAAGAAGGGAAGAGGAGAGAAGAAATAAGAAGAAGAAGAAGAACATCTCCAAAGGTCAACCATAGAAAGTGAGAGAAGTTGATCAAGAACCCTGAATGAAGGGTGTTATGCCCAAAAGAATGGTCCAGATGTGGAGTGAAAACCCACTATGGGTGTAGTACTCGCTAAGATGGATAGATGGGTAAAAATATGGAGCGTAACCTACTATGGGTGATTTCTCAAATGATCAAATGATGGAGCGTAACCCTCTATGGATGATTGCTCGCTAGTGACTATTGTGGGGTGATTACCCACTAGGATGTATATCGAGGCCTATTGAAATGGCCAAGGAGCTTATCCTGTAATGGGGTGTTGAGCCCGCTGAGTCAAAAGAAGCGTAACCCGATAGGGGAATACATTATTATTGATGTGAATGATGTATTAGCAAGTACTACCCGATAGGGGTGTGTAAAAATATGTATATAGACCAATCAATATGAGCATAACACAATGTGAGTGTGTGCATGTGCTAGAAGAAATAAGAGGAAGAAAATGAGGAGCAAAGAATTATGTATGTGTGCCCCCAACTTGAAGTTTCAACTATTGAAAATTCAAGAGGGAGGAAATGTGCAAACAAAGGAGAGAAGAATGTATATCCTTATCTGAACAAAGAAGATAAAGGAGAAATAAGAATCATGCAAAGGACAAGGATATACCAAAAGAGGATTGCATTCCTTGACTTTGGAGAGAAATGATGATCATTGTAAAAACTTTCAAAGTCAAGGAATACAAGAAGAAGAGAGAAGAAGAAAGAAAAAAGGAAGACAAGAAGAGAAGAAGGGATGAAAATGCATGGGCCCTAGGTTGGGGCTTCGCTAGGCATCAGAGCCCTAGTGAGAGTGCAATGCATGTGAGCTATGACCTAACTAGGTATCATCACATGCCATTGTCATGAATCCCCAAAAGCTATATGATCAAGTAGTCATGAACAAGCAACAATGCAATTATGACAAGCAAAAATGCAAGAGGAATAGAATGTCAGGCAACCATGCAAAATATGATAGGCAATCATGCAGTATGAGCAAGAAAACAAGTATGATGGAATGAGAATGCAAATGCATGCCTAATTAATGATTGATTTTATTTTATTTTATGTTAAACAAGCAATCAGAATGATAGTCAACACATATTCTAATTGTGCCTCCTATCTTAACAAAAAGAACAGGCATTCAAGGGACTACTTCATCAAAGAAAAATCTAGAAGGCAAGCCATCTCGATGATTATAATCATGGAGAGGCTCCTTCATAGCTCTTTCTTTGGCAGCCATAACATGATAATCTATACATTCTTGAACAAAACCATTTTTCTTAACATAAGGAGGAGAAATCCCTAACTTTGCAAGATCTTTATGAGAAGCAGAATATTTACCATTAGAACACACAAAATTTATCATATTACAAAACAAAATGTTAGAGGGATAAGGGGGATCCTCATCCTCATTACTCTACTCCAAACCTTGATGAGATATATCCAGAAGAGGTTCTTGAAGAAATTGATTGTCTTGATCCCATGATGAAACTTTGATTAGAGGTTCCTCACTCACTTTTAGATTGTTGAATTGCTCAGATTTTTGAGATGAGGAACTTGGAGAAATAGATGATGAAACTGAAGGACAAACATTGAGACCAAACTGAGCTTGTTCAACCATTGAACAATATTCGAATGGATGAAGGTCACCTGGAATGGTGACAAGTTGATCCTTAAATTTAAACTTCAAACATTGATGAAGAGTAGAAGGGATGACCTTCATTGCATGGATCCAAGGACGTCCAAGAAGCAGATTAAAATATGCAGGGCAAGGTACCACATAGAACAATGTATCTAAAATCTTAGGTCCAACTTTAAGGGGGAGAGATATAATGCCACAAGCTTCTTGGGACTCGTTGTTGAATGTTTTGATGATTGCATTGGATTTAGTTAAATCTTCCTCTTTTAATCCAAACTTTTGGATAAATTGATATGTGCATAAATTAAGGGAAGAACCATTATCAATCATAACCCTTTTGATAAAGGTTTCCCCAATAAATGCAGTAATGTAGAGAGAAGAATCCCTACGTAGGTCTGAGGAAGAAATATCATCATCCGAGAATGTGATGTGATGTGTCCCAAGAGAGCTTACAACATTGGCCATATCACTAGGGGAAATATCTGGAGGGACAGATTGCTGTTTTAGAACATTTATTAAGGCTTCTCCATGAGTAGGAGAATTTTGCAAAAGTTCTAAGAGGGAAATATTTGCTAAAAAACTCATCTCCTATTGAGATCGTTGGATCTATCGATTCTGCACTTGCTATTCTGAAGTAGTTGTTATCATACCAACCATATGGTTATCATAATGATGTGGTACATTTTTATAAGATACTTGATTAGCTACCTGCTGTCCTTGCTTTGGTAATATCCTTTATTCCATATCTTATTTGTAGTTGATATCTTTGTTGTTGACTATTTGAAGATTGAGAATTTCTTACATCAAGACGTCCTGCATCAATTAAATCTTGAACCACATGTTTCAACTTCTTACAAGAATTTGTCCAATGTCCTTCTACTCTATGATATGCACAATGTTGTCCTACCTTGTACCAACTAGCTGTAGTATCTGGTTGCCTTATAGGAGGTAACTCAATTGCATTGGCTTCTAAAAGTTGCTTTAGGACTTCTTCCATAGGTATGCCAAGTCTTGTGAAATTCCTTTGTGGAGGTTTTTGAAGTATTATATTTTGTAGGTTGTTAATAATATTATTAACAGGCCTACTATCCATTACACCATCACCTACCACATCCTTATTCTTATACTATGACTTAATGGTTTTATCTTCTTTCACTTTGAGTTGTCCTCTTCTGATAAGAGCTTGTTCCACTTTCCTTGCTAACTCAATTGCTTGATCAAAAGATGTGATAGTAGTAGTCTCTAATGCATAAGATAATTATTCTTGTAAATTTCTAATAAATATCTCAAGCATATCTTTAGGAGGTATAGTATATCTCAAGCGTCCAACTAGACTTCTCCAATGAGCCAAAAATTCTGAAAAACTTTCCTCTTTACCTTGTTTCAAATTATAAACATCTTTCATGGTCACTTCCTTTTCAATATAAGCACTAAACTGTTGAACAAATAATTCTATTGTTTCTTCAAAATTCCTTAAAGAATAATTAGGTAACCGATAATACCATTCTAATGCCATGCCAACAAGACTCTTAGGAAACATCTTTAGTAATAACATATCATCATAGATGAGATCATGGCAAGTTATTCTAAATCTTCTTAGATGCTCAATCGGATCTTCTGTTCCCTTATATATAGGTAAAACCGGCATGGAAAAATGCTTAGGATAAGGCCTAGCAACAACCATAGGGTCTAGGGGTTGATTGCACATCTCTTTATAACTATAAGTAAAACTAGAAGGTTGAATCATCTCCACTTTTGAAACCAATTGTTTTACCATATTTGCCAAATTCTGAACTTCTGGATTACTATTGTGCAATGCCCCCAGATTCCCTAAGGGAGGGGTATAGGTAGGTTGTTGAAAAGGCACTTGGCTTAAGTTGGAGGTATTGATACTATTGTGATATGTGATACCTTGCTGGAGAGGATAACTAACATTTGGTGGAATAGAAGCATGAATATTGAGATTAGTAGATTGAGGAGGAAATTGAAAATAATCTTGAGTGACACTACTAGTTGGAGGAACTTGTGGACTTCTTCCAACATTGGTGGTTATAGTAGTGGCATAGGTTGGTTTATGGATAAGATTACCATGATTCAAAGATTCAAATAAAGGGTTATCATGAACATGCCTAGGAGAGATGACTGGAGGAGGAAGAAGAGTCTCACCTCTTTCGAGTTGAGCTTTCTATTCCATAGCCTTAAGTAAAGCCTCCTTATGGCATTCCATGAAACCCAAAACATGATCAAATGATTTAAAAATGTAGTGACCCTTAGGGTCTTCAAGGGGATCAAGATTATTATCAACCTTTTCTTCTTCAATATTATGATTTTCTCTATCAATTTGATCATTCTTTTGAAAAATCTCATCAAACCTTAGAGGCCTTCGCTCACTCCCAAGGTTGGAAGCCATTAGGAGAAGGAGAAAAGGACTAGGGAAAAAAGGAAGGAACTAAAGACTAGCAAAAACAAGCACAAGATGTTATGTTTTTAATGTTTTCTGATCTAAACATACAAATTAATGATCTTGATTAAAGTTTTTAAAATAAAAGGAGGTGTTCACATCGGGTTCACCAAATATGTAGAGGGGGAAAACTACCCTACTATGTACAATTCCCAAAAGGCTGGATCCACAAGAGAGAGAAGCCTTTGGGGTTGAACCATGAGGGATATGTTGTTCTCTACACTCGGTGCTAGGGGGAAGGGTTCACTAGGAATGGTTTAAGGACTCGCTCCAAGTCCTCTGGATTTTCAAGAATGTTTGATGTATTCGATTCAAGATAAACACCTAGATTTGGCCTTTCTAGATCTATGCTATAAAAGATAAAGGACAATGTAGAAATATATAATGTAAGAATACAAGAGCTAACCCTAGAATGATTCTTTCTTTGAATGCTTTTCTAACCTAGGGTTCTAAATAAAAAATCTTTAAGCAAGGGCTCAAGAAAGAGATGCACAAATAGAATTAACCCTAAATGCACACTATATGTTGTTTATATTTCAAATGCCTAGAAATTAATTAAATATATTTCTATAAAATCAGATCTAGGGTTTACAATATAAATATAAAGCACTCAACAAATAACCTAAAGATTAATCAGAACACTTAGCTTATCCAGTGATTGATCCTTGCTTTTATCCTTTTATCCAATGCTATCAATAATTCTTGTTCCTGCAAGATAACTTGATAAACACTTGAAAATATGATTAGCATTAGGGGGCCTACTTAGGCCATTGTATAACAATGCTTGGAGGTGTAGTAGTCAAGCCCCCTAGGTCCTTTTAGCTGACCTTTGATAATTAAAAGCAAAAATTGACCTTTGGAGGAAAACAAACATAATACAATATAGTAAAAAAGAATGATGAAATTATAGAAATAGAGTGCACCACTATGCTCTACATGCAATATAGAATACAATGATAAAAATTGGAACAATATATTACCCCCATATTTTTCTCAGGTGATATTGCACCCTATAACAGGCAACCATGATAATACAAGGTAAAATCACGTCGAAGATCGTGTGCAATTTCGTAGAAGTGAGGCAAAACACCTCGGATTGAAGTGAAATAATGACTAATGCATGATATAAAATAAAAGAAAAAAAAAAAACATGCAACAGAATGCTATCACCTGGTAGAGAGCGAGGAAGCAAGCAAAAAGGTTTGAGACCTCCCAGATAGTCGATCTCTCCTTAGGGCTTCAACACAAATCCACCAAAGCGAGCAACAACAATCAACAATCCAATGCAATAGAAAACAAAGCTTCAATAGATCACACTTCACACTTGCGAGTTAGCTTGCTTGCGAAAGAAGAAGAAGAAGACTTTAATCAATAATGCTTGGTGAGAAATGAACTTGCTTGATGAAAACTTGATGGCTTGATTGCATTGATACTTTGGGAGAAAATGAATTTCAAACCCTCCTTATATAGTGGATTTGAAAGAAGAATGGGTGGGAAAAACTAAGCACAACCGACCTTAAAAATATCAACTTTGAAAATTAGGGTTTTCTTAAGAGAAAACCCTAAAATGCAAAATCGTGCTCCATAAAAGACAGACCGTGACCTCGCACCAGCTAGACCCCCGTGCAGTTTTAATGCATTTTGGAGGGTCAAACAGAGTCAAAATGGGTCATATCATATACCGTTGGAAAGCTATTTTCGAGCCCGATCCAATGGTATAGGATTTAGGAAGAATGGATAAGATTTGGTAGGGGAAAAATTGGCTCAAATATGACCCTACTTTTCCAAGGAGAAAACAAGGGATCTAGGGAAAATTACTCACCTTAGTGGGTCAATTTTTTGTGTCTACAGAAGTTCAGGGTTTCTAGGGTAGCATAAGAACATAATGACTATGGAGGATCATCCAAAACTTTAGGTTTTTTGAGGAAGCATAAATAATAAAGTGTTTATAAGTCTATTCCTTACATTTTATATTTTTAAATGCAACATAAATATTTAGAAGATGAGTCTCATTATGAGCAATATTGAAAAATTGAAGAGATTGATAAAGATAAAAGTTTTAGTGGGAATGGAAAAAGGAGAGGAAGGACATCAAAGCATGAACAAAGAGAAAAATAAAACCAAAGGAATATTTGATTTGGTAAGCCAAAAAAATATCACAAGTATTAACAAGAAGTGGAATTAAGCCTACTAATAAATATAAAAAGTGATGATGATGAAAATGATATCATGGAATATTAGGGGTATGAATAAGATCCCTAAAATAAGAGTTATTAATAAATTTATAGGTTGTTATAGTCCTAAGTTTATTTTAATAAAATAATGAAATTAAGTAGTGGTTAATATCAGGGTTATGCATAATGGGTCAAATCCAAAATCTATTTGTAAAAATAAGGTGAATCAATTTTTAAATCGAAGCAAATCATGTCCAAACTCATGTAGAAAACATGGCAAAATACCTTTATTTTCACCAAAAATTATAAAAATAGGGTGAATCAATTATAAAATATTTCTACCACTCATTTTCATATATTCTTGTGATAAGACAATAATATTTACCAAATCCATCATTTTAGGTTGCCTAGATCTAGCATCCTTTAAGGGTTTCTACACATTACCCTTACTAGATCTCTACTTGTTTTTCTTTGGTATCGCACTTTAGCAACTTTAGAGCTCATTTTGGAGGTCTTTTGAGGGTTTTTTGAGGATTTTACCAAGCACCAAACCATTCTTTGAATTGTTTGAAGTGTATATCTCATTGAGCTAGGTGGTTTCAAAAAAATAAATAAAAAACAGAGCCATAGATTAAAAGATACACCTCCTAGAAGGTTCTCTACTGATCAACTACTTCTCTACAACTAATCGATTATTTTATCGATTGGTTGCACCTCTATAGCTGAGTGCAGGTCAGTTACAAGGGTGCAACTAGCCCACACTTAGATATAGAGTTGCATCTCAGTGTAGGTCAATTTTACTTTTGTAATCAATTTGCACTCGGCTACAAAGTTGCATTCGAGTGCGGTCCAGTTGCACTTTTGCAATCGATATGCACTCAGTTGTAGATTTGTATTTGAGTGCAGGTTGGTTACATTTTTGTAATCAGTATACACTTCGATGCAACTCTACAACTAAGTGCAGGTAGGTTGCACCCCTACAACTAACCCACACTTGGCTACAGAGTGTAGTTGAGTGCGGGTTGGTTGTACTTTTACAACTGATCTACAAAGTGCAACCAACTTGCACTTGGATGTAACTATAAAGCTGAGTGTAGGTAGGTTGCACCCCTATAACTGATTTACACTCAACTGTAAAATGCAGTCAAGTGTAGGTTGATTGTACTTTTATAATTAACCCACACTTGGTTGTAGAGTTGCATCTGAGTGTGAGCCAATTCGAAAAGTGCAACCAACCCACACTCAATTGTAACTCTACACTCGAGTGTGGGTTAGTTTTAGGGGTTCAACCTATCAATACTTCTATTGATCGGTTGTAGAGGAGCAGTCTACAATTGATTGACTCTTTTGATGATCAATTGCTTCTCTATAATTGATCAGGTATTCTATCGATCCATTGCTCCTTTGCAATTGATTCTTATTTTCCTCAATCGATTATTTGTTCTTCACTCTGCAATCGATCATATCAGGTTTTTTAATATCATTTTTTCTACTACTGGTCATTTTTCGATGATAATTAATGTTTTAGCTATATGGGTATGGTTGTCACATTAGGTATATATGTTGGAAGTGTAAGAGGTAAATTTGGTAGGATAAATAATATATATATATATATATATATATATATATAATTTCAAGGCAAAAAAGGTCCATGATTTAGGCGGGAGTGTTGGCGATTTAAAAAAAAAAAAAAATTATTATCAACGTGGGGTGAGCCGACCCAAAAAAAAAATCAACCCAAAAATTTTGGGTAAATGGACCTTGGTCAAGGGTCCCCATATTCACCAATTCCAAATTTTAAAAATCCTAATATTCATGAATTAACGATGATTCACCACTATGCATAACTTTTTAATGTAACAATGCTTTTTAAAATATTTTTAAGATGAGTGCTTGTCTAGAAATTTATTCTATATAATATTTAAGCGGTATTGCAACAATATGGAACAAATGCAAACGGGATGGAAAATTGTTATAAGTAAAAATTAATTAGGTTATTGGACTATTTTATAGGAAATATAAAAACATCAAAGTTGGGGGTTATAAATATATATGCTCCAACTATAATTACTCTTCATGATATATTTTGGAAGGGCCTTAGCATATTTTTGTCAAAGACAATGATGATTCCTAATTGTGATCTATGTATTCTTGGGGATGATTTTAGCATTTTTCTATATCCTTTATAAAATAAGGGAAGTACTCCATGATGGTCTAAATCAATGCAAGATTTTACTTCATTTGTCAATTCAAATGTCCTTTGGGATATTATTCCTTCAAGTTTTCAATATATGTGGGATAATAAATGCATTAGGCAAACTCATATAGAGAAATGTTAGATAGATTATTATTATTCATCACATGGTTATAGACAGAGTATACAGTCACTTCAGATATTTTATAATGAGTAAAATCAGATCACAAACCCATTCTTTTGAATTGTGATTTACCCAATAATGGTGATCCAAAGTCATTTTATTTTGATTTATTCTAGATGGTTATGTTATGGTGGTATGAAGAAAATTTTAAAGGATCATATATGTATAAGTTTATTCAAAAGATAAAATATTTAAAGGAGCAAATAAATATTTGGAATGCCAAATATTTTGGTAACATTTTAAATAAAGGAAAGAAATTGAATTCAAACTCAAAAATTTAGAAGAGATGGTAGAAATAAATGGAATGGATTAGGATTCCTATGTGAATCATAATGTATTGAAAATAAGTCATATTGGTTCCAAAAATCTAGGGGTAAATGGATCAAGGAAGGAGATTTAAATACAAAAAAACAAATCATGTTATAGCAAAATCATTTTTTTCTTTTTATGACATCAAAAGTATTTTAAATCCAAATGGAATAAATTTAGGAAGAAGAAGATATAATAAAGTAAGCAATTAATTATTCAAAAATATTTTGTGAGATACTAGGCAAGATAAGGATGCACAAGATAAAATTTTACAAAACATTCCATCAATTATCACATAAGGACAAAATGAAAGTTTGATGAATAAAATATCTATGGAGGAGCTACATGAATTATTTTTCTCTTTCCATCCTAATAAGGCACCTAGCTCGGATGGATTTCCTACAAAAAAAAAAAAATAGGATTTATTGAAGAGTGATATGTTAGATGTGGTTGAAGAGGCCTAGAAAAGGAAGTCTAAAATTAGTGAGATTAATGCTAACTTTATTATGTTGGTTTCCAAGAAAGTTGATACAAACTAGTTTGATAGTTTTTGTCCAATAAGCCTTTACAATATGATGTATAATATCATTTCAAAAATTATGGAAAACAAGTTAAAATGTATTCTAGATTATGTTATCTCAAAGGAACAAGGTGATTTTTCCTGTGGTAAACAAACTTTTTATGGTATAATTATTGCATAGGAGGCCATACATTCTCTTCATTCCATGAAAAATCCAAGTATGCTTATAAAACTAGATATGAACAAAGCAAATATATGACAAGGTTTCCATGAAAAATCTTAAAAAGTCTATTTTTTTATTACAATTGGTATAAATGGATTAAATTTTGTTATTGAACTATGAAACATTCTATTTTGATCAATGGTTCTCATGTTAGTTACTTTAAGTCATCTTGTGGAATTTACCAAGGTGATCCACTATCTCCTTATCTATTCATTATTCATGTAGAGGCATTAAGGATATCTTTCTCAAAGGCAAAAATAGAAGAAAAAATCCAAGATATTCAAGTTGCAAAAAATGGTCCCTTTGAATCTCATCTTCATTTTTTTGATGATACTTTTATTTTGGATCATCCCTTAGTGAGACCATAGATTTTAAATCAATATTATCATGTTATGAGAAGGCTAATGAATAGCTATTTACTACTACAAAATATAGGATTTTTCATTAACACTACCCTAGATTTACAATGAATTATTATAGAATTTTTAGGGTTTAAAAAAGAAAATTTTCCATCAACCTACATGGGTATTCCTTTGTCTCATAAGGTAAATATAAATAAACTTTGGGTATATTTTTTGGATAGAATGAAAGCTTGTTTGGTAAGCTAGAAAGGTAATTTCTTAACCATGGTAGAAGGCTGCAACTCATAAAGACTACATTGCAATCCATCCTTATTTATATGATATCACTTTCAAGATTGCAAGTAGCTATAGCATTAGAAATTTATAAAATTCAAATATATATTTTTTGGAAAGGATGTGAGAGAATAATTATGTTTTCTCTTTATAATTTGGATAGAGTTTGCAAAGGAAATAATATTGGAGAAGCATGCTAATGGAATTGTAGACAATTTTGGCCTTAGGGGCAAAGAATTGGGCAAAAATATTATTTCAAAAATATATAGGTTCTCTTGATGCAATGAAATTATTTAGTAAAATGATCCTACCAAAAGGGTTGTCACATGGAACTTCATATTAGATAGTTTACAATTAATCAAGAAACATGTTAGATGGTCATTTAATGAGGGGAATTATACAATTTTTTGGTTTAATGCTTAGTTCAAGTCTTATCTTCTTATCTCTAGATCAAAATGGCAACCATTAGCTTGGGCATGCCTATCTTGTAAGGATCCAAAGATCAAAGACTATATTAATATGAGCAAAAACTCTAGATCATAGATTTCTATTACTAACCTGGTTAAAGGAGAGGAACTCAAACAAATTTCTAATGAACTTAAACAGATGCTTCAAGAGTTTTATTTGCCAATTTTTATATAAAGGTATGACTTGGTTTGAAATCTATCAAAAGATAGTGGATACTCAAACAAGTTGGGATATGATAATTTAGAGAAATAAAAGTTTTGCACTCCCAAATATTTTCCTTGAAAGAATGTTTGGATGCTAGAGGCTCTCCATAAGGCCTCAACATTCCTTTGGTTAGTAGTTCAAGGATTTATTCTATTGGCTTTTAATCCTTACTACTACAAAATATCACAGGTATCTCAATAAAAAATCCATAATATTATAGGTCAAAATATCAATAATGAAGAGTAGAATTATAAATGTGAGCAATTCAATATATATCTAGGCCAATATAATAATGAAAATAACATTCACTTATAATATCAAATATGAATGTAAATGGACAAAAGAATTCATGTACATGCATGAAGAATAATTACCTTATGAATTGCTCAAAATCTATATAAGCTTTATTATCAATGCTTGCTAAGATAATCATTACACCTTTTTCTCATGTTACATTGTATGGACCTTTATCTCCATAATATAGACATAGTAATATGACTCTTCAAAACTTTTATATTGCACTCCTCACATAACTGGGAGATGTGACGTTTCCTATTCTTGAAATTAGGTTTCTCATATTGCCACTTGTATACTAGACTCTTCATTCTCTTCGTACATGCATACTTGACTCTATGACACTTGCACATTTCTACATGACCCTTACTCTCCTATATGCACTTCTAATACAAGACACTTGTACACATCCTCACTTTACATATTTGCACACGTATATACAAGATACTTGTGCACATTCTCTCAATACACACTTGCACTCTTACTTACATGACACTTGTGCACTTCTTACACATTAAAAATTACATAAAAGGGGATATATATATCACTCATCTAAACTATAGACTTAACCCTAATCTTGTTATATTTTGAGGATGTATATTAAAGGAAATGCAACCACAAGATGTGAAATAAGTAAGCTAAGATAACTATATGATAATGACACTATAATATGCAAGAAAATAATGAGATAAACTTTTACAATAACTCAATAATATGCCATTAATGAAAGCTCACAAAAATAGTACAATGCAATATAATGGAGGACTTGAACACTCCAAAATTTTACAATGAATAACTACATTGTACCTACTCACTACTCACAATAGTAACATTGTGTCTCTCACTCACTCTCACTCTCACTCTATATCAAAGGCCTATATATAGGAAGATATGTGCCTTGGCATTTACTCTACCTTATCTTATGACTCATGTACATGTGGACTACATGCACATTTACATCATTGCACATTCTAACACTTGTGCATTTATTACTTTGCATGAAGTAACTCAAACTTTACTCTAAATTAAACTCCTACTCTAGTTATGTACCCAAGGTGGTACATTGACATGTACCCAATAATATAATATACTCTAACACCCCCCTTGTATTACATTATTTGGGTATTGAAGACTTTAGTCTTCAATATGGATCTTCGTCTTGGTCTAGAATTTGTACTCTCCTTCTCTGCTATCTTTATTATGCTCCCTGTTTGTATCCTATTCAAGCAAGTAGTTAGTGTCTTCATAAAATGCTATCTTTTTTGAGAGAGCTTTAACTTCATGTTCCTCTATAGGTTCTTCTAGTTCTTGAATTTCCTAAATTTTGTGAACTAAGTGCCTTTTTTATTCCCTTATTGATATTGCAATTGAGGATAATTGTATTGATTCTAAGAAGGATATGAACACTGAAATTGTTGTTGATGTGGACTATACTGATTCTGATATTGTCTTGATTGGAATGGCCTATTTGGTTGGCTTCCATATTTTGTCTGATTTCCTTGATACTGATTTCTAGGATTGAATCTGTAGTAGTTGGTACTATGTCCTTTCTTCTTGCAGACTTGACAATATTTGTTATTCCATGGTCTTCGTCCTTTTGAGGATGAGGTAACATTTCCCTATGGATTATCTTTTGAAACTAATGCATTGTTAGTCATTTCATCTTTAACTGTATTTTCCACTTCATATTCTTGAATAATATTGACTAACTCATCAAAATATGTATCTTTACTTAGGATTTGTAAATATGTAACTAAGTGCTTGTAGCTATCTGGAAGTGCTCTCAAGGTTACTTGAACAAGGAACTTATCTTCAATATTTTCTCCTAAGGTTAATAATTTTCCTTTTATATCTGCTACTTTCCTTAGGAATAGTTCTATACTTTCACCACTATTCATTTTCAGAGAATGTAATTGAGTTTGAAGATTTAAGATAGTGGCTTTATTCTTCCCTTCAAATATTTTGGCTAAGGTTTTCCATGCTTCTGTAGATGTTCCTATTGAACTAATGTAGGGTTGTATTTCATCTGTAATGGAAAAATTTATTATCATTAATGCTTTTGCTTCATTTTATTCAAACTTTTGAATCTCACTATCACCTGAAGTAGGTTTTTCTTTTGTTCCTTTGACTATTTCCCAAAGTTTTTCAACTATCAAAATTGCTCTTACTTTGTTTTTCCATGAAGAGTAATTTGGTCCTCTAAGTAGTTGGGATTTAGTGAGAATGAATTTTTTCATTGTCATGATGATATTTGTAGACTACCTTATACCTCCTTAGTTTTAACCTTGCTAAGAACTTTTCAATTTTACAAGTTTTGTAAAATACCTTCTATATAGCAAGTGTTTGAATGCACTATGAAACTTGATAGTATGCTTAGCTTTCTTAGTTTAAGTTGAATTTCTTTTGACTCCCTAATGTTCAACTTTAATGTATTGCCTTATGTCTCCCTATTGATTAGTAAGTAGAAAGCTAAAGATAAATGGTGATGCACCTTCAAGTTTTAATAAGGTTCTTTTCCTTCAAGATATTTTAGTTGGATTAATGTCTCATAAATTAATGTAAGAGACTAATGTAAAATGCAATTTCCAACTTCTAAGAAATTAATGGTTTTGCTCCTTTAACCTTCACTTTTCAATGGTTTAATTTTTCTAAATTCCAAGAAACTAAAATTTGTAGTATACCTTATAACTCCCTAATTTGGAATTTTAGAAAATAATAATATTTGCAAAATATTATTTTAATTATCCAAGGTAGAAACCCTTATATCTCCTAAATTTATAATTATTTGTAAATATTGTAATGTTTAAACCTCAAGCAATTTATAATATCTTCTAAGATATACTTCCTTTGCTAAAAATTGCTTTCTTACTCTCTAAGGTTGATATTTCAATGCATTAATAAATAACTTTCAACCTTGTAATAGGTACCTTATAACTCCCTAAAATTAGGAAAGTAAATATTAAATAATGTAAAGCTTTTACCTTCCTTGTAAAGTGTATTGTGCATGTTGATTGGTGTATGGAGTGACCTTTAATCAAGCACTATAATTCTAATCTCATGTGTATGGCAAAGATTAACCAATTTTCAAAGGTACCTTCTTCTCCTCCTTAATGGTTCTTTGACTCCCTTATTTAATTCTTGACTATGTGTTTCCATTATGTCTAGCTCTCCTTCAATACTTGGTGCTTAAATAGCTTGGATGCTCCTTGAAACTTTAGACAAGTGGTGCTTTGAGAGTTACATTCTTGATGGGCATTGGTTTAGATTATTTCAATGCTCATTTCTCCCTTGAATGAAGAGCTATGATGATTATGCCTTGGCTCTAAATTGCAAGTGGTGCTCTAATTTCATGCATGTAATACTTCATTTAATGTCTCTTATTCCTTGTATACTTCTTACCAGCAAATGCCCTTTATGTCTTGTCTGAAGAACACAAGCTTATACTGAGAGGGGGGGTGAACAAGTATAAGACCACTTTTTACTTTCTTTCCAAATCAATATCAATTAATGTCCTTAATTGCAATAACCAAATATAGCAGTGTGCATTAATAACTCAGATAGCAGTAGTAAGCAAGAGCACAAGTCACCACACACAATTGAGACACAAGATTTAACGTGGTTCCCCCAATGTGGGGTACTCCACCAGATAATATCCTTATAATATTTCACACAAAAATAAGGATCCTTATCCAATACAATGATTTCTTTGATCTTCTCAAAGCTAGGCAATAACAAGTTCACACAGAACTTGTCCAAATCTGAATAACAAGCTCACACATAACTTGTCCAAAACTGAATAACAAGTTCACATAGAACTTGTCCAAATCTGAATAACAAGCTCACACAGAACTTGTCCAAAATTGAATAACAAGCTCACACAGAACTTGTCCAAAACTAAATAACAAGCTCACACAGAACTTGTCCAAATATGCTCCAACAAGCTCACCAAGAACTTGTCCAAAACTGCTCTAGCAAGCTCACCAAGAACTTGCCCAAATTTGCTCCAACAAGCTCACCAAGAACTTGTCCAAATATGCTCTAGCAAGCTCACCAAGAACTTGCCCAAATATTCTCTAGCAAGCTCACCAAGAACTTGCTCAAATATTTCCACAAATCTGTCCCAAAACTGTCCACAAAGCTGTCCCAAAACTATCCACAAAGCTGTCCCAAAACTATCCACAAAGCTGTCCCAAAACTATCCACAAAGTTGTCCCAAAACTATCCACAAAGCTGTCCCAAAACTATCCACAAAGGCCTTCTCAAAGGCTCAATCAATCATGCTCAAGTAGCACTCAAATCTCATCCACAAATCTATCAAGGCAAAGCTCAAATATGAACTCAACAATGAATGGCAATGTACTCTTCAATGGATGACAACAATGATCCACAATGATCTCAACTCAACTCAACTCAAATCAACTCATAGAAGCATAAAGAGAATTGTTAGAGACTCAATATGTTCTAAGCTCAATCTCAACTCAACTCAACTCAAATCAATCTCAACTCAACTCAAGTCAACTCATAGAAGCATAAAGAGAATTGTTAGAGACTCAATATGTTCTAATCTCAATCTCAACTCAAATCAGAATTATGGAATAGTTTGTTTCATGGAACTTGACCAATCACCTCACACAATCACTTGACTAGGCTCAATCAACTCAACTCAACCAATCACCACAAGGGACTACTCTTTCTCACAAAAACCCTAGTCCAAGCATGTATCAACCAACTCAAATGTTTCCAACAATGCTCAACCACAAATCTCACATAACAATGATACTCATGTTCTTTTCAAGTTCTTTCACAACCAATGGGCTTCAATGACTATGCTTATAAAACAAGGTTTAAACACAACTCTCAAACCAGAAAACCTTGAAGCATTCAACCAACCACTTTCGAAAAGGAAACCACAATCAATCCTTTTCACTCCAATGATATTTCAGAAATCAACCACCATAAACAATCAATAGGAGAATGTGCCCATACCTTTTTGATGCCAAGAAGTTGTCCACAAAATCTGCCACACTAAACACAACTTTCCTTTCCAATCTCAATAAGGGTTAGTGGACTTCAAATAATAATCACAAGATAAGCATAACTCAATTTACACCTTTTTACTCCAACTTAATAAACACATCCACCAAAGTCCTTTTTAATAAAACCCTTATCAAAAATAATAATCAATAAGGCTCTCAAAAATATTTTATAACAACTCCTTATTTCTCCTAAATCTTAATTTTCAATTTCATGAATATCAAAATAAATCAACAACTCATCCACCTCTGAAATAATAATCACAGCCCTTATAAAAATAAAGTTTAATTAAAAACTTTAATTATTCCTTAACCACCTTATAACTCCTATCCTAGGGCATCAACGAAATTAATTAGAGCAAAACGTAATTACCTCCTCAAGGGGATTCGAACCCCCAACTTGCACACACCGCGAGCGCCTTAGCCATGGCTAAGGTTGCCACACGAGCTAGCCGCTCATTCGAAAGGAAAAGGCACGACGTGCCTTAAGTCCTTCCTCCCTTCCACGCAAACCAAAAGCGCTTCGAGCGCTTTCCTTCCAATGCCTTCGAATGTAGTCAAGGAGATTCGAACCTTGACGTAAAGCACTGCCACACACCTTAACAAAAAGCCAATTGCCAATGCGCCACTCTGCCCACAATATCTTGGGCTTTCGACCAACCTTGGATTTATTCATTGTCTCCCTTTTCAAAACTATTTTTGCACGAGCTCTCTTCGGATGCTTAGCCAACGATTAACACGAGCAAGGATTAATTTCAAATGAACCTTAGGATCCCCCTTTATATAGTCTTCTCCTCATTTTCGATGATGTCGATGCATTATTGATTTTCCCTCTTTCTTTAGACGTCGGCGCTAACTTTAATTTTAATTTTAAAATTTAAATTTAAATTTTAAATAATTAAAATTTAAACTAAATATTTAAAATTAAATATCTCCATCATCGGGGCACCTTTTTCGACGAAACGAAAGGCCAACCTGGGTTTTAAGAAAAACCCATTTCAAATCTGCCATCCATGGTTTTAAATAAAACCTTTTATTTTTCCTGCCTTGGTTTTCACAAAAACCCTGATTTTATCCATGCTTTCCAAAATATCATTTGCCCACCAAAACTCAATGTGATCCATATGACATCAATGATTCATGTGACATCAATGACAACATAAAATAACTCAAATTGCCAACAATATCCCCCTTTGTCATTGATGGCAACACCTCTAAAGCAAAAACCACAATCACTGCAAAAACCATCTCTGAGAATCAAAGTTGCTCCCCCTGACTCAATAATCTCTATGGAGGCTGCTCCCCCTAACTCAATGCTCTCTTTGGAGGCTGCTCCCCTAACTCAATGCTCTCCCCCTTACTCAAATCTCTCCCCCTTTGACATCAATGGCAAAAGGGACACCTATGGGGCTAAAATATATGACTCTTAAGCTTAGCCCCTCACCACCTCCCTTCTCTCTTGAGGTGATTAATTTTGGGTTGGGAGTACTTTTACTCCCATATTACATTGTTTCTTTCCTCTATCAACTTCCTTCCATATTTTTCTGATATCCTTTTCTTGATGAGTTACTTGATCTTCTTGTCTTGAACTTGTTTGACCTTCTTGTCTTGAACTTGTTTGGAATTGAGTCCTACACCAATTTGCAATATGTCCAAAGTTATTGCAATTAAAACACTTAATGTTGTTATTCCTTGGAGGTGCAACTATCTTAGGACTTCTCCTAGTGAAGCCATATCCTCTTCTGTTATGAACCCTGCAATTCATTGCCTTGTGACCAAACTCATTACATGAGTAGCAATACCCATGGAAAAGTTGTCCTTTCCCGTATTCTTGTCTTTCATGTGTCCTGCACTGTGAAGCCATGTGCCCAAACCTGTGACATGAAAAACATCTTCCATTGAAGAAACCTTGTCTAGACCCCATTGGTCTCTTAGTCTCTTCTACCTGTTTCCTGTTCCATCTGTTCCTAACTTGTGCATTGTTCCTTTCCTTGTTGAACTTTCTATTGTCCAACTTATCCTTAGAGGTCTCACTCTCTCTTTTACTTACTTCTTTCGACTCTTCTTCTTTTCTGGTGTTTGAGCTTGATTCTCCTTTTTCTGCTTCCTGTTCCCCTTGTTCTTCCTTAGAACTAAGTCCTGTTATAGTGACTGATGACTTTTGTGCATTGATAGTCCTTTCCAAGGTCTTTGAATTTTCCTTAAACTTGTGTAGCTTTTCTTTAGAACCTTTTACTTCCAACCTTAGTAAAACTATCTCATGCTCTAATATTTCACACTCTAGATCTTTTGTTTTTAATTTTTTGACCATACCTTCTTCAATTTTTCTTGTCTCTTCAACTTTGATTTTGAAGTTAGTGAGTTCCTGTAGAAACCTTGCTTTTTCTTTCTCATCTTCTTGAGCTTGATCCCTTAATCGTGAGTTCTCCCTTTTTAGTTCTTCAAGAGTAATCATAAGCCTTTCATATTCTATCTCTTTTGCCTTTGACTATTTAATCATACCTTCTTCAACTCTTCTTGCTTTTTCAAACTTATCTCTCAAGTCAGAGATATCTTGTAGAAGCTTTGTCTTACATTTCTCATCTTCTTGTATTTGAGCCTTCAATTCTAAATTCTCTCTTTTCAATTCAATAAGCTCCTTAAGAGTGGCTTTCTCCTTTTCTTTATCTGAATCTTCCTCTTCTTCAACATCACTACTGCTGGAATTGTCACTGGAACTGCTACTTTCTTTTTCCACAAATAAACTTTTCTTGTTGCAATTGTTGTAGTACATGCAATCATCATCTATATGCCCAAAATCTCTGCATATGAAGCATTTTAGTATCCTTAGACCCTTCTTGTACCTATTTTCTTTCTCAATGGCTATAGCAAGCTCTTCATGTCTTTCTTCAATAGATATATCCTCTTCTTTAACTTCAATACCTAGGAATAAGTGTTCTTCTTCTACTTCTTTTATCCCATAGAAAAACCCTTCTTCATCTTCACTGTCACTAAGATCATTATAATCTTCTATAGCAAACAAACTCTCAAGATTTATTTGACCATGCTTGTTTCCTTGATATGTCATCTCATCTTCACTATCATTGAAACCATTGCAATATCCTGATCTGTGATCTCTTTGACCACACACAAAGCACTGTTCTCTTTCACCTTCTATTCCTAGGAATAGATGTTCTTCCTTTTCATCATCTGATTTGTCTCTATCACTATGATCTGAGCTATCACTTGCTTCTACAATGTAGTAAGATTTCTTTGCCTTACGAAAAATTTCTTCTTCTCATACCTGTTTTGCTTGTATCTGTCATCTTTGTCATGCTTATGCTTTCCATATTCTTTTCTTCTTTGACCCTATTTTTCATCATCACTATTTTCTTCATGTGGACACTTGTATGCATAGTGACCAAGATCACCACACTTGTAGCATCTAACTTTCCTTATATCCCTAAAATTCCTTGAGTCCTTATTCCTTTTGATGAAGTTAGCTTCCTCATCATTATCTACAACTCTATCTATCTCTAGAACTTTCCCTTTATCTTTCTCTGAAGCCTTGAATGCAATCTCTTTTATTGGAACCTGATGCTTACTTACCCTCATCTCATAAGTTGTGAGAGTACCTTGCAATTCTTCCATTGTTAGCTTGTTGATATCCATTGTCTCTTCTATTGCTGAAACCTTAGAATCATATTTCATGGGAAGTGATCTCAAAACCTTTTGAGTAACTTCTGATTCTTTCATCTCAAAACCTAGGCCTCTCATGGTGTTAGTAATCTCATCAACACAAAGTAAAAACTTTGCAATATCTTTAGAATCTTCCATTTTCAATTCCTCAAATATTTTTCTATGAGTTTGTAGTTTTGCCAACTTTACCTTGGAATCTCCTTCATAAGTATTCCACAACTTGGTCCACATCTCATTAGTTGAATTACATACCATGACCTTTGCAAAATCTGTCTCACGAAGCCCACTCAAAATATAATTCATTGCTCTTGCATTGATCTCAACCAATTTCCTGATAGTCTTATCTGCCTCGGGATCACCTTCAACCCTATACTCTTTTTCAACCATTTTCCATACCTCATATCCTTGTGATATCAAGTAGTTCTTCATCCTCATGCTCTAGAAAGCATAATTGTTACCATCAAACAATGGAGCCTTATTTGTAGATGATCCATTCTGTGAAGCCATCTGTGTTCTTGTAGAATCTACCCTCAAGTTGTTAGTCTTTTTGAAGGAACCCGCTCTGATACCAATTGAAGAACACAAGCTTATATTGAGAGGGGGGTGAACAGTATAAGACCACTTTTTACTTTCTTTCCAAATCAATATCAATTAATGTCCTTAATTGTAATAACCAAATATAGTAGTGTGCATTAATAACTCAGATAGCAATAGTAAGCAAGAGCACAAGTCACCACACACAATTGAGACACAAGATTTAACATGGTTCCCCCAATGTGGGGTACTCCACCAGATAATATCCTTATAATATTTCACATAGAAATAAGGATCCTTATCCAATACAATGATTTCTTTGATCTGCTCAAAGCTAGGCAATAACAAGTTCACATAAAACTTGTCCAAATATGAATAACAAGCTCACATATAACTTGTCCAAAATTGAATAACAAGTTCACACAGAACTTGTCCAAATATTAATAACAAGCTCACATAGAACTTGTCCAAAACTGAATAACAAGCTCACATAGAACTTGTCCAAATCTGAATAACAAGCTCACCAAGAACTTGTCCAAATCTGCTTCAACAAGCTCACCAAGAACTTGTCCAAATTTGCTCTAACAAGCTCACCAAGAACTTGCCCAAATCTGCTCTAACAAGCTCACCAAGAACTTGCCCAAATATGCTCTAGCAAGCTCACCAAGAACTTGCTCAAATCTGCTCTAGAAATCTATCCCAAAACTGTCCACAAATCTGTCCATAAAGCTGTCCTAAAACTATCCACAAAGCTGTCCCAAAATTGTCCATAAAGCTATCCCAAAACTGTCCACAAAGCTATCCCAAAACTTTCCACAAAGTTATCCCAAAACTATCCACAAAGGCCTTCTCAAAGGCTCAATCAATCATGCTCAAGTAGCACTCAAATCCATCACACAAATCTATCAATGCAAATCTCAAAGATGAACTCAACAATGAATGGCAATGTACTCTTCAATGGATGACAACAATGATCCACAATGATCTCAACTCAACTCAACTCAAATCAACTCATAGAAGCATAAAGAGAATTGTTAGAGACTCAATATGTTCTAAGCTCAATCTCAACTCAACTCAACTCAAATCAATCTCAACTCAACTCAAGTCAACTCATAGAAGCATAAAGAGAATTGTTAGAGACTCAATATGTTCTAATATCAATCTCAACTCAAATCAGAATTATGGAATAGTTTGTTTCATGGAACTTGACCAATCACCTCACACAATCACTTGACTAGGCTCAATCAACTCAACTCAACCAATCACCACAAGGGACTACTCTTTCTCACAAAAACCCTAGTCCAAGCATGTATCAACCAACTCAAATGTTTCCAACAATGCTCAACCACAAATCTCACATAACAATGATACTCATGTTCTTTTCAAGTTCTTTCACAACCAATGGGCTTCAACGACTATGCTTATAAAACAAGGTTTAAACACAACTCTCAAACCAGAAAACCTTGAAGCATTCAACCAACCACTTTCGAAAAGGAAACCACAATCAATCCTTTTCACTCCAATGATATTTCAGAAATCAACCACCATAAACAATCAATAGGAGAATGTGCCCATACCTTTTTGATGCCAAGAAGTTGTCCACAAAATCTGCCACACTAAACACAACTTTCCTTTCCAATCTCAATAAGGGTTAGTGGACTTCAAATAATAATCACAAGATAAGCATAACTCAATTTACACCTTTTTACTCCAACTTAATAAACACATCCACCAAAGTCCTTTTTAATAAAAACCCTTATCAAAAATAATAATCAATAAGGCTCTCAAAAATATTTTATAACAACTCCTTATTTCTCCTAAATCTTAATTTTCAATTTCATGAATATCAAAATAAATCAACAACTCATCCACCTCTGAAATAATAATCACAGCCCTTATAAAAATAAAGTTTAATTAAAAACTTTAATTATTCCTTAACCACCTTATAACTCCTATCCTAGGGCATCAACGAAATTAATTAGAGCAAAACGTAATTACCTCCTCAAGGGGATTCGAACCCCCAACTTGCACACACCATGAGCGCCTTAGCCATGGCTAAGGTTGCCACACGAGCTAGCCGCTCATTCGAAAGGAAAAGGCACGACGTGCCTTAAGTCCTTCCTCCCTTCCACGCAAACCAAAAGCGCTTCGAGCGCTTTCCTTCCAATGCCTTCGAATGCAGTCAAGGAGATTCAAACCTTGACGTAAAGCGCTGCCACACACCTTAACAAAAACCAATTGCCAATGCGCCACTCTGCCCACAATGTCTTGGGCTTTCGACCAACCTTGGATTTATTCATTGTCTCCCTTTTCAAAATGATTTTTGCACGAGCTCTCTTCGGATGCTTAGCCAACGATTAACACGAGCAAGGATTAATTTCAAATGAACCTTAGGATCCCCCTTTATATAGTCTTCTCCTCATTTTCGATGACGTCGGTGCATTATTGATTTTCCCTCTTTCTTTAGACGTCGGCGCTAACTTTAATTTTAATTTTAAAATTTAAATTTAAATTTTAATTTTAAATAATTAAAATTTAAACTAAATATTTAAAATTAAATATCTCCATCACCGGGGCACCTTTTTCGATGAAACGAAAGGCCAACCTGGGTTTTAAGAAAAACCCATTTCAAATCTGCCATCCATGGTTTTAAATAAAACCTTTTATTTTTCCTACCTTGGTTTTCACAAAAACCCTAATTTTATCCATGCTTTCCAAAATATCATTTGCCCACCAAAACTCAATGTGATCCATATGACATCAATGATTCATGTGACATCAATGACAACATAAAATAACTCAAATTGCCAATATTTTCTTCAACACTTTCTTCCCAAACAAATGGTGATGCTATGAGGTTGGCTCCAACTATGGTGGTTCAAGAGTGCAACAATGGTGGTTTTATGGCACTCCAATGGTGGCTTTAGGTGCTTATTTTTAGATGGAATATCATCCAAGTTGTAGCTTGGGTAATGCACCTTTGTCTTCACCTTGTAATTCACTTCTTTATGTTGTCCTTAGTGCTATCCTATTTACATAGGTATGCAATGGATGATAGCCTCCTTTCATAGTCCCTTAGTGCTATCCTTTTACGTAGATAAGTAATGGATAATGGTCTCCTTATGTAGGTCTTGATGTTGTAGGTTAATTTTGTTGTAGGTGTTGGATTCGATGGTGGATATGGTGTCTTTAGACACCTTGAATTTTAGCTAATGTGAGCCCTTCGTTGGCTCTCTTCCTTAGCCTAAAAAATGCTCCTTTAATCTTCTAAAATGATCGCTTTGTAGACATGCTTTGCAAGTTGTATTTTCTTTAAGACACTCTAGCTTTGTACTCTTTTGTTATGTAGGATAAGAGAAAAATGGTGCAATAATCTAATGCAAAAAATACTTTGCAATTGTTAGAGTAGAATACCTTAAATTTGCATCTATATTTTGAGATATCTATATCTTCTTTTGCAAGCTTTCTTTCTTCCTAGATGACGCAACTTCTTTGCACTACTCCTTGGTGGTAAGCGATGATTTGATATTGTCTTCCTTGCTATACAACTCTCTCATTTTCTTGGTTAATTTCACAATAATAAATCCAAGTTGTTAATCATAAAACTAATTTTAACTTAACTTGAATACTTTATCCACTTGTAATAACTAGTATAGTGCAATAGCAATTTTTTCTTATTGCTCCTATAAATGAACTCTTTAAAAGTAACTTGAAGTATGAACTATAATCTATGGATAATATCTTCTTTACATTAACTAGAAGGTAGGATTTTGATATTTTTCTTTGTTTAAAAATATATCTAACTCCTTTTATGTGCAGGTTATAACCCTAGTAAAACTATCTTCTGCACTCCCTTGAAGACTTAATGTGCAACCTTCTCCTTGCAATTTTTAAACTCTAATATGGTGCTTAATGAAACTTAATAATGAACTGAATAAGTAATGTTCAACTAATGAACCTTTTTGCACCAAATTTGCTTACCTTAATGACCTTTGTAAATGATGTTTGTCTTGGTGATTTGAATCACCTAACTACTACCTTGTAATGGATGAAATCGTAGCTTTTCCTTTATGTTTGAAATAGATCTTAGCTCACCTATTTGCAGATTTGAAACCTTCTAACTTGCTGCCCTAAAATTTTAGTTTGGTGGTTTTTCTCTTCCTTTAGAATGCACTCTATAAATTTGAAGTTTCACAACTAGTAATGATGCCCTAATTATTGTCCTTTTACAGTAAATTTCTCCTTTGAAATGATGTCCTTGTGTAAACATCAAAATCTAGCCACTTGTCATCCATTTGTATCCTCCAATAATAGCCATCCATTATTTATACATATATATATATGTGTTTATTTAATATATACATAAATATTAATATTTTATATTTTTATTTATATATTGATAAATTATATATATATATATATATATATATATATATATATATATATATATGTTTATATAAATAAATCCTATCCATCCACCATGTTTTAATTCTATCCATCCATCCATCTCAATCCATGTCACTTTCCCAAGATTAATCTCCGTCCTTCCTCATGTTTTAATCTCGACCACCCATTTTGTGTCATCGAAACCCTAACATGTTCAAGGGTAGATTATAAAAGGTGATTCATTTTGATGAATCAAGGCCAACAAATAATCCATAGGACCTGAATTTTAACATTTTCCATAGCCATTTTACTACCATATTCATCCTTCATCACCACCATCGCATTGCCCGCTTTCACCTCTGCAAAACCCTCATGAACCAGATCTGGTTCTGCTTCATCCGCGTCCACCCTCGAATGCCTCCCAGAGTTCATAAAACACTACTAAGTATTTCTAGAATATTTTTGGGCATTCACAGCCATCACTAAATGTCTCTAGGTGTTTCCCATCATAGATTTTGTAGTTCAGAAGCCCTAAGATGCTTTTGGGCATTTGCATAACCATTGATAATAGAAACAGGAGTAGATATTAGCATTGACAAGGTAAAATATTAATTACATCATTTATTTACATTCTTGAATTTCTATTTATAGTTCATTATTGTATTATCTAGGGTTTTATAGGTTTTATCTTTTATACGACCTCACATAGTGGAGCCCTTGCAGGTGCTTTTAACCCCTTTATGTTGTTTTCTATTTGCAGGTGCAGGAATCATGTTTCTAGAGAAAATGAATTGATGCTCTAATGATCATTCATAGTTTAGATTGTACTTGACCATGGATAGCATTGTTGTTTAATCAGGGACACCAAAATCATGGCATGTGAGATGGAAGACTCATGTAATGATATGAATGTTGATATGGAAGATATGGATGTTGATATGGAAGAAGATATGGATGTTGATATGGAAGAAGATATGGATGATGTTATGGAAGAAGATGTGGATGTTGATATGGAAAACTGATTGTTTTATAGAGACTCAGACATACTAGTGATATCAAATAAATTCACTAAATATTGCCTAATTTCTCTAATACCAAATGTGTGTGCAATGAATTTATTTACTGAATGATGAGTATGGTGATAACTCAAGGTAATCAAGAACCAATGTGTGTACAAGTGATTTCATTAACTCGTCTTGAGTAAATTGTGATGAAATCTATCATGAAAAAACTAAGAAGCTAGTTTATCCTTATGTGCAGTGAGAGGTCTCTTCAAGAGAAACATGTCACCATGCAAAAGCGTACTCTACTGTCGATCAAGCATCTATAGCCCTGGTGGAGATTAGCTCCATAGTCCAAGAATATGATCACTAAGCTTTGGGGATTTTAACTACCTAACAATCTGAATGGAAATGTAGTTCTATCCTTACAACTTGAGGATCTGTAGTGTGTAATATGTAAAATATTTGAAGATTTGGAGAATCATATTCTCAACCAAAGTATGATGAGAGTGTAACCCTATCCTTACTACTCTTTTTTTTATTTGGAAATGATTGTGATAGTGGTGAAACCACTATTTTTAATTTCTATACTATGTGCATAATGGGACAAGCAAGGATTACCCTTTTCACTTTGAGGTTCAACCCAATCATGGTGTTAGTCCTCTTTGAAACAAGATGTTGTTAAGATGTGTAATTATTTTTGGTTCAAGAGTGTTAAAGTCAATTCCTATAACTAATTATTTTCTTAGTGAAAATGTGTCTTGGTCCTAAAGAAATCTTGACATGTATTGGAGGTTGCTTAAAATACTAGGAGTGGCTGAGTGACCAAAAACACCTAGGAATTATGGAAATGTTGTTTGCAAATGATAATTTGAATTTATGGAATGGTGCAACAAAATGGATAATGATTTTAAGGTACCCCTGAATAAGGAAACAAAAATTTATTGGATGAATTATCATCTAAACTGAATAAATGACCCCTAATATGGTGAATGAAATGTGTGAAAATGGTTGTGAATGCAATATATGAAATGTAATTTGTGAAATGTAACGTATGCAATTCAATGTGTAAAATGTGATGTGTGAAATGCAATATTATTTTTGTGTATTAGCCATGTATATATACATATATATTAATCACATTAAGCATAGAATTCTCTCAAGTGGATAATGTTAAGTGGTTTGGGCTCTTCAACTAGCTCTAAACTGGAAAGCCTATAAGTTCCTTGATCCACTTTGTGAGTGAAAATGTATGGACCTAGCCAATTAGCCACAAATTTATCATGAAGATGTGGCAATGCATTGGTATTTTGTTGATTCTCTTTATGAACAAGATCTCATACTTGGAATTCATGTAGATTGGCACTATAAGCATGCTTTAAGTGGTCATGATAAACTCGTAAATGCTCTAAAGCATTGACCCTTATTTCATAAATAAGTGTGAGTTGGTCAAAACATGCTTGTCTAGAAGTATCATCATCTATGAATTCTTGTAATGAAATTCACAATGAGGGGATCTCAAGCTCAAGATGCATAATTGATTCGGCTCCATAGACTAGTGAAAATGGTGTTGCCCTAGTAGGTGTGTGAATACTTTTTCAATAAGCCCATAATTCCAAGGGTATTTGAGTACGCCAATCTCAATTATTTTCTTTGACTAGTTTCTTGAGAATAGCAATTAAGGTCTTGTTGGTAGCCTTAGCTTATCCATTTGCTTATGGGTAATAAGGAGTCGAGAAACTATATTGGATATCATATTTCTTGTAAAGTGCTTGAACATCCTTATTTTTGAAATACTTGTCATTGTCAGAGGTAATTTTGAGGGAATACCAAAATGACAATTGATATGGTGAAGTATAAACTCTACAATTCGATAACCTATTATACTGGTTAGAGGAATTACCTCAATCCACTTTGTGAAGTATTGAGTGGTTGCGATGATGAATGTATGTTGTCCTAAGGAAGGAGGTAAGATTTTTCCAATTAAATCAAGACCCCATTATGAAAAGGGCCAAATCATTTGAATAGGTTGTAATGCTTGTGATGGTGCATGAGTTAAATTAGCATGTTGTTGATATTTTTTAAAATGCTTGACATAAGTGCAACAATCATGTTCCATGGTGGGCCAATAGTAACACATGCAAAAAATACACTTTGTAATGGTTGTTCCACTATAATGACAACCACAAGTGCCATCATGAGCTTCATCTATGGCTCTTTGTACCTCTACAGGCTCAAGAGAATAAAGGAGGACTCCATCATAATCATATTTATACAACATATCCCCCAAGAGAGTAAAACAAGCTACCTTTTGCTTGAAAGTGCATTTAGAAGTTCATGATATGTCTTATGGGAGTGTTCCAAACTTGAGTAAGGCTACTATTTGATTGGACCAAGACTCATACATATCTGAATGGATAAATTAAATGTCTTTCTCATCCTTAGATTTAGCATAAAAAATTGCAAATTTAGATATCATTGTAATAATGAATGGTTGTACCTCTCCTATGGATTTATTCAGAATCAATGATCCAAGAGAGGCCATCACATCTGCAAATCTATTAGTCAAACGTAACAAACTATTGATTTCATACCAATCAAATTTGGTGAGCAATGTCATTGCTACTTCATGATAAAGCTTTTTGAGGTTCCTTGCATTGGTATTCTCTATTGATTTATCAACCAAGTTGAGAATCATCAAATATCATGATACACTTTATGCCCATAGCTATGGTTGCTTGAAGACCTAAGACTAAGGCTTCATACTCAACATTGTGGTTTGTACATTGGAATTCTAGTTTGAATGATAAGGGGATAGGTACCCCTTGTGGTGTATGAAACATGACTCTAGCACCTTGACATTTTTTGCACTTATAACCACCAAATAATAATGTGATATCGACATCTTCCTCTAGAATGACATCTTCTTATTTTTTAGTGATAGTGAATAATGAATCATCTAGGATCTCAATAATCAAGGGTTGATCACTAGGAAGTGGAGCTTTCACAATATTATTGGCTCTGACTTGACCTTTAATGGATTTTTGGCTAATGAACTCAAGATCGAATTTAGTGAGAAGCATTATCCATTTGACGATGCGAGTGTTATTGTAAGTGTGAGATATCATATAACGCAGAGGATTTTTGTGAGTTATGACATATGTGGAGTGACTAAGCATGTAATATCTGAGTTTCTTAGTGGTAAAAACCATAGTTAAGCATAATTTTTCCACGTAAGCATATCTGGTTTCATAGACTACCAATTTTCAACTAATTTAGTAGATAGCTTACTCTCAATTTTTTTCATTCTTTTGTGCAAGCATTGTCCCTAATGCAAAGTTCATTTTTGAAACATAAATATGGAAGGGGACCTCAATATGAGGAGGAGTTAAGACTAGTGGAGAATCCAAGTATTTCTTAATGTCATAAAAATATTTTTGGCATTCATCTATCCATGAAAATATCACCCCCTTTTGTAGCAGGCGATTGAATGGTTTGCATTTATCAAAAAGTTGTGCAATGAAATGATGGATCAATTGGATCTTTTCTTGTAAACTCTGTAATTCTTTTAAGTTAATTGGGAGATGCATCTCCATGATAGCCTTGACTTTGTTTAGGTCCACCTTAATGCCTCTTTTGGAGATAATTAATCCTAGTAGTTTTCCTGAGGCGACACCAAAGACACTCTTTTTGGGGTTCAACCTTACAATTTTCTCTAGAAATTGATCAAAGACTTTTTCCAAGACACCCATGTGCTCTTGTCGAGTTTTGGATTTTTTCAAGAGATCATCAATATAATATTCAATGATATTATACATGTAATCATGAAATATGTATGTCATTGCACATTGATAAGTGGCACTTGCATTTTTGAGGTCAAAGGGCATCACCTTATAACAAAAAATTCCCCAAGGTGTAGTGAAAGTTATTTTGTGTTGGTCATAAGGATTTATTCAAATTTGGTTGTATTCTAAAAACCGTCCATTAGGAAAAATATTTCATGGCCAATGCAAGTGTCAACAAGAGTATCAATTTTTGGTAGAGGAAAATCATCCTTAGGATATGCTTTGTTAAGATCTCAAAAGTCAGTGCAAATGTGTATCTCCTTGTTAGGCTTACAAACGGGTACCATGTTTGAAAGCCACTTAGGATAGTCAATGGGGATAATGAAACCCACATCTAATAGCTTTTGAAGCTCTTATTTAACCATGAGGGCAATGGTAGGATGCATATTTCTCAATTTTTATTTGACCAACTTAGTATTAGAGTGCAAGGTGATATTGTGGATAACCAAGTTAGGGTCAAGACCAGGTACATATTTGTAGGACCATGCAAAAATGTCCTTATTTTTCTTGAGGAGAGCAATAAATTTCTCTTGTTCATTGATAGATAAACTTTTACCAAGTTTGACAATTTGAGGATTGTCTGGGTCTTAACTAAGGTTCACATTAATGGCATCTTCAATGGACATATGAGAACCTTCTTCAAGCTGATGGGGCATTGGGATCAGATGAATGTCATCTATGATGTTATTAAACTCTTCTCACTCAAAATATTCTATGTTTACCTAGAAAACCTCTAGATCTAAAGGTGAAGGTGAAGGCGAAGGTGGAGGTGATGGGAGAATGTAGTTGGCTGAAGACCCTAACAATTCCTTGGAAATTATGAATTCAAAAAGGATGGAGGTGAGGAAATTTAGTCCATATCATTAAGGCTCATGTCAATTGGAATTGGCTTTGCCAAATTTATGGAGTGGGGTGAATAAGTCAATGAGATTCATGTTGACTTAAAGGGGAAAATGGTGGTTGGAGATGTGAAGTATGGATAGATCTTGTCTGCTAGAACCAATTCTAGAACTCTTGGAACCTAAACAATAGTGAGCAACACAAATAAATGTAACAGGAAAAAAGCCATGCACATGCAATGCAATAATGGTTTTTATTTTTGTGGTGGTGTTGTTTACATGACCATCAACAAAAAAAATAGGAGCAGATATTAGCATTGAAAAGGTAAAATATTTGTTGCATCATTTATTTACATTCTTGCATTTATGTTTACAATTCATTATTGCAGCATCTAGGATTTTATAGGTTTTATCTTTCAGAGGGCCTCACATAGTAGAGCCCTCACAGGTTATTTTAACTCCTTTTATGTTGTCTTATATTTGCAGGTGTAGGAATCATATTTTTGGAAGTTATTGCAGCTAGGGTGGTCCTATATGGATACACAATCCCATCCACACTCTTGTTTGGATCAAGAATGAGCCTGAAGACACCAATTTTTCATTGAAATAGGGTTTTGAAACCCTATTATTTGTAATATTTGTATCAAAAGCATTTGTAACCCCATATTATAGCACATTCATTGTACAACTCAAAGATCTACCCATATTAATAAAAATATTATTCATTTTGTGCATTTCATTATGTTACTGTGCTTTTTGTGCTTTATTTGTGTATTGATGTTGTTCACTTTTGGTTTACAAAATGGTGATCATGATGAGGCCCCCAAAGGGTTCTTAATTTTGATTTATCTTGTCATTAATTTTTTTTACGTTTTTATCTTGTAGGTTCCAGAAGTTCTATCATACAAAAATCATGAAAATAAATGTTTTTGGACGTTGTAGAATTTGATAAGAGGTCGTGCAGATGCCCTGCAGTGTTCAAGGGACACCCTATAGTATTCAAGATATGCTCTATAGCATTCTAGAGACTCTGGGTGGCATTCAACAGAGTGGTAAAAAAATACGTAGGCTTCTTGGTAAGCTTGGTTCAAACCCTAACTCTGTTTTATCTTCATTTTCCTACTTTTAATAGTGAAACTAACAAAATAAAATCATTCATTTTCTATTTAAAGTAGTTGCATTTTTATTTTCATTTTAGACATTTACATTCTTCATATAGATTGCATATAGAATAAAATTGTATTCATGCATTCACTATAGATCACAGTTAATTTAGATTTATGTAGCTTTATGGTGTATTCACTTACTATTTTATATGATGTTTGCATTTGAAATAATAAAAGCATAAATAGTTGCATAGTAGGGTTTAAAGCTTTCCATTTTTACTTTTATAAGTTGCAACAAGATCGTAATGCCTAAGTATACTCCCGTTGTTTGAATCACTTGATGATTCAGGGTGGAAGAATTGGGTGAACCCTCCACTATTGGAATCACTTGATGATTCAGAGTGGGTCTTAAGTGGTGTACCCCTAAGTTCTTTTGAGGAGCTTAGTGTTAATTTTCTTGGCTTCTATCTTAGACAAGTGAAATAGGGTGTTTCCAACATTGAGTGAACACAACAGAAGACATAAATCTTAAAATAAATCACACACTTTGCACGTCACACACTAAAAAATAGTGAGTTGGATTTTATCATTAACCATTGTTTGATATTGGCGATGGTGAGCTTCATATCCATCCGTAATCTCGCCCATAGAAACCATAGTCACCCATGAGCAAACTTTCTGTATTTCATCACTAGGAAGAATCTCATTTACCATTCATCCTTAGATTCCACCTTGCATAATAGTTTAGTTTAGTACATCTTCAACACACAAACCCCACATAAAAAAATCTATTGCAAAACATAGGATTGAATTGATGGTTTGTATCTATGTGATTTCCATTTGCATTTTCTTTTTGCATATTCCACACTCACCATTCCCAACTGAATCATTATCTTATGGTTTCAACTCACATCCAAGCATATATTTTGAGTCAAACCTTCATCATCCAAACCACTTCATCCATGGAGTGTTCCACATATTCCCCTACCATTTCTATGTTTAATCCTACCAGGGTGATACAGATAAGCTATTCTAGTTTATCTGCAAGACAATCACACTTTATGTAAACCTCAAATATTGATGTGTTACATGGAGTCACCAACACTCCCATTCCAAAAATTGAGCCATCATCTCCCACCAACCATAACATCACCCACATAGATATGGGTAAAGTGGAAGCTTTTCAAAGATCCATCAACCCTGTTCTAGAGCAAATCAATAGCCCATCTAGGCATGATCCTTCTTTTCAGTAGATAATTCCCATTGTAACTTATCCTCCACCTACTTCATCCATTCCCATCACATCCACACAATATGCCTCAGATATTTCCATACAAGAAGCATGGTAACACCTCAATAAATTGCTCAAGTATTGATAAAATGCTCATTATTATCTCCAACAGCAAATACAAGTGACACATCTCAAGCCCCAACCCACTTCCACTCAACCTACCTTCTTTACTACAAATTCATCCTGGGTATCGCAATCTTCTATGGTTTACATCCCCACACCTCCATAAACTCATACCTATTCCATTCCCATGATTCAACACATTCATATTCCTCAAACCTCATATCCATTCCATAATCCACAATCATTTCCTCATCAAGCCCAACATCACCAAATTCAATCCAGTCCATCAAATCATCAACATCTCATCACACCTCAACATTTCACCACTTCATCTCCACACAATCACCAAGTAATTTAGTGCTTCCACATACCTGGGGAATACCCTAGAATTCAAGCAATGCAATAACATATTGATATATTGATACAACACACTCTTGGTATGATGAACCAGAAGCCAACTTTGAGACAACTTATCAATCAACCAATTCACTTTTTTATTACATCACTGCCATACTTGGTAGATTTTACAGTGCTAAAATTTTATAAGTTTAAAGGGACTTAGGATCCTAGAGAGCATGTGAGGACATTCATTCATTCATGTTTTATAATCCAAAATCTACCTTAATATTCAAAACTTTTCCACATACATTGGGGGAGATGCCATGGAGTGGTATATCCATATGCCTCATCATAGTATTTATACTTTTGAACAGTTGGTAGACCAATTTCTCAAAAGATTTTTCATTAATGTTAGAAATAAAATTTCACTTATTGACTTATATAATCTTAATCAATTTTATGATGAGTTATTCTATGATTTTGGCAATCGTTGGAAGGTTGTTATCATAAAATTTTCATTCTCCCTACCAATGGAAGAGCTAAATCGATTGTTCACCAATATTTTCTTAAAACCCATCTCCTGGTTATTGCAATTACAAAAGTATAGATCATTTGAAGAAGCTCTTTCCTAGGCTAGCATAATTGAGGAAATCAATTCCAAGAAGGTGTTCTAAATCCTAAAATTAAATAATTATAGAACAAATTCCAATCCAAAGGAACCTATTCTGGTCAATACAAGCCAAATTAGGACCATCAAGCAAATCAAGTGAATCAAGTGGTCATGAGCCAATTAGTAATAGCTCAACAATAAAAACCAATGCAACAACAACCGCATCACAAGGCATTAAAGAAAAATGTAAAATTGACCTTTTAAAATGGCTTCAGTTAAATTGTCTATTTTTCAGCTAATTCAAGAATATCCCCCACATCATGAAGAATTAATGGAGATTCTAAAATCCATTGAACTACAATATCAGGATGCTAATGCCTTTAGCAATTTCATAGGAAGTATCCAAACATATGTGGAGTATTCCATTACATTCTATGATTTTGAAATCAAACCTATATCATTAGGATCAATGGACCCTCCATTGCATATCATGGCTCAAATTTATAGGAAGCCTTTCAAATGAGTTTTTATTGATACCAACTCCTCCATAAATATCATCACCACTTCCACTCTCCAACATCTCGATCTCCCACCATATCACATAATCAAATCCACATTCACCCTAAAGCATTTAACGATGTTCTCTATTCCATAGTTAACACTGTAATTGGGAGTAAAAATATTGCACACAATGTTCCACATCCTGGAAGGGTCCATGGCATACAATGTACTCCTTATATGTCCTTGGATTAGAAAATGAGATGTGTCCCCTCTATACTCCATCAATGTTTAAAATATGTACATGAGGGACAAATTCATTGCATACTAGTGTATATCAAACCATTTAAGTATTGCAATTTCATCTCAAATCCTTATGAATCCACACTTCCATCCATGTACCTTTTATTAACTCCATCAACCACACCATCCACTTATTCATCCAAAACTCCTATTCCTGAGTTTCTCCCCATCACTACCCTACATCAAGATTCTACCTCCATGCCCTCATATTCATCACCATTGACTACATATACATGTGGTCAAGCCTAATCTACATCATCAATATCAACATCCTCCATCATCATTCCTTCAACTTCATTGCCCATTCAACAAACACCTCAGCAAAATTCACCTCCATCCACATCAGTGTATTTCTCACAAGTCAAATTAATGGATTTTGAGATGCCATTCTAGTCCATACCTCTCCCATTATCTGAGCATCAAGCCAATCCTGAGCCTTCTATATTCACTTCCACATCCACCTCCACATCATCCCAAGTTGTGGTCCACCTCACTAATCTAGATATTGGTGAATACATGGTCCAAGATATTACTATCACACCACTTAACATCCAAACTTCTAGGGATTATGGTCACCCATGTGATACAATATTATCTATAGGAGTGGTGTACAACATGGTTTCAATGCCCAACAACATAAATTTTGTGTATGGTGGGATTGATTCATTGTCTAATCCATATTCCCTTAATGAACCCAATCAACCAACACCTGCCAAGTTGGATTTTCCATTTAGATACTTTCATCGAGTCAACTGGTAAGGCTATGGCCTAGGATGATATGAATAGGGAATGCACAAGCTCATAGATACTCCATATCGAGAAGCGTATAACCATTCAATTTTAGGCTATCACCCTCATTCTTTCACCTCTTCTTTTGAACAAGCTTTTCAAAATCTTCAGTTGAACTTAGAAGAAGAAACCCATCACTCCGATGACTTAGAATAATAAATCTATGAATAATACAATTTTATATCGATAGATTCTAATGAATCTGATGAGGATCCATTCACTAAATAGGATGAGTATTACCTCATAATGTTTCCCATCCATCAACCCATGTTTCACTTTCTTATTTCACAAGAGTGAGCTGAATCAATCGGTGAACCACCTCCATTTCATTGATTCATGTCATTGGATATTTTGTTTTAATATATGTACATAACAAATAAATAAATAAAAAAACACTAAAAATTTCAAAAAAAAAGTCATCATTGCATTGCATGTACATGGCTTTTTTTTTAATTGAATTTATTTGTGTCACTCATTGTTGTTCAGGTTCCAAGAGTTCTAGCATCGATTCTAGCAGGAAGTATTTATCCATACTTCACATTACCAACCACCATTTTCTCCTTTAAGTTAACATGAATTCTATTGACTTATTCACCCCACTTAATCCATATGATTTTGCAAAGCCAATTGCAATTGACATGAGCCTTATTGATATGGATCAGATTTCCTTGACTCCATCCTTTTCCCAATATCCCATCAGCTTGAGGAATTTTCTCATATGTCCATTGAAGATACCATCGATGTGAACCTTATTTTAGACACAGACAATCCTCAAATTATAAAAACTTGGAAAAATTTTATCTACAGATGAACAAGAGCAATTAAATGCTCTCGTCAAGAAGAAGAATGGTATTTTTGCATGGTCTTACAAATACATGCTTGGTCTTGACCCTAACTTGGTTGTCCACAATCTCACCTTGCACCTTGATGCTAAGTTGATCAAATAAAATTTGAGAAAGATGCATCCTACCATTGCCCTCATGGTCAAAGAAGAGCTTCAAAAGCTATTAGATGTGGTTTTCATTGTACCCATTGACTATCTTGAGTGGCTTTCAAACATGGTACCCATTTGTAAGCCTAATTGGGTGATATGCATTTGCACTAACTTTTGAGACCTTAACAAAGCATATAATAAGGATGACTTTCCTCTACCAAACATAGATACTCTTATCAAAATTTGCACTGGCCATGAGATACTTTCTCTAATGGACAATTTTTAGGATACAACCAGATTCGAATTAATCCTAATGACCAACACAAAACAACATTCACTACAGCTTGGGGGGACCTTTTGTTATAAGGTGATGCCCTTTGGCCTCAAAAATGTAGGTGTCACTTATCAACATACCATGACATACATCTTCCATGATTACATGCATAAGATCATCGAATATTATGTGGATAATCTCTTGGAAAAATCCAAAACTCGACAAGAGCACATTGGTATCTTGAAAAAATTCTTTGATCGACTTCTAGAGCATAATGTAAGGTTGAACCCCAAAAAGTGTGTCTTTGATGTCACCTCAGGAAAACTACTAGGATTCATTATCTCCAAAAGAGGCATTGAGGTGGACCCAAATAAATTCAAGACCATCATGGAGATGCGTAGTTTATAAGTAAAAATTCAATTGATCCATCATTTCATTGTGCAACTTTTTGACAAATCTAGGTCATTTAATCACCTACTACAAAAGGGGTGAAATTTTCATGGATAGATGAATGCCAAAAAGCTTTTGATGATATCAAACAATATCTAGCTTCTCCAATTGTAATGTCCCCTCCTCGTTCATGAGCTGAGACAGGTCCTGATAACCTATCCAGAGTCCCTGTAGGTTGATCAGTGCTTTTGCTAGGGGATTCATCCGTTCATGGGGGTTACTATTTATAGATATTGCTATTTTTAGCAATGTGGGCCCGATGCAGTTCTTCCAATTTTGTAGAGTCATTTATTTTGTGGATGCAATATTTGCCCAAGTCTAAGTTGGCATCCCCTTGGTGAGTAAATAAATTAATAAATTCAAGTTATATTATTAAGTCATAAAGTGACTTTAAAAAGGGACATAAAAGGGCCCTCTTTTAAAAACAACGTTATATCAACTAGGATGGGGTACAAGTTGGGCCCCCCATTCCAAGGAGAGATAAGGAAATAAAACAATATTAAATTTTATGCTTTTTGGTTCCAAATCCAAGATGGGCGTAGCTTTCATAAAAAGGAGGAGTTTTTGGGGTTTTTGGATTCATTCACATCTTTGCTATCTTGGAGAAACTCTGCCAGTTTTCATGGAGAAAATTGCAGCTTGAGGCTTGTGGAGACGACAACCTCCATGAGTAGCTCTGATTTCGTGGGTGGAAGATCTCACCTAGTCAGATTATTGGAGTCCTTACACAGAGGGCTCATTTGGGCATCACAGATTCAGCAGTAGGGTTTGAGGATTTTTGAAGTTTGGGTTCCAGGCAAAGTGATCATCTGGGTCTTTCAGTTTTTGGCCATCTTCATCTGGGTAGAAGTTAGTTTTGCATCCTAAAGAGTAAATTTGCATTTCTGGGTCAGATCGAACTGTTGTTTGGAGGGTTTTGGAAAGTGTGTTTGGTTCATATCTCATTATTCATCAAGGGTTTCAATCTGGGTTTTTTATCACACCTTCCTCATGCTTGGGCGACCCCTTTAGGGGTGATTTTAGGGGTTGTAAGTGCAGCCATTAATTTCTTTTGCTGACCGTACCATCCAGGGAGACCGTACAGCTGCCTAGGGAAGCGTGCAGCAGGAAAATAGTCATAAAATTCTGATGTTACTGCCCAGATCTGATCAGCAAGTAAATACGAGCTCATTGCACTTTACGGGAGGCGATTCGGAGTCCGATTGAAGAAGTTACAAGCATTTTAATGATTTCCAGTTGTGCATTGTACAATTTCAGTCTTTAATACCAGATCTGTGCTTGCAATTTCAGGTCAGAAATTTTAATAAAATATTGTTATTTAGTGTGCAGTTTCATTTGGGTTCCTTTTCAGTTCGAGTGTGGCATTTTCGAAGTTATTTCATGCATAGCATTTTCCTTTCAAAGCATAAAAAAAATAATACAAAAAAAATCAGGAAAAACACAAATAAAAAAAAAAGAGTAAAACAGAGTACATTCGGAACAGCAGTTAAGGGGTGTACATTGTAGTGGTATCAGAGCTCATGTTAACCCCTGCCAGCCTGTTGGGTCATTAATGCATACACATCAGTATTATTTACGGAGAAATAAATCCAAACCAGAGTTTAATCAGCAGGAGGATATTTTGGAACAGCAGCAGGAACAGGGTAGTTTGTCCCATAGGTCAGGTGACAGTGGGTCTGCGGAATCTAATTCACAGGGGAGTATGGGTGACAGGTAGAAAGGTAGACAAGATTCAGTTAGTCCCAATACCAGGGGTGAGAGGCAGTTTACTTTGATGATGGACATGATGTCACAATTGTTGGGGAAGTTTCAGCAGGGAATACCCATCCAACAGGTATAGGGTACAGGTCTTACAGAGCATAATGGTGCTCATACAGCAGAGACTAGTCATGCTAATCAGCATACTAGCCGCACAGTCTTTTCCTCTAGACCATTACAGCCTACATTTGCTCCTCGGGTTGAGACACCAGTAGTGCAGACTCCTCCACTTTCTATAGCAGATGAGTATAGGGAGGCTTATGTGGAGTATGAGACCCTTCCTGATGAGATTAAGGCACTCACCACATTTAATGACTTTGTGCATGAGAAGAGATCAAGGGGCAACTTCCACAGACAGGATCAGCGTGGGCCACCTCCTCAGCGTGAGGTGCATCATGCATTGAGCAAGGTGACATTACCCCACTTTGATGGTAGTGGGAGGACCACAACACGAGCATGGGTTGATAAGTTAGATACATTTGTCACTCTCCGATCTATTCCTGAGGACGAGGCGATTAAATTCGCTACACTGCATTTAGATGGAGCAGCACACGATTGGTGGTACCATGGTCTCACTACATTGGGGCATAGATATATCACATCTTATGCAGTGTTCACAGAGAAGCTCATAGACAGGTTCGACAAGAAGGATCCAGAATTACATTTTAGAGAGCTTGCTCAATTGAGGCAGTATGGGTCATTGGAGGCTTACATCTCCGAGTTTCAACGTTTGTCAGTGATGGTGGTAGACATCTCAGATAGGAGATTGACCGTACTGTTTATGGAGGGACTTACAGAGCCTATCCGTGGTTGGGTCAAAGCATTTGATCCACCTTCCCTAGAGGATGCTATGAAGAAGGCACGTAGTTTGGAGTTGGCTGCCCCTAAAGCAAAATTTCAGTCAAAGCATTTTCCAAGCAAGGATAGTAAAAAGCCATTCCAAAAAACATTTGATCAGCCCAAACATACCTTTAAGAAACTTGATGAAGACACACTCAATGACCTTAGGAAGAAGAACTTGTGCTTCAAATGTCAAAAACCTTGGAAACCGGGGCATAAGTGTGAAGCCAAGGGTACATTGCAGCTCATTGAGTATCATTCTGCAGATGAATCCATTGCTGATGATTCTGAACAGCAATCTGAATTGGAGGACAGCGATGAAGAACTCCCTTATTTTGAGCCAAATAAAGAAGAAAAACATGAGGAGAAGCAAGAAGAAAAGGGGGATGAAAAGAAGAAGGGTATGTTGGCCCAATTGCATAGTTTTCAGAGCTCACAGTCACTGAGGATACGTGGTGTGTTACAGGGACAACGTGTGGTTGCATTGATTGATACAGGTGCAACTCACAACTTTGTTGATGAGGAATTGGTTGCACGAAGAGGACTGAAAATAGAAGATATAGACAGCTTTCAGGTGATGGTAGCAGATGGATTTACTATTACATGTTCTAAAATGGTGCCACAGTTGAAGATGAAAGTGGGTAACCATGAGATTTGCGATGATTTTTATGTGGTCAGCATAGGAGAGCTTGATTTGATTTTGGGACTCCAGTGGCTCCGATCATTGGGTGAGATTGTACTCAACTTCCAAACTATGGAGTTGAAGTTCCAATCGGAAGGTCACAATGTGGTCCTTAGAGGCATGTCAGATGGAGGACCCAGGATAGTATCCATTCGGCGCATGGAGAGACTTCTCAGGCATAACATGGTGGAGTGGGCAGCAGAATGTATCATTATGCCTACAGCAGGAGCAGAGTCCAAACACCAGTATCACCCAGATATCTATGCAGTGCTTCAAAAACGGAGCAAAGTTTTCAGTGATATACCTCCAGGACAGCCACCGGATAGGGGTACCGAGCACGTTATTGAGTTGGAGGATGGGGCCAAGCCCATCATTTCTACACCTTACAGGCATCCTAAGAGGTTTAAGGATGAAATAGAAAAGCAAATTAAGGAGTTATTAGAGATGGGATTCATTCGGCCTAGTAAGAGCCCATTTGCCTCTTCAGTTGTTTTGGTAAAGAAAAAGGATGGGACACTCCGTATGTGCATTGACTACAGGCCATTAAATAAGAAGACAATTAAGAACAAGTACCCTATACCTCGGATTGACGAGTTGATTGATGAGTTGCATGGGGCTTGTTACTTTTCCAAGATTGATCTGAGGTCCGGTTATCACCAGATTCGTATGAGGGAGCAGGACATAGAAAAAACAGCGTTCAGGTGTCATTTCGGTCACTTTGAGTACATAGTTATGCCTTTTGGGTTGACAAATGCACCAACGACATTTCAGTCTTGCATGAACAGGATCTTCAGTTCACAGCTTCGCAGATTTGTTTTGATCTTCTTTGATGACATTCTCATATACAACAGGTCTTGGGCGGAGCACTTGAGACATTTGGATGAGGTTCTTGGCATCCTGGAGAGGGAGTCACTCTACGCCAAGGAATCCAAATGTGAGTTTGGCTTGTCAGAACTCCTGTACTTGGGGCATATTATTAGTGTTGATGGAGTTCGGATGGATCCTGAAAAGATCCGAGCTATCATTGATTGGCCTCCACCCACCAATTTGACACAGCTTAAGGGATTCTTCGGGTTGTGTGGGTTCTATAGGAGATTTGTTAGAGGATTTTCCCAGTTAGCAGCCCCACTCACAGATTTGACCAAGAAGGGGGCATTTGTATGGTCAGAATCAGCGCAACAGGCCTTCGACTATTTCAAATAGGTTGTAGTTTCTAGTCCAGTTTTAGCAGTTCCGGATTTCTCTAGACCCTTTGTGCTTGAGTGTGATGCTTCAGGTGAGGGGATTGGTGCAGTATTGATGCAGGACAACCACCCTATTGCTTTTGAGAGCAGGAAGTTGAGGGGGAGTGAACGGAGTTATTCGGTATATGACAGAGAGATGTTGGCCATTATCCATGCATTGGCCAAGTTCAGACAGTATTTGGTTGGGGGAAAATTCATCGTGAAGACGGATCATAACAGTTTAAAGTATTTCCTCAATCAGAAAGATCTCAATGATCGTCAGCAGAAATGGGTGAGTAAGATCCAAGCTTATGACTTTGACATAGAGTATGTGCGTGGTAAGAAGAATGTCGTTGTCGATGCATTGTCCAGGAGACCGCACATATGCTCACTCACAGAGATTTCTGATGATTGGAGGCATACTATCATTGCTGATTATGCCCGGGATACATTTGCCAACAACATTTTAGATGGTTCTCATGGTGATGACAGGTATGTGGTGAGAGATGAGATCATTTATTACAAGGATAGGATTTGGCTTGTGGCAAACTCTAAGCTTAAGAGGCAGATTTTCAGTTGTTTTCATGATGCTCCCATGGCCGGCCACCCAGGTTACTTCAAAACATACAGGCAGGTGCGTGAGAGGTTTGCATGGAAAGGACTTAAGGGGGATATTCTACAGTATGTCAGAGAGTGCCACGTGTGCCAACAGAATAAGAATGAGCACACTTATCCAGCTGGCCTATTACAACCACTTCCCATTCCTGCCAGGAAGTGGGAAAGTATATCTATGGATTTTGTCACTGGTCTTCCCAAGGTGCAGGGGAAGGATTGCATTTATGTAGTAGTAGATCGGTTGACAAAATATGCGCACTTCTTCGCCATATCAGCAGGGTACACAGCTGCACAGGTGGCGGATTTGTTTTTTCGGGAGGTGTTTAGACTTCATGGGGTGCCGAAGAACATTGTGAGTGACCGGGACAGCAAGTTCATCAGTTTGTTTTGGCAGGAGTTGTTCCGTTTATGTGGCACTGAATTAACACCTAGCACCAGTTACCACCCTCAGACGGATGGACAGACGGAGGTGGTAAACAAGTGGCTTGAGGGATATCTTCGCAATTACATTTCAGGACAGCAGAAGGCGTGGGTCAGATGGCTCTATTTGGGGGAGTACTGCTACAACTCCTCATATCATATGACCATCAGGATGTCTCCTTTCATGGCACTATATGGGTATGATGCTCCCAGCTTTATGGATTTGTTAATAGGAGATAGCAGAGTGCCGAAAGCAAAGGACCTATTACAGGATTGTCAGGATATTATGCGTTCTCTGAAAGATAACATCCAGCAGGCTCAGAACCAGCAGAAGAAGTATGCGGACCAGCACAGGATAGAGCGCACATTTGAGGTTGGGGATTTGGTCTATCTTCGCCTACAGCCTTACAGACAGTCCTCGCTCAAGAAGAGCGGTGCCGAGAAGCTCAAACCTCGTTTTTATGGGCCTTTCAGAGTTATCAGGAGAGTGGGCGAGGTAGCTTATGAGTTGGAGCTCCCAGAGGGCACTAAGGTCCATAATGTGTTTCATGTGTCTCGCCTCAAGAAGGCGCTAGGACATAAGGTGACACCAACAGCTGAGTTGCCTCCCCTCGATGAGGAAGGCAAGTTGATATTGATTCCAGAGGCCATCTTGGACACTAGAGAGCATACTCTCAGGAGGCGGACAGTGAGAGAATACTTGGTGAAATGGCGGAATCTACCGATTGAGGATGCTACGTGGGAGAGTGCAGAGATCTTACAGCATCCAGATCTTCGATTGCTTGAGGACAAGCAATCTTGGGAAGGGAGGACTGTAATGTCCCCTCCTCGTTCATGAGCTGAGATAGGTCCTGATAACCTATCCAGAGTCCCTGTAGGTTGATCAGTGCTTTTGCTAGGGGATTCATCCGTTCATGGGGGTTACTATTTATAGATATTGCTATTTTTAGCAGTGTGGGCCCGATGCAGTTCTTCCAATTTCGCAGAGTCATTTATTTTGTGGATGCAATATTTGCCCAAGTCTAAGTTGGCGTCCCCTTGGTGAGTAAATAAATTAATAAATTCAAGTTATATTATTAAGTCATAAAGTGACTTTAAAAAGGGACATAAAAGGGCCCTCTTTTAAAAACAATGTTATATCAACTAGGATGGGGTACAAGTTGGGCCCCCCATTCCAAGGAGAGATAAGGAAATAAAACAATATTAAATTTTATGCTTTTTGGTTCCAAATCCAAGATGGGCGTAGCTTTCATAAAAGGAGGAGTTTTTGGGGTTTTTGGATTCATTCACATCTTTGCTATCTTGGAGAAACTCTGCCAGTTTTCATGGAGAAAATTGCAGCTTGAGGCTTGTGGAGATGACAACCTCCATGAGTAGCTCTGATTTCGTGGGTGGAAGATCTCACCTAGTCAGATTATTGGAGTCCTTACACAGAGGGCTCATTTGGGCATCACAGATTCAGCAGTAGGGTTTGAGGATTTTCGAAGTTTGGGTTCCAGGCAAAGTGATCATCTGGGTTTTTCAGTTTTTGGCCATCTTCATCTGGGTAGAAGTTAGTTTCACATCCTAAGGAGTAAATTTGCATTTTTGGGTCAGATCGAACTGCTGCTTGGAGGGCTTTGGAAAGTGTGTTTGGTTCATAACTCATTATTCAGCAAGGGTTTCAATCTGGGTTTTTTATCACACCTTCCTCATGCTTGGGCGACCCCTTTAGGGGTGATTTCAGGGTTTGTAAGTGCAGCCATTAATTTCTTTTGCTGACCGTACCATCCAGGGAGGCCGTACAACTACCCAGGGAAGCGTGCAGCAGGAAAAAAGTCATAAAATTCTGATGTTACTGCCCAGATCTGATCAACAAGTAAATACGAGCTCATTGCACTTTACGGGAGGCGATTCGAAGTCCGATTGAAGAAGTTACAAGCATTTTAATGATTTCCAGCTGTGCATTGTACAATTTCAGTCTTTAATACCAGATCTGTGCTTGCAATTTCAGGTCAGAAATTTTAATAAAATATTGTTATTTAGTGTGCAGTTTCATTTGGGTTCCTTTTCAGTTCGAGTGTGGCGTTTTTGAAGTTATTTCATGCATAGCATTTTCCTTTCAAAGCATAAAAAAAAATAATACAAAAAAAATCAGGAAAAACACAAATCAGAAAAAAAAAGAGTAAAACAGAGTACATTCGGAACAGCAGTTAAGGGGTGTACATTGTAGTGGTATCAGAGCTCATGTTAACCCTTGCCAGCTTGTTGGGTCATTAATGCATACACATCAGTATTATTTATGGAGAAATAAATCCAAACCAGATTTTAATCAGTAGGAGGATATTTTGGAATAGAGGGAAAAATAGGGTAGTTTGTCCCATAGGTTAGGTGACAGTGGGTCTATGGAATCTAATTCATAGGGGAGTATGGGTGACAGGTAGAAAGGTAGAAATGATTCAGTTAGTCCCAATACCATGGGTGAGAGGCAGTTTACTTTGATGATGAACATGATGTCATAATTATTGGGGAAGTTTCAGCAGGGAATACCCATCTAGTAGGTACAGGGTACAGGTATTATAGAGCATAATGGTGCTCATACAGCAGAGACTAGTCATGCTAATCAGCATATTAGCCACACAGTATTTTCCTCTAGACTATTATAGCCTACATTTTCTCCTCGAGTTGAGACACCAGTAGTGCATACTCCACTTTCTATAGCAAATGAGTATAGGGAGGCTTATGTGGAGTATGAGACCCTTCCTGATGAGATTAAGGCATTCACCACATTTAATGACTTTGTGCATGAGAAGATATTAAGGGGCAACTTCTACATATAGGATCAGCATGGGCCACCTCCTCAACATGAGGTGCATCATGCATTGAGCAAGCTGGCATTACCCCACTTTTATGGTAATGGGAGGACCACAACATGAGCATGGGTTGATAAGTTAGATACATTTGTCACTCTTCGATCTATTCCTGAGGATGAGGTGATTAAATTTGCTACACTGCATTTAGATGGAGCAGCACGCGATTGGTGGTACCATGGTCTCACTACATTGTGGCATAGATATATCACATCTTATGTAGTGTTTACAGAGAATCTCATAGATAAGTTCGACAAGAAGGATCCAAAATTATATTTTAGAGAGCTTGCTCAATTGAGGCAGTATGGGTCATTGGAGGCTTACATCTTTGAGTTTCAATGTTTGTTAGTGATGGTGGTAGACATCTCAGATAGGATATTGATCATACTATTTATGGAGGGACTTACAGATCCTATCCATGGTTGGGTCAAAGCATTTGATCCACCTTCCCTAGAGGATGCTATGAAGAAGGCACGTAGTTTGGAGTTGGCTGTCCCGAAAGCAAAATTTTAGTCAAAGCATTTTCCAAGGAAGGATAGTAAAAAACCATTCCAAAAAATATTTGATCATCCCAAAAATACCTTTAAGAAACTTGATGAAGACACACTGAATGACCTTAGGAAGAAGAACTTGTGCTTCAAATATCAAAAACCTTGGAAACTAGGGTATAAGTGTGAAGCCAAGGGTACATTGCAACTCATTGAGTATCATTCTATAGATGAATCCATTACTGATGCTTTTGAACAATAATCTAAATTGGAGGACAGTGATGAATAACTCCCTTATTTTGAGACAAATAAAGAAGAAAAACATGAGGAGAAGTAAGAAGAAAAGGGGGATGAAAAGAAGAAGGGTATGTTGGCCCAATTGCATAGTTTTCAGAGCTCACAGTCACTAAGGATATGTGGTGTGTTACAAGGACAACGTGTGGTTGCATTGATTGATACAAGTGCAACTCACAAATTTTTTGATGAGGAATTGATTGCACGAAGAGGACTAAAAATAGAAGTTATAAACAGCTTTCAGGTGATGGTAGCATATGGATTTACTATTACATGTTCTAAAATGGTGCCACAGTTGAAGATGAAAGTGGGTAACCATGATATTTGTGATGATTTTTATGTGGTCAGCATAGGAGAGCTTGATTTGATGTTGGGGCTCCAGTGGCTCCAATAATTGGGTGATATTGTACTCAAATTCCAAACTATGGAGTTGAACTTCCAATCAGAAGGTCACAATGTGGTCCTTAGAGGCATGTCAGATGGAGGACCCAAGATAGTATCCATTCGATGAATGGAGAGACTTCTCAGGCATAACATGGTGGAGTGGGTTGTAGAATGTATCATTATGCCTACAGTAGGAGCAGAGTCCAAACACCAATATCACCCAGATATCTATGCAATGGTTCATAAATGGAACAAAGTTTTCAGTGATATACCTCCAGGACAACCATCGGATAGGGGTATCGAGCACATTATTGAGTTGGAGGATGGGGCCAAGCCCATAATTTCTACACCTTATAGGCATCCTAAGAGGTTTAAGGATGAAATAGAAAATCAAATTAAGGAGTTATTAGAGATGGGATTCATTTGGCCTAGTAAGAGCCCATTTACCTCTTCAGTTATTTTGGTAAAGAAAAAGGATAGGACACTTCGTATGTGCATTGACTACAGGCCATTAAATAAGAAGACAATTAAGAACAAGTACCTTATGCCTCAGATTGATGAGTTGAGTTATGAGTTGCATGGGGATTGTTACTTTTCCAAGATTTATCTGAGGTCCGATTGTCACAAGATTCATATAAGGGAGCGAGACATAGAAAAAATAGCGTTTAGGTGTCACTTCGGTCACTTTGAGTACATAGTTATGCCTTTTGGGTTGATGAATGCACCAACAATATTTTAGTCTTGCATGACCAGGATCTTCAGTTCACAGCTTCATAGATTTGTTTTGATCTTCTTTGATGACATTCTCATATACAACAGGTCTTGGGCAGAGCACTTGATACATTTGGATGAGGTTCTTAGCATCTGGGAGAGGAAGTCACTCTACGCCAAGGAATCCAAATGTGATTTTGGCTTTTCAAAACTCCTATACTTGAGGCATATTATTAGTGTTGATGGAGTTTGGATGGATCTTGAAAATATCTAAGCTATCATTGATTGGCCTCCACCCACAAATTTGACATAGCTTAAGGAATTCTTCGGGTTGTGTGGGTTCTACAAGAGATTTGTTAGAGTATTTTCCCAATTAGTAGCCCCACTCATAGATTTGACCAAGAAGGGGTATTTGTATGGTCTGAATCAATGCAGCAGGCCTTCGACTATTTCAAATAGGTTGTAGTTTCTAGTCCAATTTTAGCAGTTTTGGATTTCTCTAAACCCTTTGTGCTTGAGTGTGATGCTTCAAGTGAGGGTATTGGTGCAGTATTGATGTAGGATAACCACCCTATTGCTTTTGATAGCATTAAGTTGAGGGGGAGTGAACAGAGTTATTCGGTATATGACAAAGATATTTTGGTCATTATCCATGCATTGGCCAAGTTCAGATAGTGTTTGGTTGGGGGAAAATTCATCGTGAAGATGGATCATAACAGTTTAAAGTATTTCCTCAATCAGAAAGATCTCAATGATTGTCAGCAGAAATGGGTGAGTAATATCCAAGCTTATGACTTTGACATAGAGTATGTGTATGGTAAAAATAATGTTGTTGCCGATGCATTGTCCAGGAGACCGCACATATGCTCACTCACAGAGATTTATAATGATTGGAGGTATACTATCATTGTTGATTATGCCCGAGATACATTTTCTAGTAGCATTTTATATGGTTCTCATGGTGATGACAGATATGTGGTGAGAGATGAGATCATTTATTACAATGATAAGATTTGGCTTGTGGCAAACTCTAAGCTTAACAGGCAGATTTTTAGTTGTTTTCATGATTCTCCCATGGCTGGCCACCCAGGTTACTTGAAAACATACAGTCAGGTGCATGAGAGGTTTGCATGGAAAGGACTTAAGGGGGATATTCTATAGTACGTCAGAGAGTGCCACATGTGCCAACAAAATAATAATGAGCACACTTATCCAACTGACCTATTACAACCACTTCCCATTCCTACCAAGAAGTGGGAAAGTATATCTATGGATTTTGTCATTGGTCTTACCAAGGTGCAGGAGAATAATTGCATTTATGTAGTAGTAGATCGGTTGACAAAATATGTGCACTTATTCGCCATATCAGCAGGGTACACAGCTACACAAGTGGTGGATTTGTTTTTTTAGGAGGTGTTTAGACTTCATGGGATGCCGAAGAAGATTGTGAGTGACCGAGATAGCAAGTTCATCAGTTTATTTTGGTAGGAGTTGTTCCATTTATGTGGCACTGAATTAACACCTAGCACCAATTACCACCCTCATACAGATGGACATATGGAGGTGGTAAACAAGTGGCTTGAGGGATATCTTCGCAATTACATTTCAAGATAGAAGAAGGCATGGGTCAGATGGCTCTATTTGGGTGAGTACTGCTACATCTCATATCATATGACCATAAGGATGTCTCCTTTCATGGCACTATATGGGTATGATGCTCCCAAATTTATGGATTTGTTAATAGGAGATAACAGAGTGTCGAAAGCAAAGCATCTATTACAGGATTTTCATGATATTATGCATTCTCTAAAAGATAACATCCACTAGGCTCAAAACCAGTAGAAGAAGTATGCGGACCAGCACAAGATGGAGCGCACATTTGAGGTTGGGGATTTGTTCTATCTTTGCCTACATCCTTACAAATAGTCCTCACTCAAGAAGAGTGGTGCTAAGAAGCTCAAACCTTGTTTTTATGGGCCTTTCAGAGTTATTATGAGAGTGGTCAAGGTAGCTTATGAGTTGGATCTCCCAAAGGGCACTAAGGTCCATAATGTGTTTCATGTGTCTCACCTCAAGAAGGTGCTAGGACATAAGGTAACACTAGCAGCTGAGTTGCCTCCCCTCAATGAGGAAGGCAAGTTGATATTGATTCCAGAGGCCATCTCGGACACTAGAGAGCATACTTACTTGGTGAAATGGTAGAATATACCGAATGAGGATGCTACGTGGGAGAGTATAGAGATCTTATAGCATCCAGATCTTCGATTGCTTGAGGACAATCAATCTTGGGAAAGGAGGACTGTAATATCCCCTCCTCATTCATGAGATGAGATAGGTCCTGATAACCTATCCAAATTCCCTGTAGGTTGATCAGTACTTTTTCTAGGGGATTCATCTGTTAATGGGGGTTATTATTTATAGATATTGTTATTTTTAGCAGTGTGGGCATGATGCAGTTCTTCCAATTTCGCAGAGTCATTTATTTTGTGGATGCAATATTTTCCCAAGTCTAAGTTGGCATCCCCTTGGTGAGTAAATAAATTAATAAATTAAAGTTATATTATTAAGTCATAAAGTGACTTTAAAAAGGGACATAAAAGGGCCCTCTTTTAAAAAAAATGTTATATCAACTAGGATGGGGTAAAAATTGGGCCCCCCATTCCAAGGAGATATAAGGAAATAAAACAATATTACATTTTATGCTTTTTGGTTCCAAATCCAATATGGGTGTAGCTTTCATAAAAAGGAGGAGTTTTGGGGGGTTTTTTATTCATTCACATCTTTGCTATCTTGGAGAAACTTTGCTAGTTTTCATTGAGAAAATTGTAGCTTGAGGCTTGTGGAGATGATAACCTTCATGAGTAGCTCTGATTTCGTGGGTGGAATATCTCACCTAGTCAGATTATTAGAGCTCTTACACAGAGGGCTTAATTAGGCATCACAGATTTAGTAGTAGGATTTGAGGATTTTTGAAGTTTGGGTTTTAGGCAAAGTGATCATATGGGTCGTTCAGTTTTTGGCCATATTCATATAGGTAGAAGTTAGTTTTGCATCCTAAAGAGTAAATTTGCATTTATGGGTCAGATCGAACTACTTTTTGGAGGGTTTTGGAAAGCATGTTTGGTTCATATCTCATTATTCATCAAGGGTTTCAATCCAAGTTTTTTATCACACCTTCCTCATGTTTGGGCGACCCCTTTAGGGGTGATTTCAGGGTTTGTAAGTGCAGCCATTAACTTATTTTGCTGACTGTACCATCCAGGGAGACCATACAGCTGCCCAAGGAAGCGTGTAGTAGGAAACCAGTCATAAAATTTGTATGTTACTACCCAAATATGATTGGCAAGTAAATATGATATCATTGCACTTTATGGGAGGTGATTCGAAGTTCGATTGAAGAAGTTACAAGAATTTTAATGATTTCCAGTTGTGCACTATACAATTTCAATCTTTAATACCAGCTTTGTGCTTGCAATTTCAGGTCAAAAATTTTAATAAAATATTGTTATTTAGTGTGCAGTTTCATTTGGGTTCCTTTTCACTTCGATTGTGGTGTTTTTGAAGTTATTTCATGCATAGCATTTTCCTTTCAAATCACAAAAAAATAATAATAATAAAATAATCAGGAAAAACACAAATTAGAAAAAAAAAAGAGTAAAACATACTACATTCGGATCAGCAGTTAAGGGGTGTACATTGCACCACCAGTATTAACTCCTCATCTGAGGATCCCCTTCCATCTTTAAATTTCAACAACATACTTTGAATTAGGAAAAATTCTTACACAAAAGAAGAAAATAATCGAGAGTAAGCTATCTACTACATTAGTCAAACATTGGTAAGCTATGAAACCAGATATGCTTACATGGAAAAATTGTTCTTAGCAATGGTTTTTACCACTAAGAAACTTAGAAATTACATGCTTAGTCACACCACATATGTCATAGCTCATTAAAATCCTTTTCATTATATGATGTCTCACACTTACAATAACACCTGCACAACAAAATGGATAATGCTTCTCACTAAATTCGATCTTGAGTTCATTAGCCAAAAAACATTAAAGGTTAGGTCATAGTTGATAAACTTCTGGAAGCTCCACTTCACAAAAACAACATTGCATTTCACACATCGCATTTCACACATCATATTTTACACATTGCATTGCATACATTACATTTCAGAAATTTCATTTCACACATTGCATTCAACTTCACACATTTTTTTAAATTGAAAAACCCCTTATGGGGATGCCTTGGCCTGAGATACCATGACCAGGGGATTCTACATCATCAAATTCACTCAGGAGTCGCGCCCGACCCTGCCTACACCAACATTATCAATTGGATTTTGGGTACCCAATTCAACTTTTTGGTAGGGTGAAGATTCAAACCTAGGACCTCCCTTGGAGGATTGCCCTCTCCTCTCCAACTCACCTACAACACCTGGGTATCAACTTCACACATTTCATTCACCACATTAGGGGTAATTTATTAAGTTTAGATGATAATTGGTCCAATAAATTTTTATTGCCTTAATCTAGAGCATCTTCAAATCATTATCCATTTCATTGCACCATTCCATAAAGTCAAATTATCATTTTTAAACCATATTTCCATAATCCCTAGGTGTTTTCAGTCACTCAACCACTTCTAGTGTTTTAAGCAACCTCCAATACATTTCGAGCTTTCTTTAGGACCAAGACACATTCTTGCTAAGAAAATATTGAGTTCTGGAAATTGACTCTAACATTTTTGAACCAAACACAATCATACATCTTAAAAACATCTTGTGTCAAAGAGAGATAACACCAGGATTGGGTTGAACCTCGAAGCAAAAAGGGTAATAGTGGTTTTCACCACTATCACAATCATTTCCAAACAAAAGGAAGAGTAGTAAGGATAGGGTAAAATTCTCATCACATTTCAGTTTAAAATTCAATTTCCCAAAGCTCTAAATATTTTACACATCACACACCATAGATCCTCAAGTTTTAAGGATATAACTACATTTGTAGTCATATGGTTAGGTAGTCTGAATCTCCAAAGCTTAGATGTTAGATTCTTATACTATGCAGCTAATATCCATTGGAGCTATAGATGCTTGACTAGCAATGGAGTATGCTCATGCATGGTGACACGTCTCTCTTGAAGAGACCTCTAATTGCACATAAGGATAAACTAGCTTCTTGGTCTTCTCCATGATAGGTTTCATCACAATTTACTCACTATGGGTTAATGAAGTCACGTGCACACACATTGGTTCTTGATTACCTTAAGTCATTACCATACTCATTATTTGATAAATGAATTCACTGTACACACATTTGGTAATAGAGAATTTTGGCAGTATTTAGTGATTTTTTTTATATCACTAGTAAATCTGAGTCTCTACAAAACAATCAGTCTTCCATATCAACATCCATATCTTCCATATAAACATCCATATCCTTACATGAGTCTCCCATTTCACATGCCACCATTTTCGTACCCCTTATTAAACAACAATGTTATACATGGTCAAGTAAAATCTAAAATACAAATTATCATTAGTACATTAATTAATTTTCATGCATACACATTATCAATGCATTACCATCCATCACACATTGATAAAAGCATTCACACAAAAGCATAACATAAAACTAAAATCCATGTATATATATAAATATCACATGTACAATGAATACCTGAAGGCTATATACAAGGGAGTGCCAAGGCTCATACAAAAAGTGCATCTAAGCACTAGCTAACTCCTATAGGAGGACCCCTATGATCCTGAAGGAGCCATAGACCTAGAGCCACTATGCCTAGACTCACTATATCTAACAGTCCTAGATACAGAGGAAGAGGGTTAATCTAGCAGTCCAATATTTTGTTGCATCAACAGATCCTCCAACTCCTGGATGTATCCATCTCAAGACCAAATCTATAATACATTGTACCTCTAACAATGTTTCCTTTATACTATCTCTTCCTAGAGCCTCATGATCCTATCCTCACCTCCACCTACATTAATTAATGCATCTAGATCCACCCACATTCGACCTATATCTACATCCTAAGCTGATATCTCTACATATCGATCTAGCACCATCTACTCAAGCCTTATCCACTCCTTACTCTAACCTAGAGGTCTCTTTAGAACCTCCTCCATATCATCATCACCATCACCATCACCTCCAATATCTGGAGGTTGCTCTACTAGATCTCTTTCTTGCCTCCCTCGACTTCTAGATCAAAGATATCTCTAACATATGGGAGCTTTATCTACCTCCTCCACCTCATCCTCTACCTCATCCTCATCCCCACTACTAAACTCAGTATCCATGGTAGATATGCAGCTAACCAATTATCATACTCAATGGTAGTCCCCGTATCATCTACATTGGAGAGATCTATCTCCTCATCATCCTCATAGGTCACCCACCATGCCTCAGTATAAGGTAGACCCATCTCATCTTGATGGTGCCTATACAGTACTGGTGCCTTAGGAACCCCATGTCGTAGCCCAAACTATCATATCACCCATGATAACTGGATCATATCCATCTCACTCATGTGCCTCCCAACCATACATCTATCCTATCAATCTCTTTATAGCTACTCCCTATCACTAGTCCACCTGGATTCTCACCCATGAAAACTGGATCAGCTCCACCTCACTCTTGTGCCTCCCAACCATCCATCTATCCTATAAATCTCTTCATAGCTACTTCCTATCACTAGTCCACCTGGATTCTCACCATGGTCTCCAAAGCACCTGATACTATGATAGCCCTACCCATAGATCTCTATACTCCTAGCCAGTGTGGTTAGGATGAATCGGTTTCACCTCCTCAACCACCCTCCATATCATAGAATAGGGTTGCTCCTCATCCCACACCTTAGTAGGCAAACCCATAGTCTGAGCCACACTAAAGTGCTCCCGACTCTAACACTACAATATTACACTACATCCCAACCCCTTTCACCCCCACCTCCTCACCTCTTACAACAATAAGTACACATGAACTAGTAGAGCATGTGCCCATGCATACACTTGAGTCTCATCCATCATATAGTACACCAACTCGATCATATTCCATGGAAACTGACAACCAGTGTTGTTTGGTACCAGTATGTTTACCAATAGGAACATGAACAAGGTGGGCAATACCTCCAACTTCTTATAAACATACATCACCTAGTACCTAATCCCTCCACCCCTCACACTCGCATTTCACCATCGATATCTAAATATCTAGCTTATCTCATACCCATTATCATGTCCAACCTCAACACTTAGCCCCTCCATTGGCACTATAAGGATATGGTATACATCCTCGAGTGTCACTATTGCCTCACCAGGAGGGAGCTAAAAGGTCCCCCTATATGGATCCCATATCTCCACCAAGGTAGAGAGATACCCCTCATCTGCCCTCACCACATCAATTCATGCTATCCCAGATAGCCCTACAATATCTAACCACTTCCACTACTCATCCTATAATACCTTTCTCACCCCTGGTATGAGAGGTGAGAACCGATGTTGAGCTTCCAAAATCCTAAACTGCAGAGCAACACATACATAATACAAACACATTAATACCACATTCATTTACATAATTAAAAAAAATACATAAAATCCAAACAAAGAGTGCCAAGGACACTTACCTCAGCAACATGCACCTCCACTAGTACTGCTACATCCACACCCTCCATCACCATAGCCTCTACTCTACCACACTCCTTCACTCCACCTCACTTCTTCACTCACTCAGCCTCCTTTAGATGTAGTTTTTAAAACTTGGGAACGTAAGAATAAATATAATTTTGCCTCGATAGACTATTTATAGTTTTTTTTGGTGCACTAAAATACCCATGGACATTCACAAGTGCATTGAAATGCTAACCAATGTCTGCAAAGTGACAAACACTTATCGACATCTATGCATGATGCGAGTCCTAGCCGACGTTTGGTTTCAAAATTTGTAGAAAGACCAAAATTCATCTAAAATGTATCTTAACTCCACAAAATCAATCCACATTGCATCCATACATTATTTTCATCATCATATCATGTTTTTTGAAACCAAAAACTGATTTGGGCATGTAATTTGTGTTTGCGACCAAAAATCTTAAAATCACCTTACAAGCTTCAAAACGCACCAAAACAGTTCAAATTTTCACAATACAACCACATTCATCAGTATAATAATCCACTTCATCATTTCATTCATCTTTCTGATAACATAGATTGAATTTGGCGATTAAATTTTGTTTGCGATCAAAAATCGTAAAATCATCCAAAATTTGCTCTAAAAACATTCCAAAACCAATGCAAAATTCACAAAATCAATGCATTTTTCATCATCAAATATTCATTTCAACATCATCAAATCCACCAACAATTGTATTTACATCAAATGTTTTCCAATTTCACATACAATTTCAAGTGAACCTCGTATCTAGTGGTCTATTCTATCTCCTTGGCGATTGTAGTGATTGGTTGTCCATGCAATTTGGTAAGATGGATAAATCACCATAAGGACACTTGGCCATTTTCATCATCCAATATCTCCTTGTTCAAAAACAAAATCACTTTTGGTCCCTCATCTTTTGAGTGTGACTATGCTCAGATTAATTTTCTCAAAAGTTATCATTGATGGCCTTGTCCGTGGGGCTTGAAACATGGATAATTTATACTACATCATTCCCTTTAATATTTAGGAATTGTGCATAGTCACTAGGAGGGGCCTCCTAGAAATCACCCAATCATAGGATGATTGGTTCCTAATATTCTACATTTTCATCACTTTGCATTTCAATGACACCAAAAGGCACTTTCTTCAATAGCATGGAATCACCCCAAATTTGGGGTAAACAAATTTGATTTTGGTTTTCCACAATGGGATACATCTTACATGATCATGGCATCTACACTCGGCATGACTTATTTTTCATCTTCTACATTTGGATCATTTGTTTCATTTTTTCTATTTTCCTGTATTCTTTATATTGTCCTGTAACTTTTGAACATTTACTTAGAGCATCATCATAAATTCCTAAATTAGATGAACTTGGAATGTCAATATTGAATGAAGAATGAAACAATTTTTAGATATGATTCACTTGTAATGTCTACTCTCCTTACTATAGTTTCAATCAACTCTTTTCTCTCTTAATTTTCATCCTTATGAAGTTCAAATGAAAGTAATACCATATACACTATACTACCTATATCAATAGGTATCATAATATCATCCTTTGAATTATCAATTGCTTCAACAATCTATGAATTTAAATAATATTCAAATGTTTCAAATCTTGCATTGATAGCTTCTCTATAGATGAATTGTATTGTCATATCTAGCTTACCCTTAGATTTTTTAATCAAGTTATCAATGTTATATTTAATAACTTTCAGTCTTTTATTTTTTATTTTAGAATCCATATTTTCTTCCATAATAATCAAAGTTTGCAAATCCTTTTAAAGTATTAGACCTTATATCTCCCAAATTAAAAAATCACTCAAATAAGAAATTTGTAAATTTTAAATTTCTAAACCTTTGATGTAGAAATCCTTTTAACTCCCTAATACATTAAATTTGCAAAATTTCAAAATCTGTAAATAACTTCAATCTTTAAAAATCTAAAAAACTAAAAAAAATTAAATCCTTTTTAACTCCTCTAATCTCTAATTATTTAAACACTTAAACTTTCTAATCTTCAAAAATTCAAAAACTTACAACCTTCAATTCTTAAAAAAAAAATCTTCAAACCTTAAAAATTAAATCTATGTAGTAATCCTTATCACTCCATATCTAATTCAAATCAAAAATAATTTTTGAAAAACTTTAATTAGGGTGCAAAAATTTTTCAATAGTCTATATTTGGAAAACCTTATATTTCCACCTAAATTATTTTCAAAAGGCAATTTGAATGCGTTTCCCACCAAAATATAAATTATGCACCGAATATAGCATGTAACGTATAGATGTTACATGAGCTAGCCGATAGATATCTTGTTGTGCTCATCAGAAGATTACCAATGTTGCCTTATTCCTTCAATGGTCATTTTATTGAAGCTTGGAATTCCAATGCTCTCTCTCGTGTGTTCTTGTTTGGTTATTCAGGTACCTACTCTATTGTCCTTTGCTAATAGTCAATGGTAGCATGTATGCACTATTAATTGAGTTCAACTCTATGATGGTATTCATTGCTTTGATATGGTAGCACATATTTGTTGGTCATTGAGTGTTGCTCTAAGATGGTCTTCACTACTATGAGATGATAGCAAGCTCATGTGTTACATGTTAGGGTGTTATCCTATTGATATTTGTTTGTATGAGATGATAGCACATTTAGTTGCTATTCTATCAATTTTTGTTTGTCTGAGATGATAGCACTTCTGAGTGCCATTCTATACAACAATGTTTTTCAATTTCTATGTAAACTAGCATAAATTTCTTTTATATTCCTATGACACTTAGTGTCCTATTAGTGTTGGTATCATCTTCCTCTAGTGCCCTATTAGCACCAGTATCATCTCCCTTTAGTTCCCTATTATCATTATTCTTGTCTTTATTCCTCTAGCACCTTGTCAGCATTATTCTCATCTTTATTCCTCTAGTGCCCTGATAGCACTCAACTAGGCATCCTGATAATGCTTGATATCTTATGTTCTACCTTGAAGGGAAGTGCCCTGATAGTGCTTGAGATTTAATAGTGATTCATTATCAACTAATCTTGTGGTTGTGCTCTCTAATTATAGTCTTCCTACTCATGTACCCTCTATATTGGCCTCTCTGCTTTGAATACTCTGACTTCACTATTGCACTAAATATTCTTCTTGAAGAACATTGTTCCATGGCCAAATATTGGATTGATATTTTTAGTCAACCTTCTCCAATATTTTATTATCTTAGAAAGCTTATGATGTTTCCTTAGTTACTTATTCTCTATTCTATAGAGTCTTTGTATTGCTTCTCTTCTCTAGAAGCCTATTTTCTCCTCTATCTCTTAGAAGCTTAAATGTTCCTCTATCTTCTAAAAACTTAAATGCTTCTCTATCTCCTAGCAACTAAATGCTCCCCAATATCTCGTGGCTATGATGCTCTTCTATCTAAAATATTTCTCCAATGTCTTTAGTCATACCTAAGAATAAAATATGATTCTCCTCTTTTTTAGATAACCCAAAAATAAATTTTAGGGTGACTATAAATATCCCCAAATATCCTCTATCTAAAAAATTTCTCCAATATTTTAGGTCATACCTAGGAATAAAATATGATTCTCCTATTTTATAGAGAACCCAAAAATCAATTTTAGGGTGACTATAAATGTTCCCAAATATCCAACTTCCTCCTGAGTTAGCTCTCTCTCAATATTTAATAGTGATTCTCCAATTATTCTCTAGAGAATCTAGAATATTATCAAGGTGACTTTGAATGTACCCAAACTTCCAACTTTCTTATAAGTTCGCTCTTAATCACTTCCAATTTACCACATCCAACTATCTTCTAAGTTGACTCTTAATCAATCTTAGTTGATTCCTAATCTTCAACGGTTTTTCTTCAACCAAGTGGAAAGACCCTAGCATCCAAATCAGGGTGACTCTTACCTATCCCCTCAATCTCTACTCAATCAGACCTTCAAAAATAGAGTCCAAGTCTTCACTGCTATCAAAGTGGACAAACTCAAATATTAAGGTGGCTAATATAACTCTATCAAAAATGGACATAGTTAAGTTGGTTCTCTAATACCATTGTTGGATTTTAAGCCTTACTACCGTAAAATATCACAAGTCCCTTAATAAACAAGCCACAATATTATAGGTTGAAATATTAATAATGAAGAGTAGAATTATAAATGTGAGCAATTAAATATATATCTAGGCCAATATAATAATGAAAATAACATTCACTTATAATATCAAATATGAATGTAAATGGCCAAAATCATTCATGTACATGCATGAAGAATACTTACAATATGAATTGCTCAAAATCTGTATACAAGCTTTATTATCAATGCTTTCTAAGATAAGCTTTATGTTATATTGTATTTTTTAGATAATACCATTGTTATAATCTCCATAGTATGTACATAGTAATGTGATTCTTCAATACTTGTCTATTACACTCCTCACATATCTGGAAGATGTGAACTTTCCTATTCTTGACCATAGGCTTCTCATCTTACCACTTGTATATTAGATTCTTCACTCTCTTCTTACATTCATATTTGACTCTATGACACTTGCACACTTCTACATGACTCTTACTCTCCTACATGCACTCCTAATACAAGACACGTGTGCACATCCTCACTTTACATATTTGCACACTTACAAGAAACTTGTGTGCATTCTCTCAATACACACTTACACTCTTACTTACATGACACTTGTGCATTTCCTTCACATTGATACTTACATAAAATGGGAAATATAAATCACTCATCTAAACTATAGACTCAACCCTAATCTATTACATATTTACATTTGTACCATGAAGGTACCATGGGGGTACATTTTCATGTACCAGATAATGTAATATTCTTCAATAGATTTTTATAGGAGAGAGTCTATAAAGAAGAGGATATCATGGACCTTTCAAATTTGCCTTGTGTGAGAAGGATTTAGAAACATTAGAGTATTTAATTCTTTGATATCCCTTTGCTCACACCATTTGTAATTTTTTTAAATATAAAAATATGTTGGGTAGCTCCATCAACATTGAAATAGTTGATGAATTGTTAGATTAATTATTCTAAAGCTAAAGAATTATGTATTTTATGGAGGATTGGTCCTATCATTTTTTTTTGGAATTTATGTCTTGAAAAGAATAAAAGAATTTTTAAAAATAAGTCTCAAAATCATGCCCAAGTTTAGAACCATATTATTGTCTCTATTGTAGAATATTTACAAATACAGTACTCATCATGGAAAAACTCAAGTGCCAAAAAAGAGGTGGTAATAAATTTTTTATAGGATTTTAACTTACATGGAGGAGTTATATGAAATAAGTCATTAAAACAAAGGATCTACTTCAATCTAGAGTAAAATAAAAATGTCCAAAAAATGGATTTATCAAAAATAGTTTTGATGTTGCTTCTAAAGGAAATTCAGGAAAAGTTGGTGGAGGTGGTGTTTTTCAAAATTGTGAAGGAAAATTTATTCACTTACTTAGAATCATATGAAACTTAAACTAACAACTATGCAGAGGCTAGAGCACTTCTTGTAGGGATTAAAATTGTAATTTTCCAATTGAAAGGGATTCACAAATTATCACTAATTCTATCAACAAAATTGGATGTGGAGATTGGATAAAAATAATGTTAATGTTGATGTTCATTATCTATTATTGGAGGAAATATCTTAGAAATGTGGGTATATTCACATATAAGGAAATTGGGTAGCAAACCATTTAGCTAAATACGCTATTGGTCTTCATCTAAGTGAAATTCAAATTTTAGAAAGCAATTTGGACAGGTGAGATTCTATCTCTTAATCAAAATGATGTCAAGGAGCTGATTGTGGAAACATTGCACTTTGATAAAGTTGAAGAATATATTCTATAGAAAAAAAAACTAAAAAGTATTTGTGAAAAAAGGCATGTTGGAAATAGTTTAATTGAACTAACAACAAATGTTATATTTTGGTATTTTGATGGGAGTGACCCCAATAGAAGCCACATATAACTTATTAAAAATATTAATTGTTCATTGCAAAAAGTAAGATGTTAGACATGATAACCAATAAAATTGATTTTCTATATGTTATGACATCATTTGTATCTTATGAGTTTAAAAGATAAATTTAGATAATTTATTACTTGATGTGAAGTAGAGGATTATAGCTTCCATCTTATTTACTAAAAAAAATAAGATATTTAATCTAATAAAATTATGATTTTTTTAACAAAACTATGAGTTATGAGAGGTAATAAATATTTATAATTATTCATAGTTTAAATGGCAATAGCTGAAAGGTTAAATTCCTTGACTATTGAGGAGACTTAGTTTAGAATATTGTCAAGCAATGCATGCATAATTGTCAAGTTTTTGTAATACCACTATCTGGTTATCATGTAATATGGGTGGGGCCCTTTTCAATCCCATATAACTAATTTTATCAATGAGCATTAGCGTAATAGTTAAATTCCTCAACTTTCAAGGATGAGACTTAGGTTTGAATCTTACTAAGCAATACATGCATAATAGCCAAGCTATTGTAATACTATTATGTGATGATAACGTAATAGGCATGGGGTCTATTTTTATCCATATAACCAATAGTTGAGGATAAAATGTTGGACCTGACACACAATTATACATGTAAAAATAAATTTTATTTATTTTTAATTATCCATTGGTGAGGATAATATGGTGGGTGTAATACTCAATAGAATTTACTTTTTTATCCACATAAATACAAAATTCAATTATTTTTAATTATCCACTACTACGATGAAATGTTGAACACGATACCTAATAAAATTTACTCTCTTCATGCTAGGACATCATTTGTGTTTAACGAGTTTAAATAAAAATGTGGATTATTTATTTATAAATATTTTTCAACTTCATATTATTTATTTTAAAATCAAAGGAAAATGCATGCATGTGTGAAGAAGAGGAAATTTCAATATATTGAGCATGGAAAACTTTATTATCCTTTTGACCTTGGTGAATTCAATTTATATAGCTATTCCAACTAAAATTATCTACTTTAAATGTAAACTTCAAGACTATTTTTATAATTTTCAAATTTCTAATATTATCATTCAAATCTTATCCTTTTACCTTGGTTGATATAGGAGCATTTGACAAATAAGTGTTCTTTACATGAAAGGATATTTGATAAAATCCTAAAAATATCATGGGTTGACCCTTCTGATAATTTCCACCTTTTGTATATATAAAATAAGAGTAAATGATAAAATAAAAGAGAGAGGGAACATTGGAGACAAAAAATAAAGGAAATATGGCTTCTAAATGTAGGATAGGAGGCAAAAAGGAAGAAAAAAATGTAGGAAGGAGAAAAAAAGAAAATAAATAAAGGGAAGGAGATGATGATAGGCATAAAGGACATAACCAAAGTGAATAAAAATATATAGACTGAGAGATATAGCCAATAGGAGAAATTCCAAGACTAATCACTTACATTAATGTGTAATGCTATAATATGTATAATATACCATGAAGGCAATTTAATAGTGCAATACAATCTAAATTTATGCATAAAAATTTTGAGTGTTTATGTTACTATATCCTTGGACTTGTGTGCCTAATTATTTTGGTTGCAATTAAGGAAATACATTATTCAAGAATTGTAGGTGAAAGCATCAATCATCGCCCAAGGAGTATTATCTAGGAATAGTCATCTAAATATCTTACTTTCTTATCATCATCAACTTGTTGTCTCATGGAGGGATCCATCTAATGCCCTACCATCTTGGAGTATGTTGTCTAGAAAACTATCTTTAGTTGCCATCTTGTGAAGGATAACGTCTTACACCCTTTGATGAGCATCGAAATTGTTCATATTTTTGCATATGTTTCTAATGTTTTGTGCGACATTATTATATCATATTTGTACTTTTTATGAATTTTTATATGTATTTAATGGTAAATTGTGTATATTGCCTAACTTGGGTGAAAAGTGTGCTTTGTGTGTAGATTTGATCATTTTCATTATTTTCGCATAACTATGTCGAGGTCCCACTTGGACCTGGCATTGTCTGTTTTCAAAAGGAGTTAACGAGGAAGAAGTACAGCCCTAAAAGAGTAAGATGACTTACTCTCATCTTTTTATGGAAATGCGCCTTACTCCAGTCTTCCAATGGCAAGGCGCCTTGCTCCCATATTTCGATGGAAGGACATCTTATTTTCATTGATGAAGTAAAATATGATTGACTCTATGTAATTAGAATGAGGTACCTAACTCCTAATTAGATAGTGCCTAACTTTTGTTAACAGCTGAACACATCAGTTGGCATTTTTTCGTATGAAAAAAAGTAACGACTTCCAAAATGCAGAATGTGAATGACGATGATAAAATAAAATAAAATCAACTATTTCCAACAAAATGCCAAATAGGAATGAATTTTTTTTTATTTAATTAGACTACAAATCACGTAGTAGGTACAATTTGTTTTGAACACACCCAAATTATCTTAATTTGATGTGTAGTTATTGTAATCATGTCTGTAGTAAAATTAGTTATTGTAACAACAATCTAAATATTGTAATAGAGAAGCCTATGCATTATATAAATGCATAGGATTTCCTTGAAAAGAAGGAGAAAAATAGAGGAAGAACCAAACTATACTATAATTTCATTTTTGCAATAAAAATCATTCGAAGTTCTCTTATTTGAATTTTGGCGTACGTAGTTAACCAAGAAAAATCTACTGGATCCTGGGCCCACTCCTAGCCAATATTCCTTCCCTTCTCCTTTACTTTCCTATAATTGAATTTTAGTTTTGTTAGTTATTATTTTCCTGCATTTGGTTATTTTCTGGAATTTTATTTATTTATTTATTGTTTTCTTTAATTTCTGTAAGTGTGGTGTGATTTTATTTCCTATAATTTATTTTGTAACTAAATAATGTATGGTAAATTTCTATATTAGCTCTTATAAGGATGTGATTTTATGTGACATCATGTCGATGGATGCATGTCATATTTTGTTGGGAAGACCATGGTAATTTGACATAAAAGTAGTACATGATGGTAGACTAAACACTTATTCAATTTTCAAGGATGGAAAAAGTTATGCATTTAGTCCATTGAAATACAAAGGAAAAGAGGTGGGTTTTAATTTTGAAATTTTCCTGATCTTTAAAAAATAATTCTTGAAGTAGATGAAGGAGGAAGCATGTTTTGCTTTATTATTAAACCCACAGAAGGTAGTATAGAAAATAATATGGTCAAAATTTCACATGAAATGAAATATTTGTTGGAATAATATGTTGATATTCTTTTAGAATGATTACCCAACTGGTTGCCACCTATGAGAAGCATTAGTCATCAAATAGACTTTATACCTTAAGCAAGTTTTCTAGACAAGGAAGCTGATAGGATGACACCCATGTAAAATTAAGAGATGGAGAGATAAGTTCAAGCTATTAGACAAAGGACTAATTAGGGAGAGCTTAAGCCCATGTGCAGTACTAATGATACTAGCATTGAAGGTGTAGACTCCTGAGAAATCAATAATATTACAATAAAATATAGGTTTCCATTACCTTATATGGATGACTTGATGGATTTTTTAAATGGATCATAGTATTTCACAAATATTTATTTGAAGAGTGGTTATCATCAAACTTGAATTCAATAAGGATATGAGTTAAATACTACATTTAAGACCAAAGAAGGCTTGTACGAATGGTTGGTCATGCCATTTGGGTTGACAAATACACCTAGAACTTTAATGAAATTTATGAATGAAGTATTGAAGCATTGTCTTGGTAAGTTTGTGGTGGTTTACTTGGATAATATTTTGGTGTTTAGCAAGACGAAGGAAAAACACCTAATGCATCTTAGGTTAGTTTTTTAAAATTTGGAGGAACAATTGTTGATTAGTTTGAATAAATGTAGTTTTATGAAGAAGGAATTGGTATATTTGGATTTTATAATATCCAAGGATGGTTTGAGGATGGATCTAGAAAAGGTAAAGGCTATTGTGGATTGGGCATCACCAAGGAGTATGTTTGAAGCTAGAAGATTTTATTGTTTGGCAAGCTTTTACAAAATATTCATTAAACATTCTAGTGAAATTTGTGCTCCAATCAAGGAAACAATGAAGAGAGGTATACATGAATTCAAATGGATGGACATAGTGGAAAGTATATTTCTTATCTTGAAGGATAAAGTCATAGAGGAACAGATAAAATAAAAAGAGAGAGGGAATTTTGGGCACAAAAAATAAAAGAAAGATGGTTTGTAAATGTAGGAGGCAGAGAGGAAGAACAAAATGCATGAAGGAGAGAGAAAGAAAAGAAATAAAAGAGAGTACGATAGGCATAAAGGACACAACCAAAGAAAATAAAAATACATAGACTAAGAGATATAACCGATAGTATAAATACCATTACTAATCATTTATATTAATATCTAAAGTTGTAATCTACATAACACATCGTGAAGGTAATTTAATAGTGCAATACAATCCAAATCTATGTATCAAATGTTTAAGTGTTGATGTTACTATATCATTGGACTTGTATATTGCCTAATAATTTTGGTTGTAGGTAAGAAAATACGTAATTCAAGAATCGTAGGTGAAAATATAGGTCATCATCCAGGGAGTGTCATCTAGGAATATTCATCTAAATATCTTGCTTTCTTACCATCACCAACTTGCCATCTCATGGAGGTAATTTTTTAACACACCACTATCTTGGTGTATGTCATCTAGGAATTTTTCTTTAGTTATCATATTGTGAAGGATAACATCTTATGCCCTTGTCATCATAAGACTTCATCATCTTGTCTTGTGAAATATCATCATCTTGAAACATTGTCATCTTATAATTGGTCATATTATACCCTTACCAGTTGAATTTTTTATTATCGCTTAGCTGAGTTTGATAGTTTGAAGCAATTGTCATTCAAATTACACAACCTTTCAAATTGTTTACAAGGAAGTTGGCGTTCGAGTGATTTGCTATTGGCACTATACAATTTCTTTGTCATTGATGGTTGGTTGCTTGTGAAGGTCATTTTTCAATAGATGCCCTTCATCTATCTAAATCATTGATGACTTCAAGTTGTATAGTAATTCCAGTTAAACTTCTCTACTTTAAAGGTGAACTTTAAGACTATTATTTTATTTTCAAATTTCTAATCTTATCATTCAAACAATTAGGTTAAATCTTATTTGTCAATCTAAACAGAGAGTAAGTGGCTTTTAAATTTTACTACAAGCTTTTTTAGAAAACAATTAAGACCTATCCAAAGCATATAGTGGCATATGGTCTATTTACATTTAATTATTAACATGTACGATACCCTTGTTTACTATATGTCTAGATTAATTAAATTTATATAATTGATTAAGTACATTAAAATTTGATTGTTAAATTGATGAACTTAAGGATGTCTTAACTTTATAAAGTTATTTTTGAGATTTTCAAATACCAAGTTGCATTAAAAATCAAGGATGTTTAGATTTATATTTAAGGTCGTAGATATTGTATATAAATATTATGATAGTTCCAATATTTTGACATCAACATAGTATTAAAAATTATTTTATATTAAATATATGCAAATATTTAAATATAAAAAAATTACAATTGATAGACTCACAAAAAATTATTTATATAATATATTATTTAATGAAATTATATTAAACATAATTTTAAAATTTTAACAAAATTTAAAAAAGATTTAAAAAATTTAAAACAATACTAAACCCATATGGTGGTGACACTTGTCATAAAAAATGTAGAAAAGTAAAAAAAAAAGTAAAGTAGATTTTAACCTCCATGAGGTCGTAGGTCATATGGGACAATGTTTCCATCAAATATGTACTTATTGTGTTTATCCAACTAGACTCTGGTTTGGCTTTTCATCAATGGAATATATGCTTTATAATAGGTATCAAATTTGTAACCTTCACGTTTACTATTTAGGCCCCAGTTCAAATTATCGCCCTTCAACAAGCTCTAAATATGAATAAGAAAGAATTTAGCTTCTACCCAAGCACCTATTTAAGACAAGAACTAGGTTCCACTCAATGTAAAATATCCTTCAAAATTGTGTTTATGAATATGGGGCCTTGATTACAAATAATACTCTTAGGCATACCATGTTGTTTGAAAATTCAATCCAAATGTATCATAGTTACCTTACTGGAAATAGGTGTTTTATAATACAAAAAAAATGTATAGTTAGAAAGGTGATCCACCACCACAAAAATCATTATTTATCCTTTTGATTTAGTAAGAGCTTTAATGAAGTCTATAAAAATGTGTTCTTATTACTTTGAAGGAATTGGTGATGGTTGCAATAATCTTATGTTTTGACAATTTCCTTCTAAGATAATGATTGTTTCACCCTTTGATATGTTTTACTAAACCTTTAAGGTACTATCAATGGATATGCTTGCAATTCCTAAAGGATATTGTATATTACCTTAGATGATTTGATTAAGAAGTCCCATTATATTTTCTCACAATTCCTCTTGACCATGATAAGTTGGTATAATGATTATATAACTTAGATCCTTTAGATAATGAAGAAGTTTACCATCATTATTTCATTTATCCCTTATAACATGTTTAATATATATTGGAGTAGGCCAAGAGATGGCATGAATACTGGTTAAATATTCATATTTCCTAGAGAGCATATACTATCAAACTTTTTTATTTTTATATTTTTTATCAAAACCATACCCCAAATGTTTTATTAAGCACTTATTTCATTCTAAAAAAGGTAGTTTCTACTTCACAAAGAAAATTTGAGATTTCATATGATCAATTTCAATTTTAAAATGTCTAACCAATACGTAAGGATTCCATTTCATCAAATGGAAAAAAATCAAGTGGTTTGATTGTGGAGACTAAGATTCAAATCTTGTCAAGTGATATATTCTTAATTATAAGTTGTAATGCCTCTATGTGGTCTGTTGAATACCAAAATAACATGGTCATGATATAATAGAAGAGGGGCCTTTTTGATATAATATAACCAATTTTAAAATTAAGTATTTCTTTTCTACCCAAGGGGTTTAGATAGGTGGTGGGAAATAATAACTTTCACACCATATACCTAGGTTCCAATTGTATAGTTGACCTTAATAGTTACCCACAAAGTCTCAAGAAATTGGTTGGATACAAGGCTCTCCACACTAAAGACCAAATTTCTAGTCCCATGGATGAACCTTAGAATTTTTGCCATGGGTTTAGGGCAAGTGCTTGGAAGTAAAAACTTTCAAATTGTAATCCAAGGTTTCAATATCATAAGTAAACCTTAATAGTATAATCCATTGTCATGAGGTCAAGCAATTAAAATATTGGTCTTTGAAAGCAAATATCGAGGTTCAAATCTTACCAAGAAATATGTGTGTAATTACCAGTGCAATTTGTAGTAATACATTAAAATATCACAACAGTATGGTCATGATGTAATTACATTAGGTCTTTTTCGGTTCTTTATAGCAAATTAAAATAATAATAATGCTTCCATTTCATAATTACCTATAATATGACTGTCATTTCATTTACATAGGTTGACTTGCCCAAATTTATCCCAAAATGTTGCTTGCTCTCAAAATCAATACAGTGACCATCTTGCATAAAAACTACACAAATACTTATTCATAATGTATCACACTCTATAACAAGTAGTAATAATTATTGATGCATCACACTCTATGAAAAAATATTTGTTGAAGTCTAGGGTAACCAATAGTGGAGTTGATCACATAGTCTTTATGATATAGAAGATGCACCACTTTCATTGATTAATAAGAAGATGTTACAAATGATATATTTTTATAAATGGCCCTCTTGGGGCTTATAATAGGGTCTCCAAGATGGAGAATATCCCTTTCATAAAATATAACAACAATTGTTCTCCAACAATATTCTATACCACCTTGAAAGGTTGGGTGGGTTTTGTATCCTTGGTTACTTGACCACCCTAGGCTGAATGCTCCTCCATTCCACCTGCACATAGCCTAACACTAGAATTTAATAGCATCAAATGGAACTACCTTGGTTAGGCCCAAGTCAATCAAATATTCAAACACTAAAACTTGACAAATATTGATTAAAATGAGAACATAACCTCAAAATGTCATAAAGCTTCAAAAACATACCTTGATTACCTTTTTTATGTTTGTTGAGGATGCTTTATTTTTTTGGTCTCTGGGATGCAACTGTCATGGGTCTAATAGGATCCTCTACTAACCACCAAGGGGGTGGTGGTATCCTCTACTAATTTCCAAGAGGTGGTGGTCTCGACTACTACCTTCCAGGGGACGGGCAGTCTCTTTTTTGTTGCTCAAATGATTATGAAATTCATTGTGGACCTTCATCAGGGTGCCAATATTCTTTGGTGGAAGTTTGATAGAGGTCTGATCTTCTATATATGAGTAGCTTAAAAAGTGAGATATATGCATCTTCAAGTACATAGTAATCTCCATGGTTGATTTTCATACAAGAGGGAATGGATTACAAAGGGGGTAAGCACACAAAAGGGAGTAAGTGACCATTTTGGTAGAGTTTTGACTTGTACTTTCAATTTTTTTGCAAATGAAGGAAATGAGGGGGGTATTTATAGAATTTTTACAAGGAAAATGGGGTGGTGACTTGGAAGTGACATGGCATGATGTGGCTACCATGTGTCAAGGGTGAGGGGACATGGAAAATCTAGAGATTTCCATTTAGGAGAGTGTGCACCTTTCCCTATTAATGACCTTGGGTGGGGAGAGTCCTCACCCACCTAAGTGGCATGTACACATCATGCCACATAAATGCACTTAGGTGGGGATGATCCTCACCCTTCCTAAATTTGCATGGGTAGTGATGAGGGTGCATGGGGATGTGGAAAATTAGGGTGGACTAGGCTAGGGTGAGGTGGACCTATTCTAAGGTCAAAGGGGGAGGCTAGAGGGGGTGTGCACATATATAGATATTTATGCACATAGACTAGGGAGAATGGGAAGTCACACTATGACTAGGGATGTAGTGGGGGAAAGGAGGGCTAGGAAGGGATAATTTAATTTTTGTAAGGTCATAAGGTGGAGTAATGCAATTTTGGAGATTATTAGGGATTTTTTCAAAAATTATTAGGTGTTTTGGTTAATTACAAAATTGACATATTTTGGGTGTCTACATTTTCTCCTTTTTGTAATGTATTGCATGTTTGAAGAACATAAGATTATACTAAGAGGGAGGTGAACAGTATAAGATACAATTTTTTACTTTTCTTTCCAAAGAAATATTATCCAATGTTATAAATTGCAATAATAAAACAATACACAGATTATCACACACATAAGAGACACAGATTTAACATGGTTCATCCAATGTGGGATATGTCCATGGAGAAAATATTTCTTATAAATTTTCTCAACAAATATCTCAGGAATCAATTCCCTATTACAATTTTTATGGGCACCAACCCAAAGGATATCTCAATCCCCTATGCCCAATTTCATGGACCTCTATCCATAGGAGACCTCTATCCCCACTACTCTAGTTTATGGACCTCTATCCATAGGAGACCTCTGTCCCTACTATTATGGTTTGTGGACCTCTATCCATAGGAGACCTTTGTCCCCTATGCTCTAGTTTATGGACCTCTATCTAAAAGAGACCTTTGTCCCCACTGCTTTTGTTTGTGGACCTCTATTCACAAGAGATCTTTGTCCCCACTACTCTAGTTTATGGATCTTTGCCATCAGAGACCTTTGTCCCTGTTGCTCTAGTCTACTCTAAGCTTTTACACAAGACTTTCTCAAACCTTCTTCAAACATATACAAGGCTTGCTCAATATTATTCCAAACCTACACAATGCTTGCTCAAATTTGCTCACCAATACCTACTCTTAACTTTGCTTAAATTTGCTCCAATCTTATTCACAAGGCTTACTCAATCTTGTTCCAAAACTTGCTCTCAACTCTATGCAAATCTTCTTCAAGTCTACATACAAGACTTGCTCAAATCTGCTCTAAACCTTACTCTCAACTCTTCTCAAATTTACTCCAAGCCTACACACAATTCTTGTTTCAAATATGCTTACCAAACCTACTCTAAGCCTACACACAAGGCTTGCTCAAATCTACTCACCAAACCTACTCTTAATTCTACTCATATTTGCTCTCAATTCTACTTAGATCTACTCATAACACATGCTCAAGTATACTCATAATACATGCTCAAGTCTGCTTATAACACATGCTCAAATTTTCTCATAACACGTTCTCAAATATTCTTATTACACATGCTCAAATATGCTCATAACACAGCTCAAATCTACTCAATGAAACCTACTCAAATCTGCATTAACCCCTGCTCATAAAACCTGCTCAACTCTGCCTCAAATAATCTGCTCAAACCTGCTCACAAGTCTATTCTAATATTTCCAAATCTTGCATACAAAATAATATTTATCTATTTCTAAATCTTGTATAATGATGTCATCAAGTGCTTTATCTAATATTCAATGTGCTTTCTTTAACTAAAGTAGTTTAGACATATTCTACCCAAAATTTGTTTAACCTCTTGAATATATATAGAATGATATGCACTAACAAATGCTCAATATGTTCTTTACATTCATTAAGTCTGTCACTTTCACATGTCTCACATTTATTGCATTCTAAAGGTAGCTCTAGTCTAGCACTTGATAACTGACCTGGTTATTGTTGAGTTGCACTTTTATTTCAATACCAATCACAATGCACAAGTCCTTCTCATCTACTCACACAATCAATCATGAAGATGCACAAATTGCTTTCACAAATAGATCTATAATTCTTGCATTTTCATTCCCAATATCACTCAAAACCAATGCTCAAATTTGCTTCACAAAACTGGTCTATGACTCTTGCACTTTCATTCCACTATTACTCAAAAATCATGCACAACTTGTTCTCAAACCCTAGCACATGTGTTTCCACTTTCATTCAACAATGATGCACACTTTGTTCTAAAAACCCTAGCACATATGCTTCCAATAATAATGCACAATTTGGATTTCAAATCAAAGTACATATATTTCCAACAATGCACATGAACTTAATCCTTATATCTCCTCCTTATGACATCAAAAATATTTGCTCAACCAAACACCTTAAGGAAGAAATAGATCACCATACCTCTTAACTTGCTTTGATGAAGATGTGCCCTCAAAAACCTGTCTCAAAATATTCTATCTTTCTTATGCCACTTCAAGGGTTAGTAGACCTCTAAATCCTTTCTCAAAAGATGTGCTCAAAAATATTGAAGATGATGCTTTATAGCTCCTTTTAATTTCCCAAGATAAAGCTTTTAAAAAATAACCAAAACCTTTCAAATTTCCTTTCTCACCATGAAAAATACAAACAATAATTAAACCATAATGACACCTTATAACTCCTACTTTCTCAATTGATTTGAATTAATAATGCCCACACACTAATTCTGAAATGCAATTTCTCACACAGTACCTTTGACTTTAACCAACTTATGCAAAAATCAACCAATCCAAAATATATACCTTATGTCTCCCTAATGCAAATGAGTGCTATGCACACTTTATACCATGCAAAATATTTTAATCAAAATTTTTCCCTTACCAAAGTGTTGCCACCATGAATTGAACCTGCCACCTCTTGTTGGCCCATGCCCTAGCACAAGCTAGGCTATCGCATGGGCTAGCTGCCCACACAAGACACAAAGCATGTGAAAAACCTTTTGAGTCCCTTCTATGATTTCCTCTGAAATTAAAACTTCAACAAAATGCACTCATTGTGCCTTGAACCCGTGACCTCCTCCTTACCAATGTTTTAGCACAGGGCTTCCCTGTCATCTAGGCTAATCACCCAGATGAGAATACAAACGCGTGGTCCCTTATTTATTTTTTAATTTGATCTTATCTTAAATAGTGTGCAAGCTCCCTTTCTTCCCTTCTCTATCCACTATAAATACCACATCAACCTTTGTGCTTCTACCTCTCCTATTCACTGAGATAACACCTCAAAATTTGCACTTTTTTCTATCCCTCATTCACTAAGAGTTTTGCTTCTGCCTCCATGAACGAATCAAGAACGGATATCTCAATTAGTGCATTACTCTATGAAACATTAAGCTAGCAATATTTTGCGCTTCATATATATATGCTTGCACTACTTTTTCATGACGTCGGCGCATGAGATAATAATATAATTTTTTACTTTTATTTAGCTCCAAAAATTTTGCCGCCCTTTCTTTTTAAACTTTTATTTTATTATAATAATTTAAATCTAAAAGATTTAAATATTATAATTTAAAATTTTAACCTTTTGTCTTTTGCAATTGAAATATTTTTCAACCAAATAAAGCCTTGTCTTTTTCTTGCTAACATAACCATGGAGAATGTTTTGCTTTGACAACTATTGTACCTTGCTCAAAAATAATTTCCTTGCTAGGAGTACCTTGCCTTGCCTTTGAATCTTGCTATCAAACCTGTGAAGAATATTCTTGACTATCATGCACCTTTGATATCTCATTATTTTTGCCTCATGTACCCTTTGACATCAATGACAACTCAATGTACTCAATATTTTCAAAAACTTTAACACAATGTAGTGCAAAAATAGATGACACCAGTTAGTTGGATTGGCAACAAATAATTGTGAGTGGATAATAATTATTGACGAGTGATGACTATGACTTGAGGTAGAATATGTAATATTATCTTAAATCAAGGACCGTGTAAAATGCACCAATTAGGAAAGTGTCACATGAACTTTACCTTTGGTGGATTGAATCAATGACTTGTTGTGGTAAATTGACCATCCATTAGTAGGTGTCTTCATGACGCTTTGGTTGCATGTGTATGAGTAACCATATAGTCATAGGAATGGTGTATACCAGATTAAATTAAGTTGGAGAAAGACATATATTATGCTTTTACCCCAACAAAGGAAGGCTAACAATGATTTTTGGCAAAGATTCCTAGAAAAATGCAATTCTAAAATTGGATATTTGGGTGTTGGACAAATTTGGGAGAAAATTTTGTGGGTGATAGATACTCCCTCAAGCAACGAGTGGGTGGAGGAAGGAGACTCCAATGATAAGTTTATTGACAGAAGTAGAATGAGAGGCTACAAAATGTAAGGGAACATGGAGAAGATGAGAAAATTTGGACAAGTGAGGAGAAAAAATAACCTTGTAACAAAATATCCCATCGTGATTGCCATAAATGTGATATAGAAGATGCACCACTTTCATTTATTAATAAGAAGATGTTACAAATGATATATTTTTACAAATAATCCTCTTATGTCTTACAATAATGTATCCAAGATGTAGAATATCCCTTTATAACATAATGGTGCTCCAACAATATTTTATGCCACCTCGAAAGGTTGGGTGGATTTTGTAGTCGTAGTTGGTTGACCACCCTAAAATGAATGCTCCCCCATGGCACCTACACAAAGCCTAACATTAGAAGTTAATAGCATAAAATGGACCTAACTTGGTTAGGCCCAAGTCATTCAAATATGCAAACATGAAAACTTGACAAATCTTGATTAAAATGAGAATGTAACCTCAAAATACCATAAAGCTTCAAAAAACATACCTTTCTTACCTTGTTAATGTATCTATTGAGGATGCTTTGTCTATTTTGATCTTTAATATGCAACCACCAAGGGTCTATCAGTCTTTATTACTAACCACCAAAGGGATTTTTGTCTTAACTGCTAATCACCAAGGGGTAGGTGATCTCCTTTCTATTGCTCAGATGGTGATGAAATTCACTATGGACCTCTGTCAAAGTGCCAATGTTCTCTGGTGGAAGTTTGATAGAGGTTTGATATTTTTTCTATGAGAAACTTCAAGAGTAAGGTATATGCACCTTCAAGGACATAGTAATCTCCATGGTTGATTTACATACAAGAGGGAATCGATTGCAAAGGAGGTAAGCACACAAAAGCTAGTGAATGGTAATTTTGGTGGAGTTTTGACTTGTATTTTCAATTGTTTTTGCAAAAAAAGGAAAGGAAAATGGTATTTATAGACTTTTTGCAAGGGAGATGGGTGGTGACTTGGAAGTGACATGGCATGATGTGGCTACCATGTTTCAAGGGTGAGAGGACATGGAAAATATGGAATTTATATTTAGGGGAGTGTGCACCTTCCCCTATTAATGACCTTGGGTGGGGAGAGTCCTCACCCACCCAAGTGGCATGTGCACATCATGCCACATAAATGCACTTAGGTGGGGAGGATCCTCACACTTCCTAAATGTGCATGGGGAGTGATGAGGGTGTATGGGGATGTGGAAAACTAGCGTGGACTGGGCTAGGGTGAGGTGGACCTATTCTAAGATCAAAGGGGAAGGTTATAGGGGGTGTGCACATAAATAGGAAGTTATGCACATAGATTAGGGGCAATGGAAAGTCACACAATGACTAGGGGCTTAGTGGGGGAAATTAGGGCTAGGAAGGGAGAATTTAATTTTGGTAAGGTCATAATATGGATAATACAATTTTGGAGATTATTAGCAATTTTATCAAAAGTTATTAGGTACCTTAGTTAATTACAAAATTGACACATTTTGGGTGTTTATAGTCTCTTGTAGATCATTTAAAGGTTTTGTATGCTTCTTATCTCCAAGTAAATACATCTCTTTTCATAAGTGTTGTCATAGGTGCCAAAGTGTTTCTATGAATTTTTAAAAACTATCCAATAAGACCTAGAAATCCCTGAAGACTCCAAAGGGTTTTTGGAAGTGGTAAATCATGTATTATTGAATTTTATTGGGACCAACCTTTACATCTTAATTTATAATATGACCCAAACACTCTAATTTTAGAACTTTCTGACAAACAATTATTTATTATCTGATATCTAAGCACTTGTTCCACATGTTGTAAATTTTGTTCCCAAGATTCATTATAATTCAAAATTTTATAAAAAAATATTAAAGAGCAATTTCCTCAAAAATGACCTAAATACTAAATCTATGAGTGTGAAACATGGACAAGGTATTAGTAATACCATATGGCATGACCAAAATTGATAATGACCCTCATGAATTTGAAAAAAAAAATTGAATGTCTTCCTCTTTGGCCATTATTTGATGAAATTCTAATATTGATTTCCATATAACTCATTTGACAAATCATCAATAACAAAAGTAAAATAATATCAAATGGCATAAGCTTAATTGGTTAATTTCCTTGACTTTCAATAAGGAGACTCAAGTTTAAGTATTGCCAAGTGATAGATGCATAATTGCCAAGTTGTTATAATACAATTATGTGGTCATGATGTGATACAAGTGGCCCCTATTTCAAACACATATAGCCGATTTTAAAATAAAACATAGGTAGGAAAAACATTAATGGTAAGCTCATTGAGGGAACTAAAATCAAATCATAACCTCCATGACTCATCATTTTTCTTGATCATTACCCCTATAAATGAATAAGAGTTAAGGTTGGATCTAATAATACCTTGTTACAATATGGCATGTAGCAATTTCTCTATTTCAATATTTTGTGGTTGTGGATATATTTAATGCTAACATGGATGGATATCTCAATAAAATGTATAGTATGATTTATGTTCTCTTAGGAGGGACTACTTTAGGTTCTTAAAAAATGGATATGGTATTACTTTTTGTATACACCTAAATTGTGTCATGCTTAGGGTATATACTCACATAAACACACTCATAAGATCATAAGACATAATATTGGACTTTCTAATCATCAACAATGGTTTTCACCACTCATTTGGGGCCTTTTCAAGCCATTCAAGTTTGGCTACTCAAACCAAGAGTGGCCAAATCCTAGCCGCTCAAGCCTAGAGTGGCCAGACCTTAGCCGCTACAAATGACAATGGCTAGATCTTAGCCGCTGTAGATGACAATGGCTAAGCCATAAGAAGTAGTTTGTCGACAAACCGGCCTAATCACGGGTGGAAGTGATAGTCTACATGCAATAAAGGTGAGTGGGAGTAATTTTGCATTCCTTTTCATGACTAGTTCACATAGGAGACTTGAGTTTACATTTAGACTTTGGTTAACTGACCTCCAAGCATAAACAAAGGACAAAAGCTTCTCATGCTAACGATCAATTCATATAGAAGACTCAAGTGGATAGTTAGACTTCAGTTAACTAGCCTTCAAACATAGACAATGGACAAAATCTTCTCATGCTAACTTGCACTACACATGAGAAATTCATTCCTACGGCTTGGACATAAACCTAGGGTTTCACACTATAAAAGGTGTAAGCCTAAGAGTACCAAATCATATGAGAGAGAATTAGAGAGACATATTTTTGAGGAGAGATTTCAAGACTTGGAGAGTTCTTTTTGATATCACGTGTACGGCGAAGCTCTGACGGATTGAAGAGCATAGCACCTATTTTTTCAACATCAGATATAGGCTTTGACCCATAGCTTTGGGGCAAAGAGAGCAAGGTTTACCTTAGCGGTCATTGTCTTGGACAGTGGCCCACGAGCTTAGCTTAGGTTTTAGACATAGCATATTTTATTCTACTTCTTTATGTTTTCATATCATTAGCATAGATTTACATGATTTCATGGCATAGTTTCATCATATTTTTGTTACATTCTTTGATTACTAACAACTCGGACACCTAAATGTGTGTTGTTGTTTCATTGCTTGTAGGGCCACAGGTACATCGGACAAAGTTTGCAACATACAAGATCAAAGGGGATCCCTCTAGGAAACAGACCTGGAGAAGGAGGCATCTGTAAGCCCTCATACATTTCTGTGTGTGGAAGCAAGAATATTTTATAAGCGCACCACCTCTTCACAAAAGGGGCACTCCTTGCCTATTTGTAATTTATAGTATCGAAATGGGTATCCCTAAGAGGGACCGACATGTAACCGAGCTTCAATATCAATAAAGAGATATGTCTTTGTTATTTTGTGTTATATATTTTTTTCCTCTTGTCTTTCCATTTCATCTTTGGTATTTTAATAACATTGCAAGTAGGGTTAGAAAAGGGACCATTGCATGTGTTCCCGAGGTCTCTACAGATGGAGATCACGGTGGGACCACCACTAATTTTTCATTTTCTATCAAAATACTAACTTAATTTTGTGTGCAGGTCTAGCCGCTCTGAGCTACAACGGCCAAAAAATAGCCACTCTGAGCTACAGCAGCCAATAGAGCTTAGCCACTCTAAGCTACAGCGGCCAAGAACCAGCCGCTTTGGTCAACAACGACCAGAATTGGAGTGCAACAGAGGTCAAAACACCGACTCTCTAAGCTGGATCAAAGGTTGGTATAGCTTCTCTGATATTTTACACCTTTTTGTCTACTTCTGTGTGTTTAAAATAGAGAAACTTAAAGCAAATTTATGTTTGAAAATTGAAAGAATAAAAGAAGGAAGAATTAAGGATTTCGCATATCTTAGATCTTCTTTTAAATTTTCCACTAGGCGTTGCTAGGAATAGTGACTTATGCCTAAAATGTTCACCCTAGAATCCAACATACTAAACATTGTATGTTGTTTGCTTTCTTTGAGGCCCTGCTAGAGGCCATAGCTGCACGAAATAAAGTGTGCTCATACAAATCATAATAGTTCATGCATCTTTTTGAATATTGAAACATATTTTTGCACTTAGTCATATAGGAAATATTCATTATTGCTTTATGATGCACTTGATGTTATGTAAGCTTAAAATGAACACCACACACGCACGTCTCATTTAAACATTGGAGAGTTGGATTTCATCACCAACCTTCAATTCAATCCAGTGATGTTGGAATTCATATCCTCCCACTGGTTTGCCCCCTAGAGCTTCCTAGAAATAGATTGAGAAACTTACTTATAGTGACACTAAGTTACTTGTGTTCAAACTGTCTCCCACTATTGGAACAATAATTGAGTGGAAGAGCTAGGCAAACCCTCCATTGGGTCTTCAGTGGTGTACCCTAGCTTCTTTTGAAAAAATCATGTTTGGCATGAGTGTACTTGATTGCCACTATGGATGAGTCTTCTCATTCTTAATCCAAGAACAAGAGCAAATAAATTGTAACAACAACACATCAGAACACACCAAACAGTTTAGGGCACACTCAAATTGGTAATCAAGCTAAACATTTGTTTGGTATTGTGTGGTTATTCCTAAATTGTAACTCAAAAGATTAATTCATAAGACAACATGGTAAAAACAAGAAGTAAGCACCCTCGGTTTGATACCGAGGGAGAGATAGAAGCAACTAATACCCATAGGCAAAGTCATAGTAACATTGAATGACCTACCAATAAGACTGTGAGACGTAGCTTCGTGAGCCTGAGGGGTGATAATTCAACCCTTGGGGGATCTCCTCGAGAAACCCCAAGTAAGGAGCTACATCATGGAATAAAATCACATAAACAAAAAGAGGCTTCACAACCATCCTCATCAAGGAGACATGAGGAGACCTCAAGGGCCTCCTCTAAACATACAAAAACATCTCAAATATGTGAGGAAGCTTCAAGGGATTCCTCCTCACATGGACATAAATAATGTTCTAAGACTCATTCTTCACATAGGGATGATGAGACTGCTACATCTCCATCCACATGGAGAAAACATGTTGCCACCAAGCCCTCTTCATCGAGAAGGTAAACAAGAATTGCAACACCTCAAGACTCACAAGAAACATATGAAACAGGTTTGCCCACTGAAGGGCAGGAAACTAGAGCTACATCTAGTCATTGGAATCATATAGAAGAAACCCTTCACACAAAAAGAAATATTCCTGTAGACTATGACCTCATAGGAGTAAATGGAACCCCATGGGACCAGCCATGGAAAACAAGACAACTAGATGGGTTGTATTGATTTCCTACTCAACCAACTCAAAGAATTGTAGCTACTAAGAACTCTACATCTAGAAGCTCATGAAATGTGACTTCTAAACACATATCTCAGTTTGGGGGTACCTCAGAGCAACTCCATAGTAGACGCGTGGAGTCTGACCATAGGGATACTCAATAGTACACTAAACAAGTCACATTAGCTAGAAAGAGTACAGATACAGTAGAAACCCCCTCGAGGAATCTACGAGTCAAGACAACAAGAACAGAGTTAGATAAACATGATTCTTCTATGACAACACAAACTGATTGAGTGAGGCAGTTAGAAAATGCATTACATAAAGAACGAGAGCTAGTGGAAGCTCTCGAACAAGAGAAACAAAGAGAAAGAATTTTGTGCCAACATGAGCAATGCTTAAGAGAGTAGGATGAGCGGTTAGCTCTTAACAATTTACCAAAAAATGGTGGTGGCCACCAAATAACAAGATGCGCTAACTCACCTAAGGAGAGGTGCACTAGACAAGATAGCCCACAACAAAATCCCCTACCAAATCATGAACGAAACCCAACTAATGGAGGAAGGGAAAATAGGACAAACTAGGATCATAATATTGGGTCCCCTCATAGGAGGGAGGAAAATGGAATAAACCAAATGGATAGAGAGTTACCTTCATTTCCAACATGAGTAGGCTTATAATAGGAGGAAATATGTGCATCAAATGTATTTCAAGAGCTTTCTGAAAATATGAAAACCTTTGAGAAACAAGAGTCAGCTGGGAACTCACCAACATTGAGCAAAATACACAACGCACCATTGTGCCCATCAATCCCTAGCCCTCCATGTCCTAAGCACTTTGAGATGCCTAAAAAATTTTAAAGGTGAAGAGGATGCACAAGAGCATGTCATCAATTTTATCAACGTTTGTTTTCATCTTGAATACAATGACACTCTCATGCTAAGAACCTTCATAATGACATTTTTAGGTGCTGCCACTCAATGGTTCAACAAACTACCTAAGCATAGCATAACTAACTTTTAACAACTAGTAAATGCATTCTTAAAGTGTTTCTCCTTTGGTGCTAAGAAGAAGGTAAGCCTTTCGGACCTGGCCAACTTGAAATAGTATGATGATGAGCCAGTAATGGATTATAGGAATAGATGGAGAAAAATCATGGCAAAATTATCATTCTCCGTTCCCATAGAAGAGATCATTTGCATGTTCACCAAAAGTTGTTCTAAACATATCTCCCTCTTACTACAACTTTAGTAGTATCCATCATTTAAGGAAGCTTTGGCACAGGCCAGGCTCATCGAGGAAATAAAAGTAAATGAGGGAATCATTAAACTCCAAAACAAAAAGGAGTGGAACAAGAATGGTAAGAATGACAAGTATAAGCAAAAGCAAGGAAATCCTGCCCTATTCAATCAATTCATATTGGCTACACCTAAGGATGGGGATGCACAACAACCCCAGAACTATCAAGCACATCCCCCGCTAGCCAACTACGACCAAAATAACAATCAGGGAAGAAACCGAGAACGTAAGCCGCCTCGTTATTTCACGCCTCTGACAGAATCAATGCAATAAATATTTAATAAATTAAGCGAGACCAAGAATATCATATTTTTTATATACCTCTTATATATCCCAACCATACTAAGCCAAAAGGATCTAAGGGAGATCAATTTTACCCTTATCATAGGATACCAGGGCATGACATTGAGGTTTGCATCGAGTTTAAGCATCAAGTGCAAAATATGATTGAGGTGGGATAACTCAAAGTTGACAACCCACTGGCTCCCAATAATAGAGACATGGGCATATACAGAAACCCATTGCCCAATCATGAGGCCCCTCGAGAGCAAGGGATCCAAGTCAATCAGTTTTGAGTTGACATACCTACCCACGGATGTGTTGGGATGGTTGAGATTTTTAACATAATAAGTACTAGGCAGTATGGTCAACCGCAATTGTCTGTAGCTCCCATGAACATCCCAGCCACTCCTAGGCAAATACAAGACAACCTTCGAGATCTACCAATGTGACCTGTGGTAACTATTCGGAGTAGATTGGAGCAAAACTTATAGATGACTCCAGCTAATTTATCCATATATGAGCTCATACAACAGTCCCCAAAGCATAGGGAGACTCTAATGCAGATTTTAATAACAATTGAGCTTCAACCACAAGATGTGAATGCATTCACTCACTTTGTGGGACAAGTACAAGAATACCAAGAACCTATAATCCGATTTTATGATCATGATATTAAGACAGATCCTGCTGCCTTACCAGACCCTCCATTGAACATTGTAGTGGCAATCAATGACTTACGTTTCAATAGGGTTTTTGTTGATACAGGTTCATTGATAAACATCACTACCACAACTACAATTGAGAACCTCAAAATCCCCAAGTCAAATATCGTTCCAAGAGCTTACACATTGAGATCTTTTAATGATGCTTTATACAATACTGTGGGAATGATAGTCCTACCCATCAAGGTGGGGCACAAGACCATCCCCATGATGTTTCATGTGTTGGAAGGAGATATGTAATATAACATCCTCTTAGGGCACCCTTGGATAAGGGCCATGAAGTGTGTGCCTTCGATCTTGCACCAGTGTGTCAAGTATGTGCACGAGAACAAAGTCTATGTGGTTTTGGCCGATGAAGAGCCTTTTAAATATGTCAATCAGGTGGACATTTTGGGATAATTTGTAATCCCTTATACTCACCTATATGTGGCACCTTCATCCCCAACCACACAAGTGGATAACAAAGAAAAAGGGGTAAGAAAAGACCCATGCACATCAACACCTCTTGGTGCACTCAAGATCATCAATGCTTCTAAAGTACCATCGACGTCAAAACCAAAAGACAATCAAAAGCTAAATGCACCCTTAGTTAAGGATGAAAATCCCAAGGAAGTACCAACTATAGCCATTGCTAAAATACCAAGTCCTATGGAAGAGGAAGATCCTCAAGATCAAGATGAAGATAGTGATTATCACCCTACTTCCCCAGTATCATTCGTGGGGTCATCCACATCGCATGCATCAATACACTTGGAAAGCACAGGTATAGGGGAGTACCTTGTGTAGAACATCACCTTTATACCTATCATTGAGTCTGTCCAAGATGTAGGAAGGCCTAAGGACTTGAGGTCGCCAATAGTAACAATGGTTCCACTTGGAATCCCTCCCAACCAAACCAATTTTATCTATGCCGACCTATACTGTGCTCATAAGTCTTCAGATATATAATAGGATGGTGACGAATTATTCACAATCAATTTTCGTTACCTCTCTAACCCTGAGTTTGCTCTAAGTTACTTTGAGCATTGCCACTAGCATGGCTATGGCCTTGGCATATATGAGCAGGGGTGCAGGCGGCCCTACGAGCCACTATATCAGCTTCCCTCTGATATATTTGGCTTAGGCTATTATAGTGGAGGTCGATATGACTCTCTTGCAGTGGCATTGGAAATATTAAGCATAAGGTTAGGAGAAGACATTGATTTCATTCCTTATCACCCCCTAAGAATAGCAAATTTGAGCAATAGACAAGTGGCCATGGTAAACATACCGCCTCCAGAAACTTATCATCCAAACACCTCAATTGATTCCACCCCAATAGGGTATAACTCATGGGATGAGTAGAATGGATATGAAGCAAGTTATTATGAGGTGCAACTTGGCTTAGCCTATCAGGGGCCTCGCTATTTGCAAATATTCACATGGTCCATCCATGATGAGAGTGGATATACATCAGATGAAAGTGACTATGAATCAGAAGACTCAACAGAAAGAGCCTACTTAGGCCTAAGAAATCAACCCCTAACTCTGGGGCAATATACAAATGCAAATGGATTCTTCATAAGTGATAAAGAATATGAATATGAAACAGAGATGGCCTACTTGGGGCCAATACATGAACCCCTTGTCTTAGGGTCGCATACCAATGATAACGATTTTTGGATAAGTGATGATCACTTTGAGGATGAGACCGAGATGGCTTATATTGGACCTCACCACTTGTGGCAAGTCAACGAGCTAGTAGAGATAGAGGCGGCACTCCGTGCCATAGACACTCATATTCGATTTTGGGGGAGACTTATTGATCTAGGAGACATTCATCGGATGGTCAATCCCCCTCTGTATATATTCAAAGAGCAATTAGAGCCCAATGATTCTATTATCCACCTTGCTCATGGGCCAGATCCTGAAATTCCCATTCCTCTAGAACCTCATTGTGAGTATGGAAGGGAAACCCCTAAGACAAGATCACACCCATGTGGTCCTAGAGATTTCATCCCATCCATCAACATGATATCCATTGATTTGACCACTCCACTTCATAATCCAGTAGATCCTACCAAATCATTGCATATTGATGTAGAGGCTATTGATTGGAATCGTGCTAATTCACCCATAGAGCCTAAAGACCTCTTCCCCAATGAAGAGATGTTATAGTCATTCCATTTTGCATCAAGTTGTGCATATGACGTCTTCCATGTTGGTTTGGAACATGAGTTAGTATATCCTGTGCATTCCACAGATGACATTCATTTGATACCCACACTTCATCAGCTAGAGTATGGGTCACATATGGCTATAGAAGTGAATTTTGAGATGGACATCAGCGATGATCCTACCCAACCAAAGAAAGTCAAGTTAGAGAAATTCTATCTCTAGAGGAACAAGCCATCCTAATTCCTCTCCTCAAAGAGAGGCCAAACATTTTTTCTTGGACTTATAAATACATGCCAGGGATAGATCCAAAGTTAGTCATTCACAACCTTTCATTAGATCCCATGAAGAAGCCAGTCAAGAAAAAACTAAGGAAAATGCATCCAACCGTCACTTTTATGGTGAAGAATGATTGCAAAAACTACTGGATGCAGTATTCATAGTTCCTATAGACTACCCTGAGTGGGTGTCAAACATGGTACCCATGGGGAAACCTGATGGAAGAGTTCGTATATGCACGTATTTTAGGGATTTGAATAGGGCAACACCAAAGGATACATTCCCGTTGCCAAACATAGATGCTCTTGTGGATGCAACCACATGTCATGAAATGCTCTCCCTAATGGATGGTTTTTCTAGATACAACCAGATTCGGATTAAACCCGAAGATCAACATAAAACTGCTTTCATTACTCCATGGGGAATATTTTGTTACAAATTAATGCCATTCGGTCTCAAAAATGTTGGTGCCACATATCAGTGAGCCATGACATACATATTCCATGACTATATGCATAAGATCTTGGAAGACTACATGGATGACTTACTAGCCAAGTCCCTGTTATGGCAAAAGCATGTCGAAGTCCTTGGACAAGTCTTTGATCGCCTCATAGAACACAATGTCTGATTGAATCCTAAGAAGTGCGTATTTGGCATAACTTCTGGCAAGCTTTTGGGATTCATCATATCCAGGAGAGGCATCAAAGAAGATCCTGCAAAGGTAAATGCTATACTGGAAATGGTCATCCCTATCAACACTAGGGAGTTAAGGAGCCTATAAGGCAAGATAGCATCCATCAAAAGATTCATCGCACAATTATCAAACAAATTCAGACCTATGAATTTATCCCCTTTCATTAGGATGAATAATGCCATCAAGCCTTTGCAGAGATCAAGAATTATTTGGCAACACCGCCAGTATTGGCTCCACCAAGGCCAGACATACCATTTTTACTATATATCGGCTATTGATTTCGCATTGGGCACCATGTTAGTCCAAAAGAATGAACAAGACAGAGAGAAAACCATATATTACATTAGTCACACCTTGGTGAGTTATGAGCTAGGATATGCGTATGTCAAAAAGTTGTGTTTAGCAGTGGTCTTTGCAACTTGAAAGTTGTGACACTACATATTGAGCCATATGACCTACATCATATCAAAACAAAATCCTTTGTAGTACATAATGAGCAAGACATATCACAATACACGTACCACAAATTGGATCATGTTATTTATAAAATTTTATCTAGAGTTCGTACACCAAAATTCAATCAAGGGACAAGTCATAGCAGATCAATTAGCAAAAGCAACTCTTCAAGATAACAAGTCTCTCACCATAGAATTGCCTGATGATGTGGTATTTGCATTATCAGATCTGATAGAACTTGAATAACCTAAGAAATAAATATACATGTCATTGTTCTTTGACGGTTTGAAGTGTGAACAAGGAGGTAGAGCAAGGATTGTCTTTATCACACCACAGGATGCTCCATTACCCTTATAATTCAAACTAGACTTCCCATGCACAAACAAAAACACAAAATATGAAGCATTGATCCTAGGACTCCAAATAGTCGTAGCAATGGGTATTAAAATATTGAATATCTTTGGTGACTCCTTTATCATAGTAAACCAGGTCAAAGGACTATTCCAATGCAAGTTCCCACTCCTAAAGACTTACAAGGAACTTGTTGACACCTACCTAGCCTGGCTAGAATGGTACGACATCGAGGTAATCCCTCGTACGTCAAATAGATTTGCAGAAACCATGGCCTCTTTGGGATCCTTAATCCCTTAGAATCCATCTACTAATTTTACAACCGTTCATGTAAAAGTGCTTTCACACTCAGCAATACATTGTGAAGCTTTTGACAATCAAGAATTAGTCAACATGATCAACATCGAGCCAAATCAATATTGGTCCTTTGTAGCTAGAGATTTCTTACAAATAGCCTCTTGGGGGTATTTGATATCACAAAGACCTATGGAGTGTGGTGCAACCATATAACATAGAGTTGTTCCTCAATCCGTGTTCACTACCTCGAAAATGTAGGAAGAGTAAGTTGTCTATTCTATAGAAGTTGTGGCTTATCAGGATTGGTTTTCCCAACTGCAGGACTTCCTGAAGCTTAGAATAGTGCCTCAAGTTTTGTCGCATACCAAAATATGAACGTTCAAACAGAAAGAAACAAGATACATCTTGCTAGGAGAAATTCTCTACAGACGAGGATATGATAGAGTATTACTTCATTGTCTTGAGCCCCAGGAAGCATCCTGGGCAATTTCGTAAGCTCACGACGGAACATGTGGAGGCTATTTCAGTGGCATGGCCATAGTTAAACGCATCTTGAGAATGGGTTACTATTGGCCCACAATGGAAAAGAACTACTGTGAGTATTTCAAGAAATGTAGTAAGTGCCAGCATCATGCAAATCTAACACACTTACCATTGTAAGCTTTGGTGCCCATACAGGCAGCATGGTCATTCTCGTAATGGGTACTGGACTTGATTGGAAATATCTCACCCCCATTCTCAGGTCGACACGCATTCATCATAATAGCCACAGAATACTTCACTAAATGGGTAGAAGTGATACCCTTAACATCAACAACTGGACAAAGGATTGTGGAGTTTATACTCCACAATATCATAAGTCATTTTGGGGTCCCTTCTAAGATAATATCGGATAATGGGCCATCTTTCAAGAACAAAAATATGTGTGCTTTAATGAACAAATACCATATTCAGCATAGTTTTTCAACACCTTATTATTCACAAGCAAACGTGCAAGCAAAAGCCTCAAACAAAATAATAGTCTCCATTTTGAGGAAGACAGTGCAAGAAAATCACAAGGATTGGCACATGCAATTGCCTCTTGCACTATGGGCATATAGTACTAGTATACGGACGCCCACTAGGGAAACACCATTTTCACTAGTATATGGCACTAAGGCCATCATGCCACTAGAGTTGGAAATCCCATATCTATGCATAGCATTAAAATACTTCATAGATGATGAAGTTGTGTGGCAACGCTGCCTTGATCAGTTGATGCTTCTTGATGAACGTCAGGTCAATTCTTTAGAGCATCTCCATATTTACCAATATCGCCTTGTGTGAGCTTACAATAGTAAATTCCACCTAAGAGAATTCAAGGTTGGAGATCTAGTGCTCAAAGAAGACCAACAGAATTCTAATCTGCCATCGCATTTGCGATATAAGTTTGCGGTAAACTGGATAGGTCCATATATGATTTCACAGAGAGTTGGGCCTGGAGCATATCGCCTTATATCATTAGATGGTGTTGAATATCCTGAACCTCTCAATATCATTCACTTAAAGGTATTTTACACATAAAACACAAAAACATTCAAATATTTCATAAAATTCAAAAACATTCAAATATTTCATAAAACACAAAAACATTCAAATATTTCATAAAATTCAAAAACATTCAAATATTTCATAAAATTCAAAAACATTCAAATATTCCAAAAAAATTCAAAAACATTCAAATATGTCAAAAACACAAAACAAAGCATAATAACATAAAATTTCAAAAATACAATCAAAGGCTCCAAGGGTAATTCATACCGCTTGGTCAAAAATCAAATCAAATGCTCCAAGGGTAACTCAAACCGCTTGGTCAAATCCAATCAAATCAAAGGCTCCAGGGGCAATTCAAGCCACTTGGTCAAAATACAATCAAAGGCTCCAAGGGTAATTCATATTGCTTGGTCAAAAACAAAAAAAATCAAAGGTTCCAAGGGTGATTCATATTGTTTGGTCAAAATCAATTCAAAAAGGCTCCTAGGGTAATTCAAACCACTTGGTCAAAACCCATCAAATCAAAGGCTCCAAGGGTAATTCATACCGCTTGATCAAAATCAATTCAAAAAGGCTCCAAGGGTAATTCAAACCGCTTGGTCAAAACCCATCAAATCAAAATCTCCAAGGGCAATTAAAACCACTTGGTCAAAATCAATAATAGACCAAAGGCATAATAAGCCCTTTGGTCAAATTAATCAAAACAACAAAAACAACATAAAATCAAAAATACAAAAACAATTACATTTCGCATTTTGCATCCACATCATTGCATTGCATTTTCATATCCACTACAATTGCATATGTCATGAGAGCCTCAAAAGTGATACCATAGTTTGTCGCGCAAAACATTCAAATCCATACCTCCATTAACACGTGTGTAATTGTGATTTTCAACACAACCATTATTTGTTGCTATACATAATATACTAAAGGTTTTTTTCAGTTAATCAACCACACCTAGTGATCTTATCAAATTTTGTGGAAAACAACTATTATTAGTAGAGGGTAAGGTCTAGCTATGATAAAGTCTTGGATATTCAATATCCCATCACTAATTGAAACACTAAAATCATAGCTGGTACAAGGAAAATATGAAAGCTGCAAAGCAGACTAGGTTACCTTAAGCGAAAAGTATCTTCCTTGCTTATCCCCCTGTGCAACCAGTTTAAAGGTGCTAAGAATTGGCAAAAGGACAAGCTTTACCCTAACAAAATCCCTTGCTTACATCAAAATAAGAAAATCCCAAAGAAAAAGTACATATTCAAAAGGCCAAGCATACAGTCCAATTTTCAAAGCAATAATTCGATACACAAAGCATAAATTCTGAAATTCTGAAAAAATCAAGCTAAAAACAAATCAATCAAAAATAAACAGTGATTTTCATCACTACGTATGAGCAAAATAAACAATTATTATCATCACTACAAAAATCCCCACTCAAATAAAAAATCAATAAAAATAAAAAGTGATTTTCATCACTACATATGAGCAAATATCCAAAGGCAAAAAGAGCCAAAAGGGAATAAAGCTTGAATCCCTGGAATTCTCAGCATTATACAAAACTAGAAGGAGAAATCCTTACGCATGACGATATGTCTATTACAATTTCTTCATGCATTTGTGTAGACCAAATTTTGAATGTGGATGAGCTAGCTTAGGTAACCCAATATTGCCTAGTGGTATAGTCCAACTAAGTCCAACATAAGGATGAGATGAACACTTGAGGATCCTTGATCTTAGCAATGGGCTAAAAGAATCCCGCCTGACATCGGAGGAAATGCTTGAGTTCTACCTCAAAATATACAATCACATGCACACACAGAGATCATGAAAAACCAGGTCCATGGTAAAAGCATTACTTTTCAAAATTCTAAGTGGTCATTAAACAGTTGTTGATAAGGTAACTAGAGTGTTTGAATATCCAAAAAGCCCCAAAAAATTCTTACATAGCAACAAATCATAACATCATTCACACCATCACTTTCTTTATAATATTCTATAAATTAGGGGGTATCAACATATTAGGACAGACATCCGCCCATGTAGAGGAGTTGGAGAGCAAGTGGGTAGTTAAACCTCTCTAGTTGCTGAGAGGCCCAGGTTCAAATCTCTCGCCTCACATGTTGCGGATATGTTATGTAATGGTTCCCTCGTAGTCACAATCTGTTTACCCCTTGTGGCCACCACAAAAAAAAAAAACATATTAGGACAGATACCGCATATATATTAGAAATAGTATATAGATGACCATTGACTACTTTATATATTTTAATTTACAGAAACTTATTAAGAAAATACATTACGCACCATTACATCTCACATATGAATACTTAATAAATTCTTATGATAAGAGTGATTATTTAAATTCATGATTATTTTTTTACTTTCTGTGGTATCACCCATTAAGATTGTCAATGTCATATGCATTTCGTATGTTTTAAGTGATTAGAGCATACAGGTTCATTTATACCATTCCATTACATAAGTTAGATGCATAAAATTAAAGCAAAGTTAAAAAATGCTTTTAGCAACATCGTATTCACAAAAACAAGTCATTAATCATCCATAAACCACATCATAAAACACATAGGCAATATCCATTTGCATAAAAATCATAAATCCACCTTTCATCATCAAAATACATCGTATCATATCATCAAATCATATAAGCATCTACACATCCATATAAGCATCTTCAAATATCATCTATCATCTAACACATCCATCAAATCATCATAATATCATCATCGCATCATATCATAAAACAAAATAATAACAAAAACATGAGCAATAAATGATACACATAATAATTCATAATGAAAAACTATCATAAAAGTATGTGTCAAGTCCAATGGATATACAAAAATGCCCGTGGGCTACAGTTATCTAGGTTAGTCGACCTCAAAAATAGATCAAGAACCAAGTAAGGCATCAATCAAGTACCGATCATGAGCCTCTTGCATCACCTCCTCCAGCGCCACCTACCCCTGTGGTGGTGTCACGAGTTGAGTGATGAGAGCTTGTCAGTATCTCTGTCCGAGTCTGGGTCCTCTGGCTAGGACGGGTGGAAGACTGCCCCAAGGTGGAGCACCCATTGACCTATGAACCACCTGCACCTGCTATATCATTAGGGACAATCTCGTGCCTCATGAGCTACATCTAAATAAGGGTAACATGATCCACAAGTCCCCAGATCTGTGCCTCATGCTCATCCAACAAATACTGGAGATGTCCCACATCTACCTCTAAACCTGTCACTAGAGCCTCCTATGGTGTAGAAGGAGGAATTGCCACCCCCAATAGTAGCCTGTAAAACCAGTATCTGTGTTGAGAGATATTCAATGGTAGCATCTCACTGTTGTACCTAGATCTTAGTGGTCTAAAGCTCAACCTCAACCTCATGTAGCTATGCTCTCAAAGGAGAGTCTCTCTCCTTAGGCTCTAATTCCTCCTCCTCCTCAGGAATGTTAGGATCCTCTGTTGCCACTTGCTCTGTTGGTTGACCCCATACCTCGGTCCTGGCTCGAACTCTACATCTTGTCAGATTTGCACCATCACCCCCACCATCATCCTCACACCCTAGGTTGTCGATGCCATGCCACATCCGATCACCCCACCACTAAGTGTAGGCCTCTATAACTCCCCCAACCACTGTAAGGTCAATAGCCAAGGCATCCTCCTCATCTGAGAGCTTCATGATCTATTGTGGAGGTATGTCCTTCTCTGCTTTGAGGCGCCTATACAAGAATAGTATCAAGAGCACATCCTGTTGTGATCCGTACTAACAAAGAACCTGAGAGTAGAAGACATACTCTCAGATGACAATCTTATGACCAATGAGCCATCACTCGTGTTGTGTCCTGGCAGTAAAGCTAGCTGGATCGTCCCAAGTAGGACACTCATAGTAAGGCCACCACATGACATCTTCGGCTAGCAGTCTGGTAAAAGCATCAGTATAGTGGGACAGCTCCTCTGCAAAAGTATGGCTCTTACTCTCCTCATGCTCTCGAGCCCATTTGGCGGTCTAGAACTGTGTTCGAGCATCAATAGTTGTAATATTGGCTAGGAGCCCCTTAGGATGATCTACCAAAATGTACTCCCATACCCAAACCTGTAGGAGAAAACTGCAAGTAATATTGATGCATCATCACCGACGGATGTGATACAACTCATCATAGCACTAAGCCAATAGCGATATACCCCATGCATAGATGATAGGCTCCTCGCTATCCAATAGGTCTTGCACCATCACCAGAAGGTTCCATGGTAACCTCAAACCTGATCAGTCCAGGATAAGAACATTGTTGATCACCATTTGCAATACAGCATGCCTCACCGTAAATACGTCCTCCCCATGCCAGTGACTGATGGACACTCCTCCAAACTTGGTGTCCTTAAGAGCATCTATATAATGCTCTCTAAACACCCGAGTGAATACAACCACCTGATCATTAGTGGCCGAAGAGACAATGGCCACCCCATCCAAATGAATCCGAAAGATCCTATATACGTCCTTTGGTGTAATGGTCATCTTACCGATTAGGAGGTGGAAGGTGTTAGTCCGTGGGTCCCAGTGATGGGCCAAATCCGTAAGGTAAGCTTGATCTACCATGATGTAATGCAACGTGATGACATACTACAACCCATGGGCTTTGAACCATGCCCATTCCATATCATTAAAACTAGGAAGTAAGTCAAGCAGGAGCTTCGAGTCTCAGGCTCGAGCAGTAAGGATCTAAGAAAAGCAAAAAAAAGATAAAACATAACTACAGTGCATCTAAGGCATAATTCACAAAAAACATGAAAATGGTGCAAAAGAGGATGGACTATTCTAAGTCTAAGCAAAAGAAGGATAATATTACACCTAATCAAGCAAAGCAAAATTCAAAAATTCTAAAAAAAATCAAAAATGTCATAAAAATTCAACAAAATACAAGAAAACAAGGCTAAAGCTTTAGCCACTGTCGCCTACAGCGGCCAAAACCTGGATGCTGGAGGTAGTAGCGGCCAAGAACCAATGGTTAAATTTTTGACCATTGGGATTCAAGCTTGGCCACTCTGAGCGACAACGGCTTAGAGTCTGCCGCTCTGAGTGACAGTGACCAAGGGGTGGCACGGCAAACCCGTGAACCCTTGGCCAAAAAATCAAAAACAATTGCAAAATTGACAAAATAATTTCAATAAAACAACATAGGGAGGGAAAACAAACAAATTGGAAAGTAAAATTTCCCACCCAAGCATCAAAACTAGGCTAAGTTCAAAACGCCCAAAATGGCGGCAACAGGTGAATAACTGAAGAAAATTCAAAAAAAAACCCTAGGCTAAAGCCACTAGCAGAAAGCAAAATTGGGGACTAACCCACCATAGCAAAGGGGAACCTAAGCCTAATTACGGAGTTTGTTCGTTGCCAAAAGATTTAGTGAGGGTCAGTTTACCCATTACTTGGTGAGGTTCAGTTTTACTTAGAGAAGAAAAGAGAGCTAAGGTTTTGAAGAGAGAAATACCCGAGAAGCTCCGGCTCCTCTAGCAACTGATGTCTCGCCTCGCGAAGCCATGTCCTTAGCACCAGCAAGTTTTAAAGTTTCAACTGTCGTCGTCGCACTAGAGCCCCCAAAACGAATCTTCAATAGTTAAAGTGACAGGTCAAACCCTAGAAATGCAAATTTTTATATTTCCTTAATTATGCCTTGGCCGATGTTGACGTCAGTGGCCCGAACTTCTTGGCCACTCAAGGCGACAATGGCCAAATCCACAAAGTAAAATAAGGGATTTTCTCCTTGAGGGATCCCAAAAAAACAATAAATAAACACACTTTGATGGTTTAGGATCATCAGAATGTTCAAAATAACAAAAGAATCACATAAAATCACAATCTTAGGTAGGTCTCGTATCCAATTACCTACTCTATCCACTTGGAGATTGCAGCGATTTGCACTCCATGTATTTTGGTGATATGAGTAGATAACCATAAGGCCACTTGGGGCAAAAACAACTCATTTTGGAATTATGATGTGCCACCCTTCAATCCCAAAGAAGACCAAGATGGTCGGACTGCTCCACGGGTACGAAAGGATCACTCTAATTCCCCTATGACATCAAAAACATTAAGTCAAAGTGATACAATATGAACATAAATAGAATCACTCATCCTAACTCCCTAAGAAGGCTATTGATAGCCGGACCACTCCTCAGGATAAGGATGGATGATTATCATAAATAATTGGAATCACACTTGGATGTGGGATTACCCATTAAAAGCAACAAATGCTAGAAAGGAACCATATTAGTCATATTGGTCAAGCGACTTGTCACTTCATTCATTATCATTTAATCATAATCAAAATCAAAAAAATATCACTCGATCATAACAAAATTGTGTTCGTCATACGAATCATTGCATACAACAATCACAAATTTCTCTTGTTTTCTGGGAATGTAAGTAGACATGACATATTCAATTGTAGCTCTCCTACCGGTCAAAATTGTTGTAGCAGCTGAAGCTACCCGATTAAGTTTGAGGAATGAGTGCAATTTAACATGCAAAATCCACTGAGCTAAGTCCTTCAAACATTGATGCAATGATTCAAGGGATGCGCACCATCTTGCATGATTGGGTCATCCAACGTTGATCAGACCATTGATCATCACACACCCTACAAGTAGTTCAGTCTACGTTTTTGCTCAGCGTTGTGTTTTCCACACAGTACATCACAAAAAGGGGCATCTATAGACACCTAAATCATGTCATGCTTAGGGGAGTTGCTCACATAGACACACTCATAAGATCATAAGACATAATATTGGACTTTCCAAGCATCAACAATGGTTTTCACCACTCATTTGGGGCCTTTTCAAGCCATTCAAGCTTGGCCGCTCAAACCAAGAGTGGCTAGATCCTAGCCGCTCAAGCCTAGAGTAGTCAGATCTTAGCCACTGTAGACGAAAGTGGCCAGATATTAGCCGTTGCAGACGATAGTGGCTAAGCCATAAGAACCATTTTGTCGACAAACAAGTCTAATCACAGGGGAAAGTGGTAGTCTACATGCAATAAAGGTGAGCGAGAGTAACTTTTCATTCTTTTTCATGACCAGTTCACATAAGATACTTGAGTTTACATTTAGACTTCGGTTAACTGACCTCCAAGCATAAACAAAGGACAAAAGCTTCTCATGCTAACAATCAGTTCATATAGAAGACTCAAGTGGGCAGTTAGACTTTAGTTAACTGGCCTTCAAACATAGACAATGGACAAAAGCTTCTCATGCTAACTTGCACTACGCATGAGAAATTCATTCCTAGGGCTTGGACATAAACCTAGGGTTTCACACTATAAAAGGTGTAAACCTAAGAGCACCAAATTATATGAGAGAGAATCTGAGAGAGAGACATCTTTTTGAGGAGAGCTTTCAAGACTTGGAGAGTTATTTTTGATATCACGTGTACGGTGAAGCTCTGACAGATTGAAGAGCATAGCACCTATTATTTCAACATCAGATACAGGCTTTGACCCATAACTTTGGGGCAAAGAGAGCAAGGTTTACCTTAGCAGTCGTTGTCTTGGACAGTGGCCCGTGGGCTTAGCTTAGGTTTTATACATAGCATCTTTTATTCTACTTCTTTATGTTTTCATATCATTAGCATAGATTTACATTATTTCATGGCATAGTTTCATCATATTTTCGTTACATTCTTTGATTACTAACAACCTCATCTAGGGAGGTAATCTCGGACACCTAAATGTGTGTTTTTTTCATTGCTTGCAGGGCCACAGGTTCATCGGACGAAGTTTGCAACATACGAGAGCAAAGGGGATCCCTCTAGGAAATAGACCTGGAGAAGGAGGCATCTGTAAGCCCTCATACATTTTCGTGTGTAAAACTGGGAAGTTTTTATAAGTGCACCACCTCTTCGCGGAAGGGGCACTCCTTGCTTATTTGTAATTTATAGTATCAAAATGAGTATCCCTAAGAGGGACCGAGATGTAACCGAGCTTCAATATCAATAAAGAGATTCGTCTTTGTTATTTCGTGTTATATGCTTTTTCCTCATCTTTCTATTTCATCTTCGGTATTTTAATAACATTGCAAGTAGGGTTAGAAAAGGGACCGGTGCGTGTGTTCCCAGGGTTGCTACACGTGTAAAAATATTAGCCAAAATAGAAAGCCATAAATCTACAAGAAAAAATTGTTGAATTGATTAAAACAATTTGTAAACTTTAGTGACAATTCTTGAATATATTCCAATGTATTGTGGGCTACTTCAAGGGGGAAACATCTTTTAGAGCAGTGCTCAATACAAAATATTATTTAGAATAAGGATCCTCTTCCATTACAATTAATATGTAATCATCCAAACTCAAACCCTAATCTCCAAGGTCATTTAAAAGTCTCAAAATAGGAACTCATCATAATGTTGAAATGTCAGCCACACATACAAAATAGGCACCCAAATTAATTAACTAAACTATGACTATTATAATCATATTAATAAAGGGGTTGGGATGTAAGGGTCCTAGCATGCCCTCCCCCTCTTAAATATTTGTCCTTAAATATTATGTTGTAGAAATTTCTATTGGAGTTGATGGAGAGGTTCTCAAGGTACGTCTTATGTTTGCAAACCCTCACCACTATACCAACACATATATTATGATGTGGTTATTGACTAATATATTATTCCATTCCCACAAAAAATAAGTTTTTTTTATCTCTTTCATATGTTTTTAAGAATCTAAAATTCCCTACAAATAATTTTACTTATAATTTCTATAACAAACTCTCCCAAAAAGTCAAATTTGTAACAAGCATAATACACCCTTTATGGCATTAGTATTGTCCATCCCATGAATATCCAATCATAGTGTAGGATTGGTGGTTCATTCTTGTTGGTAAAAAGGTAAAGTAGATTTTAATATCCATAAGGTCATAGGCCATATGGGATGATCCTCATGGAGGATGTTGTTTACCCAATATATGGTTATCCAGCCATACTTTGGTTATGGAAGCATGGAATACAACTCTATGAACTAGAATATTCGAACCTTGGACCTCCTCTTTAGAGTTCCAACGTATTCACCATTACGTTGGTGCATAGTGTTGTTTAATATTTGAATTTGCAATATAAGAAACCTATCATGACATTGTTCTTTCCTCTTTTATAGAGAATTTCATAGTCATAGCCTAATAATTTAGTGCCCACTTTTGTTATTCTAGAGAAGATAATATTTGTTCTAAGAAATATTTAAGACTATGGTGATTTATCTTGGTGTAAAAGTATCTCACACAAGATTTGGACACTGGTGGGTTACAACATGAAGAATGGATAACATTTTTTTCTAATAGCTAGATTTTAGTAAATTTTTGACTAGAAGTGTCTTACTGGTAAATGTTAAGAGTCTTCCTTCTTGCATCAATATTGCACCAATTATCATCTCTAATGCATCACTTTCAATGCTAAATAGTTTGGAGGAATCTATTATGGGAAGGACCGGTGAGGTACACATGGTATATTTTAGGAGATCAAAAGCTTGCTCTTCTACTTCAATCCCTATGAATGCATTCTTTTTTTACATATTGTTAAGTGAACTATAATTCTACTATAACCTCTAACAAACTTATAATAATAGCCTATGAGATCTAAGAATCCCCTAAAACTTGTAAGGGTTTTTGGTTTATCCAATTCTACATATCTTCAATCTTCTTAAGATCCACCTTAACTCCTAAGACAATATGCTCGAGATATTCAAATCTATTTTTGACCAAAAGAAAACTTGGAACACGTTGCACATAACTAATTTCCTTAAAGTAGTAGGCTTTGATCCAACTGAATGATATGATATTCTCATATCTTGTTGTAGACGAGATGGCATCCAAGAATTTCAATATGGTTTTGCAAAGGAATGACTAAATGTTCTCATTCATCAAAATTTGGAATGTGGATGGGGTATTTATGAGGCCAAATAGCATGACCAAAATATTTTAGTGTCATTCTTGAGTTTGAAAAGTAGCCTTAGGAATATTTTCTTCTCATAATTAAATATGGTGGTATCCAAATTGTAAATACAACTTGGAGAAAAATTGGGTTCTATGCAATTCATTTAAGATCTCATCAATGATAGGAGTTAAGAACTTATCCTTGAAAATTTTTAGCTCTCAAAAATCCACACGCAATCACCATGATTCATCCTTCTTTCAAACTAGTAGTATCGAGAAAGAGTAAGGACTAACTTGGTCGAACGAACCTTGAAGCAATTCTTGCACCATATTTTCAATCTTCATATTTTGCATATAATGGGTATTTGTATGGGTAAGTGTATGGTGGTTGAGTACCAAGAATTAATTGTATTGCATGATCATGTTATCATTGATAAAATGGTCCATAAGACTCTTGAGAGTGCTTGGTAAGGAAATTTTATAAATCCATGGATTTACTTGAGTGTACTGCTTCTATGAGTTGCACAACATATAAATGAGCCCTGACTACTTAAGAGCAACTTTTAGTAATTTCTCAATGTGATGGGAACTAATTATTTTCTTTGACCTATTGTCATTTCCTTGAGGGTGTACTTTTGGCCATTAGTTGTGAAATTCATCCACTTTTTAGAGAAATCCCACCAAATGGGTCCCAATGTGTATAACCATTTGTTGAAATTCACAATTTTTTCTAAAAATGAGCAGAAGCAATCCATCCACTTAAATCTTATATAAAAAGCATAAGAAAATATGAAAGAGAAAAATATACAATGGCCATTCGTAGGCACCATAATCACTATATTATTTATAGAATCACAATATTTTGATAATGAAATGAAAAGTGGTGGGGGTATTTATACCATTACCAAAACCCCAAATATATAGAACTTAACCTTAAATTGACATAACAATAGTCTTTAAGGTTAACTATAAGTTTATAAGGTGGATTTAACCATAACAAGGTTAACTAAAGTCCATAGAGCTTGTATAGTAAAATATTAATGCAATATATTGTACAAAAAATGCCCTTAGGCCTATCCAATATTACATCATACAATGTCGACCTTAGCCATGAATCAAATTACACTTTCAAAACCCCCTCATAATCAGAACTAAATGGCCAAGGAGAGAGGATATTAGCAACAATAATTTTTCCCCCCATAATTGATGCTCTAGTGGACCTTTGTAATTTGAGGTAGCCTCATCTGAATCTTCCCCATCATTTGAAGTCAACTACTACAAAAATGCTTCTTGTATGAGTCTTCTTAGATACGACCATAATCATCACTGCCACTATTAGACACACCTGCACACATCCAAAAAAACACTTCCACTAGGGCTTCAAATGAAGAAGTGAAGTTAATAGAACCACCTTCTCTAAATATAAGCTCCTTCAATCTTCCATACTCACATATGTTATGACTTAAAGACATGAATATTTTCTCTTACAACATACATCACCCTATTTGAAGACTTCCTCTTACCCTTGGGCCACCTAATTTTAGTCATTGAAAGAGGCTTGGTTGAGTAAAGCACATCATCAATCCTTTCAAAATAGGGCAATAGGATTTGAGGATTATTCTACACAATTTGGTCTCTAATATTGTAACAACTCCTTAAAGTGATGTCATCAACGCGTAGAGCTCAAAAAACCATAAAATTTAAAAAACAAAAGGCTCAAAACACTTCCATATGTGAAAGTTATGAGCTTTGAAAGATCTACCCTAATAGTCCTAAAAAATGAAAAATTTATTCAACAAACCTTAGGAAAGTGGCATCAAATTGTAGTTCGGTATGTGTTGTATGTTCATTTGCTAATGATGACCACTCATTCTTTGCCACTTGGGCTCCATGGTCGCACATAAAATTTGACACCTTTTTGCTCTTGATTGGTCAAGGGCCTATTAATAGGTAAAAAATATGTATGTGGCACGCAAAGGTGCCATGTTGGCTCGCTTGACACCCCTCTTCAAGTATTCAACAAAACTTAGCTAGAGGAAATAAAACCCAGGTATCCAAAGGTGAAGACACTCATGCTAACCAACTCGCTAGACTCCTAGTTAAAGCAAATATGGCATGTTCATACTATTAAACTAAAGATCATTACTGATTCCAACCAAGAAACCAGCAAAAAAAGTCGATATGGTGCAAAGATATTCTATGTTGTGTCATATTAGTCCCAAAATACTTCTTTTGACCAGTACGTCCTTGCTTTGGATCGTGACTAAAATAAAAAGTGTCACATACAAAACCTTGTGATTGAAGTGTTTTCAAGAAAGAAGAGGGTATTTGAAACCATGACCTCCTTCAAGAAAACAACTTACAACCACACAATTGACCAAGACGTAACATGGATGGATAGATATGAAGAATATAACACATTGAGAATGAAAATGCATTGCAGAATACCATTCAAAATTAAAAACATGATTCAAACCTTGGTTGCAACCGATGGAAAAGTCTTGCATGTGCTACAATGACCAATATGACACTATTTCCCATAGTGAATGCTTGTGTGCTCATTTAATGAAGACGAGCAATGTGCCCCTCAAACCAAAGGCCACCTATATTCTTAGTGCATGAAAATGCCAAAAATAATTCAAATTTTTTGTCGCTATGGATTCTAATTTTCTTGCCTTTTGCAGATTTAATTTTTTTTTATTTCAATCCTAAACAATATTCTTTTTGCAATCTCTGGATCTGTTAGAATAAGTTTAATGTGTACTTTATCTTATGCATAATTTGTCTTTACGTTTCATAACACTTGTCATAATCTCATATAGGCTCTTATGCTTATATATATGTACTTGTTTCTATGTACAATATATCATCCCTTTTCAATCCTATCAAGATCATGTTTTTTGAAGAAATTGAGCTCATCTTTTCTAGGACATTGAGAAGACTTGAGCAATAAAACATGATCTCCTATTGATCATTTACACAAAAATAACTCGTAAGGCTTTGAGATATAGTTCACCCTATAATTTGCAAGAAATATTAGAGGCTCCAAAATAGCTTTTTGCGTGACCAAGCAATGTTGCTCCATACCTGCTTTGATACCATGTCAGAATTCAAAATATTTTTAAAAAATGAATAGAAGCAATCCATCCACTCAAATCTTATATAGAAAGCGTAAGAAAGGAGGAAAGAGAAAAAATATAGTGAGCACTCATAGGCACCATCTATAATCACTCTGTTATATGTAGAATCACAACACTCTAATAATGAAATTAGGAGTTGCAGGGGTATTTATACCAATACCAAAACCCCAAATACATAAATGAACTTAACCTTAAGTTGACATAACAAGAAAGGCTTTAAGGTTAATTAAAAGTTTATAAGGTGGGTTTAACCATAACAAGGTTAACCATGGCCTATAGGGCTTATATAGTAAAATATTATAATAAATTCAATACATTGTACAATGAATGCCCTTAGGCCTATCCAATAGTACATCATAAAATGTTGACCTTGGTCATGAATCAGATTACACTTGCAATGCCATTGAGCTCCCAGCACTATGTCACAACCATCTAGCAAAATTATGAACATGTCAAATTTCAAATTGTAATCTATCATTGAAATCTTAATGCTTAGATGTTTTCCCTTACAAGCCAATGCACCTCATTACCTATCATCACCTCAAAGTTGTTGAATGGACACACATAAAAAGTCACATATAGAATTTCAAGGGTAGGTTCATCACTTGCATAAGTCTCTTCTTGGTTTTTCTCAATTGAATTGTCCTCTAGGGAATCCAAGTCTTTAGAAGTAAAGCTTGACTCAACATCTAGTAGATTTAACTTATGTTCTAAGCATTTATGACCAAGGGTGTACTTTTCATCACAATTGTAAGACAACCCTTTATCTTTGCAAGCTTTCATTTCTACATCACCTAGGTGCTCAATTGATATCGATCGTGCCCATATTTGTTAGTGCTCAAACAAATTATGGACTTATGAGTTGTGGTTTATATGTATAGTGTTGCATTATAAATGTCCTCAACTAATTTGACTAACCCAATGGATTCCATCATGTTTTAAGGTTGAACATACTTACTTTAGCATGTATCTCTTTGTTTAGGTCATTGATGAAATAACTTCTAAAAAAGATGTCATTTAATCCTTCTAATTTGTTTGACAAATTCTCAAATTGTGTCTAGTACTCACTAAAAGAGTGATTTTGCCTCAAAAAACTCACAAGGGATCTTCTATTATACCTAAAGGTACCTGGAAGCTTAGGGTTGTATATAAATCTTGTTTGAGGCCTAGTTATTGGTGTGCCAAGCCCAACCACACTTCACATTTAGCCAAAAATGACAATTGTCTATGATTTTTTACAACCCCTAACACAAGATTTCTAACCTAAAAGAATTGGTTGCTCAAACAAAAGTATACTATGATAATATATTCTCCTATGAGGGAGTCCCTTGTGCAACTATACCTTTTGCACCTTTGCGTAGAATTATCTCATTTGGTGTGAGCCTTCTCTTCGAAAGGTGGTGAATGTTATCTCTTACAGTTTAATGAACTTCCCATCCCTAATCCATTATACACAAATTTTGAAGATTCATGGTAATGTCTCCAATTGGGAAATCCATTTGAAACTAAGGATACATCTAAACCTCCCAAATCCCCCACATAGAAACCTCGGTTCATATATAACAACATACATTAATTCTAGCATTGGATACTTTTCCCATACAATAAGTGTTCCCACCAATGGTAATCAATACATTGAAATTCCTCAAATGTGCACATATAGTCCCAACCTCTTTGCAATATCTATATAATCAATGTAGGTACTCTTTGATTTTTTATAAAGCCTTGATGGCTTAGTATGTTTAAATACCCATCAATGCAAAGATTGACAACCCTAACTAATCATCTTCATGTGTCCTCAACAAGTTTAACATCTTCAACTTCACATTGCTTCAAAATGAACTCTTAAGCTTGTTCTTTCTCTTCCATGTCCATGGAAAAAAATTCTCTTCACATGATCCTACAATGCCTAGTCTTGCATCAAAAACCGTGGAAAAAAAGAAACAACTCATTGTCCTCTCTTCCCCTCTTGGATTGAAATATAGTTGCCTTGTATCGAAATCTCTCTATGACAAAAAAAAAGGATACATTAAGTTTATTTTCTCTTATTTTAACCAGGCTTTTGCATCATACATTGTGTAAGGATCATTCATATTAAGTTCTAATACCCATTTCTAAATGATAAAAGTGTCATTGTTGGGTCCAAATTCCAAGTGAAACTATGTTCATGATATATGTAGCATTTTTTTACATATCCATTGTGTTTGGTCTATAATAGTTGTATTGTATAAGAAGATGAATAGCCCTCATTGAACTTTTTTTTTTAACTGGGTGGGTGGGATTAACACACCCCAAAGTTACATATCCGCATGCATGTGAGGGGGAGGGATTTGAACCTGGGACCTCCCTTTTCCTAGGGGTTTTACACAACCCACTTCCTCCAACTCCCCCACATCACCGGATCTTATTGAACTTTTTAAGAACATCCTCTTGAATTTAGTTAATGAAGGTGCATGACACTTATGCCTCACTTCCCACAAAATCTAATTTAAAACTTCATCATCAAGTAATGAGATTGTCATATATACTTTACACTTGTCAAAAACAATGTGCAACCTTAATCCACTTTTCATCCTAGAAATCCAACCCTTAGGGTTTCACCCGTGAAAATTGCCTGAATATTTTTTTGCACTTACAAATGATAGAATCGATAAAGCAGTTAAAATGCTCTACTACATCCACATCCATATCAAAATTCAAATCCAAATCATAATCCTCATACTTATTGTCATGATTCTTGTACTTTCACCAATTTTCCTTGGAAAGTTGGCATCAATTTTATTTGTGTTATCTTCTCCTTAATACTACTAATCTACCTTATGAAAATGTGTCCAATTTATGCTTTGTTTTAAAAATTATTATCTGTATCTATATACTTTCCAATTATAATAGCTTTTAGTAGTTTTCTAACTTTGCTTATATTGTTTGAGAGGTCATCAAACCTTTCTTTCAAACTAGTCAATTGGTACTCTATGGCATCTATAGCTAATGATCCACTACAGACTCATCAAGATGGCTACTCATGGTGACTCAACATTGTTGATTAAGTAGATTGAAATTATTAATTCTTTCTAGGACATTTTGTTTGTTGCCTCATTCAAGAATCTTTTTTTTTACTCGTTGTTTGGGTCACAAATATTGTTTAAAAAATTATTTGTTAAGTTCATGCACTATTTTTTTCAAATTTTTGCTTTTTATATATAGCCAAAATTGTTGCTATAATACCACACCTAAACCAATTCATAATATTCCAAAAATTTGCAAGGTAAGCAATAATATAAAATTTTCCACAAGTTCACAAATCCAATAATGCTCAAGAAATCAATATCCAAATCTAAATCACAAATGCAAGAACATAGCACTTAGAGAGAGCATCTTATAGACCGCTTAAAGAAGGCAAAGCCTCCTAATGTACACAAAAAGGAGACTAAAGAAGGAATTTATCAATTAAAAATTAAGTAGATTACATCTCTTTCTATTTAGACTTATAAATTATTAATCCTAACCTTATGCTTGTGGGTTGGCTCAATCCTAACCCATTGGCCCAAGCCAGTCATATAAAAGATTGTTGATATGACTATATTAACCTCCATAGACCTAATAATAGTAGCAGTATTTTGATATTTTGACATCAATAACCCCAATAGAAGCCACATATAACATAAAGGTTCTAATATGGCCAAATGTTATATCAATCAAAAGTTCACCAGCTAGAAATGTTATTCAAAGATTTAAAAAAAACAAATCAAACATTAAATTTCATATAAAGGGACTCAACACACTTTAATTAAAAATAATACACAGCTTCATATGATACATGACCACAACAAATATTACACTCATGTCCAATATATTGTTAATAATTAATATAAACACAATGTATACCCTCCATGATGTGTAATGTTGAACAAACATCATAATCTTCATTTCTAAAAATAATTATAAATTTTGATTATTATGATTAAAGCAAGTATAAAAATATGAAACGCTGTAATGGCAAAAGGTAAGAGAATGAAATAAAATTAGGGGAAATATATTTTTTAATTGTGCTATAAATTTTCAAAGTCACTCCCTAAAATAACAAAAATTTATAATTAATCATATCAAAAATGCTTAAATTAATAATATCAAAAAATATATGCTACAATTACAATTATCTGTCATTAAACTAATAAAAAAATCATCTCAATCACCGCTGATGATAATCAAATTTGAAATTATTAACAATATTTTTCAAAAATTAAAATAAAATTATAATTAATCCAATGTGTATAATTGTTAATGACATTTACAAAATCATTCACTTTCAACTGATATTTTGAGTCTCAATTTTAGCATTGAACATTTTTTGATTTTAATCTCATTAATTTTACTAATATCTATTTATGCCAAAAAGTTAGCAAGAATTGGGAGAATGCACTGAAATGTCTTTAATTTAAAGATGGATTTTAAAAATAGCATGTGTAACTTTTGATCCAAACCTTTATAAAATATAATCAAACTTTTCCATTTTGGGGGCAATTTTAAGAAATATTGGAATGTATTTGTGCAGTTTACACTTTCCCGTTCCATTTTTAGTCTGGCTGAAACCTACACATATTTTACCTTACTTCAGACATTGTTTAGGCAAACCTTCTAAGACCTATACGCAATTTACCTTGATTGTAATTCATTGGTGTCCACTTAGTACAACATTTATGCAAACTTTTTAATCAAATACCAAATTTTCTTTTATTTTAGCCAACTTTTCTTTTATCTTACATAATAGGACAAACTAAAAGATTCTTGAAGTTCAACTAACTATAAATCAAACAAGCTAAAAGTATCAGCCACATATCCCTCTCTGTGGCCAATGATACACTATATCAATTTTAATTTTAAAAAATGGCAACTACGCTTGGACCAAAAAAAAAAAAAAGAATTATAGCTTAAAATAAATAGCTAATAAAAATAAAAATTATTTCATGATTATTTTTCAATACAAAAATCTTTGCACTAAAGATGTCAACATATTTATGGTATAATGCTTACATCCTAATCAGATTGGTCACTTCCATTCAGTTATCTGTATCTATTTTGTTGCAGTTGAACTTACCACTGAGATTAGAAACTAGAATGTAAAAATATTGTCCTGGCATCAAACAAGTTTTGAAACTGCAGTCTTTTCTTCACACTTTATGTTAAAAGGCATGCTTCGGTTTTAACAAATAATTCGCTTCGGTTATGTATTTGTGATCAATATAGTTTTTTTTGTACATAGAGGGGTACGAGGGAAAATCATGTTTCTCCTTCTTAGATGAGCAATTAAAAATAATAATAATAATAATATACAAAATCCTCTATCATGATCATATGCTTACATGCCAATGAGGTTGCTTGTGCATTTATTGTAATGTTGATGAGATCATCAGCAAGTAATCACAATTTACCACTGAATTAAGCAAAACCGTTCTTACAAATAATCGCTGCTGCATTGTCTTTTCCAAGCATTGTAGTCTTTGATGTGATAGTTTTCCATTTCACGCATTCCACATACAATCGACATACTGAACTTCAGCTCTAACATGTGAAAATCACATTATTTTAAAAATTGGATCCAAAGATCAGTAATTTAGCAAAAACCAGAAACTGCAACAAAATAAATTTCATTGTTGTTAGTGTCTTCCAAGTAGAGTACGTTTGTTCGTAAGTGCCCTTTACAATTAAAATCAGTCCTCTCACTTTTCAATTTGTGCCAAAGGTTTGGTAGATTTTGGCAAATGTGTTCAGTTTTGTTATAACAAGCAAACTTACATTTTGTGCTACAAAATTTTAGTGTCTTCAAAGCATGTTAGCACTTGTATGTCGAAGTTCAACGATTATAAGGTGATCCAATGCATATGATCAGCACATTTGAAGAGACAGAGATAGTCTATCATTCATATTTCATAAAAAGTTAAAGTAATTCCTGTGTTCACTAGATTCCTAAGCAATTTCATAAATCTGAGAACAGTGCATGTAAACAAAAGCAATGGCACACGCTTTAAGTAGGCTTATCCAACACAATTGTATACCCAGAAAGAAATACCAACATTGGAAGAATTGAAATCAAAAAGCTACCAACTCAAGGCGCACAAAATTTGAACAGAACATGTTACCCTGTAAGAACTCACTTATCATTGATCTTCTGTAGTAAAAACAATCACAACTTGGTAAAAAAATATACGAACCTTCAAGTCTGAGAAATAGAGCTTCCAATGAATGAAATTACCTTGCAGCTTCTTCACAGTTAAGCTCATGTTAGGCAAGTAGTAAAAATGAAAAAAAGAGAGATTCTGTGATTGATTAAATTGGACCCAGAAACTGCTTTCATGTAGATGCTGCACCTGCTCAGTAGTAATCATTTGTCCTGCTATCAACTGTAAACAAGTTCATTAAGATTTGGTTGATTATACAGGATGAATGTAAAATGTAGCAAAAGAATATAGACGACAGAAAAGAACAATATGGTCAATCAAAAATAACCTGGAGAACTTCATTTTTTTCTTCATCCATGATTTGTCATTAGGTGAGAAAAGGCATTTTAATTCAGACATTGCATGTCATGATATTCACAAATTGATCTTTATAGTACTAAAGTTGCCAAAATATTTACCAGCAACCACAGCTCTTGTCGTTCTGGAAGGAAGTGGAGAAGCTCTTGTGAAAATTGTCTTGTAATGTTTCTGAAATATCCATATTTAATGTATCTTAAATCTAATGGCTGGAAGGGAACCTGAAAGAAATATGACAGCTCCCACACATCAGAGGACAAGTATTTTTATTTTTAAACACTAATAAAGAGTACAATAACAATTGAAAAAACTCTCGTGAAAATTGTCTTGGAAGGTTTCTGACATATCCATATTTAATGTATCTTTAATTTAATAGCTGGAAGGGAATCTACAAGAAATATGACAGCTCTCATACATCAGAGGACAAGTATATATATGTTTAAACACTAATAAAGAGTACAATAATAACGTACCAATAAGTTATATTTGGTACCTCTAAAATATGCACAAGGCATTTGGAAAAAAGGACTGCCACATATATTGTACAATTACTTAGAAGAGTTTTAAGAAAACTAAATAGATAGATAATATGTCATTTGAAATGAATTAAATGTGATATAAACAACAAAATGTATAAAGCATGTTATTTGTTGATAATAAAACAATATTTTTCACCCTTATTAATATCAAGTCAGAGGGCATAAAAGTGGATCAGGAGAATAGAGACTGCAATATATATTGTACAATTAGTTAGAAGAGTTTTAAGAAAACTATATATATAGATAATATGTCACCTGAAATGAATTAAATGCGATACAAACAACCAAATGCATAAAGCATGTTATTTGTGGAAAATAACAAAATATTCCTCAACCCTATTAACATCAAGTCATGCCATACGTGTGAGACATAGTTGGCCCTCTTGCTTTCCAATTGGATCATTGTGATACATGTTCTTTTACAAGATGTTTCTGGTGGCATATTCCTATGATTGGATTTTCGATCACTCTAGTACATGATTTAATAATGGGGTTAATAAAAAGACGAATATCAAAAATAAGTCAAGAGAGTGGCATCCACCTGACATAACTTGGGCCAAGCCCAACAATGTCGCAACCTCAAAAGGGAACCAATAAAAATCTGGCACTGGAGAGGTTATTATTACAAAAATCTAAAGCAGAAATTATCACCTGGATCTGGAAATACCTTGGAATTTCCTTACTCATGTGGTTCAAGAGGTTGCCATTAATGAAATGAAATGATTTTAATTACATCCACGAGACCAAAACAATCTATGGGACCAAGAACTTTAATACAAGATGGGGTACAACCCTACTCCCTTTTGGATTCAAACCTTGGACCTCCTATTCAAAGTTTCAGAGTTTAACAACATCCAAGAAAAAAATTGTTCAGCAAAGCCACAAAAAAGTATAGCCATTTACAATTTTAAAAAAATTGTCCAATAAAGTCAAAAAGCTCAGCATCCTCTTATCACCTTTTGTAGTGTGTTTCTTTTGTTGTTGATTTTGATAAAAAGTTTCCTTGATTTTTCTATTCTCAATTCTTCAAAAAGCTCCATTAGCGAGTTCACTTTTAAAGTGTCCTCATATGCATTCCTAATGTCCTTGTAGGCTTCACATTCCATAACAAATTGTTTTTCGGACTCCACTACTATTGCTATGCAAAAGAGACATACCCGTTATGACCATGCCTCTTGAGGTATTGTCCATCTCCCAATTTCACGTCTAAGATAGTATGAACTAGTTCTTAGTTGGGCTATAAGAATGTTTTCCTTCCATTTGATCTTTGCATCTATGTACTTCTTTTGGCTGTGTTCATAGTTTGGGTTGAACTTCTTGTTATATAAATGTTTTTTCCTTCCTAAATTTTATGTCCACATGACAAGTCTGAATTTTCCCCTCACATATTGTTTAATTTCTTTCTTGGAGTTTGGGACCTCATGAAATTTAATGTTCCATTTTTCCATCCCTTTTTTGTTTGTTTCATCCATGTGTCTTTTATTCTATTCAGTGTTTCATTGATTAACTGTTTTGACAACCTGCTATCTTCCATTCTTTCTATTTTTCTTTAGGTACCCCAACAGTCTTACCATAGTTTATACTTCTAGTAGAAAAGTCCCTGTTTCAGCAAGTAAAATCTCATATGGGGCAGATGCTTTAATTCTGAAATCATTTGTAATTAGTTGTTTTTGAATTCTTTGTAAATGTTTTCATTTAAAATTTGATGTATTGCTAGCCCACACCTCACACCCATATAGCACCATTGAAATAACTAATAACCCAAAAAAGACCCTAATGGTTTTCCAATCCCACAGCTCTGCTTTTTTGTCTCTATTTAGCAATGAGTAGAGTGCCCTCCATCATGCTTGTATTCTTTCATCCTACATACTCCCCAATTGAGTTGCTTTAAAAATCTAACCCAAGGTATTTGTATTATGTTACTAGTTCTAAAGGATTTCCTTCAAATAAAATATATAGCTGCTTTTTTTTTTTTCTCCGAGTAGAGAAGACTATAATTTTAATCTTGCTAGTGTTTAATCGCATCCCTGTTAGGAGGTGAAGTCAATATCCAGATCTCCAATGTTCTTCAGCAGAGAGGTGCATGGTGGTGCAGCTTATAAAGAGGAAACAAACAGTCTTTTGGACTCTTCCTTTGGAAGAGGAAACAAACAGTTTTTGGACTCTTCCTTTGGAAGAGGAAATGAACAGTTTTTGGTTTTTCTATAAAAGGGAAATGACCCCTTGCATGTAAACTATGATTGAATGTAATTCTGCCGAAATCAATAAAAGATCAAGCTGCCATTGCCCCGTGGTTTTTCCTGCACATTGCAGGTTTTCCACGTAAAATCTATGTTATTGTTTTTTCCTTGTTATTGTGTTTTTCTACTTGCACATAATTTTGCTATATTTTCTAACATCTGGTATCAGAGCCTAGGGTTTTGTGCGAGTGGGAGCTGCAACAATGACTGGAAGTGTAACCAAGTTTGAGATTGAAAAGTTTGATGGCAAGAACTTCGCCCTATGGAAGATGAAGGTGGAGGATTTGTTGGTTCAAAATGACCAAGCCCTAGACTTGAAAGGGATCGCGAGTAAACCAAGCAGCATCAAAGATGAGGAGCGGGCAACGTTGGATAGAAAGGCGGTTTCTACAATCCGTCTACGCCTAGCGGACTCCGTCTTGTTCAATGTTGTTGAAGAAAAAACCGCGAAAGCCCTTGGAAGAAGCTTGAAAAGTTGTATGAGATGAAATCTGCAACAAATAAGGTTTTTTTGAAAAAACAGCTTTACAGCCTAAGGATGAAGGAGGGCTCATCTGTGGCAGATCACTTGAATGAGTTTAATACCCTCATCAGTAAACTGGTTTCAATTAATGTGAAGATGGAGGATGAGGACAAAGCTATCACCCTACTTTGTTCCCTCCCGGAGACTTGGGATCATTTGGTGATGACCATCAACAATTCATCATCAGGAGCTCTAACTTTGGATGATGTGGTAGCCGTTTTGTTGGCAGAAGAGTTGAGGCGGAAAACGTCTTTGGAACCCTCAACCAATGAAGCCCTAGCTGTGAGAGGTCGATCTTTCGAGAAGAGTCAACAAAGTAGATCACAATCCAGATCTAAGTCTAAAGGACAAAAGCTGAAAGGGAAATGTTGGCATTGCGGGAAGCCAGGGCACTCAAAGAAGGATTGTTGGCGAGTTAAAAAAGGAAAAAAATGGTGAAAACCAATTTCAGCCTTCAACTGAAGCCGATACGATAAATTCGGAGAGACGGAAACATGTGAGGCTTTACGTATCGACAACGGCAGATCTGTTTTATATACCTGGGTTTTGAACTCGGGTGCATCTTTCCACATGTCTCCTCACAGAGACCGGTTTGACAAATATCAGCCATATAGTGGTGGGAAGGTCTACTTGGGTGATGATCACCCTTTAGAAATTGTGGGAAGAGGGGACATAAGGATCAGGATGGACGATGGTAGAGAAAGGATGTTATGTGATGTGCGACATGTGCCAGATTTGCGAAAGAATTTGCTCTCAATCAAGATGATGGATAAGCTAGGGTATTCTGTCACTTTCGGTAACAACTATTGCAAAATTACCAGAGGTGCTATTGTAGTAGCAAAGGGAGAATCTTATGGGACCCTATATCGTTTATGCGGTGATACGGTGACGAACCATGCAGTAGTAGCAACTTCAATTCAGGATGCAGTAATGCTATGGCATCAACGCCTAGGCCATATGAGTGAAAAAGGTCTGAAAATTCTGCATGACAGAGGTATGCTTTTTGGGATTAAGTCTTGCAATTTAGACTTGTGTGAGCACTGTATTTTTGGTAATACAAAAGAGGGTTTGGTTTACCGCAAGCCCTGGTAAGAGTTCTGATTTTCTGCAACTTATACATTCGGATATATTTGGACCAATCCCCACTTAGTCCTTAAATGGTGCCATCTATTTTCTGACATTTATAGATGATTATTCTAGGAGAGTGTGGGTTTATTTTCTGAAGAAGAAGTCGGAAGCTTTGTAGAAATTTAAAGAGTTCAAAACTCGAGTAGAGAAAAGTTTGGGCAAGATTGTTTTATGTCTTAGGTCAGATAAGGGCGGTGAATATTGCTCCAAGGAATTTGATAAATTTTGTACGCAAGAAGGAATTACGCACCAGAAGACTGTACCATATGCTCCACAACAAAATGGTGTGGCTGAGCGAATGAATCGCACAATCATGGAACGTGCAAGAAGCATGCTCAGCACATCCATGTTGGATAAAAGGTTCTGGGCAGAGGCTGTTAATACAGTTGTTTACCTCATTAACAGGTCACCTACAATTGCGTTGGATGGACAAATTCCGGAGGAGGTTTGGTGTGGTAAGCCATTTGATTACTCTCATTTGCGTACCTTTGGTTGTGATGCATTTGCCCATATGCCTAAAGAAAAAAGGTCCAAACTTGACCCGAAGTCAAGCAAATGTGTTTTTCTCGGCTATGGAGATGCAATAAAGGGGTATAGACTGTGGGATCCTACTGCCCACAAGGTAATTATTAGCCGAGATGTTATTTTTGATGAAAAATCCATGCAAAGGAAGGAGGTACAACAAACACCTAATGTTGTACCAGTTGAAGTAGACATGAATGAAGATGAAAATGAAAATCAACATGCTGAAATTTTTGACCATCATGCTGAATTTTTTGACCAGCATGCAGAACAGCAAGTAGAACAACAAGTAGAGCAGCCACAACAGTCACAAGACCAAGAGCCACAATCAACAGATCATTGGGTTAGAAGATCTACACGTCCACAAAAGTATCCGGAAAGGTATTCTCATGTTTATCAGTCCTCTTTTGCTTTGTTAACTAATGATGGTGAGCCTAGTTCATTTCAGGAAGCTAGAGAGTCTGAGAATGCAAAAAAGTGGAGGAAATCCATGGAGGAGGAAATCGAGGCACTTCGCAAGAATAAAACGTGGGAACTTGTGGATCTCCCACTTGGAAGAAATACTGTTGGAAACAAGTGGGTGTACAAAGTGAAGAAGAACAGCGATGGGTTGTTGGAACGCTATAAAGCTCGCTTGGTGGCAAAAGGCTATGTGCAAAAGTCAGGTATTGACTTTAATGAAATTTTCTCTCCAGTTGTGAAGATGACTACTATTAGAGTTCTACTTGCACTTGTAGCTGCACAGGATTTAGAACTGGAGCAGCTTGATGTAAAGACTGCTTTCTTGCATGGTGATCTTGAGGAGGAGATTTATATGGATCAACTTGAGGGCTATGAGGAAAGAGGCAAAGAGCATTTGGTTTGGCAGATCGAAGAAATCTTTGTACGGGTTGAAACAAGCGCCAAGGATGTGGTACAGGAAATTTGACACCTTCATGAAGAGCCAAGGTTTCAGCAGGAGTGAAGCTGACCATTGTGGATACTATAAGAGGTTTGATGATAGCAGTTTTATTATTTTGCTGTTGTATGTTGATGATATGCTGGTTGCAGGCCCGACATGAAGAAAATCATTGATCTTAAGACTCAATTGGCTAGGACATTTGAAATGAAGGATTTAGGAGCAGCAAACCAAATTTTAGGGATGAAGATACACAAGGACAGAAAAGGAAGAAAGATCTGGTTAAGTCAAAAGTCATATATAGAAAAGATTCTGCAACGCTTCAATATGCAAAATGCAAAACCAGTTAGTACCCCACTTCTTTCAAACTTAAAATTGTCTTCCAACCAGTGTTCTAGAACGGAAGCAGAGAAGCCAAGCATGTCTCGTGTACCAAATTCATCAGCAGTAGGAAGCCTCATGTATGCCATGGTGAGCACTAGACCGGATATTGCCCAAGCAGTGGGAGTAGTTAGCCGGTACATGGCAAATCCTGGTAAGGAGCATTGGAATGCTGTGAAGTGGATATTTAGATATTTAAGAGGCACTTCAGATGCTGCTATTTACTACGGATCGGATAGTTTGCAAGTTAAAGGTTTTGTGGATTATGATTATGGTGGAGATAGAGATGGGAGAAAGTCCACTACAGGATATACTTTCACTCTTGCTGGTGGAGTTGTGAGTTGGGCTTCTAAGTTGCAGTCTGTGGTGGCTTTATCAATCATTGAAGCAGATTATATTGCAACGACTCATGCCAGCAGAGGTAATTTGGCTAGAGCGACTGTTGGGTGACTTCAAAGTAATGCAGGGGAAAATTATGTTGCATTGTGATAGCCAAAGTGCTATTCAGCTAGTGAAGAACCCAACATTCCATGAGCGCACGAAACACATTGATGTCAAGTACCACTTTATAAGAAATGTGGTGGAAGAAGGTAGGATCCTGTTGCAGAAAATCGACACCGAAGTGAATCCTGCAGATATGCTTACTAAGCCGGTCAAGACAGAGAAGTTTGAGTGGTGCAAAACTTCTCTGGGCTTGCTTAAAATGTGATAAGGGCAGCATAGGGCAATTGGTACTTGGATGGAAAAACATAGGCAAAGAATTCTTGTATATCGACTTCAAGTGGGAGAATGTTAGGAGGTGAAGTCAATATCCAGATCTCCAATGTTCTTCAACAGAGAGGTGCATGGTGGTGCAGCTTATAAAGAGGAAACAAACAGTATTTTGTAGTCTTCCTTTGGGAGAGGAAACAAACAGTCTTTTGGACTCTTCCTTTGGAAGAGGAAACGAACAGTTTTTTGGACTCTTCCTTTGGAAGAGGAAACAAACAGTTTTTGGACTCTTCCTTTGGAAGAGGAAATGAACAGTTTTTGTTTTTTCTATAAAAGGGAAATGACCCCTTGCATGTAAATTATGATTGAATGTAATTCTGCCGAAATCAATAAAAGATCAAGCTGCCATTGCCCCGTGGTTTTTCCTGCACATTGCAGGTTTTCCACGTAAAATTTGTGTTACTGTTTTTTACTTGTTATTGTGTTTTTCTGCTTGCACATAATTTTGCTATATTTTCTAACAATCCCAACTCCTTTAGAAAAATGCTCTAAAGCTTTTAGATGTTCTTTTAAACTTTCAAGTGTCTTGCCAATCAAGGTGACGTCATCGGCTTAGAGGAGAAGTTTCACTCCATAATTAGCCAATTGTATTCCCTCTCCTTCCATCCTTTCTACCCATTCCTCCAATTTGTCAATATAAAGGCTAAATAAAGTAAGTGACAATGGGAAACCCTGTTTCATCCCAATATCACTCCCAAAACACTCTAATAGTCCTTTTGGAGTTCTGATTTTTGCTACCACCTGCTCATAAAGTCTATGTACAACTGCTCTATAGTTGGTTGGTATGCTAATTTCTTCCATTCTTTTCCATAATTTACCTCTAAGTACTATGTCAAAAGCCTTTTTAAAGTCCACAAAACAACAATAAACTTCTCCTTTTTCATTCCATATCCTCTCTATTAGGTGTCTTAAAGTAATGCAGGGATCTATTGTTGAAAACTTTCGTCTAAACCCTACTTCCCCTATTGCCCTCTTTCCTTGATTTTCCGCCTACTAACTATATTTTGCTTTCTACCATGCTACCAAATAATTTTGCTAAAAGAGGATTAACCATGATGACATGGTAATTTGAAGGATTGTTGGTGTCTCATTTTTATGCAATGGTATGACTAGGCTGGTTATCCATTCCGATGGAAAGCCTCCTTTAATGATGCCATTAAAAATATTTTGGATGTGTGATGCTAAGATATCGACCCCACACTTGAGATGTTCAGCTTGCAGATCATGTATATCCCGAGCTTTACCTATTGCTATTTTCTTAATGCTCTCCTTCACATCTTTCCCAGAAAAAAATTCCTCAATTGTGTTAATTATAGGAGGGGTATATTTTTCTTGGTTTCTCTTATATAATTGCTTAGCATACTACAACCATTGTTTGCTTGTGATATTGTTTTTTGCCTTTTGCTTTGTTGTAGCTCTTTTCAAAATTGTCTTGGGCTATGCTTTGCAAAATATATCAATTGTTTTCACCTTGCTCTTATGTATTCTTCTTTTTTTGTTGTCGCCAGCTGTTTATATATATTTCTAATTGTTTTCTCTTCGCATGGTTCTTTCAAGGTTCTCCTTACTGCTTTGATTTCTTCATCATAAAAAGGGATTAGGAAAATAGATACTGCAATATATATTGTGCAATTAGTTAGAAGAGTTTTAAGAAAACTATATAGATAGATAATGTCATCTGAAATTAATTAAATGCGATACAAACAACAAAATGCATAAAGCATGTTATTTGTTGATAATGACACAATATTCCTCACCCCTATTAACATCAAGGCGTAATTAGCCCTCTTGCTTTCTAACTGGATTATTGTGATGCATGTTCTTCTACAAGCTGTTTCTAGTGGCATATTCCTATGATTGAATTTTCAATCCACTCTAATACCTGATTCAATAATGGTGTCAATAAAATGAAGAATATCAAAATTAAGTCAAGAGTGGCATCCACCTAACATAACTTGGGCCAAGCCCAGCAATGTCGAAGCCTCAAAAGTGAACCAATAAAAAGTTGGCATTGGAGAGGTAATTACAAAAGTCTAAAGCCGAAATAATCACCTAGATCTGGAAAAACTTTGGAATTTCGTTACTAATATGGTTCAACAGGTAGCCATGAATGAAATGAAATTAATTTAAATTACGTCCACAAGACCAAAACACTCTATGTGACCAAGAGCTTTAATACAAGATGGGGTATGGTGTACAACCCTACTTCCTTTTGGATTCAAACCTTGGACCTCCTATTTAGAGTTCCAAAGTTTAACAACATCCAAGAAAAAGTTGTTCGACAAAGTCAAAAAATAGTATAACCGTTAACAATTTAAAAAATATATATATTTCAACAAAATCAAAAAGCTCAACATCCTCTTATCATCTTTTGTAGTGTGTTTCTTCTATTGTTGATTTTGATGAGAAATTTCCTTGTTTTTTCTATTCTCAATTCTTCAAAAAGTTCCATTAGTGAGTTCACTTTTAGAGTGTCCACATATGCATGCCTGATATCCTTATAGGTTTCACGTTCCATGACAAAAATATTTTCGGTCTCCACTACTCCTGTTGTGTAAAAGACACATACCCGTTCTGATCATACCTCCTGAGGTATTGTCCATCTCCCAGATTTGCATATGAGATGGTGTGAATTAGATCTTAGTTGGGCTATAAGCATTATTTTCCTCCATTTGATCTTTGCATCTATGTACTTCTTTTGGTTGTGTTCAAAGTTTAGGTTAAACTCGTTGATGTATAACTGTTTTTTCCTTCCTAATTTCTCAGTCCACATGACAAGTCTGAATTTTCCCCTCACATACTGTTTAATTTCTTTGTTGGAGTTTGGGACCTCATGAAATTTAATGCTACATTTTTCCATCCATTTTTTGTTTTGTTTCATCCATGTGTCTTTTCTTCTATTCAATGTTTCTTTGATTACCTGTTTTGGCAACCTGCTATCTTCCATTCTTTCTATTTTCTTTAGGTACACCAATAGTCTTACCATAGTTTATGCTTCTAGTAGAAAAGTCCCTGTTTCAACAAGTAAAATCTCATATGGGGCGGATGCTTTAATTCTGATATTATTTAGAATTAGTTGCTTTTGAATTCTTTCTAATTGTTTCCATTTAAAATTTGATGTACTAGTCCCCACCTCACACCCATATAGCACCACTAAAATAACTAATAACCCAAATAGGACCCTAATGGTTTTCAAATCCCACAACTCTAATTTTCTGTCTCTATTTAGCAATCAGTAGAGTGCCCTCCATCCATCGTGCTTGTATTCTTTCATCTTACATGTTCCCCAATTGAGTTAGCTTTAAAAATCTAACACAAGGTATTTGTATTCTGTTACTACCTCTAAAGGATTTCCTTCAAATAAAATATATGGCTGCATTTGCTTTCTCCAAATAGAGAAGACCATAATTTTAGTCTTGCTAGTGTTTACTTGCATCCCAACTTCTTTACAAAAATGCTCTAAAGCTTTTAGATGTTCTTTCGAACATTCAAGTGTCTTTCCAATCAAGATGAGGTCATCAGCATAGTGGAGAAGTTTCACTACATAATTAGCCAATTGTATTCCCTCTCCTCCCATGCTTTCCACTCATTCCTCCATTTTTTCAATATAAAGGCCAAATAAAGTAAGTGACAATGAACCATGTTTCACCTTGATATCACTCCCAAAATACTCTAATAGTCTTGGAGTTTTGAACTTTGCTACCACCTGCTCATAAAGTCTCCTTACAACTGCTCTATAGTTGGTTGGTACGCCAATTTCTTCCATTTTTTGCCATAATTACCTCTAGGTATTATTCAAAAGCCTTTTTTAAGTCCACAAAACAACAATAAAATCCTCTCTTTTTCATTCCATATCCTCTCTATTAGGTGCCTTAGTAATGCAATGATCTATTGTTAAGTTCGTTGGTCTAACCCTGCTTCCCCTATTGCCCTTTTTCCTTGATTTTTCGCCCACTGAATGATTTTGCTTTCTACTATGCTACCAAACAATTTTGCAAAAAGAGGTTTAAACATGATGGTACAGTAATTTGAAATTGTTGATGTCTCCATTTTTATGCAATGGTATGAGTAGGCTGGTTATCCATTCCAATGGAAAGCCTCCTTTAATGATGTCATTAAGATGTCAACCCTGCACTTGAGATGTTCAGCTTGCAGACCCTTTATATCCTGAGCTTTACCTATTGTTATTTTCTTAATGCCCTCCACATATTTCAGAGAAAAATATTTCTCAGTTGTGTTAATTATAGGAGGGGTATCTTTTTCTTGGTTTCTCTCATATAATTACTTAGCATACTACAACCATTGTTCTTTGTGATATTGTTTTTGGTGTGCCTTTTGCTTTGTTGTAGCTCTTTCCAAAATTGTCTTGGGCTATGCTTTGCAAGATATATAAAAAAAATTTGCCTTGCTCTTTTGTATTCTTCTTTTTTGTTTTCACTAGTTGTTTATATATCTTGCTATTTGTTTTCACTTTGCTTGGTTTTTCAAGGTTCTCCTTACTGCTTTGAATTCATCATAAGATGGATTTACAGGGAAGCTTTCATGTTTTCTTTTCCTGGGTTTTAAATTTTTGCATGATTCCAAGGCTTCTTTAATTATATATGTCAATTTACTGCCATCAAAAGTATAGGTTTGAAAAATATCTGTCCTTTTTATTTCCTCTCTGTGCATAATCTACTTGCTTGATGTTTTATAAGTTTCTTGATTCTTCTTTATCACAGCGATCTTTCCTGTTGTCTTTTCTTTAGTTACTAGAATATGTTCTTCTTGCCCAATTTCCTGCATTTGGATCTTTATGTACATTGAATTGTGATCAGATTTTAGCTCCATGGGAACCGCTTCGATTTCTAGACTTTTTATCCTTGAAATGAAGTTTGATGAGCAAATAGCATAATCAACTACACTATGTACATTATATGTTTGACAAGTATATCTACCATATTTTTGCCACATGTTTATGCCATTGTAGATGATCAATCCCTCTATGCTACAAAGTTTAAGAAGTTCTTCTCCATAATGTGTGATGGGTCCTTGACTGTCATCTAAGGACCTTAACCAGCGGTGGTCCACCTGTTCTTCCAGCCATAGCAGATTATCATCGGTCTTTGTTGATCTTTTAAGAGCCTGCTTGTCTATTTGCTACCCTAGTATTAAAGTCACCCACTAAAACCACCTCTCCAAGCTTGTTATATTTTGTGATGTCTTTTGCCAATGCCATATATGGATCCTCATGATCTAAGCCATGTTTATTATAAAATTTTGATTGTTGTGGAGCAAAATAACAAGTTGCAATGCTAATCAATTTGTCATTATCTGTGATTCTAATCCATATATATTGTTTATTTGGGTCTTCTTTCTCAACCTATATGAGTCTACCCCAAGATTATTTTATTAGTATTGTTACTCTTCCATTTCCTTTTCCATTTTTTGCTACTTCATTACATACTGATATTTTTGGTATACCTCGCAATCTAGAATCTTGCATCCATCATGTTCATGCATTTTTATTAGTACAATTACATCATTTGCTTTAGCTATGGGCTCTAGACCGAGACCTCTTCTCCATGGATATCTATGAGAATTCCAACTCACCAATGTTAAGTATACCCGACGAGCGCTAATTTCCAATTTATTTTGATGTGTTCCATTTATGATGCATGCTTTCTCATTTTTCAACCATGCCTCTTTACCCTCACTCCTTGCTATCTTTAATTTTTCTCATTTTTCCCTCTTCTCTTGTTGCATAGGAGTAATATCATCATCCAGGTAAAAATGTAACCCTCGTAGCAATCCTCTATTTTGAAGAACTTGCCTTTCATCTCCTACACTGAACATTGTGACTCGGATTGATCTAGCTCTCATGTCTTCCCTTACTTTTCCCAGTCTACATGCTTGATGAATTTGTCCACTTCAATGAAGTTTATTAAAAAGAAAATCCCTTGTTAAGTTGGTTGTGTTTTCTTGTTCTCCATGCTCTTTTATTCCCTTAACGATGATGCTTATTGACCTATTTTGTCTTTCCTTTTCTTCTAACAGTTGCATTCTGATTTGTTTCTCTATTAAATCTCTTTGTTCCTTTGGCTTGATCGTTGGATCTCTTACCAATTGTGCCTTATTGGGAATAGGTGTCATACACCTTTCAAACATTAACTGTCTTATGTCTTATGTTAAGAGTGTATATCAAGAAGAAAAAATGGCAAACTAGACCATGGTTTCACTACAAGACTGCAGGTCTATTTCCAGCACTCTGCACTGTAAGACTGCAGGTCTATTTCCAGCACTCTGCACTGCAGGACAGCTGCAATACTGCAGGCCTATTTCCAGCACTTTGCACTATATGACTGCAGCGTTTCCCTTTCTGTTATTTTTGGAAAGCATAAACCCATAGATTATAAGTCAAATTGGGAATAGTGTGGAAAAATGGAAGAGATTGAGGATGGTGAAAACATTGGAGGTAATAGCAAAAAGAGCGGGAGAGCCCTAAAGTAGGATCAAATAGAAGCCACGACGCCAATAGATCTCATGGCTTCTATTGGGAGATCTCATGTGGCAAAAAGATTGAATAGATTTTTGTTGTCAAATAGTTCGTTACAAACAGAGTATATAATCTCTTCATACATTCTGTTGGGACCAAGATCAAATCACACACCAACTCTATTGACATGTGACCTTCTCAGTAATGTTCATCCAAAGGCATTTTGTTTTGTCTATGTGATGTAGAAATAAAATTTAACATAATGAAACACAATTCCATTTCTACTTTAATAGACTTACAGATTTACCTTTTGCAACAATATCACACAGAACACCTCACACAGATTCAAGGATGAATGATCATTGCATTATTATGCCTCAATAGCATTACAGGGTTGTTTGTACATATAGCATTACACAGACAAAGGATGAATCAGTATTGCATTACTTTGTACGGCATTACAAACCGTCTGCAATATACAAGGCTACAATGTAGATGCTCTCTCCACATTATCCGACCACCACCACATGACATGATGGCCACACACCTGACCTTACATTCCTCCAACCATCACACACCAATACCATACCATTGTTGTTCAAAATGGGAGAGGGGAGGTCCTTTTATGCACATGAGTGGACAGTTTCCTTCAACCGTCCATCAAGACACCTCACCCTCAAACATCAACTTATTACATTAATCCGTCATCCATACTTTTTTTGGGGGCTTTAGTGTGAAAAACTCTACGACCGATGCTTAGGGCTGAGCATTCCCATCCCAGCCATGACCCCTCATAAGGTCGAGAGCTAAAATTATCAATAGAGGATTAACACACAGCCACACACACACGCCACGGTTTGAACATTGGACCTCCCAAAGAAGAGCCAAACCCCAAACCGTTGCGCTGTCCCCCGGGGCACCACTGTACATACCTTATTACTAATACAATTTGTCAAAGGTAATGTCAGCATCTTATTACATGATAATTTGACCACTACAAGACAAACTAACTTACTTTATGACTTTACCATACATACATTAACATTACATTGCCACTTTATAGATTTATTATACGTACGTACATTTCGTAAAACACTTTGCATACAAATTACACAATAACACAAAATGACAAACTTATTCACTAATTATGCAAACATATCAATTTGCCTGCCTACATGTGGCTTCAAAACCTTATTTTTCCAAATGATTATATTTTGGTGGGATGAAGCAAAGTTTAAAGGATGTGTGGGTCTGTTCAAAAGTTGAAATATCTAAAGGGGTAGATGAAGATCTAGAATATCAAATCCTTTGCTAACATATTTAAGACGAAGGAAGAATTAAATTTAAAATCAAGGATTTACAAGAAATAAATGGAATGGACCAACAAAGTTATGTGCAGGGAAAACAACTGCTTAGGCTGATTATCATAAAATATTACGAAAAGAAGAGTCATATTGAGCTCAAAAATCTTGGGAGAAATGGATTAAGAAGAGTGATAGAAATACCAAAAATCTCAATGCTGTTGTCAAAACAGATCTGTCTTTTCTTCGGATTAAAAACATTTCAACTCCAAATGGAAGGCAAATTGAGGAAGAAAAGGAGATCATTAAGGAAGCAATCAATTAATTCAAAGGTATTTTTTTCAGAAGTTGGGCAGGATAAGGAGGCTTAGGTTGAACTTTTGCAAAGTATCCCATGCATTATAACATAGAGACAAAATGAAAGTTCAAAGAGAAAGATTTCAATGGAGAAGCTAGAAGAGGCAATTGTATGTTCCCATCTTTACAAGGCACCTGGCCTAGTGCCTTGTCAAGATGGATTTCGTGTAATTTACTTTCAACAATTTTGGGAGATTTTGAAGATACATTGGTCATGGTAGAAGAAGCTAGAAAAATGAAGGCTACAGTAATTCAGATTAATCCACTTATATTGGGCTCATTCCCATGAAAGTTGAGGTAAAATATTTTGATAATTATGTCTGATAAGCCTCTATAACATGACTATAAGATAATCAAATGGAATGAGCTCAAACTGTTAAATTCCTCAATGTCAAGGAGAACCAGGTTCGAATCTTGTCAGGTGATAATTGAATAATTGCCAAAAATGTTGAAACACAGTCACGATGTAATATGAAAGGGGCCAATTTCAATCCCATATAACCAATTTTAAAAAACATATTCTAAGATAATTTCAATTATTATGGCAAATGGATCGAAAGACAATTTAGATTATGTAGTTTTCTTCATGGCAAGCAAATACTTGATGGTATAATTATTGCCTAAGAGGCCATACATTCTCTTCAGTCCATGAAAAAACCAAGTATACTTGTAAAATTAGACACGAATAAACCATATGACAAGGCTTGCTAGACTTTTCTTTATAATATTCTTAAAAAATTGTTTTTGATCAAGGTTGGTGTGAATGAGTTAGATGTGTTGCAACATTTAAAAAATATTTTATTTTGATTAATGGATCCCTTGCTGCATACTTTGAATCATGTTGTGGACTTTGCCATAGTAACCCACTATCTTCTTATATATTCATTATTCTTGTTGAGGCATTGGGAAAAACATCCTTTTAAGGCAAAATCTCAAGAAAAAATCATAGGTATCATGTTGCCATAAGTTGTCCCTTTGAATCTCCCATTCATTGCCAAGTCCATACTACCCAAGGATAAGCGGGCAGGCAGAGGTGACAAACAAAGTGTTGGTCTCCTTCATGTATAAAACTTGTGGAATTGAAAGTGTTAAGTGGGAAGCGAAGTTGCCAACAGTCCTATAGGCATACAAGACAACATTCAAGTTGATGATGAGCCCTACGCCATTCCAGCTGATGTATGAACAAGAGGCAATGGTGTCATTCAAGTTCCTAATACCAACTTTGAGAGTGGCAGCGAAGAACCATCTTGATGATCAGGAGAGCTTGGAGGAGAGACTAACAGCACTCATCAAGCTAAATGAGAAGAGGGTGATAGCGCAATGGGCCACGGAGTTTGCCCAACATTGGCGAAACCTTTGGCATGATAACAATTTGTGAAAGATGAGACCAAAGGTCGATGATCTCGTGTTGAAGTTCAAGGGCAAGAGGGAGATCAAGCCAACAAAGTTGAAGACCTTATGGCTTGGAATGTTCTAGGTCGAGGAGGTCCTGGACAAAGGTGCAATAAGATTGAAGAGACTAGATGGGAAGCAATATTCCAAAATAGTAAATGGTTCAAACTTGAAGCCATAGAAGGTTCATACGCAAGTCAACCTTGTAAACCATGAACCATTGCAAGAGATGTTGAATTTGGATGGATTGCCCAATGCACTAACTCGATCCTTAGGATCCTTTGAAGGGATCACGATACAGATGTTGGAAAGTGTAGCTAAACGAATCAAAATTGTGTGAATAGTAAAAGCAACTTTGAAGACAATAAACTTGTGGAACAGTTGTGTGGTTGTACGAGCAAGAGCAAGGAGCTGCAAGAAGTTTAGGGAATGGTATGCAATACCAACAATCGGCCATTAAGCAAGAGTAGTTTGAGCCAGAGTACCTTAGAGAAAGGCAACTATGCATGCATGTAATGTCCTTGACAAAGAGCAGAATTAGAGTTTGCAAGGTAATGAGAACATGCAGCCAACAATGAGACATATGGAACAAGGAGTGTCTCCAAAAGAGATAAGTTTGAGAAGCAAAAAGATCCAAGATGACAAAGAATTAAGTATATTGGCGGTGATTGGCGGTGAAAAGTACCGAACAATCTTGTGCATGGCAAAAGCAACTTGCTAGGAAGTGATTTGCCAAATAATTCCTTAAATGAAAGTCATTGGCCAACTAATGGAATGCACATGTCAACAGAGTAGTGTAACCAAGGAATTCAATGTTTCGACAAGAAAAAACTAGTTTTGTGAATGCCAAGCATTTGGAGACTGTGTTTTGCCATTAGAAGCAACTAGGCAGACAGTTCAAGTGTGAAGCCATCTTCTAGCCACTTGCAAAGGTCATCTACTAAGGCAGCTTGCCAAGGTCATCCGGCAAGTAGGATTGGTCATTTGGCCAAGCTAGGTTGTAAGGCCGGGAATTTGGACCATCAGGCCCAAGTGGGTCTTCTGAGCTGAGGAGAGGGTCATCCAAATCCAAAGGAGGAGGTCTAAGGCTTAGAAGTTGTCATTTAAAATGCCAAGGAAGCCAAGGGAGTCATCCAAGGTATGGAAGAAGCCACCTGAGATGTGAAGAGGCTAGTTTCGAGAGGAAAGTTGTTTAGACGAAGAGGAAAGTGACGAGAGTTGCCTGCCTAGGAAAGGAAGGTGGTGGATGCCCTAACCAGGCAGTGATTGTAAAGTCAGTTAGCACACGCCACAGAGAGTTGTCATGCAGTTGCACGAGCCAACACGTCAACACTATAGACCACAAGTAGTTGCTCATCAGTTGCGGCAATTATTCCCAATTGCTGGCATGTGGAATTTAAGTGGGCCAAGAGGGAGAGCCCAGAAAGAGTTGAGCATCGTCAAAGGATGAATGCATCACAAGCTGCAAATTGTCGAAAGCAAGCAAGACAAGGAGTTGAGATGACCACCTTCCAGATTTGCTCCAAAGCAGAGTCCAATGCCAAGACAAGGGTCAAGGACTCGTAGTAATGGATACAGAGTAAGCTTTAACAAGTGCACATGGCAAGGAAAAGAGAAAAGAAGAGATTCTCAACAGAGGTACACTTTGTGTGGCAATTCGAGGTCACAGTCTAAGACATGGACACCTGAACCACTACCGAAGATTCAAAAGAACGGTGGAAAAAGAAAGGAGAAGACGACATACCCATAAAAGGAGAGGACGTAGATTCCTTTTAATGAGATTACATGGACGTCACCAACAAGGGAGTTTTTGCAAAGATTGTGGCAAGACAATTCCTAGAATCCGTTGAGGTCGTCATTTTGGGATGCCTCAGTACACTTCATTATGCATGTGCCCAATTTTGACAAAACATTCTTCAAAATACTTGCTACAGATGTTGGAGAAGTATGACGTGGATAGGAGTAAAATTTTGATTGGAAGCATGAGGTCCAAGTAACTTTTGATGTGAATGATAATAGGAGTGTTTGGATTGCTTGGTCAAAACAGCCTACCTGTTTGCGAGGTGAAAGTGAGTCGTTCAAGTTGTAAGACTTTGTCAACAAATATTCAAACTTGTTGAACGACGAAGTAGAAAAGCTAACAAGGCATGGCAACAAGGGGCAAGGGGCTGAAATTCATCAACTCAACACAAATCAATTCAAGTGTGCAATGCGCATCATCATGCCAAGATTGTTAGGAGAACGAGCCTCGAACATGCCACTTGACTCATTCCATGCATGCAAAAGATCATGGACAGCATCAAATTTGATTGGAAAACACTAGCAAAGCGAATTCATAATTTCATGCTGAGAGTGACGAAGGTTATTAATATTTGTTGCAGTGATGGAGAGGGTTTCCATACCAAAAATGGGGGCTCCCACCACAAAGATACATACTACCCCCACCACAAAGATACATACTCCAGGGCAAGTGGTGAGGAAGAGGAAGGGAACACTAGTCATGAGATCAGTAGAGTCAGAGGAGGATGATGGGAAAAATACTAGCGCATTGTCCAAGTCAGAGACTACAATGAGGAGGTAACAGTTTTGGAGCAATTGAAATAGGAACAAAGGGTGCAGTCGTAGCCTATATGCAAACGATTTGACATGTCTGTATGAATGCATGTTGAGCATAGGAATATATATGTGCAAATGTGTGCACACAAAGTGTTTGTAATAAGTTGTCATGTAGTGATGCACTGATGTGTGTGTGCGTTATAATAATGCACACATGCAAAGTGTTTGTAATAATGTAAAGTAATGAGGTATTTTTTAAGTTTTATATAAATAGGTAGTTTGGAGGTAGCCATGTAGTTGCTAACAGCCTACCCACCCCATCATATATGTAAGTATGCATCCATGTAGGGGATGCAAGAGAGACAGGGGGGAGTGTTTATTGTTGTTGAGATGTATTGCAAATAGTTGTTGTGCAAGATACATGTTGCAAGCGCAGTGTATGCATATGTATTTGTAAGTTATTCTCATTGTGTATTTTGTTTATATAAGTGGTAATGGAATTGTATTGCAGTGTGTTGTATTCCATTTCCACACAATTGTGGCTACAACCTCAACGGCCAAAGTTAACGATAAGGATTATACCTCCCAAGGAGCTGCCGACATAGCAGGCTATGCAGGCAAGTAGTGCACAACAATAGTAGAAGAAACAAGAACAAGGAGGACAGCCAAGACATGTAAATGCTTAGGGAGAGCAACACATTCAGTTATAGATCACCCCACCAAAGGCCCAAACAATCATTGCAACAACATAGCAGGCTATGCAGGCAAGTAGTGCACAACAATAGTAGAAGAAACAAGAACAAGGAGGACAGCCAAGACATGTAAATGCTTAGGGAGAGCAACACATTCAGTTATAGATCGCCCCACCAAAGGCCCAAACAATCATTGCAACAACAAAAACATTGGTGATTGTGTGGAGAGTGGCTTAGAAAATCACCAAGCAGTGCAAGAGGTAATGCTTGGGCAAGTTGGCAGTGGGAATGCACAAGCAGGTACCGCAGAGGAGAAGAAAGTGTAGGAACAAAAGGGCTGCAAGAAATCAGTAGCCAGAGTAGGAGTGACACAGAATGAAGTTGCGCAGGAGAGGGGTAGCACAGCCAGAGGAGACAGCAGTGGACAAAGTCAAAAAAGAGATGAGAGGAGACTAATATTGCTTTGGATGCACTGAATGTAGAAACTGCAGAGGATATAGGCCCACCACGATTTGACTCAAGGCCACTTGGACTGCGAGGAGGTATTGTGGCGGATTTGAGAATTGAGATAGAAACGACACCTCCTCCATTCAATTCGAAGGGTCTCAACATGCCTTTGCGGGAGTTTGGAGAAGCAGCAATGAGGTTCGCGTCTTACCGTCCTTTGGGGGAGATGACCTCGTAGATTGCATGGGGGGGTGTTGTTTCAGCAACAACATCAAAGATTTGGAGGTCAGCCCATCAAGCCAAGCAATGGCAGATGAAGGCATATAGGAGGTGGAAGAACGATCACTGATAAGAAATAAGTCAAATGGAAAATCAATCAAGGAAAGCTCTAAGGCAGATGATGAAGCTCCAAGAGATGATGAGGATGATGACGAAGAAGAAGTTGGTTGGGAGAGCAACTCAAGTGAACGCATAATGATTGAAGTGCCCAAATTGAGTCAGCCACCATTGAATGGTGACATCATCAATTAAAACCTTCTCGATTGCTTTGGCAATATGGCAAGATTGATGGATAATGGAGGATTCAGACACTAAAGGTGGAGATTGAGGTGGCCAGATTGACCAATTGGGCGCAAGATGAGGCAAGAATGAGGCAGCTGGCCAGATGGAACAGACTCAACCCATGTTAGGGGTTATGAAGCTTCCTAAGGGTACATGAGTATTGTATCGTCATCCTCCACATATTTATGTTTTAGAGGATTAGTTTGATATTTATCCAACCCCTACGATAGTGAAGAAGTTCAATATGGCACCTGAAATGGAGTCAACATATGCCAGACTGAACTACTTCATGTATTTGATACAATGACTGACAGTAGGAGTGTAGACGTTCCAAGAGATGGCCAATAGTTCACAGTTGAAGTTGGGGCAGCAAGTAGTCCACATAAAGGAATTGAAAGACGAGCTTCGGCAATTGAAGAAAGAAGCCAAAGATGAACTGGCAAGAAGCAGACAAGAGGTGGAGGAGCTGAAAAAGAAACATGTAAAACAGTTTCAGCAAAATGAAAAGGAAAATCCAGCAAAGGATCAGTAACTTTCAGCTAAGGATTAGCAGATTGCAGCACTGAAGGCAAAAGTTTCTGAGTTGGAGGGGATATTATTATTATATTATTATGGAGTTCAGTGGGCAAGGTACTCCACTTGTGCAACCGGGCTAGAGGCTGAAACGGAGGCACTAAACACACAGGTTCAAAGATTGGATGCTGAAATTATCAAAATTCAGCTATCTCCACAGCAGCATACTTCCCAAGGGAAGCAAACACAATCAACGAGGACGTCAACTAATCTAGAGGAGAGGGTGGATGTAGCAGCCAGTTCTGACGTGGCACCATCCCAACCACCACCTTGTGCTTTAGGAGAGGATGCATACGAGCATGAACACACACATATTTTGTTTGTACAGTTTTTCTTGTCATATTGTAAATAACATAGTTTGTGCACAAAAGTTTTTTTAGAACATTGAAGTGTATGGCTTGCATGGCACGTGTTTGTCATTATATGCACATGTTGAGTTGTCTGTCATATAGTAATCATTTGTCATGTAATGGGTCAATAATTGTCAGTTGGCAGATGGGTACAACATAGATGCACAGTCATGCAACTAACTCTCCCCTCGGATTCCTTATTTATAGGTCCCTTACATTTCGGCAGTAGACATGTATGTTGTAGATGTTGATGTCTTGCGTATATGCTGGAGATGAGTTCAATGTATGTTGTAGATGTTGATGTGTTGCATATATGCTGGAGATAAGTTCAATGTATGTCCAATACAAATATTTTTGAATCTCATTGTTGTGTTTATGTTGATATTGCTGTTCATATTCTGAATATATCAATGACAAGATGTATTTTCAATTGATAACTTGTCTCTGATCTTTCTTTGAACATTTATGATTTGTTCTTGCTGTTAACTATTATCTGTCAATTACTTTTCCTGTTCCTTCAATTTGGAATACACTCACTCTACTATAGCAATTATGTATATATCACCTAGCAAGATTTGAACGAGGATCTCCAAATTGAAATCCCACATTTTTAACCACCAAAGCTTATGTCATTTGATAAATAATGGTCCAAAAGCATATTTGTTGAAAATATTTTTATATATGTGTCCAAGTATATTTATTATTTAAAATATAAATAACTCATATAAGAGTTTATAAAGTCTGAGTCACCACATTTTAAAGACTTCCTCGGAATGCTATGAAAAGAGGGAGGAAAAAGTTTTACCAGGTCCCAATATGGTTGAAAATAAGATTCATTTACGTCTAATACCTTTTTCCATTTCCAATTTGGTTTACTATGCACCTGCAGCTTGGAAAACAAATGCCATTATAAGAATCATAGCAAAAACTTGAAGAAAGCATCGGTTTTATATGGCATAGTTTTTGACCATGACAGCATGTCGGGTTTCGTTGTCTTTTTTGCTTGGTTTCTCCAAATAATCGGTGGCAACAATGACTTTAGCATGAACACGGTTAAAGTCGTTTAAATTACTTCTGTGTCCATATGATCTGTACCTAATCCAAATGGGAACAAAGGTCAATTTAATGCACTCATGTATAATTGCCTATATAAAACTTTAGGAATATTGGCTCGTATAATAGATTAAAGCTGCAATGGTTGTAATATTTGCGTATAACAATACGTACATATCCAATTATCTCAAATGACATAAAAGCATGAATGTTGGGCTGAACCTTGGGCGTCCTCGCCACATCAGCCACCACCAAACATATTGTGCATCACAAAAAGCCATGTCATAGTGCTTCAAATGCCTGTACTAGCATTGGAATCTCTCATCCCATTTCTCATATCCATCCAATTTCTCACATCCATTTTTGATTGCATAATGTTCTGGAAATGCCCCACACAATTTTTTTCTTACATACAACAAATGAAGGGGTGAACAACATACCATGAAATCAGATTTCTTTTACATTTAAACACGTTTCCTGAATACAAGATCTACATGATAATGGACTCTGGCATAAGACAAAGCCAACAGGTTCAACAATCCAGGAGAAAAGTTCCCCATAAAATCACCTATCAACAAACTCAGATATGTAAAATAGTGTAAAGAATTTAGGGATCCTCTTTTGAGTCCTAGTTTAAAGTTTTTTTCTTGATTCTCATCAGAAATGACAATTTGTGTCAGATCACTTTATAGTTAAGCTTCCAGACACTCTACAAACATGACGTTCTTAATGGAGCACTTGATAGGATCTCCAAGTCTGCTAAGTTCATGTCCAATAAGATTACTGCTCTAACTTCAAATATAAATGCATATTTAATCTCAGATCATCACCTCTATTCATTGTACCAAAAGATAATACAAATTTGATCTACCAACCTGAATCTTTCTTTGAAACACAGTCATGGGTATAAAAGATATTATATATAAGTAGTTATTTTTCAATTAATATGTACATGTGTTTCTGATATAATACACAATTTATGGTTTTACCCTTTGGGAGTTGATTTTATTATAGTTTATACACATTCTTTTCACAAATGTTTTCTGGTAGGGTACTTAGGAAAGATATTTGGGGATAGATTATTATATTGTATAAGGGTTGGCATGGGCCACACATAACCCAAGGTTGATTATATTATAATATTATGTTATATTATAATATTATATTAGTAGTAGGCTCCCCAAAGTAGAATAAGAATAAGGATATATAAAGAAGAGATATTTGTTATTGTAATCATCATTGGAGAATAATCTTATGTAATCGTCGTTGCCCACGAAGTGGCTTATGGGACTTTGCCCTCCTTGAGTGGCCTCTCATCTTGGGAGAACTTGTGGAGTGATTCCTTCACTAAGGAGTATTATTGGTGTTTCCCTACCTTAAGGGAAGGAATCCGAGCAGTATTGAGGGATATACGACCTTTTGAAGTTAGTCATCCGAAATAAGGATAGTGACGAATTTAACAGATTTTTTCTGGAAAAACGTCTCATCTTTCAGAAGCCATATCTATGCGAAAGTTTATCTGATTCAAGTTATGCAACATTTTCATCTCCAAATAGGTCATAAAAAGAATTCACTTACCGCCATGGAATTTCACTTGTATCAATTCCAGCTGCATGAAGATCATCAACAGATTGTAGTGCTTCTCGACACTCATCTCTGTCATCATAATATTTCTTTTTATCACCAGTTATTTGATATGTCTCATGACCTTTCCCCGCAATAACCTGCAATATATGCATTGGTCAGTGTCATAAGCAAATTAATTCATAATAAACGCAATGTACAGTTGGTCCAGCAGTCAATTCGCAATCACTAGATATAAAAGGAAACGAATGACACAAAAAAGCAAGATAGATTAAGATTTTATTCTCTACATTGTACAATACCCATTCAAGGTAAATTTTCACCATAGACGAGTTCTCATTACATGCACAGCATTATTAAGTTAAGATTCAGGTGACTGATCTTGCTGACTTCAGAATTTATTATTTAACAACTAGGGAATTGTTTGTCAATGGATATTTGCTTTTCCTAATCCTTCGGCCCATGATCCACCTTTTATCTATCATAAGTGTCTAAGAAACTCTAAATTTATCTTTTCTTTGCAAGAGATAAAGACATCAATTTCAACAAACTAAACTTATTCATAAGACATAAATTATTCAAAGCAATATATTGAATTTGAAGACAAGGTGAAATCTTTATTCTTCACGGTTCTTTTGCTTTCCATATGGCATGTTACTCCAGACCCATGAGAAACTAAGATTCAGAAATTACTAACAGGAAGCATAATTGTAGTCTGTGTGTGACAGCTTGGCACTAGATGTCCGTCATTTGCCAGGAAAATATAGAGGCAACTTTGAAGGGAATTACATGTATACTTTGAGTTCAGATTATGAGATTCATAGAAGGCTCGAGAAAAAATGGCAACTCAAGTTGAGCAATACATGTTTTACCATGAATTATATTTGCCCAAAAGAAAAAAACAGAACAACAAAAACACACAAGACAATTAGCAGGATCCTAGACTAGACTTCCACTAAGATAAAATTCAGAACTAAGACTGTTCAGTATTACACCATCACAACTTTGCATTGCCAAAAGAAAGAGAATAAACCTTCAAGACAAAAATATTAATTTCCTACAAAAGAATTTACTTAAACATAGGGATGGTGTAGGGATCTTCTCATTTCACGATTAGACTGCAAAACTTTCCAGGTCCTTTCAACGACTTTTCCACGTGATTTAGAAATTCCATGCTGTTTAAACTTCTTTCAATTGTCAAAAAATGATCAGTTTCAACTTTCCAGGACTGACTGTAGGGTGGATGCCAAATAATCTCTTGACTGGTTTCAAAAATTCATATTTACAAACAAGTATAAAATCAATCAAGATGTCTGTTAATATGCCTCTCTACCAGTCTTTGGAATTGGATCGTGTAATCTTCACTTACTAGCTATGGCCTAACTTTGTACATTGTACTGGCCTTTTGGCCCATCCATGTGTTATAGCCAATAATATGTTATTTTGGCATTTATTGGGATTTGTACCATTTGTATCAAATATGTAATTATAAACCACTTCCGACCATTCACAATCATCAGTTGGAGATCATTCCTTTATTTCCTTGGTGAAATATTTGGTATCAAAGAAAAGTTCATCCATCTCTCCAATCTCTTGTATTTTATTTGCTTTATATGGGTAATGTGTAGATTTTGTTTGTTCCTCTCTTAATATTGTGTAATTCTACATGGTATCAGAGAGAGTGCAAATCTCCATTGCTCGATTCAGCACTTCTTCTGAAACTTGGCAGCAGCAGATATTCCAGTGGCACACTTCCCAAGGGAGCGATTGTGGCTATTTTTTTGGTTTTTTCCCAGAAGTGTACCGTCCAACGGCTCAAGTGTTGCTTCACCAGGATTTGTGCTTCAGTATAAGGGTCAGGTAGCAAGGGTGATTTTCTTATCTTCCTTTACGAGATCTCAATGGATACTTAGTCTCTCAAAAGACCATTTTTCTTGCTGAACATTCGTGGCCAACCCCAATGCATTGAATGATTTTTAGGTACAACTGCTCATACCACAAAAGGACTTTCTTTTTTGGTCATTAAAACAACTTGAATTGTATCGCAGGTTCCAGTTCCATGCACCAGATTGTGATTGGGAAGTCACATTCCTTCTTTTCAGATGGATGCACTTTCTTAGTTTTCGTTTGGCATTCCTTAGATCAAGGATCGTTTTTGGATTCTGTGCAACAAATCATGTGGGGTTCAGTTCGAAGAAAAAAAATTCTCGTAGTTTCATTTTCCAAGGTGCTTCCTAGTGGTCATTTCCTAGAAAATATAAAAATTTCGTTGGGGAGCCATTGTTGAATTTCATATTAAAAATTCCAAGGGGGAATTCCTTTATCTTTTAATTTTCGCCTATCTATTTTTAATTTAAAATGTTACAAATATTGTGATTGGGTAGTCAAATTCCTTCTTTTCAGATGAATGCATTTCTTAGTTTTCATCTAGCATTTCTTAGAACAAGGCTCATTTTTTAATTCTGTGCAACAGTTGTCGAAGGTCCAGTTCAGAATTTTTTTTCTCAAAGTTTCATTTTCCAAGGTACTTCCTAGTGGTCATTTCCTAGAAATTTAATGTTAAAATTTCCTAGGGGGGGCATTTTTGAATTTCGTATTCAAAATTCCAAGGGAGAAATTCTTTTATTTTTTATTTTTTGCCCATCTATCTTTCCACACCCATCTGACTTCCCTCCCCCCCCCCCGCTCTTCCCTGCACCTTGAACTCCCAATTCCCACTCAATCCTTGCCCTCATAATTGTTGTGCACCCAAAGTCCCATGTGGCACTCTCACTTCACTCACACATTGCATCCCACACATTCCTCTTTCATTGTGGGGAGGGTGCCCGCAAGATAATTGGATGTTCTTGCTCACTTTTGTGACTTAAAAACAATTGACAGTCAAGCTTAGCAAGACTAAGATGATGATCTTCAACACATGAATGAGTACCTTATCTAAGTTTTAGTTCTTCTATATGGGCGAGTCCATTGATATCACCACTACTTGCACCTACTTGGGGGTTTAGTTTACAGGTCCTTCCCTTAATCTTTGGCCACCTTCATAGTTGTGCCTTTGCAAGTGATACGCATCTTTCTTAGTCTTGGAATGACACTACTTCCAATAGCACTTCTAAGACATACCTACAACGATGCCCCTCTTTGATTGCATCACCAAACTCACAGTCCTCAATGGATCTGAGATTTGGGGTCCAAGTCAAGGATGTGTTAATTGCGCTCGCATTGAGAGGGTACAGATTATTTTGCTTTAGCAATTTATACGATGTAAAAAAACTATTCCCCAATGTATTTTTCAGGTTGAGTTTGGTGCTCATCCTCTTCACTTTGAGAGCATCCTCAAAATTGTTTTTTAGCTTCATCACCTTAGATCCACAGGTGACTGCACCTTAGGCCTAGAGAGATACCCATATTTTGCACTTTGCTCCTCATAATGCATTACCTCTAGGGGCTCTTTTGGTCATCCTTGTGGATGGTACTCTGAAGTTGTTTCTCTTCTTTAGTTAGTTAGCATCTCCATAGATAAATTAGCTCCATTCAAATGCTCTTTAAATGCTCCCCCCGGTCTTCTTCCTAATATGAGGGTAATTAATCAAGCAGTAAGAGATGATGTTTATCGACAATATATTCAGATCACTTGGATCACTCCATCTTAATCTCTTAGTCCTAAGTTGACCTTCTACACTAAACATTTCATGAGGATTGAAAATGGCATTATTACTCGTCCTAATTATGTCAAGCAACATTGGACACACAACCTGAGGATTCCTCTTGGTCAGCTCAAAGTATGCTCACATCAGTTGTGTGTGGAGACGGACCACCATATTCACTAAGAGGATAGGGTATGTTGTCTTTGCTCTATTCGAGAGGCGGAGACTAAAGAACATTTTATCTTCATGTGTCCTGTTCACTATGATATTTGAGGCAGGTACTCTTGGTTGTATAGAGACCCAGGTGGATCACTTGCCACTAATTCAGCTATCCTGACCAAAGATGTTTGGCTCTTTACCTCAAGGAAGCTATCACTCTTCGACGTCAATTATTATAGGGGAGACATAATACTACTCTATCTCTTAAGTCGGGAGTAGTAAGTGCTCATTTGAAGCTAGAATTATTCAAAATGTTAATGACAGATCTATGTGCCCTTGTCCACATATAAGAGTGGCTACTAGGGCTTCAATTCTTTCTTTTTTCTTGCAACAAGCCAGGCTTGTAGTTCTTCGACGTCAAGTTTTGGCCACCCTCAGATACCAAGGAGTTGTAGACAGACGCAACTCACCAATTTCTTGTCCTCTTCTATTGGTTCCATAGCCATGGATGTTAGAAGCATCATGAGATGTCGAACTCCATGTCCTCCCAAACTTATTCTACCAAAACCTTTTAGTCCTAGCCATTCTCCTAAGAGCATCATTAGATCCTCTATTTGCCCTTCTGGGATAGTTGGTGATGATGACGATTTTGCCTTCTACGTTAAATCCCATTACAATTAATGTTGGCGCTTGGATCCACTGGAGCTCCTTTCTACCTCTATTGTACCTCAACTTCTAGCTCTCTCTTAATCATTATTTTTAGCATGGTAGGTTTATTCAATTTGGCTAGCCCTTGAGGTTGTAATTTTATGTCATATGGTTGTTCCACTTTATAGTAGTTTATTCTATATTCTTTACTCTAGTTTAGCTTATTTTAATAGTACTTTTTGGTTATTACAATGCATTGTAATTTGTAACAGCTCTTTTTGATGAGTCCCATTGGCCTACTTTGGCCATCTGTGGACATTAATAGAATTATCTTATCTTGAGAAATAGATACTTCCTTACCTTTATTGATGATTCACTAGAATTGTTTGGGTTTTTACCATCAGATCCAAGAACAAAGCCTTCACTAGATTCAAGGATTTCAAAGCTCTTGTGAAAAATCAACAAGAAAGGAAGATCAAATGCCTTAGAACAAATCTTGGTGGGGAATATGCTAGTAACCAAATCAAGTTCATGATTGACCATGGTCTTTCTTGGCAGCACAAAGTTCCATACACTACTGAGCATAATGGGTTGATTTTAATGGAAAAATAGAGGCATTTTAGATATGGTTTGATGATGATTCATCCTAGATAGGTGGCTCTTAGACTTTGAGTTAAGGCAACTCATTGTGTTGTATCATCAACAGACACCTACTCGTGTCGTCAAGGCCATGACTCCATTTGATAGGTTTACCAAGAAGAAGCCTTCTAAATCTCATTTTCAAGTATTTACGATTCATGACTTGGGCTTATCAATTTTTTTATCCCAATATCTGCAAGGTTATTAATAAAAGACATATTCATTTTAACAAGATATCCCTTCCTACGCCTTCTTGAGGATCTCCCCTACTCATCCTATTCTAGTCAATATTCTCACTCAAATAGCTATTATTCCCAGCTTTACTATTTGTGGATGTCTCTTCAAATTCTACTAACGTACAGGTTCCTCCTATTCCCTCATTCGCTTCACATGATAACTTTCCTCCTCTTAAGCAACCTCCTACAGATCGTTGTATGCCCAAATTGGCTAGGATCACCTTACAAGATGCTTAGTCCCTCCTTCACTAGGAATGTCATCGCAAGCCTCCTCCAACCCATACCTTGCTTGCAAAGTTTAAAGTTATTGGACATCCAACTACTTATAAGCAAGCTAAGGGGAATCCATAGTGGGAAGCAACTATGCAAACAAAGTACGATTCTCTTTTGAAAAATCACACTTAGGAGCTAGTGCCCTCGCCCACAAGGAAGAATGATTTTGGCTGCAAATAGGTTTACAAAAACATGTATGATGTAGATGGTCAAATCAAAAAGCATAAGGCTTGGTAGTTGCAAAAGGGTTTTCTCAAAAGAAGGGAATTGACTATGATGAGACATTTGCCCCAGTTGTTTGAATGGACTCCATCCCCATGATGCTCCCTCTTGTTGCCTCATAGCATTGCGAATTGCATTGGATAGATGTCAAAAGTTGTTTTCTCCATGGCAAACTTTAGAATGAGATGTACATGAAGCAGCCACCATGCATTGTTCAAGATGGCCTAATTCCCTTGATTTGTGGACTTTGCAAGTCGTTATATGTGCTTAAACAGGCACCTTGCTCTTGGTATGAGAAGACCCACACCTTTTTGACTATAGCTTCTGTTGTAGTGAATTGGATCATGATGTATACATTAGACATCAAAATGATGATACTTTGATCATGGTCCTCTATGTTGATGACTTGACCATTATTGGAGGTTTGTCTTCCATGATTCAAGATCTGAAACTATGCCTTCATTAGTATTTTGAGATGACTAATCTAGGTCCAAGTATTCAAATTACTCTATCTTCATCAAGGATCTTTCTCAGCCTCAGTATGCTTTGCAGTTACTCAAACATTTTTGGATGGAGAATTGTAAGCCAGCTTCCACCCCTTGTGCTTCTAAGGTTTGTTGAGAAATGTAGCTCGGACAGGAAATTCTTGCACAGGCTTCAGTATGAACATGCTAAAAGTGGTTCGAGACATTTCTAATTCTATTTTGAAATTCACTTAAGTGATTTTCTATTTTTAAGTTCACTTAAGTGATTCTATTTTGTAATTCACTTAAGTGATTCTATTTTGAAATTCACTTAAGTGATTTTCTATTTTTAAGTTAACTTAAGTGATTATATTTTGTAATTCACTTAAGTGATTCTATTTTGTAATTCATTTAAGTGATTTTCTATTTTTAACCTTACATCTCAAGATGAGATGAGATCTAATCTTAGGGTTAGAGAGATTAGGAGAAGGTCCAAAGTGTTTTACACACAGAAAAGAAGAGAAGGAGAACAGATTGCTGAAGGAAAACTACAAGCTTAGGAGGAGAAGAACAATGAAATTGCTGGCTAGAAAAGTAGCAAGAGAGCAGAAGTGTTCTGCTGTAGCTGTAGCCTCCTTTATTTGTAATGTTTCAGGTTCAAAAATATATTTAACTTCTGCTGTTCACGCTGTTTTTTTTTCCAGCCATCTGTGTGACTGTTGCATGTTTGAATAAATCATTCTCAGATCTGATTTATTTTAAAATAACATAGGACAACAATTATCTAGGGTTAGGAAAATTTATAGGGTTAAGCTTGAGGTTAAATGTCCTTCCTTGGTCGATGCTTCGATCTACCAATCCTTTGTGGGGTGTCTTCTCTATCTCACCCATGCTCAGCTGAATATCTCTTTTGCTATCAATCTTTCTTCCAAGTACAAGCAGGTGTGTAACAACCCATTTCTAACCATCCCCAAAGAGGTTATTTTTTTTCTGAAATAGATTCACAAGTAAGGTTCACAAAGATTTTCCCATTCTCTTTTGTATTGCATAATTACAGCGTAACCACTTTTGAGTTCTTATTTCTACCAACGACACTCAAGTGGACAGGACATGCCAAAATCCGGTAGATATTTCTGGAGTTAACTTTTCTAAACCTCCGTGGTTAGAAAAGACGCCTTCAATGGTTTCCCCACGTCCTTATACTCTTTGGAAGTGTAAGGCAATCTAACCACAGCGTAAGAATTATCTCTTTTAGTCCATCAAAAGGGGACACCATTTCCCTCACCATACATAAGTCAGTCTATGTAGGTGTTATCTGGCGTAATGCCTTAAAGTCTAGTTATCTCATCTCCGCGATGAGACAACTAGTACTTAGTGCTTAATTACCACACCTTCGCAATGGGCTAATTAAGGGTATTATTTCAAACCCTATCTAATGGAAGAGTTTATTTTTTTTTTTTTGAAAAGATAATCTGGGCAGCATGTTTTATTTAAGTTTTAAAATGCTTGCCTTCTTAGCTGGAAAAGATAACTTGGGCAGCATGTTTTTATTTAAGTAATTTATGTGTGCCTTCATTGCTGGAAAATATAGCATGGGAAGCATGATTGTATTTAAGCTTAAATATGCTTGCATTTCTGGAAGCCTAAGCTTATTGTTTCATTAAGTTTTATTGAGAAATAAAGTTTTCTATTAAGAAAATTAGAGCTTATATTTAGGGAAGAAACTATGGTGAAATAGAGTTTATGATTCCCTTTGTTAATTCGAGTTCATGCTTTATAGTAATGAAATGAAGCTTAATGATTAAAGCTTGAGTTTTTATATTTAGGGAAAAGAGCTTGTGTCTTTTTGAAACGATTGGAGTGCATTTTTTTTGTTGTGAGATATATCTTAAAGAGATAGAATTTTGTTTTTGAAAAGCACTTAATGGGCAAGAATAGATGGGGAATCTATTCTTGAGAGGAGGATTGGTTCCTCCCAGTATGTTGTTGTGTTATTTGATATTGAAGGTGATTGGAAAGAAAAGTATTGTGATTTGTCTATGCACTTGATTGTTGTTAATAGAGAAATGATACTGTTTTAAGAAGAAGCCTTCCTTGTTTTTTGAAAATGGTAAGAAAACAACTTTGGGAAAGAATAGATGGGGATTCTATTCTTAGTTATGTTTTGACCATACTTAATGGGAAAGAATAGATGGGAAAACCATTCTTAGTTAAGTTTGAAAACACTTAATAAGAAAGAATAGATGGGGAATCTATTCTTAATTAAGTTTTGAACATGCTTAATGGGAAAGAATAGATGGGGAATCTATTCTTAATTAAGTTTTGAACATGCTTAATGGGAAAGAATAGATGGGGAATTGTTGGCAGTTTTTGCACTTTGCCACATTGGGAATTTTTGTTGGAGTGTTTTGATGCAGTATTTTGATGAATATTTCAATTTTGTATGGCAGCTTTTAGTTCAAAAACAATTTTATATGTTCCTGGTTTGCATTGGCGTTATAAGTGTTTTGTAAGCTTCATTCAGATTTCAAGTTCGCCTTATTATGAATGCATTAAAAGAAAATATGAAAATAAAAATTAAGTTGAAAATTTAAGGGCTTTAAAATTTTGGAAGTGTCGGCGCGTTCGCCCGGAGATAGGGCGAACACCCCGTTCGCCTCATGTTAGGGCGAACGAAATATCAAAAGGAAGATAAAGAAGTTTTGAAAATCCAAGAAATAGGCATGGCAAAGTACATTCGCGTTCGCCCCGATTGAGGGGCGAACGTCTCGTTCGCCCTGATTGAGGGCGAACGTGCTCCAATACCCGCCTGAAGATAAAGGTGTAACTACGTTCACCCCTCCCTTGGGCGAAAGTACCTTGGAGCAAAATGCAAACGTGTTTGCCCCGAGTGAGGGGCAAAACGTACCTTGGAGCAAAATGCAAACGTGTTCGCCCCGCGTGAGGGGCGAACGTCCCGTTTGCCCCTCCCATGGGCAAACACGTTCTTAAAAGAAGGTTGTACACACATGGTCGGGCGAAGTTGTTTCCTTGTCAAAGGGTGAATGCCATTTTTGGGCGAAAAGGATTATGGTCAAAACTTCAAAATGCCAGATTTGCAAGCATTAAATAATGGTGGCGATAAGCAATTCGAATTGTGGATCCCGAGTAGAAAAGAAGTTGTATGAGAAGAATGGGGGGATTTTCATGATTTCCAATGATTCCAAGGAAGAATTTCCTCATTATTGTTTTTGATCTGCGATCATTTTGTTCTCAGGTGCATTTAATGAAAGAGGTGAAATCCTCTATAAATACTAAGCAAATTTCTATTGTAAAGAAGGTTGAACATTCTGCAGGAAAACTGCTTAAGTTCTCTGCATCAATAGAAGAGACTTGGCTTTTGAATTTGCAAGTATTCTCATGTGTGTGGTTTCCTTCTAATTTCAAGCATTTCTGTTTATGCTCATGTTCTTGTTGTTTAGTTTAAAATTATATTTCTGGAGTTAAAAAAAAAAACTAGTGAGTGGAGTTTTGGAATGCAATCTGGAGGTTATCTCTGCTGAGGTATAGGTGATTCTGCATGCTGATCAAAAACTTCAGCATGCTGATTTTCATATTCATCTTCACTCATTTCTACTTCAACTGGTACAACATTAGGAGTTTGTTGTACCCTCCTTCCTTTGCATGGATTTTTCATCAACAATTAGATCCCGACTAATAATTACCTTGTGGGCTGTAGGATCCCACAATCTATACCCCATCACTATATCTCCATCGCCGAGAAAAACACATTTGCTTGACTTCGGGTCAAGCTTGGACCTTTTTTCTTTGGGTACATGGGCAAACGCATCACAACCAAAGGTACGCAAATGAGAGTAATCAACTGGCTTACAACACCAAACCTCCTCCAAAACCTGTCCATCCAACGCAGTTGTAGGTGACCTGTTAATAAGATAAACAGTTGCATTAACAGCCTCTGCCCAGAACCTTTTCTCCAACATGGTTGCGCTAAGCATGCTTCTTGCACGTTCCATGATTGTGCGATTCATCCGCTCAGCCACACCATTTTGATGGGGAGTGTATGGTACAGTATTTTGGTGCTTAATACCTTCCTGCATACAAAATTTATCAAATTCCTTGGAGCAATATTCACCCCCATTAGCTTACCTGAGACATAAAATCAACTTGCCCAAACTCTTCTCTACCCATGCTTTGAACTCTTTAAATTTCTGCAAAGCTTCCGACTTCTTCTTCAGAAAATAAAACCCACACTCTCCTAGAATAATCATCTATAAAAGTCAGAAAATAGATGGAGCCACTCAAGGACTAAGTGAGGATTGGTCCAAATATATTCGAATGTATAAATTGCAGAAAATCAGAACTCTTACCAGGACTTGCAGTAAACCAAACCCTCTTCTGTTTACCAAAAATACAATTTTCACATAAGTCTAAATTACAAGACTTAATCCTAGAAAGCATACGTCTGTCATGCAAAATTTTGAGGCCTTTTTTACTCATATGGCCTAGGCGTTGATGCCATAGCATTACTGCATCCTGAACAGAAGTTGTTGTTGCTGCATGGTTTGTCACCGTATCACCGCATAAACGGTATAAGGTCCCATAAGATTCTCCCTTTGCTACTACAAGAGCTCCTCTGGTAATCTTGCAGTAGTTGTTACCGAAAGTGACAAAATACCCTAGCTTATCCATCATTTTGATTGAGAGCAAATTCTTCCTCAAATCGGGCACATGTCGCACATCACATAACATCCTTTCTCTACCATCGTCTAGCCTAATCCTTATATCCCCTCTTCCCATAATTTCTAAAGGGTGATCATCACCCAAATAGACCTTTCCACCACAATATGGCTGATATTTGTCAAACCAGTCTCTGTGGGATGACATGTGGAAAGATGCACCTGAGTCTAAAACCTAGGTATATAAAACAGATCTGTTGTTACTGATACAGAAGGCTTCACATGTTGTCGTCTCTCCTGAATCTGCTGTATTGGCCCCAGTTGATGGCTGATTTTGCTTTTCATCATTCTTTAATTGCCAACAGTCCTTCTTGGAGTGTCCTTGCTTCCCACAATGCCAACACTTCCCTTTCTGCTTATGTCCTTTAGACTTAGATCTGGACTGTTTTCTACCTTGTTTACTCTTCTCGAAGGATCGACCTCTCACAAATAGGGCTTTTGCCAAAGGGTTTCTACGGTCTTCTCTTCAGCTACATTGAACAAGACAGAGTCCGCTAGGCAAAGACGGATTGTATAAACCGCCTTCCTGTCAAGCATTGCCCAATCCTCATCTTTCATGCTACTCGGTTTACTCGCGACCCCTTTCAAGGCTTGAGCTTGGTCATTCTGAACCAACAAATCCTCCACCTTCATCTTCCATAGAGTGAAGTTCTTGCCATCAAATTTCTCAATCTCGAACTTGGTTACACCTCCTATCATTGTTGCCGCTCCCACTCGCACAAAACCTTAGCTCTGATACCAAATGTTAGAAAAAACTTCAGATTTTGGAGCTGCAAGAGGAAGCACAGTAACAAAAAATGGAAGACAGCAACACAAGTGACACAGAGATTTCCGCGGAAACCCGCAATGTGCAAGAAAAACCATGGGGCAATGGCAACTTCTTCTTTTATTATTTTCAGCAAACTTTACATTCTCATTTCTCAACGTTTCAACCAACCTCACATATGCAAGGGATCACACCCCTTTTATAGAGCAAAAAGAAAGACTCAAACTATTCGTTTCCTCTCCTGACGGAAGCCTCAAAAAACTATTTGTTTCCGCTCCCAAGGAAGGCGCCTGAACCTGTTCATCTTCCGCATTTAGACGTTCATCCTAGACGTCTGTTGCCTAGACATCTAGCAGCGCTGCCTAGACGTCTGTTGCCTAGACATCTAGCAGCACAGCCTAGACGTCTAGCAGCCTAGACGTCTAGTACTGCTGCCTAGACGTCTAGCAGCCTAGACGTCTAACGGCCTAGACGTCTAGCAGCCTAGACGTCTAACGGCCTAGACGTCTGGCAGTGCGGCCTAGACGTCTGGCAGTGCGGCCTAGACGTCCAGAAGCCTAGACGTCTACTGCCTAGACGTCTAGTACTGCTGCCTAGACATCTAGCAGCAGTCTTTTCCGGTGAAAATTGTATATTGACTTCATTGCCTAACACCAGCAGCAATCTTTTGGGCATGAGGAGAAGACACTACTGAAAATTGACCCAATGCGATATCACATTTTATTTTATATTGACTCACACACCCATATTGACTTTGTCTGATCCATTTATTAATTAAATAGACCAATAATATATCAATATGACAGTTTTTGGGATCCATCCAAGTTTATCGAAGTGTATTTATACCTCCACTCACTCATCATTTTGTACATCGGTTGTAACTCTTTCTATCATTACTTAAGTTATTTTGGTGTCTAAAAGCACAAATCCATATCTTTCATGTTATCTTTTTATTTTTGCAGTGAACTCTTTTTCTTTAGTTAATTTAGATAGTACGTTTATTCCCGTCCTCGTCCCCCTGTTCATTGCCCCATGAACATCTGGTATGATGAGGAATGTAAGTCTGCCCACCGAAGGTTGAAATATGCCATTCGGAATCCTTCCCAGCTCTATGCCATTTCCCACAAAGACTACAGGATGCTTCTTCGAAAGAAGAAGTGTCTCTTCCTCTCTCAACATCGACTTGATCTTATCCACTCCCTTCAGCAGTCTCCTAAATCCTTCTGGCGCCTTATCCTCCCCCGTGATCGGATTACTCATGGGATCGACCTTTCCTCTTGGACCATTCATGCTTCTTCCCTCTATACCATCCCTAATCGGCCTCCCATTACTGTTCCCTCCCCTCCCCTCTTCGTGCCACCTCTTTTCTACTGGTCTTGTCAAGCAAGCTATCAAGAAACTTTGTACGAGCAAAGCAGCAGATTTGGATGGGTTACAAGTGGAATTTCTGAAGCATGGTATTGACCCTCTTGTTGGGCCCCTCACCGATCTCTTTAATCTCTCTGTCTGTTCTAGGTTTCCTGATTCTTGGACTGAGCATATCATTCACCCCATTCATAAAGCTAGTGATCCCCATGAACCCAATAATTACAGGACTATCATGATTGGGCATATCTTTGCCAAGCTTTATGCCACAGCATTGGATGTGCTTCTCTCCCGAAGGTTGGAGGAGGGTTTCAAGGCTCTTGGCCAAGCTGGTTTTCGACAAGATCACCAAACCACAGATCACATTCTAGTCCTCAGAGCTATTATTGAGGAGGCGTGTTCCAGGTCCTCAAAGGTTTATTGTTGCTTTGTTGACTTCAGGAAAGCCTTTGACACGATGCCTCGGCATTTACTTCTTGAGAGACTACGGTCAGTTGGCATCTTTGGGCAACTTTTGACAGCGGTTACACGGTTATATGAGACTGTGAAAGGTTGGTTTCGCTCCCCTCAAGGGCTTTCAAACAGTATTCTTAGCACCATAGGAGTGAAACAGGGGTGCCCCCTTTCCCCAACACTTTTTGGGATCTTCATCGACGAGCTTGAGACTTTTATTAAGGAGAACGCTCACGCAAAGGATGGTTGCCTTCTTCACTATGTGTTGATTTCTATTCTCCTCTTTGCTGATGATGTTGTTCTTTTGGCCTCTTCCCCTGAGGGGCTTCAACGCCATCTGGACAAGCTTGCCACTTTTTGTGACTCGAGACAACTGACGGTGAATCTTTCTAAGACCAAGGTTATGGTATTCAATACTACCAAAGAGGCTCTATCTCATCTCCACTTCTCTTTCCAAGGTCGGGAGGTCGAGATCACCACCTCTTATGTGTACTTGGGGGTTCTTTTCACCGGTCCCACTTTTAGTATGAAACCCGCCGCCCAGGCCCGAGTGTGTAAGGGATATGCAGCTCTGTCTTTGCTAGAGAGGAATTGCTTCAAAGCACATTTTCAGGATATACCTGTGAAGATGAGGATTTTTGATGCCTTGGTCAAGCCAACTATTACTTATGGGTTAGTGGTTTGGGGTCCTAGCCTTGGCCCGATTGAGTGGTCACGGGTTGAACGAGTCCAGACACTCTTTCTTCAACGATTCATTCATTGCAAGGGCACAATCCCCCGCTCTATTATTCTAGCAAAGTTTGGGGCTTCTCCTCTCCAGCTTGAGATTATCTTCCTGATTATCGGTTATCTTCACAGGATCCGTACTTTCGAAGATACCCCTGAGGGTTGCAGGCGGTACCCTTACCTCGCCCTTCGCTCCTCGATGGAACTCTCTCCGAGTTCTCGAGGAGGCCGGAGGAGCTGGTATTTTCAGGTTTTTGCCCTCCTGGCCAGCATTCAAATACGGATAGACAGGCTCCCCCCTTATTCTTTGGGTGTTCTCCCCCCCTCTCGGCTTAGTAAGGAGAGGATGCTCCACGAGATCCGGAAGGATGTTAGTCTCCAGTACACCATATGCACTTGGATCTCTCCTGTTGCCCCTCTTTCCCCCAAGTTGTCTTTCTACCATGAGCACTTCTTACAAATACAGGAGGGCAAAATAGTTCCTCCACAATATCTTCAACAGCATTCTTCGGATCACTATTGGGCAACTCAGGGTGTGTTCTCACCAACTCCGGATTGAGTCGATCACCATCTTCCAAGGGAGGAGCGGATTTGCTTGTTTTGCCCCTTGGGTGAAGTTGAAACCCTTCATCACTTTATTTTTTGTTGTCCCATTTATTATGAGATCCGGGGTAGATTCCATTGCCTTTTCAGGGACAACTCTCGATTTGTTTCTACCTTCTTTAGATACCCGGACCAGCGGTGTCTCACACTCTTTCTTAGGGAGATAACTCAGCTTCGACGACATAAAAGTTCTCCTCCAGATGGATCTCACCCTCCTCAACATCGGCTCATCACAACATACTTCACTAGCTCCGATGGACCAGGTGACTCCGGACGGAAACGCCCCACATCATCCAGTTCGAAGGAAGCAGGGTCACTAGACAGCACACACACAGTTTGTCAGGGTTCCGAACTAGCGCTGGTCAGAGACATATCATGGACTTCTTTAGCTCCAGTACTTCGGCCTCGACTGTTAGGAGAGATTAGTTTTTGGGGGTTCTTGGAGCTTGCCCCTCCTAGGCTGCTCCCTCCCCCCTCCCTCTCTCTCCTTTCTTCTTGGTGTGCACTCCTCTCTTCTGGACTACAGCCCTCCCCCCTCTACTCTCCCTTTTCTTTTCCCTTTCTCTTTGGCCCGATTGTCGGGTTTTGTCTTGTATTTATCTTAGTTCTTTTCTTTGTTGGGCTTTTTAGCCTGCTAGCTGGCAGTCATTATTGTCCCTCTTATAGTCCCTTGGGTCTTATTTTGGCCCACCGCGGACATTAATAATATTTCATTTCATTTCTACAATCAATATTGTATAGTTTTTCAATTATCCCAATGATCTCATTGCACTGTTGTTGTATTGCAAGGTTTAACTCATCTACTAATGCCAAAAGCTAGCTTTCAAGCGCACTTCCTATATGATTTAAATATTGCAATTATGGTGTTTTTTAGCTCAGATGTAGCACTTTTGGCATTTTTTCTTATGGTCTCACAAATGATGATTGACAATGGGATCTTTAAAATGGTGCTGGATTCTCTGCTGTTTTGATTTATTGCACTCCCATTTTTGTCTTCATTAACAGACTGTTTGGTATGATGTTGGGGCCATACCTTTCCCAAACATGGCTACTCCATTGTTGTATGGTGTTGTCTGTGCTAGAGGTTTGACATCTTCATAGTCGCTGGGTTTCTGTCTTATGTATTATCTGTTAGTTCTTCCCCCGTGTAAGTAACAAGGATTCACAATGGACTGCCTTATGAGCCTTGAGAAGTTTTCTCTGTGAAACTCTGAAGTCTGAACAATGCTCCAAAAAGCAGAGCAAAAAATTGTGCACACATTTAACAAATGAAATTGTAAAACAACTTCAGAACATAAGATGTTTATGAGATGAAAACCATGGCCCGGGTTAAAAGATTACTTACAACAGCATCTCCTTCCTCACCCATAGCAACCCCAGCTCTAACTGCTATACTTCTGATGTCATAGACAAAAAGTCTGTGCCCATTTGGAAGGGGAGGATAATAATCATCTTGACCCCACCGCAAATATTCCTGCATTGTCCAGCCTACACCTGCCAGCATATCATCTATGATGTCCACTGGCAGTTAACAGAAAATCGTGAATCAGTCTAACCAAATTGAAATCTGAGGTAATGTACCAAATAAAGAGGCCCATTCTATAAGATCCATTACATCAGCAATAAGTTATTTGAGCAGGAACAAATTACAGATCCACAAGACATGCTGAGTAAAAATTGACAAGAAACTCAATCTACTACCAAACATTACATGGATCTTCTGTTCTTGGGTTATCGGATGTTAGAATGCAAACATCACTTTTGTCTGTTGCGATTTTTGTCATCAACGGCCTCTTGCCTCTATCCCTATCTCCTCCACAGCCAAAAACTTCACAAAGACAAGAAACGATCCAATCAGTTCCAGTAAAAAGAATTTCAAATTCATTATTGTCTAAGCTATTTTCCACCAATTTCACAATACAAAACTAATAATTACTCCCTCACTAAACTAATTAAATTAGGATGTGGAACATAGATAAAAGAAGAAATATTTGAGTATAGGAAACACAAAAGTAATTCAAGAACAAGATTAAATAAGAGTTCAGGATTTTCAAACAATTAAATGCTCATACTTCAACCACACAGAGTGAACAAGTTGAAGATTTAAAAAAATAAATTGATATGCATGTGCAGAAGCTAAATATAAAGTTTTATTGATTTCTAGAATGCAGCAAGTCAATGGAACTAAAAAGAATAACAAAATATTTGAAATTTCCAAGAATCATTCATTCTATGCACTAAAAGATTCCAGAAAGAGAATGAAAATTGCAAAACAATTCCCTGTAAATGAGAAAGTAAGAAGACAAACGGACTAATGTTGCATATGCTGTGGGAATCACTTTTGAAGGAGCCTTGAGGTAAAATGCTGCTTCAACACAAGTGATTCATTGGCTTCAATCAAATGGAATAGAATGCACAAGTAGCAGTCAACTAGAATCTCAAGAACATTAGAAACTCAGCCTCTGACTGTTATATTTACATTACTAGCACTGCCACTATGAGAACAGATGTAAGAAGGCTGCTTCTACATAATTGATCTGACTCATCTCTGAGAAAGGAGGATGGCTCTGAGAATAGCATGACGTGATTTACAAATGAAATAAATATATATTTTTAAATTTCATCCACGAGAGACCCTGTAGGATCAAATGGGACAGAAAAAAGAATAGAAAAATAGATTACATTAGTAAGCTTTTTACAATTCAATTCGGTATTGTCACTACATTAATCAGCAAAGATTTTGCCTGTGCTCATTGTTTGATCTTCAATAACATTTTAAGATACTCACCCACTCTTGTAGATGGAAAACTTAATAAAATGTATATGCTGCTCAAGTCACCATTTTGTAACAAAGTGCCTCTCTTAGATGTTGCTATGCAGGACGATATACAATCACATGTTTCTCATCCTCAACTTCTCCTTGCTTGTAAATAAAGCTACTCTTCTCAACTAATAATTTTCCATCTTCTTGTTTCAATTGCAAGATGATGAGAAATTTGTCTAAATTGACTGCTAATATTTCTTTTTTGTATTGAGATCCTCTCCCGCTAATGATTTTGTTCTTTGTAGGTGACCATTGTGTTGGAATTCAGAGAGCTGGGAACAGCATATTTAACAGAATCGAATAACACACTAAAACAGCAGAATTGGTCTGCAATGAAACAGATGTGAATTGCTCACAAAAAGATACAGCAAATAGAATCAAATAGAACAGATAAACAGCAGAATTGGTCTGCACTTGAACAGTTGTGAATTGCTCACAACAAGATACTGATACATGCAGATATAGGCTGTATATATAGCCTTAGAACAGATTAATTAGAACCACCTAACAGGCCTGATCAGCCCACTAGTGTAGTGGACACTAGAATAATATTATCCTACTAGTGGAGTGGGATGGTGGAGTTGGCACTAAGATAGTGCTTTCCATAGTGGTTCACTTAGTGGGTCACATGTGTCCACTAAGATAGTGGGTTGGGTGTACCTAAATACAGACTTGTCTTTATTCTGCACATGGGAATAGTAGTAGACAACTAAGAAGTAAATATTATATTCTAACACCCCCTTTTAAGATTTACTTCGTTTATTCTTAGCCCAAGTTCAGTTCTGAAATACTGAAATTTCTGAGTGCTAAGGGGCTTGGTGAATATATCAGCCAACTGCTCATTTGTTGGCTTATAGATCAGCTCCACTTGTTCATTCTGAATTTGCTCCCTGATGTAATGATGGTGCACCTCAATGTGTTTGGTGTGAGCATGGAACACTGGATTCTTTGCAATCTTCAAGACACTTTGGTTGTCACAGTAGATCGTGGTTGGTTCTGCTTGTTGAAGACCAAGATCACACATGAATTGTCGAAGCCAAATGGCTTCCCTGGTTGCTTCATATGTGGAGGGCTCATGGGTATTTAGCACTTGTGACATAAGTGCAAAATTTACAGATTCTGTCCTCATCTTGGACTTTCTTTTGCCCTCTACATCTGGCAACTGTGCTTCAGTTACAGTTTTAAGATACCATTTGGGCAGCTTCTTTGAAGTTGAAGAACAGGATCATTGGGTGTGGGTGTGCTAGATTCTGGCTGTTCTCCAGCTACACTATGTTGAAGAAGTTCCAACTCCTACAACGAGTATCAAAGATTACATCCCTAGATACATGAACCTTTTTGGTTTTGATCTCATAGACCCTATATGCTTTACTTACTTGACTGTAACCAACAAATATACATCTGCTACTCTTATCATCTAACTTCTGCCTTTTTTCTTTTGGAACATGCATATAGGCAGTACAACCAAAAATTCTTAAATGAGTAACAGTGGGCTTCTTACCTGTCCAAACTTCTTCTGGTGTCTTATTTTGAACAGCTTTTGTGGTGCTTCTGTTAGTCAAGTAACAGGGTGTCCTCACAGCTTCTGCCCAAAGTGTGTTAGACAGCTGCTTTGCCTTCAACATTGATTTGCCCTTCTCAACCAAGGTGCGGTTCATCCTTTCTGCAACTCCATTTTGCTGAGGAGTATAAGGTGCTGAAAGTTGCCTTTTAATACCATGCTGTTTGCAAAATGCAATGAAGGCATTTGAGGTAAACTCCCCTCCATTGTCAGTTCTGAGAATTTTGACCTTCTGGTTGCTTTCGTTCTCAGCTTCTGGTTTTGAATTCTTTGAATGCATCAAAAGCTTGTGATTTGTACTTGAGAAAATAAATCCAAGTACGTCTTGAGAAATCATCAATGAATGTGATGAAATATTTTGCACCACCAAGAGATGTAGTCTTCATTGGCCCACACAAGTCAGAGTGTACCAGCTCTAACTTTGATTTGGCTCTCCAAGCTTTGTCCTTTTCAAACTTGTCTCTATGTTGCTTGCCCATGATGCAAGCTTCACACAAGCTTTTATCTGTTAAGATATTTGGTAAACCATGTACCATATTCAGCCTATTCATGTCTTTAAGACTAGAATAGTTCAAATGACCTAGGCGTTCATGCCATAATTGGTCTTTTGATGATCCTTCAGAAATCAAGGCTTTGTCACTATGAGTGACAAGTTTATATAAGCCGGATTCCTCTTTGCCTACACCAATTACATTGTTTTGACTATCTTGTATCATACATTTGTCTTTTCTAAACAGGATTTTCATGTTTTGCTGTCCTATCTGACTAACTGAAATCAGATTTTTCTTCATTCCAGGTACAAACAAAACATCTTTGATGTAAGATTTCTTACCATTAGGCATTTTGACAGAAGCTTTGCCGACTCCTTTCACTTGCAACGTTGAGTTGTTGCCAAAGGTGACATTTCCTCCTTCCATCGCTTGGATGTCATGAAGCCAATCTTCTTTTCCCGTCATGTGCCTTGTAGCACCAGAATCGATGTACCACACTTGGTCATCATCATCATCATGTTTTGACTGGTATGCAGCCACAAATATGTGGCCATCCTCTTTGGATGCATAATGGCCACCATGCTTCTTCTGATTATCAGCTTGCCTCTTTCTGCAATCCCTTGACATGTGGCCTAGCTTGCCACAATAGAAACAAGTGACAACCTTCTTCTGCATTTGAGGCTGTCTCTGATTGCGAGGCTCCTCAACCTTTTCCACAAAAGGTTTCTTTTGCTTGAACTTCTTGAACTTTGCTGCATAAGCTCCAGAAGAATCTTCTTCTTCATTGTTCAAGAGAAGTTGTTCATGTTGCAAAAGGATTCCCTCCAATTCATTGAATGTGAGGGTACCAAGTTTCCCACTATGCGTGAGACTTGTGATCAAACTTTGATAATCCTTCATCAAACTCTTGAAGGTGGCTGAAACTAACTCCTTGTTGGTGATTGTTTCACCAAGTGACTTCAACTGGTTTATGATGCCTTTGATGGACTGCATGTGTTCTGCTATGGCACCACTTAGCTTCACACTGTAAAGTTGTTGTCTTAGTGTGAGAGCACGAACTTCATTCTTGTGCTCATACAAAGTCATGATGGAATCCCATGCTTCCTTTGGAGTAGTGGCATCTGCCACATTCTCAATAATGCCTCCACTGATTGACAGATTAATTAGGGCAAGAGCAATACGCTGTTTTGTGTCATATTCAGCTTGTGCTGCAACATCTGTCTGATGACGTATTGCAGGGCCTACAACATGGCTCCACAAGTCGTGAAGCATCATCAAATTCTTCATTTGATGTTTCCATATCCCGAAATTTTCAGCTCCGAGGAGCTTTTCTGTTAATGCATTCAACATGGTGCCTGGATTGGCCATCTTGACACCTGTTTTTGAAGAAAAAACAAAGGACTACAAGAAGTGGGGTCCACTAAAGCAATTTAACCCAAACTTGCCTTCTTAATTGCTAAGTCAAACAAGCTCTTCAGGGTCTACTGGTGGAAAATTTCTCATTCCTTTTTTTTTTTAACCAATTTGGCCTAAAAGGAAGAGGATACTTTTTCCCAACCAGCTTAACCTGCTCTGATACCAAATGTTGGAATTCAGAGAGCTGGGAACAGCATATTTAACAGAATCGAATAACACACTAAAACAGCAGAATTGGTCTGCAATGAAACAGATGTGAATTGCTCACAAAAGGATACAGCAAATAGAATCACATAGAACAGATAAACAGCAGAATTGGTCTGCACTTGAACAGTTGTGAATTGCTCACAACAAGATACTACAAATCCCTGCAGATAGAGGCTGTATATATAGCCTTATGCTAGATTAATTAAAAAAACACCTAACAGGCCTGATCATCCCACTAGTGTAGTGGACACTAGAATAATATTATCCTACTAGTGGAGTGGGATGGTGGAGTTGGCACTAAGATAGTGCTTTCCATAGTGGTTCACTTAGTGGGTCACATGTGTCCACTAAGATAGTGGGTTGGGTGTACCTAAATACAGACTTGTCTTTATTCTGCACATGGGAATAGTAGTCCACATGGGAATAGTAGTAGACAGCTAAGAAGTAAATATTATATTCTAACACATTGGATTTGTCTCACATTTGTAGAATCCCATTTTCTCACATGGATCTTCCCAAAGACTACTTATTATTTTATTTTTTTTGGTATGAAGTCTCAAATTTTCTCACTGGGTTCTTGGCACCAACACTTCTCAGTTGTAAGAATCGCTTGATGTGGTAATCTGCCTTTATACATATGTTTTATTTTGGTTATATATATCAAAAATTGGCACAATGCTTTTCCTTCTAATGGTAACATTCCTGTTTCTGCTAATACCATAGGCTAAGAATTTTGAACCTAACCTGCAGTTCTTCTAGCAAAAAGCATTTTTGGACTCTCAACTTTTTCCAAGCTTCTTTTGATAGGCTAGGGCTCCACAACAACCATATAAAAATGCTGTTTTACCAATATCTTAAAAAGAAATTTTTGTAATTTCCAATTACATATTTGAATTCATCTACGTTTATTTAGCACAGCATAAAGAGTTTTCTTACCTCTTGCTACAAATTTCTCTACACAGGTATTCCAATTGTAACTGGAATCAAATTCATTAAGGAAATACCTCATTTCTCATCCTTAAATATGATAATTATATATTTATCTTGAAAACTAATGACCATTACCTTTGGTTTGCTTGCATTGACTTTTATTTCAAAGGAACTGCACAATCTCTCTAAGGATGCCACATATCTTTGCAAACTCTCTTTATATTTTGCCGATTACACAACATCATCTGCATAAATCAGCAACAATCCAGTCTTCTACTTCATCTATGAATAAATCAAATAATGCGGGTGAGAGAAGGAAACCTTATTTAACACCAACAATTGATAGTGGCCTTCTTGGTTTCATTACTATCATTTACTGGCATTGCTAATTCTTCCAAAATCTTTTTAAGCACAATGTTGCTCATCTCCACTCAACTGGACAATAAATTTTTCCATTCTTTCCCATAACTTTATTCTTGCCAATGTGTCAAAAGCCTTCATAAATCCACAAAGCATAGATAAGTAGTATTATTCTCACCTTTCCTTGGGCAATGAGGATGCTATCCAGGATTTGTCTACCTTGCACAAATCCTCCCTGCTCCCTAGAAATGATAGATTCGAGGATCTTCTTAAGTCTATTTTTTTGAAAAAAATGAAAAACTTGTATTAATACAAAGAGCAATTACAAGCGGGAGAGAACACATCCCAACCAAGAACAGCAAACAGCACTACAAGAGAAGAACACAAAGGCAACCCAAAGACAACACAAAGCAAAGAAGTCAATCATGGCGAACAAGCGACATGTCACGAAATCGCGACATGTCGCGAGATCGCGACAGTCAACCCCGACTCCCCCACTGCGGTGCCAACAGTCGCGAAAACGCGACATGTCGCGAAATCGCGACATGTCGCAAAGTCGCGACGACAACACCCACCAGAAACCCTTCGACAAAAGTGTCACGAAATCGCGACGAAATCCCCTTATGGCAACCAGATCGCAAAAGCGTCGCGATATCGCGACAGTTTTCGCCAATCCACTGGAAAGCCAAAATTGTCGCGATTTCGCGACGGGTTTTCCTTATGACACCAGACCGCCAAAAGTGTCGCGATATCGCGACGGTTTTTCCTTTCGGCGCCCACTTCTCAAAACTGTCGCGATATCGCGACGAATTTTCCTCTCGGCGCCTAGTTCTCAAAACTGTCGCGATATCGCGACGAATTTTCCACTTTGCTCTCCAGCTGCAAAAGTGTCGCGATATCGCGACACTTTTACCAGTTAGCCCCAAATTGCCAAAACTGTCGCGAAATCGCGACAACTTAACCAAGCGCCTTCCCCGAGGGCCGCGATGGCGCGACATGTCGCGAAATCGCGACAAAAACCCGCCAAAGGCCGAGAGGGCGCAACCTGTCGCGATATCGCGACATGTCGCGATATCGCGACCAAAACCCGCCAAAGGCCGAAAGGGCGCAACCTGTCGCGATATCGCGACATGTCGCGATATCGCGACAGAAACCTTCCTTAGCATAAAAACACTGCACATCATTTCATAAAACGTTCAAGGCCTTGTCGGATCTCTGCATCCTCCACGTGCATGTCACCGTGCACCGCATCCCAACCTCCCTTTCAGGACCCATCTTAGCAAGGAAATCGGCCGCCTTATTGAGATCTCGATTCACATAGACAAGTATCACATCATCTAATTCCCTCCAAAGCTCTTTGATTTGGGAAACTAAGATCCGCAACCTCCAAGCTTTCGAGACAAAGTTTCTCATACAATCAAGAGCACCCACCAAGATTTGGGAGTCGACTCAATAATAATCTTCCCGTGTCCCTCGTTTGGCAGCCCGTAAGGAGGCAGATTTAATGGCAAAGGCCTCGGCTTCATTGTTTGTGGCACATCCCGCACCCTGCAGCTCCCAATAGAGCAAAGACCCAAGATGATCGCGGCACACAACTCCAATTCCAAAGACTTCCCGGATTGCCTTTAGCCGCTCCATCGCATTGATTTTGATCCATCCTTCAGAGGAGGTTTCCAACTACCACTCACCTGCCTTTGTTGAAAAATAGCTCCCTCGTCCAAAGGCTCGAAGCAGATCGAATTTCCCCTCGGTATGAATGGCAACCGTTTCCGCCACTTTGCTCCAAATGACTTGCCATATTCCTTCTAGAGGGGAGAAGGTTTCACGAAAAATACGGGCATTTCTCTCCAACCAAACCTGCCACCGGATAAAAAATAAACCAAGCTCCCACCAATTCGAAGAGCTTTGGATTTAAATCTACCTTTCTTCCAGACTTTTCCCAAATGTTGTTTCGAGACAAGACCCCATTAGCCTCGAAGTTTAAAGTGGGAGAACCAGCGCTTCCGGATCTGTCGTGTGAAAGAACATTCAAACATTAGATGATCCGCCGTTTCCTCCTGCTTGTGGCATAACACACATTGGGAAGGGCCAATGATGCCTCTGAGTCTGAGATTGTCATAGGTGAGAATTCCATTATGCAAAAACTGCCAGGCAAAGAAGTTCACTTTCGGCCAGCCCTGGGGATGCCATATCTTTCTCCAGTCATGAACCAAAAAAAAGTGTGGAGGGGGCTCTGGGAGGATCTCACCATATCCCTCTTTCACAGTATAAACCCCAAGGCTCCCATAGCCCCATGCCGCTCATCCTCCTCATCTCTCCCAGCAAGAAACCGTTCCGCCAAGATTTTTCCCAAAGTAGGTACCAACTCCTGAGGGATTGGTATTGGCCACTCATCCAACTCGCTTAAACTTTATGATCTTGTAGTCCCCCAATTGACTAGTGTTAAAGTAGCTCTCAATTTGGATCCATCCCTTATCTTCTAAAGCAGATTTTATCGGTTGCAATTCAGGAAACACAACGAATAATGGGAGGATTCTCGGTCCCGTGAATCACCCGTAACCGAGCCTTATCCCCTCTCCCCACTTTCCAAAATAGTTGATCTTTGATGAGTTGAGCTCCAAGCTTGAGCGCCTGCCACACTGGTGATCCAAAACCTTCCAAAGGAAAGCGGCCCACATCATTAGGATGGACAGAAACCCAAGTATTTGCTAGAGAGAATTCTCGTCAAGAGGGATGTTGGCCGAGAAATCCACCTCCAAGATAGCTTTGCCACCCAAAGCCTTGTTGTTAAACTTGGAGCTTCTTAGTCCCAACCCCCCTTTTTCCTTGGGTTGGGTAACCTTGTCCCACCCAACCAAGGCCCATTTCCTCTCTCCCTTGGCACCTTCCCATAGAAATCTTCTAGCCATTTTATCCAGCTTCTTTCCAAATAGACTGGGAGCAAACAGGACTGAGAATTTATAAATTGGCATGGCCTCGAATAATTGATCGCAGTAAAAGTTAGACGACCCCCATAACTTAACCATCTATTAGACCAATGGTTCATTCTATCTTTGATGCCATCTATAAGGTCCTTCCAAACATCAATTTTCAGTTTTTTGAAATGGAGAGGGACCCCTAGGTAGACTACTGGGAGAGAGGTTCGAGTGAAACCTAAAATCTCAATAACTCGTCTCCGTAACCGTTGATCAATATTGAAGAAGATCACTTTGGATTTAATGTCATTGATGACTTGATTAGAGGCCCGAAGGTAGACATTTAGAGTATCTCCGATTCTTCTTGCTTCCCTAAGGCCGGCCACTCCCACCAATCCAAAGATCATCTACAAACTGTAAATGAGTCAAAACTTCAGCCCCGACCTTAAAACCTGTTATCTGACCTTGAAGTCTTCTTCTCATAAAGAGTCTACCCAATCCTTCAGCCAAGATGAGGAAGAGATAAGGAGAGCAAGGGTCTCCTTGCCGCAAGCCACGAGAGGCACCAAAAGGAGGCGAGGGAAGTCCCTTGATAAGAACAGAGTATGAAGGCGTAGAAATGCAGCTCATGACCCAGTTCGTCTGACTCCGAGAGAAACCAAAGGCCGCCAACATCTTTGCCAAGAAGCCCCACTCCACCCCGTCATAAGCCTTGGACATATCCAGCTTTAATGAACATTCCTTTGTTCCCGCATTGGTGCATTGTATGGATAGCCTCCCGAGCAAGAATCACTCCATCCAAAATTTGCCTCCCTTCAACAAAACCCCCTTGCTCTGGGGAAATTATATTATGCAAGATAGGTTTTAACCTTTCAGCCATAATCTTAGTAATTATTTTATAGATCACATTGCATAAGGCAATAGGTCTAAAATCATATAAATGAACCCCCCCTCCTTCCTTTTGGAATTAAAGTAATGAAGGTATGATTTAGAGCCTTGAGCATTCTTTTATTGGTTCTAGACTCCTCAAGGATGACTGTAACATCTTCCTCCAGGGTATCCCAAAAGGCCTCGGAGAACTCAATAGGGAAGCCATCGAGACCGTAGCGATTTACCAGCACTCATCCCAAAGACCACCTTCTTAAGTTCATCTTTATCTATAGGTCTAAGTAGAGCCTGGTTCTCTTCAAGAGAGATTATAGAAGGAATGAAAGCAATAACTTCATCTTGGGCTGCCCCATCTTGCTCCATACTTTCCTTAAAGAGTTTTGAGAAATACTCCATTGAGTGGGAGTGCATACCAGGAAGAGTGTCAAAAGAGTATCCATTCTCATCTTGAAGGAAATCCATATTATTCATTTGTCTCCTAGCACAGGCAGAGCGCTGAAAAAATTTTGTATTTCTGTCTCCTTCTAATAACCAAGTATTTCTTGCTCTCTGTTTCCAGTAAATCTCTTCTTGATTATCAATATCCTCAACCGCTTTGCGCAAAGCATCATCCTCGGATTTAAGGTGCTCGGAAATGTTTCCTTCCCCGAAATGTTTTTGCACCTCATCCCATCCGGCCAACAAGGGGGCCCGTTGGTGCCGGGAAGTCCGATTTGTTAGTTTGCCTCCACCGTTTCAATTTACACTTGACAAATTGAAGTCGTTTGTGAAATTTGAACATTGCAGCCCCAAAAGGTGGGCGGCCATCTTCCCACCACCGAGGAATTTTTCTTCGGAGATCTTCTTTTTGCAACCAAAAATTTTCAAATTTAAAAGGTTTATGGTATCGCCTCGTCATAGCCCCCTCCCTCCAAAGAAATGGGAAAGTGGTCCGAAACCGGGCCTTCCAAAATCTGAAATTTAATATTCCATTTCACAAATGCTTCCTCCGAGACCAGAAACCGGTCTAGTTTTACCTTCCTACCGTGTGGCTCTCTTCTCTTATTAGTCCACGTAAAATAAGTACCAGGACCTTTGATATCAACAAGGTGAAAGGCCTCGGACTTGAGCAATCGAAGCCTATCCCCCGGATCCAAAACTCGGGAAACCACCTTCCCTGATCCCTGGCAGATAATTTGGCATTAAAATCCCCAGCAACAATCCAATCGCAATCTTCCCGGGAGGATCTCATTGAATGAACAACATTCCATTGAAGCCGCTGGCCATCAATGCTTTGAGCCCCATAGAAGTTTGTAATTAAAACCTGTTCAGCTGTAACAATATTCTTAAAGAGAGATGTGAGAACACCCCTCCAAGCTGTATGTTCTATTGCTATCCACACCAGAGGATTCCAAAGAGTAACAATTCCCCCCGAGGCTCCTTGGGCCGCCACATCCATATATCCAGCGCCCCTCCATATTCTACTAGCAATTTTACACATAAGATTTAAAGACATTTTTGTTTCCTGAAGGAGCAAAAAGTCTGTTTTGTGTCTTCCTAAAAGTCTTTGAACAGCAGATTGATGGGTTCTACTGTTTAAACCCCTTACATTCCAGGATTGTATAATCATTGGAAACCTTGGGAGCAATACGAGTCAATTGTTCTCACCGATCCTCCATTGATCAGCCTTGTCCCCTTGCGCTACTATTAGATCCTTATTGGATTTTCTACCACCTCCTTGGGAATTACTATTCTTAGACCTCTTTTCCACCTCGGGTAATCCCCAACGCCGGTCTTTCTCTCGTTCTTTTCTCGCACTTCCCATGTGGACATCCTTAATAACTGGTTGTGCAGGGGAATGAATTACCATAGCCCCTAGGTTCTCTGGCTGCAAAGTCTCAGGGGTTTCAGTCACCTGTTCTAAGACAGGAGTAGATGATAGAGGAGCAAGAGAGTGGGGGTTAGTATCCTCACATTCCCATCCACTCCTTCCATGACTTGGTCTTCTTGGTCTACAAGGGATTTGAAGATTTCATATCGATTGGTTGGCTTGGTTTGGGCCCGCTCTTTGCCATTTCTCTTTTTGTTTTTCCTCCGCTTCGCTGTTCAAAGCCATCTTTCTCGGGCATCGTAACCCCGGGGGATATTGAGGGGTTCTTTGACCGAAGTGAACTTACCCTCTCTCGGGGCGATTTGACGCTCCCGACGGAGCTTCCGCTTTTGTGGTCGAGCTATTTGGGCAGTAACCTAGCCAAATGGCCATGCTTATGGCAGACTCGCATCTAAAAGGTAAGGCTTCATAGTCTAGCCGCCGTATCCAGGTTAGTCCCGCCAACTCCAATTCCACCTCTACCGGAAGTGGTCAGGCTAATGTCCATTTCTACACATATTCTAGCAAAGACAAGCAGATTTCCTTCCATGGTATCTCTTGAAACTCCCAAAAATCTACCTAGAGAATTACCAATCAACTCAAGGATCCGCTCACCCCAAAACTCCATTGGGAGAGCATACAACCGTATCCGGACCGGGACAGCCGTGGGCTCAATGCGAGGATCAAAACCCACTCTCCACGGTTGGACAAATAATCCCGCCGGGCCATGGCTCCTCTTCTCTCGATTCAAATGCTCTGCTTCTATCTGCTAGAGAAGAGAAACTAATGATAAAATACCCATTGCTTATAGGCCATAGAGAGTACTCACCAATGGGCTCCCAGTTCTGTCTCACCCAGGTGTGTAGAAAGTTCATAGTGGGCCGAATACCCATGAATTTGCAGATCAGATCATGGGTAGCACGGTATATAATCGTATCCTCAACCAGTTTTGGTTCTATGACAATCTTAGGCCTGGACGCAGATTGTGGAAGGCAGCCGTTAACTCTGTTTGCGTGTAAACCCTTTCCAAAGATTCTTAAATAGCATTTGATAAGCACTCGCGTTGAGCTTCATCGGAGGAAGATGCAGGGTTTTCTTTTAATTTATCAGCATATGAGCTTTTCTGCCCATCGAAAGATCCTGGAGGAGACCCCATTGGGCCCTCCCAAGGCAACGAACGATCCTTCAAAGAAGTGTAGAATCAATCCACAGGAGGATCTGGAAGAAACTTCCAACCAGAGACCCTGGAGCTTCGCCCGGTGCCTGCACAGAAGGTTTCCCGCCAAATCGCCAAAGCTCTGAGTTTTTCGTCGCGTCGATCGGTCATCATACATCCATGGTATTTACTTGCACATGTTCATCTTCTTAAGTCTATTAGCCATCACTTTAGCAATAATTTTGTAAGCAGTATTACACAAGGATATGGGTCTAAAGTTCTCCATACGAGTAGCAAGATGGGTCTTAGGAATAAGAGCTAAGAAGGTGGAGTTAAGGGTTTTCAACATCTGCTTCGAGTGACGGGCCTCCTCCACCACCTAATGGATGTCATTCTTAACGATGTCCCAATAGCGTTGGTAGAAATCAATGGGAAAGCCATCAGGCCCAAGAGATTTCCCTTTCTTAAAGCTAAAAAACACATCTTCCACTTCTTCCAAACTTACAATCTTAGTAAGACTTTCATTTTGCTCTCGAAGTATAGCAGAGAGAGGGGGATTCTTATTAAGCTTGACATGGCTAAAGCTTATGATCGGGTAAATCGAACTTTCCTTTTAAATGTTTTGAAAAGCTTTGGCTTCTGTCATGATTGGATTGAGTGGGTAAAAGCTTGTATCTCCTCGGTCACTATGGCAGTTTTGGTGAATGGTTCTCCTATTGGTTTCTTTGCTCCTTCTAGAGGCCTAAGACAGGGAGATCCTCTTTCTCCTTACCTCTTTATTATTTTGGCGGAAGGACAAGGGAGACTAATCCAAAAAGATAAGAGCCTTGACCTCTTGAAGGGTGTTTTTGTGGCTAGGGACGAGCAGTCGATTTCCCACCTCCAGTTCGTGGATGATACTTTGCTTATGGGGGAAGCCACTCTTAGGGAGGCATGAAGATTTAAGAATATTTTGAAGGATTATCTCGATGCCTCTGGAGGAGCCATCAATGTGCAGAAGACGAAAGTGGTTTTCTTCAATACCCCTATTTGTGTCCAAAGGAATATTTCCAGGTTTCTCAACTTTGAGAAGTCCTCTCTTCCGTTTAAGTACCTAGGATTTCCTTTATTTGACTCTAAGCCTAAGAGATTGGATTGGAATGAAATTCTTTCCAAATTTAAAAAGAGGTTGCAGGGATGGACTTTTAATTTCCTCGGCGAGTAGATTAACCCTTCTCAAGTCTGTTCTTCAAGCACTCCCAATCTATTTCTTCTCTGTTTTATTAGCGCCTGCTAAGGTTTTAAACCAACTCAAAAAACTTCAAAAGGATTTTTTTGGGGTGGTCCCTCTCTTGAAAGGAAATGGCCTCTTGTTGCTTGGAAAAAAATTTGTAAACCTTTCCAAGAGAGGGGCCTTGGTATCAAGGATCTTCAAATCTTCAATAAAGCTCTTAATGGAAAACTGTTTTGGAGATTTTGCAATGGAGTGAACCTTTTTTGGGCCAAAATTCTTAAACAAAAGTATATTCATCAACCAATTAAAAGACCAGAATCAATCCTCTTCTCCCTCTAATTGGAGGTTAGCCGATATTATCAAGACTATTAAAGAGTGGCGTTACTCGTTTCAGTCCTTAGAATTTTGTCATGTGTGGTGGTCTGCAAATGAGGTTGCGGATGCTATTGCTAATTGGGGAGTGGATAGAGGTTTGAAAGAGACCACCTGGATCAATCAGTATGATGATTTAGATGCTCCTGAGGACATCAAGCATAGAATTATTTCTTTGATCAATAAAGATAAGGAAGGTGCTGGGAGCACTAGTCATGGTGAAAGCAAGATGGAGAGAGCCTTATGATTGTGGCTTGACTATTGCTTGTTTGTGTTGTCTCATCTGTTTATCTTCTCCTGTGATTGTTTTTGTTTGTTCCATGTGGGTTTTTGCTGGTGTCTCCTGTGTTCCTTGTTGTGTTATGTTCTCGTCTGTTTATTTTCTCCTGTGGTTTTTTTTTTTTTTTTTTTTGTTACTTTTTTGTGTTATGTCTCGTCTGTTAATTTCCTCCTGTGGTTGTATTTGTCTGTTCTGTTTTTGTTTTTGGCAGTGTTGTTCCTTTTTTTTTTTTTTTGAATTGATTTGATTGTGTTTGTAGGCATGCTCTCTAGTGTGCCAAAGGGGGCAGGCCAGGTGCGAGCCCTGGGCGACTTTTGGCGGAATAGATACCTCTGCCTCCTTGGGACTTACCCAAAAGTGGCGCCCTGAAAGGGGTGTTTTCCACAAACAAAAAAAAAAGTATTATTCTCTCCTTACCTTTTGTCAGTAACCAGCTCTAAGAGTAATCAGTTGGCCAATCGTTGAATGTCTAGGTCAAAATCCAACTTGACAAAGAATCTTAACTTTTATCCTTCTGCTTAATAGATTTTTGACTTTTTGCAAATTGAAGATTGAAAAGAAGAAAACTAGCAAGCTGCTATATAGATCTCATTTCGTCTTTTATTCACATCAATCCATGATAGTTGTTTGTTTGAAAACAATAATAATTTTTTTTTTAAACTATTACGAATATAACAAACCACATCACCAAAAATCATACCTTTGTTATTGTCCTTTGACTTCGAAACTGACTACTTATAAAATGCAAAACTATCAGGTATTTCTCTGCCTTCATATTTCCAAGAATCCAGTGCAAGGAACAAACCAAAATCATATAAAAAAGAATGTAAAGCTTCCAGCCTATCTCAAGATAAACCGTTGATGTTACATGCATAGATCCTCATGGTCCCCACTTCTTATGCTTCTTATTGTATTTCTTGGCTTTATTTTATTTGTTTTTTGTTTACTACCTATCACAGCTCTATTCTGTATTAGAAACACAATATGTCCAGCTTCACTTGCTACTTTAACATTTGACCATTCCTCGATCCTCTTGATAAACTGGCCTCTAGTTAGATCTTAATTTAGCCAAAACATTTCTCCATGATTTAATATGTTAGACTGTGAGATTGCATTTTGAAACTTTACAACTATACAATGTGGCCTGTGTCCTTCTTTTTTTCAACACCAAAATCAGTAAAGATTTGTGGTTCTTATATACACACTATTTTGAAAGAACTCACCGGTCACTTCAAAAATATCTTCTTCTTTGAGTCTTAACAATCCTCAAATTTAGGAGTTCTCCAATTTTTCCTATTTTTCTTCTTCTTTTTCCTTGAGAGCATTAGCAAAATTTTCTTCAAAATCATTATTTTTATCGTTTATTTCCTCCTCAAGTTGCTTTGTTTCGTTTTCTCTTTTAAATTGCTTCATGTTTGAACTTACATCATCTACTCTACTAGGAAGAAACCCTGATTTCTCATTTGAGGAATACTGGAAAAGTGAACATAATGACAAAAACAAAAAGGATCACTCAAACAATTTAGAACAATGTTCTAATAGACCCATTATTTAAAATGAAGGTGAGGTCTGAGGTGTAGACCAATTGGTGCGGCAAAACCCCGTAAGGGGGACAGACGCCCAGGGTTCAAATCTCAGGCCTCGCCAGACTGAATGCTTGTCCCTTTCCTGGTGCTTTCAGCGGCATAAAAGGTTTAAAATGAATGCCACATGGCGGTTATAGGGGCGGACTGCACGGAGTACTGTGTGGCGGCTTCCGAGGCGGACAGCGCGGAATACCGTGGCAGCCATAGAAGCGGACAGCGAGCCCGGATCATCATGGCGGCTACCGATTCCACCATGTAAATCAAAAAAAAATGAAGGTTAGGGGAGCCACTAAAGGTCTTATATGGAAAAGCAAAGCATCCAGAGTTACTGTATCCAGCAATCCTCTTGCTTGGATACCCATAGCTGTGGATTAGATATGGCATACGGATACTACCTGGATATCATATCTGAAGGTATCCAAATACATGGGTACCATATCTAGATGTATTTGAAAGCATGCCTCTATCTGGTCCATATATAATATATCCGGATATGGCCTTAGGCACATCTAGAGTTGTCTCCATGATATGGGATTAAAAAAAGGATATACAGTTTTTATAAACTATAATTCAAATGTAAAAAACAATAACAATCCTTATTCTTAATTAATGAAAATATTCCTATTTAAAACTTATATTTGTGTAAACATTTTTGTTTTATATGTTTAACTCATTCCTACTTTAGACGTAAATTGGAGTTTCTTCCTATGTGGTCCATCAGCAAAATATGTGCAGCAACTATGGCAGACGAGAGTTTGAAGCAAAGCTTTGTTACAGGACCACTTTTGGATTGTCAAATTATTGCTTTATCTTCCATTGTGATAAACAAACCAGTGAAGTCCAAAACAAGTCACAATTCATTGTATAGCCTCAACCCATCTTTGAGATCTTTGAAGCAGACACAGAAGGCAATAACACATTGAGACAGCTTTGTTACATTCTATGCTATGAAATTTTAGTACTTAACCTTTTAGGTAGAAGTGATTTTTGCCACAGATATATTTGGGCCACACATTATGTAAATTTTGTTCATATCTCAATATCAAAAAGAAACGGAACTTGTTTCCACCTGTTCACTCTAAAGATTTATTTTTGTCACCGATAGATTTGCATCCTTACTTTGGATAAGCTACTTGCTCATATCCCACGTAATTTTCTCTACATTTCAATATCACGAAGAAAAAAAACCTTGCTTCCAGTTTTTATTGCATTCACTGTCAAAGAGTTACAATACATACCAGTTATTATCCGCTTTGCTCCACACTCCCTAACTGTGTCAAGAAGCCTTGATAAAGCATCCGGTGTATGTGCATAATCTACAATAACAGAAAATGCCTGTTCCTCGTCTATCAACTCCATTCTTCCAGGCACTGCATCAACCTCCTCAACTCCTTTTACTATATCTTCTAGTGGTGCTCCCACTGCAATCCCAACAGCCACAGCAGCAAGGATGTTATACACATTATGCCTCCCAAGAAGCCCTGAAGATATTTCCAAATTTCCCTCAGGTGTTCTGATAAGCACCTGTGTCTCAAATAAAGAAAGCCTTACATCCAAAGCATAGACATCAGCATTCTTGTTCCCCATCGAAAATGTTATCACAGCCACATTAGGACTGCCCTGTGCAATAAAATAAGCAGCATTTGGATCATCAATGTTGACAACCTTCTGATGCCGTTCAGGATCAGTCATTTTTGCAAATAGCTTCCCCTTGGCCTCCCTATACTCCTCTTGTGTCTTGTGGTAATCCATATGATCCCTAGTTAAATTCATAAAGACAGCAATATCAAAATCCACCTTATCGCACCGGCCCTGAGCAAGGCCGTGTGAAGAAGCCTCCATAACACAAGCTTCAGTCCCATTATGGACCATCTTTGCCATCAATTTTTGCATGTCAACAGCATCAGGAGTGGTAAGAGCAGCTTCAGGTTCCAACTTATGATCACCATGAATGTAATAAGAAATGGTACCAAGCAGCCCTGTTTTCAAACCCATGGTCTCATACATGCTCTTAATCAAATAAGAAGTAGTTGTTTTCCCATTAGTCCCCGTTATGCCAATCACAGTCAATTTCTGTGATGGATTCCTGTAAAATGATGCTGCAAGTGCTGGAAGAATGGCATTCCCATCTTCCACCATTACCATAGCCTTAGCAGTTGTAGCCTCTTGTAGTGAGATGTCTTTACCAACAATCACAGCTACAGCTCCTCTCTTAACAGCTTCTGTCAGGTAAACATGTCCACTAGTTGAGGAACCTGCACAGCATACAAACAAATCCCCCAGGTTGACCTCCCTTGAATCATGCTGGATGCCTTTGATCTCCACTTCCAAATCTCCATCAACTGACAATGGAATGACTTTGGCCTCATCCAGCAGCTCAGCAAGTGTCATGCGAAATTCTGGGTCGAGAATCTACAAAGAACAAAAAGATATCTTAATATTAACTGTTTGAATAGTACATGGTACATACAACAGAAATTGACCAGTTAGCACTGTTAGGAACAATCTCACATTATCAGAAATATAAGGGAGACTGCTGTTACCTTCAGTCATACAGTTACATGCTTAGTTCTAGGACCTTAGGCTATGCAGTTGGTTGAGCCACTATTATAGTTGGACCTACTCATACACACTGTCAATTGGCAGTCATTTGGTCCTTTGTTTGATGAATCTTATGTGAAACAATCCAGTTATAGGTGATATGGACCCTCATTAGATGTAAGGCCAGTCAAGTGGATGGCAGATTCCAATTTTTAGACTATGAGCTGAAGAGACACGGCTCAAATGCTACTCCATGCTCAAGCTGAGTTCAAGCTTGGTGGTGAAAAAAACTTTAAAAAGGAGATACTCACCAATCACCAGAGGCAGGCAATCCTAATGATCCAGGGATTATTCCTATAGCAGGAGCAATCACCCCCATCCTTGTAAACATAAAAGCCCAATAATCTAACAGTTCACCTTCGTGTCCAGCAAGAGGGTTTGCCGTACCAAATCTGATCTGCATCCATGCTTTGTATACCGTTCTTCATGAATATTTTGACTATTTTGAGATTTCTCCTTCAATGTGCGCTTTCAATATTTCTGGCACCACATAGCAGAATGATAACATAGGTTCAATGATATATTAAGTCAGGATAATCCATGGCACAAGACTTTAATGCTACTTTGACACTAACGTGACAGGAAAATGTCACTTTGGACACGTGACTGCCATTGAATATAATGGAATGATCATAAAAAAGGTAAAGGTATAAGTGATCTATTAGGTCCCAGCCTGGCCAGCATGCCTGATTAGCACTCATATATATATATATATATATATATACCTCCTTAGATTTACAATGCTTATGACAAATTGGCCGTTGCCAATATGCCAAGGTACAACTATCCATTTGATGGAGGGTGCCAATATACCTCTGGAACTTGAAACTGGGTCACTTTAAGGGAAGGGTAACCCTTTTGGAACAAGGCCACATAATCATGGTCTACTAGGCCACATAAATTATGGCAGATGCTAGTCATTTGGCTATCTTGCCATTCATTTTTGCGATAAACAAAAAAATCGTGCGATGAATATTAGCCTTACCTCCTAGAAACTTTGGCTACTTTCCATTAACACTGGACTTAAAGCTGAATTTCAGGCAGACAGCTCCCGATTTAAATGGCAGAGTTATAAATTATGGCTAGCATTGACCATTCAGCTATCTTGCTATTGTTTTTTCGAGTAGAAAATAATCGTAAGCACTCAAAATTTTAAGACATGATGTTTTCACATAAGTGTAGAATAATTGGAAATTTATTTTCATTTCACAAAAATAAGGTACATATATTAAGAAGAAAAAATAAATTTCATGTTATTACTTTAAAAGAGCACTGCACTAATATATAATGTGCAAGATTCCAACCTGTAGCTACCCATTTGAATATTGGTGGTATATTCATAAATTATGGCTAGCACTAATCATTCAGCTATCACTACATTTTTCCTTTAAAAGAAAACACTTTTAAGGAACATAATTGTTCCTAAGTGTAGGATATTTGACAGAATATTCGTTTCAATAGAAAGAATCGTAAACACTCAAAATTTCAGGGGCGATGTTTTCACACAAGTGTAGAATAATTGGCAATTTGTTTCGTTTCAAAAAAATAAGGTACATATATTAAAAAGATAAACATAAATTTCATGTTATTACTTTAAAACAGCACTGCACTAAAATATAATGTGCAAGACTCCAACCCGCAGCTACCCATTTGCATATTGGTGGTATATTCATAAATTATGGCTAGCACTAATCATTCAGCTATCACTACATTTTTCCTTTAAAAGGAAACACTTTTTAAGGAACAAAATTGTTCACAAGTATAGGACATTTGACGGAATATTCATTTGGACAAACAAATAAGAAATATATGTATGATGGGCTGGTATTTAAGTCAAAGAAAAAAACATAAAAATTATCGGTAATCCATAGGAACAAAGTTGCTTACAAGTGGAGGCTATTTGGCAGAATATTTTCATTTCAACAAACGAATAAGAAATGATCTTTAACAAATAATATCAAAATCATATTGAATGTTCAGCTAGCTCCCTTGGTCGCAATTAGGGCAAATTTTTCCCAAAAAAAACATCTCATCTTTCAAGAGCCATATCTTTGCATAGAGTTGTCTGATTCAGACGATTCTTGCGCCATTTTGTGCGGAATTTGAGGGAGATACGTCCATGTGAAGACAGCCGTCCAGAAACAAGGGCAGCGTTAGGGCAAATTTTTCCAGAAAAAACGTCTCATCTTTCAGGAGCCATATCTTTGCGAAGGGTTGTCCGATTCAGATGATTCTTGGACCAATTTGTGCGGAATTTGAAGAGCTTTAAAATGAGTGGTCATATGAAGGAATCCAAGCAGTATTGAGGGAGATACGACCCTGTGAAGTCAGCCATCCGAAACAAGGGCAGTGACGATTTTTCAAGTCACGGGAAAACAAAATTGCAGATATCTGTCAGCCAGGGTTCGGATGATGGGAGGAGCAATGAAGGGCTAGGGCATCAGCGAGGCAGGACATTCCATCTGGGCGTAGAATTTTTTCAGCTAAGTTTCATTTATCCCTTCATTATCTTCGAAGTTTTGCATGCAGATTATTGTAGGTTTATTTTCAAATAATATAATCGCTATAGGATATATTAGTAAATTTTAGTAGATATTGAGTTATAGTGTCCTTCCCATGGACTGATTTACAGCTAAATCCTTAGAATCATCCCTAGTAGTAGAGGTTAGGGAGGACCTTACAGAGCAACGATCCTCGTTGCTCAAAGATAAGGCAGTCATTGGTAAATTTAATGGGTCTTGGCCAGGGGCTTCGGCTCTGAGAAAATGGATTGATAGGAGATGGAAGTCTCCAGGAGTGAGTCTATCCTTTCTTCCCAAAGGTTTCTTCCTAGCCATTTTCTGTTCCAAGGAGGAAAGAGATAGAATCCTAAAAGGGGGTCCTTGGTTTATGGGAAGAGCAGGACTCTTCCTTACCCGCTGGTATGAAGGCTTTGCACCTGAAAATGTAAATCTATCCCTAGTACCAGTCTAGGTCAGGATGTATGGGTTGCCCATTGAATTCTAGGAAATGGATACCTTCAAGGCAATAGGCAACACTCTGGGAGAATTCCTTGAGATTTCAAAAACTACAAAAGATGGAGTCTTGGCTATTTATGCCCGGATATTGGTCATGATTGATATCAGTAAACCTTTACTAGAATCAATCATTCTTAAGTATGGGGGTAAGTTGTGGACCCAAACCATGGATTATGAAAATATATCTTTCAGATGTAGAAGATGTCATGAGGTGGGGCATATTGAGAGATCATGCCCTAAGAAGAGTCCAACAGAAACATATGTAGAAAACCGCAAGAGAAACTTACAAATGGATATGGATGAGGATGGTTTTCAATTTCCAAAAAATAGGTCCAGACAGATGAAAGTAAATAAACAATGGAGACCAATAAGTAAGGATATTGGAAGAAACACCAATTCTTTTGAGGCTTTAGCCTATGAAGAAAAAGCAGATCAGAGCTTAGAGGACATGGTACAACAGGATCAAAATATTAACAAGGAACCGTCTACTCAATCTGAACCCGATTTAGGGATGAACATTCCTACTGAACCTAAGGAATGTGCCTCATCAGATTTTGAAGACTCTCTTGAAGTACCATGCACCATTCATGAGAAGGAAAGTGGTAGAGAAAATGCAGTGTTAGATGTTAATACCTCTACCATTAACAAGGAAATACCAAAAAATGAGCAGGATAAGTCAAAAGCTTCCTTAGCAAAGCTAAGAGAGGATAAATCTAATGAAAAGGAAAGTTGTGAAAGAATATTGAGGAATAGAATAATAAGACCTACCCTTGATACTGGCAAGGCAAAAAGAGGAAAACCTTCAAATTATCAAGCGAGAGCCAAGGAAGCAAGAGCAAACATAGAGAAAGGAACACAATCTAAGTTGGTTGAACTTCTCTTTACCAAACAACAAAATGATATTGGTAATTCATAGGAGGGGCCAGCAGCCCCTAATGAGACATGATTACCATCTCATGGAATATAAGGGGTGCTAATGCCCCCTCAAAGCAGAGGTGTATCAGGGACCTCTGTTTAAGTAATAAGCCTGATATTCTTTGTATCCAAGAAACTAAAATGACAAAGGAAGAAGTTTCCAAAACTATGAAAGCAGTATGGGCAAGATGTGAATGGGATGTTGTGGATTCAGAAGGAGTGACAGGGGGAATTCTAACATGTTGGAATCCAGTTAGAACCTCCTGTGAAACCATTCATAAAACTAGGCATTGGATAGCCTCATTAGTCACATGCTACTTTGCAGATATTCATTTCATCCTTATCAATGTCTATGGACCTACAACTCAGTCAGGCAGATCAGAAGTATGGAGTGGGATTGAAGCCTTTATGAGAAGTAAAGACCAAGAAACCCGATTCATGATCATAGGAGATTTTAATGCCATAACCAAGTTGGATGAAAAATTTGGGGGAATTAGGAAAATAACCCAAAGTATGAGAGATTTCTCAGCTTTTATTCAAAACAATAATCTATGGGAGGTTGAGTTTGAAGAGGACAACTATACATGGACCAACAATAGGATAGGCCAAAACCTGATAGCAGAAAAATTAGATAGATGCATACTCTCAGATCATTGGCTAGATGAAGGGACTTGTGCTAAAATTAATACCTTGACAAGGATTGGTTCAGATCACTGGCCAATAAGAGTTAAAATGGTGGTAAGTGAATTCAAAAAAATATCATATTTTAAATATGAGCAGATGTGGGAAGACCATCCTCAATTTGTTGATATGATAGCACAAACATGGAATTCTTCAGGAAATGGTGGGTTGTATACACTTCCAAAACAAATTAAATCAATGACATCTAGATTAAAAGAATGGAACAAGAACACTTTCAGAAACATTTTTGAGAAGAAAGAAGAACTAAAAGAGAAACTTTCAAAATTCCAAAAAGATGAGCACAATAATCCAAGCTTGGAGGAAAGGGAGTTGCTTAGTGAATATCATAATATTTTGAGTAAGGAAGAGAAATTTTGGAGATTAAAATCGAGACAGACTTGGTTAAAAGAAGGAGATAAAAACACAAGTTTTTTCATAGGATGGCAATAGTACAAAGATCAGCATCTAGAATTAGTAGAATTAAATCAGTAGAAGGGGTTTGGATTGAAGACCAAAGCGAAATCAGAAAGGAGGCAAGGCTTTTTTACCAGAATATTCTAGGATCAGAGGAGATTGAAGTTCTTAATGATAAGCTACTGCAAGAAGTACCTTCAGTTATAACAGATGAAGACAATAGCAAATTGATGGAGCCTATTACTCTGGAAGAAGTTCATTCAACTCTTTTCTCTTTTGATAAGGATAAATCCCCAGGTCCGGATGGACTCTCTGTAACATTCTATCAACATAACTAGGAAATAGTGAAGGATTCTTTATTGGTGGCAGTGGAATAGTCTAGGGTAAAACAGTACATACCTTATAAAATAAATGCAACATATCTTACCCTGATTCCAAAAAAGAAGGATGCAGAATTGTTTGATTCATTTAGGCCCATAAGCCTATGTAATATGGCATATAAGATAATCTCCAAAGTGATGGCAAATCAGTTAAGACCACTATTAGACAAAATTATTTCAGAAGAGCAAGGAGGATTTGTGAAAGGGAGACAGATTCTGGATGGGATCATAGTAGCTCATGAAGTAATGCATTCAGCAGCTTCTAGAAAAGAGAGAGCAATGATCTTAAAACTTGATATGAATAAAGCCTATGATAGGGTTAAATGGGATTTTCTTTTTGCAAGTATTAGAAAAGTTTGGATTTGGGAAGAAATGGGTCAGATGGATTAAAGCTTGTGTCTCTACAGTATCATATTCAGTGTTGGTCAATGGGCTAGTAATAGAATCATTTAAAGCCAAGAGGGGTCTTAGATAGGGAGATCCTCTATCACCATATCTGTTCATTATTATGGCAGAGGTATTGGGAAGGAACTTGAAGAAGGCATACAAAGATGGGCTAATAAGCGGACTTAAGGCTAGTAATAACATCGACAACATCACCCATCAACAGTTTGTAGATGATACAGCCCTTTTTGGGAGGGCAGGGAAAAATGAGGCCAGAGCTTTGAATAACTTATTAAAGGAATATGAAAGAGCGTCTAGGCAGAAAGTTAATAGGACAAAATCCAAAATTTACTTCCTAAACACTCCAGCTAGAATCAAAGCAAGGATATGCAGGTTACTTCAAATGGAGGAGGCAAATTTGCCAGCAACATATCTAGGGATGCCCTTATTTGAGGGGAGAATGAGGATAGAATTGTGGAATCCAGTTATAAGTAAAGTTCAGAATAAACTACCAGCATGGAAAGGTAGATGGTTATCGTTAGTAAGAAGAGTGCAGCTAATTAAATCAGTCTTACAAGCCATTCCAACATATTATATGTCCTTGTATATTATGCCAAAATTGGTAGAAAAAAGTTTAATCTATATTATGCGGTCATTTTTGTGGTCAAGATTACATGATAAAAGGAAATTCTTTGGTGAAATGGAGCAAGGTGTGTGATGATAAAACTAGGGGAGGTCTCGGTTTAAGAGTTCTTACGGATGCAAACTTAGCTCTAAGGGGAAAAGTAATTTGGAGATTGTACAAAGAGAGTCAAAGACAATGGGCAAGAATTCTTCTAAGTACGTTGAGCCCAATGACCCAAGCTTAATCTTTACTGCATTCTCACTACCAGATGGTTCTGCACTATGGAATGGTTTAAAAAAATCAATTGATCTAGTGATTAAAGGTCTAAGATGGGTGGTGGGAACTAGAGAAAAAATTTCTATTTGGATGGATACTTGGTGTGATAAAAGACCACTCAATCTAGATCCAATTTTGAAACCATGGATGAGATTACTTCAAGACAAATATGGTGATAGGGTTTCAAACATTATGTACAAGGATCAGGAAGGAAGATACAAATGGAAAGAAGATTTTTTTACAAGTATACTAGACATTGTTGCTAGGAGGCAGTTGAGCAAAAAGATAACAATAATGATTATTCCGAGGGGAGCCGAGGATAAGCTGATTTGGGAGTTGAATAGCTCAAGAGAATACACAGCAAGAAGCGGATATAATGTAAAGCACCAACAAAATAGGAATACCACAAGAATATGGAGAGATATTTGGGATAGCCCGAGCATTCCAAAAGTCAAAATGTTTGTATGGCTAGTAGGTCATAGGAAAATTTTATCCTGGGATAACCTAATGAAAAGGGGTTTTCATGGCCCCTCACAATGTGTTCTATGTAAAAAGGAGGAAGAGTATAGACCATCTCTTGGGACACTACTCAATAGTCTGGGAACTATGGCAATGGATTCTTAATATGTTTGGTAAATGCATGGTGATGAATGGCAGAATTGAAGAATGGTTAAAGCAATGGCAGAGCACTTTTAAAAGTGAGGCGTTACAGACAATTTGGGATACATCGAAAGATACAATACTTTGGACTGTATGGCTGGAAAGGAACAAAAGAATATTTAAAGGAAAGGAAAGCAATTTAGAGGTAATGAAAAGGAAGATTTGTTTAGCCATAGAGGAGTCTAAACCAGCCCTATCAACTCACCCAATCCCTAATCTTGAAGCAGAGAGCCTTGATAGATGGAGTCAAGTCATCAATTGGAATTATGATGTTGGGTATAAGAGAAACAAAAGGAAGGCAAAAAATATAAAGTGGAAACCATCGGAAGCAAAGTTGGTCAAATTGAATTTTGATGGAGCATCTAAAGGAAATCCAGGACCAGTAAGAGGAGGAGGAATAATTAGAAATAATAGGGGTGAGATTTTGTCACATTACACTTTCAGTAGTGGATTTAAGACAAATAATGAAGTTGAAGCTTGGGCGGCTTTGGAAGGATTAAAAATATGCAGACAAATGAAATGGAACATAGAGTATGGATGGAAGGCGATTCACTAATAGTAATAAATGCAATTTTGAGGAAAGCAAAGGCTCCATGGAACATACAAGAGATCATTGTGGAAATACAAGACCTTGCTACAGAGTTTGAAGAAATCAGGTTTACACATACGTTAAGGGAAGGGAACAAATGTGCAGATAGGCTAGCCAATAGAGGGGTTTTAATAGAGGATCGTGAAGTTAAATTCTCTTTTCCATGGTTAGAGGAAGTAGTAAGTTTAGCTGAAGCTGACAAGAAAAATCTGAAAGGAGCAAATTCAAAATAATGTTCCAGAGGACTACAAAATGTTTCAAGGGATCCATTTATAGATCAATGCATTGGAGGAAACTAACAGTCCAGATTTGGTAAAGCAGACTATGATTTCGTGAAGCGAGTAGAAGTTTTGTATGCTGAAGCAAAAGAAGATGATATCAGATGGACTTCATGGCTGAATGGATTATTTGAGTTGTTGGTTGTTGGTTGGATTATGGGACAGAGTATGGATTGGAACTTTCAACTTTTTGAGACTGCTAAACTATTTATTAAAATAATACCATTATGATTTGTTAAAATGTCATTATAATATGAATGAGATTCATTTCATAACTCATTAAAATGATAAAATGTTTTTTTAATTGGTTATTTGGGATTTAAATGAATTCCACTTGTATTATATCATAGTTGAGATAATCTACAAAAAAAAAAAAAAAAAATTGGGATTTTAGCTGATTTCGATTCCAATTTGGCCTTTGCCAAGTCAATCGGCATCAAAAATCGTGATTTTCAAAAAATTGCCAATTTTTTCAAAAAATCAGCCGCGGCAGCACAAGTTGGGGCAATGGCTTAAATAGGTTGTTTTTTTCATTTTGCTTGTTCCAAACTGGAGAGAGAGAGCTCTTCCTACCTGCTACCACACCAAACAAAACACTAAAGCACATCCTAACAATGGATTTTTTGCAGTTTGAAGGAATCCAACAACCACCAACAGCAATGCTATACATTATTAATTGATGAAATTCTCCATAAAAATATGTTGAACTATCAATCCAAACTTATTGCTCAACTTTTGTTATCCTCGAAAGAAAAAATTGGTGTTGCAAACATTGGAACTAATGGGTAGAGTGAAACTAACTGTTACACAAAGCCTAAAACACCTTGTGAAAGACAAATTTGGAAGCCTAATATCAAAAACACCTTTACAAATTTTTGTAACATTACTATGTAAAATTTGTTTGAGATCTAAAAGAAGGTTGGGGATTTCATTTTTCAATATGCTTGTATATAGGAGTAATATTTAAAAGCACAAGTGATTATTTGTTTTGTAGGTTCATTAGACCACATGGGTCTTAAGAGAGAGTAAAAATTTAAAACCAATCACAATCATCATTTAAGTTAATTTGTTGGTGTTTTATTCAGCCTATGAGTTGTTGAAGTCCCAAATTAGTAATTGCAGCATCCTTTCTGCACCAAAATGCAAACAAGGAGAAAAATTCAATTCAGACAATGAAGGTATTAATGGTTTTTGTTGTTGACCTTGCAAGGGAGCTCTCACCCCCTTGACCCCCGACACTGTTAGTGACGGCGTTAGCAGCCAAGGCACAAAAAGAGGCACGGGCACAAAAACAAAGAGAGACTAGAGTTTTTGCTATGGCAAATGGCAAAGGCATTCAAACATCTTGAGGCGTTGTATTTGCCATGACTCATGACACATTTTGTAATTTGTACCTGTTTATATTCTAAGCAATATAAGAATATTTGAATTTTGGACACATTAACAAAAATTTATTTAAGACATGTTTTGTCACTTTCACGTGTAGTTTAATGCTTTAAGTTTGTATCACTTGCAGTTTTAATATTTGATTTGCATAATGTTAAGCCATTGTGATATGTATGAAAAAAAAATCAATGAAAAATTTGTTAGGACCCCATCCTAACATTATTATGTAATGACCCCTTTCCAATGCGAGGACCCCATTCTAATGATATTTTGTAATGGTATGTGGCACTTGAGGCGCCTAGACAAGTGGGGCCATTTCATGTAACCATTATAAAGAATGTAATTGTTTGTTTGGTAGAAGATTCTAGCTTGGGTGGCACTTTGCATGTAAGCCAACTCTTGAGCATTAGGTTAGGGTTGCATGAAATGTATCTTTAAAAGACAAGGGGGCATAAATGAATGTATCTTTTTGCATATTGAATCAAAGTATTGAAGGAGGTTGCCCCCTCGAAGAGGCCAACGATTTTGTATTGTGATTTGTGAGATTAATATATATTTCTGCATTTACATTTCGTATTGCAATATTTTGTTCTTTCATGAATTATTGTTTTTATTGCAATATTTATGTGGATGTGCTTATTTTAATTAGAAGGTTCCTAACAAGTGGTATCAAAGCACTTTCCAAGGTCGTGTTCTACTACGACTGCAATAGTTCTTGCCCTACCATTTTAATTGTTAGGTATAAATTTTCCATGTTTTCATTTTTCTGCTTATTATCCTATTAAAAAAAAAAATCGAGCTTTTTTTTTCTTATTTTAGTTTAATAGGTTAGAAACCCTGTGTCGAGGGTTTTAAAATATCATGGAGGAGTTGTCGTTATTGGCTAAGCTAGATTGCCTATAAAGCGTCTAGTGAAGTGAGGGGTGATCAAGCTCCAATACCTAGGCCTCAGACAACACCCGTATATGGAATTGAGCTCCCACGTATCTTCGGGTATATCGGGAGACCCCCTTAGGATTAGGAGAAACCTTTAGCCCTAGGAAGATTTTCGACCATGTATCTATCCATAGTGCATCAAGCATAACATTCGGGAAGATCACCCTCTTGTACTGTCAAAGAGGCGAGTAGTGTGCTCAAGGGTATGCATGGAATCCTCCTTGAGTAGTGGCCTAAAATATTGGTCTGAGCACTATCGTTCGTCATTGTAGTATAATAGAGGGCTATGGACAATACATACACCTTGGCCTAGAGTACCCTATTTTTGTGAATGTTTAACTTGAATGCCAAAAACCCTACCATAAAAATTGAGCATACTAAAGAGACTACACTATCACAGAATTGATTGAACTAAAACAAATGAAAGAAATTGTGTGGGAAGTAACAACCAAGATAGGGTCTATCAGTAATAGTTGGGTATCATTTCAGTTAAGGCCATAGTCAATAATAGTCAAGATAAAGTCTGCTGTGCAGTTGTGAGTTATAGTTGGGAATCATAATAGTCAAGAAATTGTCAAAATAAGAGTTTGCCAAGATAATCATCAGAAATAATGAGTTATAGAGTCAAATAGAATAGTTGTTAGTAATAGACATTGTAGATCCTGTTAAGGGTTGTCAGACAAAAGTCAATTTTTTGAGTGAACAGAGACTCTAGGAGAAAAACAGATGACACTTGAAGATAACACTTCCCTAAAAAAAAAAGTTTGGGGTGCTAAAAAACATTGTTGTGGGATATAGCTCATTGTGATCGTCTCGTCAAGCTGATCATTTTGGTATATAGCCTCCATGCACTTTTTCTAGGGTGTCAAAAAACGTCATTGTGAGACCTAGCCCATTGTATTCGTCTTTTCAAGCTGATCATTTTGATATATAGCACCCAAACACTTTTTCTAGCCCATTACTAAAAATAGTAACTCCTGGAACAACACTTCTATTTTTAGTAAGTCAGTGGGAGTGGTCCAAATCATACATATATGGCTGGAGGGACTAGAGGATCAATGAAGGAGTTAGAACAAAGAGAATATATGGAGCAATTAAATCACTCACTTAGTAACCTACAAAGCCAAATGTCCCACATTGGACAAGAAGTTACAAAGATGAAAGATCACATGCAGGTTATGAGAACTGACCAAATTAAATCCAAATCTGAAATTGAAGAAAAATTCCTAGAGGTTGAAGAGCGATTAAAGGAAGCCCCAAAGGTATTCGAGCATCTTAACACTGAAGGACCAGGTGGCAGTTCAGTCAATAAAGAGAAAGGAGTCCATCATGCTCTTTTTGACATAGATACCCCATTTAAGATGCCTAAATTAGACTTTCCCAAGTTTAATGGAAAGGATGTTGATGGTTGGTTGTGTTGAGCAGATCAGTTCTTCAAACTCCATAATGTACCTCGATATTTGTGGGTCACCATGGCATCTTTTAACTTTGAATCTGAGGCCCTACAATGGTATCAATGGTTACAAAACATGACTCCTGACCCTTCTTGGGAAGACTTTGAGTCCCAATTACTCACTCGTTTTGGCCCTAGTGAGTATGAGGACTTTACAAGAGCCTTAACCAAATTGAAACAAACCTCTACTATCCGGGAATATCAGACTCAATTTGAGAAATTGGCTAATAGGACAAAGGGGTTGAGTGAAGGATTTTTTCAGAGTTGTTTTATCAGTGGGTTGAAAGATGATATCAAGGCAGAAGTAAAAATGTTCAAACCCCAGTCTATGATGCAAGCCATAGGATTGGCGAGATTAGTGGAAGAAAAATTTTCTGCCCAAAGGAGATCATCCAAATTCCCACAGGCCAAACCCACATTTCCATCCAAGTTTACATCAAATACTAGCAATAAATCTCCACCAATCAAATGATTGACTAGGGAGGAAATGGATGCTCGTAGAGCACAAGGCCTATGTTATAATTGTGATGAGAAATATTCACCAGGGCATAAATGTATACAACAAAAATTGTTTTTGTTGGATGTGGATGAGGCAATAACCATCGAATCTTCTGAGGAAGAGGATCATCAGGAAGAGGAACATATAGAACAGTTTGATGTCCTAGAAGAATCCCAACTAAAAATTTTGGTGCATGCCTTAGCAGGTATATCAACTCCCCAAACCATGAAGGTGATAGGACACTTCAAAGGACAATGGGTCATAATTCTCATTGACTTTGGGAGCACCCATAACTTCATTGACCCAAGGGTGGCCAAATAGGGAAATTGTTATATTAATACTTGTAACTCCTTTGAAGTCATGATTGCCAATGGAGGAACTTTGCCTTGTAAGGGAAAGTGTAGAAATGTTAAAATACAAATAGGGGAATATAATCTTAAGGTAGACATGTTTGCCCTACCCCTAGGTGGGTGTGATGTTGTTTTGGGGGCTTAGTGGCTGAGACTGTTGGGTCTAGTATTATGGGATTTCTCTGAATTGTGGATGAAATTCAGCCAGCAGGGAATAGAGTACACCTTACGGGGCTTGAAGGTTGGGGCTACTCAAATTGTGACATCTCATAGGATGGAAAAACTATTGAAAAAGTCAACCCATGGAGTTGTGGCCCAACTATTTGCTATACAAGACTTAGATAGTGGAGACAAAGACCAACCCAAGGAATTATAACTATTATTGCAAAAACATGCCACAGTTTTTGGGTAACCCAATGGACCATCCCCTTGTCGTACTCATGATCATGCAATTCAACTTATTCCTGGTAGTCTTCCTCCAAATGTCCGCCCTTACAGGTATCCATATGCCCAAAAATCAGAAATAGAGAAAATGGTGCAGGAACTTCTTGTTGTAGGGGTTATTTGTCCTAGTGTCAGTCCCTATTCTTCCCTAGTGTTGTTGGTATGGAAAAAAGATGGGTCTTGGCATTTGTGTGTGGATTTCAGAGAACTCAATAAAATAACTATTAAGGATAAATTTCCCATTCCAGTAATTGATGAGTTATTAGATGAATTGCATGGAGCCCAATATTTCTCAAAATTGGATTTGCGATCAGGATACCATCAGATCAGAATCAAGGATGATGACATTCCTAAAACTGCTTTTAGGACTCATGAAGGGCACTATGAATTCTTGGTTATGCCATTTGGTTTGACCAATGCACCCTCCACTTTTTAGAGTTTGATGAATTCCATTTTTTGGCCCTTCCTTCGCAAATTTATTCTAGTCTTCTTTGATGACATTCTAATTTATAGTCGCTCTTGGGAGGAGCACTTCAAACATTTGGATCAGACTTTGCAGCTTTTGTCTGAGAATCAACTTTATGCCAAGAGGTCTAAGTGTTCTTTTGGGTTGCAAGAAGTAGAGTATTTGGGTCACATTGTCACCAAAGGAGTTAAAGTCGATCCTAAAAAGATTCAGGTTGTTCAAGCATGGCCAAAGCCTCACACCCTCAAGGGACTTCGAGGATTTTTGGGACTCACGGGGTATTACCATAAATTTGTACAAAACTATGGAAAGATAGCAGCTCCTTTAACAACCATGTTGAAAAAGAATTCTTTTATTTGGTCAGAATCAGCGGAGAAGGCTTTCAAGGAATTAAAGCAAGCCATGACAACCACCCTGATGTTAGCAATGCCTGATTTTTCTAAACCTTTTGTAATTGAAAGTGATGCTTCGGGCAATGGAATCAGGGTCATTTTGATGCAAGAAGGACGACCATTGGCCTTCACCAATAGAGCCCTTTCAGGCCAAAATTTGGGCAAATCTACTTATGAAAAGGAGATGTTAGCCATTTTACATGTTGTTAATCATTGGAGGCCATATCTCATTGGGCATCATTTTTCAATCAAAACCGACCATCAAAGTCTCAAGTACTTCTTGGAACAACGGGTAGCCACACCTGAACAACAAAAGTGGGTCTCTAAATTGATGGGCTATGATTATGAAATCACATATAAAAAAGGAAAGGAGAATATAGTGGTTGATGCACTATCTCAATAGTTTGAAGATCAGAGTATGTTAAATGCTATCTCTTCACCAATCCCTCAATGGATTAATAATCTCAGAGAAGAAATGGCCAAGGATTCTAGCTTGCAAACTTTGATCAACAAACTTCAAGCAGAGCCTAACTCATGCCCTGGATACACTTGGGATGGTCAAGACTTGAGATATCATGACCGACTTGTTATTCCCCAAACCTCACAAATGCGAGAATTCATCTTGTAGGAAATGCATGCCTCACCAACAACGGGACATTCTGGGTTTCTAAAAACTTATGAAAGGACCAAGCGTACTTTCTTTTGGAAGGGAATGAAGAAGGATATTCAAACTTTTGTGGCTGAATGTGACAAGTGCCAAAGAATGAAAGGAGAAATGGTGTGTTCCCTTGGAACCCTTCAACCCTTACCAATTCTAGAACAAGTATGGGTAGATATTTCTATGGATTTTATTGAAGGGTTACCCAAATCAGGAGGAAAATCAATTATTTTTGTGGTAGTGGATCATCTCACAAAGTATGCTCATTTTTTTTTCTTTTCCCCCCCCTCAAAAAATTTTAATCGTAGTTGCCCAAATATTTTTAGACTCCATCTTTCTCCTTCATGGAATGCCCAAATCTATTGTGTTAGATAGAGACCCTACTTTTACTAGTCATTTTTGGTAAGAATTGTTTAAGTTGTAGGGAACTCAGCTCAAAATGAGTTTGGCCTATCATCCTCAGACTGATGGCCAAACAAAATTGTTAACAAATGCTTGGAAACTTATCTTCGTTGCTTTGTATCCGAACATCCTGCATAATGGGCTAAATGGCTCCCTTTGGCTGAATGGTGGTATAATACTTCATATCACACTGTGACCAAGGTTACACCCTTTGAAGTTATATATAGTCTTCCTCCATCAACACCCTCCTCATACATTCTAGGAAGCTCCAAGGTTCACGTTGTTGACACCACTCTCAACTAGCATGTCATTGTCCTCCGACAACTTAAGATGAATCTTGAATTGGCCTAGAATCGTATGCGTCAGCAAGCTGATCAACACCGTTCTAAGTGTAAATTTGAAGTGGGGGATATGGTTTTTCTCCACTTGCAACCCTACAAACAATCATCACTCCAGCTCCACAAAAGCTGCCAAATACTATGGACCCTACTAGGTATTACAACGAATTGGTTCAACAACCTACAAATTGGCCCTTCCAGCCACGTCCAAGCTCCATCCAGTCTTTCATGTCTCTTCTCTCAAGAAGGTTGTGGGCAACAAGGTACAAGTTCAATCCACTTTACCAGAGCTGGATGAAGAAGGTTCCATCATGCTCGAGCTTGAACAAATTTTGGATCGGAGATCGCGCACCCTTCGCAACCGTGTCATCACTGAGGTTCTTGTTCAATGGCGCGGACTACAACCTGAAGATGCCACCTGGGAGTCTCTCCAACAGCTACAACAACAGTTTCCTCATCTCCAGCTTTGAGGACAAAGCTTTTTGAAGGGGAAGGGCATGTTAGGACCCCATCCTAACATTATTATGTAATTTTATTATGTAATGACCCCTTTCCAACGTGGGGACCCCATTCTAATGATATTTTGTAATGGTATGTGGCACTTGAGGCGCCTAGACAAGTGGGGCCATTTCATGTAACCATTATAAAGAATGTAACTGTTTGTTTGGTAGAAGATTCTAGCTCGGGTGGCACTTTGCATGTAAGCCAACTCTTGAGCGTTAGGTTAGGGTTGCATGAAATGTATCTTTAAAAGACAAGGGGGCATAAACGAATGTATCTTTTTGCATATTGAATCAAAGTATTGAAGGAGGTTGCCCCCTCGAAGAGGCCAACGATTCTGTATTGTGATTTGTGAGATTAATATATATTTATGCATTTACATTTCGTATTGCAATATTTTGTTCTTTCATGAATTACTGCTTTTATTGCAATATTTATGTGGATGTGCTTATTTTAATTAGAAGGTTCCTAACAAAATTACATTTTCTTCATTTTTTTTCTGTGTGTGTGTGTGTGTTTTTCCCATTTTTTGCAGATTCCTGATTTTTTCCAATTCTTTTTCCATGTCGATTCTGTTTCATTTACAATTTTCTCAACTATGTATCATATATTGACCAATAGTTTAGCTATTATGCATATATTCCTTAATGAGATTTAATCATGAACTTTCAACTTTTTGAGACTGTTAAACTATTGATTACAATCTTGTGGTTGCACTTATGCTTTAGGAAAGAAACTAACAATCCAGAGCTGGTAAAGTAGACTATGATAACGCAAAGTTTTGGATATATTACTCTACTAAGATGCAGTGCGTAGACAATAGAGGTGGAATTTTGGTATTGTGAAGGTTGTTACAAGAAAATGTCAAGAAGAATGATGTTGAATTTTGGAATATTTGTATTTACAAATAAAATTGAAAAAGATCCAAAAAAATGAAAATCAATACTTCATATTTTTTATTAAAAAAGATGTAGGTATTTAGCTATAGCAACTTAACTGAGATGAAATTTGAAATTGTTTGTAAACTCTCAGGCTCGAAAGGAGAGAATTGTGATTTGTTGGGGCCCAAGTACAACCTCTTTTTCTCAAGCTAAAAAAAACGAAATGATCGTCAACCAAAAAAATTATTTCAGCAACAGATAAGAAATATATATATGAAGGAAGGCGTACTATATTTGACAAAATAATTTTCTTTTTAAAAAAACAAATAAGATATATGATCTCTGACAGAATAAGTTTATTTTAACAAACAAATAAGAAAAATAGGATCTGACTTGTTATGGAGATGTTCCACAATGGTGGATGCAGAAAGCTAGGAAAGACCTATATCGTATACTACATAGCGATATACTAATTAATCTGGTTCCTGTATGTCATGACTCAGACGAAAGTCTTAGATTTCTCTATTAGTAGAATGCGCTTAAAACATAACTGTTGCTCTTCAGTAAAATTTTAGATGAAATCCCTATTTGCATGGCAGGGCGGATGATGTAGCTTTACTATTTTACTTATACAATACAATTTTTTTTTTTTTTTAATAAGAGAGGCTAAAGATAAACATAAAAATTATCATGACTTCGTAAGAACCAAATTGTTTACAAGTGTAGCCTATTTGACAGAATTTAAATAAGAAATATGATCTTTGACGAAATATTTTCATTTCAACAAACAAATAAAATATTTTCATTTCAACAAACAAATAAGAAATATATGTCCCATGGTTAATTCGAAGAAACAAAGTTGCTAAGTGTAGGATATTTGATTGAATATTTTCATTCAAAAACCAAATAACAAATAGGATCTGACAGAATATTTTCATTTCGACAAACAAATAGGAAATATATGTGCGACGGACTTTTACACAAAAGCAAATACATAAAAATTACCGTTAATTCTAGGAAATGCCTGCATACATTTTATACACTAAACATTGAATGTTGTTTTCTTAAAGTTAGTATTTGCTGAATCGCCAATGTGTTCTTCAAAACAGTTGTAATTTATTAGTCAATGAAAAACGTCCCCGGATACTAAAAATTTATTAAAAAGAAAATCACAACCATGAAATAAAAATTTCCTTCACCTGCCTGATATCCACTCTTTTACAACAGAATAAACTCTAAATTAACTCTAAATTAATAGACGTGTGTGGAAACAGGAATAATCAATATGAGGTTGTTCAAAATTTAAGGGATAACAATATGAGGTTGGTACTTAAAAATTAGGAATCAAACTTGCCTCAGGGGCGGCGGGTTCCATATCTACAAGGTCCAACTCAGAGGAACCATATCTACGACCCTCTCCGTCTTCTTCGATAACTTCCTCCTCCTCCTCTTCTTCTTCCAAGTCTCGGATCTCAACATTCTTGCCTTGAAGCTCTGCGATTTCTTCAACGTCAAGGGCTTCCTCGGGTTCCAGCTCATCAATTTCCTCTTCCTTCTGCGCGGGCGGCTTGAGGACTCCCTCTTGGATCAGCTCCTTTCGCTTCAGCGCCACGGCCTCGTCCACCTCGGCGAAGAAATCCCCGTCATCTTGATTTCCAACGATTTCCCGGCTGCTGTCTTCGCCGGCCGTCTGCTCGTCGTCTTCGCCGAGACCGACGGCAGAAAGGAAGATGTGCTTGTTTTGCTCGTATTTTTCTTGCTCCTTCTTGCGCGCCCGGGCCGCCTGGGCCTCGACGCGCCCGAACCTGGTGAGCGTCGCATCGTCCTCATCCACTTCCGGAGGCTCTAGGTCCGCAGGGTTTGGGAAGGAATTTGAATTTGAATTTGAATTTGGATTCCCCCTTTTGCGATTCGAACCCGCGGCCGCCTGGATTCTGGAAACAAAACTTCCCCGTGCAGGCCGCGGGATTCGACCCCGGGTCGTCCAGGTGAAGCGTGGACAGGGGTTCCATTTGAAAGTGTTAATGTGGAAAAGGGAGGGCGCCGCAAAGGAAATGGAAGTGGCCATTGCAGGGGAGTGGATAAGATTGGGCTGAGGTTTTAGCTGGGTTTTGGGTCTCAGAACTTTTAAGAATATTTGAATTGGGCAGTTGATGGAAGTTTCAGACCTTAGGAATCCACCTCCTGACCAAGGATGTCAAGTTACTCCAGCGCATGCTGGAGTGCGGTTGCTAAAAGTTTTAAGATAACGGTCTCCTGTTGCTTGTACCGATGTTCAGTACATATTCAAGCTTCCTGTCCGGCTGGACTTTTGTTTGGTCAGTTTTATAAACAATTTGGGAAACCTATTTAATATTCTAAGTATTCACAACTCGGTAAGAGACACATTTTGGAAGGAACTAAGCGTGAAAAGGATGCAAACTGAAAATAACATAACAGTTAATCAGTGGTTGGAGTATTCAAAACAACTGTATCAGCGTAGTAACCAGCAGGAGACACCACCTACTATCATTGTCAAGAAAGAACTTTTCACAATTGAAGACATTATTCAAGGGATAAAAAAGTTAGCAACTGGAAAAGCCCGTGACATAAACAATCTTCAAGCAGAGCATATAAAATGGGGGGTAGATATCTTGGCACCGCAAATAAAAGAAATTTTCAATGAGGTCATACAAAATGGCTTCCCTACTGAGTGGACAACTAGTTTGACCATTCCTTTGTTTAAAAGTGGAGATGTAAATAATCCCTCAAACTATCGAACTATCATGATCAACCCTCTCTTTTCAAAGTTGTTTGGGAGTATGATAGAGCAGAGGATCAGCATATGGGCAGAAGAAAAGGGAAAGAGAGCAAAGGGGCAAGCAGGTTTTAGGCCCAAACACTCAACTATTGATCATTGTATCACGCTCGGACACATAGTGGAAAAAATATGGGAGAAAAAGAGGAGGCTTTTTGTTTGTTTTGTAGACTTCAAAAAGGCATTTGACACGGTGCCTAGGAAAAAATTATGGAGCGAGAATGGAAGAACTAGAGGTTCCAATTCACTACGAGGCAGCAGTTCACGGACTATATGAGCATGTAAAAGCTAGAATCGGAACACGGGAAGGGTTATCCGAATGTTTTGGTAGTGACATAGGTGTCAAACAAGGTTGCCCTCTATCTCCGACCTTATTTGGTCTGTACATTGACAAGTTAGAAGAATGGATAAACAAATTTGGGGGAGAGGGTGTGCATTTAGCCAAATATGTGGTAAAACTCCTCATGTATGCAGATGATGTAATTCTTGTGGCCAAAACGACCAAAGATCTAGAAGATCACCTTCAAGCTCTAGAACTCTTTTGTAAAGAAGTTGGGATGCAGGTGAACACGAGCAAAACAAAAATTATGATTTTTTCAGCGAAAAAGAAGAAGCAACAACTCAAATTTCGGTTTGCAGGAGAACCGCTTGATGTAGTAGTAGAATACAAATACTTGGGCATAGACTTTCATGACAAACTTAATTGGAATACATGTAGGATGAAAAGAACTCAAAGTGGGTGGAGAGCACTATATGCACTTCAAAACAGGTGTAGGAATGCCGAGTTGTGGGACTGGAAGACCACCAAGGTCTTATTTGGCCTACTTGTTACACCGGTTCCGTTGTATGGTTGCGAGGTGTGGGCTAGTGGCACAACAAATGCAAAATGGAGACAAATAGAAAGGATTCAAAAATATCTAATCACAAACTTTCTCAAAATTAAGGCCACAACCCCTTATGAAATTATTCTAGCTGAAACTGGAATGTTCCCTTTAGAAGCAATTGCTATGACCAAGTCGTTATGTTACTTGAAAAAAATAGAAAACATGACAAATGATAGATGGCCTAGAGCAGTTAGAGACGAAGAGTTACATAGGCGAAAGAATACGTGGATGAAACAAAATCAGAAATGGATGAAACGTTGGGAAATCAACATAAATGAATGCCCAAATGTCAACAAAGACATTAAAAATTATGTGAATGAAAAGTTCGGAAGTGGAATGTGGAAAAATGCAAGCGAGGAAAAGACAATATTATATTGCAAATTTTAACCCAACGTATGACCACAAGGAAAAAGCGTATATAGGCGCTGAAATCAAGTGGAAGTAAAAATACTCATTGCTCGGATAAGGACTAGCTCTCATAGGCTTATATGTGAAACGAGGAGATGGACAACGCCCAAAGAACAATGGGAAGAAAGGATATGTACTCTATGCAAGCACAGGGCGATGAGAGACAGAGGAACACTTCATCTATAAATGCCCGAGTTTTTCAGATATCCGTGACAAATCCAAAGAAACACTTGGGAACGAGTTTATTACAGATTTATTTGAAGACAAGAAAATAAAAAAAGTTGGAGAATTGCTAACACAAATCAACAGGAGAAGGAACAACATTCTCAAAGATATTAAAGATCATATGATATGATTTGAGTAATTGTACTTCCATATTTGAGGTCCCATAGACCACATTTGGGTCTCGCGGACGTAATTAAAATCTTTCATTCATTCATTCACATCTAAAGTTCAATGGAACTACTATGGATGGGCTTTAAGCAAATGGGTAATATTCACGAAGAAAGAGGGAAGTAATTAATTTTAAAATATATTTAAAAATCTTTTTATATATATTAAAATATATATATATATAAAACTTGATGTGTTCAACGATAGACGACAATTTATTTTTTTTTAATTGGAGACGAGGGAAATATTTAAATCATTTTTTTTTTAAATATTTAAATTATTTATGAATGAAAGAAAGAAAGATTTTAATTAGGTCCGCGAGACCCAAATATGGTCTATGGGATCTCAAATATATGGAAGTACAATTACTCAAATCATATCATATGATCTTTAATATATTTGATCTTTAATTTGATCTTTAAATCAGGAAGCACTAATATTTAGTAAGAGAAGTATTTATTTATTTAAAAATATATTATTCAAAATAATTTTGAAAAGAATAATATTGAAGTATCCTTTATTTTTAGAGGACAGCGTAATTATTTGGGGTTTGGCTCTTCTTCAGGAGGTCCTAGGTTCAAACCGTCGTATGTGTGGTTGATTGTTTCTCTTATTGATAAGAGAAGCTCTCGGTCTTACGGGGTTCATGGTTGGAAGGGGGCTGCTTAGCCCAATGCTACGATTGCAGGGGTTTATCACACTACCCAAATCCAAAAAAAAAAAAAATGAATCAAAAAAAATTTAAAAATATTAAAAGTATTCTTGTATGATAAGAAATTATTTATTTAAAAATATATAATTCAAAATAATTTTGAAAAGAATTTCAATAAAATAAAAAATAAAATAAGAAATATATAAAATTATCCTTTATAATTGTCAAGTGTGAGTGCATTCGGGAGTGAGTGTAGTCGAAAGCGAGTGTGAGTGTGAGTGCGAGTGCGAGCGTAAGCCAGGTTTGATTGTAGTGAAAACGAGCACGTGTCGAGAGTGAGTGTAGCCAAAAGTGAACGCGAGTCGGGAGTGAGTGCAGTCAAAAGCGAGTACGAGCAGGGAGTGTGAGTGCAATCAAAAGTGAGCACGAGCAAGGAGTGTGAGTGCAGTCGAAAGTGAGTGTGAGTGCAGCTGAGAGTGAGTGTAGTCAAAAGCGAGTGCGAGTGCAATTGGAAGTGAGTGCAAGTGCAGTAGAGAGTGAGTGTAGCCGAAAGTGAGTGCGAGTGCAAGTTGGGAGTGAGTGCAACCAAAAGCGTGTGAGCCGAGAGTGAATAGGAAGTGTGAGCAGGGATGTAGAAAGTAAAAAGCAAAGTGTGATCAAAGAACAAGTGTCACTTCTTGTTCCATAGAATTTAAAGGATTAATTTGAAGAATATCTAGATAACATGGAAAGAAAGTCCTTGTTGAGAGTATGAATGGCCAAGTTGGAAGTATGGATAGTGATACCTTAGTTAGCATTAAGAGGAAGAGTGAATCTATGGCAAACCCAATCCAGGTAGCAGATTCTACACCATAAGTGATTATCAAGGATGAGATAATTTAGCATGATATAATGGTTCTTAAAACCATAAGGTTAATATATAAGTTTCATGGATATTGGTCAAGTTTTTCTGTGAGATTCAAAATTAGATCAAGTGGAAGTGGGGTTTGAATTCAAATTACTTACTCCATGACATTTCTTCCAAAAGGATTTTTCCCCATTGTTTTCAAGAATTCAAAATAAGTGATAAAATAATGGATGGAGGCTCGTGGTTTAGGGGTAAAGATGCATTATATTTAAGACCTTGGAGTGAGAAATTTTTGTGGACACATAAACTGTTAAAAGGATTTCGGTATAGATTAGGCTTTTTGGACTTCCTTATCAACTCATCAATAAAGAGGTTTTGAAGAATATTGGTAATACTCTAGGTGAATTCATCCAAGAGAGACCAACTACTAAGGAGAGAAGGCATGTTGTATATACTTGAATATGTGTTGCCATAGATATTTCAAAACCTTTACCGCGGTCTATTAGGATTAAATCTAAATCAAAAGAATGGGATCAACAAGTGGATTATGAAAACATTGTGTTATGATGTCGCAAATGTCATGAAACTAGGCACATGGCAATAGATTGCAAAGTGAAAATGGAGGAAGAGATGGAATTTCTTGGGTATAAGGGGAGCTTTAATTTGAAACATGGAGACCATATCACTGGAGAAGCTAGGTCAAATATAGGATTTTCCACTCCTAAGAAAGTGGCTAGAAAAATTCCTCTACATCATCAGATGGCAAAGGCCATTACAATTCACTAAATCAACCATTAGAAGAAAAATGATATGGGGGATGAGGAAGAACAATTCGCAAGTTCAAATATAGAAGGAGCTAAAGGTATGAAGGAAGAGGGGAAGGCAAATTTTAAAATGAAGGAAGATGGAGAGACAAATTTTAAAGCAAATGAGGTGAAGGAGATCAAGCTTAATATAGGTAAATCACCTTTATTATCCTCAAGTAGCTTAAAATATTCTCCTTACAATAAAAGTGAAATTAGTATGAAGTGTATTCCTTGCACTTTCGGATATCAAGAGCAGTAGAGTAAAGAAAATCTTATGGAGGATATGCAAGGAAATTTAATGTTTTTAGGCCAACATAAGAAAGTGATGACTTTGGAGGATCATCTATGCGGTTTAGAGTTTTCAGGGCAACATAAAGAAGAAGATGTTAATGAGGTTATTTCTTGCACTTTCGACTCTTTAGGGTAACATAAATCTTTAGAAGATAAGTCTCATTTTGATCAATATAAAAAAATATAAGAGATTGATGAATATGAGAGTGTTGGTGGGAATGGAAGAAGGAGAGTAAGGCTATCAAAGCAGGAACAAAGAAAAAAATAAACTCAAAAAGATATTGATCTGGGAAGCCAAATAAAAATATCACAGGTGTTAACAAGAAGTGGGACTAAGCCCACTAATAAAAATAAAAAGTGTTGATGATGAAAATGATATCATAAAATATTAGGGGTATGAATAAAACCCATAAAAAAGAGTTATTAAGGAATTAATAGGTTGATATCGCCCTGAGTTTATTTTAATACAAGAAACAAAATTAAGCAATGAGGAATGTAAGGGTGATTTTAAGAAGATTTGGAGGACATATGATTGTTTAGCAGTTTCTTCTATAGAAGCTTTAGGTGGTATTGCAATAATATGGGACAAATGCAAATGGGATGGACAACTACTAGAAGCAAAAAGTAATTGGGTTGCTAGAATATTTTGCAAGAAAGAGAAAAACATCAAAGTTGGGGTTATAAATGTATATGCTCCAACTATAGTTACTCCTTGTGAAAGATGTTGGAAGGACCTTAGCATATTATTGTCAAATACAATAATGATTCATTGTGTTCTATGGATTCTTGGGGGTGATTTTAATAATGTTCTATATCCTTTGGAAAATAAGGGTGACATTCTCCCAACATTTCTTGTGGGTGATTTTAATATTGTTCATAATCTATTACTAGAGGCAATCTCCTAGTAGTGTGAGCATATTTATAAAAAAGAAAATTGTGTAGCAGATAAATTAGTGAATCATGGTGTTGATCTTTGTCCCGATGAAATTCAAATTTTAGAAGGTAACTAGCCAAGTGAGATTTTATGTCTTAATCAAAATGATGTCAAGGAGTTGATTATGGAAACATAGCACTTCGAGGAAGTTGAATAAAATATTTAAGAGAAAAAATAAATGGAAAAAGAGTAATATAAAGGTATTGTGCAACGAATGTAATATTTTTGTATTTTTATGGGAGTGGCCCCCAATAGAAGCCACATATAACCTATGATATATATATATAAGTATCCTTTCAAGTGTAGGTAAAATTATATTAGGTCAATCTAGACTGGGTAGTTGAGATACCCTACATCCAACCCCCTCAGTTGTGAGTTTATGCTATTTTGGAGCACAACCAACATATTCTTATGAAGACCAACACCATATGAGGGCATCAAGATCATGATGACCTTAGAGGACATGTACTTTATCATGGACCTACTAGTCATTGGATAAACCACTTAGATAACCACTATAGTAGAGACACATCTAATGCTAGCAGAGTGGGCTACAAGGAGAGATAGCTAGATCAATGGTGGACCATCATGCTAGAGGGGATTTATTTAGCCACTATCATGATGGATGAGGATCCTCCTATTAGCCTACATGTTCTATAACAAGGGCATAAACAAGGTCCTTACATCCTTGATTTATCCATTGTACTTGGACATTGAGGAGGGGCACATAGCACTAAAGGGGGAGTTCACATGTGATTGAACTCTACTAGCACTCTCGTACCATGACTTGTATCACATCTAGGATTATCAAACATGCACAAGTAGGTTGGTATACTTATTGTAAGCATAGACATATGAGCATTTTCTCATGTGTCGACCTTTAGGATTACCCTAGGATACAATAATAAGGGACATCCAAGCTAAATGGTGGAGGAACATATAGAGACTACACGACCACATGTACTATCATTGACTTGGATTCCTCGAGGATAGATCAAATGGACCTTTTTTTACCACCCATGCTAGAGCAAACACTAGGATCTTCAACAAATTGTGGGGGTTAGGTAGGTGATCACGCTTCGTGATTATTAGCTTGAGGTTGTGGAGACTCATAGAGCAAAGCAAGTCATAGGATAATTTGGGGACCCCATCTAAAAAGGAGCTCTCACTTCCCAAGCCATGACATCGACATAGATAAGAGCAAACAATGGATAGACCCCACCCATCAACCAGGTGACCTAGGTAAAGCTCTTTCCCCTAGATAGCATATCACTACTTGTTCATGTTGATTTTATGCATTACAAGAGTTAGCATGATATAGAATGCTTATGATGTATTGATGGTATGATGTATCTAACTTTTTTCTTTCTTTGTGATGTAGAGACCTCCCATGAGTGGTGTTAGCTCATTAATAGATTACATAGAGCTACCTTGGGTAGGATACTAAATTTTGATAGTCTATTGTCAACATCGCCTTCATAGGTTGGACCTTTAAAGAGGCTAGTTGATTTGTATAGTAGGACCCACTAGGTCAGTAATATTTTGAATCATGTACCATGAAAAAACTACACAGCCTGCTAGCTCTGCTAGAGAAAATTGGAGCTATGACTATAATAAGAGGTAGTGGACTAGGAGTATATATTATAGCAATAGCTTATGCAAGCATATATAGACTTATCATGATTATAGGGAGAATTAGCAAACTTTGGGATGTTCATATTGCAGTGATCCTACTCAAGAAGCTTGTAGAGTATAGCATAGATGTCTGACATATAGTTTGAGGTATGTAGTGACTAACTTTGTAGCCATAGCCCATACAATTTGTATATATGACAATATTCTTTATAGCCTCCATGTTTCTTATAGTAGATTGTCTATAAGATTCTTCAAGTGATGGGGTTATGTACTTGGGTAGCTTAGAACGATGGCACTTAATGTCCCATATACCATATTGTACCTCTATGTACCACTAATTTTGTAATATATATGATATATAGTTTTTCTTTGCATCACTTGCTTTATTTTCTTTGCACAATGATATATTTGCTACTTTTCATGGCATGTAGTTATGATTTGTATAGCATTCAATGAGATGCTAATTGGTTGATATGACATGCATTTAGGATTTGTGTAGTATTTGAAGAACACAGGCCTTTACTGAGAGGGGTGAACAATATAAGATCAAACTTTTACTTTTCTTTCCAAAGCAATATCATCCAATATTATCAATTGCAATAATGAAACAATGCATAAATCATCACACACATGAGAGACATAGATTTAACGTGGTTCACCCAATGTGGGCTACATCCACAGAGAAATATTTCTTATAAATTTATCAACAAAATTCTTGGGAACTCATTCCCTATTACAATGTTTGTGGAACTCTATCCATAAGAGACACCAATCCCCTCTTGCTTTGGTTCATGGACCTTTATCCATAGGAGACACCAATCCCCTCTTACTCTGGTTCGTGGAGTTCTATCCACAGGAGACACCAATCCCGTCTTGCTTTGGTTCGTGGACCTCTATCCACAGGAGACACCAATCCCCTCTTTCTCTGGTTCGTGGAACTCTATCCATAGGAGACACCAATCCCCTCTTGCTTTGGTTCATGGACCTCTATCCATAGGAGACACCAATCCCCTCTTGCTCTAGTTCATAGACATCTATCCATAGGAGACACCAATACCCTCTTGCTCTAGTTCGTGGACCTCTATCCACAGGAGACACCAATCCCCTCTTGCTCTAGTTTGTGGACCTCTATCCATAGGATACCTCAATCCCCTCTACTCTGGTTCGTGGACCTCTATCTATAGGAGACCTCAATTCCCTTTGCTATGGTTTGTGGACCTCTATCCACAGGAGACCTCAATCCCCTCTACTCTAATCTTCTCCAAGCCTTTACACAAGGCTTTCTCAAATGTACTCCAAAACTTGCTCTTAAATCTGCTCAAATATGCTCCAAGACTACACACAAGGCTTGCTCAAATATGCTCTAAAACTTGCTCTCAACTCTGCTCAAATCTACTCCAAGCCTACACACAAGGCTTGCTCAAATCTACTCCAAATCCTACTCTCAACTCTGCTCAAATTTGCTCCAAGCCTACACACAAGGCTTGCTCAAATTTGCTCCAAAATATGTTCTCGACTTTGCTCAAATCTGCTCCAAGCCTATACACAAGGCTTGCTCAAATCTACTCCAAAACCTACTCTCCACTCTACTCAAATTTGCTCTAAGTCTACACACAAGGCTTGCTCAAATCTACTCCAAAACCTGCTCTCAACTCTGCTCAAATCTGCTCCAAGTCTATACACAAGGCTTGCTCAAATCTGCTCCATAACACTGCTCAATATTGCTCAAATTTGCTCAATAACACTACTCAAACCTGCACACAATCTTGCTCATAATCCTGCTTAAACATTGCTCAATCTTGCTCACAACCAGTACTCATATATTTACCAAAAGTGCTTTCTTCAACTAATGTAATTCATACATATTCTACCCAAAAAAAATTATCTTCAAGAACATATAGAGAATGATATGCAATAACAAATGCCTAAGTATGTCACTTTCACATGTCTCACATTTATTACATCAAAAGGTAGCTTTAGTCTAGCACTAGATAACTGACCTGGTAATTTTTTATTTCCACCTTTACTTCAAAAACCAATCATAATGCACAAGTTTGTCCATCTCATCTACTCCCAAAATCAATTATGAACAATACACAAACTTGCTTACAAATTTGATCTATAACTCTTGCACATTCACTCTCTTATTTCAATCAAAACCAATGCAAAACTTAGCTCTCAAACTGATCTATAACGTTTTATCAATTATTCCCAATTTTAGGCAAAAATAATGCACATCCAATAATTCCTTATATCTCCAACCTTATGACATCAAAAATATTTCCTAAAACAAAACCACCCTTGAGAAAGGAATTAAATCACCATACCTCTAAAATTGCCTTGATTATAACGAGCTTCTCAAACCTGTCTTGGAAAAATAACTTACTTCAACCATAAGCCAAGTGCATTATTTCCTTCCTTTGCCTCACAAAACAACGCCTGCAGGTTTTGACCTTGCAACCTCATGCTCCACGGCGCCCTAGCGCTAGCTAGGCGACCATCCGGGCTACCCAAGCGAGTAGAACTATCAACGCACCACATCGTAGATAAAATGCTCTTCGTTAATGCTCTTCAAACCAAAACTATTTCCTCAATCAAAATGATGCTTGCAAGTTTCGAATCTGTAACCTTCCTTATGGCAGTGCCTTAGCACCAGCTAGGCGACCAACTGGACTAGCCACCCAGATGAAAACCAAATTGCGGCATGACAAAGATATTATCCCTTTTGCTCTTGCCTTCAAGCATGCTCTCTTATGTTTTGAGTGACCTGCTTCTATTTTCGTGTGGAGAGAATTTTTTAATTATGTTATATTTTCTTGCCCTTATCAAAATTAATTGTTGTGCCCTTATTTATATGGTTTTTCTTCAATATCCATGAACATCGATGTATGCATATTTTTTATTTTTCTCTCCAAACGTTGGTGCCTTTCCTTATAAAAATATTATAATATTTAAACCTTTGGCCCTTGAATTATTAAATATTTATCTTTAAACCTTTGCCTCCTCTAAAATTTTGGCCCTTGAGATATTAAATCTTTGTCTTTAAACCTTTACCTCCTCTTGTGGTCTTTAAATATTTTTCCAAGAAATTATAATATTATCTTTTAAACCTTGTCATTTTCTTGTAATATTTAATCTTTTTGTCCCAAACCACTTTTAACCTTTGTTCTTCTCTGTATAATATTTAAATCAAAACCTTACCTTAAATACTTGTCCATTGTTATATTGTCTAACCTTGTCAACTTCACACCCTTGAAGAATATGCACCCGTTGACATCAATCACAACTCAATATACTCAATATTTCCAACAATATCCCCCTTTGTTATTTATGGCAACCCTACAAAGAAACTACAACTGGGTTCCAAATCTGCTCTCCCTAACAAGTTGTTCCTCCTCATTGAATTCTCCCCCTTTGACATCAATGGCAAAGGGCTCATTGGGGCTAAAGATAAGACACTTAGTGCAACCCCCTCACTACCTCATTTTGTTGAGGTGATCAATTATGGGATGGGAGTGGAACTCTCAAATTACTATGTTCCTCTTCTTGTTTCATTATATTTCTCCAAACTTTTGAAGTCATACCTCTTTGAACATTTTGACTTTCCTTCTTCTTGCTTGTCTTCGAAAATTCAAGAAACACTGTTCTACACCATTTTGCTTTATGCCCAAAATTATTACAATTGAATAACATGATACTATAGTCCTTGGAAAGTGTAAGTGACTTGAAATTTCTTTTGGTGAAGCATAATCATTCTTACCATGAACCCTGTAATGTACAACTTTATGACCAAAACTATTGCAACTGAAACACATGATGTTGTAGTTCTTGAAAGGTGCAAATGACTTGATATTTCTCTTGGTGAAGCCATAATCATTTTTATCATGAACCCTGCAACGTATAGATTTATGACCAAAATTATTACATAAGAAACAATAACCTTGGAAGAAATATTAATCTTACCTTGATCTCATGGTTCTTTCTTTGCTTTTCTTGTGATGGTCCCTGTTCCTTGATGATTATTTGTTTGATTCCTCTTTGATACGACCACTTCTCAACTTATCAGTATAGATCTTAGGATCTTCTTAAAATACCTTCTTTGATGCTTCTATTTCTCTTGAGCTTGAATCCTCTTCTTGTACCTCTCGATCTTCCTCATAACCAAGTCTAGTCTTCATAAATGGAGATCTCTGTGTTTTGATAATATCATCCAAATCCTTTGAGATTTTCCTAAACTAATATATCTTATTATTGAATTTCTTAAGTCCCTTCCTTAGAATATCAACTTCATGTTCTAGTCTTTCACATTCTAGTTATTTTGCCTTTAACTGTTCAGTCATACCTTCTTCAACTTTATTTGCCTCTTCAATCTTAACTTTTAAATCAGTGAGATCTTGTAGAAGTTTTGCCTTTGTTTTCTCATCCTCTTGTACTTGATCCTTCAATCTTAAGTTCTCCATTATTAACTCTTCAAGATAAAAATCAAGTTCTTCTTCTATATCAATCATGACTTCTTCCTTTTTTTAATCTTTCTCTTTTTCTAAGTCTTCAACTATAGGATCATCTTCTTTCTCTTTTTTCTTGGTTTTTGACAACAGGAGCATCTTCATTCTCTTCTATGGACAAAAATAGAATTTCTTCCTTTTCACTATTGAAGAGGCTTTCATCACTTTCACTTGAAGCATTGATTGCTTCTTCAACATAAAAACTCTTCTTGTGCCTTTGAAAGATATTTTTCTCACGCTTGCCTTGACCATGCCTATTTTTCTTTTTATAATAAAACTTTCTTTCCTTTTTCTTGTAATAATTTTCTTCTTCATTGCTACTACCTCCATTTTGTGGATAATTTGTTGCATGGTGACCAATGTTACCACAGCTAAAACATTTCACAGTCTGCATATTTTTGTGTTTTCTTGGACCCTTCTTATTTCTTCTCACAAAGTTAGCCTCTTCTTCACTACTTGATTCATCACTTGATTCTTGTTATTTATTCTTTTCCTTCTTTGAATCTTTAAATGTTACCTCTATTTTTTATGTTTGTTCTTTTTCTATTCTCATCTCATAGGCTGTGAAAATTCCATGTAGCTCATCCATGCTTGATGTTTTGAGATCCTTCATCTCTTCTATTGTTGAAACCTTTGCATCATACCTCATAGGGAGTGACCTCAATATTTTCTGAACAATAGTAGATTCCTCAATATTTTCTCCAAGTCCACAAATAGTATTGACAACCTCATCAACACAAAGTAGATACATAGCAATATCTTCATCATATTTCATCTTCAAATCTTCAAACTTCTTCTTATGTGCTTGAAGTTTTGCCATTGTGACCTTGTCATCTCCTTCATATGTTATCTGTAACTTATCCCACATTTCTTTTGTTGAAGTACATTGCATGACTTTCACAAACTTTTATTCACATAATCCACTCAAAATTACATTCATTGCCTTAGCATAATCTTCATATGGTTTCTTACCACTTGCATATATAGGAGGAGTTGTATATGGTGTGAATCCATTTTCAACGGATTGCCATGTATCATATTTATGTGCCATCAAATAAGTCTTCATCCTCACACTCCAAAAAGTATAGTTAGTCTCATCAAACAATGGAGCTTTATTTGATGAAAACCCTTCCTTATAAGCCATGTGTATTCCTATAATATCTTCCTTCAAGCTGTTCGTTTTCACGAACGAACCCGCTCTGATATCAATTGAATAATAAAAACTTATAATGAGAGGGGGGTGAACATTATAAGATCAAGCTTTTAATTTTCTTTCCAAAGCAATATCATCCAATATTATCAATTGTAATAATAAAAAAATGCACAAATCATCACACACATGAGAAACACAGATTTAACGTGGTTTACCCAATATGGGCTACATCCATAGAGAAATATTTCTTATAAATTTCTCAAAAAAAATCTTGGGAACTCATTCTTTATTACAATGTTTATGGAACTACATCCATAGAAGACACCAATCCCCTGATGCTCTAGTTCATGGACCTCTATCCATAGGAGACACAAATCCCCTCTTGCTACGGTTTGTGGACCTCTATCCACAAGAGACACCAATACCCTCTTGATCTGGTTCATGGACCTCTATCCATAGGAGACACCAATCCCCTCTTTCTCTGGTTCATGGATCTCTATCCATAGGAGATACCAATCCCCTCTTTATTTGGTTTGTGGACCTTTATCCATAGGAGACACAAATCCCCTCTTGCTCTAGTTTGTGGACTTCTATCCATAGGAGACCTCAATTTCCTCTACTTTGGTTCATGGACCTCTATCCATAGGAGACCTCAATCCCCTTTGCTTTGGTTTGTGGACCTCTATACATAGGAGACCTCAATCCCCTTTGCTCTAATTTACTCTAAGCATTTACACAAGGCTTGCTCAAATATGCTCCAAAACCTTCTCTCAAATCTGCTCAAATCTGCTCCAAGCCTACACACAAGGCTTGCTCAAATCTACTCCAAAACCTGCTCTTAACTCTGCTCAAATTTTCTCCAAACCTACACATAAGTCTTGCTCAAATCTGCTCCAAAACCTGCTCTCAACTCTGCTCAAATATGCTCCAAGCCTACACACAAGGCTTGCTCAAATCTACTCCAAAACCTGCTCTCAACTTTGCTCAAATATACTCCAAGCCTACACACAAGGCTTGCTAAAGTCTGCTCCATAACACTGCTTAATCCTACTCAAATCTGCCCAATAACATTGCTCAAAATTGCTCACAATCCTACTCATAATCCTACTTAAACATTTCTTAATCTTGCTCACAAACAGTACTCATATATTTCCTAAAAGTGCTTTCTTCAACTAAAGTAATTCATACATATTTTACACAGATTCTTTTATCTTCAAGAACATATAGAGAATTATATGCAATAACAAATTCCTAATATGATCTTTCACATTCATTAAGTCTATCGCTTTCACATGTCTCACATTTATTACCTCAAAAGGTAGCTTTAGTCTGGCACTAGATAAATGACCTAATAATTTGTGATTTCCACCTTTACTTCAAAAACCAATCACAATGCACAAGTTTGTCCATCTCATCTACTCCTAAAATCAATTATGAACAATACACAAACTTGCTTACAAATTTGATCTATAACTCTTGCACATTCACCCTCTTCTTTCAATCAAAACCAATGCATAACTTAGCTCTCAAAAATGATCTATAAATATTTATCTATTATTCCTAATTTTAGGAAAAAACAATGCACATCCAATAATTCCTTATATCTCCAACCTTATGACATCAAAAATATTTCCTCAAACAAAACCATCCTTGAGAAATGAATTAAATCACCATGCCTCTAAAATTGCCTTAATTATAATGAGCTTCTCAAACCTGTCTTGGCAAAATAACTTCCTTCAACCATAAGCCAAGTGCACGATTTCCTTCCTTTGCCTCACAAAACAACACCTGCAATTTTTGACCCTGCAACCTCCTGCTCCACGGTGGCCTAGCGCTAGCTGGACGACCAGTTGGGCTACCCAAGCGGGTAGAACTATCCACACAACACATCGTAAATAAAATGCTCTTCAAACCAAAATTATTTCCTCAATCAAAAAGGTGCTTACAAGTTTCGAACCTGCAACCTTCCTTGCAACAGTGCCTTAGCACCAACTAGGTAATCATTTGGACTAGTCATCCAGATGAAAACCAAATCGCAGCACGATAAAGATATTATTCTTTTTTATCTTGCCTTCAAGCACGCTCTCCTCTGTTTCGTGTGACTTGCTTCGATTTTTGCATGGAGAGAATTTTTGAATTTTGTTATATTTTCTTGCCCTCATCCAAATGAATTTTTATGCCCTTATTTATATGGTTTTTCTTCAATACCTATGAACGTTGTCGCATGCATATTTTTTATTTTTCTCTCCAAACGTTGGTGCCTTTCCTTATAAAAATATTATAATATTTTAAACCTTTGGCCCTTGAAATATTAAATATTTATCTTTAAACCTTAGCCTCCTCTAAACTTTTGGCCCTTAAGATATTAAATTTGTCTTTAAACCTTTGCCTCCTCATGTGCTCTTTAAATCTTTTTCTAGACAATTATAATATTATTTTTTAAACCTTGTCCTTTTCTTGCAATATTTAATCTTTTTGTCCTAAACCACTTGTAACCTTTGTTCTTCTTTGTATAATATTTAAATATTATAATCCTTTATTTAAAACGTTGTCTTAAATAATTGTCCATTTTTATATTGTCCAACCTTGTCAACTTCACACCCTTGAAGAATATGCACCCTTTGACATCAATGACAACTCAATATACTCAATATTTCCAACAATCTCCTCCTTTGTCATTGATGGCAACCTGTTATGACGTCCTTCACAACGACCCCAAAATTGGGGACCCACCTTAAATTTTGTGATTTCGAGGGATTTTTGTTTATCCAATTTTGCTCGCATCAAGGTCTTGGAAAATTTACTTTCACTTTGGAATTGCTGACATATTTGCATTTTGAAGGTTTGAATGTAGTTGCAATGCTTCAAAACTAAATATTTTGATTATTTGCATTATTTCAAATCAAATAATTTGATTAAAATCATTTTCAAAGGTTTAAATAATTAAATTTCATTTAAATAATAAAATTTTATTTTAGGGTTAACCCTAAAATTAATGCAAAATTAAAATGGACATATTTTGAGGTAGACAACTCCGTTTAATCTCATTTAAAACTTGGTAAAAAGATATGGATTTTCTCTTTCTAATGATACCAAACTTGCAAGATTTCAGATGTCAATTTCACCAAAAAAATAGCAGGTTAATTTAGCAATATGAGAACTTTGAAATACTTTGAAAAAAAGGAAAGTTATAAGAAAGTAAAGTTTGGTTTTGTTTTGATATTATGATTATTGTTTCATTATGCACGTAATACAAGGGCAAGGTTTTGAAGAAGATAGTTATAAAATCCATTCCCGGTGATGAAATGGATAAGTAAACTTTTCAAATTATAAATAAATCATTGAAATTCATGGAAAAGGTTAGATATTTTAGGTAGAAAAGGAGAAGTACGTTTTGGAAGGAGCAAGCTTACATTTTGTTGGAGCGAAACAGAGAAAGTCATTTACAGGATGATGGAAATATTATAAGATTTTTACAAATTATTTTAGACATTTTGATCCAAATTTGTGCATTGTTTGTCTTTGGAGTGAATAAATGTTTAATGTAATTTGTTTTGAGTATTTATACCTTAGAAGATCGCATCAATTTATTTGATTTCATTGTGTCAATACTGATGAACTTTAAATTGGTTATAGAATTCTGTACATGAAATTTGTTTGTGTAGAGTTGTCCGAAGCAGAATATTAGTCTCTAAAGTCCAAAGAATTTTTTAATTTATTTATTTTTATTCTGAAGACTGTACATTATAATCTAGTTTTATCATCATAGAATGAAATTATACAACTAGATTATAATTAAGTTTATTATTCGGATATTATATTGATTAATATTCGTTTTAATAAATTTAAGAAGGATAATATTCTAATTCTCACCTTAATTTCATAAGGTTGGGGGAAAAGAATTGATATATATTTTTTAAGATTCAATCAGGAAATTTGATTTTAATTATTCATTTTAAAATTCAGATTTCGAATCTCACATCTGCTCTGTTAAAATATTTAATTTCATAAGTATTTTAAAGAGTAGGCATTTCAAGAAAACATATTTTATAAACTTTATTTTATTATAAAATACAAATTTTATAAATTAATTTTGACATATCAAGCCCCATGTTTTATCTTTAATAAAGGTTTTAATGCCTTTAGTAATTGGGCAAGACATTATTATAACTTGTTCACATCTTTGATATTTGGAACATAATTTCATAAGAGGGATTGAACAAATAAGTTATTTTATCAAATTAGACCTTAGAAGATGGAATCATAATAAGTTACATTATTTGGGGGTCTTTTAAATTCATTAATTTTAAACCTTTAAAGTTAAGTGGAATTTAATTAAAATGCCATATTCATAAATGTTATATTTATTAAAAGCATCTTAATCCAAACTTTATTACGAAGTGAAGGTTGTATAAATAGATTGAACATCATAAATCAAACTTTCTTTCATAATTGAATGGTTAAAGTGGATATGACATACATGCTATACATGATACCTATGAGATCATTTACCTAATTTCCTAGGCCCCTTGTTAACAGTATTTTGTAAACCACAGGGAGTTTTCCAAGCATTTACTTTTACATATATACATGCTTAACATTTGAAACATTTTAAGTGGAGACCTTGAAGAAACACCCATTTCTTTGCAAGAGAGAACTTAAAGTTCTAAGTTGTCGAGTGATTTTGTGACTTGAAAAAATCACACATCAACAAATTGGCGCTAGAAGGAGGGCATGAAAGGTAAATATTCGATTTTCATTCATAGTCATTCAAATCGTAGTCAAAAAATTGCAAATTGAAGGATGTTATTTAATGTCAAGGTTTAATTGATGCATATCTTTTGATTAATTATTAGTCATTTTATGCGTATTTGCAAAATATATTTCTTTGACTAATAAGATTGGCATTAAAATTATGTTCTTTAAAATTTCACTAATGGCATCACCTACTTTAGTAAAGGAAATGATGGCTTCTTGGATAGGTGATTATTATAGCAGTTTAAACATGCCTATTCATCAAATTCCTAAAGGTGTAGAAGTTTGTTTATCCATATTTAGGCATGATGTGGATCAAGCCAAGGACAATATTCAGAGATACAAGAGTGCGTTAAGTCATTTGCAGCTCATGCAGGGTGATGTTCCTTGTAGATTATTTTCATACCCATTAGATGAGGTTGCGCTTAAGTGATACATACAATTACCTGTAAGGTCTGCTACTTCTTGGGTTAAACTAGAAAAAACATTTCTTAAACATTTTGGAAATTTGGATGACCGAGTTATGATGTTAAATCAATTTATCTCCATTTGTAAAAAAATTAACGAACCCATGAGATCATTTAATGATAAATTCCATAGGTTGTATACTGAGGTGGGGATGCATTATATCATTTCAGAAGAAAGAGCTACTCAAATATACATGGGAGCCTTAGATCACGTCACAACCATGTTTTTGGGGGAAGGCCTTAAAATTACATCATTGCCTAGGGCTTACAATGAGGCAGTAACATTTGAACAATAATTGATATCTCAAGGTGTTAATATGGAATAATTATACAGACTAAGACCTAAAATTCATGATCAAAAATCACAAATGAGTAAGGTTGAGACTGATAGTTTAGATGTCACAACTTCCTTAGATGTTGAGAATGAGGTGCAGGTTTTAGAGTCAATACACATTAATGAATTTTGTGATGATCAAGTTGATCAAAATGTAGAAACTGACTTAGCGTCATTATTCACAAAGGAGGATTGGGATGATTTTATGAAACAAAATGCAGAAATTGATTCCACTGAAGAAACCCTTGTGTTATCAAAGGAAGAATCTGAAGAAGATGAATTGTTTGAAATTGAGGAGGATGAATCTGAGGAAGATGAAATTTTTGAAATTAAAGAAAATGAATTTGAAAATGAATCTGAAGAATATATAGAAGAAATGATAGATTTTCATCATTTGTTTCAGGAGGATAATGAGTGTGATGTTTCAGACCATGAAGAAGAATTATTCACTTTATTCACAATTTCCAAAGAAGTTCTTATCTCAGATGATGTGCAAGAAATTGAAAGCCTTGTGTTACTTAAGGATTCTACAATGCTCGTACAACAAGAAGTTAGTAGGTTTCCATCTCAGGTGATTGATAAAGGTAAATTTGAAAATGAAATTATAGAACTACCCAAAGTTTGCATGAAAGATAAGGTTGAATCTCATCCCTTAGTTTTAGAAGATAATTATTATAATGGATGGGGTATGTATGATGAATCATTGTTTTCTCACGCTTCTATTGATAAAATTTCTATTCCACTTGATATGCAGGATATTGAAACTTCTATTTCAAAAGAAGATCTCGCAATTTCTACACAATCAGAAAATGATATGTCAATTGCAGAAATAGATAAAGTTTCAAAATTGAATCACTTTGAAGATGAGTTTATTGAACACCTTGCTGAAATTGAAAATGAAGAAATAGTAAAAGTTTCTTATGATTCATTTGTTAATAATGAAGGAGAGGTATTTGATGAAGATGAAGAATTGCAAGGTGATCATGATGGAGACCATGAAGAAAAGGAAAAAACGACAAATGCTCATCAAATCTTGGTAAATGCTAATAATGATGTGTTGAGTATAGATGACGAGGTAAAATATTCACCTTTCTCATTGGTTACAAAATTTTCAAGTAATGGGATGCATGATAAGTTTTTGGATGCTAAGGTTATCAATGATGAGATGTTAAATGTTGTTAACAAAAAGTTGGAGATAACTTTTGAAATCTTCACCATAAATGAAATGAAGGAAAATATGTTGGAGATGCTTAATCAAATTCATGAGCAATAAACTAGTGAATCTAGGGCGCAAATTTTTTATGATCTTCTTATACCAAATGTCCTAGATGCTTGTCAATTCTTGAATGATTGTGATTTCTTTGAAAACTTTGAAAGTGACTTGAATTTGAAATTTTTAGAAATAGGTTCTTACTTACAAGATCTCCCATTTCTAAAGAGAAGCCTAGTTCTAAATTATGAATCATAATGTGAAATTCACATTGCATTGAATAAACAAAAGACAATTGAAAATCATATTTTCAATTTTAATTTTAATAAATCAAATCTTAAACATGGAACTGCTTATAATTTTGAATCAACTCAATGGGATGAGATAGACACAATGAGAATTTCTATTTTGGGCATAATCTTATTTTTATTGGATTCTTACAAAACTTGTCAGGTATATAATCATGTATGTTTTCTAAAGTGTGCTAATCGTATTTGGGATCTAGGGAAATGATGGCAGATATCTTGTACATAATGTATATTTTTGTAAATAGTCCTTTGGATTTTGTTTTCTTGTTTTTGTGTTTTGTATAGTTTGTTGTTTTGTGAGTTTGTTAGTTAGTTATTTTGTTGATGTGTTAATGTGTGATGTTGTTGATGTTTTGTTATTTTGTTGTTAAGTGTTGTCACATTTTGTTGTGTTTTGTTGAGTATAACGATAAATTGACTTTGCCGGCTTTTGAGCTTCATGATTTTGACGTGTGATTCAAGTTGATATAATTTTGAAGTGGATTTTTCAAAAGTAGGATAGTTGTGATTGCGGTACTAGTCATTTTTTGGTTTTTCTTGGTGTTTGATCATGGAATGTATAGGATGAGATTACCTATTTTGAAAACCTGTGAAACATGGAAAAAAGGAAAAGCGAGATATTGGTTTATGTCCTCATGAATGTGAACTAAGATAAGGTAAATATGAAAAATTGGAATTGTATTACAAAAACTCCACAAGTATCACAAATACACTTGCATACACTCGCATTTCATAACATTGCATACATCACGCTTGCATTCCACATTTCACATCCCATAGAAGATCATTTTTCAAGTTCAAAAGTTCTAATTTGTTTTAGCAAAAGTCATGTTGCTTTAATCAATGGCACTTTCACAAAGGCATTTTGTACAAAACTGTAAAAGACAAAGCTTCATGTTTACACACCATAGTTTTCGAATCCCTAAATGTTTTTTGTCACTCAACCATTTCTAGTGTGGTAGGCAACTGTCAAAAAATGTGTCAAATTCTCTTAGGATCATTGCACAATATACATTAAAAAGATCATGAGGTTGGAAACTGATGTTGAAATTGTCTGGAACCAAGCACAACTTACACATATTAAAAACATTTTGGGTAAAATGGTCAAAACCATCCTTGGAAGAAAATGTGAGGCGAAAAGGGGCATCCTTGTCAGTCCCATCATGCAACATAGTCCATAAAACTCATTATTACCCAAATACTTGAAATTCTAAAATCAGAGTAGTAAGGATAGGGTCAAATTCTCATCATACTTCAGTTGAGAATCTGATTCCCCAAAGCTTTGAGTCTACTTGCATCATGCACCACTAACTATTGGGTCGTAAGGATTCATACTACTTGTCCCTTAGACAGATGGGTAGTCATCCCCAAGATTCAAGTAAATCAAAAGCCCAACATACCACTGACTATTGGGTCATAAGGATTAGTACTACTTGTCCCTCAGACGGATGGGTAGTCATCCCCAATATTCAAGCAATCTAAAGCCAAAATCATGGACTATGGGGTTAACCTCCACTGGGGCTATAGATGCTTGACTGGCAGTGGAGTACGCTCATGCGTGGTGACATGTCTTGTTGAAAAGCGAGACCTATGATCATTCAAATGGGCAGGCTAGCCTTGTGATTCATTCATAATAGGTTTAACCATTTTGGTCAAAATGAGGTAATGAACTCACTTGCACACACACTGGTTCTAGATGATAGTAGGATCATAATTGAGCTCTTGATCTGGTAAAGGAATTCACGACACACACATTTGGTCCTAAGAGGATTAGACAGGTTTTAGTGTGTTTGTTTATTGTACTAGAATGTTTGAGTCTCTATAATATTCTAGTACAATAAAGTACGATGACAAGCATGGCCAAAATAAAGATTTATATTGAAAATGATCATTAATACATATCACCTGATCCCCACCAACAATACATCATATCCTACATATCAATCATCTATGATTTAGGTAATTTATATTTGTATTGGTCTATTCTCATTATTTGGATGCTTATTAATGCTTGTGTTTCTAATATTTGAGTTTTGTTGTTTTCAGAGTTTGGTTTTTGAATCCGAAATGTCCAAGGACATTTACCAGCAGAGTCGCCAATGTTGTGATGTCCTTCACAACGACCCAAAAATTGGGGAACCACCTTAAATTTTGTGATTTCGAGGGATTTTTGTTTATCCAATTTTGCTTGCATCGGAAAATTTGCTTTCACTTTGGAATTGCTGACATATTTGCATTTGGAAGGTTTGAATGTAGTTAATGCTTCAAAACTGAATATTTTGATTATTTGCATTATTTCAAATCAAATAATTTGATTAAAATCATTTTCAAAGGTTTAAATGATTATTTTTCATTTAAATAATTAAATTTCATATAAATAATTAAATTTTATTTTAGGGTTAACCCTAAAATTAATGCAAAATACATATCTTGAGGTAGACAACTTCGTTTGATCTCATTCAAAACTTGGTAAAAAGATATGGATTTTCTCTTTCTAATGATACCAAACTTTCAAGATTACAAATGTCAATTTCACCAAAAAAATAGCAGGTTAATTTAGCAATATGAGAACTTTGAAATACTTTGAAAAAAGGAAAGTTACGGGAAAGTAAAGTTTGGTTTTGTTTTGATATTATGATTATTGTTTCATTATGCAGGTAATACAAGGGCAAGGGTTTGAAGAAGATAGTTATAAAATATGTTCCCAATGATGAAACAAAATAACTAAACTTTGAGAGTGTGGTTGGGGTGAGGGAAGAAAGTAGAGAGGGGAGGGCTCTGGTCCCTCCCCTGCTCCCCCTTCCATGGCTCCTGGTTCCTGCCCAGTTCCTGGCTCAACCCAGGTCATCCCTCCCGGGGAGTGGTTGTTTGCAGATGATCTCCTTGGGGAGATCCTTCTCCACTATTTGTGCCCCTACCGGTCTGCTAGGGTTTCCTTGGTTGTTTTTTCGGATCGGTGCTTCCCGGGGATCCCTGTTTGGTTGGGGATCCCTTCCCTTTTCCCTCGGGCTTCCCCCCCAGGGTTTTTGCGAGTTATTCGCATGGATCTGGTCCCCTACGTTTCTCGGTGCGGTGGAGGTGATGGTTTAGGGTTTGGACAGCTTCCCATTTTTCTTGTGAATCCTCGGTGGGCTCTGTGCTTGGACGGGATTCTTGGTCCCTGCTGTTGGGATCCTCTTCTGTTTTCTCGAGGCGGGTTCTTTGTGGTGCAACTCTTTGGTCACTTCCTGATGGGCTGGATCCTCTTTGTGCTGGCTGTCGGCTTCTGCGAGGATGGCTCTCGCTGAACGGAATGTTTTCCCGGTGGGCAGGATGGTTTCTCCACAGGGCGGGATCTGCCAAATCCGCCAGTTTTCCCGTGAGGCGGGATCCTTTATTTTCTGCTGGTTTCCCGGATGGCGGGATTTCCCTGTTGCTTCCAGCTAGGCGGGACTGTTTGTGGTGGTTTTGACTGCTTCCCGCGAGGCGGGATTTTATTGTAACGATTTTTCTTTGCTTCCTGCTGGGCGGGATCTTCTCGATGGTGGTTTTTGGCTACTCCTCGCTGGGCGGGATCTCCAAAACTACTTCCTTTCTTATTTGTCTGTTTCTCGCTGACAGGGATTGTTTCATGCTTATTTGTTACCATTGGCGAGATTTCTGTTTTGGTGTTCAGTTTCAAGGGATTGATGCCCTAGGCCCATTGCTTATGTAATCAAGTTTTTTTAGGGGTTACGTTTTCTGTAATAGGCTTATACATAAAGCCAGGAGGCATGATGCAAGGCTGATTTTGTACATAAGGTTTTGGGATCCTCTATAAAAACCCTTTTTTAATCTACTATAATAATTACCAAAAACAAAAAACTAAACTTTTAAAATTATAAATAAATCATTGAGATTCATGGAAAAGGTCGGAAATTTCAGGTAGAAAAGGAGAAGAACATTTTGGAAGGAGCAAGTTTACATTTCATTGGAGTGAAACAGAGAAAGTCATTTACAGGATGATGGAAGTATTGTAAGATTTTTACAAATTATTTTAGACATTTTGATCCAAATTTGTGCATTGTCTGTATTTGGAGTGAGTAAATGTTTAATGTGATTTGTTTTGAATATTTATACCTTAGAAGATCGCATCAATTTATTTGATTTCACTGTGTCAATACTGGTGAACTTTAAATTGGTTATAGAATTCTGTACATGAAATTTGTTTCTATAGAGTTGTCCGAAGTAGAAGATTAATCTCTAAAGTCCAAAGAACTTTTTAATTTATTTATTTTTATTCTAAATACTGTACATTATAATCTAGTTTTATCATCATAGAATGAAATTATACAACTAGATTATAATTAAGTTTATTATTCGGATTTTATATTAATTAATATTCATTTTAATAAATTTAAGAAGGATAATATTCTAATTCCCACCTTAATTTCATAAGGTTGGGGGAAAAGAATTGATATTTTTTTTAAGATTCAATCAAAAAATTTGATTTTAATTATTCATTTTAAAATTCAGATTTTGAATCTCACTTCTGCTTTGTTAAAATATTTAATTTCATAAGTATTTTAAAGAGTAGGCATTTCAAGCAAACATAGTTTATAAACTTTATTTTATTATAAAATACAAAGTTTATAAATTAATTTTGACATATCAAGTCCCATGTTTTATCTTTAATAAAGGTTTTAATGCCTTTAGTAATTGGGCAAGACATTATGATAACTTGTTCACCTCTTTGATATTCTGAACATAATTTCATAAGAGGATCTGAACAAGTAGGTTATTTGATTGGATTAGACCTCAGAAGATGGAATCATAATAAGTTACATTATTTGGGGGTCTTTTAAATTCATTAATTTTAAACCTTTAAAGTTAAGTGGAATTTAATTAAAATGCCATATTCATAAATGTTATATTTATTAAAAGCATCTTAATCCAAACTTTATTACGAAGTGAAGGTTGTATAAATAGATTGAACATCATAAATCAAACTTTCTTTCATAATTGGATGGTTAAAGTGGATATGACATACATGCTATACATGATACCTATGAGATCATTTACCTAATTTCCTAGGCCCCTTGTTAACGGTATTTTGTAAACCACAAGGAGTTTTCCAAGCATTTACTTTTACATATATACATGCTTAACATTTGAAACATTTTAAGTGGAGACCTTGAAGAAACACCCATTTCTTTGCAAGAGAGAACTTAAATTTCTAAGTTGTCGAGTGGTTTTGTGACTTGACAAAATCTCACATCAACACAACCCTACAAAGAATTTTTTTTTTTACTGCAACTAGGTTCCAAATCTACTCCCCCTGACAAGCTGCTCCCCCTCACTGAATTCTACCCCTTTGACATCAATGGCAAAGGGCTCCTTGGGGCTAAAGATAAGACACTTAGTGCAGCCCCCTCACCACCTCCTTTTCTTGAGGTGATAAATTATGGGATGGGAGTGAAACTCCCAAATTACTATGTTCCTCTTCTTGTTTCATTTTCTTTCTCCAAAATTTTGAAGTCATACCTCTTTGAACATTTTGACTTTCCTTCTTGCTTTTCTTCGAAAATTTAGGAAACATTGTTCTACACAATTTTGCTTTATGCCCAAAATTATTGCAATTGAAACACATGATACTGTAGTCCTTGGAAAGTGTAAGTGACTTGAAATTTCTTTTGTTGAAGCCATAATCATTCTTACCATGAACCCTGCAATGTATAGCTTTATGACCAAAATTATTGCAATTGAAACACATGATGTCGTAGTCCTTGAAAGGTGCAAATGACTTTAAATTTCTCTTGGGGAAGCCATAATCATTTTTATCATGAACCCTGCAATATATAGCTTTATGACCAAAATGATTACATGAGAAACAATAACCTTGGAAGAAATATTCATCTTGCCTTGATCTCATGGTTCTTTCTTTGCTTTTCTTGTGATGGTCCCTGTTCCTTGATGATTATTTATTTGCTTCCTCTTTGATACTATCACTTCTAAATTTATGAGTATAGGTCTTAGGCTCTTCTTCAAATACCTTATTTAATGCTTCTATTTCTCTTGATATTGACTCCTCTTCTTTTACCTCTTGACCTTCCTCATAACCAAGTCCAGTATTCATAAATGGAGATCTCTATGTTTTGATAATATCATCCAAATATTTTGAGATTTCCCTAAACTGATATATCTTATTATTGAGTTTCTCAAGCCCCTTCCTTATAATATTAGCTTCATGTTTTAGTCTTTCACATTCTAGTTCTTTTGCCTTTAATTGTTCAGCCATACCTTCTTCAACTTTCTTTGCCTCTTCAATATTAAATTTTAAATCGATGAGATATTGTAGAAGTTTTGCCTTTGTTTTCTCATCCTCTTGTACTAGATCCTTCAATCTTAAGTTCTCATTTTTCAACTCTTCAAGATAAAAATCATGTTCTTCTTCTATATCAATCATGACCTCTTTTGAAAAAATACAAATTTGAATATTTTGAAAAAGAGATTGATGCTGGAAGAGAAAACTAGAGCATCAATTGGGTAGCCAAAGAGATTTTTGGTTACTGTGGACTTGAAGACAAGATTGCTTCCCTAGGAGGGCCCAATGGGGACACCTCTGAATCCTCTTTTAGAGAGACATAGTTCTTTTACCAATTTGTTAAAGGATAAATATCCATAAGAGACTGAAGAAGCACAAAAAACTACATTAAAAATGCTCTTTATGGTTGCTGGAAATAGATCAACATCTCAATGAGTTAATGGATGCTTGCCACAGTCAGAATCAAGGCCAAATATTTTCATTGAGCAAAGGATGGTTGAAGAAATAGTTTTATATAGATCCAATCATGATTTGATCTGTAAATTCATGGGTATTCGTCCTACCCTAAATTTTTTGCATTCTTGGGTCCGGCAAAACTGGGAGCCTCTTGGTGAGTATTCTTTGTGGTTTATTAGCAATGGATATTTTATTGTTAGTTTTTCTTCACTTACCTATAAAAATAGGGTTTTCGAATTAGAAAAGAGGAATCATGGTCCGATAAGATTATTTGTTCAACCTTGGAGAGTGGAATTTGATCCTTGAATTGAACCCACTACTGTATCAGTTTGGATCTGTTTGTATGCACTTCCAATGGAGTTTTGGAGTGATCAAGTATTGGAAATTATCAGCAATTCCCTTGGAAGACATTTAGGTGTTTCTAAAGATACAATGGAAGGAAACATAGTTGTTTATACAAGATTATATGTGTAAATGGATCTTAGCAAGCCTTTTTCGACAGAGGTGGAACTTGAACTTGCAAGACTATCTTGGATTCAAAAACTAAATTATGAGGCATTGCCCTTCAGATGCAGAGTTTACCGCAAATATTCGATCTTGCCCAAATATTATGAACATAAAAATGGAGGCTCCTCTGGGAATGTCAAATCTTCCTAAAGAGGGTAAGTCAACAATCAATAAAGAAACAACCAATATTTCTCAAGGCAAAGAAGCACAGGGAGATGGTTTTGAACAACCCAAAATAAAGAGAAGGTAAAAGAAAAAAGATGATAAAGATCAAACCCAACTCAAGCCCTCCAATAGGTATGAGATATTTAAGACACTAATGGACCAAGAAGAAGAACAATTCATGGAAGGAGTGGATGGGAATAATGAAAAAAATAACAACCATGTTCAAGCCCCTCTTTCATCTCCTCCCATCATAAAGCAGGTAATTGAGTGTAGTGAGTTACTGCAATCAGAGAGTGCAAGGGCATTGATAGTGCATAACCAAGAGCAACCAATAATTAAGGATGTCATCATGGGCGAAAATAATAGATAAAGGCTAACTCTATGGATAACTCAGGTGGAAAAGAGATAAAAAAATAGCAGCTCTCAAGGAGTGGGTAGAAAATCAAATAAAGAATTGATAGCAGTTCAAGGAGACAAACTAATCAATGGAAGATCGATGAGGCCAATAAATTTTTACTACTCTCAAGGTAACTAATGATTATACAATAATTAAATGTTAGGGGTTTAAACAATAGAATACATCAATCTATTGTTTGAAGACTCTTAGAAAAATGTAAAACAATTTTTTTGCTTATCCAAGAGACAAAATATCATTGGATCTTATGTGTAAAATAGTAAATAGACTTTGGAGGGGTGATGGTCATATAGAAGTGGTTGCCTAAGGGGCCTTAAGGGGGATAGTTACTTTTTGGAACTCTCTTGAATGGACTGCAATAGAACATATAGCTTGGAGGGGTGTCCTCACATCACATTTTAGGAATAATGTCACAACTGAACATGTTTTAATCATAAATTTTTATGGAGCTCAAAACCTAGATGGTTAGATGCATTAATGGAAAGTTGTACATAACATGAGAGTCTCAAGGGAATATTTAGACTAGATTATTGTTGGAGATTTTAATGCTAAATTATCCTCTAGATATTAGGAAGGACGAACCCCAATTTTGGATCCAGGGGATTGACTTATGATTACCCAAGTCCATGCATTACACTTGGTGGATATTAAATGTCCTAGAACCAACTATACTTGGACTAATAAGAGGAGGGAGCCACATAGTAGGAAGGTGAAGTTAGATCATTTTTTGGTTTTATGATTGCCCAAGTCCATGCATTACACTTGGTGGATATTAAATGCCCTGGAACCAGCTATACTTGGATTAATAAGAGGATGGAACCACATAGTAGGAAGGTGAAGTTAGATCATTTTTTGGTTTCAAAGGAGGCATTTGTAAAATAGAATATAAAATTTTAGATTTTGGAGGGTCTAGTTTCAGATCACTTTCCCATTTTGTTGGAATGGGGGATCAAGATAGTGCGGCATCACAAACTATTTAAATTTAAAAACTTTTGGTTTCAAAAAGAGGAACTTCGAAAGAAAATTCCATAGTAGTGGGAATAAGGCCACCCAACATATGGTACAACAATGTTTAGATTCCACAAACAACTTCATTATGTCAAAGATCAACTGAAACAATGGAGGTGAGATAACAAGACAGACTTACAGGTCCAAAGAACTCCATTAGTGGCCAGATGGGACGAGGTTCAAAAATAATTTAGGGAAGGAACAATTACATAGCAGATCAAAGAAGAGGATGATGCATTGCGTAAAGTAGTTGAGGACATTGACAACCAAGAGGAGACCTACTGGAAACAAAGATCAAGAACCACTTGGTTATTAGAAGGTGATAAAAATACCAAAATTTTCCATCAAGCTGCCTGTGCTAGGAGATAGATGAACAACATGGAAGCTCTTCAAGATGAGAACGAACACTCCTTTGATACAATTCCAGGTATGCATTTCCATTCAATGGATTATTTTTCTAAACTATTTAAGGAAAGTATGATGCAAGATGAAGAGGCTCAAAAATAAGTTCTTGTTGACATACCCCCTATTATCTCTGAAGAAGAAAATTAGCCCCTACTTAAACCCATTGATAGAGAGAAAATGAAGAATGTAGTATTTGGAATGAGCATAGAAAAAACACCAGGTCTAGATGGCTTTCCAATTGAGTTTTTTTAGGCCTTCTAAGATAAATTGGAGGAGGCTATAATGGTTTTCATAGAGGAGTCCAAAGGTAGTAAAATAATTCTTAAAGCATTAAATCATACTTTCATTGCCTTAATTCGAAAAGGGGAGGAGGGGGTACATATTTTAGATTATAGACCTATTGCCTTATGCAATGTCATATATAAAATAATCACAAAGGTAATGGTTGAGCAGCTAAAACCTCTTCTACATAGCATTATCTCCTCGGAGCAAGAGGGTTTTGTAGAGGGTAGGCAGATCTTGGATGGTGTGGTTCTAGCTCAAGAGGTAATCCATTCAATGTAAACATCTGGTAATAGAGGAATGTTCACAAAATTGGATATGTCAAAGGCTTATGATAGGGTGGAGTGTGGCTTCTTGTCAAAGATGATGGTAACCTTTGGTTTCTTTTAGGATTGGATAGAATGGGTCATGAGTTGTGTTTCTACTTTGACATACTCAGTGTTAATCAAGGGTCTTCCCTCGTAACCGTTTGGAGCTACTCGAGGTATTCATCAAGGAGATCCTTGTTTCCCCTATATTTTTCTCATATTGGTTGAAGGCTTGGGTAGACTCATACTGAGGAGAAGACAACAAGGTTTGGTAACAGGTATCAAGGTGGGTGAGGAAGTTTTGACTCACCTACAGTTTATGGATGACACAAGATTGGTGGGAGTGGCCAACTTTAGGGAAACAAGAATGATTAGAGATAGAATTAATGTCTACCTTAGGACTACAAATCAAGTCATCAATGATAATTAATCCAAAGTGGTATTTTTAAATCTTGATCAAATACTTCAGGATAGAATTTTAGAGATCTTGGGTTTCACAAGGACTTCTCTCCCAGTGGTATACTTGGGGGTCCCTTTGCATTTTAAAAAACTAAAAATAGATATCTAGAGGAATATTTTGGACTGTATCAAGGAAATAATTAATCATTGGTATCACAAATGGTTAAGCTATGGGGGTAGATTAACTTTTTTATAGTTAGTCATTCAGGCCATGCCAATTTATAAATTTTCTATCCTTGCTGCCCCACATACCATATGGAAAGAGTTGGACAAGATGGCTAGAAAATTTTTATGGGAAGGAGTAAAAGGAGAGAGGAAATGGGCCTTAGTAGGTTGGGAGAAAGTAAACCAACCCAAGGTAAAAGGAGGTTTGGGACTGAGAAGATCAAAGTTAAATAATAAAGCTTTGGCTGGAAAGCTAATTGGAGGTGGATTTCCCAACCAACTTCTTTATTCAGTAGAATTTTAACTAGTAAATATTTGGGATAGGTAAACCCAAACGAGGTGGTCGTTTCCTTTTGGATGGTAATGGATCCTTAGTGTGGCTGACTCTTAAGTCAGGATCTCAGGTAGTGAAAGATGGATTATTTTGGAAAATGGGGAGAGGGGAGAAGACACGATTTTGGATAGATTCATGGAACCAATACCCACCTATCATTGTTGAATTACCTGAACTACAACCAATAAAAATATCCATGGAAACTAGGGTTTGGGTCCAAATTAAAAGTTATTTCAACACTAGTAAACTGGGGGATTATAATTTTAAGAAGTTTAATAAGTTGGATGAGTGGCCGATTTCAATCCCTCTGAATTTGACATCCATCATGACTAAAATCTTGGCAGAAATATTTATCACAGGTAGATATGAGGAGGATGAATTAGCTTGGAGTTATGGGAGCCTTGGTGTGTACACAATGAAGGATGGATATGATAAGGTCCTTCCAGAGCCTCCTCCTCATGCATATCCAATTGAGGATTGGAAAAATATTTGGCAGTCCAAGGGTTGGCCGAAAGTAAACTTTTTGGCCTGGCAGTTCATGCATAATGGAATTCTTACTTTTGATAATCTTAGATGTAAGGGAATCATTGGTCCATATTAATGTGTTTTATGCTACACGAGTGAGGAAATAACTGATCACTTGATGTTTGAGTGCCCATTCATGCACTAGATCTGGGAGAGATGGTTTTTATATTATAAAATTTTATTTAATGGTGATTTGAATTAGACTAATATTTTGGAAATATGGAAGAGGTGTAGATTTAAATCTAAAGCTCTTTGTATTGGTTGGGAGCTTGGATTAAACTTCATTTGGTGGCAAGTGTGGTTGGAGAGAAATGGTAGAATTTTTAGAGAAACCTTTTCATATTTAGATGGAGTTTGGTAGGTCATTTGGATTAAAGTCACAGAAACTGTGGCAGTGTATGCTAAAGGCAAAAATTAGGTTATTATAGGGACAATAGAGAAGGAAGTTGAAGTGCAAGAGGGGCAGGACAAAGCTAGTTGGAAACCACCCCTAGAAGGTTGGATTAAAATTAATACTGATGGAGCTACAAAAGGCAATCCGGGTAGAGTTGGAATTGGAGTGGTTTACCGAAATCATGTTGGAATAGTGCTCTATTTGGAACTAAAAGGCTTGGAAAGGGCCACAAATAATGAAGCAAAAGCCTTAGCTATCAAATATGCTTGTATTTGGGCAGTAAAGCAAGGTTACAGGAGGATAATCCTAGAATCGGATTTTCAAATAATGGTTGGAGCTCTAGATTGCATAAGAAACTTTGCTTTGAAGACATGGAGGTTGAGGATTCTTGTCACTCAAATTAAGGAGTTGTGGAGGGAATTAGATGATGTGATTCTAGTTTATGTGAGTAGAGATATAAATAAAGTGGTAGACTTCTGGCTAAGATGGGCACTGAGAAGGAGGTAGGGTTTCAGTGGCATAGTGACATAGCTATTGAGGATGAGATGATTAGGCATGTTGTTGAGCAAATCTAGTGTTTAGCTAATTTGGACAACCATTCCAAAAATATGGTTTAGGAGATTTGTGCTCCAATGTAGATCTTCTTTTACAATTGTAAACAGGTGAACAACCATTGTAGAAATATGATTTAAAATATTTGGCTCCAATGCAAATATTCTTTTACTGTTGTAAACATTTGTTCTCTTTGGCTAAGGCTGGGAGAAGTCTCATTCCAACTTGTAAATGATCTTTGTTTTAATACAAGTTTTTTCAAATTATTTTAAAAAAAATCATGACTTCTTCCTTTTTCAGAATATTTCTCTTTTTCTAGGTCTTCAACTATAGGATCATCTTCTTTCTTTTTTTTCTTGGTTTTTGAAAACTGGAGCATCTTCATTCTCTTCTATGGCTAAAAATAGGATTTCTTCCTTTTCACTATCAGCAAGGCTTTCATCACTTTCACTTGAAGCACTGCTTGCTTATTCAGCAAAAAAACTCTTCTTGTGCCTTTGAAAGATCTTTTTCTCATGCTTGCCTTAACCACGTCTATTTTTCTTTTCATAATAAAACATTATTTCATTTTCTTGTAACCCTTTTCTTCTTAACTACCAATTTGCTACATGGTGACCAATGTTACCACAACTAAAACATTTCACAATCTGCATATTTTTGTGTTTTCTTGGACCCTTCTTATTTTTTCTCACAAAGTTAACCTCTTCTTCACTACTTGATTCATCACTTGATTCTTGTTCTTTATTCTTTTCCTTCTTTGAAGCTTTAAATTGTGCCTCTCTTTTTGATGCTTTTTTTTTTGTCATCATCTCATAGGTTGTGAGAATTCCATGTAGCTCATCCATGCTTAAAGTTTTGAGATCCTTCATCTCTTCTATTGTTGAAACCTTTGCATCATACCTCATAGGGAGTGACCTCAATATTATCTAAAAAATAATAGATTCCTCAATATTTTTTCCAAGTCCACGAATAGTGTTGACAACCTCATCAACACAAAGTAGATACTAAAAAATATCTTTATCATCTTTTATCTTCAAGTCTTCAAAAGTCCTCCTATGTGTTTTACGTTTTACCATTTTGACCTTGTCATCTCCTTCATATGTTCTCTGTAACTTATCCCACATTTATTTTGTTGAAGTGGATTGCATGACTTTCACAAACTATGATTCACATAATCCACTCAAAATTGCATTCATTGCCTTGGCATTACCTTCGTATGGTTTCTTACCACTTGCATATGTATGAGGAGTTGTAGATGGTGTGAATCCATTTTCAACATAATTTTCATGTATCATATCCATGTTCCATCAAATAAGTCTTCATCTTCACACTCCAGAAAGCATAGTTAGTCCCATCAAACAATGGAGCCTTATTTGATGAAAACCCTTCCTTATGAGCCATGTTTGTTCCTGTAAGATCTTCCTTCAAGCTGTTAGGATTTCACGAAGGAAACCGCTCCGATACCAATTGAAGAACACAAGCTTATAATGAGAGGGGAGTGACCAATATAAGATCAAAATTTTACTTTTATTTTCAAAGCAATATCATCCAATATTATCAATTACAATAATAAAACAATGCACAAATAATCACACACATGAGAGACACAGATTTAACGTGGTTCACCCAATGTGGGCTACATCCACGAAGAAATATTTTTTATAAATTTCTCAAAAAAAATCTTGGGAACACATTTCCCATTACAATGTTTGTGGAACTCTATCCACAAGAGACACCTATCCCCTTTGCTATGGTTCGTGGACCTCTATCCGTAAGAGACACCAATCCCCTATTGCTCTGGTTTGTGGAACTCTATCCATAGGAGATACCAATCCTCTCATGCTCTGGTTCATGGACCTCTATCCATAGGAGACACCAATCCCCTCTTGCTTTGGTTCATGTACCTCTATCCACAAGAGACACCAATCCCCTCTTGCTCTGGTTCCTAGACCTCTATCCATAGGCGATCTCAATCCCATCTACTTTGATTCATGGACATCTATTCGTAGGAGACCTCAATCCCCTCTACTATGGTACATGGACCTTTATTAGAATAAGATATCAATCCCATATGCTCTAATATATTCCAAGCATTTACACAAGGCTTGATCAAATCTACTCCAAAACCTGCTCTCGACTTTGCTCAAATTTGATCCAAGCCTTTACACAAGGCTTGCTCAAATCTGCTCCAAAACTTGCTCTCAACTCTGCTCAAATATGCTCCAAGCCTACACACAAGGCTTGCTCAAATCTACTCCAAAACTTGCTCTCAACTCTGCTCAAATCTGCTCCAAGCCTACAATGCTTACTCAAAATTGCTCCAAAAATTGCTCTCAACTCTGCTCCAAGCCTACACATAAGGCTTGCTCAAATCTGCTTCAAAACCTGCTCTTAACTCTTCTCAAATCTGCCCTAAGCCTACACACAAGGCTTGCTCAAATATGCTCAAATATTCTCCAAGCCTACACAAAATGCTGACTCAAATATGCTTCAAGTCTATACACAAGGCTTGCTCAAATATACTCAAAACACTGCTCAAACCTGCTCACAATCCTACTCGTAATCTTGCTTAAACATTGCTCAATCTTGCTCACAAATAGTACTCATATATTTCCCAAAAGTGCTTTCTTCAACTAAAGTAATTCAGACATATTCTACCCATAATTATTTTATCTTCAAGAACATATAGAGAATGATAAGCAATAACAAATACCCAATATGTTCTTTCACATTCATTAATTCTATCACTTTCACATGTCTCACATATATTACATCAAAATGTAGCTTTAGTCTAGCACTAGATAACTGACCTGGTAATTATCAATTTCCACATTTACTTCAAAAATCAATCAAAATGCACAAGTCTGTCCATCTCATCTACTCCCAATTCAATTATGAACAATACACAAACTTTCTTACAAATTTGATCTATAACTCTTGCACATTCACTCTCTTCTTTCAATCAAAACCAATACATAACTTATCTCTCAAAATTGATCTATAACTCTTTATTTATTATTCCCAATTTCAGGTAAAAACAATGCACATCCAATAATTCCTCATACCTCCAACCTTATGACATCAAAAATATTTCCTCAAAAAAAACCACCTTTGATAAAGGAATTAAATCACCATACCTCTAAAACTGCTTGGATTATAATGAGTTTCACAAACCCATCTTGGCAAAATAACTTCCTTCAACCATAAGCCAAGCGCATGATTTCCTTCCTTTGCCTCACAAACAGTGCCTGTAGGTTTTGACCCTATGGCCTCTTGCTCCATGACATCCTAGTGCTAGCTAGGCGACCAGCCGGGCTACCCAAGCAGGTAGAACTATCCACACAACACATTGTAAATAAAATGCTCTTTGTTAATGCTCTTTAAACCAAAACTATTTCCTCAATCAAAATGGTGCCTTAGCACTAGCTAGGCGACCAGATGGACTAGCCACCAAGACAAAAACCAAATCACAGCACGACAAAGATATTATCCTTTTCGCTCTTGCCTTCAAGCACGCTCTCCTCTATTTTGTGTGACCTGCTTCGATTTTTGCGTGGAGAGAATTTTTGAATTGTGCTATATTTTCTTGCCCTCATCCAGATGAATTTTTATGCCCTTATTTATATGGTTTTTCTTCAATACCCATGAATGTCGGCGCATGCATATTTTTTATTTTTCTCTCCAAACATTGGCACCTTTCCTTATAAAATATTATAATATTTTAAACCTTTGGCCCTTGAAATATTAAATCTTTGTCTTTAAACCTTTGCCTACTATAAACTTTTGGACCTTGAGATATTAAATCTTTGTCTTTAAACCTTTGCCTCCTCTTGTGGTCTTTAAATATTTTTCTAGGAAATTATAATATTATCTTTTAAACTTGTCCTTTTCTTGCAATATTTAATCTTTTTGTCCCAAACCACTTTTAACCTTTGTTCTTCTTTGCATAATATTTAAATATTATAATTCTTTATTTAAAACCTTGCCTTAAATACTTGTCCATTGTTATATTGTCCAACCTTGTCAACTTCACACCCTTGAAGAATATGCACCCTTTCACATAAATGACAACTCAATATACTTAATATTTCCAACAATTTCCCCCTTTTTCATTGACGGTAACCCTACAAAGAAAATTTTCTTTTACTACAACTAGGTTCTAAATCTGCTCTCCCTGACAAGCTGCTCCTCCTCACTGAATTCTACCCCTTTGACATCAATGGCAAAGGGTTCCTTGGGGCTAAAGATAATACACTTAGTGCAACCCCCTCACCACCTCCTTTTCTTGAGGTGATAAATTATGGGCTGGGAGTGAAACTCCCAAATTACAATGTTTCTCTTCTTGTTTCATTTTCTTTCTCCAAACTTTTGAAGTCATACCTCTTTGAACATTTTGATTTTCCTTCTTCTTGCTTGTCTTCGAAAATTCAGGAAACACTATTCTACACCATTTTGCTTTATGCCCAAAATTATTGCAATTGAAACACATGATATTGTAGTCCTTGGAAAGTGTAAGTGACTTGAAATTTCTTTTGGTGAAGCCATAATCATTCTTACCATGAACCCTGCAATGTATAGCTTTATGACCAAAATTATTGCAATTGAAACACATGATGTTGTAGTCCTTGAAAGGTGCAAATGACTTGAAATTTCTCTTGGTGAAGCCATAATAATTTTTATCATGATCCCTGTAATGTATAGCTCTATGACCAAAATGATTACACGAGAAACAATAACCTTGGAAGAAATATTCATCTTGCCTTGATCTCATGGCTCTTTCTTTTCTTTTCTTGTGATGGTCCTTGTTCCTTGATGATTCTTTGTTTGATTCCTCTTTGATACTACCACTTCTCAACTTATATGTATAGGTATTAGGCTCTTCTTCAAATAACTTCTTTGATGCTTCTATTTCTCTTGAGCTTGACTCCTCTTATATACCTCTTGATCTTCCTCATAACCAAGTCCAATCTTCATAAATGGGGATCATTGTATTTTGATAATATCATCCAAATATTTTGAGCTTTTCCTAAACTAATATATCTTATTATTGAATTTCTCAAGTCCCTTCCTTAGAATATCAGCTTCATGTTCTAGTCTTTCACATTCTAGTTCTTTTGCCTTTAACTGTTCAACCATACCTTCTTCAACTTTATTTGCCTCTTCAATCTTAACTTTTAAATCGGTGAGATATTGTAGAATTTTTACCTTTGTTTTCTCATCCTCTTGTACTTGATCCTTCAATCTTAAGTTTTCTCTTTTCAACTCTTCAAGATCAAAATCAAGTTCTTCTTCTATATCAATCATGAATTCTTCCTTTTTCGAATATTTCTCTTTTTCTAGGTCTTCAACTATAGGATCTTCTTTCTCTTTTTCTTTATTTTTGATAACAAGAGCATCTTAATTCTCTTCTATGGATAAAATAAGATTTCTTCCTTTTCACTATCAGAGAGGCTTTCATCACTTTTACTTGAAGCACTGCTTTCTTCTTCAGCATACAAACTCTTCTTGTGCCTTTGAAAGATCGTTTTCTCACGCTTACCTTGAACATGCCTGTTTTTCTTTTCATAAGAAGATTTTATTTCCTTTTTATTGTAATCCTTTTCTTCTTCACTGCTACTACCTCCATTTTATGGGCAATTTTATACATAGTGACCAATGTTTCCACAGCTAAAACATTTTACAGTTTGCATATTTTTGTGTTTTATTGGACCCTTCTTATTTCTTCTCACAAAGTTAGCCTCTTCTTCACTACTTGATTCATCACTTGATTCTTTTTCTCTATTTTTTCCTTCTTTGAAGCTTTGAATGTTGCCTCTCTTTTTTATGTTTGTTCTTTTTCTATCCTCATCTCATAGGCTATGAGAATTCCATATAGCTCATCCATGCTTAAAGTTTTGAGATCCTTCATCTCTTCTATTGTTGAAACCTTTGCATCATACCTCATAGGGAGTGAACTCAATATTTTTTGAACAATAGTAGATTCCTCATTCTTTTCTCCAAGTCTATGAATAGTGTTGACAACCTCATAAACACGATGTAGATACATAGCAATATCTTCATCATATTTCATTTTCATATCTTCAAACCTCCTCCTATGTGTTTGAAGTTTTGCCATTTTGACCTTGTCTCCTTCATATGTTCTTTGTAACTTATCCCACATTTTTTTTGTTGAAGTACATTGCGTGAATTTCATAAACCCCGATTCACATAACCCACTCAAAATTGCATTCATTGCCTTGGCATTATCTTCATATAGTATCACTTGCATTTGTGGGAGGAGTTCTAGATGGTGTGAATCCTTTTTCTATGGATTGGCATGTATCATATCCATGTGCCATCAAATAAGTCTTCATACTCACACTATAGAAAGCATAGTTAGTCCCATCAAACAATGGAACCTTATTTGATGAAAAGCCTTCCTTATGAGCCATGTGTGTTCATGTAAGATCTTCCTTAAAGCTGTTAGGCTTTCACGAAGGAACCCACTCTAATACCAATTGAAGAACACAAGCTTATACTGAGAGGGGGGTGAACAGTATAAGATCAGACTTTTAATTTTCTTTTCAAAGTAATATCATCCAATATTATCAATTGTAATAATGAAAAAATGCACAAATCATCACACACATGAGAGACACAGATTTAAAATGGTTCACCCAATGTGGGCTACATCCATGAAGAAATATTTCTAATAAATTTCTCAACAAAATTCTTGGGAAATCATTCCCTATTACAATGTTTATTGAAATCTATCCAGAGGAGACACTTGTCCCATTTGCTATGGTTTGTGGACCTCTATCCACAAGAGACACCAATCCCATCTTGCTTTGGTTTGTGGACCTCTATCCACAGGAGACACCAATCCCCTCTTGCTCTGGTTCATGGACCTCTATCCACATGAGACACCAATCCCCTCTTGTTGTGGTTCGTGGACCTCTACTCACAGGATACACCAATCCCCTCTTACTCTGGTTTGTGGAACTCTATCCATAATAGACACCAATCCCTTCTTGCTATGGTTTGTGGACCTCTATCTACAGGATACACCAATCCCCTCTTGCTATAGTTTGTGGACCTCTACCAATAGGAAACACCAATCCCCTCTTGATTTGGTTCATGGAACTCTATCCACAGAAGACACCAATCCCCTCTTTCTTTGGTTCGTGGACCTCTATCCATAGGAGATACCAATATCCTCTTACTCTGGTTCATGGACCTATATCCATAGGAGACATCAATCCTCTTTGCTCTAGTTCATGGACCTCTATCCAGAGGAGACCTCAATCTCCTCTACTTTGGTTCATTGACCTCTATCCACAGGAGACCTCAATATCCTCTGCTCTAATCTGCTTCAAACCTTTATACAAGACTTGCTCAAATCTTCTTCAAGACTTTACACAAGTCTTGCTCAAATATGCTACAAAACCTACTCTTAACTTTTCTCAAATATTTTCTAAGCCTACACACAAGGCTTGCTCAAATCTGCTCCAAAAATTACTCTCAACTATGCTCAAATTTGCTCCAAAAAGTACTCTCAAATCTTCTCAAATATGCTCTAAGCCTACACACAAGGCTTGCTCAAATCTTCTCCAAAACCTGCTCTCAACTCTTCTCAAATATACTCTAAGCCTACACATAAGGCTTGCTCAAATATGCTCCAAAACCTGCTCTCAACTCTGCTCAAATATGCTCCAAGCCTACACACAAGGCTTGCTCAAATATGCTCCAAAACCTGCTCTCAACTCTGCTCAAATCTTCTCCAAGCCTACACACAAGGCTTGCTCAAATTTGCTCCATAACACTACTTAATCCTACTCAAATATGCTCAATAACATTGCTCAAACCTGCTCACAATCTTGCTCATAATCCTTCTTAAACATTGCTCAATATTGCTCACAAACAATACTCATATATTTCCCAAAAGTGCTTTCTTCAACTAAAGTAATTCAAACATATTCTACCCAGAATTATTTTATCTTCAAGAACATATAGATAATGATATGCAATAACAAATGCCCAATATGTTCTTTCACATTCATTAAGTCTATTGCTTTCACATGTCTCACATTTATTACATCAAAAGGTAGCTTTAGGGTAGCACTAGATAGCTGATATGGTAATTTTGATTTCCACCTTTACTTCAAGAACCAATACATAACTTAGCTCTCAAAATTGATCTATAACTCTTTATCTATTATTTCCAATTTCAGGTAAAAACAATGCACATCCAATAATTCCTTATATCTCCAACCTTATGACATCAAAAATATTTCCTCAAACAAAACCACCCTTGAGAAAGGAATTAAATCACCATACCTCTAAAACTGCCTTGATTATAATGAGCTTCACAAACCTGTCGTGGCAAAATAACTTCCTTCAACCATAAGCCAAGCACATGATTTCCTTCCTTTGCCTCATAAAACAACACATGTAGGTTTTGATCCTGCGATCTCTTGCTCCATGGCGTCCTAGCACTAGCTAGGCGACCAGTCGGACTACCCAAGTGGGTAGAACTATCCATGCAAAACATTGTAAATAAAATACTCTTTGTTAATGCTCTTTAAACCAAAACTATTTCCTTAATGAAAATGACGCCTTAGAACCAACTAAGCGACCATCTGGACTAGCTACTTAGACAAAAACCAAATCACGACATGACAAAGATATTATGCTTTTCGCTCTTACCTTTAAGCACACTCTCCTCTGTTTCGTGTGACATGCTTCGATTTTTGCATGGAGAGAATTTTTGAATTGTGCTATATTTTCTTGCCCTCATTCAAATGAATTTTTATGCCCTTATCTATATGGTTTTTCTTCAATACCCATGAACATCGACGCATGCATATTTTTTATTTTTCTCTCTAAACGTTGGCACCTTTCCTTATAAAATATTATAATATTTTAAACCTTTGGCCCTTGAAATATTAAATCTTTGTATTTAAACCTTCGCCTCCTCTAAACTTTTGGCCCTTGAGATTTTAACCCTTTGTCTTTATAACTTTACCCCAAGCGGGTAGGACTATCCATGCAGCACATCGTAAATAAAATGCTCTTTGTTAATGCTCTTCAAACTAAAACTATTTCCTCAATCAAAACAGTGCCTGCAACTTTTGAACCGGTAATCTTCCTTTCGACAATGCCTTAGCACCAGCTAGGCGACCAACTGGACTATCCACCTAGATGAAAACTAAATCATGACACGAAGAAGATATTATCCTTTTCGCTTTCTCCTTCAAGCACACTCTCCTTTGTTTCATGTGACCTACTCCAATTTTCGCATGGAGAGAATTTTTGAATTATGCTATATTTTCTTGCCCTCATACAAATAAATTTTTGAGCCCTTATTTATATGGTTTTTCTTCAATACCCATGAATGTCAATGCATGCATATTTCTGATTTTTCTCTTCAAACGTTGGCGCCTTTCCTTATAAAAATATTATAATATTTTAAACCTTTGGCCCTTGAAATATTAAATCTTTGTCTTTAAACCTTTGCCTCCTCTAAATTTTTTGCCCTTGGGATATTAATTTTTTATCTTTAAACCTTTGCCTCCTCTTGTGGTCTTTAATTTTTTTTCCAAGAAATTATAATATTATCTTTTAAACCTTGTCCTTTTCTTGCAATATTTAATCTTTTTGTCCCAAGCCACTTTTAAACTTTGTTCTTCTTTGTATAATATTTAAATATTATAATCCTTTATTTAAAACCTTGCCTTAAATAATTATCCATTGTTATATTGTCCAACCTTGTCAACTTCGCACCCTTGAAGAATATGCACCCTTTGACATCAATGACAACTCAATAAACTCAATATTTCCAACAGTATTCAATAACATCAATTTTATATTTGTATATGTATGTATGATTTGAATAGCATATGATGTCATGTATCATGATTAAATTTTGACTTTCTAGAGCATTAAATATGTGGGTAGCATTCATTGACATGCTTGTCATACACTACATCCCTCTAGTATTTCCATACATGACGTTATATTCCAATCAAACATACCACTATAGTAGGCAGGCTAGATGTAGTATATGATAGGTTCCAAGTACGAACAAACACACTCATCACTATAGCAAGGCAGACCAAGAAAATCCAAACTCATGCCATGCACATATGCAAGTGTATATTTCCTAATCCTAAAAAAAGTACTAGAAAGGCACAATGGATACTATAGTGAAGAGTTACTACAGTGGGTAAATCCTGCTCTAAGAGATAATTTTGACCAAAACACGTACCTGGAGATGAAATGAAGGGACCCAACATCCCAACTACTTATGATGTGGTTGAAGTCAAAAGACCATCTAGGATGCAACCAAAGAGGAACCATTGTTTCTAACTAATGATGATCCTAAAGATCCCTTCACCACACACCTTAGCTAAACCATCTGACCAATTTATTATTGGCCATTGAGCCTTTTTGGTGATAACTAAGAAGACTTTCAATGAGAGCAGTAAACCAAGAGCCTTATTAATGGCAATTAGTAGGCCACGAATTTCAATGAGGCTTTGCCCCATCCAAGAGCCATGGAATATTCCATCTAGTTGAGGGGGACCCATGACCTAACTTTCCTCTAAAATATTGGATGACCAAATTAGAGGAAATATTGGGGTTGTTCTGAGCAACCCAATGAGAAGAATGTCATAGAATATCTCCCCTTCCTGGAAGAACTTAAGGCCTGAAGGACTGCCCAAGCCCTATCACCTTAGAGAAATCCAAGTTGTAGGGACCTTGGATGTGCTTCACAGTTTCTTGACCCCCATGAGGCCTAACCTAAAGGGCATGGTAGGGAGATAATAGAAGGTACAAGAGGAGAAGGTCGTTAAAATTTGGGTACCATATTCCCTTAAATAGAGGGTAGTGCCCATTATCTTTTCCAGATGCATCGAAGGATACCTTCACCAAGGGAACCTGTTGTGGACATGGATGATCGAAGCTTCAAACATTGGAATCCTAAACAAACTCAAAGTGACCATATACGAGGGTAAGTGATGATAATCCAATCCTAGTCCTAACATCCTACAACCGAATGAGTTCCCTAGGAAATAGTTGAAGCATTAAAGAAGTGATAAGGAGGACATCCTAAGGGGTGACACACATTCAAGACATAAAATATGGATGATTGTGAAGGTCTAACCTTAGGATTTTTTTATAGTTATGAACCTCCAAAGCCTCTAGATCATTCATTATTGGTGTCATCCAACTCAAGCAAATTTTGAAGTCCTACATAGATTTTGGAGGAATTTTTTCCTCCTAGTTCTTCTTATAAATATCTCTTTGCTTTTAATTGTAAAGCATCAAAAGCTATCCATATTATAAAGGGTGATTTTATTCATTCCCTCTTGTGTCTCGGTATAGCATGAGCCTTGTTTAGTTGGTTGGGTAGTTTTTGAACCTCTTCTCTCTCTGCACGTATGTAACTTAAAGTTCACATTAATAAAAATTTGTGATTGATTGTTAAATGCCTATCTTGGTTATGGTGTGGGTGACTTGCTTTGCTACATAATCAGAGGTACCTATGTTCCTCATGCACTGTTTATCATCATGCATGTATTCACTCAACCCATCACAATATGGGAGGATATTATTCTTTTCTTTGGTACATCTCCACCCTTAGGCTAGATAGGTTACAATTTTTGTAGTTTACTTTATGCTTTATTTATCTTTCCCTTTTCCCCTAAAGCAACTAGGCTAGGAGTAAATTACCGTACAAAAATAATATGAGCATCAAAGAACACATTTGAACACAAGGAGATAGCCTTGGGTAAAAATTCCTAGAGGTCATCCAATGGGAGCTGCACCCCACGCTCTCCTAGACTTCCTAGGACTAGTGCCCCTCATGCAAGGCACGGGGTATTAAACGCACCCACTCAAAGCGAGGCCCGAGGGCTAAATACTACAACCATAGGAGGTCACAATGCCTGAGGATATGTAGGGATCACATTCGACCCCCAATAGATACTAAGATATCAATCATCTCCATCCATTGTTGTTGAGAGGTAGCCTAGGGAATGCCAACTTATGCCATGAATGGATGCAAACATATGTCCACAAGGCCAAGTCACACCCTATTGTTGATGATGGATGCATTGTACAATAAGGTGTGCCCATTACAAGGAAGAAGAAATATAAAGCAACTAGAAATGGGTTAGATACATGATATATTGTCCTTAAAATAGAAATTCAACATGCCTTTACTACAATGGATCACACACTAAAGTATTCGGTCAAGCGTATTGTTCAATGAGGTATGCTTACCACTAGAATAGGTGAAGATAGTAGGTGATTAGAAATGGGTTAGATACATGTTATAATGCACCCCATGGGAGAGAACTATCATGGACGGAAAAGTCACCATGCCCCTACTACAATGAGGATCACTTATTATAATATTTACTCATGCACATTGTTCAACAAGGTATGCTTACCAAATTGTAAGCTTACTGCAGTGGTAAGGGCTTTGGCCTCTCTTTGAGAGGTCCAAGGTTCAAACCCCACCTAGAATGAGGGAACCAAGAACCCTCATAAAAACTTGTGTAAACTCATTGAAAAAATGCTTATTCAAAAAACAAGGCATGCTTACCAATAATGGGATGCCAAAAATGATTAATTAATTAGATAGATTAAAATGTTATTTATTGCATAAAAATTTAAAGGAATATTGGTTTGGTGTTCCAACCATATGCCATATGGTAGATGGAATATGTTAAACTAAAGCAGTTGTTTTATGGTACTTAAAGTAGGGCATTGACACAGACAATAGGGTAGACCTTGAAGATATCATGCTGCCTCTTACTAGCAAGAATGAAACCATGATAAAGGAGAGTAAAAAAATCACAACCAAATTCAATAACAATAAATTTCAGTAAAAATGGACAAAAAACACCAAGCAACAAGTAAAACAAAATGCAAATTACATAGTAAAAGCAAGAAAAGGTAAAAATAGGCCAAAATTGGGAAGAAGGGGGATGAAAATACAAGATGACTAGGATCATCACTTATAGTGATGATCGCATTCAAGAGAGAAAAAAAAACACAAAATAAACCAAGATGTGCCAAAACTAAAGAATGAACAAGACTTCCAGACACAAATAGATAGTCAAAATAGTTAAAGTGAAAAATAAGGAACGATAGTCAACAAGCAAACAAATAAAAGCACAAAGAGAGCTATGCATACAAGAATTTGACATGCATGGAATTGATGGGTTCTTCCAACTCAAATCAATCCATTGTTTACAATTTTATTTTCTTAGACCCAAACAACTCTTTGATAGTACACAGACCAAGTTATTTTGTATAAATTTGCCCTTGTGCTTCTTATGCACATTATCAAGTTTGAGGATAAAATCCCCAACTTTAAAATCATGATGATAGATTTTCTTATTATATTGTTTGGAAACATAACTCTCATAGGCTCCATTATGATCAATAGCACAAATATACCTCTCATCAAGAGTAGTAAGTTTTGCAATATAGGCTTCATGATACTCTTGATGGTACTCATCATGGCTTAACAAATTCTTCAAAGAAACACATAAAGAAGGAAATTTAATTTCAATTGGAAAAATAACTTTAGTACCATAGACCAAATAAAAAGGGGTTTCCCCTTGTAGATGTTTGAATACTAGTGTAATATACCCATAATATGGGATATAACTTTAAGTACCAATCTTTATTTGATCATCTATTTTTTTCAAAATGTTAACCAAAATCTTATTGCTAGACTCAACTTAAGCATTTCATGTTGAATTCCTAATGAAGTTAATTCTTGCATTTCCTTATTTATGAAAGGGGTAACATTATCTAAAATGAGAGTAGATGAGACACTGAAGTGACATATAAATTGATTAAAGATAAATTTGAAGAACGTGAGGACTATTTGATTTGTCAATGGCATAAAATATTTTTGGCTGTTATAGTGAATTTGTATCTATCTAAGGACAAAGGAGAAACATGTGTTATAAGGTTAAGACCCCAAGTGGAAAAAGGCCAAGGAGACTCAATTGGATGACTAACCTTAGTAGGGGTTTGAATTTCATCTTTGTGGAATTAACATATATTATAAAATTTGACATAGTTATTAGCATCACCTTCTATTTGGTCAGAACTAACCTATTCTTAGTAATTTTTGAGCTATGAAATGACCACTAAAATGTCTTCCATAGTCACCACTATTAATATCAAAGAGATATTTGGACACATTGGCTTTTGTAAGGTATTATAAAAGAACACCATAGGATTACGATAGTATAAAACCCCACCAAGAACAATATATGAAAATGCTCTCTTTCTAATACAACCCACACTTTAGTATTGGTTGTATGTGGATAGGTTTTATTATCAAGAAAGCATAAAATATTGCCATAAAATGGATCATCATAAGGGATTTAACAATCAATAAAATTAAGCTTGACTATATGCACCTCCATTGGGCCATGAGTTATATATTACAAGTTCATCATGAATATTTACCATGAGATTAGTTTTTGTAATGCCAATGTGTGGTATGATTTTGCTAGCCAAAGTAGCTAGGGAGTTAGCCTTGATATTTTTCCCCTTGGGGAATGCCTAATAGAAAAGGACTCAAAGGTATTGATGAAATTTGTATCCACCTGATGGTAATGGATCAAATGAGGAGCTTTGACAAAATATTCACCAGAGATCTGATGGACCATAATTTGAGAGTTTTATAATACTCTAATATGTTTAAAAATCATACATTGGGTGGTCATGAGCCCTAAAATTAAAGCCTCATATTCCACAACATTTTAAGAAATACCATAAAAATTTAAGGATCTAAGTGTCAAGGTGGATGACTTTATTAGAATATTGGGATGTAGGGGGTGTGTTAGATTTAGACTTAGCCTTAGTTTCATAATACCTCTTGACAACCTCATAAGACTTCGAGAGAGTAGTTTCCTACTTAGTAAGTTCATAAGGGACCAACTCCTAAATAAAACCAAAAGTGATTGAGGAAGGAAATATGAAAAACTCATGAGAAGCACAAGATTTGACCATTATTTCATGATCACACAATGCCTCCTTTAAGGGTTGTAATGTAGGGTCAGGAGGTACTACAAATTGATCGACAATCACTTGAGATTCACAAATTTTCATGTGATAATATGGAGATAAAATTCTTGCATCATAGTAATCTATATACCATATTGAGTATCACTAGAGATATAAGTTTTTTTAGTAGGTGTCTCGAGGGGTCAATTTTAATGACTACATAGGTTTTATGATACAACATATAATGTCTTGATTTTTAATAGGTAAAATAAATGTCTAAATAATATTTCTCTATGGGAGTGTACCAAGTTTTGGCCAAAAGCATTATTTGACTGATATAATACATGACATACTCATTATTATCATCTTGTTGAGCAAGGACTGGTCCCAAGGAGTCCCAAGTAGCTGAGATGTACAAAATAAATGGCCTATCTAGGTTGGGTAGGCAAAGAGTTGGGGGCCACAAAATAAATTTCTTTAATTCAATAAAAGGCCTTGTTACAATTTTCATCCCATTTGAACTCAACATATTTCTTAAATAAATGATTAACAGATAAGATCTAAAAGCTAACTCAAGGATAAACTACCTAGTGGATCCAAGATTTCCCAAGAAGGATTTTATATCTTTAATGGTTCAAGAGGAGATATAGCATAAATATATTTAATCTTGTCATCATCAACATCTATGTTTGTATGAGACACCATACTTCCTAGTAGCTTGCCACTAGTAACACCAAACGCACATTTCTTAGGGTTAAACTTACCCTTATAGTCATATAATCGTTCAAATATGAGATAAAGGTCAATTAAATGTCTAGTCTAATTCTTAGACTTACCCAAAAGGTAATCCACATAAGATTCCACTATCTCTTCTATCGAGTCATGAAAGACCATTGATATCATACTTGATTATCTCATCCTATCGCTTAACTACTCTGTGTGGGGAAACAAAGGGTTGATGGTCAAATGACTGTGTGAGGGTTTCATATGTATTGAGCGCAAGCAACTCCAAAGGTTTTTTTTCAAGGCCTTTGGGCCCTAGAAACCAATAATTTTATGGTTTTTGCTCAAGATTTTAGCGGGATATGTTGCAGGGGATCCAATATGGGTTAGAAATATGTCTTTCAATAGATCTTCATGTTGCAAACTTGATTGACAATGAATTCAATTTTGTTGCACAAAACAAAAGTGAAAATCATACCTTTACTCGATATCCAAGGCATGGATTAAAGAGATCTCGAAACAAGTTTCAAGTAGCTAATAAAAAAATGTTTCAAATATCAAGCAAATCCAACGCTAAGGAGAACACCCAAACAATATCCACTATGAAAACCCCTTTCAAGGGTAAGGATTTCAAAGTCTCAACCCCAAAAAAGTATTTTAGGGATTCCCTCCATGGTGGATAGCGTCATTCTAATGCTAACATTAATCTTAGGGCTTCCTGTAAACATATGAGAATGCCTAAGATTGATCCTAGGAAAAGTGAGTTGAAATGTCTTAGGGTAGCTGATGGAACTCCGATTGTTAAGCTAGATATGGATGAAATTTAGAATTGCATAAAAGATCTAGAAAAAAGAGGACTAATTTATCATTTCTTGGGTTTTCGTTCGAGCCTATCTGCTTTCAAAGTTTGGATTGCAAAAAACTAGAAAACAAAATGTGAGTTACAAATCTCTATTTATCCAAATGGTTATTTTCTTGTTTTATTTGCTAATAATGAAGATAGAGAGAAAATATTTCCAGGTGGTTCATGGTTCTTTGGAAGGGTGGGGCTTTTCATGAAGCCTTGGCATACTAAATTTAAATCTGAAGAAGAGATGCCTTCTATAGGTCTTGTGTGGGTTAGACTCTTTGACCTCCTAATTGAATTCTGGAATACATGTTTTTTCTTCAATTGGAAACTCTTTGGGAACTTTTATGATGACTATTGATTGTACTAAAAAATTTGAACATATTATTTATGCTCGAATTTGTGTTTTAATGTATTTTGACAAACCCCTACCTGAAAAGATATCATTACAATTTGGGGAGGACACTTGGGAGTAAGTGGTGGACTATGAGAACATTCCTTTTCATTGTAGAATTTGCCATGAATATGGTCATTTGGCTAGTGTCTGACCAAATAATATTCTATATCAAAAGAAAGAGGATACAAACTTAGCAGGTTTCCAAATTCCAAAGAAGAACACTTAGAAAAACTACTTATAAAGGATAAATCGAAGTTATCAGCTAATATGTTTGAAATGATTTCCACAAATAATGTCCCAAGTGAGGAAGAGGAAATAATGGAGACAAAAACCTTAGAAACACAATTTAAAGATGTAGGGAAGGACTCAAAGATAAACAAATAAATTAAAGGTTTTCAACAGGAAAAAGGAGGAAATATACACAAGAAAAACAATATTTTAAATGTTGAGACTTCAAATAATATAGGTCCCAAGATAGACTTTGTTGAACCTTCCAATAACACTTTGGCTTTGTACATGCATTCTTCAAGGTTAGAAGCCATTTCATATTCAATTTGGGTAAGTCAAGAAATAGGGAAATAATTTAAATACATATTCCAACCAAAAGGTAGGTCGTAAGACCAATCAACATCATATGGTAAAAGAAGGTGAAAAGCTTGTAGGAGAAGGTAAGATTAATGCCGTTACCAATTTCTTTAGCCCTGGTATTAATGAAGACCATCACTTGGAATATTAGAGGACTCAAAGCAAGTCTTTAAAACCAAAATGAATTAGAAGAATGATTTAGAAAAACCACCCACATATTTTTTTCCTTAAAGAAACAAAGATGTCAATAGAGAAAATGGATTCAATTGCTTGTAAAATTTGGCTAGTTGGCAAAGTTGTTTCCCTCAGTTCCCAGGGGACTTTTGGTGGCATTGCTTGCCTTTGGGACCAAAAAGAGGTAGTTATTCACCATATGGTTGGTACTTGTGGTCTTTTAGTTGTAGCTATTCAAAGTAGACATTCTAACCAAATTATGCTTTACATAATTGTTTATGCTCCAACTACTTTGGAGGAAAAGAGAAAAGAATGGAAGGATATAACTTATATTATCTCTCATTTTCATGAATCTTGGATCTTGATTGAAGGATATTTCAATAACATCCTCCCTTTGGATGAGAAAATATGAGGAAATAAAAAATTAGATAAAAGCACTGACCTCATGAGTGAATATATTGCAAATGACCTTCATCTTGTGGACATCCAGCCAGATAATGGCCTTATGACTTGGTCTAGCAAAAAGCAAGACTTAGCTTGTATCATGGAGATATTAGATAAGTTATTATTCTCTGATAATTTCTTAATCCATGGTCACACTCCTAAGGTGAAGACTCTTAACAATTTTGGTTCGAATCACTGGCCAATCATGGTGGAAATTTGGAAAAACAATGTGAGTTTCTTGCCTTTTCAATTTCAGCTAATTTGGCTTAGAGACAATTCCTTTAGACCCCAAGTACAACTATGGTGGAAGGAATGTAAATCAAGGTATGGGACTAAGATGTGTTTTACCAAAAGGTTGCAATACATTAAATCGAAAACCAAGATTTAGAACTGGAAGAAGTTTGGAGATGTCTAACAAAAAAACATGAAGTGATTGCTTAGCTTGAAAATTTGAATAAGAAAATCCATTTAGATGACCTCACAGAGAGTAGAAGTATAGATGAAATTAGACTCACAACTCAGTTAGAGGAATGGAAAAAAAGAGAACTCTTATGGAAGTAAAAATCTAGGATCCAATGGCTCAAAGAAGGAGATTGAAACACAAATTTCTTCCACAAATCTCTTCTAGCTCGAAGATCTCACAAATTTATTTCTTCCCTAAAATTTGATTTTGGAGATGTTATCTACACTTGGGATGGCATGAAATCTATTGTTGTCAATTAATTTTCCAATCTATTTGTTGTTGCACCTCTTGACTCAACTTCTCAACAAAATATTCTTCAAGCGATCCCTACTCTTATCACTTATGAGGAGAAATCTATTTTGACTGCTCCAATTACTATCAATGAGCTTCAACATGTGGTATTTAAAATGCAAAAAGGAAAAACCCCATGTTCTGATGGTTTTCCCATTGAGTTCTATCAAGAGTTGTGGGATATTCTTCATGCTGATTTATTAGAGATGGTGGAAGAAGTCAGGAAAGCCAAATAAATTTTGAAGGTTATTAATAAAATTTATATAGATCTTATCCTAAAAACTCAAGAGACAGATCATATCTTAGCTTTTGAACCTATAACTTTATGTAATGTTCTTCTCAAAATCATTACAAAGATCATGGCAGAAAAGTTGAAGCCTCTTTTCCATAAGATTATTTCCCTTGAACAAGGGGGTTATGTGGAAGGGCGTCAAATAGTGGATGAGATTGTTCTTGCTTAGGAAGCCATCCATTCCATGGAAATGCAAAAATATTCATCTATGTTCATTCATTTAGACTTATCCAAAGCTTATGACAAAGTGGATTGGCACTTCCTTGTCAAAGTTTTGAGGTAATTTGGCTTATCTTAGAATTGGATGGATTGAATTATGGGATGTATCTCTTTGGTGTCCTACTTTGTTCTTATCAATGGCAGACCTTCTCAGATGTATCCAGCTTCTAGTGGTATTAGGCAAGGTGGCCCCCTCTCCCCTTATTTATTCATCATTATTGCTAAATGCTTAGGCAAGACTATAACCAAAAATAGAGAAAACAAAATCCTTCATCATTATTGCTAAATGCTTAGGCAAGACTATAACCAAAAATAGAGAAAACAAAATCCTTGAGGGTTTTACCATTGCTCATGGAGCTAGGCCTATTTCTCATGTTCAATTTGTTGATGACTCTACTTTGTTAGGTAAAGCTACAATTAAGGAAGCTTCTAAAATTAATCAAATCACTAATTGTTTTTCTAATGCTACCAAGCAATTGATCAATGAAGACAAATCTAAAATAATTTTCTTTCATTACTCTCCTAGACAAGAATCCATGGTCTTCGATAAATTAAGATATAAGAAGACATCCATTCAAATCACTTATTTAGGTATTCCTATCAATATTCAAAAATAGGAATTAATCATTGGATAAAGTTAAGAAGAAAATTGGAAAGTGGACCAATATGTGGCTTTCATTTGGGGGTAAAATTACCTTGGTAAAATTAGTCCTTCAAGTTATACCTATTTATTTTTATGTTGTGTTGAATATCCCAAAGGTAGTTCTTCGAGAATTAGATAAAATCAATCATTGATTCATTTGGGGTGGTACTAAGGAGAAAAAAAAATGGGCCTTGGTGAAATGGGATGCTTTAGGGCTTCCTAAAAATTAAGGGGGGTTAGGATTTTGGTATGCTATTAATAACAATATGGTTTTAGCTACTAAACTATATTGGAGGATTTTGCATCACCCCAATACTCTTTGGACCAAGAATCTTTGTGGTAAATATGTTGAGAATAAAAGTCCTGAAGACCTTGTTTGCTATCAATTTCCAACCAAAGGTTATCCCATTTTAGCGGTTCTTAATACTGGTGAGGATTCGATTAAGCAAAATTTATTTTGGGTCATTCATAATGGTCAATAGATAATCTTTTGGATGGATTCTTGGGATGGTCACTAGCCTTTGATAACACAGTTTCTTGATTGGAGGCCTTGGATGGAGGAGCTTCATCAAGCTAATTGGATAAAGATAGCTAATTATTATCGGTACCATACTGGTAACTCAAAGGTTGGTAGATATTGGATCCTTATTGAGGACTAGCCTATTCAAATGCCAAAAAGACAAAAAAAGACATCCAAAGCATCTTTCATATGAGATCTCTCTCTTGGTCCCATGATAAAGATTATTTTGGATTGATAAACACTACTAAGGGTGAGTATTCAATTACTCAAGGTTATTTGGCCTTATGCCATAATAATCCCAACCAATCATATGACATATTTACTCAGTTGCAGGCTCAAAAGCTTTGGTCTAAGGTGAGGTTATTTACATGGCTTTTATTCCATTGTAGGATGCTTACTAGTGAACAAATTAAGAAATGTGGTTTTCATGGCCCATCTAGATGTAAAATGTGTGGAGAGAATGTGGAAACTCTTAGCCATATTTTTATTGAGTGTACCTTAGCCTCTCAGCTATGGAGGAGAATGGTCATCTTACTTGGCTTACAATGGTCCAATTTTTTCTCTTTAACAACTTTGGAGGGATTGGTCTAATTAGGAGGGTGTTGATCATTTTATTAGGCAACTAGTTTGGATGGGTTCTACCAGTCTACCTTGGAATATATAGAAGGAAAGAAACAATCGTATTTTCAATCAAGAAAGGAAGGACATTCACTATATATAGAAAAAGACCATTGTCAACTTAGTTGAATCGGTCCAACAACTCCTTAATCACCCCAAAAAATCCCATAAAAGATGGGATCAAGTTATGCAAAGATTAAATATTAACTCTTTCAAGGGTAACCAACTTAAAGAGAATGTGAATAATCAAAAGATGGATAGAACAAGGAATTGGCAGCCTCCTCCTAAGAATTTTTGAAAAGTCAATATCGATGGAGCCTCTAGAGGGAACCTTAGAAAATCTAGTGTAGGAGGAATTAGTAGACTTTTAGATAGATTCATCGTTTTCAATTTTGCTAAGAATTTGGATATCCTTTCCAATAACCTTGTTGAGGGGTATGGTATCCTTAGAGGCCTTTGTGAGGTTGCTAAGGTTGGATGGAAAAAGGTGTTGGTTGAACCCGACTCTCAAGTCATGATTAATCTGTTCAAGACTCATTCTAAGAATCATAAGGCTGATTAGAGAATAAAAATAATGTTGAGAAGATTCAATTAATCCACATAGGCTTTTTGAAAGTTGAATACAATCATGTGGTAGGAGAACAAAACAAGAGTGTTGATGCTTTAGCTAATTGGGCAGTGGACAAAGGTGATCTTACTTACTACGACCAACCTTCCCAGATGGTGGGATTCACAAATAAGGGAAGCTCTTTCTATCCTTTCTCTGGATGGCTCCAATACTAGAAGTACCTAGTTCTTTTTTACTTTGTTTTTGCTTCTCTTTAGTTCAGTTAAGGTACTTTAGTTCATTTTCTTAGACTGATCATTCTTATGTTTCATCTATTGAATCTTGCTTGAAAAGTTGTATTATGTTTTATCCTTATTTTTATATTTTTAGTGTGTGTTGTTTTGTGTTGTTTTTGGTGTTTTTTTGCGTTTCATGTTTTTTTATTTTTTATTTTTTAGTTTTTTTTTTGTTTTATTTGTGTTTGTGTTTTGTTTTGTTGTTTTTGTGGTTTTTTTACTATGAAAGTTAGGTTCCATGGTTTTTTGATTGTAACAAATGAAAACTCTTGTGGTTTATGCATTTTTCAGCAAGGAAATAAAATGGTGTCATCTCATTGCCACCACCAAGGAAGGAGAACCGAAACGACTGAATATTCGATGAAAAACATTATGTAACAACTGAAATTTACATGCAATCATATTTAGTGAAAGATCAAATATTTCTTGAACAACAATTACCACAAGTGTAGGATTAACCGAACATCATGATGGAAAAAATGGAGGTGACGTTAGAATGATAACGAGCAATGAAAACTGATAGGTATTTATTTTTTAAAAGTTGAAGATATTATTAAAAGAAAATTTAGATTTTTTATTTGATTGAAGAATAATTAAAAAGGGGAACCGAAAGGTAAATAAATGGTTGAATTAAAATTTTTGCATGGACGGAATACTCCTTTGTCCTTAATGTATCTTAAAACTCTTTTTGTCTTATTTTTCAAGATGCATGATTTGGTGAGTAGAATATTTAATTACTTAAAGGTTCATTAGGAGATATAAAGTTCATTTATTTTTAAAGGAGAACCTTTTAGAAAAAAATAAAATTAAAAAGTTTTTTTACTAGAGATATAAGGGGAGTATCTTTCAAGGTGTCGATTAAATTTACAGGGAGTTTAGTGGAGTTTAAGAAAATAAAAAATAAAATAAAATTGGGAGTTATAAGTGGAAGTTGGAGAGTATTTAGGAGAAGTATAAATTTTTTTTGATCAATTAATTTTTTTATAAAACATGGGTTTTAACAAGGACCCAAAACCTGATTACAAACTAGAGAAATAGGCTAGAACAACCAAGAACCCATAACAAAGCAGAACGGGATGCAATCCCTCAAAATTAAAAACACCACTAAGGCTATCCATGAAACGCAACCAACAAAAATGTGAGATAAAATAGAGGATGCCCTCATACAAAAAAAAGACATAGTAGGCGACAAAGAGGATACCCTCAATAAAACCTCGTTGTAAAGGATACCCCTAAGCTTCTTCATTTGGTTCCGCTCAAACTTCTTGGAGCTCATCATTAGACTGTTCCATGTTAGTGTCCTTATCCTCACCTTTATCTTTCGTAGGAGCAACAACGACCTTGAAATCCTTCACAGGGGCGTTAATATCGTCCTCAAAAAAGGATTTCCTAAAGAAGAACAAACTCAGTGCATTATGAAGGTCACCCATGTATTGGTCTGGGATGTCCTTCTCATCATCCTCAGAATCTATGATCAGGGATGACATTTTTTGAGCTAGCTTCTTCAAACGAGCAGAGGAGCAAATACTTCTAGGCTCTAGCTCAGGGGATTCATTCTTGTTTCTTTTCCTCAGTAAATGGACCATTTCAACCATCGCTCTCTTTTTGGTAGATTGTACATGATTACTATAGGATTGAGGAGTGGTCTAGGAAGAACTGGGCTTTATAGGTATAGGTTTAGCTTTAGGAGTAGGAGGAGGGATGACACCCTAAGGATAGTGGATCAACCAATGTCTATACAAGAATTTAAACAAACCCTGATGAGCAAATATTTTACCACAAATTTTCTTACGACTATGTTCAATGGTGTAGCTAATGAAGTTAAAAAGAAACCGAGGGACATTCACCATATTGACATCACGGAAGTGGTTGAAGAATGCGAAGTGGAAGCTACATAAGACATTATCAGGGTCATCCATAGTGATAAACTCCATGATAGGCTTCATGATGCTATTCCACGAGAAGAGGAGCTCCTCCTAACGTATTCCCATACAAGATTTGCTACACAGTTCCTTATATTTAATCTCCTTGAGCTCAATATCCTAGTTATGTTTTTCACGATGTATTGATTTGCCTTTGGCCTATTGCCCAGTGAGCTTGACCAAAGTTTTGATATCGACATCAAATGTCCTATCACGAATTGTCACTCTACCATTATCCCAAGAGCCCAAGAATGCAACAGTGATTTTGGAATCCTCCCCTTTAAATTTTTGAAAAAATAGAAGGAAACCCATGGCAGAAAGGATGCCTTCTGCAATTGAATCCATAATGACATAGGATGGCTCAACAAAATTCATAGTTACAGGAGGGCAACAACTCTATAAATGCAATTGGAAGGGACAAAGATGAGGATGAATTAAAACAGGATAGCTATAAAAGGACGCATCCATGGGTTCGAAAGTGGAAAAAAGCAACCATCATATTGACAAGGGTGTCGAATGAATCGAGGATAGGAAAATATGCATGTATCGAGGTGACCATGACAAAGCACATGAAACAACATGAATATGAAGCATGTGGTAATCCAACCCAAACACCCACATGATGGAAAAGGTGTATTGGAAGGAGGACACAACGGGTAAGACACGAGGGGAGGTGTAAACATGGAAGGAGGATGGAGGGTGTGGGAAAGGGAAAACGAGAAAAGTGGGAGGCTTGGCAATGACCGGGTGGATGGATGTGATGGCAGTGGAGGATAAGAGAGAGTGAATAACGAGAAAGTGAAGGCCAGTATGGCACGTTTGTATGACAATGTGGATGTACACAGAAAACCCACAATAAGGGATTGCTTGAAAGGCGGTGGGTAAAATATTAAGGTTGAAAACCCCAATAAATTCTATTGAACCATAAAATGAGGTTGCATGGGAATCAACGGGAAATAAAACAAAATCAATAAGCATTTATCTGATTTGAAAAAATGCTGACTTGCTCCACATCAAAATTTATCTCTATTGAAGATAATATTTCTTGCTCCATGACAACATCTGGCTCTTGAGGAAGGCCACTTATCCAAGTCATCAATATCATGGATTAGGCACTGATGTTAGCAAGTTCGTTAGTGGCCCTATTGCTTTCCCTAAAGGCATACTAAAAAATAATTGCTTGAAATGTTTGACTGATGGACTTGACTTCGTTAATGCAGCTCCTTATCCTCCATGATGGAAGTTTGGAATTCTTTAAATAATTGATAATATTTAGATATTCCCCTTTGACCATGAGTTTGTTAGTATATTATTTAGCCAAAACAATTCCATGCCACAAAGCTCTAGCTTCAGCAACCTGGTTCATTTTATTTCCTAAAAGTTCAATAAAAGCAAGGATGACCCTGCCACTGCTATCTCTAAGGATACCCTCAGCTCCAGCCATTCCAAGGTTGCCCTTGGTAGCACCATCAAAGTTTAGCTTGAGCCAACCTGAAGGAGGGGGAGTCCATTTAGAATGAGCCCTTAGGTTTGAGGGAGGAGTCGGATGACTGTCCATAATTGAAATTATAAAATTAGGAGTTCATTTAGAATGAGTCGTTAGGAGAAATATAAAATTAGGAGAGTCAAGGATTTCTACTTCTAAAGTTTATTGAAATTTTAATATTTTTGAAATTTGATATTTGAAGTTTGTAATTAAAAATTTAGAAAATTTAGAGAAATAAAGTTTTCTACTATAGTTTGAATTAATATTTCAAATTTTTATTTTTTTGTGTTTTTTAATAAAGTATGGAGTGATTAGGTTTTCTACTTTAAATTGGATTAAAATTTTTGGATTTGATTTTTTAAAATGTTTAAAGTTTGAAGAAAAGAGGAGTTTTTGAATCGGTAAAGAATGAAGAATGAAGAATAGACAAAGCAAAGAGGAGTCTATGAATCGACGAAGAACGAAGAACGGATCGTTGCCTTGTTGGAGTTGATCACGAAGGGAGGGGTGACCAAAGGAGGCTCAATCACACAAAACAAAAATTAGGGAGGTGTAGAGATGAGTGATCAGGGTGGTAAGTGTCCTCCACAACCATCACATTGTTAGTACTTCACGCTGTTATTTGCAAAAAAAAAGTCTAACTAGCACGAAAAAACTATCAAGCGGTTCATCACAAGCTTGAGGATAGGTCTACCGGACTAGAATATTAAGTCAAAATAGTGTCTCATTAGGAGAGGTTTAATAGATGATATTTTAAGCATGATATGGGAGTGAGTGTGCAAGCCAAGAGTGAATGAGATCAGAGAGGGAGTGTGAACCAAGAGGGAGTGAGAGCCAAGATTCAGTCATGGAAAAAGAGCGGTAGGTTCATCCGGAGTGCATCAATGCTTCAAACCCTTACCATGAATGAACATTATTTTCAAAAAATTGTTGAAGCCAAGGAACATCGAGAAAAAGAAGAGACAAGGGCAATTGTGAGCCAAGAGGGAGTGCAATTTGGGAGTGAGTGCGAGGCAGGAGAGAGTGCAAGGCAAGAGAGAGTGCAAACCAAAAGAGAGTGTAAACTAAGAGGGAGTGCAAGTTGGGATTCAATCATGGCAAAAGAGTGACATGTTCATCCAAAGTGTATTAATGCTTCAAACCCTTACCACGAATGCGTGGAACATTGTTTCCAAAAAAATATTGAAGTGAAGGAATGCCAAGAAAAAGAAGAGACATGAGAAATTGTGAGCTAGGAGGGAGTGCAATCTTGGAGCAAGTGTGAGGCAAGAGAGAGTGCAAGTTGGGAGCAAGAGCGAGTGCAAGTAGAAAGGGAGTGTGAACCAAGAGGGAGTGCAAGCCAAGTGCAAGTCCCATTAGCTATTGTGGAAGGAAATTCATTTTTGAAAGCCCTAATGGGAAGTCAGGATGCCCTAGCTAGAAATCAAAATACCCTAGTTGGAAGTATGAAGGCCCAAGTTGGAGATAAGTGGAAGAGAAAATACATGGCAAGTTCGATCCAAGTAGCATATGGTACACCATACATAAGTATCAAGGATGAGATGATTGAGAATGATATAATGGTTCTTAAAAGTAGAGGGCTAATGTGTAAGTTTCATAGATCATGGCTAGGGTTTTTGGAGATTCAAAGTTGGATAAAGTGGAAGTGGGGATTGAATTCAAATTAATTTGTGACTTTTCTTCCTAAAGGTTTTTTCCTCGTCATATTTTCTAGTTCAAAAATTAGGGATAAAATAATGGTTGGTGGCCCATGGTTTAGGGGAAGATATGCACTTTATTTAAGACCATGGAATGAAATTTTTTTCATTGAGATAGAAACTATTAAGAAGCTTCTAGTGTGGGTTAGGCTTTTTGGACTTCCATATCAGCTTATAAATAAGGATATTTTGAAAAATATTGGAAATACCCTAGGGGAATTCATCAAGGAAGGACCAACAACTAAGGAGCAAAAGCATGCTATATATACTCGAATATGTGTTGCTATGGATATTTTAAAACCTTTACCACAATCCATTAAGATTAAATCTGAATCAAGAGAATGGGATCAACAAATAGATTATGAAAATATTGCATTTCGTTGCCACAATTATTTTGAGATTGGACACATGGCAAGAGTTTGCAAAGTAAAAACTATGAAGAAAGAGACAAAAAATTCTAGCCATGAGATAAACTTCAAGATGAAGCAAGGAAATCATACAATAATAGAAGCTAGATCAGATCAAGGATATTCCACTCCAAAAGAAGAGGTAAATAAATCCTATCGATAATATCAATTGGCAAGTTTAGAAGGAATTAAAGGTGCAAAAGAAGATGTGGAGTTAAAACCCAAAACAAAGACAACAAAAAAGGTCAAGTTTATTCCAGATAAATCATCTTCATTTTCCTCTAGTAGTATAGAATCCTCTTCAAGTAATAAAAGTGAAAGTGGTGAAGATGTTATCCCTTGCACTTTAAGGTTTCAAGAGCAGAATAATATAGAAATGAGGTTGGAGGAAACCCATAACAATTTAGGGTTTTTAGGGTAAAATAAGAAGGTAATTGCTATAGAAGATCATCCTTGCACTTTAGGGTGTCTAGGGAAATATAAAGAAGATTGTGCTTTTGAGGTTATTCCTTGCACTTCAGATCCTTCAGAACAAGACAAACCTAAAGATGATAAGTCTTACTATGAGCAGTGTGAGAAGATTGAAGAGATTGATGAAGATGAAAGTATTGTTGGGAATGAAAAAAGAGAGGAAGACCCAAGAAGCAAAAACAAAGAGAAAAATAAACACAAAGGGATATTGATATGGGAAAACAAAAGCAAATATCACAAGTGTTAACAAGAAGTGGGGCTAAACCCTCAAATAAAATAAAAAAATAACAATGAAAATAATATCTTGAAATATTAGGGGAATGAATAACCCTAAAAAAAGGTATTAAGAAATTGTGAGGTGGTTATAGATAATATATTTTTGGATATAGAAGCTGGGCAGCAAATATTTTAGCCATTCGTAGTGGTGAATTTCATCTTGACAAAATTTAAATTTTTGAAGGCATTTGATATAGAAGGAGTTGATTGTGGATACTTAGCAGTTTGAGGAAGATGAAGAATATATTTGATAGAAGGGTAAACGAAGAATATCTCCGATAGAAAGACAAAGTTGGATATGCTTTAATTAACTTGTTAGAAATGTAATGAGAGCAATGTAATGTTTTGTTTTTGTAATGGGAGTGGCCCCCAATAGAAGCCACGCATAGCTTATTAAAAAAAAGGGTTCAAAGGTTGAAGATTTATTTTTTTTGAAGTTTGAAGAGCTAGTAGAAGTTTTTTTTAGATTTGTATTTTTGAAGTTATTTAAATTTTTTTAAAGTTATTTTTGAGATTTTGCAAATTTAATTTAATAGGGAGTTAAAAGGATTACTACTTCAAAGGTTTAGAAAATTAAATTTAAAAATTTGCAAAATTTAGTTTTTGAAATTTCAATTTTGGAGCTATAAGGTTGTCAACTTCAAAGGAAATGGCAAATACAAGAATTTTCTTTTTGAATCTCAATTATTAAAGGGGCCTAATTTTACCCCATGGAAAAATAAGATGAGGTCAATACTTATTGTTGAAAAACTCTGGGATGTGGTGAATGGACAAAGAAACATTCTAGAAGATAAAACAAGAATTCAAAAATTCAAAGATGATGATGCTAAAGCTTTGATGTTAATTTTGTTTGGCATATCTGATGAAATTCAAGCACACATTAGTGAAGCAGAAACTTCAAAAATTGCATGGGAAAAATTGTGTATGATATTTGAAGGAAAGAATAAGGCAACCATTTTACACCTACAATCACAATTGTATGCACTAAAAGTTCATGATGGAGAAAACATAGAATATTTTCTTCGAAGGATATCAGAATTAAAATCAAAATTGCATACCTTAGGAGAAAAGGTTGAAGATAAACTCCTAGTTTCAGTTGTACTTAGAGCACTTCTTGAATCATTCAAAATGTTGGTCACATCTCTTCTAGTATCAAATAGAAAGGTGTCATTTGAGGAATTAATAAATATTCTTCAACAATATGAACTTGAAAATCAATTGAGAAATGAGTCATCCAATAAGGCTCTTGTAGTAGAAAAAGGATCTTGCACTTCATCACAAAATAAAAAACAAAAGAAGTATTGTCATATTTGTGAAAAAGGACATAATACAAAATCTTGTAAGTATAATGCATTGACTAGGAAGGGTCAAGACCAAGAATCTCCTAAAGGGAATCAAAGAGATCAGAGTAATCAGCAAGGGTATGTTGCACAATCAAAATGTGTACACAGGAATCTTATGGCAAATCACATATGTCTGTTATCAAGTAATGAGGAATACACTTGGAACCTATGATAGTAAATGCATGTTATGACACAAAAAGGAAAGATATAGAGTGCAGCTCAGATGATTTGAATATAGTTCGTGATTGGTCAGAAAAAGCTTATGCTATCATAATTGATGATGACAAAGATTCAAATGATGATAGGGATAGTGATGCTCAAAGTTGTCTTGATATTGAAAGAGATCAGGGTGATGAAGAATTTGGTTATTTTGAAAGGTATACTAAAGGAATTGGTTCAAAATTGTTAAATAAAATGGGATATAGAGACACAAGTTTGGGAAAACATGGACAAGGAATGAAAGAGCCAATTGTACCAAAAATAAGACCAAAATATGAAGGTCTTGGATATACAGGACATACAAGCAATAATAAATCAGGAACTAAATTCATGATAGAAAATAGTGACATCAAATTAGTGATAGAGACTGATCAAATCAGTAACAATGAAGGACAAAATGGCAAAAAGAATTTTGTAATAGGGAACAAATGTAATCATTGTGGTAGATATGGACATAAGATAGAGAAATGTTGGAATCTCCATTGTTGTGAAACTTGTGGAGGACATAATCATTCTAAAAAATCTTGTCTACATAAAGAGAAGGAAAATCAAAAATAAAAAATGGATTGTGGATGGATAAGTATGAATGAATGGAATAAGATGAAAGGAATGTTGTATGGTTTCTACAGGAGAAAACCAAGTGTGATGAAAATTCAAAGTTTGTTGAATAATGATGTTAGTCTTACCATGAAGAAATGTAAAATAAATGATTATAACCCAAGCATAGCTTGGGAGGTGACCTACAGTGAAAGCACCTATAGTGATGATTATACAAAAACAATGGTCTTATGATTGACCTAGAGACAATGATAATCCATAGGTAACCAAGAGGTAGTGATATAGTGGGAGTGATCCAAAGGCAACACCTCAAAGGCAGTGACCCAAATATAGAGACCCAGAGGTAGTTACCTAGAGGTAGTGACCTAGAGGTAGTGACCTAGAGGCAGAGACCTAGAGGTGACTCAGATACATTGATACAAAGGAAGACCTAATGAAGGTTGCATATATCCAACCATGCCAAAGTTAGAGCTAAAGAATGAAGAGAAAGAAGAATCAAAGAATGAAGGCAAAAATCCTTCCTACCAAATAATGTAATACGAGGGGTTGGAAGTATTACATTATTTGGCCCCCTTGTAAATATTAGTTTGGTAGAATGATTTATATTTTATATAATGTATGTGTCAATATGAGAGAAAGTGCAAGGTGTCAAGAGAGAGAATGAAGAGTCACATTGATATGTGGCAAGATGAGAGTTTTGTCTTAATATGAGGAATATGAAAGGATGCATCTCCTAGATGTTTGAGGAGAGCAATAGTCAGAGTACTAAAAAGTCATGTAAAATTATATATTGGAGATAAAGCTCCATGCAATGTAATCTATCTGAATCATTCTTGTAATATTTTGATATTTGAGTTATATTTGTGAGATATTGTTGTTATTTCAATATTGTGATTCATTATTAATGGCATTTATTTGATTTATACTTGATCCTGGATAAAGCTTTCAGTGAGTTAATCTATCTAGAAATATACCAGAACCAACAATATCTAGACCAAAGTGACCCAAACTTTTATCGCTCCCACCTGTTTATCTTTTAGAACATGTGACTCGATGTCATTGAAAAATTATGGCTTCTTCACTCTGGTATGCAATAAGCCCTCAAGTCTATATAGACCATTGCATTGAAATAAAGCATAGAGAAATCATATTTTATGTGTGACTCTTCTATTAGCTCCTCCAGGTGTTTTAGATGCTCTTCAATCATAATTTGAAGGCATTCTAGATCATCTTCAGCCAAATGGATGCTTTTCTCCTCAAGCCTTTCTATGTGGTATGGATTGAGCTTCTCCACACATAGATAAACCTTCCTTCCCTTATATGGAATTACTATGTGCATGTAGTCTAGAGATAGATATCCCTAAGCTTTGTTGTAAACTCCCTTGATAAGAACAATCTAAATAGAGGTGGAAGGTCCATCGCTATTACCTCTTGGATTATTCAGACATCTAAAATATTGTGCAACACAATCGAAATATCCTTCAGTGCTCCTATTTTCCAAACTGGGGTCTTATCTAGTTGTAGTACATTAAAACTAATCTAGGTGTATTCTATACTCATAGTATCATAAATAGCCTTAGGCATGACTATTGTGGTAGCTCTTGAATCAACCATAAAATTATGCACAATCTAATCTTCCTTTAGTACTAAGTCCACAAACATATTGAAAATTTGAAACTAGAGGAAATACTATGCAAATTCAAAACACAAAATAGTTCTAAGTCCTTCTTGGAAACAATGCCAAAAACTATTGGGGAAAATTTTTGCACCCTTGGAGATGTGTCATGTTACAGAAACTCTTGGATCCAATCAATAATGTGGACTCTGGTGGACCCACCACTTTAACTTGGAAAAGAATTATCCTAAGACTTCATATAGACCAAGTAAAGTAAGGAAACCCTAGAGGTGAGCCTATAATATAACACATATGCTCATGCTCATTTAGATCGGAATAAAATGTAAAATAATATTTGATCAAGCTTCACAATAACTTCTTAAAAATGATTTTATTAGTAGACTAGTGCCTTATCCATGACCAATTGTCGCAAGACTTTAAAAATTGATATGATATAGAAAGAAATGGGAGAAGATAAAATATAATCAATCACATTCACTTAAATAATACAACAAAATTGATTGAACATGCCAGTGAAAGAAAGCACTATTTACACATTAAAATGATATAACATATAAATAGGACAAAAACATAATTAAACATAGAATTGGTCAAAGGAGAAAGTTGGATTGTATTAATGCAATGATTCTACAATGGGAGTTTGATCAAGATAACCAAATCTCACTTAACAATACATATTGAATTAAATTCAAATGATATAATGCTATCACTCTTCATTCAAATGATGCAACAAAGAGCTCCCTAGCTTCTAGCCTCAGGCACTAGAAATAATCTCAACAAACTAGGCACCTCCTTAGCAAGACTTGAACAACAATGGAGAAGAAAAATGGATAACTAGATAAGACACAAAAGGGAGATACAACTGACAAAGGAAGGGCACTCTAGTATACCTCTACAAAATTTACAATGCAAAAATTGATGTTTTTTGTTGTTGTTGCAACTCCTTTTTATAGCTTGATGATAGTCCATAAATGCCTTCGTTTAAACCTTGGTGATATCCCATAATTGTTGTAACTATAGGTGTTTAGTATGCACCATTGATTGCATATGTTGTGGCTCCTATTTGTAGCTTTATGGTGGCCTTAGTTTGTTATAACTATCTTTTAAATCTTGATAATGGCCTGCTCTATTAAAATTGCCTCCTATTTAAAACTTTGACAATGGCTTAATAACTATTATAATTATTCTCATTCTATTTTTTGCCATTTATTCCCTCTTCATGCTTGAGTGGCCTCATTGAGATCCTTGTAATAAGCTTCTTTATTGCTACATTTTTCCTATAGTGGGCCACTAGATCAACTTCTATTTCTATGATCAGATTCTTCATGTTCGTGGTTGCTTTGTTTCTATTGTTTACTACTTCGGGACATCAAATTTTAATATTAACCTTAGCCATTTTATATTGATATTGTTTCTAGATGTTGGCCAAAAATCATGAGCCATCGATCTAATCTTAGAAAAATCACATGTTCTTTTTTATTAAAACCTCTTTTGAATTTCTATGTATTTTAATCCTTAATATTTGTGGTCCAAGTTGTTTGTCCTCTTCTATTGCACACTCTTGGCATCTTCCACGTGTCCCATTTGCATTGGTTTGAATTGGGAGCCCCAAAAGAATTTAGGTCATTCATTGCTTCCAAAACGATAATGGATCGTTGAATTTAACTTTTCAACTAAGCACCCAACCTTTAAAAAATTGGTAACTTTAGCTTCTATAGACCACTAGATCTCTTCGATGTATGCAGGTTGTAGATCTTATAGATATTTTCTCAAAAACTAATACATTTGACTGGTCATATATTTCTAGCTAATGTGATGCATTGAGGACCGTCGATATCTTGTAGCCTTCACAAACCATCAATCTCTCAAAGCCTTTGCGAACCATTGATCTTGAGTGCCAAATGTGAACTATATATCTCTCGAAGCCTCTATAAACCATTGATTCTAAGTACCTCTTGTAGATTAAACCGAATCATTGATCTCGAGTGCCCTATACAGACCATAGATCTCTTGCACCCTTCTACAGATCGTTGATTCTAGTGAACGTGGTGCATTGCGAGTCATTCAATTTTACCCCACAAGGTTGCTTTTGATAAGTCAAAAAACATGCTAAATGACAAACACTTTGGACGGCTTAAATTTCTTCGAGGTTCTTGGATCACATGCAAGCCATCCATCTCGAGGGGATAAAGGTCTTTGACTTTTTTATGCTTGACCTCAGTGCTTTCCATGTATCCTCTCTGCAACTGATCAACTTGGGGGCTTTAGTAGTATTCAAACCATTGATCTTGTGTGACCTTATATGGATTGTCGATTATTTGGGGTGAAGACTTTGACCTTTAAATAGATGTTTACTTTATCTCCTGCAGGTCTTTAATCTTCCTCTAGATCAATGTGCATCGTGGATTTTGCCTTAAGTTGTGCATGCAATAAGATGGCTTTGGCGGTCATAATGAATATGACAAATGCGAGTCATAGATCTCATGAAGTCTCATGAACCATTGATTCCTTTCAACCCCTATGGATCACTGATTCCTTAGAAAACTTCGTCAATCGTTGACTTTATGTGTCCCTTCATGAACCATTGATCTTGTGCATCGAATACTTTTGACTTTTAGACCACATAGACTCAAGGGCTAGGATTTCTCAGTAGAGGGTGGATGAATGTGTGCCATAGATGAGGGTGAAAATGCATGAAGTTTAATGAAAGGGGGAATATGATGCATGGGACATGAGAAATGGGCATGATTTTTAGCCTTAGGGGGGTATTTAATTTTTTATGACTAAGGACTTTTGATCCTTAGGGAAATAAGGTGAGTATAGAAGGGACATTTTAGGTAGCAAGTTGGATGATGCGAGTATATTTTGAGTCTACGAGTTAATGCGATCCATAGGAGATGAAGGGAGATGCACAAATTTTAATGAATAAAGGGGGCACCAAATGAGATAAAGCTAAGGACTTTGAATTTATAACCTTAGAATTTGTTTTGCAATATTACCATTATTATAGGTCCAAGGTGTAGACCAATTGGTTCATCCAAACCCCATAAGGGGGGCGGAGGTCCAAGGTTCAAATCTCGGGCCTTGTCGGACTGAACGCTTGTCCCTTTCCTGGTGCTTTCAGTAACGTAAAAGGTTTAAAATGATTGTGGCATGGTGGTTATAGGGGTGGACTACGCGAAGATCTGTGTGGTGGCTTCTAGGGCGGACAGCGCAAAATACTGTGGCGGCCATAAAAGTTGGACAACCTGCCCGGATTCATGGCGGCTACCGATTCCACCATGTAAATTAAAAAAAAGAAAAAAAATATTACCATTATTATAGATAAAATGGCTAGAAAAATAATGCACTCTAACGACTAACAGATAGATTAAGGTGCTCTAACGACTAGGATTTTTTTGAAATGCTTTAATGGCTAGTGGTTAAATTACAAGCGGGATTTTGAATGGCAAACTCAGAGAATAGGGGGAAAAAGTTATGACATAATGAAATAATTTTAAATGGATTGGATCAAAAGGGACCAAACTAAAGAACTCAATGGATATGAAAAAGAAGAAAATTTAAATTAAATGATACCTAGATTCAATGAAGCTTAAGGAAAATGTGACCATGGAAATTTTTGAAGCTCGAAACTAGGGGAAAATGTAGGTTGTATTTTTGAGGATCCAAAAGTAATTCAAACAACTCTTGATTGCATTCTAGAGTAGCATAAACATACAACTTGTCACAAACAAACACTAAAACATTTGACTCTTTACAATGAGGGGTATTCCCCTAGTTATAATCTTTGCTAGGATAAAATAAAGCTAACTACTATCTACAATTATAAGAAAAAATGTCTCTACATCATTGGGGATGATCTGACACCACTCAGGATCTTCAACATGTCCTTTATTAGACTTCAAGTGGTTATAACTACGAGATATCTAGTTATACTTCATTGACGTGGTTGTCATTTTTCTACTCTAACAAATGCCATGTGGACCAAATACTCTTTTTTAGGATATTGAATGCATTTTGGTGCTTTCTAGATTTATTTTGTGTCCCTTGTATATTTTTATTCATATTCGGATTTTTAGAAGCCTAAGATGACCTTGTTGCTTATAAGCTTTGTACTATGCTGGAATATTTGATGGGCTTTGTTGACCTCAACAAGAAAAGTTATGGCATGCTCCCTTTCTATCTTTCTTATAGCTTTTATACTTACAAAGGTACCAAGCTTTTGATCAGACTTTGAGCTTTCAACTTTATGCTTAGTCCAAACTTTTTAAACACTTATGTTGTCATTATCGCAAAAAGGTCCAGTTTACTATCTTTCGGGCTCAAACACTCTTCTTCTTCACCAGTTATTTACCTTACCAAAAGTCTTAAAGGATATTTTTGACATCAATAATTTTTTTGGGGGCATACTTAGCCTTTGCAAGTTTAGCAAAGCTTAGTGAAAATTGTAGCTTCCAACTTGATATTTTACAAGTTCGTCATTGTATATTTGGACTTGTGAATGTAGACAAAGAATTTGGCTACATTATTTTTCTTGAAAAATTGTGAACCCAAATAGCCTTATCCTTATCCTTGCATTGCAGAGTCTTGCCTTACCATTTCTTAATCTTCTTCTACAATAGGATCCTCTTATCTTGAATGTCATCTCTAGGTGGTAATTTTGCTCAAAATCCTTCTTTCGGTATTATTTACCTAGTGTAGTGAGATTTTAGTACAAGGTGATCCTAGTTTAGTTTAGTTTATTTCTCATCATAGTTGTCCAATATGGACACTTTAAGGGCCTTTGAGACCCTAAGGTAGACCTGTAAGGTTAATTAAATTCAATATTAAGGTATTTTTTTCTCATAATTATAATATCTATCTATCTAGTCTCTAAATTTGAGTTTATGTTCAGGATTAAGCACAAGAGGATGAATGGTATAATTTCCATGAGCAACGGATTAGTTGAGATCCTCTTCTATTTCTACGAATGATGAAATTCACTTCTACTTAGACCTAGTAGTCATTGTAAAGCCCTTGGAAGAAGTATGTGAGCCATAAGGGTAAGCATAAAAATTACTCAAGGGTAACTAGGGTTTTACTAAATTTCTATCATTAAGCAAGCCAACCAAAAAAAACCCTTAGAGCAATACAAACTAGATTTTCTAAAAGCCCTAAGAAAAAGAGGAAAAATACAACAAAATTATTTAGCTTTAAGCTAAAAGCAACTAATAAAACAAAACCTACAACAATAAACCTATTAATACTTAGGGACTAACAAATGGAAACAAAAACCTTAAAGGCATATTTCATATCAAGTTCACTAAATTGTTTGTAGAAAAAATAGGATACCTCATACAATTACATAAATTAATACAAGATAACCCAAAATGCTTAAAGCAAGATAGTAAAGTAATTATTTTAACAATCAAAGCTACAAATATCTTATTCCAAGAAACAAAAAAGTAGAGTATTCAAAATTAAGTTACACTAATATTATCTACAAAATATCAAAAGCAAGGGCTAAACCTAATGTAGTAAAAATAGATTACTTGATACCTAGGGCATCAAAGACCAAAACATCTCAAAATAAGCATAATAAAATACTCACTCCTATTCTACCTTTATTGCAACATAAACATAGTTTAAAATGAGAGATCACACTTAGATCATAGTAAAAATGATTGACATACCTTGGAAGTCAATCCTTGAGTGGTAATTCTTAACCTTTGGTTGAATCCTATCTTCCTCTATAGAAGGCAATGAACTAATGGTCAATGGCTTTGGTTGTGCTTGCAAGGCTACGAGAGAGAAAGAGAGTCAATAAAAAGATCACATATCATGGTAGCAATAGAAGCAGAGAGCTTAGAGCAATATTAGTAAGAGCATAAGAATGGTAGAAAAATATTTTATAGATGTTTGGTGATAAAACGAAGAGGTGAAATGGGTACTTATAATAGAAAAGATGAAAAACATTCTCTTTAGAGTTGATAGTTGAGTTTCACTCTTTTCAAAGCCATAAAATCACAATTGTCAATCCAAATGATGCATCATTCTAATCCTAGGTGTAAATAATTTCTATAATTGTAATTATACATCAAAAACCCTAAAATGCAACCATTGATCGTAATCACCACTTAAAGTGATAGTCTTAGCATCATCCATTTTTTGGATGTGTGCTTTGGGGGAGAAATGTAAACACATGCCTTAATCATGACTCTATCCTTATTTTAACGTGAACGTTAACAAGTAGAAGCAACCAATAAATATGGTAGAAATACAACAACTAGATGAATAAGGGAAACCAAAACTATTAGCCAACATGGCTCACTAGTATCTATCCAAGGACTAACAAAGTTAGTCCTAGAAGGACGAGACTCTCCACCACCTGTGAAGTCAATTGTTAGTGTTATTTTTACAAATACATATTGCCTCTCCCTAAATAATATGAGTGATACCACAAAGGATAGCCACTTGTGAGTCCCTAGGAAAAAATAGAAAAATTAGTAATATACAATAACCAAAGCAACAAAAAAGAAAAATTTATGCTATAGAGCAAAAATAATTTTTTTGTTATTTTTTATTCTTTTGTCTATGCAAAATATTTTTTTCGAAAAAATAGTGGAATAAATACAAAATGCATAACCAAAAATGTAAAAGTAAAGGGAAATAAACCTAATACTTACCTATACATGCCCTTAAAATTTTTGGTTATAAGAAAGTGATTTTTACTTCCCCTATGTGGCGTGAAATAAATATACTTTGAAAGATGACCAAAGCATTGAAAAATACTAGTTGGATGTAAAATGAGTAAAAATAGAGTCCACAAATAAGGTAAGAGCATGTAAAAATCCTAAGGAGCACTATCCATGTGATATCCCTACACAACTCAGCCAAATATTATGCCAAAAACTATTTTTGTAGTAAAATATATAAAACTAAATGTTGTGGGTAAAAATACTTGAATTTTCAATTTCATATTTATGCACACTCTTTGTCTTCCAATGAGCACCACATATTCATACATATGATTTTAATGTAGATATAGTCGATGGCAAGGAAACATGGGGGTGGTGTTGAAGAAGTAGGTTCTCCAATGCTTCCTTGCATTTTTCTCAGTTTATGTCTAAAAATGAACAAAATTTTAAAAATCAATATGAATGAACACACACTTAGTTAGATTATCTAAGAAATAACTAGAATAGCATAGAAAGTGCCATTAGGACTGCCACATCACCCAGGTGGTGGGATCCATACAAGACAACAAAAAACATCCCAAAAGTACCTAGAAGCACCAAAAATCAAGGTTCACCACAATCACTATTTTTAGAAAAGTGGCAATCATGGTCTAACCTAGCCATCTTGGCTGAAAGCAAAAAATGGTGATCATGGCACAAAAAAAAAATCATGGTAAAATGAGTGATTATGGTCATCACAAAAAAGAAAGGGACAATTATGGTCAAAATTGACGATCGTGGCAAAAACGACGATTTGGATCACCCATTGAAAGGGGTGATCATGATCGCATAAAACTAGGGGCAATCTTGGTCCCAATTGATGGCCATAGTCAAGATTTTTATTTTTTGAGCATCATTTACACATGACTTTAAGGTGAGGCCAAACAAAGTAGGGATTAGGGTTAGGGATAGCGTTATGGTTGACATGATGTTGAGGCCAACACTAGTAGAATAGCTAGCATAGACTGGATAGGAGATGACTACCTATGGTAGCACAAAGATCCCTCTTGAATGTAGGAGGAGCCTAGTTAGGAGATGACCCTTAAGTTAAGGCAAAGCTATGTTAGGTAAGTCTAGACTAGGTAGGTAAGATGCCCTACATCCGACCCCATCGATTGTTGTACTATGAGTTCGTGTTATTTTAGAGCACAATGACCAACACATTTTTATTGAGACTAACACTAGATGGCGTCATCAAGATGACAATGAACCTAGAAGATGTATACTTCATTACGAGTTTACCAATCATTAAATAGACCCTTGGATAGCCATTATAGATGAGACATGATCGATGTTGGTAGAGTAGGCTATAAGGGAGAGAGCTAGATTGGTGATGGATAATCATGTTGGAGAAGATTTGGTTAGCCACTATTATTTCATTTGCATGATGCATAGAGATCCTCCTCCTTTTTACCTATTTGTTTAGTCACAAGGGTACAAATAGGATCTCGACATCCTTGATTTATTCATTGTATCTATCCATGGTGGAGGGTCACATAAGACTAGAAAGGGGGTTCCCCTAGGGGAGAGCTTTACTATCACTCCAATACCAGAACCTGTATTGCATCCAAGATTGTTAAGAATGCATGATTAACATGGCATTATTATTGTAGGTATGGATATATGAGCATTTTTCCATCTATCATCCCCAAGGCTTACCTTAGAATACAATAGTAAGGGGCATATAAGCTAGATAATGGGGGCACATCATAGGGATTGGATGACCATATGTTCCATCATTGACCTAGATTCCTTAGGGATAGATCATTTGGACCCCCTATCACCACTTATGCTAGATTAGACATTGTGATATTTAGTAGATTGTAGGGGTGAGTTAGGTGACCATGGTATGTGATCATTGGACTAAGGTCATGAAGCCTCATAGGGTAAGTGGGTCTCAAGATAATTTGGAGACCCCCATCCAAATAGGGAGCTTCTACTTCCCAAGCCATGATGTCAACATAGATGAGAGCAAGCAATATATAGAGCAAGTATGCCATCATTAGCATAGACCACCATCAATAGAGGACAAAGTCGCAAGAGGGACCTATAACACAATGCCAAAGGGACCTCAAGAGGTCATTTTATTTAGCCCTTTATAGAGTGTTCTAGCACTACACAAAAAAGGATTTTTATGGGTAATTATTCAGCCATTGTCTATGAGGGTATTGTAAAAAGTCTACATCATACGACGACGGTTAAAGACCAACTCAAAAAATTGCCCTTTTAGAGTCTATTAGGGTGGTTAAAAACTGCCTTAATAGACCCTAAGAGGGTGGTTTATAACCACTTGTAGACACCTAAATCTAACATAATAAATATTAATTAATTAGTCATAATTAATTAATGCATTTAATATTAATTAAATATAATTAATATTAAATAGGCAATAAATATCCTAAGTATTAATTAATTAATTAATTTATTTATTAAATAAATAATTAATTATTGCTTAGGATTTCACAACCTTATACCCCTCTTTACAAATGCATTGATCCTTACAGGCACCCCTCCACATCATCCATGGCACTGGCAGTTCCACTTCTCACCATCCAAAACGGTCATACACATGGAAAAGCCTTCATCTGTAAGCAAACTCAGAGGTGCTAGCAATTCCACCTTTAATACACAAAGGGAAGATAATATTGCACCTAGTTAACTGAATCAATTAACTCAGATATGCACACTCAATCACATCATGCACTCAATTAACTAAACATGCACACAATCAACAAAGCCAGTTAAAAAGCTATGCATAGATATTTAAATTAAATAGATATATTTAATTTAAATATAAAAATCAAATCAAACATGCACATCCACTTAACTAAGTATGCACATTGGATGAAAAATTCAAAGTGTGCACTCACCATAAATTTGCACGCACACTCAGTAATTGGTGATAATTATGAGACAATCTCACCCACATGCTCTTCCTATGATAAGAACATTGCAAGAAGATAGCTTCCAATTACAGCAGTTAACTGGTTGAGCCACCTCATTATCCCCTCTCCTAAAAAAAAATTATAAATTGAACCTCTTCTCCTTTGTGGAGCATGACTATGGAAATCCTAGTGAAGCCCTAACGAGTTCTTGAGAAACCATAGATATCATACCCCCAAGATCTCAATATTCTACCATCCTTAACTTGTGTAGAACCCGTTCGCATCCTCCCATAGGATTATATTTGCTCTTGAATATATTTTGGATGCCACAGGTCACAATCGTTCCATCCTAGATGGTCTTAACCTATGATCATCCGACCCCAGATGGTCGGCTCCTAGCCTGCATAAGAAGCCTCTCAATATAGCACAACTCAGTTACGAAGCATCAACATTCAAGGCGTAATACAATGACATTGACAACAATAGTAAGGACACATTAGAAAGGTAAACACATACTTATTTTAATTCCCTTTTGCATGTCTTTTCTTTCATTATTTGTACAATTTTTTATATCTCATTGAATTTGGGTCTCACTTAGGGAGGCCTATAATATACTATTAACTCTTTGTAGGTTTGCATGTGTGCAGGTCCCATAGGTAAGAACTAGGCCTGAAACAAAACCAAATAGCAGTTGAAAGTCATCCAAGCTTGTAGATCTACCATTCCTCGATCGTAATAGTACACACAACACGATCGTTCACCCATAGACGGTTGCTAGCCGTGACCATCCGCCTACAAACGATCACCATCTAGAGAACTTCTTGCTCTAGGTACAACATTTGTAGGCTTGCATATCAATCCAAAGGTACCGTATGTGACCCCTTTTAGCATTCAACGCAACAACAATCACTAGAAACCCATTTTATCAGTGTTGTAGCATCAGGAGTACCAAAGCACCATTGTCATTTGTATAAGGGAAGCACTCCTTATTTTAATTATAAACCCCTCTGTGGATAAATATTGTAATAGAACATAGGAAGCAATATTTCAAAGTTTTAATGTCATTTATCTTCTTATCTTTTAGTTTAGCAATGGTGGTCACAAAAATCCCATTAACATAGCACATTTGCACAACATCAATGAGCTTGCACCTCAGTAGTTTAGTTAGTCGTTAGTTTAACGACAATATTCAAAGGCATTTGTCACCTCCATCACTGGAGTCACTGGGGCATTCAACATTGATCTTAAATTGGGGCAGTCAAACATCGGACCCCTTCAAGCACTGGAGTCATCACATCGTTCATCCATCGTCCATGGGTGTCATTTATTTTTGCATCACATTGCATTTTCACACAATGTGATGCAGAAAGGGGTATCTGTAGACACCTAAATCTAACATAATTAATGATAGTTAATTGATCATAATTAATTAATGTATTTAATATTAATTAAATCTAATTAATATTAAATAAACAATAAATCTCCTAAGTATTAATAAATTAATTAATTAATTTATTAAATGATTAATTAATTATTACTTAGGATTGTACAACCTTGCACCCCTCTTTGTGGATGTATTGACCCTCACAAGCACCCCTCTAAGGTCTCCATGACACCTGATCTAACTGCAACTCATTAAACTTCATGGCATAGTGATGCCACGATCCTACAAACAACTGGCTCCTACCCTCCTCTTGATCCTTATGCCATATTATGGCATAGGGTATGGTCCTTCAGCTCCCACTATAGCAAGGCAAACCTATAGAGCACTCATTGTTGATGTGCTTCCAAGCCTAAATCTACAATAATAGATTGCATCCTAAGGCTACCCTATTTTGGCACCATATCTTGTACAACTCCCAGTATAACTATGCCAATAAGTAGGGAGTCCATACTATCACCTTGGGCTCCTCAATGAAGCCCTATACTCATGGGAACTGAACACCTGAGGAGTCTGGCAGGATGACATTTGAAATCAACATCATCAAAATAGCATGTCTGGCTGAGATCCATTTCAACTTCACATGGCTCTCCACATCCACTCCACCACTGTCAACAATCACCAAACCCGCATTTTTCCCATACACCCATTGAATAAGAGTGTCCCCATGGTGTGTAGGTTTTATCACAATCCTCTCCCCCTCCATGGGTATCTTGAAAATCCTCCACACATCCTCAAGAGCGATCGTCATCTCTAATATCGATAGGTGGAAGGTACAGGTGTATGGATCCCACCTATTTATGAGTGTTGTAAGGTACACACAGTCTACGTGTATCTTCTTCAACTTGGCTACATACCATAGCCTAACGTTCTCCAACAAATCCCAGACCTACTTCATCAATCAACATCAAATCCTGTAGAACAAGTTCTTGAATCGATGCCTTGGCCTCATTAATTTGTGCTTCATACACAAAATATCATCAAGAAACATCATTAGCAACTGCTATCATAAACAAAAGCATTAAAACCTACATATTTAATTCTAATGATAAAAAACAATGACCATTCACCAATAGACGATTGACCAACTCAACCGTCCATCCATGGATGGTTGCCCAAAAAATCAACAAACACTATAAAAAAACTAGGTGTACATGACGATCGTTTTCCAATGGACAATCGAGTAACGCAATCATCCACCCACAGACGGTTACCCAAAAAAAAAAAAAAACATCAAAACAAAAAAATAAAATGACCATCCTCCAATGGATGACCAACAATGCAACTTTCCACCCACGGATGGTTGCAAAAAGCGTGCACAAAAAAACCTCAATTTTTGAAACCAAATCAAGTCAAATCATATGCAAAAAAGAAGAAGAAAAAAAACAAGCAATCAAAAGTCAACAAGCATGTAAAAAGTTCATTTTATTTTAAATGACAAAGATAAGGTATTTTCTACACACCGACCCTGCATCACCAGCTGCTACGCCACCTCGTACCATTTGCTCCATTTGTTGCTCAAAAACACTAGCCCTCTAGGTCAATTTATTCACCGTGCACCTCCTCTCCACCTTGTTCATTGCTCATGACAATAAAAATGAGGTTTCGCACCATGATGTTGGCTATTTATAGCCTTCACAATATAATCATTTGTGACAGTCACAACCTGATCATCTTTGATGATCAAGAAAAAAAACCAAAAACAAAGAAAAATAAAGATAAAACCATTTGCTATCATCAGCAACCAATTACATCAACTCATCAACCTGATGAGGTCAATTGCCTCATCGACATCATTCATGTTGTCTTCCATCGACTCGACACTTGAGGGTAATTAATACCAACTTTTACCTTGATTATGATTGGTACACAACACAACTAGTATGTATTTGATAAATATCCAAAAATCTTTTCATAGATTCCCATAAATTCAGTTCAACAATGGTGGTCACAAAAATCCCACCGACATAGCATATTTGCATAACGATAATGAGCCTGCGCCTCAATAGTTTACTTAGTCGTTAGTTTAACGATAAGATTCAAAAGGCATTTGTCGCCTCCATCACTAGGGCATTCAATATCAATCTCAAATTGGGGCAATCAAACACCGAACCCCTTCAAGCACATGAGTCATCGCGTCATTCATCCATCGTCCACGGGTGTCATTTTTTGCATCACATTGCATTTTCACACACGTGATATAAAATGGGTATTTATAGACACCTAAATCTAGCATAATAAATATTAATTAATTGATCATAATTAATTAATGTATTTAATATTAATTAAATCTAATTAATATTAAATAAGCAATAAATCTCCTAAGTATTAATTAATTAATTTATTAAATAATTAATTAATTATTACTTAGGATTGCACAACCTTGCACCCATCTTCGTGAACGCATTGACCCTCACAGGCACTCCTCCACATCATCCATAGCACTGGCATTTCCACCTCTCATCACCAAACCGATCATGCGCACAAAAAAACCTTCATCCATAAGCAAACTTGGAGTTATTGGCAGTTCTACCTCTAAGCCACAAAGGGAAGACAATCTTGCACCTAGTTAACTGAATCAATTAACTCAGATATGCACACTCAATCACATCATGCACTCAGTTAACTAAGTCAATTAACTAAACATACATACAATTAACAAAGCCAATTAAAAAGCTATGCATAGATATTTAAATTAAATAGATATATTTAATTTAAATATAAAAATCAAATCAAACATGCATGTCCACTTAACTAAGCATGCACATTGGATGAAAAATCCAAAGTGTGCGCTCACCTTGAATTTGCATGCATATTTTGTAATTGGTGATAATTATGAGGCAATCTCACCCACATGCACACCCCGTGATAAGAACAATGTAAGGAGATAGCTTTTAGTTACAACAGTTAACTTGTTGAGCCACTTCCTTATCCCCTCTCCCTGGGAAATTCTATAAATTGAACCTCTTCTTCTTTGTGGAGCATGAGGATGGAAAGCCTAGTGAGCCCTAACTTATTCTCAAGCAACCATAGTGATCATACCCCCAAGATCTCGATATTCTACCATCCTCATCCCATGTAGAACCTGTTCGCATCCTCCCACATGCCCAGATCCACTATTGAATACATTTTGGATTCCATAGGTCATGATCATCCCACCCCAAATGATCTCAACCCATGATCGTCTAACCCTGGATGGTCGGCTCTTAGACCACATAAGAAGCCTCCTAATGTAGTACGACTCAATTACAAAGCAACAATATTCAAGGTGCAATGCAACGACACTAACAATAGTAGTAAGGACACGTCAAAAAGATAAACACAAGCTTACTTTAATTCCTTTTCACATGTATTTGCTTTCATTATTTGCATATATTTTTATACCTAATTGAATTTGGGCCTCACCTAGGGAGGTTTGTCATATACTATTAACTCTTTGTAGGTTTACATGTGCACATGTCCCACGGGTATGAACTGGGCCTGAAATAGAACCAGATAGTAGCCAAAAGCTGCCCAAGCCTATAGATCTACCATTCATTGATCGTAGCAGTACATATAATGCACCTGCCCACCCATAGGTATTCAACAACCACAACCATATACCTACATATGGTCACCATCTAGAGAGTTGATTGCTCTAGGTTCGACATTCGTAGGCTCACACATCGATCCAGAGGTTCCTTACGGAACCCCATTCAACATTCAATGTAGCAGAAGTCACCAAAAACCCTCTTTATTAGTGTTGTAGCATTAGGAGTATTGAAGCACCATTGTCATTTGTATAAGGGAAGCGCTCTTTATTTTCATTGTAAACCCTTGCGTGGGTAAATACTATAATAGAATAGAGGAAGCAATATTTCAAAGTTTTAATATCACTTATCTATTTTTCTTTCACTTGTCATATTGCATGGTGTATACTCTTGTTGCCTACACCGTCCTCTTAGCATTTATTTGGGTGATTTAAAATCACCCTCTTAGGGCTAAAAGGGCGGTTAAAAAATTGCCCTCTTAGACCCCTAAGAGGATGATTTAAAACCACCCTCTTAGTCCTAAGAGGGTGGTTTAATTTATCCCTATTTTTTTGTTGCATTCTAGAACAATGTTGAGAACATTCGTTTAAATTTAGAACAATGAATTTTAAGTATGATCATTGCTAAGTCTTCAAAGACCTTTTTTTAATTATATATGTAAAAAAATATGATTTATAACATGGATGTAAAAGTTATGTAGTCAAATTTAGCATCAAGTAAAGACTAAACTGTGTTTGAAAAATGTCAAACAAACTTAGGATCAATATTGCTAATTATAGAAACACACCAACCAAAATGGATCCAAACATACACAAGAAATAGTTTGGCAGCTTGACTATGATAGTCTTCTAGAAACCAATCATAATGGTAATTTGATGTAGATCTGAAGTTGAACTAGAAAGCAGAACCAAGATATTGCAGATCCAATTTTAAAAAGAACATGAAGCATAATTGCACTCAATTTTCATTTGAGAATAAAGCAATTGCAAATAATTTATAATATATATCCAACCCATTTTTGATGGGATCATAATTTTTATAGATTAATAATGCATCATATATAGTTCAAGATATCTTCCATATATAGTTTGTTGAGAGAGTTTTGATAGTTACAACTATGAACACCCATTAATTGCACTTTCATATTGTATAAGGATGCAGTAGTGTGAACAAAGACACAAGAGAGAGAGTTATGATTAATGGAGGATTTAATAGTCTGAACGCTACAAGAAATAGAAGGGAATATCGTATATAATATTATGAAGGTTTGTTTAAGTGTAGAAAGAAGCACAAAATATCAAATGGGCAGAACAGTCTTCTACCCAAGCATTTGTTAGCACAAGTGTGAGAAATAACAATACTTGTACAAACTTTCGTCATCAAACTAACTCATCTCAATAGTAAGTCTAGAAATTTATTAGTCTTTATTTTAATTTTAGAAATTTATTTTTAGACGTATTTGAAGAACACAAGCTTATACTGAGAGGGGGGGTGAACAATATAAGATAGACTTTTACTTTTCCTTCCCAAACAATATTATCCAATGTTATCAATTGCAATATCTATCCAAAGCAGTGTTAACCAATATCATTAATAGCAGCAAAAAGCAATGCACATATCATCACACACAATGAGAGACACAGATTTAATGTGGTTCACCCAATGTGGGCTACGTCCATGGAGAAAATATTTTTCTAATTTTTCTCAAAAAATCTCTTGGGAACCAATTCCCTATTACAATGTTTATGTACCTCTATCCAAAGAAGATCTCAATCCCCTATGCTCAAGTTCATGGACCTCTATCCACAAGAGACCTCTATCCCCTTAACTCTGGTTCATGGAACTCTATCCATAGGAGAAATCTATCCCCTTGCTCTGGTTCATGGAACTCTATCCATAAGATAAATATATACCCTTGTTGGTTTAGTTTGTGGAACTCTATCCATAGGAGACTCCTTTCCTTTGCTCTAGTTCATGGAACTCTATCCACAGGAGAAATCTATCCCCTTGCTCTGGTTTGTGGAACTCTATCTATAGGAGAACTCTATCCCTTTGCTGGTCTGGTTCATTGAACTCTATCCATAGGAGACACATCTTCTTTGCTCTGGTTCATTGAACTCTATCCAAGGAGAACTCTATCCCCTTCTTGGTCTAGTTCATGGAACTCTATCCACAGGAGACTCCTCTCCTTTACTCTGGTTCGTGGAACTATATCCATAGAAGAACTCTATCCCCTTGCTCTGGTTCATGGAAATCTATCCACATGAGAACTCTATCCCTTCTACTCTGGTCACCTCCAAAGCTGGTATACAACTCTGCTAAATTTTGCTCCAAGCCTAATCATAATGTATACTCAGGTCTGATCACAAATCTACTCTCAACTCTTTCCCAAATCTGCACAAATTACATTCACAAATCTGTCTCAACTCTATCCCAAATTTACACACATTACATGCACAAATCTGTCTCAACTCTATTTTAAATGTGCATACATTACATGCACAAATCTATCTCAACTCTGTACCAAATATTCACACATTAAATGCACAAATATGTATCAAATCAGTCCCAAATCTGATTCAAGTCTTCTCACAAGACTTGCTCAAATATACCTCAAACCTACTTCAATTATTCTCACAATACTTGCTCAAATCTACCTCAAACTTACTTCAAGTCTTCTTACAAGACTTGCTCAAATCTACCTCAAACCTGCTTCAAGTCTTCTCATAAGACTTGCTCAAATCTACCTCAAACCTGCTTCAAGTCTTCTCACAAGACTTGCTCAAATTTGCTCATAACTAATGCTAAAAAATTGCTCATAATATATGCTCAAAACTTCTCATAACACATGTTCAACACTGCTCATAACACTTGCTTAAAAACTGTTTATAAAACATCCTCAAAACAACTCATAGCACATGCTTAACCAATCCCAAATCTTGCACACAAATAATGTTCAAAATAATGCTTATATCTCTTTCAAAAATGCTTTCTTCAACTAGGAAATTCAGACATATTCTACCTAGAATTTGTTTAACCTCTTGAACATATAGAGAATGATATGTACTATCAAATACCTAATATGTTCTTCACATTCACATATCTCACATTCATCAAATCAAATCTCTACTTCTTTCAAATTCCTTTTAAATCAAATCAAGCTAGTGTAAAACTTTGTTTCACTAAATGGTTTATGTTCCTTGCAAATTTTCTCTTAAAGATCAAACACAATAATGTACAAATTGCTTCACAAAAATGATCTCTAACACTTGCCCATTCACATTCAATGTCACTCACATCAATGCCCAAATGCTTCACAAATTCTTTCAACAAGAATGCACAATTTGTTCTAAAAACCCTAGCACAAGTGTTTCCAATTTTACTAATCAATGATGCATAATTTATTCTCAAACCCTAGCTCAAATATTTCCAACAATACACACTAATAAATCCTTTTATCTCCACATTAAAATTACTTTCTCAAAGCACAACCACCTAGAGAAAGAGTTAAACCACCATACCTCAAAATGCTTGATGAAGATGTGCCTTCAAAAACCTGTTTCAAAAACAACTTATCTTTCTTGTGCCAATTCAAGGGTTAGATAGCAAAACACTCCTCAAGTCATCCTCATGAAAAACCTCCTCAAAATATGTGCATAGTAAGGCTCAAAATAATACTCTATTATATCTTCACAAAAATGCAACTTGTAGAATCCTTAAACCTTTTTCTTATGATATTGAAAAATTACAAAGTATAATGAACTCAAATATACCTTTTTCTCTCCTTTATAGAAATCAATATTTCAACTCTCAACCATTACCAAAAACACTTAGATGTCACTTTTATTTCATGCAAATATTATACAAATAAGACAACCTATATACACCTTATGACTCCCTCTAATATAATTAATACATGCTAATTCTTTCACACCCTTATTACTCCTATGCATACACAACAATATACTCAATTACACACACAAAAAAAGGACTGCTATAAACCACCTTTGCACCTTACAAAAAATAATTAATCAAACGTTATACCTCTAATTTTTACGCTCAACAAAAAAATACCTCTCATGTACTATCATGATTCGATCTCTGCCAACACGTAGGACAACGCTTTCTAAAGTGCTCAACAATCGGTCGTGCTAGCACGACTTGGTGACTCAAAATTTGGCCCGCGTGTTTTAACCAACTCTGTCTTGGAACAACAAAAAAACCCTTCTGTCCAAAACCATCATTGAGGGGAATTTATCCCAAGACCTCTCTCTACCCAACGCTTAACACACAACCAACAACCAACTGTGCTGCATCCGCAGACGTGATGTCATTTAATGCTTCGATGAATATCTTCCAAACTCTACACCTAAAAAATACCCTATTGTATTTGATGTTTGTTCGCTCACTTCTCGAATGGGAATTGATGTGCAATACTTGGTGGTCATTTTCCTAAGGTAAAACCTTGGGTATATATACATTTTCCTTCATTACTTGGACAACATCGACCCTCCAATAATCATGGTGTGCCCTCCTTTGCCTTGGTCTACATCGGCGCTCGAATAACATGGTGTGCCCTCCTTTGCCTTGGTCTACGTTGGTGCTCAAATTCAAACTTATTTTTGGCACCATCCTCCTTTTAAAACTTGGCATTATAATATTAAAAATATTATAATGTTTATTATTTTTAAGCCTTGGTCTATTGAAATTAAATTTATTTCTCCTCTCATACCTTTAGACCATGGTCCACAGCTTTAAAATATTTTTCCTTTTATCTTTTAAACCTTGGTCCATGTCCTTTTTAAAACATTTTTATAATATTTAAATACTAGACTTCGCAACTTTTTAATATCAACCCACATGAACCTTTCCTTTGCCAAGCTTGTACCATCAAACCTCATGAACTTGTCTTTTTACCAACCTTGTATCATGCTCTTTTTATCATCAAACCTTGAACATATATTTTTTCCAACCTTGTACCATGCTCTTTTTATCATCAAACTTCATGAACCTTTGCTTTGCTTCCTCTTACAAATATTTGTCCCTTGTGTATAATATTTAGAAATAAATTTTATAATCTTATATTTTTTCCAATTTCATTGCCTTGAGATGAACCTTGCCTTGCATAGATATCCAACCATAGGAGAATATTTTTGCCATGCTAAGTTCTCTTTGACATCAACCTATGACATCAATCCTTTGACATCAATGACAACACAACACTTTAATATTTCCAACAATCTCCCCCTTTGTCATTGATGGCAACCCTTTCACAAAAAAATTCTTTTACTACCACTGAATTCCAAATATGCTCCTCCTAAGAAGATGCTCCCCCTTACTTATTTCTCTCCTCCTTACTGAAACTCTCCCCTTTTGACATCAATGGAAAAGGGATCCTTTGGGGCTAAATATAGACTCTTAGCTTAGCCCCCTCACCACCTCCTCTCCTTGAGGTGATCAATTTTGGGGTTGAAGTAAATCTACTCCCAACTTACAATGCTCTTCTTTCTTTACAACCTTATTTTTCAACACCTTTGAAGTCATACCTTTTTTATCCTTTTGAGTGTCCCTATTCTTGCTTGTCTCTGGAAGTTTTGAAAACTTTGTTCTATACCACTTAGCCTTATGCCCAAATTATTGCAATTGTAACACCTTATGTTGTAGTTCTTGGAAGGTGCAAATGACCTGAAGTTCCTATTGGTGAAGCCATAATCATTTATGTCATGAACCTTGCAATATATAGCTTTATGACCAAAGCGATTACATGAGTAGCAATAACATTGAAATAAATATCCATCTTAAAATGATTTGAAGTTCCTCTTAGTGAAGACAAAATCCTTCGACCCGGTGTTGTAGGTGAGTTGGAGAGGAGAGGGCAATCCTCCAAGGGAGGTCCCAGGTTCGAATCTCCACCCTACCAAAAAGCTAAATTGGGTACCCAAAATCCAATTGATAATGTTGGTGCGGGCAGGGCTGGGTGTGACTCCCGGGTGACTTTGACGGTATAGAACCCCCTGTTCATGGTCTCTCAGACCAAGGCGGCCCCACAAGGGGTTTTTCGCTTAAAAAAAATAAAATAATAGAATATTTCTTTCCATGAACCCTACAATGCATAGCTTTGTGACCAACATGATTACATGAAAAAAAATACCCTTGGAAGACATATTCATCTTGTCTTGAAACACCTGGTATCTTGGTCCTTTCTTTGCCTTCTATGTGATGATCCTCGTTTCTTGTTTGTGCATTGTTTTCTTTCTCAATGAAGCTTCCACTCTTCAACTTATCAACATAGGTATTAGATTCTTATCAAATCTCTTCCTCTGAAACTTACTTTTTTTTTGAGCTTGACTCCTCTTTTTTTACCTCTTGACCTTCTTCAAAACCAAGTCCTGTTTTGATAAATGAAGATCTTTGTGCATTGATAATATTATCCAAAGATTTTGAAATTTTCCCAAACCTGTGTAGCTTATACTTAGAATATTTCACTTCCATCCTTAGAGAGACCACTTCACGTTGTAATCTTTCACATTCTGACTCTTTTACCTCCAACTTATCAACCATGACTTCTTCAATTTTCTTTGCCTCTTCAACTTTGACTTTTAGGTCAATGAGATCTTGTAGAAGCTTTGCCTTTGTTTTCTCATCTTCTTGTACTTGAGCCTTCAATCTTGAGTTCTCATTTTTTAACTTTTCAAAAACAAGTTTCTTTTCCATATCAACTGTAACTTTCTCCTTTTGTAGGTCATCACCTAGAGTATCTTCTCCCTTTTGTATTTGAGCTTTCAATTTTGAGCACTTCTCTCTAGCCCTATTTAACTCAATATTGAGTTTCTCTTTTGTGACTTCTTCTTGGTTTTTAATTATAGGATCATTTTCTTTTTCTTCACTACTACTGAAACCATTACAATGAGCTGAATTATGACCAAGGATACCACAAAAAAAACATTCTTCTTCTTCTTCACTGCTACTATACCCAAATTTTGAACAATGATCTGCAAGGTGACCAAAGTTAACACAAATAAAATATTTGAGTATTCTTAGTTCCTTCTTATTCCCTTTCTTGGCCATGTGTTCTTGTAAGATATTCCTTCAAGCTTTTAGACTTTTTTGAAGGAACCCACTTTGATACCAATTGAAGAACACAAGCTTATACTGAGAGGGGGGTGAACAGTATAAGATAGAATTTTACTTTTCCTTCCCAAACAATATTATCCAATGTTATCAATTGCAATATCTTTCCAAAGAATTATTAACTAATATCATCAATAGCAACAACAAGCAATGCACATATCATCACACACAATGAGAGATACAGATTTAACAAGGTTCACCCAATGTGGGATACATCCACGAAGAAAATATTTCTTTTAAATTTTCTCAATAAATCTCTTGGGAACCTTATTGAAATGTTTATGAACCTATGTTCAAAGGATATCTCAATCCCTTATTCTCAAGTTCGTGGAACTATATCCACAAGAGAACTCTATTCCCTTAACTCTGGTTTGTGGAACTCTATCCATAGGAAAAATCTATCCCCTTGCTTTGGTTCATGGAAATCTATCCATAGGAGAACTCTATCCCCTTGCTGGTCTGGTTTGTGGAACTCTATCCATAGGAGACTCCTCTCCTTTGCTCTGGTTGGAAATATATCCATAGAACTCTATCCCCTTGCTCTGGTTCATAGAACTCTATCCATAGGAGAACTCTATCCCCTTGTTGGTCTAGTTTATGGAACTCTATCCATAGGAGACTCCTCTCCTTTGCTCTAGTTCGTGGAACTATATCCATAGGAGAACTCTATCCCCTTGCTCTGGTTCGTGGAACTCTATCCACAGGAAATCAATCTCCTCTACTCTGGTCACCTCCAAAGCTGGTACAAAACTCTGCTAAATTTTGCTCCAAGCCTAATCATAAGGCTTACTCAGTTCTGATCATAAATATGCTCTCAAATATTTCCCAAATTTACACACTTTACATGCATAAATTTGTCTCAACTCTGTCCTAAATTTGCACATATTACATGCACAAATTTGTCTCAACTCTTTCCCAAATATGCACACATTACATGCATAAATTTATCTCAACTCTATCCCAAATTTGCACACATTACATGCATAAATATGTATCAACTCAGTCCCAAATTTGCTTCAAGTCTTCTCACAATACTTGCTCAAATCTACCTCAAACCTGCTTCAATTCTTATCACAAGACTTGCTAAAATCTACCTCAAACCTACTTCAAGTATTATCACAAGACTTGCTCAAATATACCTTAAACCTACTTCAATACTTCTCATAAGACTTACTGAAATATACCTCAAACCTGCTTCAATTATTCTCACAATACTTGCTCAAATCTACTCATAATACATGCTCAAAAAATGCTCATAACATATGCTCAAAACTTCTCATAACACATGCTCAACACTGCCCATAAAACTTGCTTAAATACTATTCATAAAACATCCTCAAAACAACTCATAACACATGCTCAACCAATCCCAAATATTGCACACAAATAATATTCAAAACAATGCTCATATCTCTTTCAATAATGCTTTCTTCAACTAGACAATTAAGATATATTCTACCTAGAATTTGTTTAACCTCTTGAATATATAGAGAATGATATGTACTATAAAATACCCAATATGTTCTTCACATTCACATATCTCACATTCATCAAATCAGATCTCTACTTGCAAATTCCTTTTAAATCAAATCAAGCTAGTGTAAAAATTGGTTTCACTAAATGGTTTATGTTCCTTGCAAAAAGATCAAACACAATAATGCACAAATTGCTTCACAAAAATGGTCTCTAACACTTTCCCATTTTTTTTTATTTGTGGAAAACATCCCAAAAGGGATGCCACTTTCGGATAAGACCCAAGGAGGCAGGGGTATCCATTTCGCCAAAAACGCCCGGGACTCGGACCTGGCCTACCACCTTTGACATACTCAAGGAGCAAACAAACACACAAAACCAATTTAAAAATAAGTAAATAACAACAAAAATAATAAAATAAAATAAAAAACATGCTCCTTGAGTGTGTCAAAAACAAAAGCACAACCAAACACGCACAATAAGATAAAAGAAACCACAACACAAACCACATAGAAAAACACAAGAACCACATAACAAAACACAAACAAGACAAAAACAACAGAACACTACAAAGACATAACCCAAAAAAAACATGAAAAATAAACACAACCAAAACCTAAAAAATTAAAAAAAATAAAAATAAAAAACAACCAACAACAGACAATAAACAAAAACAAAATACATAGAAAACACTCACACATAAAAACACGAAATAACACAAACAAAGAGAAACCCAAGAACAAGAACGAAAAAAACACAAGAACAATAACAAAAAACATAAAAAAAAAAAACAAAACAACAAAAACACAAGAACAACAAAAAACAACACAAAGAACACAAAAACAAAACAAAACAAAAGAACCCACCCACCTTAAAAAACTAAACAAAAAAAAAAAAAAGAAAAAAAAAAAATGAACAAAACAATGACCTATCTAGACCGAGGAAGGCTATTAAGGCAAGAATCAACGGAGGAAACAAAATAAAGAATAGAATGAGCTAGGGAACTAAAAAAAACTGAATGAACCAAAGAGAAGCAAAAAAAAAAAACAAGAAGAAAATAGGTACCTTGAAGCTGGAGCCATCCAAAGAAATGATAGAAAGAAGAGCTTCCCTAATTTGAGAAGCCCACCATATAGGAGGGTGGCCATAACAAGTAAGATCACCTTTGTCCAAAGCCCAATTAGCTAAAGCATCAACACTCTTGTTTTGATCTCTAACCACATGATTGTAATCAACTTTCAAAAATCCCATCTGGATTAAGTGAATCTTCTCAATAATTCTTTTTATTCTCCAATCCACCTTATGATTCTTAGAAGGAGTCTTCAAGAGATTAATCATAAGTTGAGAGTCAAACTCAACTAACACCTTTTCCCATCCAACCTTAGTAGCCTCCTGAAGACCTCTGAGGATACCATACCCCTCAGCAAGGTTATTGGAAAGAATACCCAAATTCTCAGCAAAAGTAAAAACCAGGGAGCCATATGAAAGTCTACCAATTCCTCCCACACTGGCTTTTCCAGGGTTCCCTCTAGAGGCTCCATCGGTATTGACTTTTCCAAAATCCTTAGGAGGAGGTTGCCAATTTCTAGTCCTATCCATCTTACTAATACTCACATTCCCTTTAAGTTGGTTGCCCTTAGAAGGTTTAATCTTCAATATTTGCATCACTTGATCCCATCTTTGGTGGGAGTTTTGGGGGTGATTAAGGAGTTGATGGACTGATTCAACTAAGTTGGCTATGGTCTTTTGCCAAATATAGTGAATATCCTTCCTATCTTGATTAAAAATTTGGTTGTTCCTTTCATTCCAAATATTCCAAAGAAGAATGGTAGAACCCATCCAAACTAACTGCCTAATAAAATGATCAACACCCTCTTGATTAGGCCAATCCCTCCAAAGTTGTTCAAAAGTAAAAAAATTGGACCACTGTAAGCCAAGTAAAGTGGCCATTCTCCTCCATAGCTCGAGAGGCTAAAGTACACTCAATAAAAATATGGTTGATATTTTCTACATTCTCTTCACACATTTCACATCTAAAAGGGCCATGAAAACCACGCTTCATAAGTTGCTCACCGGTAAGCACCCTACGATGCAATAAAAGCCAATTAAAGAACCTCACCTTAGGCCAGAGCTTTTGAGCCCACAATCGAGAAAATATGTCAGAAGAATGGTTGGGATTATTATGGCATAAGGTCAAATAACCTTGAGCAACTGAATACTCACCCTTAGTAGTGTTGTTCCATCCAAAACAATCTTTTTCATGGGACCAAGAGAGGGATCTCATATGAAGGATGCCTTGGATATCTTGTCTTTGCCTTTCTGGATTTGAATAGGCCAGTCCTCAATAGGGATCCAATATCTACCAACCTTTGAATTACCGGTATGGTACTGACGGTAATTAGACACCTTTATCCAATTAGCTCGGTGAAGCTCCTCCATCCAAGGCCTCCAATCGGGAAGCGAGTTATCAAAGGCTTGTGACCATCCCAAGAATCTGTCCAAAAATTTGCATGTTGACCATTATGAATGATCCAAAATAATTTTTCTTTATCAAATCCTCACCGGTCTTAAGAACTGCTAAAATGGGAGAACCTTTGGTAGGAAGTTGATAGCGAACAAGGTCTTCGGGACTTTTGTTCTCGGCATATTTAGCACGAAGATTATTGGCCCAAAGAGCATTGGGGTTATGCAACATCCTCCAATATAATTTAGCAGCTAAAGCTTTGTTGTTATTAATTGAAGACCGGAATCCTAACCCCCCTTCACTCTTAGGAAGACATAAAGTATCCCATTTCACCAAGGCCCATTTTCTTTTCTCCTTAGTACCACTCCAAAGGAAACGATGACTGATTTGATCCAATTCTCGAAGAACAACCTTTGGGATATTCAAAATGGAAGAAACATAAATAGGAATAGCTTGAAGGACTGATTTTACCAAGGTGATTCTACCCCCAGAAGAAAGCCACTTGTTGGTCCACTTTCCAATTTTCTTCTTGACTTTGTCCAACAACCAATTCCAATCTTTATTTTTCTGCCTTTGAATATTTATGGGAATACCTAAATAAGTGATTGGAAGAGAGGTCTTCTTATATCTTAATTTATCCAAGACCATGGATTCTGTCTAGCGAAGTGAAAGAAAATAACTTTAGATTTGTCTTCATTGATCAGCTGCCTAGTAGCCTTAGAAAAATAGCTAATGATTTGCTTAATATTAGAAGCTTCCTTAACTGTAGCTTTACCTAAAAGAGTAGAGTCATCCACAAATTGAAGATGAGAGATAGGTCTAGCTCCATGAGCAATGGTAACTCCCTCAAGGGTTTTGTTTTCCCTCTTTTTGGTTATAGTCCTACCCAAGCATTCAGCAAGAATGATGAATAAATAAGGGGATAGCGGGTCACCTTGCCTAATACCTCTGGAAGCTAGGAAAGACTGAGAAGGCCTACCATTGATAAGAACTAAGTAGGAAACTGAAGAGATACATCCCATAATCCAATCCATCCAATCCTTAGAGAAACCAAATTGCCTCAAAACTTTGATAAGGAAGTGCCAATCCACTCTGTCATAAGCTTTGGATAAGTCTAACCGAATGAACATGGAAGGAGAATTTTGCATATCCATGGAATGGATGGCTTCTGAGCAAGAACTATCTCATCTACTATTTTACGTCCTTCCACATAACCCGCTTGCTCTGGGGAATAATATTATGCAAAAGAGGCTTCAACCTTTCCTGCCATGATTTTAGTAATGATTTTGAGAAGAACATTACATAAAGCAATAGGTCTAAAAGCTGAGATATGATCAACCTCTTGAGCTTTTGGAACAAGAGTAATATAAGTTTTATTGATAACCTTCAAAATTTCTTTGGCTTTCCTGGCTTCTTCCACCACCTCTAATAAATCAACATGAAGGATATCCCAGAACTCTTGGTAGAACTCAATGGGAAAACCATCGGGACCTGGGGTTTTCCCTTTTTGCATTTTAAAAACTACTTGTTGAAGCTCATTGATAGTAACAGGAGCGGTCAAAATAGAGTTCTCCTCAGAAGTGATAAGAGAAGGGATTGCTTGAAGAACATTATGTTGAGAAGTTGAGTCAAGAGGAGTAGCGGCAAAAATATTGGAAAAGTAATCAACAACAATAGAGTTCATGCCATCCCAAGTATAAACAACATCTCCAGAATCTGATTTTAAGGAAGAAATAAAGTTGTGAGATCTTCGAGCTAGAAGAGATTTGTGGAAGAAATTTGTGTTTCGATCTCCTTCTTTGAGCCATTGAATTCTAGATTTTTGCTTCCATAAGATTTCTTCTCTTTTTTCCCATTCCTCTAACTGAGTTGTGAGTTTAATTTCATCTGCACTTCTCTTCTCTGTGAGGCCATCTAAATGGATTTTCTTATTCAAATTTTCAAGATGAGCAATAACTTCATGTTTTTTTATGAACATCCCCAAACTCTTTCCGGTTCCAAGTCTTGATTTTGGATTTAATGTATTGCAGTCTTTTGGCAAAACAGAACATCTTAGTCCCATGCCTAGGTTTACCTTCCTTCCACCATTGTTGCACACGAGGTCTGAAGGAAATGTCTCTAAGCCACATTAATTGAAAACGAAAAGGAGAGAAACTCACATTGGTTTTCCACATTTCCACCATGGTGGCCAATGATCCGAACCAGCATTATTAAGAGTCTTCACTTTAGGAATGTGACCATGGATTAAGAAATTTTCAGAGAGCAAAAACCTATCCAATCTCTCCATTATACAAGCTAAGCCTTGCCTTATGTTAGACCAAGTCATAAGGCCATTATCCGGTTGGATATCCACAAGATGGAGGTTTGCAATATATTCGCTCATGAGGTCGGTGCTTTTGTCCAAATTTCTATTTCCCCCCTTTTCTCATCCAGAGAGAGGATGGTATTGAAATCTCCTCCGATCAAGATCCAAGCTTTAGGAAAATGAGAGATAATATGAGTAATATCCTTCCACTGTCTTCTTTTTTCCTCCAAAGAAGTCGGAGCATAAACAGTAATGCAGAGCATAATCTGGTTGGAATGTCTACTTTGAATAGCTATAGCCAACAAACCCCAGCTGCCAACCATATGGTGAATAACTACCTCTTTTGGGTCCCAAAGACAAGCAATGCCACCCGAAGTCCCTTGGGAACCGAGGGAAACCACTTTCCAGTTGGCCAAATTTTACTGGCAATTAAGTCCATATCCTCCATTGACATCTTTGTTTCTTGAAGGAAAACAAGATGTGGATGATTTATCTGAATCATTCTTCTAATTTCATTTTGTTTTGAAAGACTCCCTTTGAGTCCTCTAATATTCCAAGTGATGATCTTCATTAATACCGGGGCTAAAAAATTTGGGAAGGGCATTAATCTTACCTTCCTCTACAAGCTTTTCACCTTCTTTTACCATATGATATTGATTGGTCTTGCGACCTACTTTTTGATTAGAATCCATCTTCAATTTTTTTCCCTGTTTCTTGACTTATTCCAATTGAATCCGAGATGGCTTCTAACCTTGAAGAATGCTCGTACACAACCAAAATTTTACTAGATGGTTCAACGGAGTCTATATTGGGACCTGCATTATTTGAAGTTTTGACATTTGAAATATTGTTTTTCTTGTGTAAATTTTCTCCTTTTTTTCTGTTGAAAACCTTTGATTTGTTGGTTTGTCTCTGAGTTCTTCCCTTCATATTTAAATTGTGTTTCTAAGATTTCGGTTTCCATTATTTCCTCTTCCTCACTTGGGACATCATTTGTGGAAAGGATTTCAAACATATTAGCAGATGACTTTGATTGATCCTTCATAACTGGTTTTTCTGAGTGTTCTTCTTCTTAGGTATTTGGAAACCTGCTTGAGTTTATATCTTCTTTCTTTTGATCAGGAATTTTATTTGGGCAAGCACTGGCCAAATGACCATATTCATGGCAAATTCTACAATGAAAAGGAATGTTCTCATAGTCCACTACTTGCTCCCAAGTGTCTTCCCCAAATTGTAATGTGATCTTTTTAGGTAGGGGTTTGTCAAAATCCATTAAAACACAAATCCGAGCATAAATAATATGTTCAAAATTTTGAGTACAATCAGCGGTCATCATAAAAGTTCCTAAAGAGTTTCCAATTGAAGAAAAAATAGTAGGATTCCAAAATTCAATAGGGAGGCCAAAGAGTCTAACCCACACGGGAGCTATAGAAGGCATCTCTTCTTCGGCTTTAAATTTAGTATGCCAGGGCTTCATGAAAAGCCCTGCCCTTCCAAAAAACCAAGGACCCCCTTGAAAAGTTTTCTCTCTATCTTCATTATTAGCAAATAAAACAAGAAAATAACCATTTGGATAAATAGAGATTTGTAACTCACCTTTAGTTTTCCAGACTTTTTGCAGCCCAGACTTTGAAAGCAGATAGACTCGGACGAAAACCCACGAACCGACAAATTAGTCCTCTTTTTTCCAAATCTTCAATGCCGGTCTGAATGTTACCCATATCAAGCTTAACAATAGGAGTTCCATCAGCTGCTTTAAGACATCCTGACTCCATTTTCCTGGGATCAATCTTAGGCATTCTTAGAGGTTTATGGGAAGCCCTAATATTGATATTAGCATTGGGCTGAGGCTGTCCACCATGAAGGGCATCCCTAAAATTCATTTTTGGGACCGAGTCTTCGAAATTCTTACCCTTGACAGGGGTTTTCATAGTAGAATTATTTTGTGGGTGCACCTTAGCACCAGATTCACTTGAGATATGAGCCATTTTTTGATCAACTGCTTGAAACTTGTTTCGTGATCTCTTTAATCCTTGCCCTAGACGTCGTGGAAAGGTATGGTTTTCACTTTTCTTTTGTGCAGACAAATTGGAAGCCGTTGTCACTCAAGTTCATAGTATGATCTATTGAAAGACAAATTTCTAACCCATATTGTATCCCCTACAACATTTCCTGCTAAAATATTGAGCATAAACCACAAAAATATTGGCCGCTAGGGCCCGAAGGCCCTAAAAACCAACCTCTGGAGCTGCTTGCACTCAACCCAGATGAAACCCTCGCATAGCCGCTTGCCAAATATATCGTTCACACATAGGGATGCGCTAGGATCTGTGTTGCTCCAAATGATATGAAAATTGGTGGAGACGTTCTAGGGTTTTTCAGGCATCTACCCTCAAAATTTTAGCTCAATCCGAGTCCGGATGAGTGAGATATGGCCGAAACGAGTTCGGTAGTTTGGGCAGTCCTACGAAAAATGTCTAATCAATTTCACTGAAAATAGCTTAAATTCTAGTGAAGTGTGGTAGTGATGATTCTTCATACAATCTTTCACAAATCCTCTAACACTTTCCCATTAACATTCAATGTCATTCACATCAATGCCCAAATGCTTCACAAATTCTTTCAACAAGAATGCACAATTTGTTCTAAAAATGCTAGCACAAGTGTTTCCAAATTTACTAATCAATGATGCACAATTTGTTCTCAAACCCTAGCTCAAATATTTCCAATAATACACACTAATAAATTCTTTTATCCCCACCTTAAAATTACTTTATCAAAGCACAACCACTTAGAGAAAGATTTAAACCACCATACCTCAAAATGCTTGATGAAGATGTGCCTTCAAAAACCTGTTTCAAAAACAACTTATCTTTCTTGTGCCAATTCAAGGGTTAGATAGAAAAACACTCCTCAAGTCATCCTCATGAAAAACCTCATCAAAATATTTGCATAGTAAGGCTCAAAATAATACTCTATTATATCTTGACAAAAATGCAACTTGTAGAATCCTTAAACCTTTTTCATATGATATTGAAAAATTACAAAGTATAATGAACTCAAATACACCCTTTTCTCTCCTTTCTAGAAAACAATATTTCAAATCTCAACCATTACCAAAAATATCTAGATGTCACTTTTATTTCATGCAAATATTACACAAAGAAAACAACCTATATACACCTTATGACTCCCTATAAGATAATTAACACGTGTTAATTCTTTCACACCCATATTACTCCTATGCATACACAACAATATACTCAATTACACACACAAAAAAAGGACTTCTATCAACCACATTTGCACCTTACAAAAATTAATTAATCAAATGTTATGCCTCTAATTTTTACACTAAAAAAATACCTCTCATGTGCTGCCGCGATTCGAACTCTGCCAATGAGTAGGATAGCGCTTTCCAAAGTGCTCAATGATCAACCATGCTAGCATGACTTGGTGACTCAAAATGTGGTTCGTGTGTTTTAACCAACTCTACCTTGGAATAGCAAAAAAGCCCTTCTACCCAAAACCATCATTGAGGGGACTTGACCCCAAGACTTCTCTCTACCCAACGCTTAACACACGACTAGTGACCAACTGCGTTGCATCCACAAGCGTGACATCATTCAACGCTTCGATGAATATCTTCCAAACTCTGCACCTAAAAATACCCTATTGTCTTTGCCATTTGTTTGCTCACTTCTTGAATGGGAATTGATGTGCAATACTCGGTGGTCATTTCCTAAGGTAAAACCTTGGGTATATAAACATTTTCCTTCATTACTTGGACAACGTCGACGCTCTAATAATCATGGTGTGCCCTCCTTTGCCTTGGTCTACGTTGGTGCTCGAATAACATGGTGTGCCCTCCTTTGCCTTGGTCTACATTGGCACTCAAATTCAAACTTATTTTTGGTGCCATCCTCCTTTTAAAACTTAGCATTATAATATTAAAAATATTATAATGTTTATTATTTTTAAGCCTTGGTCTATTGAAATTAAACTTCTTTCTCTTCTCGTCCTTTTAGACCATGGTCCACTGCTTTAAAATATTTTTCCTTTTATCTTTTAAGCCTTGGTCCATTTCCTTTTTAAAACCTTTTTATAATATTTAAATATTATACTTCTTAACTTTTTAATATCAACCACCATGAACCTTTCCTTTGCCAAGCTTGTACCATCAAACCTCATCAACTTGTATTTTTATCAACCTTGTATCATGCTCTTTTTATCATCAAACCTTGAACATATCTTTTTGCCAACCTTGTACCATGCTCTTTTTATCATCAAACTTCATGAACCTTTGCTTTTTTTCCTCTTACAAACCTTTGTCCCTTGTGTATAATATTTAGAAATAAATTTTATAATCTTATATTTTTGCCAATTTTATTGCCTTGAGATGAACCTTGCCTTGCATAGATATCCAACCATAGGAGAATATTTTTGCCATGCTAAGTTCTCTTTGACATCAACCTATGACATCATTGACAACACAACACTTTAAAAATTCCAACAATTTCCCCCTTTGTCATTGATGGCAAACCTTTCACAAAATAATTCTTTTACTACCACTGGATTCCAAAGCTGCTCCCCCCCCACCCATATGTTGTAGGTGAGTTGGAGAGGAGAGGGCAATCCTCCAAGGGAGGTCCCAGGTTCAAATCTCCACCCTACCAAAAAGCTGAATTGGGTACTCAAAATCCAATTGATAATGTTGGTGCGGGCAGGGCTAGGTGCGACTCTCGGGTGACTTTAACAGTGTAGAACCCCCTGTTCATGGTCTCTTAGACCAAGGCGGCCCCGCAAGGGGTTTTTCGCTTTAAAAAAAAAAAAAATTGCTCCCCCTTACTGATTTCTCTCTCCCTTACTAATTTCTCTCCCCCTTACTGAAACTCTCCCCCTTTGACATAAATGGCAAAGGGCTCCTTTGGGGCTAAAGATAAGACTCTTAGCTTAGCCCCATCACCACCTCCTCTCCTTGAGGTGATCAATTTTGGGGTGGAAGTAAATCTACTCCCAACTTACAATTTTCTTCTTTCTTTACAACCTTCTTTTTCAACACCTTTGTAGTCATACCTTTTTGATCCTTTTGAGTGTCCTTGTTCTTGCTTGTCTATGAAAGTTCCAAAAACTCTGTTCTACACCACTTAGCCTTATGCCCAAATTATTGCAATTGTAACACCTTATGTTGTAGTTCTTGGAAGGTGCAAATGACTTGAAGTTCCTCTTGGTGAAGCCATAATCATTTTTATCATGAACCTTGCAGTATATAGCTTTATGCCAAAGCTATTACATGAGTAGAAATAACATTGAAAGAAATATCCATCTTAAAATGAGTTGAAGTTCCTCTTATTGAAGACATAATCCTTCTTTCCATAAACTCAACAATGCATAGATTTGTGACCAACACGAGTACATGAAAAACAATACCCTTGGAAGAAATATTCATCTTGTCTTGAAACACCTGGTCTCTTGGTCCTTTCTTTGCCTTCTATGTGATGATCCCTATTTCTTGCTTGTGCAATGTTTTCTTTCTCAATTAAGCTTCCACTCTTCAACTTATCAACATAGGTCTTAGATTCTTCTCCAATCTCTTCCTCTGAAACTTCCTTTTTTTTTGAACTTGACTCCTCTTTTTGTACCTCTTGAACTTCTTCAAAAATAAGTCATGTTTTGATAAATGAAGATCTTTGTGCATTGATAATGTTATCCAAAGCTTTTGAACTTTTCCCATACCTGTGCAACTTATCCTTAGAATATTTCACTTCCATCCTTAGATAGACCACTTCATATTGTAATATTTCACATTCGGACTCTTTTACCTCTAACTTTTCAACCATGACTTCTTCAATTTTCTTTGCCTCTTCAACTTTGACTTTTAGGCCAATAAGATTTTGTAAAATATTTGCATTTGTTTTCTCATCTTCTTGTACTTGAGCCTTCAATCTTGAGTTCTCCTTTTTTAACTTTTCAAAAACAAGTTCCTTTTCCATATCAACTGTGACTTTCTCCTTATGCAGGTATTCAACTGGAGTATCTTCTCCCTTTTGTATTTGAGCTTTCAATTTTGAGCACTCCTCTCTAGCCCTCTTTAACTCAGTATTGAATTTCTCTTTGTGACTTCTTCTTAGTTTTCAATTATAGTATCATCATCTTTCTCTTCACTGCTATTGAACCCATTACAATGAACTGCATTGTGACCAAGGATACCACAAAAAAAACATTCTTCTTCTTATTCACTGCTATTATACCCATATTTTGAACAATGATTTGCAAGGTGACCAAAGTTACCACAAATAAAATATTTGAGTATTCTTAGTTCCTTCTTATTCCTTTTCTTGGCCATGTGTTATTATAAGATATTCTTTCAAGCTTTTATACTTTTTCGAAGGAACCTACTCTGATACCAATTGAAGAACACAAGCTTATACTGAGAGGGGGGGTGAACAGTATAAGATAGACTTTTACTTTTCCTTCCCAAACAATATTATCCAATGTTATCAATTGTAATATCTTTCCAAAGTAGTATTAACCAATATCATCAATAGCAACAACAAGCAATGCACATATCATCACACACAATGAGAGATACAGATTTAACATGGTTCACCCAATGTGGGCTATATCCATGAAGAAAATATTTCTTCTAAATTTTCTTAAAAAATCTCTTGGGAACCAATTCCCTATTGCAATGTTTATGGATATCTGATAAGAGAATATCTCAATACCCTATGCTCAAGTTCATGGACCTCTATCCACAAAATAACTCCATCTCCTTAACTTTGGTTTGTAGAAATCTATCCATAGGATAACTCTATCCCTTTGCTCTGGTTCATAGAACTATATCCATAGGAGAACTCTATCCCCTTGCTGGTCTGGTTTGTGGAACTCTATCCATAGGAGACTCCTCTCCTTTGATGTGGTTTGTGTAACTCTATCCATAGGAGAACTCTATCCCCTTGCTCAGGTTCATGGAACTCTATCCGTAGGAGAAATTTATCCTCTTGTTGGTCTGATTCGTGGAACTCTATCCATAGGAGACTCATCTCCTTAACTTTGGTTTGTGGAACTCTATCCCCTTGCTCTAGTTCGTGGAACTCTATCCATAGGAGAAATCTATCCCCTCTGCTTTGTTCACCTTCAAAGCTGGTATACAACTCTGCTAAATTTTGCTCCAAGCCTAATCATAAGGCTTACTTAGGTTTGCTCATAAATTTTCTCTCAACTCTTTTCAAAATCTACACACATTACATGCACAAACTGTCTCAACTTTATCCCAAATTTGCACATATTACATGTACAAATCTGTTTCAAATCTATCCCAAATCTGCACACATTACATGCATAAATCTGCCTCAACTCTATCCCAAATTTGCACACATTACATGCACAAATCTGTATCAACTCAGTATCAAATTTGCTTCAATTCTTCTCACAAGACTTGCTCAAATCTACCTCAAACCTACTTCAAGTCTTATCACAAGACTTGCTCAAATCTACCTCAAACCTGCTTCAAGTCTTCTCATAATACTTGCTCAAATCTGCTCATAACACATGCTCAAAAATTGCTCATAACATATGCTCAAAACTGCTCATAACACATGCTCAACATTGCTCATAATACTTGCTTAAAAACTATTCATAAAACATCCTCAAAACAACTCAGAGCATATGCTCAACCAATCCCAAATCTTGCACACAAATGATGTTCAAAACAATGCTCATATCTCTTTCATAAATGCTTTCTTTAACTAGGCAATTCAGACATATTCTACCCAAAATTCGTTTAACCTCTTGAACATATAGAGAATGATATGTACTATCAAATACCCAATATGTTCTTCACATTCACATATCTCACATTCATCAAATCAGATCTCTACTTCTTGCAAATTCCTTTCAAATCAAATCAAGCTAGTGTATAACTTTGCTTCACAAAATTGGTTTATGTTCCTTGCAAATTTTCTCTTAAATATCAAACACAATAATTCACAAATTGCTTCACAAACTGGTCTCTAACACTTTCTTATTCACATTCAATGTCACTCACACCAATGCCCAAATACTTCACAAATTCTTTCAACAAGAATGCACAATTTGTTCTCAAAAATCCTAGCACAAGTGTTTCCAATTTCAGTAATCAATGATGTACAATTTGTTCTCAACCCCTAGCTTAGATATTTCCAACAATATACACTAAAAAATCATTTTATTTCCACCTTAAAATTACTTCCTCAAAGCACAACCATCTAGAGAAATATTTAAACCACCATACCTCAAAATGCTTCATGAAGATGTGCCCTCAAAAACCTGTCTAAAAAACAACCTATCTTTCTTATGCCAATTCAAGGGTTAGATAGCAAAACACTCCTCAAGTCATCCTCATGAAAAACCTCCTCAAAAGATGTGCATAGTAAGGCTAAAAATAATACTCTATTATATCTTCACAAAAATGCAACTTGTAGAATCCTTAAACCTTTTTCTTATGATATTGAAAAATTACAAAGTATAGTGAACTCAAATACACCCTTTTCTATCATTTCTAGAAAGCAATATTTCAACTCTCAACCATTACCAAAAATACCTAGATGTCACTTTTATTTCATGAAAATATTACACAAATAAGACAACCTATATACACCTTATGACTCCCTCTAAGATAATTAACACATGTGCTAATTCTTTCACACCCTTATTACTGCTATGCATACACAACAATATACTCAATAACACACTAAAAAAAAGGACTATATCAACCATATTTGCACCTTACAAAAAGTAATTATTCAAACGTTATACCTCTAATTTTTGTGCTCAATAAAAAAATACCTTTCATGTGCTACTGCGATTTGAACTCTGCTAACACGCAGGATAGCACTTTCCAAAGAACTCAACAATTGGTCATGCTAGCACGGCCTGGTGACTCAAAAGGTGGCTCACGTGTTTTAACCAAATCTACCTTGGAACAATGAAAAAGACCTTCTGCCCAAAATTGCCATCGAGGGGACTCAACCTCAAGATCTCTCTCTACCTAGTGCTTAAAACATGACCAATGATCAACTATGCTGCATCGATAGGCATGATGCGGCAATATTCCATCATGATGCCAGTTACCTTCGAGAGAAATTTTTGTTTTCCTATCCCCTAAGTCATGGACTAGAAGTGGGTAATTGGCTCCTCACCATGAGTCATGCTCAGATCACAAGAGTGATTCAAAGAACCATGAGGATTATTATATGGTAGTGGAGCCACATTTAACATAGGGGAAGGACCCACCTCCCTTATGTGTGCAGGTATACTTAGATCCTCAATTTATACAATATGTGAATCCCTACCATCACCATTGTCTTGAATATTTGGTAAATGATTGTCTTTGGTAACAATGTTATGATATTTCTCCAATCCACCATTGCCTTCAGAGGAGGTTTTAGCCTCATCTACCTATCTACTTATGCCTCCTACCATATTTTTTTAACCTTTCCATCCCCTCTCACCCTATAATTTTGATTCTCAACAAAATTTCTTTTCTAATCCCTCCATCAAAATTTTAGTGCACAATATGTCACCAAATGGCCATATACATGACACTGTGAGCAACGAAAGGATATCTTAACATAGTTAATAGTCTAAACATAATGCCACTTTCCAGTCTCAATCTCTATAGTTTTTGGAAGACCCTCCCTTAGATCCAATTCCACTAGAATCCTAGCAATAGAATGAGCGAAACCACTCAAGCAAGCTTGGTCCAAATCCACACATGTTTGTAAATAATAACCAATTTCCTTCAAAATCCTAGAGGACCACAATTCCAAGGGCAATCCTGGAAACTTAACCCAAATGGGTTGAATCTATTTAGACTACTTTCTTGGTTTGAAACAAGGAGACCAACATTTCAAGGTTAGAGCCTAATATCCCCAATACCATATTCTCTGTAAAATTCTATCTACATGCTCCTCCGATATAAAGGAAAAGGCTAACCATCCTCAGACCAAAACATGAAAACTAGGAGTATATCCTAGAACAAGGCTCCACATCCTCTCTAACCATTGAGTAAGCAATTTTTTAAAATATAATCTACCATATAATATCCCAGTTAGTATTTTTCCTTCCATATCCAAAACTCTATCCAACATGATGTCTTCATCTAAAACCAAATTAACTCCCTCTTTGAGTTTAACACATTTTTTTTCTTTTTCTTTGTGTAGGATGTGTTATAATTTGCTAACGCATTCACCTTATTACAAAAACCTAACATCTCCTCTCTCCATAATCCCTTCAAAAAATCTTGTACCAGAAAGAAGACCGGGCTCTCCTCTCGCTATCTCCTAAAAAATTCTCTTTGTGACAACCTACCAAGATCAGAATTTCATAAAGCCTAAATCACCATCCAAAAAACACATATCCATAGGGAAAGGTAAAGAATTTGTAGACATATTGGTAGGGTAGGAATATAAGTTTGAAGAACCAACACCCTGATCAAGTACTTTCCCAAGAAAAGAACTGCCCAAGTTAGGAAACTTTCCACTAATGAAGATGGAAAAAACAAGTAATATTCAACACTAATCTTATCGATAAACTCAGTTGACAACACTTCCTTCTAAGAAAAGGTCTCTAAAAAAGTTGAAAATAGGCCCTCTAGAGGCTCCCTCTTTGGGTTCAGACTAGGGAAAGCATCCATAGAATGAGTGGACTCCCTCTCTGTCTTCCACTTGGCTAACAAAAATTCTTTCTCAAGGAAAATAAAGATATTTTCCACTGGATCTAGAGTGTAGTCCACCAGATCTACCATATACTCCACCATCCTATCCACTTGTTCATTTTCCTCCTAACTTGTGATATATTTTCTAAGAGGCTACTAATAGAAAACATAGAATATGTTACCAAATCCTTCAAATTTCGCTAGCTTATTGTTGAAAAAGATAATGAAGTTATCTAAAACAATATTTTTGTTATTTAGGTAGCCAATATTCTTTCTAGGGAGCAAATAATAGATTGTATTCAATAATATAAAGGTTACTTTCCTGCTTTTTTGACCCATGTACTAATAGGGAAAGTAAATATTTTTACATTGCAAATTCTAAAGAAAGTAGATGCACCCAATATTAGAGCAAAATTTTAGACAATTGTGCATCACATTTGATTGAAATACAATTATTTTAGGTTGCACAAGTAGTCTACTAAAGTATAAAGCTTTACAGAGGAAATAATATTCCTCTATGAATCTAAAATATAAACAAACTTGTGAGTACTAGTATAATGAAGTTAATTTATCATAAAACATCCTTCACATAAGTGTGTATAAGGTATAACCAGCTTCAATTCATTTGATATATAAATAGACAAAAAAATACTTTGTATGTAAGGAGTGAAAGCTAACTATCCACCACTCTTGCTTTCCAAAAAATCCTTTTAGTTTTTGAACACATGGTTGGAATGAAAAAACTATATTATTGTCTATATGAGCAATTGGAAGAAAACCGAACAAGGCACATGCAAATACCTCATATCCTAATCGTTAGGAACCTACTATTAAAATAAAGCTCACTCACACAAAATATTGTAAAATAACTGAAATACATCAAATAACAGAATAACACTATGCAGAAAGTAATTGCAGAATTGAAACAATCTCACAAATAACTCAGAATCGTAGGCCTCTTCGAGGGGGCAACCTCCTTCAATATTTCATTAACTTGCAAAAAGATACATTCGTACATGGCTCCATGTCTTTTAAAGAGAAACTCCATGCAACCCTACCCTAAGGCTCAAGAGTTGGCTTACATGCAAAATGCCACTCGAGCTAGAATCTTCTACCAAACATCGGTTACAATCTTGATAATGGTTACATGAAATGGCCCCACTTGGCTAGGTGCCTTACTTGCCACATACATTACAAAATATTACAAAATAACATTATAGATGGAATCCCCCATGTTGGAAGTGGGTCATTACATAAGCAAATGAGAATTACAAAATAACGTTAGGATGGGATCCTAACATGTCCTTCCCCTTCAAAAAGCTTTGTCCTCAAAGCTGAAGATGAGGAAACTGGTGTTGGAGCTATTGGAGAGACTCCCATGTAGCATCTTCTAGCTAGAGTCCATGCCACTAAACAAGGACCTCAGTAATGGTGCGGTTGTGGAGAGTGTGAGTCCGATGATCCAACAACTATTTGGGCTCGAGCAAGATAGAACCTTCTTCATCCAATTTTGGGAGTGCAGATTGAACCTGTACCTGAGTGCCCACAACCTTTTTGAGAGAGGAGACATGAAAAATAGGATGGAGCTTGGATGTAGGTGGGAGAGCCAATTTGTAGGTTGTGGCACCAATCCACTGTAAAACCTGGTAGGGCCCATAGTATTTCACAACAAGTTTCTAGCACCTACGAAGTTGTAGGGACAACTATTTGTACGACTGCAAGTAAAGGAAAACCATATCACCCACATCAAAGCTACGCTCGAAATGGTGTTGGTCAACTTGTTGGCGCATCCGATTCTGGGCCGCATCCAAATTCATCTTCAGTTGGTGGAGGACATCGACATGTTGATTGAGAGTAGTGTCGACTGCATGGACCTTGGAGCTACCCAAAATGTAAGAGGAAGGCATGAGTGGAGGGCACCCATAAACTACCTCGAAAGGGGTAACCTTGGTTGTTGTGTGATAGGAAGTGTTGTACCACCACTCGACCAAAGGAAGCCACTTCACCCATTGAGTAGGATGATCAGAGGTAAAGCAATGAAGGTAGATCTCTAAACATTTGTTGACAATCTCCGTCTAGCCATCCATTTGTGGATGATAAGTTGAACTCATTTTGAGCTGAGTTCCCTACAACTTAAACAATTCTTGCTATAAATGACTAGTAAAGGTTGGGTCACAGTCGGACATGATGGAGGTGGGCATACCATGAAGGTGGAAGATAGAATCAAGGAAAATTTGGGCAATGGTGGAGGTTGTGTAAGGATGGGAGAGGGAACAAAAGTGAGCATACTTCGAAAGATGATCCACTACCATAAAAATAATGGATTTGCCTCTGGACTTAGGTAACCCTTCAATAAAATCCATGGAAATATCAGTCCAAACCTGGTCAAGAATGGGCAAGGGTTGGAGAGTGCTTGGAGAATGCACCATTTCACCTTTCATCCATTGATAGGTATCACAAGCTACCATAAAATTATGAATATCCTTTTTCATACCCTTCCAAAAAAAGTGTGCTTAAGTCGTTCATATGTTTTGAGAAATCTTGAATGGCCTACAGATGGGGCGACATGTAGTTCCTTCATGAGAAGTTCCCAAAGGGAAGATGTGTGGGGAACAACAAGGTATTGGTGGTAACACAAATCATGGCCATCCCAAGTGTAGCTAGGGCATGAAGTAGAGTCGACGTGTAGGGAGGCAACCAAAGTTTGCAAGCTCGAATCTTGAAGTACCTCCTATCATAAGGAATCGATCCATTATGGAATGGGTGATGAAATGGTGCATAGCATACTATGAGCCTCAAATTGGTGAGAGAGAGCATCGACCACAATGTTCTCCTTGCCCTTCTTATAAGTGATATCATAATCATAGCCCATGAGCTTAGAAACCCATTTTTGTTGTTTGGGGGTGGCAACCCATTGCTCCAAAAAGTATTTGAGACTTTGATGGTCAATTTTAATGGAGAAATGATGCCCAATGAGATACGGTCACCAATGGGTTACCACATGCAAAATTGCTAGCATTTCCTTAGCATAAGTGGATTTTCCTAGATTACGACTAGAGAGTGCTTTACTAGTGAAAGCCAAGGGTCACCCTTCTTGCATCAACACTACACCAATACCACGACCAAAAGCATCACTTTCAATGACAAAAGGCTTGGAAAAATCTGGCATGGCTAAGACTGGCGTGGTGGTCATAGCATGCTTCAACTCTAGGAAAGCCTATTCAGTGGGTCCCATCCAAGTAAAAGAGTCCTTTAACATGGAAGTGAGGGGAGCTACAATTTTACCATAATTATGAATAAATTTACGGTAATAACCTATAAGCCCTAAAAATCCCTGAAGACCTTTGAGAGTGCAAGGTTTCGGCCATTCTTGAACCACTTGGATCTTCTTGGGGTCAACTTTGATGCCATATTTGGTGATAATGTGTCCCAAATACTCCACTTCTATCAACCCAAAGGAACACTTGGACCACTTAGCATAAATTTGATGTTGTGCCAACAATTGTAAAGTCTGATCCACATGGACAAGGTGCTCTTCCCATGAGCGGCTATAAACCAAAATGTCATCAAAGAAAACTAGGATGAATTTTTGAAGGAATGGGTGAAAGATGTTGTTCATGAGGCTTTGAAATGTGGAAGGAGCATTAGTCAAGCCAAATGGCATCACCAAAAACTCATAGTGACCTTCATGAGTACAAAAAGTAGTCTTGGGAATATCCTCATCCTTGAGCCTGATTTGATGGTACCCAAAGCGAAGGTCTAATTTGGAGAAGTACATAGTCCCATGCAACTCATCCAATAATTCATCCACCACTAGAATAGGAAACTTATCCTTGATGGTGAGTTTATTGAGCTCATGGTAATTGATACACAACCGCTAAGACCCATCTTTCTTGCGTACCAATAAGATTGGAGAAGAGTAAGGACTGTTACTTGGCCTAATGATGCTAACTTTTAACAATTCTTGTACTAACTTCTTGATTTCTGACTTAAGAGCATGAGGATACTGGTACGATCTAATGTTGGGTAGTGCATTGCTAGGTAACAATGGAATAGCATGGTCATGGGAGCGATGAGGCGATAATTCTGATGGTTCAACAAAAATAGAATTGTGCTTGGCCAAAATAAGTTGCAAATCTGTAGAAATGGAATCCACCTCGAAAGTGTGAGGTTGGATCGCAAATATCTGAGCTATGACTCCTCAAGAATATTTTTTCAACAACTTCTCCATATGACTTGAACTGATAATCTATGAAGGCCCTACTTTTGATCCATGGAGAGTATGGGACTATCCATTCTATGAAAATTGCATCTAGAGCTCGACAAAGTTCCATGAGATGGTTTCCAATGTGCCCAACCATTGAGCTCCCAACATGATATCACATCCCCCTAATTGAAGAGCAAACATATCTTGTTTGAGCTCATATTCTCCAATTTTTACTTTAACATTATGACATTTACCTTTGCAAGGTAAGGTCCCTCCATTGGCTACCATAACCTCAAAGGAATTACATGTGTGTACGTAACAATTAGCTTGCTTGGCAATGCGGGGATCAATAAAGTTGTGTGTACTGCCATAATCAATCAGGATGGTAAGACGTAGGCCTTTGAAATAACCCACAACTTTCATGGTTTGGGGAGTAGTAATTCTAGCAAGAGCATGAACAAAAATTTTAGCCTGTGGTTCTTCCTAGATTTCTTCCTCAGTTTGGGGTGGTTCCTCTACTGGTTCTGTGTCATCATCACTTTGGTCGCTAGTGTCAAGCTCATCAACATCTATGAGGAACAACTTCTTTTGGGTGCACCTATGCCTATGAACATACTTTTCATCACAATTGTAGCACAACCCTTGGGTGCATCATACATCCATTTCTTTGGTAGTCAGATGTTTGGGTGTAGCAAATTTTATGTTCATTATGATTTTGGAATCTAGGAGGAAAGGAGGGTCTAGCTTGTGGAAATTTAGATGTCCACCTTTGAGCTAAAAATTTGGATTCGGCCAAATGAGCCAAACTGATAGCTTGCATCATGGTTTGTGGTTTAAACATCTTGACCTCAGCTTGGAGATCATCCTTCAAACCACTAATGAAACAACTCATAAAGAACCCTTCATTCAATCCCCTAGTTTTGTTGGTCAATTTCTCAAATTGTATTTGGTATTCTCGAACTGTAGAAGTTTGTTTCAACTTTATCAATGCTCTTGTAAAGTCATCATACTCACTAGGGCCAAATCGAGTGAGTAATTGAGACTCAAAGTCTTCCCAAGAAGGATCAGGAGTAGTGTTTTGCAACCATTGGTACCACTGTAAAGCTTCAGATTCCAAGTTGAAGGAAGCCATCTGAACTCGATAATATCTAGGGATATTATGGAGTTTAAAAAATTGATCAACATGACACAACCACCCATATGCATCCTTCCCATTGAACTTAGGAAAGTCTAATTTAGGCATCTTAAAGGTAGGATCATGGTCATAGTGAGGGTGAGAGTCATATGTTTCCCTACCTTTACCTCATTCAGATTGTTCAATACGATACTCAGACCTTCTTGGACCACCTTGCAATTTGGACTCAACATCTGCAAGTTGTTCTTCCAAGAGATTTTTGGAGGTATCGTAATCCTCTCTAAAGCCTTGAAGCTCTTCCCTTATGGATTGATTTGCTTGGGTCATGTTATCAATGGAGATTTTGAGGGATTCCAATAATGCGGTGGTTTGGTCTATCTCTTTTTGATGTCCACGAGTGCTAGTAGCCATTTTGGAGAGTCTTGAACCACTTTCACTGAATTACTAAAAATAGAAATGTGGTTATAGGAGTTACTATTTTTAGTAAGGAGTCCAAAAAAGTGCTTGGGTGTTATATATCAAACTGATCAGCTTGGAATAATGATCAGAATGAGCTATATATCTCAACACTAGTTTTGGACACCCTAGACTTTTTTTATCCTCTATTTTGATGAGTCTACTGGTGTGGTCGATTTTTTATTTGGAGATTCAGTTCAAAATTTGGGTATTGGATCAACTATCTCTGACCTATGTATTCTATCTACTGACCACCTTGTCACTATCTTATCTTTATCCCTATCACCTATACTATAATTATTAACATTGTTCACTTCATTAACCTCAAGATTCTCTGTACTATGCAGTTATTAACATTGATAATTCTATTTTTGACACTAATAACCTATAATTTTTGACTAGTATAGATGATTGTTACTACCACTATCGACCTGACTATTATTATCATTGACCTGACTATTACTACCACTAACCTAAATGGTACTGGAATATTTTTGACTATCATAGACACTTGTAAACTCTATCCTGATTGTTTGGTGCATGCAAAAGTTTGTTCTTCGGTGATAGGGAAGTCCTTCGTATGCTCACTTTTATGGGTCATAAATGCAAGTTTAGCAAAACAGGAAGGTTTTATTTTTGCAGGTTGAAGTTTTTGATAGAACCAGGGTACGCTAGGTAGAGGAGTATGTAATACCCATAGGCCCTCTGTTATACCGTAGTGATGAACAATAGTGCTCGGACCAATATTTTAGGCCACTACCCAAGGAGGATTCCACACATACCCTTGAGCACACTATCTACCTCTCTGATAGTATGGGAGGGTAATCATTCGGGATGTTGTGTCCCATGGACTATGGATAATACAAGGCTAAAAAGCTTCCTATTGGATAAAATTTTGTTTAAGCCTAAATGGTCTCCCGATACACCCGAAGATGCGTGGGAGCTCAATTCCATGTGCGAGTGTTGTCTAAGGCCTGGGTATTGGAGCCTGATCACCCCTCACTTCACTAGATGCTTTATGGGCTATCTAGCTTAGCCAATAATGATAGCTCCTTCACGATATTTTAAAACCCCTAGCATAGGGTTTCTAGCCTACTCAACTACTATAAAAAAAGACTATTTTTTTTGCTTTTTCTGGTTTTTGCTGATTTTTTTTAAATAAAGGAAAATAGAAATGAAAAACATAAGAAAATTATACCTAATAGACAGAAATGGGTAGGCAAGAATTATCACAGTAGAAGCAAAACTCGCCCCTAGAAAGCGCTCTGATACCACTTGTTAGGAACCTACTATTAAAATAAAGCTCACTCACACAAAATACTATAAAATAATTGAAATACATCAAATAATAGAATAACACTATGCAGAAAGTAATTGTAGAATTGAAACAATCTCACAAATAACTCAGAATCACAGGCCTCTTCGAGGGGGCAACCTCCTTCAATATTTCATTAACTTGCAAAAAGATACATTCGTACATGGCTCCATATCTTTTAAAGAGAAACTCCATGCAACCCTACCCCTAAGGCTCAAGAGTTGGCTTACATGCAAAATGCCACTCGAGCTAGAATCTTCTACCAAACATCGGTTACAATCTTGATAACGGTTACATGAAATGGCCCCACTTGGCTAGGTGCCTTACTTGCCACATACATTACAAAATATTACAAAATAACATTATAGATGGAATCCCCCACGTTGGAAGTGGGTCATTACATAAGCAAATGAGAATTACAAAATAACGTTAGGATGGGATCCTAACACTAACAATCCAATAGAAATTTTTTAACACAAGTCAAACCCCTGTCTATGAAATATCTCTCCTTTTTGTTATCTTGAATAGAGCCAGTTGAATCCCCTACTTATTGAACAAACCATCTTCAATGACAACACTTCTAAACTTCTTAAATAGTTCATGCAATATTAGCTTTTGATAATGTATGATATGGGGAAAATCAATCACAAGATGTAAAATATGCAAAAAAAGTAAGATAATGGAATTCTACAATAAGACTAAAATATGCTATTAATGGAAAGTTACGAAAATAGTACAATGCAATGTAATGGAGGAAATGAACACTCTAGAACTCTAATGGAAACTACATTGTACCTACTCACTACTCTGTAGTAATCACACTTCTACTTCACACACACACACTATTCTATTCACTATGGGGTCTATATATAAGAAGATAAGTTACTTGGCCCTTACTCTTCCTAACTACCTTTCCTATGACTCATGTACAAGTGGACTCCTTGTACATTTACATCATTGCACATTGACACTTGTGCATTTATTACTTCTTCCTCAAGTAACCTAAGATAAACTCCTAATCTAACAATGTACCCAAGGTAGTACATTGACATGTACCTAAATAATGTAATATACTCTAACACCCCCTGTATTACATTATTTGGGTATTGAAGACTTTAGTCTTCAATATGGATCTTCCTCTTTATCTTGGAGTTTGTACTCTCCTCTATTTTTTGTAACCTATTCAAGCAAGTAGTTAGTATCTTCATAAAATTCTATCCTTGCTGAAAGAGCTTTGACTTCATGATCATTTGTAGGATCTTCCAGTTCTTCAATTTCTTCAATCCTTTGAGCTAGGTGTCCTTTCTGATTCCCTTCACGATATTCCAATTGTGGATAATTGTTTTGTCACTAAAATTGTTGTTGATGTGAATTATTTTGATATTTCCTTGGTTGGAATGCCCTATTTGGTTGGCTTCCATAGTTCATATGATTTCCTTGATTCTGGTTTCTCGGATTGAATCTGTAGTAATTAGTGCTATGACCTTTTCTCCTGCATATCTAACAATATCTATTATTCCCTTATCTTCGTCCTTTTGAAGATGAGGCTATATTTCCCTGTGGAGTATCTTTTGAAACCAATGCAGTGTTAGTCATTTCATCTTTCATTGTGCTTTCTACCTCATATTCTTGAAGAATATTGATTAGCTCATCAAATGATGTATCTTTACTTAGAACCTGTAGAGATGTAACTAGATACTTGTAGCTATCTAGAAGTGCTCTCATGGTTACTTGAACAAGGAATTTATCTTCAACCTTTTCTCCTAAGGTTAATAATTTTCCCTTAATGTCTGCTACCTTCCTTAGGAATAGTTCTATATTTTCTCCATTGTTCATTTTCAGGGAATGTAATTGAGTTTGAAGATTTAAGATAGTGGCTTTATTTTTCCCTTCAAATATTTTCTCTAAGGTTTTCCAAGCTTCTATAGATGATCCTGTTGAACTAATGTAAGCTTGTATTTCATCTATGATGGCAAAATTTATTATCATTAATGCCTTAGCATCACTTTATTTGAACCTCTGAATCTTTGTATTTCCTGAAGTTGGTTTAGTTTTTGTTCCTTTGACAATTTTCCAAAGTTTTTCAAATATCAAAATAGCCCTCACTTTGTTTTTCCATGAGAAGTAATTTGGACCCTTAAGTAATTGATATTTTGTAAGGATGAATTTATTTGTAGTCATGGTGGCACTTTTAGGCTACCTTATAACTCCCTAGTGATATGCTATAGACTTTGATAAAGAGCTTAGCAATATTAATTAGTTCCTTTTGAGTTGATTTTGTAATGTTTTGAGAATAATAATCAACCTTCAATTTTACCTTATCTCTCCTAATGAAGTATGCTCTAATGGAGTTCTTATAGTTGGATTTATTTTTGTCTCCTTAGTATGAGTATGAGACAAGTGTTACCAATTAATTCCAACTCTATATGAAAGCAATAGATTTGCTTCTCTATTCAATAATTTAATTTTCTAAATTCCAATTATCTATAGTTTGGTGTAGTATGCCTTATAACTCCCTACTTTTGGAATATTAGAAAATAATGATAATAGTATTTGCAAATTGATATTTGAGTTTACCAAGGTTGACAACCTTATATCTCCTACTTGGTTATTTGTAAATATTATAATATTATAATGTACTTCAATTATAATACCTTGAAATGAGCTTGCTTTATAACTTACTAATGCTTGGTTAATGCTTGTTATTCCAATGCAGTAGTAAATTTGATTATATCACCTTATAACTCCAATGTCACTTTAATTAAAGCAAGCAAATCTAATATCAAATTTACCTTAGCAATGTAGTACATCGTGTAGCATGAGACTTCACTTCTCCTTGATGTATCTCTATGTATCTTTGAGCAAACTATGTTGCTTGAGTCTTTACTCCTCAACGTATCTCAACGTATCTATTCGTTGTGTGAAGATGAGCATTCAATGCTCTTTCTTTCACTGCTTTGACCTTACTGTGCTAAAGACCTTTGTTGTAGAAACCATGTGCTCCTCCTTTGATATTCATGCTCCTCTGTATGAGCATATTTCACCTAAGTTATTAATAGGGTTATCTCCCCTATGTGGAGTGCTTTGAGGTGTTATACTCCCTTCTTGATGCTTCGAACATGTGGTGGTTGGATTGTAGAGGTTACACCCTGTGTTTCAATGCTCAAGATGTAATGATGGTCTCTGCTTTCAATGTTCCAATGCTCAAGACATTACTTCCTTGTTGTGCTCCTTATTTTAATGCTCCAAGGTGGGCATTACTCCTTGTTGGGCACCAAATGATTATTCTTCTATTCAACGCTCCAAGGTGAGTGTTATTCCTTCGTTGGGCTCCTGCGTGAGCATTAATGAAAAGTGTAATGCTTCTCCTCTATGTGCCAAGTGGCACTTGCATGTGAGACTATTCTCAACATTCTCTTTAACCTTATATCTTCTCTAGTGGATGCAAGTTGTTCAATATTTTCTCCAACACTTTCCTCCTTGCCAGTGAGTGCTAGCTTGCAATTTCTAGCAATGATTTCTTCAAGGTTGGCTCCAACTATGAATCCAATGTTGCCCTCTTGGTAGATGAGATGTCTTCACTTGATTGATGCTCTTGGGTGCTTTGATGGCTCTCTTCCTAGCTGGTAGTTCGACACCTGATTGAGGTAATACTCCATAGCCTTCAACTTGTTGCTATTCTCCTTGCTTTGCAATAGATATGTAATGGGTGCAAGGCTATCTTATGTTGCTATAGGTTGATGTCGTTCATGGGTGCTTGCTTTGGTGATTGATTTGGTGTTTCTAGACACCTAGAACCAATGCTTATGAGCCCTAGGTTGGCTCTCCTTCTACCTTCGATGATTTGCCTATAGTAGATGTAGAATACCTATTGTTTTAGTGTCTTGTGACACTTTATATTTTATCCTCTTTTTGGAGGATATGGTGCACCAATGTAATATGAATAAGAGACTTTATTTTGCACCAAATTTTAGTGAGTTCCTTATCTCCTTTTGATGTTATTTCCTCCTTTGATATGATGGCTCCTCATTGTATAGCTTGAGGACTAATGTAGATTGATTTGAAGCTTTTCCTTTGCTTCTTAGATATGGCCACTACTTGCTCTACTCTTTGAGAGCAATGTATTGTTGCCTTTCTTATTAGACAACACTAGTATCTAATTCCTTCACTTGGATAATTTAGTAACAATGAATCCAAGCTAATAATCATATAACCAATATGCTAGAGAGATTAATCTTTGCACTAACTTTCACCTTCACTGTAACACTTAGTGCACTTCTAATAAGCTTTAAGAGAAACTAATATAGTGCAACTACAATCTCCTTATTACTCCTTAAAAGTAACTTGTAATATGCACTAATGATAACTCTTAAAGAACTCTTAAATGCTTCTATAATCTCTGCAACTTAATGTAGTCTTATTTTCTATAACTAGATAATAGGAAGATGATATTTTTCTTTCTTTCAAAATATATCTAACTCCTATTTTAATGTGCAGGTAATAACCCTTAATAGAAACTATCTTCTGCACTTCCCTTGAAGACTTTAGAATGCAACCTTCTCCTTGCAACTTCTAGATTCTAATAAGGTGCTTAATGAAGCTAAGTAATGAACTAAATATAAGTGTTCAAGTAATGAACCCTTTGCACCTAAGTTGCTTACCTTTAACGATATCTGAAGATGATGTAGATCTTGATGAATAGATTCACCAATTTGTTGTCTAGAATGGTAGTAAATCATAGCTATGAAACCTTCAGTATTTTGCTGTAGATTTAGCAAACCCCTATCTCCGAAATGTGCCTTCTTAGCTATGAAAGGCAATCTCCAAATCTCTTGGATTTGGTAGGCTTCTTCTGTCTGAGTTCTCCTTCAACCTCCTTGTCGAATTCTGACTTCAAATAGGGTCTTCTTCTCAAGAATCTGAAAGTCTTGAGGTCTTCACTAGTCTCCTCCAAAATTTGATAAATTTGTCAAATCCTTCTCCTTTGGGCTTGTTGTTGGATGAAAATAATTGTCCCAATTCCTTCACTATCAGGAGCTTCTCCTTGGTAGTGAATTTATCCAATGAGTTCTTCTAGGAACTCCTTTAATGGCTTCTTCAAACTCTATAATAAGGCTCTCCAAGCCTTCTCCTTATTTCTCCTTGAGACCTCTCCAAGGTCTTCAATCTCGTAGCTTCTCTGGTCTTCTCAATGAGACCTTTCCTTCAACCTTCTACTATGGAAGTGTTGGCAATGAGATCTCTTGGATCTCTAGAATCTACTACTTCTGGAATCTAGAATAGGACCTTGCTAGTCCTTCTTCACTTCTGCAATCTACAGGTTTCAATGGAGATCACCAACCTCCAATCTTCTAGAACTGGGAGTTCTTTAATGGGACCTTCTATGGGTCTCTTCAACTTCTTCAAGCTGATTTCTTCAATCTACTATTTGCAGTATTTGATGGAGATCACCAATCTCCTATCTTCTTTTGGACTCTTCTCTGGAGTCTCTGGGATTAGCAACAAGGCTACTATGGCCTTTTCTTCTTCTACAATGTGTAGGTCTACAACAAGACTTCCCTCAGGTTCTTGGAATCTCCTCTTCTTTCATTTGTTGCTTCTAGTGCTGGATTGATTCTGAATATGATATTCTTCCTAGATCTCTATAGGAAGCTTCCCAAATTTCTTTGAATATCCTTTTTCCTGCAACAAAGTATTAGGACTATAATGGAAGAAATTCTAAGTGACAAATCTTCACTAGTTGATTTGTCAATCTAGTGGAATGAATGTTGAGTCCTAGTCTTCACGAGTTTTTTTGCAACTCTATGGAAAGACTCTAGCCAAATGCAATCTCAAAAATTTTGGAACTGAGATTTGCTTCTCTCCTCTCAATCTCTCTTGTGGCTCTCCCTATTCCTATATGATCTACCATAGCTCTGATACCACTGTTAGCTTTTGATAATGTATGATATGGGGGAAAGCAATCACAAGATGTAAAATATGCAAAAAAGTAAGATAATGGAATTCTGCAATAAGACTAAAATATGCTATTAATGGAAAGTTACAAAAATAGTACAATGCAATGTAATGGAGGAAATGAACACTCCAGAACTCTAATGGAAACTACATTGTACCTACTCACTACTCTGTAGTAAGTCACACTTCTGCTTTACACACACACATATTCTATTCACTATGGGGCCTATATATAAGAAGATAAGTTACTTGGCCCTTACTCTTCCTAACTACCTTTCCTATGACTCATGTACAAGTGGACTCCTTGTACATTTACATCATTGCACATTGACACTTGTGCATTTATTACTTCTTCCTCAAGTAACCTAAGATAAACTCCTAATCTAACAATGTACCCAAGGTGGTACATTGACATGTACCTAAATAATGTAATATACTCTAACATGCAAAGCTTCAACTTCACATGCACTAAAAACAAGTTCCCTTACAATTATCACATTATCTCTAAGGCCCAAAACAAGAAAATTTTGGTCTTCTGCAAAGGCACTTTTTCTTTCATGGTATAGAGTGTCCCTATGCCTGCCTTCACTATAAAGCTTTCGGATGCAAAACTATTATCAAAACCTTCACTGACCATACCAACACTTTCAAGGTCTAGAGCTTAGACCACTAACAAAGTAGACTAAAAACCAATGTAATGAAGGCTTCCCTTTGGGTTAGTAGTAGCTTATATTCATTGAAAAAAACAACTCAATGATGGACTCACTTTGACCGACTACAACATCCAAAGGGGAGTCACTCTCCACCTTGTCCTTTATCACAAGGAAGGAATTCTAATATTTTTTAAAATCCTTAACGAGAAAAAACCCTTACTCTAGAAGTAGAAAGCTCAAACACTATTGGCAATATAAAAGCCAAGATCCGAGACAAAGAGGGCTTTCTCCCAGACTATTAGAGTCTCATTTTTGCTTGGATAAATTAGAAGGATGACTGACTAATTTTTTATAATAAACTGTAAAATAGTACGATTTAAATGGTATACCTACGGTGTTACAGACATAGAGAGCATGCACCATTGGGGTCCCAAATTTGAGCCACTTTATGTTTGCTAAATTGTTCTAACTAAAAACCTTCCAAGCACACCACTCACTGGTTGAGTCACCATCGCTAGAGTTCCTCACTGGTTAAGCTATCAAAACTAGGGTTTTAAGCACACCATGAACTGGTTGAGACACCATCACTAGGGTTCCTCCCTGGTTGAGCCTCCATATCTTTTGTAAAATCACCAAAGTTGATCTTCCTCTTGTGATGACATTCGCACCTCAACTTCCAAACCTGACTCTTCATTTTGGCCCAAGACTCTTTTTTAGCTCCAGTAAGACAACAACCCAAACCACCTTCTCTATCTTCGTCCCATGTAAGATGCATAAACTTGGAATTGTCCATTGCATAAAGCCATAATAGTTCTAAGAAGGCACTATAACTACCTCAGTGCTTTCTAGTTGGCCAACATAGTGTCACCAAAGCATGAAAGTGATAAGATCTAATAGATCCATTGTAGTCGTTTAACCACTTATAGAAAACAATTGCATATCGACGGAGCTGGCTTTGTAAGAATTCAAATTCATAGATATAATGAGATCTAGGATGATCACCTCCACTTCTAGAAATTTTTTGCCAAGATGTTTTTATAATAGTTTTGTAACTGATTGTAAATCTTACGTTGCAAGTTTCAAGACACAACTTATAAATAATCCATGAGACCACACTTACAGGAGTCAACTTTATAGTCCTTGCTTGGTATTGCTATGTAACATTATTGCCAATTAATAAAGTGATAGTTGTTGGCCTCCATTATTGTTCGATTATAGGTTTTTATGTATGCATTCTTTGATTTAAGTTATTTCTATTACACTTAAATGCTTGGTTTATTTTGTTAAAGTGAAATCTGCTTTTTGGATCGCTATTAGATTTCTAATTGTTTAAGTCATTCGAATGATTAAAGTAAATATTTTAAGTGAACTCACCTATAATTTCAATTGATAATGGCTATTCTGTTAAGTATCATGTAGGTTAATTGTGATAATATGTTGCTTAGTGAGATATAATGTTGTTACACTATGTTTTTTTCCATTTTTATTAAATATCTCTAACCCTTACTCTTTACCCCTTTTCCACTCAAATACATAACCATTTTAAGGAATCAACCTTCTTCGAAGGTTGAAATTGAGAGGAATCGTGTTTCATCCAATACTAATTATTGTTTGGATTCTAGGGCGCATTTCCTATCCACAAGTATGATAGATTTTGGTCCAATAATTTAGTAATTTTTGGCATGCCCAATGGGACGAATCGTGTTGTTTTGTCTCACTTTCCTAGAGAGTTCAAGATTTGGTGAGCAATTTGGACCTCATAAGCGAAGAATATATGTTCACCTAGTGACTATCCTGAATATCAAACCTGAAATTACCTTAAAGATAGGCCGAATTTCTTTCTCATGGTTGAAAAATTTCATCCAACTTGGTATGATACCAGTCCCATTGATATCTCATTGATATCTCAATCTTCCATTAAATACCAAAAATTGTCTTGAAATTCCTTTCTAGTTATGACAACAATGAAAAAACAACTTACGAGCACTATTAAGATGTAGCTTCTTTAGCTATTGTGTATGATATTATCTTTAAAGACAAAATGATTAGACTACTCGTTCAATATTTCAAGGGCAATGCATTGTTATGGTATAGATCCTTAGAAGATAAGAGCATTAGTACTTGGGCCAAACTAGCTAAAGCTCTTATCACTAAGTGTGATGATCCTGGAGATCTATTCATGTTGCTTACCCACTTTTCCTCCATCTGAAGAGTCCTCTACAAAAGTATTTTTGACTTCAATGTTTGATTTAAAAGGACTTGGAAGAGAATCCTTCAAGAATTTCAACCTTCTCGTGCCCAAGAATACATTTATTATATTCAAAATTTTCATCTTGATTTAAACCTTCTAATTCAATAGTCTAAGGAGAAAAGATTCCCATAATTTTTCAAGAAGCCATACTAGCAAAAAATATGCTCATCACAGTAGGAAAAATTCTCCCTAAACACAATATATACCCATATAACTCATCCCTAAATGTATCTTACACATCATACCATGAAGATTGCAGGTCGCATTCATCCCACCCTTCCATAGTAAATTGCACCCCTACTATGCAAATAGATTATCTCCATATAGAACAAGAATTGAAGGCATTAATCTAGAAATTGACTAGAGATAGAAAAATAAGGAATGACTCTTAGATCCCAAGACAAGATTTCAAAATGAGTGTATCACCAAAGATGAGATAGAGCACTATTTATATGGTAGCGTACAAGAAAGATCCAAAGTCCTGGCCATGTGTAACCTTTCATTTCCTAGTGGGATTCGTGTTGATAAAAGATATCTATGTCATGTGTGCCCAGGAGAATTCCCATTTATTGAATATGTGGTAGCTTTTACAACAGATATGGAGCAACCACATTTAGAAGAAATAACTCCCACTAACAATCAATAAGAAATGGGAAATAGCCCTTATAATGACTAGGGTCCATATGCACATAATGAAAAGATAATTCCACAATCATATGATAAGATACCAAGTCAAGAGGCACAACCGCTGAGTCAACAGAGAATCAAGCTATATAAAAGGTTGTATTTCCCAACTATGACTTAAAAACAAAGAATTAAAATAGTAAACTAGTTTCAAGGCTTATTCAATGCCTAGGTCCCAATATAGGAAGTCTTAAGAGAAATGAAGAATGACTCCACAAAGTCTATCAAGGATCTAAGGAGATACTTATTAGCAACCGAAAGAGTGAATTTGTTGGAGTTATCTCTTGAAGAGTTAATAAAAATGATGATTCGTAGAGCACAAAAACAAAGATATTATCCCTAGGTATGAAACATTTCCATCCTATTATATTTTATTTATATCTTTCCCTAGAGAAGTATGTACTACATAATTGTGTGGTAGATTAAGAAGCTAAAATTACAATCATACCTCAAGAAGTTTGTAAATTCATGGGATTAATTTTTAGCTGAATGGAACCCAAGTGGTTTCAATTCAAAGAGAAATCAGTAAAGGTGGTTGGTCTTCTGGAAATATTTTCAATGATGATACACGGGTTCCTAGACCTTGTAGTGATACTGAATATAGTAGTTGTTGATGTACCTCCTCTGTTTGGTGCATGCTTATCCAAAGGTTTCTTGGAACAAATCGGAGGGCACTTGAGCCAAGACCAAGATCCAATGATCCTTCCTCATGTTAGAAAATTAGTCAGAATATCTAATCAAGGTTTGAAATCCTTTTATATTGAAGAACATGGAGAATTAAAATCAAATCTCACAAGGAAAGGTGCTTGGGATGCACATGTAGAAATAAATGATTGGTCGAAAGAAGAATAAGAATTAGCATGGCAAAAGTCATGGCAAAATAGTCGTAACCCTATTTTTTTGGAGGAACAATCAAAACTAACAACCAACTATAACTCTTTCTAAAACCTAGATAATCATAAGCTATTATGATTTAGGCCATTAAATCAAGGAGAGTCTATGAAAATATGACACAGGTCAAGAGGGGAAATCAAATAGAAGGTGAATTGATGATAAATGTTCTTTTGGAAACTCTACAAATGATATTGTGAGGATCAACACTTAGGAAGATGGAACCTAGCTATTGGCCTCTCTCAAAACAATTATCCATGGCTACCATACATATCCCAAGCTAAAATTTCCTTGGAAACAAAACATAATCAAACTAGTATCAACAAATCCATGATGGCAGTTGTGAGTTCCAAATAATCTATCATGAGAAGAAACATAAATTTGGCATCATATGATCAAGATATTGTAGATTTCTAGAATAGATTACAATAAATCACCTCTACCAAGCATGGACAAACACACCATATTTTATGTAAATATCCGACAAGTAAATAAAAAATTGAATACAACTTTGATAAATAAGGCAATTAGCAAATAAGGTAAAAAATGACACACACAATAAGGCATCGACAAACAAACTCTATGGTAGAAAATATAATAATGGTGCACAAAATTCTTCATCTAGAAGAAACAAATGTAGCATATACATAGAAAAAGGTGGTTGACCTGGTTGATGGAGCATCTCATGTGACATGTTTGCATGGCTATATAAGAAATCCTTAGGAGGATGTTTCCTTTGCAATACTTCCCAAAATAGAGGGTACCTACACTCGAGAAGAGAGCATGGGATCACTAAGGAAGAATGGTTAAGGATCTTGTTGGACATTTTGAGCTCATTTAGTTGTCATTGATGTCAAGGTGAAAATTCATCATTGATGCCAAAGTAAACATATGAAGACGTCATTAATACCATGGAGCACACTATCAATAGCACCAGAAACAATGCGAAGAGTTGAAGAAAAAGTTGGCAAAATAATGTTTTATGAGGATTTATGGTAAACTCATGGTGGAAGATTAAATGGTTTTATTAAAATCATTATGAGGATATAAAAGTCTCCTCACACATTGTAATGGCAGTTAAGATTTTAAAAGACCCACGGTGGCAGAATAATTTATAAATTAAAGGTTTAAGTTTAAACTCAAGGAAGGCTTTAATCTCCTTAAAGTTAAAGTTTATAAATATAATTTATAAAATTTAAATTCCTTAGAATTTAAATAATTTATAAATTATAAAGGTTGGAAAGCGTCGATGTCATAAAATAAGTGGGAGCGCCGACGTCTAAGCAACAAAGGGAATTCATGTATAAATTAATGCCAAAGAGGCATTCAAAATTCATCCCTCAACATTTTAATGCATGCGACAAAGTTGGAAACGTTTTCGTGCAATCGTTGATCGTTGAGGAAGAAGACAAGGGATTCGCTTGGATTTAGTGCCAGGTGAAAGACATAAGAGGAAGAGCATATCGGTTGAATCACAAAGGACACAGTGGTCCATTAGTAGTGCACGTTTTACGAAGGTGTTGGGAGTTGAGAGGCCCACGATCGATTCACATGGAGTGGTGTGTGTCTTGAGCATCAAGGGATGTCTTTTGCACGTGCTCATTTTGAGAGCCAGCCTAGGACAAAGGAGACGAAGAGTGTCCAAGATCTCAAATGTGCGTCTAGCGCACGCGGAGATCAAAGTCATGGCTAGAGTGCTTGCGGGGGCAAAGATTGTGGGTTCAAATCCCACTAGTGGAAAAGGTAAGTTTTTATTAAATTTTTATATTGCCTAAAGTTTTTCTAAGGTGTGGTTTGGAGTTATAAGGGTTTGTTGAAGAATTATTTTTTGGTAATTTATTTGTGTTGTTTGAAGTTATAAAGGTTTGTGAAGAATTATTTTATTGAAAATTGATTTGTGCCATTTGGAGTTAAAAGGGTTTTTGAAAGATTGTTTTATTGAGAAGTGATTTATGTTATTTTAAGAAAAGAGGATTTGATTCTTGCCAAAGTTCTTTTTGCCATTAAATTGATTAAAAATATGTTGAATTATTTTGGTGGAAGTTGAATTTATTTTTAGTTGGGAGTTTATAAGGTGTTACTAGATAAATATTTTATGTATGTTGATGGTTGTTTTTGAAAGGTGGAGTGATAAGGTGTAATTGAGTATTTATATTATATTGTAAGAAAGGTTTATCTTCTAACATCTTTGAGATTGGAATAGAAGTGTTTATGGTTGTGATAGATTTATGAGATCCCTTCATCTTTAATAAAAAGATATGAGCACACTCTTCCATAAGTTGAGTTGATTGATTGGTTTTCTAGAAAATAAGTTTGGAGTGAAAAGGACTTGATTAGGGTTTCCTTTTGAGAGTGTTTGAGTTAATGCATCAAGGTTTTCTAGAATAAAGAGTTGTTGTTAAAACCTTGTTTGATAAGCATTGTTGTTGAAGCCATTGGTTGTGTGAAGAACTTGGGTTAGGGTTTTGCAAAGAACATGAGTATCATTGTCATGTGAAGATTATTTTATAAGCATTGTTGTTGAAGTGGACTTGCTGAGCAAATTTGAGCAAGTTTTGAGTGGACTTGTTGAGCAGATTTGAGAAAGTTTTGAGTGTACTTGTTGAGCAGATTTGAGCAAGTTATGAGTGGACTTGTTGAGCAGATTTGAGCAAGTTTTGAGTGGACTTATTGAGAAAGTTCTGAGTGGACTTGTTGAGCAGATTTGATAAAGTTCTGAGTGGAATTGTTGATCAGATTTGAACAAGTTCTAAGTGGACTTGTTGAGCAGATTTGAGCAAGTTTTGAGTGGACTTTTTGAGAAAAATTGAGCAAGTTATGAGTGGACTTGTTGAGCATATTTGAGCAAGTTTTGAGTGGACTTTTTGAGCAGATTTTAGAAAGTTATGAGTAGACTTGTTTATCAGATTTGAGTAAGTTCTGAGTGGACTTGAGCATATTTGAGCAAGTTCTGAGTGGACTTGTTGAGTAGATTTGAGCAAGTTATGAATGGAATTGTTGAGCATAATTGAGCAAGTTTTGAGTGGACTTGTTGAGCAGATTTGAGCAAGTTTTGAGTGGACTTGTTGAGCATATTTGAGCAAGTTTTGAGTGGACTTGTTGAGCATATTTGAGCAAGTTCTGAGTGGACTTATTGAGCATATTTGAGCAAGTTCTGAGTGGACTTGTTGAGCAGATTTGAGCAAGTTATGAGTGGACTTGTTGAGCAGATTTGAGCAAGTTTTGAGTGGACTTGTTGAGCAGATTTGAGCAAGTTATGAGTGGACTTGTTGAGCAGATTTGAGCAAGTTTTGAGTGGACTTATTGAGTAGATTTGAGCAAGTTTTGAGTGGACTTGTTGAGCAGATTTGAGCAAGTTCTAAGTGGACTTGTTGAGAATATTTAAGCAAGTTATGTGTGGACTTGTGGAGCAAAGTTTGGTGCAGATTTGAGGATAGGTTTATGCCAGACTAGAGATAGATATTGAGCATATTTGTGCTAGACCGAAGGACTGTGTTTAGTGTAGATTTGAGATAGAGCTTTGGAGGTGACATAACAAAGAGGATAGTGGTCTCTAGTGGATAGAGGTCCATAAGCCAGGGTAGTGAGGACAAGTCTTATGAGTGAGGACAAGAGTCTTCAATGGAGAGAGATCCACAAGCCAATGTAGTGGAGGTAGTAGTCTTCTAGAGGATCACCATCTAGAGCAGAGGAGAAAGAGTTCTCATGTGGATAGAGATCCACAAACTTGATTTAGGGGATTGGTGTCTCCTTTGGACAGAGGTCCATAAACATTGTAATAGGGAAAGGATTCCCAAGATATTTATTGAGGAAATTTTAGTGAAATATTTTCTCCGTGGAGTATCCCACATTGGGTGAACCACGCTAAATTGGTGTCTCATGTGTGTGTGATGTTTTGTGCACTACTTTGGTTTATGTTTTTGATATTGCCATTGATATATTGCATAATATTGATTGTGATAAGAAAAGTAAAAAGTGGTCTTATACTTTTCACCCCCCTCTCAGTATAATCTTGTGTTCTTCAATTGGTATCAGAGTTGGTTCCTTCGAAAAAGGTTTAACAACTTGAAGGAAGATCTTACAAGAACATAAATGGCAAAGAAAGGAAAAAGTAGAACCATGAGACATAAGAAGAAAATAACACACATGGTCATGAAAGAAAAGAAATATGAATTCAATATTGTTGTTTTGGGAGGAAGAATGGAAATAGATTCAAGAGATGAATCAAGAAATGGAGAAATAACTAGGTTGATAAAGTTTTGTACCAGATGTAGGAATACAAGTCACCATGTAGCTTATTGTCCACAAGAAGGTGAAGAATATTTTGTTTGTGGTCAAATCGGTCATGATGCAGGTTATTGCAATGGGTTTAGTAGCAATGAAGATGAAGATATTTTTGGAAATGAAATCCTAGAGGTTGGTTCAAGAAAGGATAACAGGGACAATCAAAATAGGTATGAAGAAGAAAATCTACTTTCAATAATAGAAGAAAAAGAAGATACTCCTATAGAAGATCAAAGAAAGAAAGAAGAGGAAGATTCAGAAAAATAAAAAGAGGAAGCCACTCTTAAGGAAATTGTTGAATTGGAAAGAGAGAATTTAGAATTGAAGGGTCAAATACAACAAAATGGTAAATGTAAGACAAGTCTTCTACAAGATCTCTCTGACTTGAAAGATAAGATTGAAGAGGCAAGGAAAGTTGAAAAAGGTATGGTTGAATAGTCAAAGGTAAAAGAGATAGAATGTGAAAGACTTATGGTTACTCTTGAAGAATTAAAAAGGGATAACTCAGGATTAAGGGTTCAAGCTCAAGAAGATGAGAAAACAAAAGCAAAGTTTCTACAGGAACTCACCAACTTCAAAATCAAGGTTGAAGAGGCAAGAAAAATTGAAGAAGGTATGGCCAAAAAATTAAAGACAAAATATCTAGAGTGTGAAAGATTAGAACATGAGATAGTTTCACTAAGGATGGAAGTAAAAGGATCTAAGGACAAGTTGCACAAGTTTGAGGAGAATCCAAAGACTTTGGACAGGATTATCAATGCACAAAGGTCATCAGTCACCAAAACATGACTTAGTTCTAAAGAAGAACAAAGGAAACATGAAGCAAAAAAAGGAGAGTCAAGCTCAAACACTAGAAAAGAAGAAGCATCAAAAGAAGTAAGTAAAAGAGAGAGTGAGACTTCTAAGGGTAAGTTGGACAATATAAATTTCAACAAGGAAAGGAACAATGCATAAGTAAGAAACATATGGAACAGGAAACAAGTAGAAGAGACTAAGACACCAATGGGGTCTAGGCAAGGTTTCTTCAATGGACGATGCTTCTCATGTCACAGGTTTGGGCACATGGCTTCATAGTGTAGGACACATGAAAGACAAGAAAATAGGAACTTAAAAAACAAACAACTTTTCCATGGGTATTGCTACTCATGTAATCAGTTTGGTCACAAGGCAATAGATTGCAGGGTTCATGACAAAAAATGATATGGCTTCACTAGGAGAAATACTAAGACATTTGCACCTCCAAGGAATAATAACATTAAGTGTTATAAGTGCAATAATGATGGACATACAACAAAGTGGTGTAGAGCAGACATTCCAGAATCAAGAAGGAACAAGAATAGGAATATGGACATGAACAAGAACAGGAACATAAATATGGATATGGATATAAATAGGAATAAGAATGTGGACATGGACAGGAACAGGAACAAAAATAGTCAGAGGAATCAAAAGGATCAGATAATAAGAAGAGAGGATAAAGGTAAAGAATAGTGCTTTCTAGGAGTAGAAATACTCCCACCCCAAAATTAACCACCTCAAGAGGAGGTGGGGGAGGGGCTAAGCTAAGAGGCTCATTCTTAGCCCCAAGCCCCAAAGGTGACCCTTTGCCATTGATGTCAAAGGGGGAGAGATTTGAGTAAGGGAGAGATATTTTATTTAAGAAGAGGGAGAGATTTGGTATTTAAGAGAGCATTGAGCCAGGGGGAGAAATGTCCCAGGGGGAGCAGAACAAAGGAAAGATCAAGTTTTCAGTTAAAAGAATTTGGGTTGCCATCAATGACAAAGGGGGAGATTGTTGGAAATTTTGAGCTCATTTAGTTGTCATTGATGTCAAGGTGAAAAGTCATCATTGATGCCAAAGTAAACATATGAAGACGTCATTAATACCATGGAGAACACTATCAATAGCACCAGGAACAATGCGAAGAGTTGAAGAAAAAGTTGGCAAAATAATGTTTTATGAGGATTTATGGTAAACTCATGGTGGAAGATTAAATGGTTTTATTAAAATCATTGAGGATATAAAAGTCTCCTCACACATTGAGATGGCAGTTAAGATTTTAAAAGACCCACGGTGGTAGGATAATTTACAAATTAAAGGTTTAAGTTTAAACCCAAGGAAGGCTTTAATCTCCTTAAAGTTAAAGTTTATAAATATAATTTATAAAATTTAAATTCCTTAGAATTTAAATAATTTATAAATTATAAAGGTTGGAAAGTTCCGACATCATCAAATAAGTGGGAGCGCCAACGCCTAAGCAACAAAGGTAATTCGTGTATAAATTAATGCCAAAGAGGCATTCAAAATTCACCCCTCGACATTTTAATGCATGCGACAAAGTTGGAAACATTTTCGTGCAATAGTTGATCGTTGAGGAAGAAGACAAGGGATTCTCTTGTCTTTAGCACCAGGTGAAAGACATAAGGGAAAGAGCATATTGGTTGAATCACAAAGGACACGGTGGTCCATTGGCAGTGCACATTTTGTGAAGGCGTTGGGAGTTGAGAAGCCCACGATCGATTTGCGTGGAGTGGTGTGTGTCTTGAGTGCCAAGGGAAGTCTTTTGCACGTGCTCGTTTTGAGTGCCAACCTAGGACAAAGGGGACGAAGAGCGTCCAAGCTCTCAAATGTACGTCTAGTGCACGCGACGGTCAAAGCCATGACTAGAGCGCTTGTGGGGGCAAAAATTGTGGGTTCAAATCCCACTAGTGGCAAAGGTAATTTTTGATTAAATTTTTATATTGCCTAAAGTTTTTCTAAGGTGTGGTTTGGAGTTATAAGGGTTTGTTGAAGAATTATTTTTTGGTAATTGATTTGTGTTGTTTGGAGTTATAAGGGTTTGTGAAGAATTATTTTATTGGAAATTGATTTGTGCCATTTGGAGTTAAAAGGGTTTTTGAAAGATTGTTTTATTGAGAAGTGATTTATGTTATTTTAAGGAAAGAGGATTTGATTCTTGCCAAAGGTTTTTTTGCCATTAAATTGATTAAAGAGGTTTTGAGTTATTTTGGTGGAAGTTGAATTTATTTTTAGTTGGGAGTTTATAAGGTGTTACTAGATAAATATTTTATGTATGTTGATGGTTGTTTTTGAAAGGTGGAGTGATAAGGTGTAATTGAGTATTTACATTATATTGTAAGAAATATTTATCTTCTAACCTCTTTGAGCTTGGCATAGAAGTGTTTGTGGTTGTGATAGATTTATGAGATCCCTTCATATTTAATAAAAAGGTATGAGCACATTCTTCCATAAGTTGAATTGATTGATTGGTTTTCTGGAAAATAAGTTTGGAGTGAAAAAGACTTGATTAGGGTTTCCTTTTGAGAGTGTTTGAGTTAATGCATCAAGGTTTTCTAGAATAAAGAGTTGTTGTTAAAACCTTGTTTGATAAGCATTGTTGTTGAAGCCATTGGTTGTGTGAAGAACTTGAGTTAGGGTTTTGCAAAGAACATGAGTATCATTGTTATGTGAAGATTTTTTTATAAGCATTGTTGTTGAAGTGGACTTGTTGAGCAGATTTGAGCAAGTTCTGAGTGGACTTGTTGAGAATATTTGAGCAAGTTTCGAGTGGACTTGTTGAGTAGATTTGAGCAAGTTCCAATTGGACTTGTTGAGAAGATTTGAACAAGTTTGGAGTGGACTTGTTGAGCAGAATTGAGCAAGTTCTGAGTGGACTTGTTGATCAAATTTGAGCAAGTTCTGAGTGGACTTTTTGAGCACATTTAAGCAAGTTCTGAGTGGACTTGTTGAGCAGATTTGAGCAAGTTCTGAGTGGACTTTTTGAGCATAATTTAGCAAGTTATGAGTGGACTTGTTTAGTAGATTTGAGCAAGTTCTAAGTGGACTTTTTGAGCAAATTTGAGTAAGTTTTGGGTGGAATTGTCGAGCAGATTTGAGCAAGTTCTAAGTGGACTTGTTGAGTAGATTTGAGCAAGTTCTAAGTGGACTTGTTAAGCATATTTAAGCAAGTTATGTGTGGAATTATGGAGCAGAGTTTGGTGCATATTTGAGGATAAGTTTATGCCAAACCAGAGATAGAGATTGAGTAGATTTGTGCTAGATCGAAGGACTATGTTTAGTGTATATTTGAGACAAAGCTTTGGAGGTGACAGAGCAAAGAGGACAATGGTCTCTAGTGGATAGAGATCCATTAGCCAGGGTAATGAGGATAGGTATTCTGAGTGGGGACAAGAGTCTTTAGTGGAGAGAGATCCACAAACCAGTGCAGTGGAGGCAGTAGTCTTCTAGAGGATCACCGACCGAGTAGAGGAGAAGGAGTTCTTCTATGGATAGAGACCCATGAACTTGATTTAGGGGATTGGTGTCTCCTTTGGACAGAGGTCCATAAACATTGTAATAGGGAAAGGATTCCCAAGAGATTGATTGAGAAAATTTTAGTAAAATATTTTCTCCGTGGAGTAGCCCACATTGGGTGAACCACGTAAATTTGTGTCTCATGTGTGTGTGATGTTTTGTGCACTACTTTGGTTTTTGTTGTTGATATTGCCATTGATATATTGCATAATATTGATTGTGATAAGAAAAGTAAAAAGTGGTCTTATACTGTTCACCCCCCTCTCAGTATAAGCTTGTGTTCTTCAGATCTATCTAATCATACCCAAGGGTAGTTCACAATTACATACTCCAGAATAAATATTTAAACATTGTGTAACTATGAACACTCTTCTAGTATGACCAGATAGGGGTATGTAAAAGCATTGAAAATATGGAAGCAACCAAATAATATAAACCCTAATACGTCATAAAGCTTATCTAACTTAATACGAGGGTTGTTCGCAGTTACATATGCTATAGAAAATCCTCAAAAATATGTAACTGTGAACAATATTTGCATCTAACCAGACCAAAATTCCTCTAAAACTTTGAAAAAGTTGCATAACGTGGTCCCAAGCAAAGTGTCAAATGAAGGCAAAAAAGGAAGACTTTCTGCTCTCGGGTATTATTTCTCTAATGTTCCCTTCCTATAGTACATGCCCTGAATATCATAATCATTCCCTCACCCATCCCATTTATTCCATTAATCAACTTTCACATAATCTCATTTGTCATTTTTCCCTCCATAATTCCTCCATCATGACTTCGTAACCTAATGGAAAAGACAAGAGGAATTGATAGATGGCAAGAGAAGTACTCAAAATCATGATATGGCATGAGCTGAGCTAGCAAGTGATGCATAAAATGCATCATAGGATGATTCATCACATGCATGACGAAGGAAAATTGCAATATGACTAAGCTAAAGGAGCCTAGCTGGCATGAACACATTAAATAAAGCATGTGAATAAGTTGTCCATACAAGCTATAATTTTTTGTGAAAAAGAGTCAAATTAGAAGAAATCATCATGCAATCACTATAGAAAGGTTAGCTGGCATAACTACCTTGAAGCTCTATATAAGGCTACTATGGCTCTAAAAATCCAAGACACAATGCTCTCAAGTGCAATCATGGATTCTATGAAAATTTTGAAGCATCAAGCTGCTACAAGTGATAAATAGGAGTTTTTGTACAATTATGTGAAGAAAAGAAGAATGTGCAATAATGGTGGACTTTGACCTACAAGTGCCTAGAATATTTTCCTAAGGCATTTTGCCTGGACCTGAAGTAGCTCTTAGCTGTGGCAGAATATGCTCAAGGAGTTACCATTTTCTTTGGGGATACCATAGACTCGGTGTCCTTGCTCAACATCTCCCCCTCTTTTCTTCCCTTATTCCCCTTTATGTTTCTTGTTCTTCTTTTATCCATCTATATATTGCTCCATCAACTCCATATTTTCCACTTTCTAAGATCCCTACCTTTATCACTTCTTGTAGTAAATACCACATATCATATCGCCTTCACCCTTTCTTTTCTTATCATCTTTTCTTCAATATCCTTATCTTCTTTACAAGTTTATAATCTAAAGATAATACTGTCTAGGTTCATATTTTTCTACAAGCAAAAAACCCTAGAGGCACCAAGAATGTAGGTTAAATTCATGACCACATTTGTAATTCAAGAAGTCGGGCTCTTTTTAATAAAATTGACTAAGTGTTTTCATGGCCTTAAAAACTACTCAAAGTCATGATGCACAAATATGGGCTCTTTGTTGGAGTGATGTCAACATAGCCACATCGAAACCCGATATCATGCAAAGTCAATGCACAAAATCAAGATCACCAAAGTCAAAGTTGAAAGCAACAAATACACAGAATCGGGTTCCTCTTGGCAAAAATGATAACATGACATCATGCAATTTTGATAATGTGTAAAGTCATAATTACACAAAGTTGTGATTGCATGAAGATGGAGCATGAGGACGATGACATCAACAGAAGTCAAAGAAGACACACTAGGAGCTAACTATACAAAATTGTGATGCATGATACCGAGATGCACACAGATAAGATTACCTCAGCAGTGATGTAAGCACAAAAAATAAAAGGCCTGAGAATGTGCAAGGAAAGTGTTTAAAGTTACAATACCCAAAACTGGGATGCACAAAGTTGACCGTCCTCTTGTGATGACATCATTGCCTCAACTTCCAAACCCAACTTTGTGCAGGATGCATAAAACCGAAGTTGTCCATTACACAAAGACAAAACAATGATGCTCAAAGCTAAAATAGTTCTAAGAAGACACTGTAATTGCCTTAGTGCTTTCCAATTGGTGAACGTAGCACCACCTAAGCATGAAAGTGACAAGCTTTGATAAATTCTTTGCAACCATTCAACCACATGTAGAAAACAATTGCAATGAAGTTGGCTTCGCAATAATTCAAATTTACAAGCAGAATGAGATCTAGGATGATCACCTCAACTTCTATAACTTTTTCTCCAAGCTATCTTTATAACAATTTTGTAACTGATGGTAAATATTATGTTGCAAGTTTCAAGACATAACTTATAAATAAGCCATGATACCTCAATTACAGGGGTCGACTCTATAGTCCTTGCTTGGTATTGCTACGTAACATTGTTGTCAATTAATGAAGTGATAGCTATTTGACCTTCATTACTGTTCGATTGCAAGTTTTTAAGTATGCATTCTTTGCTTTAATTAATTTATGTTACAGTTAAATGCTTGGTTTATTCTGTTAAAGTGAATTTTACTTTTTGGCTTGCTATTGGATTGCTAATTGTTTAAGTCCTTGAGATGATTAAAACAAATGTTTTAAGTGAAATAACTTGTAATTTCAATTGATAATGGCTGGTTTTGTTAAGTATCATGTAGGTTAATTATGATAGAATGTTGCTTAATGATATCCAATGTATTTTTTTTGAATTTACATGGTGGAATCGGTAGCCACTATGAATCTAGGCAGGCTATCCGATTTTTATGGCCGCCATAGTATTATGCATTTTTCGCCTTGAAAGCTGCCACACAGTTCTTCGCTCAGTTTGCCCCTATAACCACCATGCCATAGTCATTTTAAACCTTTTACGCCACTGAAAGCACTAAGAAAGGGACAAGCGTTTGGTCCTACAAGGCCCAATATTTGAACCTTGGACCTCCACCCCCCTTATGAGGTTTGGTCAAACTAATTGGTCTACACTTCGAAACTTAGTGATATCCAATGTTGTTACACTATATCCCGTCCATTTTTTTTTTAAATCTCTCCAACCTTTACTCCTCTTTAACCCTTTTTCTCTCAAAATCATAATCATTTTAAGGAGCCAACGTAGGTGATTCCAATTACTCTTTTCACTCCCTTCCTAATATTTTAGCTTATTATTTCCCTCATTCATTGCCTATTCTAGCTCCAACATGTTCTTCAAATACCTTGATTGGATCTATCCCTACTAAAGCATATTTTTCTTCTAGTGGTTATCCATTGCTTATCAAATTGATTCCATCATTTCTCAATTCATCTCCTCCCCTGGAGTAAGACACAATGAGTGAGATGGTTCAGTTTAAAATGCTTTAGTTATGCATGATGAGGTGAGTTGTGATGAGTTGTATTCTTCTATTTAAGTTTTTAATGTTGAGATGGTGTAGGACACCCATGCTTCTTTTGAACATCCTGCCCCCAAGTGGGTTATGATGTTTTTTGAAGGATGCACAATCCATTCTATCTCTTGAGCGACATCATAAGGCCCCTTATTGAGATTTGAAGGTAACCTATTCACATGATCTTATCACCTACTCCTAGGCTAAGGGAAAGCATGAATGAGAATATGCCATGGCAACAAAATATGATGATTTGATAAAAGAACAAAACATGGGAGTTGGTTCCTCTTTCAATAGGGAATAATGTTGTGGGGTGTAAGTGGGTCTACAAGACCAAGTATACATTGGATGATCAAATTGAAAAGCACAAGGTATGCCTTGTTGCCAAGGGCTTCTCTCAATAGGAGGGAGTGGACTACTTTGAGATATTTTCACTTGTAACTAGGAAAGACTCCATCAAAATTATTCTTTTTAATTGCAACTTCTTATGAATGGAAGGTTCATTAGATGGATGTGAAGAGTGCCTTACTCCATGGAGAACTTTAGGAAGATATTTACATGCAACAACCATCTAGTATTGAGCTAGAGGGACCTACTTCATTATTATGTCACTTGACCAAATCTTTGTATGGTATTAAGCATGCTCCTTGGGCTTGGTATGGGAAAATACATTCTTTCTTCGTCAGATGTGGATTTCAACGATGTGAGGCTGAGCATAGTATTTATATTAGAAATCATGATGAGAAGAGTATAGTGATTGTGTTGTATGTTGATGACCTTCTTATCAGTCGTAGCTCCACTACTTTGATTCAAGAGATGAAATTATGACTCCATTCCACTATTGAGATGACAAACTTGGGGCTCTTGCACTCTTTTTTTGAAATTTAGATTGATCAATCAGAATTTGGCATTACCATTTCTCAACCCAAATATGTTTTGAATCATATTCAATGGTTTAAGATGGAGGAGTGCAAGCTTGTTAGTACCCCCTTTGCCCTAGGTTTGAAGTTACAGTATGATTATACTACACCTTTGGTTGATGCTATACTATATCAGTCTCTTGTAGGAGGTCTTCTTTATCTTAGTCACTAGACCATATATAGCCTTTGTTGGTAGCTAATGTTCCAGGTATATGTAGTCTCCTCAAGAGAGTCATTGAAAAACAACCAAGTAGATTCTCAAATACATCAAAGGGACATATCAGATTGGTATTCACTACTCTACTAGTTCTCCTCCAATTTTGACAAGTTTTTTAGATGATGATTGGGCAAAATATTTAGATGAGTAGCGATCCACCATAGGATTTTTGTTCTACTCAGGATTTGGCCTAATTTCATGGTGTTTTAGATGCCAATCCACCATTACTCATTCTTCTACGATGGCTAAATATGGTGTTGTTAAGGAAACTAAGCATATTAGGTGGATGTTGATGATTTTAAAGGAGATTGACATTCCTCATAACTCTATGATTCCTCTTTATTGTGATAATCAAAGTACTATTCAACTTGTCCACAATCTTGTGTTTCATAAATGAATGAAATATATTGAGATATGAATGCACTTTATGTCATGGATTCATGCTTGTGGGATGTTTGATCTAGTGTTTGTTCCTTCACTAGAGTAGGTAGCAAACATTTTGACCAAGATCATGCCCAAGGTCACCTTTGTGCATATGCAAGAGCTTTGGAGTGGGAGAGTGTCTCTTAAGGGGGGATCTAACATAAGGGTCTCTCTCCATGTCCCTTGTTCAACTTAAGGGGGGATGTTGAAATATATGGTGGTTAAGCTTCTCTTGAGGCCACGACATACTTTTTGTTATGTTTTCCCTTTGGGACCATGTAAACCTTGAAAAATATATCTTTGTAAATTTTAAATATTTTGTTCTTGAGGGTCAGTCCAATAGCATTGACCTAAATGCAATGAGTAATTTGCTATAAATACCCCTCCTCACCAATCATTTAATTATCAATTAATTTTGATTATATTTGAGTGAATATATTTTGGTGTTTACAAACATTCCATCATATATTATGTTTTTTATATGCTATGTATTTATTTTGACAAGAAATAATGGGTGCTATTTGGTTCCATTCATTTCTAGAAACTACTATGAAATATGATATCAAAATGCTTAAATCAAGACAATAAATCAATAATTTAACAATTAGAGTTGAAACTATCCTAATCCAATCAATAATAAAGTACATCATTCAAAAGTAAGCTACACCAAGATTATCCATAGAATATCAAAATTAGGGGCTAATCCTAATGTATTAAAAAAAATTACTTGACACCTAGGACATCAAGGACCCAAAACATCTCATTATAAGCATAGTAAAATACTCACTCCTATTCCACCTTGATTGCAACATCACCATAATTACTTGACACCTAGGACATCAAGGAAGAGCATAAGAATGGTAGTAATTTTTTTTTAGATGTTTGGTGAGAAAATGAGGAGGTGAATGGGTATTTATAGTGGAAGAAATAATTTTTTTTTCTTTTGGAGTTGATGATCGAGTTTCACTATTTTAAAATAAAATCATAACCATTGGTCCAAACGACATGTTCAAACCCTAGATGTAAGAACATACTAGAATCATGACTGTACGTAAAAATCCTAAAATTCAATCAATGGTCACAATCACCACTTAAAGTGGTAGTCTTACCATTGTTAATTTTTAAGATGCGTAGACAAATACGATGATAGGGTTTCAAACATTTTAAGGAAGATACAAATGGAAAGAAGATTTTTTAACAAGTATACAAGACATTGATGTTAGGAGGCAATTGAGTAGAAAGATAACAACTATAATTATTCCGAGGGGTGCCAAGGATAAATTGATTTGGGAGTTGAATAGCTTAGGAGAATACACAACAAAAAGTGGATATAATGCTCAACACCAACATAATAATAACATCACTAGAATTTGTAGAGATATTTGGGATAGCCCAAGCATTCCTAAATTCAAAATGTTTGTTTGGCTAGTAGGTCATAGAAGAATTTTATCCTAGGATAACCTTATGAAAAGGGGTTTTCATGGCCCCTCTAAATGTGTTTTTTGTAATAAGGAGAGGAGAGTATTGACCATATCTTGGAATATTGCTCAATAGTCTGGAATCTATGGCAATGGATTCTTAATATGTTTGGTAAATGCATGGTGATGAATAGAAAAATTGAAGATTGGTTAAAGCAATGGTAGAGCACTTATAAAATTGAGGTTTTACAAACAATATGGGATATATCAAAAGATACAATACTTTGGAATATATGGCTAGAAAGAATAGAAGAATATTTAAAGGAAAGGAAAGTAGTTTAGAGGTAATGAAAAAGAAGATATGTTTAGCCATAGAGGAGTCTAAACCAACCCTATCAACTCACCCAATCCCTAATTTGGAAGTAGAGAGTCTTGATAGATGGAGTCAAGTCATTAAATGGAATTATGATGTTGGGTACAAGAGAAGCAAAAATAAATTAAAGAATATAAAGTGGAAACCACCAGATGTGGAGTGGGTTGATTCAAATTTTGATGGAGCATCTAAAGGAAACCTAGGACCAGCAAGAGAAGGAGGAATAATTAGAAATAATAGAGGAGATATTTTATCTCATTATGCTTTCAATTGTGGATTTAAGATAATAATGAAGCTAAAGCTTGGGCAGCTTAAGAAAGGTTAAAAATATGTAAACAAATGAAATGGAATAGAGTTTGTATAGAAGGTGATTCTCTCATAGTAATAAATACAATTTTGAGGAAAGCAAAGGCTCCATGTAACATACAAGAGATAATTGTGGAAAGTCAAGATCTTGCTAAAGAGTTTGAAGAAATCAGGTTTACACATATATTAATGGAAGGAAACAAATGTGCAGATAATCTAGCCAATAGAGGGATTTTGATTGAGGATTGTGAAGTTAACATCTCCTTTCCATGGTTAGAGGAAGTAGAAAGTTTAGTTGAAGATGACAAAAAATGTTGATTGCCTAAATCAATTAATGATTAAGATTTACTTTAATGTTTTCCATTGGTAATATCTGTTTTATTTTGTAACAATAATGTGTGTTCATTTAGACTATTTATTATAATTTTTGTGGTTGCACTTGTGTTTCGGGAAGGAAACTAGCAATCCAGATTTGGTAAAGCGGACTATGTTAGTGTGATGTTTTGGAAATATTACTCTACTAAGATGCAAGGCATAGATAGTAGAGGTGAAGTTTTGGCATTGTGAAGGCTACTATAGGAAAATGTCAAGAAAGATGCTAAATTTTGGAGTAATTGTATTCATACAGAGATTTAAAATGATCCAAAAAATGAAAATCAAGAATTCAAACATTATATGTAAAATGATGTAGGTTTCTAACTATAGCATCTCAATTGAGACGAGAAGTGTATCTATTTGTAAACTCTCAAGCTCTAAAGAAGAGAGATACAATTTGTTAAGGGTGGGGGACCCGAGTACAATCCCTTTTTATGAAGCAATTTTTTTTTTTTAAATGCATGCTTTGGAGGCACGTGTAAATGTGTCCCTTAATTGTAACTCTATTTATATTTTAGAGTTTTAGAAAGTTAGCAAGCATAAACAACCAAGAAAGATGGTAGAAAGGCAACAACTAGGTGAAGAAGGGGAACTAAAACCATTGACCAATATGGCTTATTGTCGTCCTCCTCGAGAACTAACAAAGTTAGTCCACCCCTATCCTATATATTGGAGGACGATACTCTCCACCACCTTCGAAGTTAGTTTTTAGTGTTCTTTTTACAGATACAACATTGATTCGTCCTTTAAAATATCTTCAAAAGTAGAACAAGTAGATGCAAATAAATAACCTAAGGTTATAGTAAGAGATAAGCTAATAAAAAAAAGAATACTTGATGAAATAAAATGTCAAACAAATAAAAAAGATAAAAACAAATAGATACAATAAAATACCCAAACAATAATTAGAACATAAAAATATGTGCGAAAATAAATTGGAGACAACAATATAAACAAAAGAGTTAGGAAGAAAAAAAAAGCACTACTTTATTGTATCAACCCCGCATGTAAGTAACATAAAAAAATATATTGATGCAAATATCAAATGGAGAATAAAGAAAACTATAACCATTGAAGAGTCAATTTAAGATAAATTTGTAAAAGAGATCTACAAATAACGACAAGAAAGAATATACTTCTATTGTACTTCAGGCTAATAAATAACTTCAAACTTATAATAATATATGAAATAATGAAGTTTGGGAACAACGTAATGGTTTGGTTTTTCTTTGGGAGGTCCAAGGTTCAAACCGCTATATGTGTATAGCTGTGTGTTAAATCTTTTATTGATAAACTTTGCTTTCTAGGTTATGGTGGGATGGGGAACATGGTCGCATGAGTTGTTCACACTAACCAAATATAAAAAAAAATGAGAGATCATGGTGGAATAAAGTTAAAAAAATAAAAAAAATATGAGAGATTATGGTGGAATAAAGTTAAAAAAATATGAGAGATCATACTAGAATAAAGTTGAAAGATTTCTCGCAGTAACCAAATTAAAAAAAATTAATTTTTTTTTTTCTTGCGAAAAACCTTTCGGGGGGCCGCCTTGGTCTGAGAGATCATAAACAGGGGTTCTACACCGTCAAAGTCACCCAGGAGTCGCACCCGATCCTGCCCGCACCAACATTATCAATTGGATTTTGGGCACCCAATTCAACTTTTTGGTAGGGTGGAGATTCGAACATGAGACCTCCCTTGGAAGATTGCCCTCTCCAACTCACCTACAACAGCTGGATGAAAAAAACAAAAACAAAAAAAATTAAAAATTATGTTGATATATTAACAATAAATTGTATGTGGACAACGACCCATAAAGAAATTTTAGCTAAATTCAAAAAAAATTATTTAAAGAAAAAAAATTAAATAATTAGGGTTATCTACGTGTTAAGATCTTTTCAGCTCCACCCAACGCCATCAGGAGGCGGTTTAATTCCAAACATTCAGACGCATATGTTATCCACAGATTACACATATACGTCTTTATGGAGCGGCGGTTTAATTCCAAACAAACAGTCCGACGCATATATTATCCACATATACGTCTTTAGGGAGCCTTCCAGTTGCGGTACAGTTTGAGTAGATTTTTAATATAGCCTGAAACTTCCGGCACGTTGGTACCTTGAAGCCGAGGATGGATCTTATGCAAATGCAGCTTCCTTCTCAGGTGAGTCAACAATCTTCACAACCATCTTCTAATTCAAAAAAATCCTGTAAAAGCAAGCGCAGAATCAATAAAAGAAATACCACAAACAAGAATACGAAACTACCAAAACAACCTCTGGTTGATCTTCGACAGTTCGAGACTTTCACCACTTCTCCTGTAGAAAAAACCCTGAAATTTCCTCTGTGTAGTCGTAGTGACGAATTAGGGTTTTCAAAAACAGAGCCCAATTTGGCTGAAAACCTGATATTTTTCACTGACATGCAATCTGGCGTTATTTCCTCGTCCGATGGTCTCAAAATCTGTAAACAACAGTATGAAAGTCTTCTGGAGACTAAGTACCGTATTATGGCTGTGAGGTTGAGGTTTGGGATGGATGTATGGGCGTTGGCTGCACAGTTAGTAAATCCCTATGAGAATTTGCCTTGCGTGGCCACTCCAGTGCTGAATCGTGCATTTTTCAAGATGTGGGAGGTTCTGAAGAATTTTGACCTAGTTCCTTCTGTAGCTGCTAACCCTAGGTTTGTTTCTGTGCACCTCTGTGAAGGGCCTGGGGGTTTCATCCAGGCAATCCAGAGGTATAGGGACCACAGTGCGGCAAAGGGGATACCAAGTGATAATGGATGTCAGCAAACCAATGTAGTAGAAAAATCGTTTCAAGGAGAAGTTGGTGGAATGCCTGTAAATCATCCTAGGAAATTGCATACTAGGAAAGATTTGTGGTTTGCCTTAACGTTGGCTCGGAACGTTGAGAGCCTGATCCCCAAAGCACTTGACAAGAGTTCTTTAGAAAGATCCTATCACCCAGCGGTGGATATTGGAAAATTAGAAGAGGGGGCTTCTGGTTACGCAAAGGGACATGTGCACTATGGTTTTGATCAAACAGGAAACATTTTGAATCCCGCCAACATCAGTTCTTTTGTGGACCGTGTTCTGGAATGCAACAATGGGCAGAAGGTTGTGCTTGTAACTGCAGATGGAGCAGTAGATTCATCGGACGATTTCTCGATGCAGGAACAGAGCCATCTACAAATTGCATTTTGTGAGATATGTACTGCTGTGAGACTTCAAGCCAAAGGGGGAGCATTCATTTTGAAGATTTTTGACTGTTTTACTGAAGCTACTGTAACATTGCTTATAATTCTTGCATCTATGTATAAACATGTAGAGATAGTAAGATTGAGGACTACTCGTGTTTGTAGCTCTGAACGGTATGTTGTAGCGAGAGAATTTCAAGGATTGACACATCTTGTAGAGGAAAGGCTAATGACTTTAGCCAGCGATTGGTACAAGGCCTCTCAGAATGGGGAAATGGTGGGATTAAGGGTTTTGAATTGCCCTCCCAGAGAATTTTATGATACTCTGCTTCTTTGTAATTCTGTGGTTGCGAAAACACAATGTGAAGCTATTAAAAAGGCTATTCATGTGGCATCAGTCTTGGGTGATTTACTTCCTGATACTGACGAGAAAAGAAAGGGGTTGGTGAGCATGTTAAGACGGAAGATCAGGGTTCTTAGTACAATGAATCAAAACGTGTATGCCCTTTGCATTGACTTGAACATCCAATTGCGTAGTGAGCATAATTTTAGCTTTTGATCTAATTGTGATTCTTAGATGAAATTTGTATTTTATCTTTCATAATTCTTAAATAAGCTTTGCAATTCATTTTCTTTGCACAATCCAAATTTTATGAATCACATCCACCATAGATTGTTTTCTTACAAACATTCCACTATATCATTTATCAGAATTAGAACCTCTCTTGATGTTTCAAACTGTACAAATGTTTAGTCAAAGAAAAGGACTCAAAACATTATGTAATTTTATGACTATTTCTTGCTGCTTTTAATAAAATTTGTATTAAGTGACAGGAAGTGATGAAAAGCTGGCACAAGCCAAGTATGTAACAACTATCAATCTAGGAGATATTGTTGCTCAAACAAAGTTGGCCAGTTTCCTTCAAAAGAAATAAGACAGGACTATTTTGTGGGCAACAAACAAAAACGGTTCAAGCAGCAGCAAGACAATGTATACAATAATTTGCTAACAATTTCAAAATTATTCTTTTAACATGCCTAAGAGGGTAGGGAATCGGGAGAAAGTCTGCCATAAGACAAAAGGAAACCAGAGGGGTGAGGCTGATGCTTATTCAAAATCAACGAGTTCCCTGATGTCAAATTCAATAAGTTCCCTTCCAAATAGATATTTTTGCATGTGGATTCGTATATCAATACAATGCTTCAAACTTTCAACCAGTACAAATTACAAGTACACACAAAAGCTCACTAGTTATAGATATCAGTTAAACACTATATAAAACATTCTCGAGACATAGGTGATCAAGTTAAGAAAATTACAAGTATAAAAGTTCTTAATCCACATTCTAATTTAGATATTGATTTTTAAGATGAGATTACAATTTTGAGCATAAAATGTTCCAACAGCTTTGTCATCTGCTGATGAGCAATGATCTTTGTTTCAGACAGATTGGAAAGAGGTATTTAATCATATCAATATGTCTATTGCAAGCATGATATGATGAAGCCCAATTTAATGTGTTTTACTCTGAAATAATAACAGTTTTTGAAGTAAGCATCCTTGAATGGAGGATACTTTTACAGTGTAACAAAACTCACATCCCTAATTTAGTTTGTTTTTAAATAAATCCTAAAGGTGAGATCATTGTTGAAACTGATTTTACATTGCCTCCTATTATAAAAGTTTTCATTGTCAAGAGTCTTACCAACTTAAGATCAAAATCATTGCCCCAAAGCTCTAATGATCTTTACAATTTTCCAGACATTATTTGTGGATTGTTAGGACACCTACTTGCATTTTCAACTAAGCAGTTGTACCTGACAATAGCTAATTTTACTGGCTGGAGCCTTACCAACACAAGATCATGGTATGGTTGAGTTAAAATGGTGGAAGAAAATGCTAGAACGTTCAAGAAAATGTTAAAAAGCTTTCTTCCTTTAGCTGGAATATGTTTGAGATCTTAGAATCTTTGTATTACATCATGACCACATAGTAGTATTACAACAACTTGGCAGTTATACATATATTGCTTGGCAAGATTCAAACTTAGATCTCTTTTTTGGAAATTGAAGTATTTAATCAATTGAGCTAATGTCATTTGATGAAAAGAGACGTTTTAAATTTATAAGCAATAAGATAATTACTAAAAAAAAAAATACTAGAGGCACATTCTTTAATGTTCATGGTATTTCAAAACTTAGTGTAATATTTAGACTGAAGGAGGGGGTTCTTTAAAACAAGCAAGGGCTTGATGGGATTTTAGCTTAATTAGAAATGTTGGCTCTTGACGATGAAGGTTAATTTTATGTAATATTTAGATTGGCATTAGCTTTCCATAGTCTAGCTTGCTAGATGATTTAATTCATCATTAAGAGTAAAGCTAGTGCTTTAGCACCATACTATGTTGACCTTCATATATATTTCTTTAGTTCAAAGTTTGCTTTCCACTATGATAATTGATATTGTCAAGTACACCATAAGTTGCTTTATAAAGACAAGATTTGTGTCTTTTAAGATCCTGGTTTGTTTCTCTTGTCAGAATGAATTAGGACATGCATGTTTAATTTATTTTACACGTAGCAGCATCTGGAAAAATGACTGACTATTTGCAAGGCACGTCTTCACATCTTAAAGAGTTAGAAGCATAACAATTTTGCTACCATGTAGTCTGGTGTATCTTTATCCTGTCTATTTCTGCTTCCTTTATATAAATATTCTTTCCTAGTTCTTGAGAATGGTGAGTTTTGGGTTTCATCATGAGCCAACCTGTATATATAAGTCAAATAAGCTTGTGTCCATCATGATCCACAACTATTCATTTAGGATTGTAGTGTGGTGTATTTTTATCATGTCTATTTCTGCTTCCCTTATATTAATATTCTTTCCTAGTTCTTGAGAATGGTAAGTTTTGGGTTTCATCATCATGAGCCAACCTGTCTAAATAAGTCAAATAAGCTTGTGTCCATCATATCCACAACTATATGATCCACAACTATTCATTTAGGATTGTTGTGCAAGTTGTTGCCGTGTAAAGGATGCAGCAGCCTGTATGCTTTGTTGACACTCCACAGTGTGCCTTGTGTGCTTAGGTCTCTCAATATTTTTTTTGAATGAAAAAGCACTATATTAAGGGCTAATCATACAAAAGGGTGGGTGGACGGACATGTCCTGCCCCATACGCAAATCAACCGGCTGACGTGGCAGCCAGGACAAAGTTCAAAGTACCACCGCCAAACGACCATCAACTGGCGGGATTGACTAAAGCATTAAATCAAAACACATTGATCAAAACATAAAGTGAATCAAAACAACAACCATTAATTATTCTGCACCCCCTCATCGGGAGGATCTGTCGCCTCGGCCTCCTCATTGTGGTTCCAGACGTTACTGGGGAGTGAAGTGCTTCAGCCTGGACCTGGAAGCGTGTCATAAACCTCGTGGCAATTTGGGTGGGTTGGATATGCCGACACCTCATTAACTGCAGGTTGAGTGGGAACAATCCATCCTGTATTTGCATTTGTACCGTCATCAATGCCCGTGCTCCAACCGTTACTGCCTTCATCATTGCCGCCGTTCCAACCATCATCTTGGCAGGGAGAGGGTGGGTGGGACCCCAGCCATCACCTCAACGAGGAGAACGTGGGTGAGCTACCCAAGCATTGGATCGATGAGAAGTGCTAGGGTTTGGCGACCAAGGCCTGCTTCTTTTGGGTGGTTGAGTGCGAGCCCTGGAGGTCAGCCAGTCCCGCCTCTCCGAAGGTGGGCGACGACGTTACCGGGACCTGGAACGGTTTCTCTGCTCAGGCTCCGTGGGAACTCTGCTCACAGAGCATGGAGCATTGCCCCAATAATCAATCAGATCCTGCAGGTGCTTGATCTCCATTGCTGCCTTGGCGGCTTGAACTCGAATCTGTAACCAAGCATCATGGAAGACCATAAGCTTATCTAAAAGAGAAAAAATTACAAAGGGAATTCTATCAGTAAAAACTGTCTCAATATTATCTTCACAAAGAGTGGATTTTATCCTTTGTTTTTTAAGCTTTCATAGATAAAAACCATGACAAACCATGATAAAGTTTTTCTAATTTTCCATTTTCAGAATTTAGGGAAGTGCTTCATACAATTGTAGAATGTTTTCCACCCTATTCCAATATGTATTTGCTTATATTGTTTTCATTATATTTGGAACTCCTCCTTGGAATGTTTAAAATTTACTCATTTATCTCTAAGGACCAATTTCTTCATGGTCATCCACTCCTTACACTTTTCTCTAAGCACTAAAATTGGTTGCATATCTCAAATAAACTTGACAGCATTTTCCACTTCATCATTTTCCATAGTATCTTCTTGTATGTGTTCTATAAGGGTGGTCATTCACTCATACTTTTCTCTAAGCACTAAAATTGGTTGCATATCTCAAATAAACTTGACAGCATTTTCCACTTCATCATTTTCCATAGAAGCTTCTTGTATGTGTTCTATAAGGGTTATTACTTCTACAACTTTGAAATGATAAATTCGATTGTCCTAAAATTACTCTGTTTTCCTTTTTTCTAATTTATTTTGATATTTGACCTTTTCTTTGGATATATTTCATTGTTCCAATAGTAAATGTGAAATTTTATTATAATTATTTTGCATTCCCTTAGTTTAATCAGTTTGCGTCATCTGCGCAACTAAAGGGGACCACCTTGAAAGTGGAGGACAATCCTCTTAGCTATAACCCTTTAACCATCTTTAGTTGACACACTTGCACAATTGTGATTTCCTAGTGATAACAACATTTATAGGGCTAGACACCCTCCTAACGATAAAAAATACCCTCATAGCTGCATATAGCTGCATATGAGAGGAAGCTTTGAGATATGCTATATTCAGATCTCTTTAAAAGATGTACAATTGTGTACATGGGACTCTGAAGTGAAGAGGCAAGGAATTTTCATCCAAGGGTAGACATAGCAAACAAAAAGAAGTAAAAAATACCTGATATCATGATGGGGAAGTCAATCAAATTCATTGATGCAATATTGCTTATTAATACATGTTGTATCATTAAGAACAATGATCGTTACAAATGAGGAGCATCGATACAATTGACGAGATTGTTACAAACGATGATTCTTGACCAATTTTAGAACACCTTGATTGTCGTATTTCAATAGTGCTAGATGTTTTTTTTTGTATTTTTATATCTGATATAATGCAACATAACCAAATTGACTCACACACAAATCCTTACGCAATGTGATATTTTGCCTCTTTGGATGATAATGCTATTGCTTGTTGTTTCTTGCTGTACCACGAGATATATAAAATACATTCAAATGTTGATTTTCTGTCATCTAGTGATCCGACATAATTAGAGTGTGTATCCTTGTAATAAGACTTTATTATTCTTATATTCTAAGCCATATTTTATTGTACCATGAACATAATATAGTACCCTCTTTGCTGCTTTCCAATGACTTACGTAAGGATCTTGCATGAATCTTGAAAGATAACTTATAACAAGTCTGATGTCAGGTTTGGTGTTTGTCAGGTATATGAGACTCCCAATCTGCTGACAATAAGGAGTGCCAAATACCTGAGGAGACTTGTCATATCAGGATAGTTGTAGTACCCTCTTTGCTGCTTTCCAATGACTTACGTAAGGATATTGCATGAATCTTGAAAGATAACTTATAACAAAATTGATGTCAGGCTTGGTGTTTGTCAGGTATATGAGATTCCCAATTTACTGACAATAAGGAGTGCCAAATACTTGAGGAGACTTGTCATATCGGGATAGTTGCAACCCTTGCTCCTTTGGTGTTGCCTTAGGTTTATAGTTTGTCATTCGATATTTTCTAGTAGTGTCTTGGTGTGTTTTGTTTGTGAGATCTCAATGTGATTTTTTTTATTTGCCAAACCAGTAAGCCAAAACAATAGTGTAGAAGTCTTAGATCTGTCATATCCAAAGACTTTTTCAAGTCTAATTTCTCAACATCCACCAATTCATCTTAACTACTTGGAATGATTTGATCATCAATGTATAACATAAGTATCACTTTCTCATATTCAACTTTCTTTAGATAGAGATTTGCATTTGAAGGACTTCTGGTGAATCCATGTTGCAATAGATGTTTTTTGATGTACCAGGCTCTAGGGGCTTGCTTCAACCCATACAAGGACTTGATAAGTCTGCATACCTTATGTTCTTGCCCATTGACAACAAAGCCTTTGAGTTGAGTCATATACAACTCTTATTGGAGATCACAATTAAGAAAGACACTTTTGATATCCATTTGATGCAACTTCCAATTGAACTGCGTTGCCATGGCACAAAGAACACGAATGGTTGTCATCTTTGTTGTGGGTGCAAAAGTTTCTTCATAGTCAATTCCTTCCTTTTGTGTATAGCCCTTTGCAATAAGCTGTGCCTTGTAGTTGTCAATTGATCCATTTGCCTCGTACTTGGTTTTGAAGACCCACTTGCAACCTATGGGCTTCTTTCCTTCAGGCAGATCAACGAGCTCCCATGTTTTGTTTTTCATTAGAGAGTTATAGTCTACTTGGGTGGGCTAAATGCTTCCTTCACTGATGTTGGTTTTGAATTCTTCATTACTAAAGACATCAATCTCAAATTTACTTCCTATCATGACATACTATGAGTATGTGGGCGAGTGGAAGGGGAGATCAGGAGGTGCATCAAGTTTGGAATCTTTAATGGTACTCATAAACCACTTTGGAGTTTTGCATTGTTGTGAAGGAGCACTTGCTATAGGTTCATCAATGACTGGAACACCTTCTTGGACTTCCTCATCAAACTCTATGCTTACAACAAGAGATGTAGATTCCTTAAGAGGCATCAATATCTGATTTAGGTTCAATTGCTTCATCAAATACCTCATCTTGTGTTTTGTCATAACTCTCCCTTGGCAAGGTTTTTCATATGATGGACTTATGAATTGTTATGTTGTTTTGAAGATAGATTAAATGGCATTATGTTGATTATTTGCAATGTATGATTGGTTTATTTAAGAATATGGTACTGTTGATAGTTTGCATGGTTGCAGGAGCAAGTATCCTTCAGATAGAGTGGATGAGGGAGTCACCACTGAGGAGAAAGAAAAAGATGGATGAAGATCCATAATGGCCTTAATTATGATTTAATATTAATTACAAGATTAAGTAATTAATTGTGATTAGCTTTAATTTGGTGATTTGATTATTTAGCCTATTTTTGTAAAATAGGAAATTGAGTTGGAATTGGGTGATAAAGACCCCTTCCAAACCAAGGGAGGAGAAAGAGCATCTTCCCCTTGGAATAAAATAATAGTTTACCAAATTGACCCCTCCTCCAAATGAAGGGAGGAGGATTGGTATCTTTGCTAATGGAATTTAATATTGATTAAATTAAGACATCTTACTATTTCAATAGTAGTCCTTTTGATTTGGGAAAAGAGGCCAAAAAGAGAAGGCTAATGGATTAGGACTCCCCTCCAAATGGATTGAGGAGGAAATAATAATCCATTATTATTATTATAATAATATTTAAATAATAATAATAATAATAATAATTATAATAATATTTAAATAATAATAATAATAATAATTATTAATATTAATAATAAGTAGTTCCTTTGGATTAGGACTCTACCTCTCAAGGTGGAAGTGTTTGAATCAAATTGAAACTCTAGGAGTTTCAAAATTAAGTAGTTCCTTTGGATTAGGACTCTACCTCTTAAGGTGGAAGTGTTTGAATCAAATTGAAACTCTAGGAGGAGTTTCACTATAAATGAGCATAGAAGGGCTTAATTGGGAGTTAGGGCAAGCATGAGGAGGACTTGGAGGCTAGCATGAGGGAGGATTAGAGGATTCATAGAGACAATCAAGAAGAAATCCTGGAAGCCATGAAGGAAAAGCTTGAGGAGCCTTACCTTGTTGGAGCATTAGGTTGGAGGACTCCTTATGCTTTGTTTGATAATGTTTAGTATTGGAAGAATGATTTAATGGAAGTTAGGCTTTTCATTAATCAAAGGAATGGACTTTAGTTTTATTAAGGATATGATTTAATGAAAGAGAGTTTTTTCATTAATAGACCTTATTTGTATTGAAAGAATGATTTAAATGAAAATGTATTCTTATAGGGAATAAGAAAATAACCTTTTTGAAAGAAAGGTTTCTTGATGATAAGAAAGGATGATAGGTATTGAAAGGCTTAGATTATGCTTAAATAAGCCTTTGTGATTATAGTCATAACCTTTTGAAAGAAAGACTTCTTGATGATAAGAAAGGATTATAGGTATTGCGGACTATTTGAAAGATAAGTTTGTTATATATTGGGGAAAATATTTAATTCTGGATCAAATTACTTGGGAAAAATTGATTAATATTATGAGATGGATATAGTCGAAGGTATTATCTTATTTGGTATCCCTTGGGGGTGTCATTAAGCAGGTTTTTTGTCGTTAACCAGTAAGCATAACCTATCGAAGTTTATTCTTTGGAAGCTTTATTAATTTGAAAACTATTGTATTGTAGAAATATAATTTGGAAATTAGTATATTGTGGAGTTATAATTGATTGAATAGATGCTTGGTTAGCGCTGGTCACGTGGAGGTTTAAGAAACAAACATTTTTTCTTTGTTATTAAGGATCAATTAAAGAAGTCATTCAATTCTACTTTTGGAATAATTTGAGGACTATGACTATAAGTCTACCTTTGATCAATTGATGGGGTATAAATGAATGTTTTAGAAAACATAATCTACTTGGTAATCAATGATTTAAAGAAAGGTCTCATGTATTTAAGGAATGGATAAATGAGGGCTTTCGATGAATGTTCTTTAGGGAAAAGCTTTATATGTCCTTAATAGAGTCAAACTTATGGATGACTTAGATGAATGTATTTATGTTTCCAAATGATACGATTAAGTGCTTGAATCTATGCTTAACGTTTGGTTAAGAAAAGATAGATTGTCTAAGAGTAGTATGGGTTTCTCTTAGAGTGTTCTTTAGAAATTAAATGAATGTCTAAAAGAAGTATGGGCTTCTCTTAATGTGCCATGTGAATATAAATATTTATTCATGGCTTGCCTATTGAATGGTTGTAGCCATTCATGGATAGGAACTATGTTGGAAAGAATAGATGAGGAGATCTATTATTGAGAAGAGTATGGGCTCTTCTCCTTGAAATGTGATTAATGATAGAACTATGGAAGTTCTAAGCTATTGATAGAACTATGGAAGTTCTAAGATTTTGATAAGCAAACTTGGAAAGAATGAATATCATTCTTGAAGGGATTATGGGGTCCCTTCTTGAAATTTGTTTTATACAAAATGATTGTTGAAAACATGATACCTTGTTTGATGAAAACATATTAATATTTGATGTATTTGGAAAGAATGGTGTTCTTTTGTAACATAAGAATTGTGGAAATTCTTATGTATTTATATGGATGTTTTTTTGGAAAAAGGAATCATGGAAATTCCTTATTGATTGTATTGGGAACATCATGTTTATGAAATGAAAAGAGATATCTTTGAGGCTGGGTTTTTCCCTTAGGGGTTTCCCAGGATATATGATGTGTTGTATCTTCATCTTGTGATCTTACATTTGATGCTTTCTAGATCTAGTTATTGGAGTTATGTTTGCACTTCAATGAGATGTTTATTAGAATAAATCATGGACATGAGTTTCATTTGAATATAGATGCAATGTTCTATGCTTTTATCTTACATGGAATGCTCAAAGAGGAAGTCTTTGATTATAATCATTTATGAATGAATGTTGTAGTCTTTTACATTGTTTAATGATGAGTGGCTTATGATGCTATGGAAATATCTTGTGTACCTTACTTGTGCAACCTTTGCTTGTGAAATTCTGCACTTAATATTTCTCTCTTGGGTTGTTTTGAGTTGAGTAATGAGTGGGTTGTTACAATTGGTATTAGAGCCAGGCTAGCAAATGGATGCTAGTATAAGGTCCAAGCTAGTAAAATATGTTGGTAAAAGAACCAAAGGTTGGTTCAAGATTAAAGGTTTCTCAATTTGAAAGGTTGTTTGAACCATTGATAACAATGTTTTAGTTGTTAAAGCTCTAGGTCGTAGGACTAGAAGCTTCCATGAATAAGCTAAATATTGCTTAAAAATTGATCCTAGGAAAGGTAGCTTTACTTTGATATGGTACCTTGCATGAAGCAAGAGTGACCATCATTATCAGGTGAGTGATAATGTATAAGCTTACCTAGGAGTAGTATCTTGCATGGAGCAAGAATAACCATAGCCATTATTGGATGAATGATAATGAGAAAAGTTAGTTCGTAGGGATAAAGAACTAACTATAAATAACTAAACTCAAATTTTTGTAACCCTAATCATTATAGAATGAATGATAAAGTGCAAAATTTTTGAGATGGCACCTTGTGGGTAGGCAAGCGTGACCTAGATCATTGTCAGTGGAGTGATAATGGTCAAAATTAAAATGACACCCAAGGATAAGGTGTATAAATAGATTTATATGAGACAGATTGATGGAATTATATGATGAGACATCAAATGGGTTAAAATACCATAAAGGTGGGACATGCGTGAAGAAATAATAGGATTTCAATCACGTTGGGAAATGTTGTAGCCCCGAGTGGCTTAGAGGAATGATATGTCCCTAGTTAATTAATACGAGAATGATGATGGGTGACATAAGAGGAATAAGGCGGCCCGAGATGATTGAGACGTGATCCACGGAGGATGAATGTGGAGACTTGAGACGATTGAGATGTGATCGACTAGACGGCTGAGCAGGATCGATGTGTCGTAAATCGGTGATTGGTTAGACACTTGGCATTGATCAAAGGAGTAATGCTAACTTCGCAATGTCAAGAAAATGGGTTGAATATACAAAAAAAACTTGGAGGATTTTTATTCAACATCGAGGAAAGAATTAACCTATCAACTACTCATGGCGTTTAATGTGATTATACTTGTATTAGGGTTTTCGTTGTTGATATTGATTATATTTGAAGCAAATCCCATAGTATGCTTCATGATTCTTCTGCTTCTGATTGTCGATCTACTGGTGCATATACTTTGAGAAGAGAAGATGGCTTTTGGCGATGTTGGAACAAGCCAGGGAGGCGGTGCAGAGCCAGAAGAAATAAGGCCATTGAAGATTGTCAGACCATGCAACACATTTAGAGCAATATTTTGGGATGTGAGGAATATGTTGGATGTTGATGATTGGAAGTGGTTGAGAGAAATAGGATTAGAAGGAGCAACACATCTAGAGCTGTTGCATGTAGATAGATGTTATCTATCAACCTTGATCAAAAGGTGGGATCTTGATAAGGGGACATTCCAGTTACCCACTAGGGAGATGACCATCACTCTAGAAGATGTATACCAAATATATCGATTACCAGTAGAGGGATGAACGATGATTGCTACTGATGAAACAAAGGAGTGGATTTTGGAAAGAGTGTTTGGATTAGAGTGGAGAGATGTGAACATTGAGAAAGGTAGTATAATGTATGAGTTGTATTATGTGTTTGGTAGACTGACACATAGATAGGCTATGATGATGGTGCTTATATTAAGCGTTATTTTGCTTGATTCACTAGGTGCACGATTTCCATGGAACATGCTAGGAGTGGTGTAGGACCTAGTGGAGAGTTCAATCATGTTTGCATGGGTGCCAACCTTGTTGACCCAGAACTATAGAGAGTTATTCAAGGTGCAAATGATGAAGCAATAAGGGGATAAGTTGTTGCCTCTTATTGCAAGTATGGACCTAGGAACATGTGGTTATGGAAATACGTCGAGTATTGCCTTATGATGCACATAGTTTGGTAGGGCTAGAGGTGCCTTATGCATTAAGGTGATAGAGGGGGAAAGAGTTGAACATTAACAGACCACCTAAAGGTAATAGAGAGTGGTATCACTCTATTTGGAAAAATTTGCAACCCCAAGATGTGATCTAGAGACCATGGAGGAAGGGCCTAGTATGGGCAGAATATGGACTACAACTAGCTAGTGTGCAATGAGCAAGGTGGATGATTGGGCAAGTGAGCATGCAATATGAGTATTTTCAATATACTTGAGTATTGTGATAGTTCGGTATTAGACAAAGAATATTGGATCCACTTGTGATCTACACAAGAAAAGAAAGGAATAAAGTAGTACCACCACAAATGGAACCATTGATCTTAGAGGTAGATGAGGTCATATGGGTACCAGATGAGGATGATGTTGGTACAACTCCAGAGTATGATAGATGGTGGGCCACATAGTCATGGCAAAAAGAGGAAAGTACGAAGGAAGAGGTTATGAAATAAAGTTATGGAGCAACGAGAGAGACAACTGAGACCGTTGGCGGAGAAGAGTTTATCCCTAAGGGTATAGAAAAGAAAGTAGAAGAGGAACTTCTTGGATGACATGTACGTCGTCAGGTGGAGACAAAAGCAGGTCTATCAGACTGTCGAGAAGATGATGGTCGGCGTTCTATGATGGATGAACTGTGTGAAGTGAAATATTTAAGGCAACAAGTCTAGCAGTTGGAATGACAATAGATTGAACGAGAAAGTTTCTAGGCAGAAGCAAAGATGAGATTGAAGTCTAAAAGGGATGCTGCCATTGCAAAGCGAGATAAACTCCAACAAGAGGTAATACAAATAATTGGTTGGGGAGCATCAACAAAAATACAAGCTAAGAATGCACAACTACGACAAGCCAGGGAAGAGTATAGAACTACATATTTGACTTCGTGTTTAGATGCTTTAGTGAGCCATGGCTTGCTCACTCCATCACAACCTACTGCTAGAGCACAACGTGGGCATAGAAGGACAACATGAGCAAGATGAGCAAGGTCGCAAGGCAGAGCTCGAACAACTTCTTTGAGAGAACTAGGTCTAGCACAGAGTAGTGAATGGACCGAGAGACAACAACAATGAGGCTTGTTTTATGGTGTGGCTGAAAAGCCACTATTTGTGTTCTATAATGATGTGCGGTGTGTATTCCAATAGACTTTGCAAATGTAACCTATAAACATATATTTTTATATGAAGGAATATTTATCCAATGCTTGATATAGATGATTGTGGTATATGTAGTCTATTTAAGCATGAACACACCTCTTTGGAAAATCTATTCTTAGTTAAGCTGACTATACTTAATGAGAAGGAATAGATGATGAATCTATTGAACATTCTTAATGGAAAAAGAATAGGTGGGGAACCTATTCTTGAGAGGAGTATGGGATCCTCTCTCTAAGATATTTAAGAATGTACCAGATTATGAGACTATATTAATCGTTCAAAGAAACATGTAAGCTTAATAGAAATATTAAGGTTCCTTGTGGACTCGTGAGCCCATGGGATGGGAACTTTCTTAACTTAAACTTCATTAAGAATTGGATTGAATGATCCCAATACTTGAGGGGAGTTGTGGAAGGCAACACTCAAGTCTTCTTGTTTTGAGGGGAGTTGTGGTAGGCAACACTCAAACCTTCTTGAGGGGAGTTGCGGTAGGCAACACTCAAGTTTTCTTGTGATATTCTAGGTGGTGTAGCCCAGAGAATTTTGAAAAGTGAGAAAGCTTTTGGAAAGTCCTAAGCGGGAAAGCTTGGACTAATTATCCTACCGTGGAGGTATGGGTTATTATCACAAGTTTGTGTTGGCACCTTAGGATCAAGGAGGCCAAGCTATCTAGTAATAATAACCTTAATTAGCCACATGGTAACTAAGCACTAAGTCCTAGATGACTCACCGTGAAGGAGCATGTATCTAGGCCCAAGGAAAATACACCAAGATCCTACATAGATATATTTATGTATGAATAGGGAAAAGGTATTCCCTTTTGACGGACTAAAAGGGAGAACCCTACACTATGGTCAAATGGTCTTACATTCATGAAAATTGGTAAGACAATGTGGGGGACCATTAAGGCATCCTTTATGTAGGAGCATAAAGGTGAACCCCAATATTATAGGATGGGGCCACATCCTGACCACTTGAGTGTCGTCTACAGTGACTAGTTCTCAGTTGTGGTATGCCTTGGTATGAAAGAAGAAGAAATGTGGGATACATCTATGTGAATCTAACAAACTTAATGGGAAAGAATAGAGATGGAAATTCTATTCTTAGTTAAGTTTTGAACATTCTTAATGGGAGGAATAGAGGGGAACTCTATTCTAGAGAGGAGTAGGGGATCCTCTCTTTAAGTTGATAAAATCTAACCCAGAATATGAGGCTTATGAGCAATAGATGGTACATAAGTCCATCCTAAGATTAAAAATAGGAAAAACCTATTCAAGTTTAAGTCCTTAAAAAAGGGCTTATGGTTATTTTGACCTGTAGTAACATTGACCATATGAACTAAGTCAAGAAAATGCAATCTCAGGATGGCTATTGCAATAGAAATTGGACCAAAATGGGAATAAATCCTAGAAAGAACAAGGATTTTGACATAAGGGATGGACTCTTATGTCTTAAAAATTGGGTACTTATACCCAAAATTGGAAATTAGAGGAGATTGGTTATGTGGGAAGCACATAGTTCTTATTTTACTCATCTTAGAGGGGCTAAGATGAGTGAGAGCATGAAAAAGACCTTCTAGGAAGTTATGAAGAAGAATGTCGTTGATTTTGTTGCTCAATGTTTGGAATGACACCTTACACGGAGTAAGTGTGACCATTGCTATTATCAATGAATGATAATACTTTTGGAATGACACCTTACGTGGAGTAAGTGTAGTCATAGATATTATCAGTGGATGATAATATTCTTGGAATGGTACCTTACATGGTGTAAGTGTGACCCTTGATACTGTCGATAGATGGTTAAGAAGAGGATCTTCTTAGAATTCATGGTTAGCTAGTCAGGATGAAGCTAAAGTTAGACCTTGATGGGATAGTTTGAGGAATCCCAATTGAGAGATAGAAAGTCTCACCACCATAGTTTATGGATTATAAGAATAGGTGAACAACAAAAAGAATATTTTATTTTATTATTTATTTGCTTAGAAATACTAAGCAACCTTTGACTACAAATATGGCCTTTGGCCAGAGAAAGAAGTTGAACATCTCAGCCATGGCGAAAGAATGTAGGGACAGAGCCAACATGAACCTTAAACACGTCGAGAAAGCCACCATGGTTGAGACATCATCAAACATCACAGTCTACGGAGCAAAGCAATATGCCACCCAATCACCAGGTGGTGGTCGAGTTTAATAGCGTGTTGTGCGCTATTTAAATAATGGTTTATACCACAACATAGTGCATGTGGTATTATTAATATCCACATATGTGAACCAATGTGAAAACATTTAATGGTTCAAGGCATACACAATAAGAATAGATCTTAGGGGATCTTGTGAAGACAAATGGTTGAGAAAAGATCTGCGGAAGTAATGACAAAGATCTCGATTCTAAATCTAAATCCCGATCGCTGATTTTGTCTTCATCATAGTTAACTATTTATCATAGTTGGATGAATAGTAGTACATTCTCATGGCAAAGATATCTAGAAAATATTGATACAATGACATTCTGATCTAATTTGTTGTGTGCAATACTCTGTGGCCTTATTTTAGGGAGTGCATTCGCTGAGCATATTATAGCCTTGGTAATCATTTTGCTATTATTGGTAGAGTTGTTGATATATACTTTGCAAGGAAGAAGCAAGTACTTGGAGTCTACTTATGTTCAAGTCTTTTCCTCCCACTATTGGAACCATTGGTGAATCAAGTGGAAGAGCTAAGCGAACCCTCCACATTTTATGGGTCTTAAGCGATGTACCTTAGACTCTTTTGAGGACCTCACTTGGCATCTGTGTCTCTTGAGGTATGAACCTAACATAATTCTAGCAATAGTCAATAAGTTGACTAAGGATGTATACCAAGGGATATCAAGGATGATGCACTGGTGGTGGCAAATATGTTTTCCAAAGAGAATTTCAGAATTTATGAGTATCTTGAACTGATATTTATGACATTATGTTTTTGTCTTTGATGACACTTGTTTTCTATGAGGATAACCCATGATAAGGGCCATAAAGTCATATGTTGAAACTCCTATGTGAGAGATTTTGATAAACCTAGTTGCATTTAGACTTGTGTCTAAACTATTATGGAAATATGATTTCATATCATCTCTATGAAAACTAAACAAAATAATATTGAACAATGTGCCACTTGTGGAAAAATGAGGTTATGAAAACCTATGTTCATATATGCTTTGTATTGTAGGCAAACATAGAGGACTGTGTTTATTTTAAGGGGGTAGTATGTCATGACCCTCCCTTGGCAAGTTTTTTCATATGATGGACTTATGAATTGTTATGTTGTTTTGAAGATAGACTAAATGATATTATGTTGATTATTTGCAATGTATGATTGGTTTATTTAAGAATATGGTATTGTTGATAGTTTGCATTAGTCTGCATGGTTGCAGGAGCAGGTATCCTTTGGATAGAGTGGATGAGGGAGTCACCACTAAGGATGAGAAAGAAGAAAAGATGGATGAAGATCCATAATGGCCTTAATTATGATTTAATATTAATTACAAGATTAAGTAATTAATTGTGATTAGCTTTAATTTGGTGATTTGATTATTTAGCCTATTTTTGTAAAATAGGAAATTGAGTTGGAATTGGGTGACAAAGATCCCTTCCAAACCAAGGGAGGAGAAAGAGCATCTTCCCCTTGGAATAAAATAATAGTTTACCAAATTGACCCCTCTTCCAAATGAAGGGAGGAGGATTGATATCTTTGCTAATGGGAATTTAATATTGATTAAATTAAGGCATCTTACTATTTCAATAGCAGTCGTTTTGATTTGGGAAAAGAGACCAAAAAGAGAAAGGGCTAATCGATTAGGACTTCCGTCCAAATGGATTGAGGAGGAAATAATAATCCATTATTATTATTATAATTAAATAATAATAATAATTAAATAATATTATTAATAATATTAATTTATTAAGTAGTTCCTTTGGATTAGGACTCTACCTCTCAAGGTGGAAGTGTTTGAATCAAATTGAAACTCTAGGAGGAGTTTCACTATAAATGAGCATAGAAGGGCTTAATTGGGAGTTAGGGAAAGCATGAGGGAGGATTAGAGGATCCATAGAGTCAATCAAGGAGAAATCCTGGAAGCGATGAAGGAAAAGCTTGAGGAGCCTTACCTTGCTGGAGCATTAGGTTGGAGGGCTCCTTTCTTATGCTTTGTTTGATAATGTTTAGTATTGGAAGAATGATTTAATGGAAGTTAGGCTTTTCATTAATCAAAGGAATGCACTTTTTTTTTTTTTTAATTAGGGTAAAAACAAGATTTTGAAAGGGCCCGAACCCTTTTACAACACAAATTCAGCCCATAAATTACACAACTGCCAAGGGCAAATAGTCAGAGATCCCCTGGACGCAAGAGAAATAGTATCCATCCTAGACCCCAATTAGCTACAATCCTTCATCGTGAAATTTTCTAAGTCCTCATGGACCATCCCAGGGGGGATCCATATTGTATCCTCTTATTTAATGGCACACCAGCCAGTCTGCTGGTTTGTTATCTTCTCTATAGACATGAAAAAAATCAACTTCTTCAAAATGTTTTACAATCCATCTAATATCTTGCACAATGTAATCAATTTGCCAATTAGCTTCTCCCTCCTTTTTCAAAAGATTGATAATATTCAAGGAGTCTCCTTCAAAGATAACTTTTTTAGCACCTAGATCCTTGGATAGCTTTGCACCCAGATGTAAAGCATTAACTTCAACTTTATGACTAGTAGTAATTCCCAAAAACTTGCAGGCTGCCCCCACCAATCTACCCTGATTGTCCATAAAAATTGTTCCTGCTTTGGCCTTATCTGGGTTACCTTTGGATGCCCCATCAAAATTTAACTTCAACCAGTCATATCGAGGTGGTTGCCATTTTACATCAGTTCTAACCTGAATATCTGCCTCTCTACCACTAATAGGTTTCAAATTCCATGCATTAGCTATCATAGTCTCTTCAGTATTCTCTGGCTTGATAGGGTACTTGATAGATTTAACCTGAAATTTATTTTTATTAAGGAAATGATTTAATGAAAGATAGGTTTTTCATTAATAGACCTTATTTGTATTGAAAGAATGATTTAAATGAAAATGTATGCTTATAGGGAATAAGAAACACAACCTTCTTGAAAGAAAGGCTTCTTGATGATAAAAAAGGATGATAGGTATTGAAAGGCTTAGATAATGCTTAAATAAGCTTTGTGATTATAGTCATAACCTTTTCAAAAAGACTTCTTGATGATAAGAAAGGATTATAGGTATTGTTGACTATTTGAAAGATAAGTTTGTTATATATATTGGAAAAAATATATAATTCTGGATCAAATTATTTGGGAAAAATTGATTAATATTATATGAGTTGGATATAGTTGAAGGTATTATCTTATATGGTATCCCTTCGAGGTGTAATTAGGTAGGTTTTTTATCGGCAACCAGTAAGCATAAGCTATCGAAGTTTATTCTTTGGGAGCTCTAGTAATTTGAAAACTATTGTATTGTGGAAATACAATTTGGAAACTAGTATATTGTGGAGTTAAAATTGATTGAATAGATGCTTAGTTAGCTCTGGTCACATGGGGGTATAAGAAACATACATTTTTTTGTTTGGTATTAAGGATTAATTAAAGAAGTTAATCAATTCTACTTTTGGAATAATTGAGGACTATGACTATAAGTCCACCTTTGATCAATTGATGGGAGTATAAATGAATGTTTTAGAAAACATAATATACTAGGTAATCCATGATTTAAAGAAAGGTCTCATGTATTTAAGTATGGATAAATGAGGGCTTTCGATGAATGTTCTTTAGGGAAAAGCTTTATATGTCCTTAATAGAGTCAAACTTATGGATGACTTAGATGAATGTATTTATATTTCCAAATGATATGATTAAGTGCTTGAATCTATGCTTAAATTTTAGTTAAGGAAAGATAGGTTATCTAAGAGAAGTATGGGTTTTTCTTAGAGTGTCCCTTAGAAATTAAATGAATGTCTAAAAGAAGTATGGGCTTCTATTAATGTGCGGTGTGAATATAAATATTTATTCATGGATTGCCTATCGAATTGTTGTAGCTATTCATGGATAGGAACTATGTTGGAAAGAATAGATGAGGAGATCTATTCTTGAGAAGAGTATGAAATCTTCTCCTTGAAATACGATTAATGATAGAACTATGAAATTTATAAGCTATTGGTAGGACTATAGAAGTTCTAAGCTATTATTGATAGAACTGTGGAAGTTCTAAGATTTTGATAAGAAGACCTGGAAATAATGAACGTGTAGTTCATTCTTGAAGGGATTATAGGGTCCCTTCTTGAATTTTTTTTATACAAAATGATTTTTGAAAACATGATACGCTGTTTGTGAAGAACACAAGCTTATACTGAGAGGGGGGGTGAATAGTATAAGACCACTTTTTACTTTTCTTTTCCAAACAATATTATGCAATATATCAATGACAATATCAACAACAATAATCAAAGCAATGCACAAATCACCACACACAATAGAGACACCAATTTAACGTGGTTCACCCAATGTGGGCTATTCCACGAAGAAAATATTTCACTAAATTTTTCTCAACAAATCTCTTGGGAATCCTTTCTCTATTACAATGTTTATGCACCTCTGTCCAGAGGAGACACCAATCCCCTAATCAAGTTCATGGATATCTATCCACAGGAGACACCAATATCCTCAGATGGTTCGTGGATCTCTATCTGCAGGAGAAATCCTTTCTCTTATGCTCTGGATGGTGATCTTCTAGAAGAACTACTGCCTCCACTACACTAGCTAATGGATCTCTATCCAATGAAGACTCCTGCCCTCACTTAGAAGACCTGTCTTCACTGCCTTGGTTAATAGACCTCTATCCATTGGAGACTGTCGTTCTCTAAACTCTATCACCTCCAAATATTACTCTTAGATCTGTCTCAAATCTACCATAAACACAATCCTTTGATCTAGCACAAATATGCTCAAACTCTATCCGCAAATCTACACTAAAAATAGTCCTTCGATCTAGCACAAATTTGCTCAATCTATGTCCTTGGTCTGGCACAAACCTGTCCTCAAGTCTGCACCAAAATTTGTCCTCAAATATGTCCTCAAGCCTTAACAAAAAGCTTGACTCAATCACAAATCAACTCTGCTAGATCATGCCCCAAACCTTAACCCAAGTTTTGGACAAATAAATCAATCAAATTTGTTCACAAGTCTTCTCAAATACTTATCTCAAATATGCATTGTAAGCTTCCACAAAATCTCACACTAATCTGTCCACAAGTCTCCACCAAGACTTGCCTCAAATCTGCTCAACAAGTTCTCACTAGAACTTGTCCAATCTGCTCAACAAGTCTTCACCAAGACTTGCCTCAAATCTACTCAACAAGTCCTCACTAGAACTTGTCCAATCTGCTCAACAAGTCTTCTCCAAGACTTACCTCAAATCTGCTCAACAAGTCCTCACTAGAACTTTTCCAATCTGCTCAACAAGTCCTCACTAGAACTTATCTCAAATATGCTTGTAAGCTTCCATAAGAGCTTACTCAACTCAGTCCTTAAGTCCACTCTAGGACTTACTCAAATTTATCCACTAGCTTTCACAAAAGCTTTATACAACTCAATTCAATCTATTACAGAAAATCTCTTCAATCTCATAAACAAGTTTCACACAGAATCTTGTTTAAATCTCATCGAAATATATAGAGAATTGTTAGACTCAATATGCTTCACACTCACAATAATGCTCAATCACTTTCAATCTCTTTCTCAAATCAATTTAGAATATAGAACAATTTGTTTCACAGAACTCGACCTATCACTTCAACACTTCCACTTGACTACGTTCAATCAACTCCACTCAAACAATCACTTAATGAAACATTCCTTGCTTACAAACCCTAGTCCAAGCATATGAAAACTCACTCATTTATTTTCAACAATGCTTATCAAATAATCTCACATAACAATGATACTCATGTTCTTTGCACAAACCCTAGTTCAAGATAGCTCTCAACTTCACATAACAATGATACTCATGTTCTTTCACAAACCCTAGTTCAAGATAGCTCTCAACTTCACATAACAATGATACTCATGTTCTTTCACAAACCCTAGTCAAGTATATGAAAGCTTACTCAATATTTCCAATAATGTTTATCAAACAAGGTTTCTAGTATCAACTTTCATTCTAGAAAACCAAACTCAACAATGCTTATAAAATAATCCTTTTCACTCCAACTTAGCATTCACAACATCCAACAATCACTCTCAAGGATAATGTGCCCTTACCTCTTGTTTGAATATGATTTGACCTCAAACATCTGTCTTAATCACAACCATTATTTTTGCCAATACTAGGGTTAGATAGCAAATATATGTCCTTAATATTTTCTCACAAAAATATTTCACCAAGTCAAAATATCAAAAACTTACTCAACCTTATTTCTCCTTTCAATACAATTTTTATTAACTTTGTTTTAATAAAAATATCTAACTCCCTTGGCACACCTTATTACCCCTCTTATAAATTCAAAGCACTTAAATATCAAATCACAAAAACAGACTATGCATACCCTTTTATCTCCCTTAACTCACAAAATCCTTTTTAAAATAATGCAATATCCAATCAGTAAGACCTTAGGAAATTAAAAATTAATTTCCACCTTAGCAATTTCAATTTCCACCTTAGCAATTCGGATGCAGCAATTTAAACCTTGCAATAAAAGCACATACCTTATACACTTCTCCAAAAGGGCCTCAATGGGTTTCGAACTTGCAACCTCTCCCTACCGAGCGCCTTTGCCAAGCACGTACCCACCACGTGGGCTACGTGCTCCCACGCAAAGGGAAAGGCTAATACATTCCCTTTGTCCTTCATCGATGGTGCAAACTCCAACGAAAACCTTCCTCCGCTTAGCAAAAACGAAGACCACGAGATTCGATCCCTCACCCTTGCGCTCGCAAACGTTCTAACGTAGCCTCTAGCTGCCAATCATGCTACCCAGCACCTTGCAACATGGAGTGGGTTCCCCTTTCCTTTGTCCTATGTTCTGCCTCTCAAATGCTTTAAAAACACACACGATCTTCTTCCTTGCCTTTGCACACGATATACACTTATGTCTTATGGATCGCATGGATGATATTTGCCATGGTGTTTACCCTCCTTTATATGCAAAGTGCCATAAGTTCCAAGACATCGATGAATATTTTAATTTGATTAATTTCGAATTATTTAAACTTTGCACCCTCTTAACCCTAACCTTTAGGGTTTTGAATTAAATCATAAATTAATTTATAATTAACTTAATATAAATAATTTATGATTAACTTAATATCTCTTAGAGTTAATCAAATTAAATTATAAATTAATTTATAATGAAATTATTATAATTAATTTATAATTAAATTAAATCTCTAGGTCTTGACCTTAGACCTTTAATATTATAATAAAATATTATAATATTATTTTGCTTGGGCCTTCCTTTTGTCCTTTGGACCTCATCTGACCACCTGGAAGCAATCTTTCTTTTGCACTGATTACGGAACCTGAAACTGATGCTCACTGATCTTGACTTCTTGACATCAATGACAACAAAACCTGCTCATATTTCCAACAGTTTGATGAAAACATATTAATATTTGATATTTTTGGAAAGAATGGTGTTCTTTTATAACATAAGAATTGTGGAAATTCTTATGTATTTATATGGATGTTTTTTAGAAAAAGGAATCATGGAAATTCCTTATTGATTGTATTGGGAACATCATGTTTATGAAATGAAAATAGATGTCTTTGAGGCTAGGTTTTTCCCTTAGGGAGTTCCTAGGATATGTGATGTGTTGTATCTTCATCTTGTGATCTTACATTTGATGCTTTCTAGATCTAGTTATTGGAGTTATGTTTGCACTTAAATGAGATGTTTATTAGAATAAATCATGGACATGAGTTTCATTTGAATATAGATGCAATGTTCTATGCTTTTATCTTACATGGAATGCTCAAAGAGATCTTTGATTATAATAATTTATGAATTAATGTTGTAGTATTTTACATTGTTTAATGATGAGTGGCTTATGATGCTATGGAAATATCTTGTGTACCTTACTTGTGCAACCTCTGCTTGTGAAATTCTGCTCTTATTTTTGTTTCTATCTTGGGTTATTTTGAGTTGACTAACAAGTGGATCGTTACAAGTTTATGCAATTTCTTAGTGATTAGGATGATCAAACGATACATTTTTGATTCATCATTGTACCCAAGAAATATTCATGGTAAGGATTTCACATCTAGCTTGGGCCTCTTTTTCTTTGGTACATGTATGTATGCCTTGCTACCAAAAACTTTGACATGTGATATTAAAGGCTTCCTCCCAAACGAGGCTTCTTCGGGTGTAACTTCCTGTAGTGCCTTTGTGGGTATTCTGTTTAGAAGATACATTGTAATGGTGAAAAATTTAGCCCAATGTTGCTGCTCTAGATTGGTTCCTGTGATCATGCAGCGAACCATTTCCATGATGGAACGATTTCTTGTGTCAACAACCCCATTTGTTGTGGAGTATAGGCTTTAATGAGTTTTTGCTTGATCCCATTCTGTGCAAGAAACCTTTATAATTCATTGGTTGTATATTTCCTCCTCGATCTAAGCAAAGGAATTTGATGGAACACCCAATTTAGTTTTCCACATGTTGCTTAAAACATTGAAAATGTTGGAGTTCTTTGAACTTCAGTTGCAAGAACACCCACATCTTCTGGAGTAGTCATCAACAAACAACTAGAAGTATCTTTTGCCATCAAAACTAGCTATCATGGTTTCACACAGATTGGTGTGTATCACATCCAACATGCCTTTGGCTCTATGAGTGCTTAATTCAAATGGTACTCAATGTTGCTTCCCTACTAAACAACCCAAGCAAACTGACAATGTGGGTGAAGGGTTGGGCTAATCGATCACCATTTGATGCTTATTGAGTTGAAGTAGGTATCCTAAACTGAGATGCCCATATATCCTATGCCAAAGGGAGGTTGCATTTGTCGTGGCTATAGACAATGCTTCATTAGTAGAAGACATGACATCTAGGGAAAATAAGCCATTTTTGTAGGAACCGGTTGCTACATTCTTACCATTCTGGTGATGAAACACTTCTTGTGGCCACTATCAACTTTGAATTCAACCACCATGTTTCAATCCAACATTTGTGGCATTGACAACAAGTTGTTTGCTAGGCTTGGTACATATAGTACATTTTTTATTTTGTATTTCCCATTTGCAAAATTAAGCGAAACATTGTCTACTCCTTCAACCTTTTAGGTTTTATCATTGACAATTATCATCAGTTTCCCTTCTTTGGCTTCCAATGAATCAAACCACTCTTTGTTCCTTGTCATGTGCTTGCTAGCACCAGAATCAATGTACCAAACACCATCCTTGGGTTTGGTTACAACCTTTGCAATTAGCCCCTTGTGTGCTTGTTCATTATTAGAATCCGATTCTTCAATTGCACTATGGTATTTTTGTTGCTTTTGTTTGGGACGTGGTTTTTATTGTTGCTTCTTTCTGAGGTTGACAAACTTTATCACCTTGAGTTGAATTATACCAACATTGCTTGGTATCATGTCCTTTTTGACATATATGGTAGTACCTCTTTTTTTTTTGAGATTTCTTTTGTGATGATGATGTTGATAAGAATGAATGACCTTTATGTGAAGAACCCTTTTTTGGTTTCTTGTTCCTATATTTCTTAGTGATGAGTGCATTGTTTGACAATTGATCCCTCAATTTGTTGGTTGCTTCTTCTTGTTGTAGTAAATTAACCAACTCTTCAAAGGAAACCATCCTATTTGACATTTGTAATGAGGTTATGATCACTTTAAATGAATATGGTAAAGCTTGAACTATAATCGAAACTAAGAGCTTGTCTTGCACTTGTTCACCCATGGCATTCAATCTTACCTTTAGCTTTGCGACTTTGCAAAGAAATACCTCTATACTTTCTCCATCTACCACTCTCAATGTGTGGAGTTGTGATTGAAGGGTAAGAATGGTGGATTGATTCTTCCCTTCGTAGATGGTAGTAAGTGTGTATTATGCTTTCTTGAATGCTTTGCTTGAAAAATATGTGGCTGGATCACATTGGCTATAGCAATGGTGATGAGCATCAATGCTCTTGCATTTGCATCATAATATTTTTTTTTCTTGGTCGAGATCTTGAGGTCGCATAACTTTGCCAATCACAATATCCCAAAGTTTTTTAGCCTGCAAGGTGGTTCTCATCTTTGTTTTCCATGGTACAAAGTTGGGGCCTTTCAAGAGCTATGAATCTTAAGAAAAACTTTTGGAGTGGTCATGGTGAGGGTTCCTTATTTCTCTAAATGATTTCCCTTTCAATATACCACTAGTCTGGTAAACCAAACCTTTCAGTATACCTATCATACATGGAATAAGCTAGTCCTCTGAATATACACGATTGTACATGATAGAGACCTTGAAGTACGTGAAATAACACAATACATGGTACTTAGGTAGTACAAAAAGGGATTTGTCTTGTCTATGACACCTGCTTAAAAAGATCTCCTTGGAGAGTCTTGTTGTGGCTGATCCACAACGTACCCCAAAATTGGGGACCCACCTTTTTTGCATGTGTTCCAAGAAGACCGAAGTGGCCCATAGGCTAAAGTTCAAAGAAAAAAAGCAAAACACCACAAGGAGAAAAAGTGTCGCGATATCGCGACATGTTGCACCATCGCGGCCAAAAAGAAAAAGTGTCGCGATATCGCGACATGTTGCACCATCGCGGCCAAAAAGAAAAAGTGTCGCGATATCGCGACATGTTGCACCATCGCGGCCAAAAAGAAAAAGTGTCGCGATATCGCGACATGTTGCACCATCGCGGCCAAAAGAGAAAAGTGTCGCGATATCGCGACATGTTGCACCATCGCGGCCAAAAGATGTGCAAAAGAAAAAGTGTCGCGATATCGCGACATGTTGCACCATCGCGGCCCAAAAGGAAAAGTGTCGCGATATCGCGACATGTTGCACCATCGCGGCCAGAAAGAAAAAGTGTCACGATATCGCGACATGTTGCACTATCACGGCCAAAGGAAAAAAGTGTCGCGATATCGCGACATGTTGCATTTTCGTGGCCAAGAGAGAAAAAGTGTCGCGATATCGCGACATGTTGCATTTTCGCGGTCCGAAGCAAAGAAAGAAAAGTGTCACGATATCGCGACATGTTGCATTTTCGCAACAAAGACAGAAAAGTGTCGCGATATCGCGACATGTTGCATTTTCGCGACCAAAAAAGAAAAAAGTGTCGCGATATCGCGACATGTTGCATTTTCGCGACCAAAAGAAAAGTGTCGCGATATCGCGACATGTTGCATTTTCGTGGCCAAAGAAAGTGTCGCGATATCGCGACATGTTGCATTTTCATGGCAAATAAGGAAAAGTGTCGCGATATCGTGACATGTTGCATTTTCAAAGCAAAGAAGGGAAAAGTGTCGCGATATCGCGACATGTTCCATTTTCGCGATTCAAAGCAACAAAGGAGAGCAAGGAGGCAAAAGTGTCGCGATATCGCGACATGTTCCATTTTCGCCAAGGTAACGGACCTGCATAGTGACGTGGACATAAGGACAAAATCCAGTGAATAAGACAAAGCGTTACATAAGGAATCTTTAATGATTTGAAATCATTTAAGATGGTCGTTACACACGGAGGGAAACGGACGCAAGCCCATGTGGAGAAAACGCAGCGAAGGGCCACAAAATGGAAAGCAAAGCACACGCATACAGGGAAGGTGAAATGAACAGCCATCGGCAAATGAAACGAACCGTCATGGAAGGAGAAACAATGTTTTCACAAGTTTAAATACGCCATTCAAAGAGGCCAGAGGGGTGGAAAACTGTGCAAGTAGCGTTGCGAGTTTGAAGGCGATAAGGCCATTCTGGACCTAGTTGGGCTGTTTTTCTTTCGTAGACTGGTTTTTCTTCTTCATGGACATGGGTTGGAAATTATGGCGAGCAGAGTTGCAGACTTGAAGGCGATGAGGCCATTCTGGACTTGTTTGAGTCGTTTTTCTTCCATGGACTGGTTTGGGAAAACCAAAATTTTTGCTATTGTAAAATGACACATTTTTAATGCAGAAGTGTTCAGAAATTTGCATCTTGTGGGCAAGAAAGAAGGAGATTTTCTTTGCATGCTATGGATTTAATGTTTATTCTTTCATCTTTTCAGATTTCGAATTTATAGATAATGTTGATGCCATTTCTTTGGGTTACATTAGGCGAATATTTGAAATCTGAATTTTATTTCGTACCCTAGGAACCAACACTTAGCCTATGGGGATTGTGCTTGTTTTGCAAGTCCAATAGGTTAGGTTGCATGCATGGAGACCTCACATCTTCGGTTTTGTCGAAATAGGATAGCATCATATTGAATGCATTTTATTTTCAGTTTTTGCATTTCATTTTCATTTTTCGCATTTTATATTTTTCCAGAAGTTTTAACTTTTCAAGGCATTAAAATAAACATCTAAAAAATATCAAAATCCAAAAAAACAATGAACAATCACTAAAGTTTCATGATGAAATAAACCAACATTGCCCCTTGTTTACAATTACTTGCAATCACTAAGGTGTTCCAAGCATTTAAATTGAATATCTTTATTTGAGATTACTAATACACATATGCAAATGCTAATACAACGGAGACCTTGGAGAAGTTGTTTGTTTAACTTCTTTGCAAGAGGGGATTTGGAACCCAAATCCTAAAGGAGAGTGTACTTTCACAATCGGGTGAAAATACCACTCAACAGATTGGCGCTAGAAGGAGGGCCTGAATTGTTTTATTTCAGAGTGATTTAAATGCTATAGGGATTTAAATTTTGAATATTTCATGCCCTATTGATTATTATCTTTAGCCCTCTTTTAACAATACAACCTTGTAGTGTTAAAAGGAGGACATGAATTGCTATGCATTGTTCTAACGCTTTTTGATTGTTCATACAGGAATAATGTGTCTTGATTTGATTTAAAAAAAATTTTTGACTAACGAGGTTGTCTCCATGCAATTACTTTCATTCGATTTTAATGGATACACCTCTTGGTTGATGCTAACATGATTATTCATACGTTACATGTTTGATATTTGCTAGTCATTTCATGCTTATTTGTAAGGAATTATTTTGTCTAAAATGTATTTGTTGTCGGTATTATGCTCTTCACCTGCGCGTAATGCGATCTTGTGAATCAGAAAGCCTACAACACTAGGAGTATGCTCTTCACTTGCGCATATGCGATCTGGTGAATCAGAAACTTACATTTTTAGAATACTGCTTTGTCAAGGTTCCTTCTTTCATGACTAACAAATTGATTTTGAAGTTATTCTTTGAATTTCATTAATTGCAAGATTTTTTGTGTCGCAGGTTTTCTTTGAGGTACTGAGAGTTTTGTCAAGTTCTTGTAGGGTTATCATCATCGATTTTGAATCAAATGGCCCAACCTCCACCACCTCCTTGGTACGGAGCCAATAACATTCCTTTGAATATTGCAGGGGATATTCACGAGATCCCTAGGAATATAGAGAGATTTTTGCCCAAATACAAATCGGATGGCCCAAGGACCGCAGAAGAACATATTCAGGCCTATAGGGATGTTTTGATAAGATTGCAAGTTCAACATGAAGATGTGGCTTGTAGACTCTTCCCCATGAGCCTAGACCAAGTGGCCTACGAATGGTATATTTGCTTACCTACTGGTTCCATTACGTCATGGACGCAAATGGAGAATGCTTTTGTCAACCAATTCAGGTCACCATTAGATCCCACAATCATCTATAATCAGTTCATTACATGCAAAAGAGGCCAGGGTGAGCCAATCCGAACTTTTAATCAGAGATTTCAGAAGTGCTATAATAGAGCAATTCGGCATTTTGCCATTGATCCCGTAGTAGCTTTGCAAATATATTTTGGGGCATTGGATCCTATGACGGCAATGTTTGCAAGGCGAAATCCTCAAGTTACCACGCTTGCTCTAGCCTACAATGAAGCTATGACCATTGAACAACAAATGACACCACAGAGGTTATGGGTTTTCCCGGATGCCTATGGTAGGACAATATGGTCTATATGGTCAAGCTCCTATGATGAATCAGATCATGGAACCACAAATATCGGGCATAAATGCTTTGCCTTATCAACAACCATATTCATCAACACCCGCTTACGCACCCAATCCAATTCCGATTCAAAGTGTGAATCCCTACGCAAATCAAGTGGCTCAAAATCCAACTCAAATGTTAAGTCAAGATCTCACCAATTACGCAAATCCTATTGGAACTAGCAATAACATAGCTCAACCAAAAGAGATTTATTCAGAGGTTGAAGAACTCAAAAATATGGTTCACAAATTGAGTAATGATTTGGTTCAAAAATAGAAGTATGAATCCCATGCCCCTCACCCAAATCAAAATTTCAACGATAGAGGGAGACAATGGAATACGAAGCCAAACAATGGGGGTGTGCCTTCCCCTATTGCTAATCAGATAGATACTTCCGTAGGACCAAGTCACTCTAGTTCCATTCTTAATATTTCTGATTTTGCATGGGAAAAGGGGTGTAGATTGCATAATACAAAGGAGCATAATGAAAGGAATTGTCCCGAAATTGCTATGTATACCCATTGTCTCCAAGCTCAAGTGGATGATTTGGAACTTGTGCCAAATAAGGGTCCACCCCAACATCAACAAGGAGAGGACAACATTTTGGTGGTGGAAACTCTATATCATCAAGAGAGTGAGAAATGAGGAAGGTGAAGATGAATGTGGTGAGAAATGTTATGAATTATGAAGAAGTATAACTTGTTCTTGAAGAACTCTCGATGAGAAGTTGGAATTAATGATCAAAAAATTCCTCACCTTCCAAATTGTGATAAAATTGAATCATGGGTTACAAATTTGGATTATGATAGCCTTATAAATTTGAATTCAAGAAATGACCCACTTTTGGAAATAATTGAACCATCTATGGAAGGTGAAGATGAATTGGATGAGAAGCACATGTTGATGAATTGGAAGATGTTGAAGAAGTAGTTGAACGTCACAACTTGAACTTGGAGGATGACTACTATGATTCATGGAAGAAGTGGGAAGACTACACTCACTCCAAAACTGCTAATGAAACTTGTGTGCCAATTGATATAGAGGACAACATAATCGCCTACTCAAAGGAAGATATTACAACTCCTGTGCAATTTGAGGATGTTTTGGAAGAGATACCATGGATAGTGAACAAAGAATTGGAATTAAATGACAAAGTGGTTGATCTATTGGAAGCAACGAAAGTGATTGATCATGAAGATGAGTTACTTGACATACACTTCGACCAAGAATATTTGAGGGTTGAAAAGGATGGGCATGTTTTTAATTGGGTGCCCAATTTTGGTATGTTTGATGAACAAGTAATCAATGAAGAATATGAAGACCATGAGGTAAAAGAGGGAATTGCAAATCCTCACCAAATCTTGGTAAATGAAAATGTGAAAAAGGTAAAATCTAAACCTTTGTGTCCAAACATCCAAGATTTTGGTGAAGATTTGTATAATTCAAATGATATTTATGATGAAATGCCATTGAAGGTGAATGAAGAACAAGGATTAATTTCTAACCACACCTTTGATAACATTACTTTAATGAATGAAAAGGAGCTTGATGCACTTAAATTGCTAAATCAAATTCATCAACAATTAATTCTTGAATCTAGGATAAAAATTCTTAATGATCCCCATTTAGTAAATATCCTAGATGCTTGTAAATTGTTGCACAATTTTGATTGGCCTAAGAACATGGAAAATGAATTAGCTTTGAAATTTTTAGAAATAGGCTCTTGCTTACAAAATTTCATTTTGAATAAAGAAAGCCTAGTTCTAAATCATGAATGGGATTATGAAATTTGCACCTTAAAGAATAGACAAGAAAGAATTGAAAATCAACCATTGTCTAATCAATCTGGTAATTTGAATCTCACCTATGAGAATACTAATGGAACTAAATCTAATTGGTGGGGTGAGAGAGGAAAGTTGAAGTTGGTTGCATTGTTTGGTCTAATCTTGTTTTCGTTTGATTCCTTCCACATTCGGCATGTGTATCATATTATATGTCTTTTGGAATGCTCTAATCAGGTTTGGGATCCGGGAAAATGATAATCCAAATTTTTGCATCATCTTGTATTATATTGTATATACTTTTGGTTTTCGTGTTTTGGTTTTGGATTAGATCTCATTTTGGTTTTAAGTTTTGTGTGTTGGTCCTTTGGACATTTTTGGTTTGTTAATTTAGGTCCTTATGAATGTTGACTAAGACTAGGAGAATATGAAACATCGGAATTGTATTGCAGAAAGCTCCACGAATATCGCAAACACATTAAAGAATATCGTTTGGAACTTGTGATGCATGAAGTTGTCAGTTTTATAAATTATGGCAAAGTAGGTGGTATACTCCATCCGCATTTCAAAAGGAGCAATGCATTCATATCTCATGTACATTCCGCATTGCATATACATTCCATCTCAGTTGCATCTTCATTTCATGTACAATCATTGAAAAGGTGTCGAATCCTCTTAGGGTTATTACATAACATATATTAAAAGGATCCTAAGGTTGGGAACTGATGCCCGAACTATCTTGAACCAAGCACGTTCTACGCATATTAAAGAGGATCTTGAGCAAAATGGTCAAAACCATACTTGGAAGAAAAGGTGAGGCGAAAGGAGTATTTCGTGTCCGTCCTATCATGCAACATAATCCTTAAAACAATGGTTTTTACCACTCCCATAAGTGCTTAAAGCCTAAAATCAGAGTAGTAAGGATAGGGTTAAATCCTCATCGAACTTAGGTTGAGGATCCAACTCCCCAAAGCTCTGATTTGACCTTCATGGAGTAGTAAGGATAGGGTCTAATTCTCATCTCGCTTAGGTTGAGAATCCGATTCCCCAAAGCTTCTATTTTGCCCACTCAAGAACTTGAAATTCAAAAGAAAATATTTTTCATTTCTTTATTAATATTGGATTGGAAGGATCGTACTACATGTCCCTTGCAAGGATGGGTAGTCATCCCCAAGGTCCAAGAAATCAAAGTAGAGCCAAATCCTGGATTATGGGGTTAATCTCCACCGGGGCTATAGACGCCTGGCTAGCAGTGGAGTATGCTCATGCGTGGCAACATGTCTTGTCTAAAAGCAAGACCATTGATTGCTCAAACGGACAGGCTAGCCTGACAGTTTCATCCATAACAGGTTAAATCATTTTGTTCAAGATGAGGTAATGAACTCCGGATCAGAGTAGTAAGGATAGGGTTAAATTCCCATCTCGCTTAGGTTGGGAATCCGATTCCCCAAAGCTCCGATTTCACTTACACTTGCACATGGGTTCAAGATGGTAGTGACACATAACCAACTTTGGGATCTAGTAAATTAATTCGAGTATACATATATTTGGTCCTAAGAGGGTTTGACAGTTTTAATATGTTTGTTCATGATACTAGAAGGTCTGAGCCTTTGCAAAGCAGGTTGTTATATCTCTAGCATCTTCATCATACATCAAATCCTGCACAAATCATTCATAGCCTTGCATACGAATCATAAGTGAAACTGACAATGGAATGTTGATCAATTTCAAACGATAGGGAATGAAGCACATTGCACACACCGAGCTGATGCTTAATAATTCTAATGTTTCATGTATTTCTCATCTAGTTTCATTCTTGGGATATTTGCTAACGCTTGTATTTGAGTCTGTGTGTTTTCAGGTTGAGTTCTCACCGAAATGCTCAGGAGCATTTCCCAGCAAAGTCGCCATTTGTTGTGGCTGATCCACAACGTACCCCAAAATTGGGGACCCACCTTTTTTGCATGTGTTCCAAGAAGACCGAAGTGGCCCATAGGCTAAAGTTCAAAGAAAAAAAGCAAAACACCACAAGGAGAAAAAGTGTCGCGATATCGCGACATGTTGCACCATCGCGGCCCAAAAAGAAAAAGTGTCGCGATATCGCGACATGTTGCACCATCGCGGCCAAAAAGAAAAAGTGTCACGATATCGCGACATGTTGCACCATCGCGGCCAAAAAAGAAAAAGTGTCACGATATCGCGACATGTTGCACCATCGCGCCAAAAAGAAAAAGTGTCGCGATATCGCGACATGTTGCACCATCGCGGCCAAAAAGAAAAAGTGTCACGATATCGCGACATGTTGCACCATCGCGGCCAAAAGAGAAAAGTGTCGCGATATCGCGACATGTTGCACATCGCGGCTAAAAGAAAAAGTGTCGCGATATCGCGACATGTTGCTTATCGCGGCAAAAGAAAAAAGTGTCGCGATATCGCGACATGTTTTGCAAAGAAGAAAAAGTGTCGCGATATCGCGACATGTTGCAATTTCATGCCAAAGAAAGAAGAAAGAAAAAGTGTCGCGATATCGCGACATGTTGCATTTTCGCGGCAGAAAGCAAGGAGAAAGAGAAAGAAAGAAAAGTGTCGCGATATCGCGACATGTTGCATTTTCGCGACCAAATAAAGAAAGAAAAGAAAGAAAAGTGTCGCAATATCGTGACATGTTGCATTTCGGACCAAAGAAAAAGTGTCGCGATATCGCGACATGTTGCATTTTCAGGCCAAAGAGAAAAAGTGTCGCGATATCGCGACATGTTGCTCCAACAAAAGAGAGAAGGGAGAAAAAGTGTCGCGATATCGCGACATGTTCCATTTTCGCGATTCAAAGCAACAAAGGAGAGCAAGGAGGCAAAAGTGTCGCGATATCGTGACATGTTCCATTTTTGCCAAGGTAACGGACCTGCATAGTGACGTGGACATAAGGACAAAATCTAATGAATAAGACAAAGCGTTACATAAGGAATCTTTAATGATTTGAAATCATTTAAGATGGTCGTTACACACGGAGGGAAACGGACGCAAGCCCATGTGGAGAAATCGTAGCGAAGGGCCACAAAATGGAAAGCAAAGCACACGCATACAAGGGAAGGTGAAATGAACAGTCAGGGAAGGTGAAACGAACAACCATCGACAAATGAAACGAACCGTCAGGGAAGGAGAAACAATGTTTTCACAAGTTTAAATACGCCATTCAAAGAGGCCAGAAGGGGGTGGAAAACTGCTGCAAGTAGCGTTGCAGGTTTGAAGGCGAGAAGGCCATTTTGGACCTAGTTGGGCTGTTTTTCTTTCATAGACTGGTTTTTCTTCTTCATGGACATGGGTTGGAAATTGCGGCGAGCAGAGTTGCAGACTTGAAGGCGATGAGGCCATTCTGGACCTGTTTGAGTCGTTTTTCTTCCATGGACTGGTTTGGGAAAACCAAAAATTCTGCTATTGTAAAATGACACATTTTTAATGCAGAAGTGTTCAGAAATTTGCATCTTGTGGGCAAGAAAGAAGGAGATTTTCTTTGCATGCTATGGATTTAATGTTTATTCTTTCATCTTTTCAGATTTCGAATTTATAGATAATGTTGATGCCATTTCTTTGGGTTACATTAGGCGAATATTTGAAATCTGAATTTTATTTCGTACCCTAGGAACCAGCACTTAGCCTATGGGGATTGTGCTTGTTTTGCAAGTCCAATAGGTTAGGTTGCATGCACGGAGACCTCACATCTTCGGTTTTGTCGAAATAGGATAGCATCATACTGAATGCATTTTATTTTCAGTTTTTCTGCATTTCATTTTCATTTTTCTGCATTTTATATTTTTTCCAGAAGTTTTAACTTTTCAAGGCATTAAAATAAACATCTAAAAAATATCAAAATCCAAAAAAACAATGAACAATCACTAAAGTTTCATGATGAAATAAACCAACATTGCCCCTTGTTTACAGTTACTTGCAATCACTAAGGTGTTCCAAGCATTTAAATTGAATATCTTTATTTGAGATTACTAATACACATATGCAAATGCTAATACAACGGAGACCTTGGAGAAGTTGTTTGTTTAACTTCTTTGCAAGAGGGGATTTGGAACCCAAATCCTAAAGGAGAGTGTACTTTCACAACTGGGTGAAAATACCACTCAACAAGTCTTAATCTCAGAGTTTATGTCAAGCGACAATAGCGAATAGGGTGAATGATGAAGTGAATGAATAAATTGGATTTACCTTATTACTCTGACGATTTATAGGGATAGACCCCAAACAACGTTGTTACAGTTATATTAGTCACTAAGTATTGTAACAAATCGTGACAACGTTACCTGTAAACGACCATTAAAGACACTATATATATCGAAAGCTGATTCAAACCTATAAGGATTGAGAAAGGGTGGATTTTTTTTTGAACAAATGATACAAAACATGAAATGTAGAACATGAAAAAAAGTGTCGGTCTTTACTAATAATTCACCTTGTACAATAAACAAGTAATTTCAACTATGAGCATTAAACAATTATGCTCTTTTCATGCATTTTTAATCACCATTTCAATATAATAAAGTTCAAAAAATACTGTTTTTATACCATTATAACTCCTAACTGCTCTTTATGAAATAAAATGCATTAACTCCTAATAGTCATATAGTTAAAAATAAATATATATTTTAACTATAGAACAATATAATAAATTATTACCATTTTTTATTTTTTACATGTTTCTTTGCACTTTTAAAAGAAATAAGTTTAAAGCGAGAAGAAGATTTCTAAGGGGATTCGAACTTGGGTTGTTCCGACCGAGAAAGTCCAAATTAATCGCCCGCTAACTGCTAGGGCGCTATGTTGCCTTGGTTTTGATATATGCATGGACTGTTTAAATGCCTCCATGACTGTTTGCTTTGTTCTTGCACAGCCTTGGTCTCCACTAAAGAGGGCTAAAGAGGGTTATTAGCTACTTGAGGAAATGAAGGCGATACATCACCTCGGCCCTAAGGACCAAGTCGTCGATTTTCTACTCTTTTGTGATGTCTTCCTTAGATTTTGCAGAGGTTTTTTTTGGCGGCAGATGATGGGATTTGGGAATCCAGAAGGGAATTTCCATTAGATGACGAATTGTTCTTCTGTGCCCTGAGTTCCTCTTCTTTATGCTCCTTGCAGATTCTGTCGACCTCCCTCTGCTTGCTTTTTGATCTTTGCATTCAAAGCTACATTGGAACGTGCTGGAGTCAACGATATGAAGTGCCGCCCTTCAATGCTGCCCCCTGCCTCAAATTAACCTGCACGAATCTCGGATCTCTGCCTTAAATTGACCTATCAATGGACACATCACCCTGGATGTCGAAGCCTACGACGATTGCGCCTTGATTTTAACCTTGTCGTCATGGGACACTTTCACGGGTCTTGCAGGTCGCCCTCTCCGACACATTTGACCAGGTCGCTGCAGTGAGGCGACTGGATAAGTAATGGTGTTGCAGGTTGGTGACGGGGTGGCAGCATGGTTACCAAGGCGAATTCAGTCGACTTTGCACAGAGTCATGGGAAGTGATGTCTACATAGGCAATTGATGTAGGCCTTCGGACTAATGTGATGTTTGAGTCCTCAGCCAGTGATTCTTGAGGCTTGCACATTAGCTCTCAGGTGGGTGCGGATGGGTCGTTTCGAGGAATAGCAGAATTAGCAGCAACCACAAAACGATGGATCGACAACCACTATGGAGTCTTAGATTAATACCTACTCCTTTCCTCATCAAGATGAAGTTGATGACTCAAAAAACGGATGGGATGATTTCTTGGAATGAAGTCGACACAACTTTCATAGTATGGTGGCCTATAGTATCGAGTCTTCCACGGAGATGTTGTTGAATTACTTCAAACACCATTTTTATCTTCACTATCAAACAATTGGGTTCTTCTGAAGGAAATCTTATGAGCCGAGCATGTTGATGACAGGGATTCGATTTCAGACATTACCTTTTTGAATCAATCTTGACCTGGGTAAGAGGATACTTCTTATTACTTGATACTAGTGGGCAAATCAATCAAATTCATTGATTTATAATGTTGATTTGTGTATTTTTATGATGCCCCAATGGCCAATGGGTTTCTAATTACTGGTGTCCTTGACATCGGAAACTTTTGGAACGTATAAATATGCTATTATGCACTCATCTATTGCCAAGCCTTTGTTATTTTCTTTTTACTATAAGTTGTTTTTAATTTGTAATATGGATTGGATTAGGCCTTATTGGTATTTACATCATATATGATCGAGGTATTTCAACCACTCCGTGGTGATATTGTAACAAACCATATTATCATGATAATACATATTTTTTTACAAGATTTGAATTTAGGTTTTTGTATTGAAAGCTCACATTTTTATTACTTGAGCTTCTACCATTTGATTTTGTTAGAGGTTACCTATAGGATTCATACCTTGGCTTATGGTATGAAACTCTTTCCATCACTTGCCCAAAATATTTCGAGCAAACCTTTGTACATTTTTTATCCTTTCTATTATTAGTATTTTTGGCATTTGATGGTACCACTTTATATGTTCATGTACTTTGTGTTGCAATAATATTTTGCTTGCACAATTGTGGAGTTCATTTTCATTCCATATTTAAAGTATATTAACCTTATCCTTGTCAGGACACCACATATGGTAAAGGCGTTGGATTCTCCTTGCGGAGACCCAAGGTTGATTTACAAAGAGGGTGGCCTCCAAAGTGCCATCAATTAAATGCTTCAGCTGTTATTGTATGTTTTACAAAAAAAAAGTATGTTAACCTTCAACATGGTATCAAAGCATAAGGTGTGAAATCGTAGCTGCTAATCCTTATTTGTGTAGAATAAGCAAGGATGACAAAAGTTGAATGAACAAAAATCAAGGCAGGCAAGTAATTATTATCTACAACAAGCCCTAATTTAGTATGTGGTAAATGAGAGGTTCTTTATTCATTGTGGGGAGGAGACTTTGTCAAGAAATTTGAGACAAGTTTTTCTACTTCTAGATCAAAGAGGGCTTTGATAAGAAGCTGCATAAAAAATTTGTATTCTTGAGAAGTGGTGAAGATTTGTTTAGGAAAATAGTTTTTTCTTGTGGGTTGGTTTAAACTTATGAGAGAAGGCTCCATTAATTCATCACTATTTTGAGTTTGAGAGATTTCAAAGTTGTAGACCAAATGTGAAATTTAAGGGTTATTTAGACTTAGTCACTATTGAAACCTCAAATATAAAGGAAAGTAGAACCAAGGGAAGCTCGATACGAGGGAATTAAACTTCATGGAAATGAGGTTGGAGGATAGCTCTACTTGTAGGAAGCTAGTTTTTGGGAAGCCCATTTATAAGAGACCAAATTTGAGGGAACCTAGATTTAGGGGGACTAGGGACCAATATATGAGGGGATAACAAGGAAGCCAAATTCGATATTTTTTAACTAAATAGATCAAAGGCTAATATGACATGATTATAGGGTTCCAATGGTTTAACTCCTTCAAATGCTTTATGGGCATAATTATTAAAACTTGTTAAAAGATATAGAATTGAACTTGTAGGCAAATATGTTACTCTACACGAGTATTTCAAAATTTTTGGCAGATATGGTAACATTTGAAGAAGTTATGTAGGAGTTATGGTAACAAAAGGAAAATAGGCTTACAAGAGGTTTACTATTGCATCAATTTCAACCGAAATAAATATTGCAGGTAGTACAAAATGATAATCCATATGTGGATAAGAAAGCACAACATGTGGTGTGGGATGAGTTTCTCAACCAAAATGAGGAATATCCATTGAAGTGAGGATATTTATAAAGAAGAGGACCAAATAATATAGATGAATGATGGATATAAAGGCGAAGGAAGATGTAGAAGGATCACAATGGACATATTTAGAAGTATGCAATGGAGCTTACACTCCATATGGCTAGTACTACTATATCACTTTTACATATTAAAGATACTGATTTTTGTGAGGATGTTGCTTGCTTAATATTATTTAATTCAAAGGTAACATTATAATATCCGCGTGCGTGTGGTCTACTGACAAGGATGCCACTTGCATTATCGGTTATGCGACATGGGTTCAACCCCCATAGTGGATGTGTATAAGAAGTATTGATAAAAAAAGAAGAAAAAAAGGTAACATCAAAAGAACACTATAGATACATTTAGCACTTGATATTTGTACATAATGAAGGAAAAACAAATAAGCAAAAGAAGAAGAGGACACATGATCTAGAAGCCCTCAATTTTTTTAAGGAGAGCATGCATGCCTCAACACAACATACTTTATAATGCAATATAATAAGCTATTTTTATATAAAGCTTATATTTTATGATTTGTAACTTACGGTCATTGTATCTGGTAGTAGTTAAAATAGTCTTCTAGACTATTCTATTTATTGGTTGCAGGTAGAAATCACTGTTTGTGTAAAAACATGAGTAAAGTACCACCATGGTTTTAGACTATGTTTAACTTTACATACGAGATCTATCCTTTATTTTGTAATAAACTATTTTCTATAATAATATAGTTTGTGTTTGAATATATCTCCTAGAGGAGGAGTAGTTTCTCTCACCTAGGGCTTGCAAGTCAAAGATCAATCCATTTTTGGATGTGCATGTGTCCCCATTTTTTAATTTTATGTAGTTGTGCCTCCCTTAGGGTTATAGGTACACTATAAAGAAATATAAGGTCATATGAGTTGTACATAGTTGAGCATATATTTTGCTTTGCTGAAAATAAATAGTACAATAATGACATGAGTTCTATATAGTTGTGTTTAGGGTTACATGTAATTTTGTTAATGTGAAGATGGTTACATGGGTACAACAGGTGGACAACTCTATATTTTGCTTATGGGATTATATGTACACCTTGCCATTTGATTTAGAGGATCATAAATCATGCTCAATCATGGATGTTGGCTTGACAAGACCATTTTCTAAATTGTAATGAAGATATTGGGAGTGATAGTGATTCATTTCTTGATCTATTTTGATTGCATACTATATATTTGGTTGGATATGCGAGTGATATCCAATTGTTGATTTTCTATATTACATAAAGAATTAGTTTATATCATTACTATATTGTGTGGTAGGATGTATTTCATAACTTGAATACTTATCCATATTATATTTTTGTCATTGTTGCCAACATGGAGTTGGGTTAGTGATTTGGAAAATTAATGGGCGTGATTCCAGACCTTGCTTGGGTATGATTTTAATAGTGATATCATGTAGATGAACACACAAGAAGATCAAAGAGAATCACACATAAAACACATAATCAAGGTGTGGTTGATAAAGGAGCACATACCACAAACTAGAAAAGAAGTTGGAACATTTTAGAAATTTTCCCCTTGATGTTTTATTTTTATTTGATTCTTGGTCAAATTTTGCTTGGAACTTGTTGCAATTTCACATATCAAGGAATAATTAAGATTTAAGCAAGCCCTTCAAATTTATTTTGTACTTTAAGAAAAATTATAATTTGATTTAAGCAAGTTTCCCACAATCAGCTTTGACACTTTTCCAAATGTTTCACTTTAAATTTTTTCATTTCCTTTATATGATTGAATTTGTATTTATGACATTCATGATTTATGTGTATTATATCATTGTCTTGTTCTTGTTTCTTTGAATGACACTTGATCATGAAAACTTGTTAATTGTATAGGCTTATTATGATATAGTTTGATGAGTCATTCTTCTATATACATGTAGGCATCTCATGAGATTTATTGTAAGGCTTCCAAGTAAGTTTTGAACTACATCAAAGTTACTCTTCATATGGGCATTCACCCTATAGTAGATGCTCCTATTTATTTGTAGGGATACTTCTATACAAATTAATTTGATGATCTTGATGATCATAAGTCTACTTGGTTATTTATTTGTCTATAGATATGGACCCATTTCAAGGTGTTCCAAAAAATGAAACACTAGTTATCTCCACCTTTTATGAAAACACTATATTGTAGTATGATTCTTATTGGAAAACATATTGAGTGAATGCACATGCTTCTTGAGTAGTTTGGCCTTCCTTAGAAGAGATTCAATACTATTTTTGTGATAATTAAATTGCTATCTAGTTGGTGTTCAATATAGTGATGCATAAATAAATTAAACACCTTGAGATTTGGATTCATTATAATCTAGAGCATAATTTGGATGATCATCTTGTGCTTTAATATGTACCTTATATAGATCAACTTGCAGATATATTAATTGATGTCATGCCAAAGGTCATCTCCATTAGATTATAGGATCATCTTTGTATAGAAAATTTGTCATTAAAGGAGGATGTTAACCAATGTGTAATAATTATGGATTCACTATATTTTGGAGCTTAATTTAGATGATCATCTTGTGCTTTAATATGTACCTTATATGGATCAACTTGCATATATAAATTGAGGTCATGCCAAAGGCCATCTCCATTAGATTATAAGATCGTCTTGATATAGAAAAGTTATCATTAAAGGAGGATGTTAACCAATGTGTAATTATTAATATAGTATTACATCAAAAGCCATATATTATAAATCAATATAATGATAATAGAGATAGGTATTATGCAGGTCCATCCTTTGTATGATAGGTTGGGTCAAAATAATATGATTGCTTGGTTTGATTTTTTGTGGGTAGTATGGGATGATGATTTTTATGTGGATGAGAAAGCACACTGAATGATATGGGACGAGTTTCTCAACTAATAATAATATTGAATTAGGATATTTAGGAAGAAGAGAAATGAATAATATGGATGGGTGAGGATGGATATGAAGGCAAGGAAGATGCAAAAGTATAGGATCAAAATGAAGATGTTAAGAAGTAAGCAATGGATCTTCTTCTCCATATGGCTAGTACTCCTATAGTGCCTTTACATATGAAAGATAATGATTTTTATGAGAAAGTTGCATGCTTAATATTATTCATTTTAAAGACCACCAAAAAAACATCACTGACAAATTTGACACTAAATTTATCTGTAACAAAAATTACAAAAAAGAAAAAGAAGAACATGATATATGGTAGAGCTTTTATTTGGTCCTCAAGCTTTATAAGGGGGAGGGCATGCTCTATACCTCAACACAGGATACTTTATAATGTAATATAATGATGTATTTAGTATAAATCTCATATTTTATGATAAGTTAATTTGGCTCATTGTAATGAAAGAAATACTCTATAATGAAGTAAATTAGACTCATTGTGGTGAAAGTAATCTTCTAGAATATTCTAGTTGGTGGTGGTAGGTGGTGTTGGCAGTTTTGTCACTTTGCCACATTAGAAATTTTGTTGACATTTTTAATTGTAAAAGAAGGACGAAGTATAATGAATAATGCCATCATTTTTGTCAATATATTTTGTTACAATTAGTTTTGTTTTAACCCTCTTCCTTCAATTTGCATGAACATTGTGCCTAAAAATGATGGTATTTTAAGGAAAAATTAATGGTATGTGTAAAATGGAATAACAAGTTAATAGTATTTAGCATTGCAAAAATTGGTTCGAAGTGAAAGCGCTAACAGTTAAAAGAAGAAAAATGGTTTCACTTTTCATGAGGATGAAAGGGCACTTTAAAATTAAATGCATCAAAAAACAGATTAAAATTGCTCAATATATCAAGATGAAGAATTTAAAAGGAACATAAGTCGTTGCACATAAAAGATTAAAACATTTGAAGTTTTGAAGGCAAAAGAAGACAAGGTATTTTTTCTCCAAGTGAGGGACAAAAATATCTATTGCCTCTCCTTTGGGCGAAACGTCTTTATTTTTACAAGATTTGCAATGGCGACATGGCAAGTCAAAGAAGCCGTCAAGGGTGCGTTCACCCCAAAGGAGGGGCAAAAATCCCATTCGCCCCATTTTAAGGCAAACATCATCATTTAAAAAGGAAGAACAAAAACCAAAGTGAATGGTCAAAGAAAATTGAAAATTCAAAGAGACTTTCACCCCAAGTGAGGGGTAAAAATCCTTTTTACCCCTCATTGGGGTGAAACCACATTTAAAAGTTTATTAACTTGTGGGCCCATCATTAAAACAACCAAGGCAGAATTGCAAAGCGAGTTCACCTCAAGAGAGGGCGAAACTCTCTTTCGCCCCTCTTAGAGGTGAAAACACAAATAGAAAAGTTAAAAGGTGCATGGTGGGGCCCAGTTTTAATTATCAAAACAAAAGAGTTGAAAGTGCTTTCACCTCAAAGAGGGGCAAAAAATTCATTCACCTCTCTATGGGGTGAATGTATTTTAAAAAGCAAATGAAACACGTCAAGCACCACGTTGAAAATTCAAAGAGAGTTCGCCTCAAGTGAGAGGTAAAACTCCCTTTCGCCTCTCCTTGGGGTGAAACCATAGTGCAAAAGGAAAGGCGCATCGTGGGTCCCACCTTGGTAAAGTAAAGAAGGTTGCGAGAAGACTTTCACCCCAAGTTAGAGGTAAAAATCCCATTCGCCCCTCTTTGGGGCGAACGTAAGTTTCAAAGGCAGCACAAAACGTTGACAAGTCAAAGGGTGTTTCACCCCTAGAGAGGAGCGAAACTTCCTTTCACCTCTCTTTGGGGTGAAACACAATTCAAAATATTTTGAGATGGCGCAAGTCCTAGGCTGTTTATTGGAGCATCAACAAAGGTAAGCAAAAGAATGCTTTTGCCCCTCCTTTGGGTAAAATGATATGAAGTGGTAAGGTGCTAAGTGTGGTTGCAAGTAAAAAGTGAGTTCGCCCTCAGAGGGGGTGAAACTCATTTTTACCCTCTCTGAGGGGCGAAACTATATGAATTGATGATTTTTGTTTTAAGCATTTTGTTTAAAATATAGGTGCACGCTCTAAATGAAAGGAAGTTTTGGCAAAGGAAAGAAGAGCTTTGAACACAGAACAAATGATAAAATATTGGAGAAATGTGCACAGAGCATTTTTGCCCAGCTTTTCTCCAAAAGGGCCAGTTGCCACGTTTTGGGCGAAATCAATTTTAAAACAACAAGGAGACTTTTCAAGGACACCAATCGTCTACAATTTTTTTGGGAAGGACCAGGGGGTGATGAAATTTAATTTTTGAGGCAAAGTCAACGATTTTGGGCCCGAATTTCAGTTGAAGATTTGCAGGATTAAATGCTAAAGGATGATTTTGATTATTTCCAAGGCACCATCCACCGACTTCACCTCTTTTCAAAACAACATTTATATCTGGTGGACTCTCTTGGCAAGGGTAAATTTCCAAGGCACAATGGTGACACAAATTCAATGACCAAGATCCCTATTTTCATCCAGTTTTGATGCATCCCAATGCACCGACGTCCAAGTTCGCTAATTTCCCAGGAATCTCACCACCAAAGCTGGATCGCTGCTCCCAAAGGAATATTTTCAAGGAGGAAATTCCTCTTGTTGGTTCCTGATCTATGGATATTTTGTCTTCATATGTATTAAATGAAAGAGGTGGAATCCTCTATAAATACTAGATATTTTCATGTAACAAAGGAGGATAGACACTCTACAGAAAAACACTTTGAGTTTTCTGCATAAATAGAAGGATACTCGACTTCTGATTCCTTGAATGGTTTTGTGTGTGATTTCTTTCTGCTTAACATTTCTACTCATATTCATGTCTGTTATTGGCTAATTTTAAATTTTGCATCTAGATTTAACTACTTCTAGTGAGGGAGTGAATATTGGAATGTCCTTTGGAAGTTATCTTCACAAACCGTAAGTGGTTCTTCTACCTTTCTTTCTGTTATATGTTGCTTAACACTTAATTTGAATTTCCACTACTAGTCTATCCCCATCCTACATCATTCGGCTTATAGCCATATTTCCCATCTCTTTTCATCATTTCCCATTTCTTTCCTATAACTCTAAGCTTAAAACTAGTGTAGGATTAGTAAGGGAGCCATCCCTCTCTAGAGATTGGCCCAAAGGACATTTATCTCCTTCGGCCTTTCAATGTTGGTCGTGTCTAGGGTGCACAAATGTATGATTTGTATTTTAGGTAGATATTTGACCAACAATTTTTGGCATGCCCGATGGGACTCACAAGTCTCATATTGAGCAATATACACAGTATTAAGGTCTTGATGTTCACCTTTTTATTATTGATCTAGAACATCTGGTGACTCAACTATACCCAAAAGCCTTCGAATGTGAAGTTGGCAAAATTTGTACTTCATGATCACAAGATCAAAGGCCAAAAATCTTGAAAACCCCATTGAGTTCTTTGAGCTTGACACCCAAAAATTAGGAGAACACCCTAGATTAGTCACCCTAACTCTTACATCAGTTGCAACATCTTCATAGATAGTTGGTGTGTTTTCCATTCCTTCAAGTCTAGCTAGTACTACTACTAGTGTTCCTCCACCTCAAGCAAATTCTCTAATCAGTATGGCTCATAATCCACCACCACAACCACCAAGGTAGTTCCCAGCATGGAATATATTGGGAGCTTTGAATCTACAAGCTCAAAATCTAGTCCCTCAAGCATCATTGAAGGCTTTGCCCACCTATGATGGTATAGGTAAGACTACTTATGAGCATGTCTAGGATGTGGCTTCTTTGGTGATAATCCATAGTATCATAGATGAAGACATTATGGTAAAATTGTTCATATTGTCCCTTAGAGGAAAGTTGTTGTATTGGTACCGCTATTTGCCACTCGCTACTATCACCACATGGGACCAGTTGGTAGAAATATTGATTAATATTTTCCATGAGCAAGCTGATCCCTTTTCCTTATTGCACCAATTCACAAATATCCAAAGACATCCATAGGAGGAAATAGTGGATTTCAACATCAGGTTCACTCGAACTTGGTAGAGAGTTCTTGATGGTCTTCGACCAACTCTTGAACAAGTCCAGATTTTACTATCTTTGAGCTTTCAACTCTGATATTGGTATGGCCATCTGACAAGCCAATGTCAATACATTCCCATATTTTTACACGTAGGCACAAAAGGCTGAAGAAGATCTGATTGCCATAGGTAAGCTACCTCCAAAGGTAACAATGCCTATATTTCTCGATCTTCCACAATATTTGTACTCTAGTGCATTTTCAAAGCACATGCCTTCTATGTATCCTATTCCTTCATGGGTTCGAGTTCACCTCAAATTGCATAAGTTCCATATTTGCAATTACCCGCTCCAACTATTCCACAATTACCCACTCCTCTTCCTATTCTAGCATTGCCTTCTCTGCTAGTACCTCTACCTTTTCCAACACCTCTAGTGCCCTCAAATCCTGATCCTCAAATGAAATTATTGTAGGAGATGCAATCAATTAATTCAGTAGTGAGGACAATGTCAAATGAAATCACAACCATTAAGAAGAAGTAAGTTGAGAGTGACTTTCGATCAAGGAGATTTCAAATACCATCGATTACTAGAGAGCAACCAACTTTGACTAGCAAAGGTTCTGAGAGAAATACAATCATATTGGTAAATGAAGAAGCTGGTACATCAGAGCGAACATATTGGTGCTCTACCTATAATGACCCTCATGGTGAAGATACGTGCATGGTTCATTTGAACTATGTACAAATATTAGCAGAAAGTTCTACCAGTGGACAGATCAATATGATCATGGAAGTCGATCATAATTTCATGGTCCCTTCCTTGGAGCAAGTCTCAGTTCTTACGAGGGCTAGGAAGAAGCCGGTAACTATTGATCCAATAGAGATGGAGCCACTGAAGATCCTTGCTGAATAGAAGGTACAAGGTGAAAAGGCACAACCATAAGCAAAAGCACCTAGCGCAATGCCTAAGTAACAAGATTCTATCTTGTTGAAAGATCTCTTGCCCACACGAGCTCAAGAGAGGTTGTAGGTAAAGGCATCAACTTCACAACCTACAACTGCTCAAGTACAAGTTGAGGTGAAAGAACAAGCCAAAGAATACCTCAAGTACCCATCATTGACCAAGCATCAAAGGGTAGAAGCTACTCAGTAGTACCAAAACAAATATGAGCTAGCTAGTGAAGGGAAAGACTCTGGTACCTCTGACTATAACATTTTTGAAGAGATGAAGAGAATCCCTGCTAAGGTGAGTTTGTATGATGCATTGCAACTCCCTGGATAGGTTGATCTATTGCAGGAGTCTCTCAAGTCTACAAAGGATAAAAAGAAAAACCCCACCCAGATAGTGTTAGCACAGACACTGACAACTTCTGCCACTGGTAAGAATAGACCACCCCCATTCTACCTATCTCTCAGGATGGAGGGGTGGATTGTGCATAATTGCATGATCGATTCTGGTGTCACAACTACTATCATGCCAAAGGTAGTATGTGAGGTCATGGGGATGGAGTACATGAGGAGCAGTCCAGGCATCTTATAGTTGGATGGGACCCCAATCAAAATGGTGGGTGTGATTAAAGATATTCCCATTGTTCTGCACAACATGCCATAGATTACCATCATTCAAGAAGTGGTGGTAGTTGATTTAGAACCATATTTCAGCATGTGCCTTTTGAGAGAATTTATGGTAAATCTAGGAGGATATCTTTCCCTGGACTATTCACACTTGGAGATTCCTTTCAAGGGAAGGAGAATCTGGATCTATAATGAAAAGCCTTCCACTTTTCATATAGAGAAACTTGAAGAAGAAGAAAAGTCCACAAGCTCGATCAACATGATGATAGAAGAGCTACAAGAAATGGACTTGATGGAGGAAGCTCTTGTTGAGCTTCATTTGAAAGATGAATTTTCATTGATGGATTTTAATGCAATGGTGGAGACCGAGATCGGTTGCTACACCATAACCAAACCTAAAAAGGTTGAAGCCAAAGCTTCTGACTTCCAGGACCCTATCTTCGACTAGTTATGGAAGTTATATTTTGATGGTGCAAGATGCAAGAATGGTGCAGGAGCTAGGATTGTTCTTGTTTCTCCTTCGAGGGTACAAAAAACATACTCATACCGGTTAACCTGGAGTTGTACAAACAATACCATCGAATACGAAGCATTGTGCCTTGGCCTAAAGAAAGCGGAGAAGCTTGGAATCAAACAATTGCAGATTTTTGGAGATTTTGAGCTCATTTTCAATCATATTATGAACAAATGCGTATCAAAGCAACATTATTTGAAGGCCTACCACAATAAGGTATGGGATTTGTTTGAGTCTTTTACAACACTAAATGTTCAAGCAATTTTATGAGAATAGAATAAACACACAGACATCTTGGCATCCCTTGGTGCTAACTTCTCTCCCATTGAGCAAGTGGTAAGGAGACCAAAGATCGTAAGGGTGATTTTTAGACCTTCGGTCCCCAAAAAAAACCTCTACTGGCAGGTGTTCGATAGCGATGAGCAGATAGTCAATTTCTTGATTAAAGAAGCTAGTAGCGTAGAAGAAATAATACTGGATGAGGAGGAAATTGAAGGGATGATCCAATTGAAAAATAATCACATTCCCAAGGGATTAATTTCACTCGAGAGCCTATTTGACCAGAATGATAGAGTAGAGAAGCACAAGATTAAGGTCGATGAGAAGGAGTATAAAGAATTACAACTAGAATCTGATAAGGTGATCAAAGTCAGAATAGACTGTACTCCAGAAGAGCTTGAGGAAATTAAGGAGTTGTGTTATGAATTCCCTAACATTGTCGCATGGAGTTATCATGATTTGAAAGGGTATGACAAAAATGTGATTCAACACACCATCAAATTGCAAGAAGGGGTAAAACCCTTTCGATAGAAATAATGACCTATTAATCCAAAAATTGAAGTACTGATGAAAGCAAAATTGCTGAAGATGTTGGAGGTAAAAATCATTTACCCCATCAAACACTAGACTTGGGTGGTAAATTTGGTTCCAGTATGAAAGAAGAATGGAGATATTCACCTATGCATAGATTTTCGTAATCTGAACCAAGCATCTCTAAAAGACCATTATCCCTTACCATAGATTGACTAGATCCTCCACGTTGTTGCTAGAGTACAAATATTTTTGTTGCTTGATAGTTTCTTCAGCTATAATCAGATCTAGGTAAAGGATGAGGACCAACATAAAATAACATTTACTACCAAGTGGGGCACTTTTGCCTATCAAAGAATACCTTTCGGTCTTTCGAATGCTGGTACCACTTTTCAAAGAGTAATGGATGTCACCTTTGGTGAGTTGCTGAATCGAATCATTGTGATATACCTTGATGATATGACTATTTTTTCACATCACAGGGAAGAGCATGGATCTCATCTAAGATAGGTGTTTGAAAAGTATCGAGAGTTTGGTATCTCCATCAACTCGAAGAAATCTATCTTTGTTGTCAAGGAGGGAAAGCTCTTGGGACATGTCATTTCAAAGGAAGGGTTAGCCATTGATCCTGCGAGAGCTGAAGCTCTCTTAAAATTGCCACTGCTAGCCAATAAGAAGGACCTGCAGTCATTTTTTGGCCAAATCAATTTTATCCAAAAATTCATCGTCGATTTCGCTCAGGTAGTGAAGCCAATGACTGAACTCCTAAAGAAAAATGTAGATTTCAAATGGATAGAGAAGAGGAGGTAGGCATTCCAAGAGATTAAGGAGAGAATCGTCCAAGCACCAGTGTTGATCAATCTAGACTATTCTAAGGATTTTATCCTTTATGTAGTGGGTGAGTAGGAAAGTTATGCTGTCGTGCTTACGTAGAAGCGAGATGATGGGGATGAACCTTTTTTCTCACCAGGAAAAATACAATTTTATTGAGAAGCAGGTTTATGCGGTTATGAAGTCCTTGAAGAAATTTTGATATTTCATCTCACAAAGCAAGATAATTGTCTATGTTATTCATCTAGATGTTAGGAATTTTATCATTCAAGGAGAGCTTGGTGATAAAAGAGTAGGTTGGATCTCCAAGATTTAGGAGTATGATGTAGAGATTCGACCAACCAAATTGGTTCATGGTCGAGCACTCTATCAAGAGTTGGCTAAAAGTGTAGCTTCTCAGTCACTAGTACCATCACATGATGAGGTTATCGATAAGAGCAATCTTGCTAACCAAGCAGTAGGTAATCATGACTGGACAGAGGACCTAGTCAAATTTTTCACATCTGGAAGGTGTCCATCTCACCTCAATTCCTCATAGAGGTGAAGGTTTAGACTACAGGCCCTTAGATATGTCTTGTTGCTGAGTGGATTGTTCCACAAGAACATAGATGGAGTGCTCCTCAGGTGCATTAAAGAATCTAAAAAATAGAAGATTTTGGAGGAGTTCCACTCTAGCTTGTCTGGTGGACACTATGCAGGGAGGCCTATGGCCTTGAAAATCATCCGAGCTAGATATTTTTGGCCCACTCTTTTTGTAGATGCACACAAAGTGAGTCAAAGTTGTGATAACTATCAATGATATGTCGATAGGAGTAAGAAGGTATCCTTACCTCTACATCCGATCCAGGTAGAAGCTCCATTTCAATAGTGGGGCTTAGACTTTATTGGGGTCATTGATCCCCATTCTTCTATTGAACATAAATATATTTTGACAACAACTAACTACTTTACTCGATGGGTGGAGGCCATCCCAACAAAGAAAGTAGATCAAGTGATAGTCATCTCTTTCCTTGAGGGGTTGATTACCCATTTCGGTGTACCAGATGCCATTGTGACTGATAATGGGACTCCCTTCATTGGAGCAAAGATTATTGAGTTTATGGGCAGGTATGGAATTTATCTAAAAACTTCCTCTAATTATTACCCATAGGGAAATGGCTTAGCCGAGTCCACAAACAAGAACTTGCTTCGGATTTTGAAGAGAACACTCGAAAGCAATAAAAGGAGTTGGCATCTACTGCTAAATCAAGCTCTGTGGGCGGATCACATATCGATCAAGAAGTCCATTAAAACTTCTCCCTACTCCCTAGTGTATGGCAAGGAAGCAGTTTTGCCTACCCACATTGAACTCCCAGTTCTCCAGACCTTGTAGATGCTCAGTGATGAGGATGATGAATCTAACCCCATGAGCACAAGGTTAGCCCAACTTCTGTAGCTTGAGGAAGAAAGAGAGAAGGCATATGTTGCTTTCACTGAACATGCCAAGATGACGTAGAAGTGGTTCGACAAAAGGATGACTAAACAAAAATTTAAAGTTGGAGATTTGGTGCTTAAGTGGAATGAGAACAAAGCCAAGCCTAGAAAGCACCATAAATTTGAGGTAATTTGGGAAGGCCCATTCTAGATTTTAGGAGTAAATTCAGCCAATGCATACCACCTTCAGGATATGGATGGTCGGGAGCTATCAATCCTAGTTAATGGTCTTCATCTGAAGGCCTATTTTCGATGACAAAATCAAGGATACAAGTATGTAAATATGTATAGAATTTATTTTTCATAAGTATTTTTATTACTTTTATCAATATATATATATTTGCCCCAAAGTTTTTCTTCCTCAAAAATTAATTTTGCTTCGAAAAGCCTTTTTATGGATAATATTATGAGTTTCGGGATAAAATTAATTATTTTAAACTTTTTTAGCAAGTGTTTGAAGGCTCCAAAGTTAAAAATTGATTTATTTTTAAATCAAAGGGGCAAAGAGAGGAAGAAATATAAAAAAAAGAGAGAAAAGGCTAAAGTGAGATTTTATTTAATTTCGCATGAAGTTTTTAAAAGTGGAGGGCGAAATTAAAATTGGAGCAAAGGCAAAAAGTAAAGTTTTAAATTTGCAACTCCAAGAAAAAGGCTTTTTCAAGAAAAGAGAGTTAATTTTTAATTTTTTTTTCTAAAATTGGGGCAAAGGATATTTTTAAAAGGAGGGATCAGGCATGAGAAGGCATCAAACAGGTTGAAGGTAATTTTTGGGAGCAAAGGAGAAGAAAGGAAGTGCCTTCCCAAAGTTATTTCTCCCATAAAACAAATTTTTCGATAATAGATGAATTTTAAAGCATCAGTTGACGTCTCACCATATTTTAGAGCATGCGGAGCAAAGTGATTTCACCCAGATTCACCTTGGGCAATGTTTTGATGTTCCCAAGGAGCAAGATCTCTCAATTTTTCCAAAAAAGTGCTCATTGGTTCATACTTGGTGAATTTATTTTTTGAAAGTGGTCGTTGAAAATACAGGGTGCACTTTTCAAGGGTTAATGCGATGGAGCACGACTTCCAAAGAAGATTTTGGGTGAAAGGAGGATTAACAATAATTTTAAAATCATTGATAATCATGTCGGTTGAGTGGAACGAGGCCCATATTTGCTCGACTTTACCAAGAAGATACACCGCATTTACTCTGGTGGTTGGAGGCACCATCTATAAATAAGACATAGGTAAAATTGTTCAAAGAAGAAATTTTTTAAGTTTTGTCGGTGCATTTTTGAAGTTGGTGGTTGCAAGATTTGTAGAGCACTCCCCAAGTTGCTAGAATATCCATGATGGGTAAAAAAGTTATAGAATCAAAAGGTGTCACTGAACCAAAATAGTCAAAGAAGAAAGCGGAGGGTGGAAAGAAGTCCAAGAAGGCCCAAAAAAATGAAAATATTGATTTGGACCCGTACTCTGATGCCATGGCAAAAATTGGAGATTGCATCATCACCAACAAAGGCGTGGTCAAACTGTGCCAGGACGTGGAATTTGCAATCAGGTAGAGATTGACGTCGGAGAGTCCATTAACTATGGCATATTATGCATAGTTGTTCTGGTACCTATGCACACCCGTCCATTCTTACCCAGAGTTGGTGAGGGTAATTTCTAAATTTTATAACCCGATTACTAGGATTATTCGAAAAGCAAATGGGGAAGTGCTTTTCACCATTTCTTCCAATGCAGTTCGGGAAGCATTTGCTTGTGGGGTGAAGCCTCCCTCTGATGTGGTCTTTAAAAAATTGCATCTCAATGAATAGGAGGAGAAGTATCTATCTACAGTGTCAATGCGATAGTTTATGGAGATGTAGTTAATCAAGGAGCCATAGTTAGGGTAGTTAAATTTACCGAAACCACTCTCAGATTTTAAGAGCTTAGATTTGTTTTTGATGCTGGCATGGATTGTTGGCCTCCCTATAGATTCCATAGTTTTCAAGTGGCAGGCAGTGTTGGTGCATTGCATCTCACAGGTTGAGTTCTATGCCCCAACAACAATGACAATGGATAAAAATCTAATTTATTTTGATTGGGCAGATTTTATAGCATGAAATATGCACATTCAGTTGGATAAGATGAATACTAGAGAGGCGACATCATTCAGGCACACATCATTTTTAGCCTAGTATTTCTTTTTCCATATGCACCAACACTTTTCCTTTGTAGCTATTAAGCAGGTTGATGAAGCGAATAAGGTTTTGCCAGTTTACATGTGGACTCCCAATATGTCAAGGAGGGAGTCATTTTATAACTTTAATCACTTGTTTTTGGGTCCTTCCATTGAGCTAATTTGTGGCAAGTGTGAGAGAGTGTCATGGGCGATGAGAGAAGCGATTGTCATTGAGGAGAAGGGTGATATTTTCTTGTTGACATAGGGTGTAGTTGTGTGAATCTTCGGCTTCACTAGCAAGCCATTTCTGCTCCCATACTTCACCACAGAGTATGTCTTTGTGATGGAGGTGGTGCACTAGAATGACTATATCAATGATGTTTATGGAGTAAGTTGAGGTAAAAGGATAACATGCACAATGCCCTTTAGATTCAATAGTATTGAGGTGAGCCAGGTCGATCAGAACCAGTTGCTCATAGAGGCTCTCCAAGATCTTGGTTTGGTGGAATTACCTCAAAGGTGGAGGTATGACCCATTGGGTCATTTTACAACTTTGATCAAGGCCAAATAGTTTCATTGTTGCCCATGACCCGATATTCAACAACATCGCAATAATCTAGAGGGGTATGATTTGGAGTGGCATATTGAGGCTATGATGTCACTTCCACCATGGCATGATTTTTATGAGCAAGAGGTTGAGTACAACCCCATGGTGCATAAGCAACATATTCCTCCTTCGGGTCTATTCAACTAGATGAAAATCCAATTGCCTATGTGGTTTGAGGAAAATATCACAAACTAGTGGATTATGAGGGTCCACCAAGGAAAAACTACATCAGCTTATGGGTTGAAGATGGATGAAGCATTCTCCAATGCATATGATGAATTTTATGATATTTATCAGCCCATCACTTTCTCAAAGGTTGTACCTCAAAGTTTCCAAAAGTTTGATAGTGAAGAAAGCATGGCCAAAGAGGACCACCCAATAGTTGAAGAAGTGACACATGTGGAAGAGGAACAACCGTTGGTGTTTAAAATAAGGCCTCAACGAGCAAAGAGAAATGTAGAAGAGGTATTTCCTTTTCCCAAGGCTATGAAGAAGCCAAGAACTAGTGTAGTTTCTTCATCTGCAGTAAATCCCCCTCCGCTAGTATCAGTAGCTCAGGCTATCATTTCCCAAGATCTTCCATTGATTTAGGAGAAGCAGCTAGACCAGTAGATGGAGGTCATAGATCTCGAAGTAGATATGGAGAAACAACAAGCCCAAGAGGAACCTATCTCACAGTTACCTCCATCACCGACTCACATGGCACCCGAGCCCGAAGGTACGTTTCTTTTTCCTTCTTCCACTCATGAGTAGTTAGTGACTATCACTTCTCTTCCCACAATTTCTACATCTGTTGCTCCTCCATTTGGCATACCTTCTACTTCCATTTCTCTCCCTACTTCTCAACCACCAGTCACTACTGCTCCATATTCTATTCCCTTCTCTTCGATCTCCCTTTCTTTCAGTTCATTCACATCTATCCCAAATCCATTTTCACTTCATCTTCCATTCCTATCACTTCTACCATAGCTATAAGTACACAAGCTCCTCCATGAGTGAGTGTAACTATAGCTGAACCTATCACTTCCATCCCTTCCACTGTTTCCATTCCACCTCTCATTTCCATTTCCACTTCTTCCTTCGAGCCAAACCTTTCATAGGCTTGGTTCCCCTTCTCCCTATTTTTGGAGCTGTAGGTGTTGCCCGAGTTAGAGATAGAGGTGGTGCCCGAACATCTAGTTGTAGTAAATATCAATCGAGCTCATCTGAGTTCATCACAATGGTTGAAGAGTTGTAAGAGGAAAGAAGCGTAGGATCTAGCGAAGCCACTCAAGAAGGTCTCCTTTGATCCAGAAGTGATGGAGGCCCACACCATCAAGATGATTCCCCAAGTCTAGAAGCCACAAGGAGAAATGACTCCAAGCGATTACGCTTATGAAGTTGTAATAGAGGACCTAATGAAGATTGACACTACTAAGAAGATGGGGAAAATTTATGTTGACGTGAGCTCAGTCTACTTCCATGACGAGCACTACAAGAAGATATTCTATGAGGCCAAGAAAAATATTGTTGAGCTTGAGGAAGCTCTAGCTAAGAGTAGAGCACAAAAATAGAAGATAATAAAGGAGGTGGAATAGTGGTGATAGCAAGTAGAAGCCCACCATAAAGCAAAGGAAGTAGTAAAGTTGTAGGTGTATATAGTGAAAGCCTAACTTAAATCCATACAGAACCATTTGGTAGAGAAGGCTACATAGGCTACAAGATTATCCAAAGAGAAAATCAAGGAGGCCTACCATCATTTGGTTGGAAGTTGTGTGAAGATGGTGATAAAAGCAAGCTTGGTCCTGCAGTATCTCTATGAGGCCCGAATACTAATTCAATTGAGTGAGTAGTTAGTAGAGAATATGAAGAATTTTCTAGAGCCACATCTGGAGTCAGCAATAAGGATTCAAGCTCTTTCCTAGTCCAATATGCATATTCACCCAATGAGTGGGATGGATCGAGCCTGGTCTAGTGCCAAGGTTACTCTGCATAGTTATTTTCATAGATTGGACCTGGTGAGGGAGGGCAGGAAGTTGCTTACCATAGTTGAACAAGAGCGCTCCATTGCACTTGTTCATTTTGAGGCCCTTGCTGACATGGGATTCCTAGGTTTCATAGATGATCATGATGAGCCCCTATCGAAAGAATAGTTAGAGGAGGCCTAGAAGAATTTTGTATAGGATATATCAAAAATTGATAGTTGGGTAGAGCCAATCACAGAAGTACAGGTTTTGCCGCTCATGAAAAGGCTCACCCACATGGAGTCATCTTTGTTTGAATTGGCTTAGAGATCCAAGCACATCATCTTGGAGCATATAGGGACTCTACGGTACATCTTTGATTCACTTAGTCTTCCTTCCATGTTCACCATAGATGCTTGGACTAAAATAGTTGTAGTTTATGAGACCACTTGTGCAAGTTTGGCAAAGTAGGAGGAGGAGGAAGCAGCAGAGCATAGGAAAAGACATCCGGATCAGAAGCATAACTGATGTAGCCCATGAGGAGGACCACTGAGAGCCCAATGGATAAAGGCTTAGGGTCGATTGCATCCATGCGAGTTGGATACCCTAAGAGCCACTATAAATATTGGTAGTTTTGACATCTTGCCACATTGCAATTTTTTTTGGGATTTTATTTACAATTTTTATTGTAAAAAATTGGTGAAATATAATGGATGAATAATACAACAATTTTGTTGATATATTTTGTTGAAATTTATTTTTATTTTAAATCCTCTTCTTTTAATTTTTGTGGACTCTCCATTGGGAAATAATGAGGTTTTAAAATAAAATTGATGTCTTAAATTGAAAGAAAAGAAAGGTAAAGGTAAGAAGGGAAATAGAAAAAGAGAGGTTGGAAAGAAAAGGAAAAAGGAAAAAATAAAGAACGTAAGTATTTTCACCCCAAGGGAGGGGTGAAAACCCTTGTCACCCCTCCTGGGGGTGAAACACCTTCATTTTTACAAGTGTAAGAATCAAAACATGGTCAAAGATGGTCAAAGGAAGAAGTCAAGGGTGAGTTCACCCCAAAGGAGGGGTGAAAACCCCATTCGCCTCTTTATGAGGTGAACATCATTTAAAAAGTTGGAGAAAAAATTAAAGTGAATGGCCTTAGTTGAAAATTCAAAGGTGCTTTCGCCCCAAGTGAGGGGCAAAAATCCTTTTCACCCCTCATTGGGGTGAAATCATATTTTAAAATATAGATTAACTCATGGGCCCATCATAAAAAAACCAAGGTGAAAGCATAGTGAGTTCCTGAGGGAAATTCTTTTCTGGAAAATAGAAATTAAAAGCACGTGCATGGGGCCCAAATTTAATTATTGAAATAGAAGTATTAAAACAACCCTTTCACCCCAAAGGAGGGGTGAAAACCTCATTTACCTCCATTTGGGGTGAAATTATTTTAAAAGCAAATAGAGTACACCAACATAGGGTTGAAAAGTCAAACATGTTTTTCACCCCAAGGGAGGGGCAAAAATTCCTTTCGCCTCTCCTTGGGGTGAAAATTGAAAAGGAAAGAGTCGTGGGTCCCACCTTGGTGAATTAAAGAAGGTTGAAAAGGGTTTTACCCTAAGTTAGAGGTGAAAATCCCATTCGCCTCTCCTTGGGGTGAATGTAAGTTTCAAAGGCATAAAATTTTGACAAGTCAAAAGGTGTTTCACCCCTAGAGAGGAGTGAAACTTCCTTTCACCTCTCTTTGGGGTGAAACACAATTCAAAGCATTTTGAGAAGGCACAAGTCATGGGCCATTTATAGTGATGTCAACAAAGGTAATGAAAAGAATGCTTTTGCCCCTCATTTGGGTAAAATGATATGGAGTGATAAGGTTGTAAGTATTATTGCAAGCAAAAAGTGAGTTCACCCTCAAATGGAGTGAAACTCATTTTTTCCCTCTTTGAGGAGTGAAACTATATGGTTTTCATGTTTTAAGCATTTTGTTTAAAATGTAGGCACACGATCTAAATGAAAGCATGGAGGAAAAGGAATTTTTGGCAAATTAAGGAGATATTTGAGCATAGAACAAATGATAAAATATAAGAGAGCTTTGCATAGGGTGTTTTCGCCCAGCTTCACTCCAAAAGGGCGTCACCACGTTTTGGGCAAAATCAATTTTAAACAGCAAGGAGACTTTTCAAGGACACCAATCGTGCAAATTTTTTGGGAAGGACCAGGGGGTGATGAAATTTAATTTTTGAGGCAGAGTCAACAGTTTTGGGCCTAAATTTCAGTTGAAGATCTGCAGGATTAAATGCCAAAGAATGATTTTGACTATTTCCAAGGCACCATCCACCGACTTCACATTTTTTCAAAGCAACATTTATATCCGGTGGACTCTCTTGGAAAAGGTACATTTTTGAAGCACAATGGTGACACAAATTCAATGACCAAGATCCCTGTTTTCATCCAGTTTTGATGCGTCCCAATGCACCGACGTCCAAGCTCGCTAATTTCCCAAGAATTTTTCCTCCAAAGCTGGATCACTGCTCCCAAAGGAAGATTTTCAAGGAGGAAATTCCTCTTGCTGGTTCCTGATCTATGGACATTTTTTCTTCATATGTATTAAATGAAAGAGGTGGAATCCTCTATAAATACTAGATATTTTCATGTAACAAAGGAGGATAGACACTCTGCAGAAAAACACTTTGAGTTTTCTGCATAAATAGAAGGATACTCAACTTCTGATTCCTTGAATGGTTTTGTGTGTGATTTCTTTCTGCTTAACATTTCTGCTCATATTCATGTCTGTTATTGGCTAATTTTAAATTTTGCATCTGGATTTAACTACTGCTAGTGAGGGAGTGAATACTGGAATGTCCTTTGGAAGTTATCTTCACAAACCGTAAGTGGTTCTTCTACCTTTCTTTCTGTTATATGTTGCTTAACACTTAATTTGAATTTTCACTGCTAGTCTGTCCCCATCCTACATCATTCGGCTTATAGCCATATTTCCCATCTCTTTCTACCATTTCCTATTTCTTTCCTGTAACTCTAAGCTTAAAACCGGTGTAGGATTAGTAAGGGAGCCAACCCTCTCTGGAGATTGGCCCGAAGGACATTTCTCTCCTTCGGCCTTTCAATGTTGGCCGTGTCTAGGGCACACAAATGTATGATTTGTATTTTAGGCAGATATTTGACCAACAGGTGAAAACCACTATTTATATAAAACCATGGGCATAATACCATAATGGTTTTAGGCTATGATCAAATTTATATGGGAGATTTGTCCCCCATTTCTTAATCATTTTTTTCCATAACAATATAATTTATTTTTGAACACATCTCCTAGAGAAATTTATTTGTCTTAGCTAAAGCTTGCATTTGTAAGAGCAATCCATTTTTAGATGTGCAAGTGCCTATATTTCTTTGAATTTGTGTAGTTTTGCATTCTTTGTTGTTTGAGGCATACTACAAAGCCCTATGAGTACATATGAGTTGTAGATATTTGAGGATATATGAAATAAATTATTTAATAGTGGCATACATTGTGCATAATTGTAGTTAGGGATACATTTAATTTTTTAGTATTTGGTTAGTTGGAATGGTACAATAGTTGTACAATACTATCTTATGCTTGTGGAATTATTTGCTTAACTTCTTGTCTAGTAGGACCATCTATCACACTCAATCATGGATATAGGCTTGACCAGGCCATTTCTCAAATTATATTATGAGACTTATTGGAAATGATATTGTTTCATGTTTTTATTTTTATTTTGATTGCATACTATATGTTGTTGCTTTATTTCCATTGCATTGTATTGCATTAAGAATTAATTCATTGCACTACTATATTATGTGATATGACATATTACTTGACTTGAATAATTATCTTTTTTTTTTTCTTTTGGTGATTTTACATGGTGGAATCGATAGCCACCATGATGATTCGGGTACACTGTCCATATTTTATGGCCACCATAGTATTCTGCATTTTCCATCTCGAAATCTACCACATAGTACTTCGCACAGTCTATCCCTATAACCACCATGCCTTAATCATTTAAAATATTTTATGTTGCTGAAAGCACCAGGAAAGGGATAAGCATTCAGTCTGACGAGGCTTGAGATTTGAACCCTAGGTGTTTGTCCCTCTTACGAGGTTTCGCCACATAAATTGGTCTACACCTCGGACCTCGACTTGAATAATTGTCCAGATTATACTTTTGGTATTTTTTGACATGAAATTGGGTTGGTGATATGGCAAATTGATTAGCACAAGTCCAAATCTTGCTCAAGTAGAAAACATTAGTGACCTGGTGTGGAGATCAACACACAAGATCATAGAAAATCATGCATAAAGTATGTAGTCAAGGTGTGGTTGACAACATAACTTGTGTGGTTAACAATGTAGTTTACATAAAAAACTAGAAGAGAAGTTAGAGCATGTCATGAGACCCCTTTCTTGGTGCTTTTTGTTTGTGTGATTCTTGCTCAACCTTTGTTTTGAACTTGTTGGAGCAATTCCATATCCTAGGGAATAATTAGTGCTTAATCAAGCCCTTCAAATTTATTTTATACTTAAAGAAAAATTATGATTTGGTTTAAATAAGTCTACAATATGTTTTGATGCTCTTTTAGGCGTTTCACTTATAATATCTTTATTTTCTTTATCCGACTCTATTTACATATATATCATTCACAATTTTTGTAGATATTAGACTTAGTTGTCTTCTTGTTTTTTGGATTACATTTGACCATTGAACAACTTGCCAATTACATGGACTTATCATAATATAGTATGATGAGTCATTCTTTTAAATACATATAGTGTCTCATTATTTTTATGGAAAGGCTTTAACTTAATTTCACACTACATAAAATGTACTCTTCATATAGGCATTTACCATAACATTACTATTCTTATTTATTTTTAAGGATACTTCGATGTAGATTGGGTCAATAATCTTGATAATCATATGTTTACATTGGTTTTTTCTTTTCCTTTTTCTTTGGATCCGTACTTTTTTATTAGTAATTCAAGAAACAACAGAATTGATATATCTTTCATAAAAATACTACAAAGCAGTACAACTCTCATTGGAAAATATTTTGATGGATCCCCAAGTTTCTTTGATGAGATTAAAATATCTGAAATTTTATGTTTGTATATAATATAAAGGTTTCATGACTTAGAAAAGCTTAAACTTTTCAACATGTACCCACAATTGGAAAATATTACAGTACCCACAAGCTTAAAGGAGTACAATTCTCATTGGAAAACATTTTGATGGATCCACGAGTTTCTTTGATGAGATTAAAATGTTTGAAATTTTATGTTTGTATATAAGAGCAAGGTTTCATGACATAAAAACTTAAACTTTTCAACATGTACCCACAAAGAGGTTTGAGGAATTTTTAATAGAAATTTGCTATTGGAAAATTTTTCATGTTTTTATCCAAGAAACTGCCATGTGGTCCTAAATTTTTTTGTGTGTGCTTAAAACCTTTAACCCCCCCTTGAGCATCCATTGAAGGTTTATTGCCTATTTTTGTGGTGATCCACATTTCAAGGAAATATTCTAATATTTCATGTAACAACTAGATTTTATTTCTATGAGCATGTATGGTTTATGTTTTTACATCCTATAGCCCCTTGCATGGGATCCCACTTTAAGAATGTTTTTATGCTCTGTAACATACTTCCTATTCATGTAAATTAGAATATTGCTTATTAGAACCTTTTGTGTTTCTAATTAGAGTTGTCTAGTTAATATCTTTTGCATGTGCTTTATTAGTAATTCAAGAAACAACAGAATTGATATATCTTTCATAAAAATACTACAAAGCAATACAACTCTCATTGGAAAATATTTTGATGGATCCCCAAGTTTCTTTGATGAGATTAAAATATTTGAAATTTTATGTTTGTATATAATATAAAGGTTTCATGACTTAGAAAAGCTTAAACTTTTCAACATGTACCCACAATTGGAAAATATTACAGTACCCACAAGCTTAAAGGAGTACAATTCTCATTGGAAAACATTTTGATGGATCCACAAGTTTCTTTGATGAGATTAAAATGTTTGAAATTTTATGTTTGTATATAAGAGCAAGGTTTCATGACATATAAAAACTTAAACTTTTCAACATGTACCCACAAAGAGGTTTGAGGAATTTTTAATAGAAATTTGCTATTGGAAAATTTTTCATGTTTTTATCCAAGAAACTAAAAATTGCACAAGAGAGGGAGAAAAAAAAGGCCAACCATAAAATGCCATGTGGTCCTAAATTTTTTTATGTGTGCTTAAAACCTTTAACCCCCCCTTGAGAATCCATTGAAGGTTTATTGCCTATTTTTGTGGTGATCCACATTTCAAGGAAATATTCTAATCTTTCATGTAGCAACTAGTTTTTATTTCTATGAGCATGTATGGTTTATGTTTATACATCCTATAGCCCCTTGCATGGGATCCCACTTTAAGAATGTTTTTATACTCTGTAACATACTTCCTATTCATGTAAATTAGAATATTGCTTATTAGAACCTTTTGTGTTTCTAATTAAGTTGTCTAGTTAATATCTTTTGCATGTGCTTTATTAGTAATTCAATAAACAACAGAATTGATATATCTTTCATAAAAATACTACAAAGCAGTACAACTCTCATTGAAAAATATTTTGATGGATCCCCAAGTTTCTTTGATGAGATTAAAATATTTGAAATTTTATGTTTGTATATAATATAAAGGTTTCATGACTTAGAAAATCTTAAACTTTTCAACATGTACCCACAATTGGAAAATATTACAGTACCCACAAGCTTAAAGGAGTACAATTCTCATTGGAAAATATTTTGATGGATCCACGAGTTTCTTTGATGAGATTAAAATGTTTGAAATTTTATGTTTGTATATAAGAGCAAGGTTTCATGACATATAAAAACTTAAACTTTTCAACATGTACCCACAAAGAGGTTTGAGGAATTTTTAATAGAAATTTGCTATTGGAAAATTTTTCATGTTTTTATCCAAGAAACTAAAAATTGCACAAGAGAGGGAGAAAAAAAAGGCCAACCATAAAATGCCATGTGGTCCTAATTTTTTTTGTGTGGGCTTAAAACCTTTAACCCCCCCTTGAGCATCCATTGAAGGTTTATTGCCTATTTTTGTGGTGATCCACATTTCAAGGAAATATTCTAATATTTCATGTAACAACTAGATTTTATTTCTATGAGCATGTATGGTTTATGTTTTTACATCCTATAGCCCCTTGCATGGGATCCCAATTTAAGAATGTTTTTATACTCTGTAACATACTTCCTATTCATGTAAATTAGAATATTGCTTATTAGAACCTTTTGTGTTTCTAATTAGAGTTGTCTAGTTAATATATTTTGCATGTGCTTTATTAGTAATTCAAGAAACAACAGAATTGATATATATGTCATAAAAATACTACAAAGCAGTACAACTCTCATTGGAAAATATTTTGATGGATCCCCAAGTTTCTTTGATGAGATTAAAATATTTGAAATTTTATGTTTATATATAATAAAAAGGTTTCATGACTTAGAAAAGCTTAAACTTTTCAACATGTACCCACAATTGGAAAATATTACAGTACCCACAAGCTTAAAGGAGTACAATTCTCATTGGAAAACATTTTGATGGATCCACGAGTTTCTTTGATGAGACTAAAATGTTTGAAATTTTATGTTTGTCTATAAGAGCAAGGTTTCATGACATATAAAAACTTAAACTTTTCAACATGTACCCACAAAGAGGTTTGAGGAATTTTTAATAGAAATTTGCTATTGGAAAATTTTTCATGTTTTTATCCAAGAAACTAAAAATTGCACAAGAGAGGGAGAAAAAAAAGGCCAACCATAAAATGCCATGTGGTCCTAAATTTTTTTGTGTGTGCTTAAAACCTTTAACCCCCCTTGAGCATCCATTGAAGGTTTATTGCCTATTTTTGTGGTGATCCACATTTCAAGGAAAGATTCTAATCTTTCATGTAACAACTAGATTTTATTTTTATGAGTATGTATGGTTTATGTTTTTACATCCTATAGCCCCTTGCATAGGATCCCACTTTAAGAATGTTTTTATACTCTGTAACATACTTCCTATTCATGTAAATTAGAATATTGCTTATTAGAACCTTTTGTGTTTCTAATTAGAGTTGTCTAGTTAATATCTTTTGCATGTGCTTTATTGTCTTATCTAGCAAGCACATATTTATCTTTGCCTATCTATTTAATACATTGAATGAAGATTGCACATCATTCATTTTTGCACCTATATTCTCTTATTTTCTTTTCAATTTGTGCATTTTTACAATTTGCATTCTAGTTTTTTTGAAAAGGTCAAAAACTTTATAAAAAAAGCAAGATTCAAATTACAATCCTAGGTCTACCACTTTTGGAAAGCCCTAAAATCCGAATAAAAATAATTAACATCTCAAAAAATAACAAAAAACTGAGTACCATCTAAAGAGTATAGACTCTTAGCCCAATCCCACTTCTGCTCTATGTTGATTCGAAGAAACCTAGCAGGCTTGATAGTCCTGCAAACACCAAAAATGTTGTCCCTAAAGGATCCAAAGAGTGCTGCAAGAGGAAGCAAAAAACACAACCAATAACTAGTCATCCTCCATTTTCCCATGGGTACTACTCATATTCTTACTGGCATATGTGTTGGCAAGAAGAAAATAATTCTTGTTCACAATAGCCTCCATAAACAGACAAATGTACTCCAAATCCAACTAGGACACATTGGAATTAGTCTCAATGGGCACACCAAGGATGTGATACTCCAGAATACACTTCAAAATACTCAACATTTTAATCCCAAGGGGACATGGATGCTTTTTATTGCTACATTGATTGAAAAATTTAAAGGCTCAATGGACTTCATAAAGATACCAGTCTAGGAATTACTCATCCTTCTCAAGGACTCTAGACCTGTCTGCATTCTTGCATAAGTCTTTGCTGGCCAAACAAAGAACCATTTGGTTCAACTCCAACCATTCAAAATTATCCCTATATTGAGTAGAATTTAGCATGCAACCGATCAAACTTTTACTACCATGTTTAACCAAAAAGTCAGCCACAACATTATTTTATCTATCAACATGGACTAAAATGACATCCTTGAATTGCTACCAAATGAATTTAATTTGGCTCGTAATGTTTCTTATCCTCCAAGCCTTCAGTCTAAAATTTCTAATAGCATCCAAAAGTCCCACCATAATTTGAGATTTAAACTTAACGATGATCTTTCTAACCCCATTCTACCAAGTGTTGAGAGAACCTTGTCTGATAGCGAAATCTTCAATTTTATTATTAGTAGCCATTCCAAGATTCTCTAGCTCCCAATGAAGGACCTTATCCTTGAAGTCTTCTGAGAAAACCAATGCTTGTAGCTCCTGAGTTATCCTTAGCTATAACATCAAAATTAATATTTTCCCAACCTAGGGGAGGGGGTTTCCATGATCTCAAATTCTACGACTTGGGATCCAAATCATTCTCCTCGATTTTTTGGTCCCTAAGGTGAGCTCTAATAGTTTCAAAAATCTTAGAAACAATTTTGAGCAAAACCAGCTCCATTGGACTAAACTCTAAAAATTATGGAATTTCTTTCCATCTAAATGTGCCACTAGATGAAGCTCAGGCCTAGGGACCAACCTAGATGAATGGAGATATTATTAAGCTTTCTTCATTTTTAGATCTCCTAGATATTAGCAAGAGTCACCTAAAATTTTAGACAAGACTTAAATAGGTCTATTCATATTTTCCATAACTCTCTAGCGAATTGATAATGCTATGGTCAAAAAGCATGGGAGAAGTTCACTTTTGGAATAAATTTTGTAATGCTAATTTTTCTCTATCAAAGTCTTATTACTCATGTAAGGGGTTTGGCATGCTTGGAAATTTACCTCTTATTATATTTGCTTGGATGGTGCATCATTGAGATATGAACTTCACTTCACTTCCTCTTATATTTGGTGGAGCAAGATTATTACTGGCAATGGTACTACCTTGGATCTAGTGTATGAGCTTCATCCTAATGTTTGAAATATGTTGAATATTTTCCATGTTATTAATTGGACACTATCCATGTATCCTCACCGAGGTTCAGGGTTGGGCCAAGCCCCAAGCATAATTTTTAAGGTTTCTTAAGCTATTTTTAGACCCATATGGGTTGTTTAGGGTTAAATATTTGAACCCATGGTTTTTTGCCCATGGTATTGTAAAATATATTCTTGTGTTGTTATTTAATTTCATGTGCATTAGGGTTTGAAGTGAGATGAGAGATGCACATTATTGTATTGGAGATAGTTAAGTTTATACAATAAGGAAATATTATTGTGTTGAGTTTTTTTCTCGTAAGGATTTTCTAGGTGAAATACTGTGTTATGTGTGTATCTGCTATCTTCTTCTTCTTTTTTTTCTTTGATTATGTATTTAATGTTTTTCTAGAATTTAGTTATTTGGGCCTTTTGCTCTTCACCCAAGTGGCTATTAGACTTGGAATTCAAAGGTTTTGAGAAATTTTGGGATTTGGTTGCATAACAACAGAAAATATTCCCTTAAAAAGGGGATTTGGTACTAATTAAGGTGATCTTTAGTGCATCACTTCTATTCATAACTTAGTTGATCCTAAGATTTTGATTAAACTTTCTACTACTTTGGATTGTAATTTTTATAAGAATTGGGCTTGTCTAGACAATCACTCTCTATTGTTTTTCTATATTAAAATGTTGTATGATTTTAGCATGTCATTTTCACCTTAGCCACCTTACACAAACACACATTTACACACACATATATGTGTATATGTAGCATGACTTAATTTTTTTTTAACCCTTTACACTTCCATTACAAAAGTCTCTTTTCTTCAATGAATATGCAATAGTTATACATAAAAAGAAAGGAAAAAAGATACATCGTAACTTTAAAATTGAATGGTATTGTTCTATACAAAATAAAACAAAAATCTAAACTCGATATGTATCCAATTAGAGACGATCTTATTAAAACTTCAAATAATGGACCCTTTTAAACTCTATTCGGTACTTATGAAAATTGAGACCACCAAAGTAACAACATTTAAGGTGAAATTTTACAAACGCTTATGATTAACCAAAGTTGTTACTTTTTGTAGAAGGTCCATGAGTTAGACCTTGATCACTGCTACTTGTTGTATCCAGTCGCCATCCATTTTATATAATAACATGTCCTTGTATTTTTCAAGAATTTCATTATTCACATGCATTTGGTTCATCATACCAAACATAAGGATATGATTCCATTCATAGACCTCCTCGATATTTTTGACTTCATCTTGAACTGTTGTTGTATGAACACCCACTTATACCAAATATTATAGTATAACCTCATAGAAAAATTGCCAAACTACAATATGCTCAAGGAAGCAACATAAACAATTACGAGATAAACTAAGCTACATTCCTAATGTTTCAAAAATATTAGAAACTGTAATAGGATACTAAGCTATCCTTGCACACTTCTTAACCATTTCATATCCTTTCCTTTCCAAGTTATAAACTACTTTTATGTCTTTATTGGCAACTTTTGCACCATATGTTATCAAAGAAGAGGCAGCCTCCTTCCTCTTCCTTTAAACGACTTTTCACTCTTAAGGGGTTTGACCATATCTAGGAGAACTAATAGTCAATTATCTTAGGCTCCCCACCATTATCTTCTTGACCAAAGATAGATGTCTTACACGTAGATGAGCAATTTCAAGACAAAGCTAGAACAATAATCTATCTAGCTCACATAAAGGATCTCTAAGAAAAATTGAGACAAAACTCTTCCAAACGTTAGTAGTAACTATGGTTGGATCTTATTTTTTCTCTATGACCTTAGCAATATACCCTATCCTATTCACTATTCACTGTTTACCACTAACATTATTCTATTCTTGGCTTTCTTGTATGGATAATATTTAACCAAATGACCTCCCAATAAAAAAAAATATGTATTAGATCAATTTAAATAAACAATATTCTACAAACATGTAAACTCCATACCTTCAAATTCAACAAAATCAAATAGTTACTTCAAATTCAACAAAATCGAATAGTTATTTATCTAAGTCCAACTTCATGCAAACATATAAATGTACCCAAAAACTAAAAAAATTATCTTTTTTATTTTTTATCTAAATAACCCTACTTGCGACAAAGATTCTCTTACACATAGTCTAAATACTAAATTTAAGAAAGAAAAAAAAATCAATCCAGGGGAAATTACTTGTCAACAATCCTTAAAAAGGATGGAAATCATACGATCAAGTTTGCATCAAGTAGGCTTACCCACACATGACTCAAGAGCCATATTGGAACATTTGCTTCAGCAACCTCAGTCAAAGTGAACTAGCAAGCAAGAAACCCTTTACCAACCCTCTTATTTTCACTAAAACCCACCCACTATTTTTCCAATTGGATTTAGCACACTTATAAAAATCTTCCTCTAAAGACAACCATAACAAATAAACAAGACCACATTTCGAAGGCTAATGTCATTAATAACATAGAGCACTATGATAGGCAATAAGAACTCAAAGGTTATACCTATTCCTTGAGCTCACAAAACATGGCCTTTGCCAAAATTTTCCTTTATCACTCGATCTCCCGTTTGATTCTAATGCAAAATTTCCTCTTTAACTCGTCTAATCTATTCGGTCACTGGTCATTAACCCGTACAATTGATGGTCTATGGTGTATGTAGGTCTGTTGTGGTAGAGGTCAGAGCTCACATTGTATTCAATTGTCTATGGCATATGTAGGTCTATGGTGGTAAAGGTTAGATCTCACCTTTTCTGTTTATTGTAGTAAAAGTTAGAGCCCACTTTTGCTATCCACAGTTTGTAAAAGATTTAAACATACTGGACCATGATTCTTAGTAGTGCTTTATTGTTCTTAAACAAAGTGTAGAAACATTTAGGATTGACTATTTGATATATATTTTTTGGTAATGTGAAGAGAGTGTTGTTAATCTGCTGCATGACAGATTGAAAATTGTGTTGTAACAGTCGTGAACTGGATGGGCTGTTGTAAACAACCTTGCTATAAAATAGAGCATATAATCAATATAGAGCTAAGTATCCTTGTTTTCCATATTCATTATTTTTAGTTGTCTATCTATTATTTTGTTCATCTTCTTTGTTCCAACTGTTAGTGTTACTCCACACAGTCTCCCAAAAAGCACTTGCCTCCTCTTGTTATCTAGAGTATGCCCCCCTTCAACATATTATTGAATTCTTGAATCAAGGACTTCATAGACATTTCGTAATCCCCAATATGATTATACTCTTAATTCAATGGTTCTGTTCAAAACTGCAATCATGCTTGGGCCCTTCAATCCATCCCTGGTGCAGTGTCATAGATTTTAGGCCGATTATGAATTTAGGTACAATCGACAAGACCTATATTGGATTTTAGTTGGGGTTACGGTATCTCCTATCATATTAGCAAATAGTTCTTTAAGTTATGGGTTGTAGAATCAATAATTTAAAGACTTTTTATCAACATCTGGTTGGTAGTCATCATTTTTTGTTTAGTTGTATTGATTCAATTTCCATCTGAGAAATATTCATTGATTATTCATGAACTAATTACACAAATATATAGCCTTGGAGTCACAATAGAAGAATCTCCGTAGAAGGCTAAAATCCAAATACAAAATTTGAGTAACAACTGAGAATTATCATTCTCAAGAATACAACAAAGGAATAAACAATAATATTCCCAAGCCACCAAACTAACAACTTAAAATAAAAAATAACAATTGCTACAATTATGGAATAGTTAATACTATAGTCGCTATATAAGGCAATGCTAATTTGTGAAGATCAGATTCCAAAATTCTCCCCCTTGATGTTGAAGGAACTCTTCCAGGAGTTTAGAAGCATCACAAACTTGGAAGAAATTGATCCTTTTTTGTTTCCTCCAATCTTTCAACAAAAAGTAAAAAAATGTAAAAAATTGACTTGGGCACTCCTTCCACTCTTGGTATGGGATATACTCCATCTTTGTTTCTTCTCCTTCCTACTGTAAATTACTGAGTGCCTCATTTTGATGATCAAATCCCCCTTCATAAAAACATTCTTCAATTGTGGTTTTCAACAACCACTCTTTCACATTCTTGCAATGGTCTTTGAACCATTGTTCCACAATCCCATTATGGTTTTTAAACCATACTATTCTCTCACAAATTTCTACACAAAAAAATAAAACAAACATGACCATGAAATGACCTATTACATATGCAACCAAATGTTGCTCCTCACACAAAGTTTCACTCCACACTATGGTTATACATGATTCCTTCTTCCAAGAAATTACATCACACACATTTTAATTTATTTTTGAGTTAAAAAGACCCAAGCTGCGCACTAATGTCTTCATGCTAAGAAGATTCTTCTTCAAAGGTGTCTCCATGAGACAAGCTTCAGTACTTGTTTTGCTTGCAAGAAATATCTTGGTAAGATATTCTCCATCTTCTTGATTCATAACAAGAATATGCAAACTGTTCACAACACATCTACTCAAATAATCATTAGTAACAAATCCAAAAAACAAAGAATTATCACCTCTAATGGTGATTTGTTGAGTAGGGTCCCAAAATTCTTCTTGTGTGCTTCTCATAAAGCCATGGTATTGTTGTACATTTGAACTTATCCATAATGTTGTCTTTTCAAGACAACTCCCATTGTTCCATGTAGCCAAACCAAGTGAGCCATCTTCACCATTGATTTTTCCTTTGCCATTACAACAAGAAAATCACCAATTTCTTCATTTTCTATTTCCTTTTCTATCTCATTTGGGAGATAGTTTTCACACAAATCATTTTTCACTCTTGAGTGATCCTCAAACAACAAGTTGATAGCTTTCTTCTCATCTTCATTTACAATTTCTTATGGATCAAAATCCCACAAAATGTAGACACCAAAACAGCACCAATCCGATTATGTGATTGCAAACACTGATCGCTTTGACAAACACAGCCCCCAGGGCAGCCCTCAGAGGTCAAACAGTGGTCCTAACCACTTTCATAGCAGTTTTGTAAGGTCGGGAAGCAATTTGGCACATTTAGACACTTTGCTCGGTATTCGTCTCACCCAGGGACGAATACTAAGCTGGAATTCGTCTCACCCAGGGACGAATTTTGAAATCGTCTCACCCAGGGACGAATTCCAAGTTTAACGGGCAAAAAGAAGAATGGTGCCAAGTGGCAGCCCAGGACGATCAGTTGATGACTCCTGCCTCGCACACGTGTGTGGGTGGATAGATAGGCCGTTAGAAGACTGTCACAAGGGCAATTATGAGAGCCCAAGTCAATGGAGGACTCCCCTCCCTCATGGGAAGACATGAGCGCCACATGGCACCTATGACCAACACATGGCATTTGTGCTTCCCTCTCAAAAGAGACCCCATGGGTCTATAAAAGGTGGGACTTTTCTCACCCAAAAGGATGGATAGAAGGAGATTTCAAGCAACGAAGTGCTGTCGAGTTGAACACCCATTTGCATCCCCTTTTGATTCACCTTCTCACATCCACCAATCTCTTTTGCAAGGGAGGTTGTTGGGTGGCTTTTGGAAGCTTGAATCTGACCCAAAGCCAACATATGGACACCTGAACCAACCAATTTGCAGACATCCCAATCCTAAGAGGTTTTGGGCCCATCCCTAGTGGATTGGCGCCAGAATCAAGTGCCAACGGTGGGAGGCCCACTTGGGCGCCCCCGCACTTTCTAAGTTTTAAAGCATTCTAGATTATTGTTTTAGTTTGCATATCATGTTATTCTGTTTGGTTAACTCATAGCTTCAATTTTGTAACATTTTGATCAGATCTTATCACGTTTTGTGTCGCTTTGTTGTTTCACTAACTTGCAGGTGGCGATATCGAATTCTCGAGGATAGAGGCCAAATTGGGAGAATCCGACCATCTGGGTCATCCCAAAATGGCCCCAATTACATAACCCCCCTATTTGCAGGCATTTTGTAGGTCCCGAGATTCGACATTGGAGCAGCAGCAGGTCGGCTTTTCCAACACAGAAGAATTCGTCCCACCCAGGGACGAATAGCAGTCAGAATTCGTCTTGCCCAGGGACGAATTCCAGTTGAAGGTAGATTGGCCAACTGTTTCAATGGCAGTGGCCCTCTGGTGATGTCTTCTATCCTCTGTCAGATTTTTAGGTCATTTAGAGTCATTTTGTCTATCGATTTGGCTAATTATTTACATACATCTTTTGGCGATTTTAGAGAACAAACACTTACTATTTGCAACAGGTGCTACTGACATCTTCGTTGTTTCTTTGTTCGTAGGAGGAGCAGCAGAGGTTAAAGACTCATCGACATCAGCGGCGGCATCATCTTGGCCCGCCCATTTTGCATGTGGGCACGCGAAAGGAGAACACTTACCAAGATTGTAACCGGATCCGTTTAACGCTCCTAGCCCCTAAAAAGGGAGGAGGCAATTTTGTAACCGTGTTGGATAAGTTTAATAAAAAGGGCTGTGACTTCTCTTCAAAGCTTTTGTAACTCGTTTCAGTCTATTTGCCTCTTTCATTTTAATGCATTTCTTGTTTTAGGGCTTAGGCGCTGTTTCAATTCGAATGCATCTAAGTAGTTGTTCTTTCTGAAAAGCTTCCGGAATCTCGTGCTTTCAGTGGCGATCACGGTGGGACCCTGTTCCCTGGTGTTTAAAATCATAGAAACTGATTAAATTTTTGTGTTTTGTGCTTGACAGGTACATTTTTTTGTTGCAGACTGCTATTCGTCTCTAGCAGGGACGAATTATGTTCTGCAATTCGTCTGACCCTGGGACGAATTCAAATTCGTCTCTGGGAGGGACGAATTCTGTTCTGTAATTCGTCTCACCAAGGGACGAATTTCTGTCTGCAACTTTTCAGAACAGAAATTCAGAAGCAACCGGTCCAGGTAGAGAAGAGGTAGGGATTTTCATAATCTCTGTTAAATTTTCTGTTTCTGTTTCTGTTTCTTTAATTGTTTTCATTTAATCCTGCATTGCATAAGGAAAGTCATTTATGTCTGTTTCATTTTTGTTAAATAAAATGAATCACACACACTTCACGCAATAATTTTAAACCAAGGAGCTGGTCGTAAGACCCCAGCCCTTGAGCAAGACCAACGGTGGGTTCATCACCACCTTGGCTTAGCTTTGCATCCATTTCCCGATTGTCAACTGTTGTTAGGCGTAAATCCTGATGAAAGCCGACCGAGTGTCGTTGGGGTGATTCCCATGCGTGCGAGGATAAGTTTTCTATGGTAGGTGCCATTAACAGGACAATCCCCCTTTCGTACCGCCTACGTACCATGTACCTTCTGCTCTCACGTACCTATAGTCTCCCTCTCGTAAGGGCGGGTATATAGAGAGGTTGGTATATCGGCCTGGTTGGTATATTGAAGGGGCTACCATTTTGGGAGTTATATGAGCCTTCATTATGCATTTAAACGTTCTTCAAAACCTACAAAAACAAAACAAAACATCAAAATACACTAAACCAGTTTAGGGCACACCAATAATCCTTAAAAGAGATAATCACGGTTTGCGCATGTGTGTGTTTATTTTTGCTTAGTGTAGACAAAAAGAAAAAGACATCATAAACGAGATAAAAATCTACTTAGATAGTATAGAAGCAACGCAATGGTGTACACCCGTAGCCAAGCCCAATCAAGGGCAAAAGCTCCGGAAGGTACACAAGAAGCAGGCACAAGTCGCCTTCGCTTCAGTCTTGAGGACTTGGTCATACCGCCTTATCGGTCTGGCCTACAAAAGAATCCGATTCAGAATCCTCGGTGGGGTATGCCCATTCAAAGCAGCCCCTTTCGGGAAGACGCCCTACATGTAGACCTTGATGTAAATAGAGAATCACCTTCTAAGGTTAGACATGAGTGGCCACAGCGTGATGAAGCGCTAGAAAGGCACACTATCCATTTGGAGGGACAACGTGGATATGGCATCCCTTCTTTACCTCCTATCAGGACAGAAAGACAAAATCCGGAGCGCAGGGCTCCTTACACAGGGCGAGCTAACTCCGCCCGCCCCGTCCAAACCCGTGAAAGAGAGTACGAAGAAAGCCATCGCATTCCTCGAGGACAACAAACAGCGTGGGAACCTTGCGTTTCCACACTTGCTAGGTATCATGATCATACATCAAGGCCTGAGCCTCGAGTACATGTCGCCCACCTCGACAGAGGGAAGCGACCCATTGAAACTTTAGATCAGCAAACTCGAGGCAGACACATAGGAGACACATTCGAACCTCCTGAGAAAAATAGGGTAGACCAAATTGACCCGATAGTTGCTAGACAGACCACCCGTCAAGCCCAAATCACGCGGCTTAAACAAAGTCATCAAGAGATAGAGTATCGACACCGCTTGGATAGAGAGCGCATGCAACGCGAAGCGGATGAGTTACGCTATGAACTACCTGAGAGGGAGCCAACCCCTCGCATCCAAAGGGCCGAACAATATGAGAGGCATAATTCGTTGGTGCAGGACAGGTCTCCACGACCTCGTCAAGCTTTGCCTCCGAGACCTTATAGACCCGAGAGGGAGGCCACTCCCCGAAACAATGATGGGTACCTTCAGCGAGGACTCGATCAAGGTCATGGGTCTCACCCAGAGACTCCTCAAGAACTTTATGAGGAGTACGAACCAGAAATAGAATATGCTGAAACTCCCCATCAAGGCAGGAGGATTGCCATTCGGCCACCCCTCCATAGGCCCCCAGTTTACCATAACTTACAACGGGAGCGAACAAGAGAGGAAGAAATAAAATCTTTCGATGCATACCAAGCGCTATTAGAGCGTTTAGAGTCTGTGGAGACAAAAGCTGCTGGGCATCAAAAACCCACATTACGTCAACTCCGCAGTAATCCGGTGCATCCCTCAGTGCCTACACCTCTTTACCCCGAGCACTTCAAGCTGCCTCAATTGGCAATCTTTAAAGGTGAAGAGGACGCACAAGAACACGTTACAAGATTTCTAAGCCAATGCTTCGGCATCCAAGATAATGACGCATTGTTGCTTAGAACGTTCATAACCACATTCGTAGGCCCTGCCTCGGATTGGTTCACACAACTACCTAAACACAGCATAAGCAACTTAGATCAATTAGTAGATGCGTTTCTTGAACGCTTTGCCTTCAACACAAGGAAGAAAGCATCACTGAGTGATCTGGCGAGCCTCAGGCAATTTGAGGAAGAAACAATGGCAGCATATGGGAATCGATGGAGAGCTTTGCTTTCTAAGTTACCCTACCGTCCCCCTATGTCTGATCTCACGCAGATGTTCACAAAAAGTTGCTTAAAATCAATCTCTGGTCTATTGTTGCTGCGACAATACGACAGCTTAGAAGAAGCTTTGGCGCAAGCCAGAGTTATAGAAGAGATTAAGATAGGCGAAGGCGCAATCGCCAAGCCTAAAAAGAAAGAGTGGAATAAAACCACTAAAATCGGGACAACGCAACCACAACACGCTGCAGTCAACCAAGTTGCGATAAATGTTCCCACGCCTGTGCCAGAAATGCAGCCTCAAAGGCTAATTACCGAGCGAGTGCCTCCCGCTTATGAAAGAGATAATAGAAGACGGGAGCGAGAATCAGCAGCGTCACCCTAGGCGATAATTCACCCCTTACACGGAGTCCAGGGACTCCCTATTTGACCGCTTGTCGGTGGCAAATTTAGTCACTCTTCCAAAAATTCAAAATATAGACCCTAATGCTCCTAAGCCTAGGGGATAGAGAGAGGAATTGTATTGTAGATTCCATAGGCACGAGAGGACACGACTTAAATGGATGCTTGAAGTTCAAAGAACTAATCCAAGATTTGATCGACAATAGAACATTGGCCGTGGACAACCCCATAGCGCCAAACAACCAACAAATGGGGGTATTCAAGGACCCTTTGCCTGCCCACGAGGCACAGGAAAAACCACTCCAGATTAACGAGGTGCGACAAAATCTTCCCATGCAGGGATTTGTGGGAATGATTAGCATAGTAACAAGGAAAAGAAGGTACCCAACAGTTGCCCCCGAGGTAGCTACAAGGGAAGTTCCGACAACATCGCAGCCTCAACAATGCCCAACGCAGTTGCCCCCGCCTAGACCCGAGGTCACGATACGGACCAAACTCACGCAGAGTTTGCGGACCACATCGGCTAGGCTGTCCATTTACGAGCTTATTCAACAGTCGAGCACCCCATAGGGAAGCTCTTATGGACATTTTAAAAGCCATCGAATTACTGACCTCACGAAGCAAATTCTTTCAACAACTTCGTGGGACATGTGAAACAATGTACGGAGCCGGTCATCACATTCAGAGAAGACGAAGTCAAAACAATATCAAATGACATGGCAGATCCACCCCTGCACGTTATCGTGCGGGTCAACGGGATCCCGTACAAGAGAGTGTTGGTAGATATTGGCTCATCCAGTAACATCATTACCACTACAGCCTTAAAACATTTGAAGGCTGCCGACCTCTCACATCACGAGCCTCCACGTACACATCTGCGAGCTTTCAACGATGCAATATGCTCGACGGTCGGCACCGTTGTTCTGCCTGTCCGGGTAGGACAAAAGACAATACCTACATTGTGCCATGTGTTGGAAGGCGAGATGGCTTATAATATCTTGCTAGGGCGGCCTTGGATCGAGGGACATGAAGTGTGTCCCTTCGATCGCCCACCAGTGCTTAAAGTATGCTTATGAAGGAGAAATACATGTAGTCCCAATGGACTTAGAGCCCTTTAAGTATTGCAATGCGGTACAATTCATGCCTCAATCGACCCTCCCTTCAACACATTTGGATTTCCAGTTAAATCCATCTAAACAAGGTCCAATACCGCGAGGCACCACTGGTGACCAACAAGGCAAAATCCCAGCCAGGTGAGACTTCATCACCTGCTCCTTCATCATCAACGCCACCTATCATGGCCCAATAGAAGGACAAGGGAAAACAGATCATGGAAGAGGTCAAACCCTTAGAAGAAAGGTTGCCCACAATTTCAACAATATCAACAGAAGAGACACCTCGCACAACAGAAACTAAGACTCCTGAACCACCAAACATGGAATGGACTCAAGAAGGACTACCGTTTCCTCCCACCCAATCATCAACAATCACTATTTGAAATGGCCGATACGGGCACTGGGGGAATATTTAGTGCAAAATGTTGTGGCGACGCCGGCATTGGAGTCGAGTACAAGACATGGGAAGACCTCGCCTTCCCATAGGGACAGTTGTTCCTCTAGGCTACCCTCCAAACCAGACGAATTTCGTGTATGGGGGCCTTGATCATGGTCTTGAACCATGCCAACAAAAGGAAGCAGACGAAGAGCCTTTTGTTGAAAACATCAACTATCTATCAAACCCAAACTTTGCCCTAAAATATCTCGGTCAATGCAATTGGCATGGATACGGGCTAGGCAGATATGAGCAAGGGATGCGGGTCCTTTGCCAATCAAGATATCAGATGCCATATGACAAGTCAGGAGTAGGGTTCAACCACCCCCTGCCCTTAGACATCTTGGTTGAAAATATGCAAGGCCTAGAAATAGGCAACAAGGGGGGATTGGCACAAGATCCATATGCCAATCCAAATACAAAATACACATTGGGAGACTACCTCCCATGGTCAACAAACACCCCTAGAAATAGCAGTAATCCCTCTCCTTTGCTAGAGAGAGGCAAAAATTCAGAGATTAATCCTCAAAGAGAACATCAACGGCTTCCAGACATCTTTTTGAAGCTATTCCCCTTAGAGGTTCCAGCTGAACCAACACGGTGTCAAGAGAATCAGGTCCCTCCACCAAGAGTGGAACAACCACAATGGGACCGGATTAACTTACTGGAACAAGGAGGGTCCTCAACGTCGCAAGCAGTAGTTGCTGAAGAGAATGAACATTTTTGGGTCTCCAAAAGTGATTCAGAAGATGAGACTGAGATGGACTATCTCAGACATGCGCGACGGAATTATCGCCCTTTAACTCATGAAGATCTAATGGGACAAATGGGCATACGGCTAGGGCATGAATGGTGGGTAGACCCAGCAAGGTGGGACCAAGTATTGGATCCATGGCTCCAAATTCAAGATGAGCATCGTCCACCTCGAGATCCCATCATGACATCAGTGTCGAGAAAAGACCTCTGCCATCCTTTTCGCAAATAGGGATGAATTCGCACCTAGGGAAGATCCATTCGTGCCCGTTCCCGTAGAGCCGGATCCAGAGTATAGGGAGCATCCGAAAGAATCGAGTTATCACACCCGCGGTTCCGGAGACCAAATTCATTCCATCCACATGATCTCCATTGATTTGACCGCACCCATCCGCAATCCGGCCGATCCAACACGGTCATTGCATCTAGACATAGATGCCATCGACTGGGATCGCGTCAATTCACCTTTATCACCATCAGAGTACTGGCCTTTCGGTGAAATGCCTCATTTGACCCCAAGGACAACTCAAGAAATTTTTTAGGCTGAAGAGGGACCCGAGGTTCCAAACGTAGATTTAAACTCAGCCAATGATATCCATTTGATCCCGACTCCACATCAGTTGGAGGAAGGATCCCACATGTCAGTCGAAGAAACGACTGACGTAGACATCGGCTTAGACCCAACGAATCCATAGATTATCAAGCTGGGGGTAAGTCTTTCCCCCAAAGAGCAAGCCGAATACATCGCCCTTCTCAAAGCGAAGAAGGAAGTTTTTGCATGGTCATACAGAGACATGCCGGGACTAGACCCGCAGCTAGTCACGCACAATTTAACGCTTGATCCGACAATCAAGCTTGTAAAGCAAAAACTACGCAAGATGCACCCAACAGTGGCCTTGATGGTCAAAGACGAATTACAAAAGTTGTTGGATGCACAGTTTGTCATCTGCGTGGATTATCCGCCATGGCTGTCCAACATGGTTCCCGTCAAGAAGCCCGACGGGAGGATTCGCATATGCACCGATTTTTGAGACCTAAACAAAGCGAGTCCTAAGGATGATTTCCCCTTGCCAAGCATCGACGCGCTAGTAGACGCTACAACAGGTCATGAAATGCTCTCCCTAATGGATGGCTTCTCAGGATACAACCAAATTCGTATCAATCCTGAAGACCAACTTAAAACGGCGTTCACAACGCCTTGGGGGACATTTTGTTATAAGGTCATGCCTTTTGGCCTTAAAAATGTTGGCGCTACCTACCAACGTGCAATGACATATATCTTCCACGATTACATGCACAAAACTATGGAAGATTACATGGATGATTTGTTAGCCAAGTCTGTTTTGCGCTCAGATCATCTCGGTGACTTAAGCAAGATCCTCGATCGCCTCATAGAGCATAAGGTCAAGTCGAATCCCAAGAAGTGCGTATTTGGCGTCACATCTGGAAAACTCTTGGGTTTTATAGTCTCAAAATGAGGCATTGAAGTGGACCCAAAGAAAGTCAAGGCAATCCTTGAAATGGCTCCCCCAACTACCATCAAGTAGCTCGAAGTCTACAAGGAAAGGTCGCATCGATTAAACGCTTCATAGCGCAATTATCTGACAAATGCCGACCCATGAACAAATTATTGCACAAGGGGGTCACATTTCATTGGGATGACGAGTGCCAGTCAGCCTTTGACGAAATAAAACAATACTTGGCTTCATCGCCAGTATTGGCACCACCTAGACCAGGAGTGCCGTTCTACTTATACATCTGAGCTATCGAGGTGGCACTGGGCGCCATGCTAGCCCAAAAGAATGAACTTCACAAAGAACAGGCTACTTACTATCTTAGCCGCACCCCGGTCGATTACGAACTTAACTATGCATACGTTGAGAAACTGCGCTTGGCGAGTGGTGTTTGCTACCAAAAAGCTACGCCACTACATGCTGAGCAACACTACGTATGTTGTGTCTAAGGAGAATCCATTGCGATACATGATGAGTCGTACTTATCATAGTAGTCGCACGGCGAAATGGATCATGTTGTTGACGAAATTTGACATAGAGTTCATTGGACAAAAATCTATCAAAGGACAAGTCATAGCCGATCAACTAGCAGAGGCTCCTCTTGAAGACGATCAGCCTTTGGTCATAGAACTACCCGATGATGGGGTCTTCCATGTCTCAGAATCGCCAGATTCTGATGAGCCTGAGTCACAGGCCGACATAACCCTATTCTTCGATGGTTCTAAATGCGAGCAAGGTGGTGGCGCGGGAATTGTATTCTTCACACCGCAGGGCGCTCCAATGCCCCTGTCATTTAAATTAAACTTCCAGTGCACCAACAATAATGCAGAATATGAAGCCTTGCTCCTAGGTCTTCAAACAGCAATCGCCATGAACATCAAACGATTGAATATCTTTGGTGATTCACTGTTAATAGTCAATCAAGTCAAAGGGGTATATCAATGCAAATGCCCAGTTCTGAAGGCCTATAAAGCCCTCGTGGACGAATTCCTGGCAAAACTTGAGTGGTATGACATCGAGGCACTCCCTCGATCATCGAATCGTTTTGCGGACACAATGGCCTCTTTGGGGTCACTAATACCGCAAGACCTTTCCGGTGATATGACAACTATTCAAGTCAAAACCTTATCGCAATCCGCGATAGAGCGCGCAAGCTCAGACTTGACGCCAGGAATCCACATGATCCAGATTGAACCATCCTCGGATAAGTTCTTTCGAATTCGAGATCATCTGAAACGTGCCAACTGGGGGTCCTTGTTCTCCCCCACTCCCATTAATAGCAATACAACGCTATTCTTACAAGTTCTATCCCATTCAACATTTGTTAGGGAAGAACTTCGAAAGGGATTGGCTGTTCATACTGTCGAGGTTTCGATCAACAAGACTGGTATTTACCCATAAGAGACTACCTCAAGTTAGGTAATCTTCCCTTTGGATTGACGCACGCCGCAAAACGAACATTCAAGCAGAAAGCGGCTAAGTATGTCTTGATAGGAGACATTTTGTATCGTCGTAATTATGACGGAATTCTTCTTCGTTGTTTGGACCAGCAAGAGTCCACTTGGGCAATCGCCCAAGCGCACGACGGTACATGTGGTGGTCACTTTAGTGGTATGGCCATCGCAAAGCGCATTCTTCGCATGGGCTATTATTGGCCATCTTTAGAGCGAGATTGTTGCGAATATGTCAAGAAGTGCGTGAAATGTCAACATCATGCCAATTTGATGCACGTACCTTCCCAGGCCCTATAGAAAGTCCAGTATGCTTGGCCATTTTCGTAGTGGGGCCTCGATCTAATCGAAAATATCTCCCCTGCATCGTCAGGCCGTCACACGTTTATCATAACGGCCACAGAGTATTTTACCAAATGGGTGGAAGCAATTCCGTTAACCTCAACGAAAGGACCCCGCATTGTGGAGTTCATCTTGCATAACATCATATGTCATTTTGGTATTCCATCCAAAATAATATCGGATAATGGGCCATCATTCAAGAACAAAGACGTGCGTGCTTTGACCACAAAGTACAAAATTCAGCACAGCTTTTCAACGCCCTATTATCCGCAAGCAAACGGGCAAGCAGAGGCATCAAACAAAACACTAGTGGCCATCCTTAAAAAGACAGTCGCAGACAATCATAAGGATTGGCACATACAAATCCCACTTGCCCTTTGGGCTTACCGCACTAGCGTTCGGACGCCAACCGGGGCAACTCCGTTTTTGCTAGTGTATGGCTCGGAGGCGGTAATGCCTCTTGACTTAGAAATTCCTTCCCTTCGCATATCAATGCAGTTCATCGATGATGACACTGCGCGGTAGGCCCGGTTAGACCAACTTACGTTGCTTGACGAACGACGCGTGAATGCTCTCGAGCACTTACGTATCTATCAAGAGCGGCTTAAGAAAGCTTACAACATGAAAGTTCATCTAAGGGACTTTCAGGTTGGTGATTTGGTATTGAAGGAAAACCAACGGAACTCTAATTTGCCGTCCCACCTAAGGGACAAGTTCACGGCAAATTGGTTAGGTCCATATGTCATTGATAGCAAAATAGGACCCGGGACGTACCGGCTAGCTTCTCTTGACGGTATCAAGGAAACAGAACCCTTGAATATCAGTCATTTGCGACAATTTTATATCTAAGAGAACCATATCCCAAAAATGCTCCAACGATCAATAAAATCGCTTGGTCAAAAACACAAAAGCTCCAAGGATTATCGCAATCACTTGGTCAAAAACACAAAAGCTCCAAGGATTATCGCAATCACTTGGTCAAACCAAAAAGCCCCAAGGATTATCGCAATCACTTGGTCAAACCAAAAAGCCCCAAGGATTATCGCAATCACTTGGTCAAACCAAAAAGCCCCAAGGATTATCGCAATCACTTGGTCAAACCAAAAAGCTCCAAGGATTATCGCAATCACTTGGTCAAAACCCAAAAAGCTCCAAGGATTATCGCAATCACTTGGTCAACCCAAAAAGCTCCAAGGATTATCGCAATCACTTGGTCACCCCAAAAAGCTCCAAGGATTATCGCAATCACTTGGTCACCCCAAAAAGCTCCAAGGATTATCGCAATCACTTGGTCACCCAAAAAAAAAAAAAAAAAAAAGCTCCAAGGATTATCGCAATCACTTGGTCACCAAAAGGCTCCAAGGATGTCCACAATCACTTGGTCAAAAATAAAAAATAATCAAAAACAACAAAAATTTGCATCTCATATCTAGGCATACTCAAATTCATCAATCGAGAGCTCTTCTCGTACCTCATATTCATATTCACAAAAATAAATCCATCAAAAATACAAAAACATGTAGCTGCATTAAGCATTGCATCCATACGCTGCATATTTGTGGTTGTATAGGTCAAAGGCACCATAGGCTGTAATGGCTCTGATAAACCATCTTGTTCCACATTGTTCCATTTTACAAAAAAAAAACAAAAACACCATGCATTGCATTTACCACACTAGAGTCAGTGGTCTTTTAATATATCAAGGGTTTTCATGATTCAGTCATCATTTTGCTCTTTAGCCATGTAATGTATAAAGTCAAACAGATTTTACGAAGGTAGAATTTCACTTGAAATACACCTTGTTACGTAACGTCCCAACACAAATTAAACACATAAAACAATTCCTAAGTTGTGTGAACGAAAGATGAAACCTGCACAGTAATCTAGGTCACCAAAAGTGAAACGGTTATCTTGCTCATCCCCCTGTGCGAATGACCCCAAGAATGCTGAGAGTTGGCAAAAGGACAAGCATCCTCCCTACCCAATTCCCTAAGAATCCCTAGTTCTCAATAGTTGCAAAACATCAAAAATTTGCAAAATGTCAAAAATCAAATACTTGACATCTTACAATGCAAAAATCAAAGGGCACAAACGATAGTGATTTTCATCACTACATATCCCCAATCCCTTGCTCAAAAGAAAAACAAATCAAAATAAACAATGATCTTATCACTACAAACGAGCAAGTATCCCAATACAATTGAAGAAAAGAAGGGAGTAGAACTTGAATCCCTGGAACTCTCAGCATTCTAAAAGGTCATAAGGCAAGCCTCAAGACCGATTTGGTTGATAGCCTATCGATAACTGGCGGTAAACCTCTCGCATGACGATATATCTGTCACATTAACTTGCGTACAAATCAATGTTTGCATTTGGATGAGCTAGCTTATGGCATCCTGGATAACACCATAGACAAATCTAACTACATACAACAAAGGAGTTAGTGGAGCTAATTAGGTGATCCTCAGTACAGGTTCGGTTGAAAGCCCATCTGGCACTGGCGGTATCCTGATAAATACCACAATAATGAACTCATTTGCACACACAGGGATGTGAAATAGCTTGGTCAAAAATAGGTCTGATTCATACCTTGTTTAAAAGTCTTGTAAGATAAAGTACAGTCGTGGCTAGTGAGTTAAAACTGTCTGAGTCTAAGAAAACCTTAGCTACATTTATAAACCAACTACGCTACTTTTCATCCTTACAATACCATCAGAAAATACAAAAAGAGAAAACCACATGTATACATACAAGATCCATACATCATAGCAATTTCCTAAAAACGAATTAAAGAGCGTCTTAAACAGCCTATGGTGTCGTAACCAATCACCACAAATATCATTCATCAATTTCACTTTGCATATCAAAAAGAAATCAAAAACATTTGCATTCATCATAACATAAGCATTCATCAAAATAAATAAATATGCATAAATCCATAGTCATTAGCCATCATGCATAACAAAAATAAAATCATCACATGTAAGAAACCACAATAAAACCGTATATATATATATATATATATATATATATATATATATATATATATATATATATATATATCGTCAAAAAAAAAATGCCCGTAGGCTACAAAATCGGTCCTCAGACCCCGCAATCATATCCAAAAACCCAACCTAAAGCATCGACCACCATAATCACGCAGGATCGGTGCGACGGGAACTACCCCCGTGGTGTGGGTCCTATGGGACCCTGCAAGGCGGCTACTGCCAGCCCCCGCATCATGCCTGCTATCGCCTCCCTCATCTAATCGTCGACGACGAGATGATGCTGACTGCTCAGTCGCACTATCCCTCGTCCACCATGAAGATCCACTGATCGAGGGCTCAGGTAGCCGCCCACCAAGGCGGATGACCTCCCTCTCCAAGTCTATCCGATGCCGACACCAATCTGCCTCTCGCCGATGATAGTATGACACCGCATCGTCGCGCTGTGCCAGAACCCTATCCCGCTCTGCCAGCTCAGCCCGTAGGAGATCCCTCTCCCGCAGGCTCCCCGCCTCCCGCCTTGCATCCCCCAACTCCAGATCCCGTATCCATAGCAGCTCTGTCAATCACGCATTTTCAGCACGTATCTCAGACTCCACCTCCTCTATGTCTGCCTGATGAACAAAGACACTCTGGAACAGCAGCCTGCTCTGGCTCCCACTGCTCCTCCACGTCCTGCATGTCCGGCTGATCCGGAGCGCCCAAGTCTACATCCTCATCCCCCACATCCAACATGTTCGCATCATCTAACGGACCGCCCCAATCATCCCCTGCTGCCTCAGCACCCTCCATTGCCACCTCCGTGCCTCCTAGTGGCCCCTCTCCTCTCCATCGTCGTAGTACCCACCACGAGTCATACTCAGTGGTAGTCCCGACGTCATCTACGTTCGGGACGTCAATAACCGCATCTGACTCCTCGCCCAATGGCATGGTGATCGGTGGATCTAGATCCCTCTCATCTCCCCGCCGTCGATAGACCACGGGCTCACCAGGAAACCCCTGTCGCACCCCAAACTGTCGTGTAACCCGGATGTATGAAAAGAACTCATGCTCCGTCCCGTGCCTCCCAGTCAACCACCGCTCCCTACGTACCCGACGGAGCCACTCTCCAGCCTCTGGCCAGGCTGGACAGTCCCGATAAGGGTGCCAAAACACCTCCCCTGGAGTGAGCCGAGAAAATGCATCGGTATAGTGCTCTACAGCACCTGCCCATCGTCGACTCTACCCCTGCTCCGTAGACCGCCGCCACAAAACTGCATAGCCTATCTCCGTGTCATCCATCGCCACTCGAGTCATCCACGGTAACCTGGTCGGCCTCTCCACTGCTATGTGTTGCCAACCCTAGAACTTGCAGCGAGATAACTGCAATTGACACCCTTTCGTTGCCGACAGCGGACCGCATACAGCTCCCCGTAGAGCTGTGCCAACAATGTTTGTCCCCATCTCAAAATTAGTGGTGCCTCTATCGGGCACTCTACCAACTGCCATACCAAATCCAGCAGGTTCCACGGGAACCTCGCGCCTGACGAATCAGGGAGAAGCATGTTAGAAATAAGGCCCATCAAGAATGCGTGCCTCACTCCTAACACCCCCCTCTCCTGCCACCAACCAACCAAAATCCCGCTAACTGGCAGTCCACCTCAGCTGTCTCCACTGGGTTCGTTACACCCAACCGCTCCCCATGCCCAAAGCATCTCGTAAGTACAGCGATCCGTTGATCACGCGGCGATGTCCTGATAGGCGATCCGTCTATCGAAATCCGAAGCAACCGATAGACATCCTCCAAAGTTACGATCATCTCCCCGTCGGAAGATGGAACGTGTTGGTCCGAGGATCCCAAAGTCTGATCAGGGCCATCGGATAGGCCCGATCCGGGACCACGAGGCTCCAGTCGAGACACCTGCTTGAGCCCAAGGGCATCAAGCCATTCCCAATCACCATCAGTCAGTGCACCCCGCGCCTCAGTAAAGGCGGTAGGTACACGGTACCGGCTCCGAACCTACAAAAGAAAACAATTAAACAAAAAAAAAAAAAAAATTAAAAAACATGGAAAAGAACTGTACAGCATAAAAAGAAATACAAGTAGTTGTCTTCAATCCAGTTTCAGGATTTAAGTTTTAAAACACATTTTGAAAAACAACATCACAAAAACAATCAAATAAAACAAGTGCAAATTTAAACAAAAATAAGCTCTAGAGGACACTTACAAGTTTCGCCTCGGCTCCGCCGCTCGAACCAGTTTGTGCACTCATGATGGCAGAGAGAATTCCAGCAGCGCTTCGCTTTGCAGAATTACCTCCTCCTCCCAGAGCTCCAAAATCGCAAAAAAAAATGACACAAATGAGCCAAAATGCAAGTTTTGGCCCTTAAATAGGCCTTTTGAGCTGGAATTCGTCCTTGACTGGGACGAACACTCAGGTTAGCGCTTGTCCCACCCAGGGACAAATTCTACAGCTGGAATTCATCCCACCCAGGGACGAATTCAAACCAGCACTTCAAAAACATCAAAAAATGATCAAAAATGCACTAAAAATAGACAATAAATTTGCCCGATAAGAGTGCTGCTGCACCTGACATCCAAGCCATACAAAATAGACACTGGAGTCACAAATTATCACTATCCTACTCCCTAAGAAGGCTACAATAGCCGGACCGCTCCACGGGAGACGAATTTTCGACAATTTAATCCCCAAATGGTGTCACAAAAAAAACAAAAACAACAAATAAACGCAACACAAAAACACAGCAATAAGCATTGCCGGACACAAGTGCTCTTGCACTTAACCTCTAGGCAAAGAAATACGATGTCGGGGTTCAAATTGTCACTCTCTTACTTCCCCAAGAAGGCTACCAAAGCCGGACCGCTCCACGGGAAGATGGGTTTTTGATGATTTCACCCCATTATGGCATCACCAAAAGGGTTAACACCCACCAAAAACAGGTCCAAATGTTGGAAAAATTGCACATGCTAAACGGTAAACCCTCTAAAGGCCCCCTTACACAAGTCATCTTGGGTCAAGCGACTCGTCGCTTTTCTCATGAAGGTCATTCCCTCATCGATTCGTCGCTTGAGGGGGTAGTCACACTTAGTCACCAATCAACAATCACACACCCAATTAAGGAAAACGACATGCATTCAAAGAATCATTGACAAAGACAATTACGCTCCTGCTTGGGGCGATAAACAAGCAACAATCAAATCAATCAAACACTTGGCATTTCGTGAATCATGAACACAAGGTTCCCCCATGGATAAAAGGTTCGCCCTTCGCCTATTCATGATCGATCAATGTCTAAGTTCAAGTCACACCTCACCAAAATAGGTTAACACTTGAAATCAAACTCCTTAGCTCGTCAGAAGCAAGGATTCAAGAATGCATGCCCTTTCCATGCTTGGGGCATCAAAAGTTGGTTAGGTTACCAAGAAACCCTAATCATTAGTGCTTTGGTTATCTATTTTTGCTCGACGATGTGCCATGCACAGCGCATCCCAAAAAGGGGCATCTGTAGACACCAAAACAAGCACCAATCCGATTATGTGACTGCAAACACTAATCGCTTTGACAAACACAGACCCCAGGGCAGCCCTCAGAGGTCAAACAGTGGTCCTAACCACTTTCATAGCAATTTTGTAAGGTCAGGAAGCAATTTGGCACATTTAGACACTTTGCTCAGTATTCGTCTCACCCGGGGACGAATACTAACTGGAATTCGTCTCACCCAGGGACGAATTCTAAAATCGTCTCACCCAGGGACGAATTCCAAGTTTAACGGGCAAAAAGAAGAATGGTGCCAAGTGGCAGCCCAGGACAGTCAGTTGATGACTCCTGCCTCGCACACGTGTGTGGGTGGATAGATAGGCCATTAGAAGACTGTCACAAGGGCAATTATGAGAGCCCAAGTCAATGGAGGACTCCCCTCCCTCATGGGAAGACATGATCGCCACATGGCACCTATGACCAACACATGGCATTTGTGCTTCCCTCTCAAAAGAGACCCCATGGGTCTATAAAAGGTGGGACTTTTCTCACCCAAAAGGACGGATAGAAGGAGATTTCAAGCAACGAAGTGCTGCCGAGTTGAACACCCATTTGCATCCCCTTTTGATTCACCTTCTCACATCCACCAATCTCTTTTGCAAGGGAGGTTGCTGGGTGGCTTTTGGAAGCTTGAATCTGACCCAAAGCCAACATATGGACACCTGAACCAACCAATTTGCAGACATCCCAATCCTAAGAGGTTTTGGGCCCATCCCTAGTGGATTGGCGCCGAAATCAAGTGCCAACGGTGGGAGGCCCACTTGGGCGCCCCCGCACTTTTTGAGTTTTAAAGCATTCTAGATTATTGTTTCAGTTTGCATATCGTGTTATTCTATTTGGTTAACTCATAGCTTCAATTTTGTAACATTTTGATCAGATCTTATCACGTTTTGTGTCGCTTTGTTGTTTCACTAACTTGCAGGTGGCGATATCGAATTCCCGAGGATAGAGGCCAAATTGGGAGAATCCGACCATCTGGGTCATCCCAAAATGGCCCCAATTACATAACCCCCCTGTTTGCAGGCATTTTGCAGGTCCCGAGATTCGACATTGGAGCAGCAGCAGGTCGGCTTTTCCAACACAGAAGAATTCGTCCCACCCAGGGACGAATAGCAGTCAGAATTCGTCCTGCCCAGGGACGAATTCCAGTTGAAGGTAGATTGGCCAACTGTTTCAATGGCAGTGGCCCTCTGGTGATGTCTTCTGTCCTCTGTCAGATTTTTAGGTCATTTAGAGTCATTTTGTCTATCGATTTGGCTAATTATTTACATACATCTTTTGGCGATTTTAGAGAACAAACACTTACTATTTGCAACAGGTGCTACTGACATCTTCGTTGTTTCTTTGTTCGCAGGAGGAGCAGCAGAGGTTAAAGACTCATCGACATCAGCGACGGCATCATCTTGGCCCGCCCATTTTGCATGTGGGCACGCGAAAGGAGAACACTTACCAAGATTGTAACCGGATCCGTTTAACGCTCCTAGCCCCTAAAAAGGGAGGAGGCGATTTTGTAACCGTGTTGGATAAGTTTAATAAAAAGGGCTGTGACTTCTCTTCAAAGATTTTGTAACTCGTTTCAGTTTATTTGCCTCTTTCATTTTAATGCATTTCTTGTTTTAGGGCTTAGGCGCTGTTTCAATTCGAATGCATCTAAGTAGTTGTTCTTTCTGAAAAGCTTCCGGAATCTCGTGCTTTCATTAAAATATTTGTCTTCTCAATAAGACAATAATCTTTCACTCCATAATAATGAGCTCTCAAATATTCATCCATTTTCTTTTTCACATAAGCAGTTTTCCATTCAACATAAATAAGTCAACCTTTGAGGTGAAGTGTTGGCTCCTTATCTTCAACATTCTCCTACATGAGAGGTGGTGTGGATTCATAATATGAATTCATTTTATGATTCAGTGTCTCCTCCATAAGACACTTTTCATCATATGCCTCATCCATGAGATAGTTTTCATCCACCTCATATTGGTGGTCTTCAAACAAGCAATATTCCACTTTGGAGTGGTCTTCAAAATAAGAGTCATCATTCTCATAGAATTATTCTTCATTCATTGTCTCTTCAATGAGACATTCTTCAATGTGGATGCTTTCTAAACATGCCACACCTACATCTTCTTTTTATTTCTCCTTTTTAGAAGAAATTCATCAAAATTACTCTCTTCCATGAGAGTTCCACAAGGCCCTACACAAGGCTCCTTCACATCCTCCTCTTCAAGAAGGAATTCTTCATTTTTATTATATATACCTTTCTCATAAAATATATCTCCCACAATAAGAACCTCACAAGGCTCACAAGGCTCTTCACATGAGTCTTCATAAGACTCTCCAAAAGGATCTTCAAAATAACAAGGCTCCCTTTGCTCATACAATCTCCAATATTGTCACACATATCTTCATGAGTGTCCTCATTACACCCATAAGCATCTTTCAACACTTTCCATGCTTTTGTAGCTGATCTACAACTAGCAATGAGAGGAAAAACATTTTCTTTCATACCTCTTCTAATGTCCATGAGAGCCAATGCATTTTGGTACTGTTGTTCCTTCTTTATTTTTATTTCTTCTCCTTCCAACTTGCTCCAATATGGTTCTTCATATCCATCAAGAATGGTGTCCCAAAGCTCTTTTGCAATCAAGAATTTTTTCATTTTGATTACCCAGAAAGCATACTCTTCCCCATCAAATTTTGGCACTTGCAGTTCTACATACATGTCAGCCATTATACCAATAATAAATAATTTCTTTTGCTAATACTTGATAAATATCAAAAAATTCATAACCAAGCTTTGGAACAATTTTAACTCTCTAAAATTCAATTCTTCACAAAATAGTAGCCTGATAGATCATAATCCACAACTGATCGTAATGGACTCTTGGAGGCAATAGATTTTCTAAGGAGCGACAACATCCGAGGAGTGATCTCTTCCTGAACTGTATCAGCTATGAAATCGTGCAACGACCTGGTGCTGAATTATATGTTGGTGAGGCATATCTGGAGTTTCCAGGCCTAACCGTTCGTATTAAAAATCTTGTCGCCTAGTAGGTCATGCATCACCTCTCCGACAAAGTCACCTTTGGAATAATTCTCAAACTGGGTCTTAATCATGTGCTCTACACTGGTCGGGTGGGTAGTGATTACGCTCATTTTTGTTCCTAGATGCTCAATCGTGATGGTGCGGGAGGGAGCCTCTATCAGAAGCTTGGTAAACCATTCTAGCGATCGATTTCGGTTCCCTAGGAAGGAAAAGATCGAACCCACAATTGGATAAGATGGCAGTTGAGCTTTATTAATGCCTCTCAGGGTTCGTAGAGAGTAGATAATGTTAATACCACATGACCATGAATATCTTTCAAACATAGTTTTTCTTCTCCATTGCAAAACGCCTCACTTCGCTTCACCTTGCATGCATAAAAAATCTCCACATCACAATATTTTATTGCTCCCACTGGAACAAAAAATCCTCTTTGTAAAAACTTGATAAATTTATACAAAGAATCATAGGCTTTGGGTCTCACACTTGCAAGAACTTAGTAAATTCTCACAATGCACCCACAAGCTCTCTCAAAACCAATAGATCACACTTAGCTCTGATACCACAATGAGAAATGCTCATTAATTATTCATGAACTGATTACACAAATATATAGCCTTTGGAGTACAATAAAAAAAATCTCCGTAGAAAGCTAAAATCCAAATACAAAATCTGAGTAACAATTGAAAATTGTCATTCTCAGGAATACAACAAAAAAATAAACAATAATATTCCTAAGCCACTAAACTAACAACTTAAAATAAAAAATAACAATCAGTTACGAAACAGTTAAAATTGCAGTCGCTATACAAAACAATGCTAAATTAAGATCGGATTTCACATCATCCTTTGTCTGAATTATATCGATTCAATTTTTTTTGAGAAATAAGGTTTCCTTAATTTTTTTTAAATTAAAAAAAATTAAATTATCAACAACACTTTTTCTTAAAGGTTATCAATAAAACTTTTTCTATAAAGGTTCCTTAAAAACGAAATGAAGTTATTAATACACGTGTCTATCTCTGTTTGGATATGTTAAGGTGAGTTTAGTCTTCATATTACTATACGATGTTTATTGTTTCGACTTTAACCTGCACAAAAGGTTTAGACCCCTTTTATCATCTTTTTATTTTATATATAAATATCAACTGTGTTTTTTATAAAATAAATTTTTATATATTTTTTAAATATTATAATGGTTTGGGTTTGAGTATATTAGTAAAAATTTAAACTTATAATGTTCCTGTGAAACATTATAATGATATTTTTTATAAAATAAATTTTTATATTTTTCTTGGTTTGGGTTTGAGTATATTAAGGAAAAATTTAAACTTACAATGTTCCTGTGAAACATTATAATGATCTGGAATTCGAATTAAAAAACAAACTAGTTTAAAATTTCATAGTTAATTTTTCAGGTACAAGTTAAATGAGTGGAAACTTTAACGTGGAGTTTCTTCTTCGAATCCTTAAGTATTTTTAAAAAAGATGTTGGGATTTGGAGATTATTGAAACGCATGCTATATTCATAAAATTTTTAGATGATAAGCCTTGGAGGCTATAACCATTTATGTTCAAAGACTCCAAAAACGACTTGGAATATAACCAGTTCGAATTCAAATGAAACTCTTTCTTCAAAGTCCTTTAAAATGTAAAGGAATCGACTTACAACGTAGAGTTACAAATGAAATAAATTACGGCGCAAAGTGACAAACTACCATTGTCACACTTTGGCGACAATGCTAATAAATTAATGTAAATATCAAACCACATAAAGATTTAAATCCATAGCAATCTTCAAATAAATTAATGTAAATATCAAACCACATAGAGTTTTAAATCCATAATCTTCAAATAAATTAATGTAAATATCAAACCACATAGAGATTTAAATCCATAATCTTCAAATAAATTAATGTAAATATCAAACCACATAGACTTTTAAATCCATAGCAATCTTCGAATGAGTGGGGAGAAAGTTTTATTTGGAGTTCATTCTTAACAATCGGACAAATAATAAATTGATAATAAGAATCATCAAGTTTTAATTTATGTTTTATGCTATGTTTTTAACCATTTTCTAGTTTATCTCAACCAAGCTTTAATTAAGTTTAACAACCGTATGGTTGATATCATATGCTATCTGTCTACGGACGAGAGCTTACGTGACCCAGCAAGTGTTCTCACTGCGCCCCTTACGACCCTTCTGCCGAGGGACTGTAGCTCTTGCACTTGCGAAACTTTCTGCTGGAGATTTTATGGCTTATGTGGATTGTGGAGAAACCCTAAATCTCTTGTTAAGAAACAGAATGAATCAAAAGATGGGCGATGAAGGAGAGCAAGATCATCAACAAGAAGGTGGTATAACAGAATCACATCAGTTGAGATATCCATATGAAGAGTCTTCTCAAGATGATTTTTATCTTAACTCTCCAACTGGGCCTCTTAACAGTACCAAAACATTGTCCCATTCGTGTTCTTTCAAATCCAATAAATTGGGATACGCATGGAGAAGTTGCAAAGCTTCACCCCTCACATGTAAGCCGTGGAGTTCTTTAGTTGCTGTGATAGTACAAGCTCTTGCCCATAGAGTAAATTATGTGTGGGTCGTTGACGGGGATTCCAATTTGATTGGGATTGTGACCTTCCTAGACATCCTAGGTGTTTTCTGGGGTCACATGCAAACTTTGGATGGAGAATAGTCTACTTGTATATTCTGCACATTACTGCCAACAAAATGTCACCTAATAATAAATCTCAAATATCAATAAAAAAAAAAAATCCTGGGTTCAATATTTATCTCAAAATGATTATTCGCATTGGATTTGATCTTCTAATATGTGGAACACCACAATTGAATCTGGATGGCTAATAGACAACATCCATAAGGTCGAAACATAGTCAGTCAACTGGCATGTTTCTAAAGGGTTATAGCAATCAAGTAGGACGCTATAGAGGAACTTGATTCCAAGCCGTGATTCTCCTCTAGCAAAGAAGTTTTATTTATTTTTTATTAGTTTTGGCCGCTGTAACTATCTACATCTCAATATGCTTGAAGTTGAAATATAGCTTTCACGGTTAATTGTTATTGGACAAGATCTTACAATATTTATGTCGGCATATAGTTGTTAGAAATATTAATCCAGATTTCATGCCTCCGCCCAACTGTGCTCCGAACTTGGGCGAAGCCGGACTGCGCTCGCAAAGTTGGGCATCCCGACAAATTTTTTGACTTGACGTCGCACGTGCCTTCTGACAGATGTGACGTCTGACAGATCCAATCGCCGCATAAGTTAATGCAAGTTCGGCGATTGGTCAAAAACCCTAGTTCAGGGTCTGTCAGAACCTGTCAGAGGATAACCTCTATCTTCCTCTCTCCGCGGCTATATAAGGCAGTTTCGGTCTTCAGACAAAGTGTGGAGAGTGAGAAATTTGGAGAAACATACAAGAGAAAAGCAGTCATTCACAGAGCAGCAGACAAGATCGTTTCAGTGAGCAGTATAGCTCATTTGTTTAATGTCCGAGCAGTAGACTCGACATTTGTTTTCCCTCTCAATTTATCTTGCAGCTTTAGTCTGCAGATGTTAGTTTTTCCTCAGTTGAGGACTTTTTGTAATCCTTGTCTTATAAGAATAAATTTGTTGTTGTTTAAGGGATCTGCAGGGTTTGCGGTTATCTCTGTCTGCATAAAATCTGTTGTTGTCTGTACAATCGCCTTAGAGCATTTTTTTTTTTGTGTTCTATAAGTTTGAACTCAGATCCTTGTTGAGTGGTGTTTTCACCCAATTGTGAAAGCACACTCTCCGGTAGGATTTGGGTTCTAAATCCTCTGCTTGCAAAGAAATTAAACATGTAACTTCTCCAAGGTTCCTGTTATGTGAGCATTTTGCATCTGTGTATGAAAGATATTAAATTAAAATGCTTGGAACACCTTAGTGATTGCAAGTAACTGAAAACAAGGGGCACTGTTGGTTTATTTTTACTATGAAAATTTAATGATTGTTCATTGAACCCTGATAAAGTAAATGTGAGTTGGCCCTCATATGACCACGATGTAATGCTTTAATTCCTTTTATCTTGATGGTTTTAAGATAGATTTTATCTTGCATTAAATCCTCAATGATGAATAGGGTCTTCAAATGTAACTTCAAAATGTCACTTTAACTTATCCCTCTTAAATGAAATCAAATTTTCATCAAGATGAACAATTAAGTGCTTTAAGGAAAAGACTTTCAATGTAGTACTCAAACTACCCCTCTTTCGTAAAATTGGAATTTTTATGAAGAAAGGGTAATTTTAGGCCCAAAATGAAATTTGTGAAAATGCCATAAAACATAACCCCTTCAATGAAATTGGAATTTCCATGAAGGGAATGTCATCATAGGCTCATGAATGCAAAACAAAACTGGAAAAATGAAATTTGACTTTAAAATGGAAAATTTCTATTTTCGGATTTTAAAATCTGTAGCAAAACAACAACTTCGATGAATTTTTAAAAATACTAAACAAGTCCGAAAATGAAATTTCAAAGTGCGTATTTGAAGTCTGAATTATAATCTCCGCAATGGTGAAATCATTTTTAGATTTTGAAATTTTTTTAATGTTTATTTTAATGTCTGAAAATAGGAAAAAAAATTCTGAAATTAAAATTTTTGGAAACAGAAAATTAAAGTTTGCATCAAAATAATTGCTGAAAACACAGCAATGCAAAAGCTCCTTCAGTTTGATAGCACCCCGTCCTGCAAAACCGAATACGTGAGAGTTTCGTACATGCAACCTAGCTTATTTGACCCGCAAAATAAACACAATCAAAGTAAACTAGGTGTTGGTTCCTAGGGTTTTAAATAATTTCCAGATTGCAGACATTCACATGAAACAACCCAAAATAATGGCATCAATTTCACATACAAGTCTGAAATCTGAAAGGAGAAAAATAAAACAATTAAAATTAAGCATGCAGAAAATTTCTCATTCTTTCTTGCTAACAAGGCCTGAAATTTCTGAAGAAAAGTTTTCACATTCAAATTAAAATCCCTGTTTTACAAATGTGGCCATGCCCAAAGTTCCCATTTGGCCACGCCACCATTTCCGTCCCCCCTTTTCCTACATCTTTCATTTCACTGGGTATTTGAAAATTTTGAAAACTCTTTCATTTCCCCACGTCTCTTCGTTTCGGCTTCAATGGGAGACTCTTCGCCTTTTTGTTTCGTGTTTCTATAACGCCCCACTTTCCTTCTAATAGACCCACGTCCATCCAAGTTAAAATATTTTTATAATATTATTAAAATCCCCTTCACAATGGACTCTCAATTTAAAAAATTATACTTTGTGTAACCTTCACTATGCGTGCCCTGATGAGATAATAATTTGCATTCTACCTTAACTTCCTTATCTTTCGAATTTTCGTCACTGTCTCGGGCTTGTCCTTTGCTTCGATGCACCATACCTCTCTGTCATTTATTACAATGGCCATATGCTTACCATAAGCCATTGATCACATATCCGTTCTGAGACAAGATGAAACACAGAGACCTTGTATTATAGTCGAAGAAATGCACAAAAATCTTTTATTTTATTGATCTCATGGTCTGCGCTTTACCACTTCCATTGCCGCAACCCTGGCCAAACGCTGCCAATGCTACGTTGCCGTCTGCGCAGTCACAGCCACCCCGTAGCACTGTTATCCCCGTTACCCGGACCATCAATTTCGACGTCGTCTCGCATCCATTTCTACTTCGGCCGTCCCTGTTGATGCCAGTATCTTCGTCAGCGTTCTTTCTCTGTCAAGTGGGCAGCGTCGCGTCGCCCTAGTGAGCCCATATCACCACTGTTGAAACGCCTGGTCATTATTAAAATTTTCAAAATTGAGTCGTGTCAGTTCTGCCATAGAAACGACATCATCTACCATGGCAAGCGACGCTGCCTTCACTGTTGCACCTGACGCATTCCCTCTATTCGACGGACGTTACTCTTGCGGTTGGTGAATTGCCCAGATTGCCAAGGGGTCCACATCCACGAAGTTGCGGCCCGAAATCCATCTGTACCGGTGAATGGGGTTTGATTTCTCTGACACGCCCGCTAGTATTTACCGTGCCTTGGCCAGCTCGTCTTGTTGTACGCTGTTATTGACTGACGAAACGCCAGACCCCGAATGCTTCTGCCATGACGTGACATCCACTGCGAGGGTTTACCGTGATTCACCCTGATCTGTTCGTTCAAATTCAAGCTCCACCGACTGTCGGCCTATCGCCAAGCCCGCGCTCCATATTCGTCCATGGCATCACCACTTCACTGCGAGACCTGCGATTAGACAAAGTTAAAATACTTTCATTAAAATCAAAAGCAAAGGCTTTATATATATATATATATATATATGAAATTTTACCTTCCTTTTTATTATTATTATTTTTTTTATTATTTATTTTTTTACTTTTCATTTTAAACTTTCACATAAAAGTTAACACAAAATTAATCGTAAAAATCACCAACAACAATGACGATAAAAAATTGTCAACCAAAATGAACAAGAAAAAGTTGTCGACAATAAAATATCGTCGACAAGAAAAAGTTGTCGACAATAAAATATCGTCGACAAGAAAATACTGCCAACAAGAACCGACAACAATTGCAAAACCTACGACAAAACGAAGGATTAGACACTAAAAATGAAATGCCAACACCCGGATATCAAAACGAAAAGGTGGGTCCCCAATTTTGGGGTGTGTTGTGGATCAGCCACAACAAATGGCGACTCTGCTGTCAAATGCTCCTGAGCATTTGGTGAGAACCCAACCTAAAATATACAAGCTTATATAAACTCAAAAACATGCATTAGCACATAAGCAATATAACAAATGCCCAAAGATCAGAAGTACATGAATCATTAGAATCATCAAGTATTAGCTCAGTGTGTGCAATGGATTTCTTTCCCTATCATTTGAAATTGATCCACACTCCATTATCAGTTTTGCATGAATGCATATGTGAGATGGTGAATGATTTGTGTACCCTAATGAATATGCTAGGAGATTTTGCTTTCGTAAAAGGCATAGTCATTCTTCTATTATCATACACAAACATTCAAGATTGCCAAACCCTCTTAGGATCAACTATATGAATTGCTTTATTATATATCCCAAAGTTGGTTATGAGTCCCTACTATCTTGAACCCATGTGCAAGTGAAAGTGAAATCAGAACTTTGGGGAATCAGACTCCCAACCAACCGAGATGAGAGTTTAACCCTATCCTTACTATTCTGATTTAGAATTCATTACCTCACTTTGAGCAAAATAATTTAACCAATTATGAAAGAAATGGTCATGCTAGTCTAACCCTTTGGACAATCAGTGGTCTTGTTTTTTAGACAAGACATGTTGCCATGCATGGGCATACTTAACCCCACAATCCAAAACTTATCTTCATTTCTTTGGACCTTGGGGATGACTACCCATCCTTTGCAGAGGACAAGTAGTACGATCCTTCCAATCCAATATAAATATGAGATGGGAAAAATTTATTTTTTACTTCTTGGACCTTAGGGATGACTACCCATCCTTGCTAGGGACAAGTAGTACGATCCTTCCAATCCAAAATTTAGATGTAAATGGAAAATATTAATTTTATTGCTTAGACCTTGGGGATGACTACCCATCCTTTGCGAGAGGACAAGTAGTACGATCCTTACAATCCAAGATTTATTATGAAATGAGACATAGGAGCTTTGGGGAATCAGATTCTCAACCTAAGCGAGATGAGAATTTATGCCCTATCCTTACTACTCCATGTAGGTCAAATCAAAGCTTTGGGGAATTGGATCCTCAACCTAAGTTCGATGAGGATTTAACCCTATCCTTACTACTCTGATTTTAGGCTTTTAAGCTCTATGGAAGTGGTCAAAACCACTGTTTTAAGGATCATGCTGCATAAATAGGATAGACATGAAATACTTCTTTCGCCCAACCTTTCCTTCCAAGTTAGGTTTTGATCATTTTGCTCAAGATCCTTTTTAATGTATGAGACGTGCTTGGTTCTAGATATCTCAAGACTCAGTTTCCAACCTTAGGATTCTCTTCTTATTTATGTGATAGCATAACCTTAAGAGGATTTGACACACTTTAATGATTTGTATTTGAAATGCATTTGCAACTAAGATGGCATGTATTGCAAAGTGAGATGGAACATGAATGCATTATCTCTTGAATTGCAAATGAAAATGATTTGTCATGCAAAACTGACTCTTTCATGCATCACAAAATCAAACAATATTATTAAACTGTTTGTGTTACTTGTGGAGCTTTTACAAGACAATTCCAATGTTTCATATTCTCCCGATCTAGAACATAAGTTAGCATCTCAAGGCAACTTTTTCATCATCATTTTTTTTTTTTTTATATAGACAAACAAAACATGTCAAATAAATACACAACTTTAAATTCAAATCCAAATAGCAATCCCAAAATGAAAATTTGAAAACACAAACCAAAAACCAAAAACCAAAATTTATATACAAATGTACACTATAATACAAGATGATGCAAAGCTTAGCTTATCACTTTCCTGGATCCCACACATGATTAGAACATTTCAACAAAAATATGACATAATATGCATGCCAAATGTTGTGGGAATCCAACAAGACTAGACCAAACAATGCAACAAATTTCCACTTGCCATGCTCACCATACCAATTTGATTTAGTTCCAATAATACTCCCATAGGTGAGCATCAAATTACTAGAATGATTAGACAATAAATGATTTTCAATTTTATCATGTCTATTCTTTAAAATGTAAACCTCATAATTCCCTCCTTGATTTAGAATTAGGCTATCCTTTTCAAATATGCAATTTTGTAAGTAGTAGCCTATTTCTACAAATTTCAAAGCCAAATCATTTTCCAAATTTGTAGGCCAATCAAATTTGTGTAACAATTTACAAGCATCTAGGATATTTACTAAATTAGGATCATTAAAAGTTTTTATCCTAGATTCAATTAGTAATTGTTGATGAATTTTATTTAACAATTCAAGTGCATCAACTTCTTTTCCATTCATTAAAACCATGTTATTAAAGGTGTGATTAAAAATTATACCTTGTTTTTCATTTACCTTTAGTGACATTTCATCATTCAAATTATTTAAATTCAAAATATGGTCATCCTTTTCAATCCTCAAACACTCTTGGTCAAAGTGTATGTCAAGTAATCTGCTTTGATGATCACTTATTTGAGTTGCTTCCAATTGATCCATCTCTTTATCATTTGGTTCTAATTCTTTGTTCACTATCCATGGCATCTCTTCATTTGAATCCCCAAAATCATCATGCAAACTTGCATCCACACTTTCAATGAATTTATATTTTGTCCCCTTTTCAAATCTTGCGAATATGAGATCTTCGTATGATGTAGAAGGTTCAACATCCTGCATATCAAGTGAAATATGAGTTTCATCTATAGGGATGTGAGAAAAGAATGCATTATCATATCTCCCCCAACCATTGTAAAAATTGTCATCCAAATCCGTGGGATGAAACTCCATGATATTTGTGACATGATCTTTTGATTCATTCATAGATTCTTTTCTTTCTTTGTCCTTGGCAATAGGATCATTATAATCTTCCAAAATTTGATGAGATTTGAAACCCTCTTCCAAAACATCCTCAAATTGTACAGGAGTTGTAATATCTTCCTTTGAGTAGGCAATTATGTTGTCCTGTATATCAATTGGCACACAAGTTTCATTAGTAGTTTTGGAAAGAGTGAAGTCTTCCCACTTCTTCCAAGCATCATAATAATCATCTTTCAAAATCAAGTGGTGACGTTCAACTATTTCTTCAACATCTTCCAATTCATCAATGTGTTTCTCATCAAATTCATCTTCACCTTCCTTAGATGGTTCAATTATTTCCAAAAGTGGGTTATTTCTTGAATTCAAATTTATAAGGCTATCATTGTCCAAATTAGTAACCCATGATTCATTATCATAATTTGGAGGGTGAAGAATTTCTTGATCTTTAATTTTACACATTTCATCAATAGTATCTTCCAAGAACAAGTGGTGAAATTCTATCATATCTTCAAATTTATTTATTGATTTTCTTTCCATTTCTCTTTCAACCACTTCATTCAATTCTATGGTGGGTTCCATCCATTCACATATATCAAACATTGTTGAATTTAGAACCCCTTCATCTAGATAATCATGTATCTCTACATGATCCTCACTAGTGGATGTTGTCTTAGCAATTTGCACCTCCTCTTGGACTACATCTAAGGTGGTCATAAAATTTGGGTATTCAAATTCATCCCCTTGATCATTTACCTTAGATATCATTGGAGTGGAGGGTGCTATGTTTGATGGTTGGTGTAGGTTGGCATCAAAAGAACAATCTCTCATGTGAATATGTTGTGCCTTTTCTTCTTCAAGACCTTGTCGTTCTATCTCTTCTAAGATCTCATGGATTCTCTCTAGGGACAAACCACTCAGTTTTTCCTCAATGAGTGAAGCAAGTGTGGGGTGTATGGCTCCTAGGTATACTTCCATGGCTTCTTCTTCTAATGTGTTAAAATTTTCCCACATTTGGGAGTGCAACTCACGAAATCTTCCATTGAATTGACTCAAGGATTCATTAGACTCTTTACATATGGAGGTAAACTGATTTTTCAATATTTCTAAGTCAGCCTGATTACCAAAATGATTAAGATAGGTTGCTTCTAGTTGTATCCAAGAAGTCCTAACCTCCATGGGTAGTTGGCTATACCAAAAGAATGGTCTATCATCCAAAATGTATGCAAATAACTTACAAGCCACCTCCTCATAGAAAATCTGGAATTGACATAATGCATTCTTGTAGACATGCAGCTTTTTGCAAGTATCCTAGTGGTACCTCTTGATTAAAACACCGTAAAAAATCCAATAACATTTTAGGAACATGATATGGTACCACAGGTATAGACAAACCCTTATAATGATCCTCTATTATTAATACCATTCTCTCTCTTAGAGATGTTATTTCAGCTCTCGGGGATACCCTTTGCTCCTCAAGTGTTGCCATTAGTGAACTTAAAATGTAATTTTAGAACCAAATCTTTGAATATTCAACTCTGCAATATAAAACAGAAATCAAGTTAGCATCAACTAAGAGATGTATTCATTAAAATCAAATGAAAAGTAATTGCATGAGACCAAAATTCTGAAAAATTAAATCAAATCACTTTATTTCTGTATGAACAATCCAAATGTGTTGTAAAGCTCTTAAGCAATTTTAAGCATTTAAAATCATGATGAAATAAACCGTTTCATGCCCTCCTTCTAGCGCCAATCTGTTGAGTGGTGTTTTCACCCAATTGTGAAAGCACACTCTCCGATAGGATTTGGGTTCTAAATCCTCTGCTTGCAAAGAAATTAAACATGTAACTTCTCCAAGGTTCTTGTTATGTGAGCATTTTGCATCTATGTATGAAAGATATTAAATTAAAATGCTTGGAACACCTTAGTGATTGCAAGTAATCGAAAACAAGGGGCACTGTTGGTTTATTTTTACTATGAAAATTTAATGATTGTTCATTGAACCCTGATAAAGTAAATGTGAGTTGGCCCTCATATGACCACGATGTAATGCTTTAATTCCTTTTATCTTGATGGTTTTAAGATAGATTTTATCTTGCATTAAATCCTCAATGATGAATAGGGTCTTCAAATGTAACTTCAAAATGTCACTTTAACTTATCCCTCTTAAATGAAATCAAATTTTCATCAAGATGAACAATTAAGTGCTTTAAGGAAAAGACTTTCAATGTAGTACTCAAACTACCCCTCTTTCGTAAAATTGGAATTTTTATGAAGAAAGGGTAATTTTAGGCCCAAAATGAAATTTGTGAAAATGCCATAAAACATAACCCCTTCAATGAAATTGGAATTTCCATGAAGGGAATGTCATCATAGGCTCATGAATGCAAAACAAAACTGGAAAAATGAAATTTGACTTTAAAATGGAAAATTTCTATTTTCGGAATTTTAAAATCTGTAGCAAAACAACAACTTCGATGAATTTTTAAAAATACTAAACAAGTCCGAAAATGAAATTTCAAAGTGCGTATTTGAAGTCTGAATTATAATCTCCGCAATGGTGAAATCATTTTTAGATTTTGAAATTTTTTTAATGTTTATTTTAATGTCTGAAAATAGGAAAAAAATTCTGAAATTAAAATTTTTGGAAACAGAAAATTAAAGTTTGCATCAAAATAATTGCTGAAAACACAGACAATGCAAAAGCTCCTTCGAGTTTGATAGCACCCCGTCCTGCAAAACCGAATACGTGAGAGTTTCGTACATGCAACCTAGCTTATCTGACCTGCAAAATAAACACAATCAAAGTAAACTAGGTGTCTGGTTCCTAGGGTTTTAAATAATTTCCAGATTGCAGACATTCACATGAAATAACCCAAAATAATGGCATCAATTTCACATACAAGTCTGAAATCTGAAAGGAGAAAAATAAAACAATTAAAATGAAGCATGCAGAAAATTTCTCATTCTTTCTTGCTAACAAGGCCTGAAATTTCTGAAGAAAAGCTTTCACATTCAAATTAAAATCCCTGTTTTACAAATGTGGCCATGCCCAAAGTTCCCGTTTGGCCACGCCACCATTTCCGTCTCCCCTTTTCCTGCCTCTCCCATTTCGGTTTCTCCTTGCCGTATTTAAAACCCTCCAAAAACTTTTCATCTCCTTCGCTTGGGCTTCGAATAATTTGTCTTTTCGTTTCGTGTTTCTATAACGCCCCACTTTCCTTCTAATAGACCCACGTCCATCCAAGTTAAAATATTTTTATAATATTATTAAAATCCCCTTCACAATGGACTCTCAATTTAAAAAATTATACTTTGTGTAACCTTCACTATGCGTGCCCTGATGAGATAATAATTTGCATTCTACCTTAACTTCCTTATCTTTCAAATTTTCGTCACTGTCTCGGGCTTGTCCTTTGCTTCGATGCACCATACCTCTCTGTCATTTATTACAATGGCCATATGCTTACCATAAGCCATTGATCACATATCCGTTCTGAGACAAGATGAAACATAGAGACCTTGTATTATAGTCGAAGAAATGCACAAAAATCTTTTATTTTATTGATCTCATGGTCTGCGCTTTACCACTTCCATTGCCGCAACCCTGGCCAAACGCTACCAATGCTACGTTGCCGTCTACGCAGTCACAGCCACCCCGTAGCACTGTTATCCCCGTTACCCGGACCATCAATTTCGACGTCGTCTCGCATCCATTTCCACTTCGGTCGTCCCTGTTGATGCCAGTATCTTCGTCAGCGTTGTTCTTTCTCTGTCAAGTGGGCAGCGTCGCGTCGCCCTAGTGAGCCCATATCACCACTGTTGAAACGCCTGGTCATTATTAAAATTTTCAAAATTGAGTCGTGTCAGTTCTGCCATAGAAACGACATCATCTACCATGGCAAGTGACGCTGCCTTCACTGTTGAACCTGACGCATTCCCTCTATTCGGGGGACGTTACTCTTGCGGTTGGTGAATTGCCCAGATTGCCAAGGGGTCCACATCCACGAAGCTGCGGCCCGAAATCCATCTGTACCGGTGAATGGGGTTTGATTTCTCTGACACGCCCTCGCTGTATTTACCGTGCCTTGGCCAGCTCGTCTTGCTGTACGCTGCTGTTGACTGACGAAATGCCAGACCCCGAATGCTTCTGCCATGCTGCCAATTTACATCTAAGATGACTGCCACGTCGGCAAACGCGACATCCACTGCGAGGGTTTACCATGATTCACCCTGATCTGTTCGTTCAAATTCAAGCTCCACCGACTGTCGGCCTATCGCCAAGCCCGCGCTCCATATTCGTCCATGGCATCACCACTTCACCTGTACGTAAAACACGCGGATTAGAAAAAAGTTAAAATAAACTTTAAATTAAAATTAAAAGCAAAGTTGCTTTATATATATATATATATATATATATATATATATATATATATATATATATATATAATGAAATTTTATTGTTTTTATTATTATTATTATTGTTATTATTTATTTTTATACATTTCATATTAAACTTTCACATAAAAGTTCTAACACAAAATTAATCGATAAAAATCACCAACAACAATGACGATAAAAAATTGTCAACCAAAATGAGACAAGAAAAAGTTGTCGACAATAAAATATCGTCGACAAGAAAAATTTGTCGACAATAAAATATCATCGACAAGAAAATACTGCCAACAAGAACCGACAACAATTGCAAAACCTACGACAAAACGAAGGATTAGACACTAAAAATGAAATGCCAACACCCGGATATCAAAACGAAAAGGTGGGTCCCCAATTTTGGGGTGTGTTGTGGATCAGCCACAACAGATCCCAAACATTGCAATCAGATTCAGTGTTTCTCTCCTCCCCATACAGTTCTTGCCAAGCCAAGCAAACCATCACTGTAGTCGTGCAAGCCTCCAGATAGCAAAATTTTGCAAGGCAAAATTTTTCCTATGTCTGGAGCTGTCCACTCGATTGCGCAATGAAGTCGGGCTTCGCTGCCTTTGACCAGCGCAGTCGGGTGTTGACCACCCACTCCTCGATTACGCACTTAATTTCGTGCACAGCTTGATTGCACATATTTTTCGTGCGCAACCCGACTGCGCACAAGATTTCGTGCATAGCTCGACTGCGCAAGTTTTTTACTTACGTAGCTCGACTGTGCAAAAGTAGGGAGTGCAACATGACTTCGGGAGCGTAGCACGACTTCGGGCCCCCCCTTCGCCCTGCGCTCCGAACGATGGCAAAAATAAAATAAAATTTCAAATTGGTATTAGAGCCATTGATCCCTTGATGCGGAGACCGAAGCAGAATGGCTTCCAGTAGCAACAACTTGCAGTTGCAGATCCCGCGCTTCAATGGAAAGAATTACGACTACTGGAGCATCCATATGAAGATCTTGTTCGGATCTCAGGAGCTATGGGAGTTAGTCAAGAATGGCTACCCAGAATCGGTAGATGTAGTAGCACTGGCCGCCCTCTCTCAAGGAGACAAGGACCTATTGAAAGAGAACACGAAGAAGGACCAGAAGGCCCTCTTCTACATCATGCAAGTGGTCGAGGAGTCCATCTTCCCGCGGATCACATCAGCCACCAAGGCGAAGCAGGCCTAGGATATTTTGGTCAGCTCGTACCAAGGCACCAATAAGGTAAAGTTGGTGAAGCTGCAGATGCTCAGGAGGGAGTTTGAAAATCTACAAATGAGTGAGTCCAATTCCATGAGTGATTTCTTCACCCGGACGACGAACATTATCAACTAGATGTGGTTGAACGGAGAAATTATGCAGAGCTAGAGAATCATGGAGAAAATTCTTAGAAGTCTGCCTGCCAAGTTTGACTTGATTGTGATAGAAATCAAAGAGTCAAGGGATCTGACAACCCTCTCGATAGACAAGCTCATGGGTTCATTGTAGACACATGAACAGAGGCTGAGCCATTTGTCTCAGACCTCTTTGGAGTAAGCATTGAAGGCTCAGGTCTCATTCCAAAACAGTGACAGACAAGATTCCCACCATGGTGCCTCTAGTTCTCACGAAGCAAGATGCAGAGGCAGGCATGGAAAAAGCAACAAGTAAGGAGGAAGGTCAAACCCTAGCGAAGGAGAGACCAACTGTAATTTCCATTAGCAAGGTGGAAGATGCAACTCAAAAAATTAGCATGTTGAATCTGGTCAGAAGAAGGACATGTCAAAGGTCCAGTGCTATTTCTGCAAGAAGTTCGGCCATTACATCTCACAGTGCAAAAAAATGGATGGCCAAGGAGAACCAGTAGCAGGCCCATTACATGAACAAAATCAAAAATGCGGTAGGAGGAAACATGTTGTTGACTTGCAACATTGAGGAGTGCCAAAAGAATGTCTGGTATTTAGATAGCAGGTGCAACAACCACATGACGGGGAACAAGGAGATGTTCTCCCAACTAGATGAAACAGTCCAGTCTGAGGTGAAGATGGGGAACAACAACAAGGTTCTCGTAATGGGGAAAGGAAAGATCCTCATCCACACCAGGCATGACAAACAAAAGTAGATCTATGACGTCTACTATGTGCCTGGCCTGAAGCACAACCTGCTGAGCATTGGACAACTCGTGCAAAAGGGACATACGATCTAGTTCAAATATGGAGCTTGCACCATTAGAGACAAGTCGCATGGGCAGATTGCTACCGTGTCCATGATGAAGAATAAAATGTTTTCACTACAGATTCAGAATGAATCATTGATGTCTCTGAGTGCAGTTGTGAAAGATGGTACCTAGTTGTGGCATCTTAGATTTGGTCACCTAAAATTCAATGGCCTGAATCAACTGCACAAGAAGCAGATGGTGAAGGGTTTACCCTGATAGAGCAACAAAATCAAGATTGTGAGGGCTGCTTAGTTGATAAACAACATAGGGATTCGTTCCCTTTCGATCAGTCTTGGAGAGCATCATAACCATTGGAGCTGGTGCACTCAGACATTTATGGTCCGATGCAGACCAACATGTTTGCCAACAATAAATACTTCTTAACGTTCATAGATGACTTCAGCTGGAAGACATGGATCTATGCCATCAAGCTGAAGTCAGAAGCATTTGCCAGATTCAATGAGTTCAAGGCTCTTGTGGAGAAACAAAGCAGATATCAGATCAAGACTCTCAAGACAGATGGCGGAGGTGAATACATCTCCAATGAATTCCATAACTACTACAAGAAGCATGAAATTCAAAGGTAGTTCACTTCTAGATACACACCACAATAGAACGACGTAGCTGAGAGGAAGAACCAAACCATCATGGAGATGGCACGAAGCATGATGAAGGCGAAGGGATTATCGCATGAATTTTGGGCAGAGGCTGTAACATGTGCAGTCTACCTGTTGAACAGATGTCCCACCAAAAGTGTGAAGGACAAAATCCCTTAGGAGGCCTGGAGCAATGTGAAGCCAAGTGTGGCTCACTTACGTGTGTTCGGGTGCATTGCATATGCACATGTTCTAGAAGAGAAGTGGCAGAAGTTGGATGATAGAGCTGAGAAGTGCATTTTCATAGGGTACAATGAGTAGGCGAAGGCATATAGGTTATACAACCCTGTGACGAAGAAGCTCATCATCAGCCGTGATGTGAAGTTTCTTGAAGATGAAGCCTGGAACTAGAAGTCAAAGACTGGACAGTCAAAGCCAACAATAGTAGAGTCTGTTGACTTGGAAGAAGGAAGTGTGCAGCCACCTGCAACCTCCAATAGCAGCAATGGTGCCAGTAGTAGCACAACCACTCCATCTCGATTGCCTCCACGTGCAAGTAGAATCCAGAACCTGGTGACACCAACGAAGACAAGGAGCTTGCAAGAAATCTATGAGGCAACCCAAACCCATGTAGATGAAGAGTACTCTGACTTTGCATTCTTTACTGAATTTGATCCAATAGAGTTCGAATATGCAAGTCAGAATCAGAAGTGGGTGTAGGCGATGGACGAGGAGATTAAAGCCATTGAAAAGAATGATACATGGCAACTGACAGATCTTCCAGTAGGGAAGAAGACCATTGGGGTCAAGTGGGTGTATAAGACAAAGTTCAACGCCCAAGGAGACGTTGACAAGCATAAGGCTAGACTGGTGGAAAAGGGCTACAAGCAAAAGTCAGGCATCGATTACCATGAGGTTTATGCACCTATAGCCCAACTTGACACAATCAGGATGATCCTGGCATTGGTAGCCCAATAGGGTTGGAAGATGTACCAGATGGATGTCAAGTCAGCCTTCCTCAACGGAGTGTTGGAGGAATAGGTCTACATAGACCAGCCACCAGGTTACAAAATTAAAGGCTAGGAGGGCAAAGTCCTGAAGCTAAATAAGGCCCTGTACGGTTTGAAGTAGGCACCCCGAGCTTGGTACAACCGGATTGACAATTATTTTTAGGAAAATGGGTTTGTAAAATGCCCATATGAGCACACCCTGTACATGAAGACAAATGATGTAGGTGAGCTCATAATCGTCTGCTTGTATGTGGATGATTTAATTTACACTGGCAACAACACAACACTATTTGCCCAGTTCATAATAGCCATGAAGAAGGAGTTCGAGATGATGGACTTAGGGCTGATGAAGTATTTTCTCAACATTGAAGTTGACCAATCGACAGATGGCATCTTCATTTCTTAGGGTAAGTATGCGAAGGATGTCCTGAAGCGGTTCAAGATGGAGGACAACAAACCTACCATCACACCTATAGCCATAGGTTTGAAGCTGAGCAAGCTGGATTCAGGGAGGAATGTAGATCCAACGCTATTTAAGAGGCTAGTTGGCAGTCTGATGTATTTGACTGCAACTCGGCCAGATCTGATGTTCGGAGTCAGTCTGATCAGCCATTTTATGGAGACTCCAAAGGACATGCACTGGCAAGCAGGCAAGAGGATCTTGCGCTATGTCAATGGGATGCAAACAATGGCCTATTTTATGCTAGATAAGACCAATTGGAACTGGTGGGCTTCACAAATAGTGACTGGGCTAACTGGGCTAGTAGCATCGAAGATCGAAAGAGCACCTCCGGGTATGCTTTCCATCTCGGATCAGGGGCAGTCTCATGGGCGTCCAAGAAGCAACCCATCATTGCGTTGTCCATAGCCAAAGCAGAATATGTCGTCACCACGTCAGCCGCATGCCAGGTAGTTTGGCTATGAAGAGTTTTGAATGAACTGAACTATCCTTTGGAAGGCACGACAATAATTTTTTGTGATAACAATTCAACAATTGCATTGTCAAAGGATCCCGTGTTCCATGGCCGGATGAAGCACATCGATATTCGTTATCACTTCATCAGAGAGTTGGTGAAGTTCGAAGAAATTCAACTACAATTTTGCAGATCCAAGGAGCAGTTGGTAGATATTTTCATGAAGCCTTTGAAGGAGGAAGACTTCAGCAGATTGCATGAGCAGCTTGGAGTCAAAGTGCTCGTGAAATCAGGTTTAAAGGAGGGTGTTAGAAATATTAATCCATATTTCATGCCTTCGCCCAACTACGCTTCGAACTTGGGCGAAGTCGGGCATCCCAAAAAATTTTTTGACTTGATGTCGCACGTGCCTTTTGACAGATGTGACGTCTGACAGATCCGATCACCGCATAAGTTAATGCGAGTTCGACGATTGGTCAGAAACCCTAGTTCAGGGTCTGTCAGAACCTGTTAGAGGATAACCTCTATCTTCCTCTCCTCGTGGCTATATAAGGCAGTTCGGGTCTTCAGACAAAGTGTGGAGAGTGGGGGAAATTTGGAGAAATAGACAAGAGAAAAGCAGTCATTCGCAGAGTAGCAGACGAGATCGTTTTAGTGAGTAGTGTAGCTCATCTGTTTAATGTCCGAGCAACAGACTCGACATTTGTTTTCCCTCTTAGTTTATCCTGCAGCTTTAGTCTACAGATGTTAGTTTTTCCTCAGTTGAGGACTTTTGTAACCCTCGTCTTATAAGAATAAAATTTGTTGTTGTTTAAGGGATCTGTAGGGTTTGCGGTTATCTCTGTCTGCATAAAATATGTTGTTGTCTGTATAATCACCTCAGAGCATTTTTTCAAGTTTGAACTCAGATCCCAAACATTGCATTCAGATTTGGTGTTTCTCTCCTCCCCATACAGTTCTTGCCAAGCCAAGCAAACCATCGTTGTAGTCGTGCAAGCCTCCGGATAGCAAAAGTTTGCAAGGCAAAAATTTGCCTAAGTTTGGAGCTATCCACCCGATTGTGTAGCGAAGTCGGACTTCGCTACCTTTGACCAGCGTAGTCAGGCGTTGACCACCCGCTCCTCGACTGCACACTTAATTTCGTGCATAGCCTGATTGCGCACATTTTTCATGTGCAACCTAAATACGCACAAGATTTTGTGTGCAGCCTGACTGCACAAAAGTCGAGAGCGCAACCCGACTTCGGGAGTGCAACTCGACTTTGGGTGCGCCACCCGACTTCGAGAGCGTAGCCCGACTTCGGGCCCCCCTTCGCCCTGCGCTCCTGATGACGACAAAAAAAAAATAAAATTTCAATAGTTTAGGTCATGATATAGACAGACTCGCGGACGCTTTTATATTGGCAGATAGTTCGGGTCATGATATAGTCAGACTCGCGATTGCCATTTTCATAGAGGTTTATGTTAGAAAATTAAACTTGCTTTCACGTAACAAAGATTTATAGATTTTATCGTCGTATATTGGAGTGTACGTAGTTATTACTGTTTCGACGAAAACCCTAGCATGTTCGACGATAAATTTTATTAGTTGTTCGAAGATTAGAAGGTGTCGGAAGATAAGTCTTATCCCTTCCTTCACTCGATTATATAAAATGAGACTATCTTTTGGTTCATAGCAGAGAACAAAGGAGAGTAGAGGAGGAGAGCGGGAGCGAAGCGGTAGCAAACAGAAGACAATGAGCTGAATTCGTAGTATTCAAAGACTCTAGGTTAAGATTCAAACCTACAACAGTGGTTGCAGATGTATTTAAGCTTCCTGAGTAGAAGCAGATGATGTTTAAATTCTGCCCTGTAAAACTCGATGGCAGTCATTTTGTTTTGATTAATATATATGATATATATTTTATGTGCAATGCATGTGTAATAGATGTTAGAAATTAAACTTGATTTCACACCTGTAAGATCTTTGACAGATCTTATTGCCAAAATTCGATCGCAGATCTCTGACATTCGATCGTTGTAAATTTCCAATGTGCGCAGTTAATGCCAATAGTTGCGATTGGAAGGAAACCCTAAAATGTTCAGCGATAAGCCTTATCCCCTGTCAGAAGATAAGCCTTATCCCTCCTTCGCCTGACTATATAAAGCGATGTTGTCTTTCAAAAAAATAGAGCAATGTAGAGAAGTGCAGAGCAGAGGAAAGGAGAACAGAGGAGAAGAGTCGAAGCGAAGTGATAGCATATTGAAGACAAGGAGCTAAATTCGTAGTATTCAAAGACTCTAGTTTAAGATTCAACCTGCAACAGGATTTGTAGATGGTTGTAAATGTTTGGTTGGAAGAAGCGGTGGTGCAAGATTTTTGCTTTGTAATACTAGAGCCGCAGTCAAGTTTATTTTGATTAATAGAAATTATTTTTATTTGAGCATACTTGAAGCTTTAGTATGACTAAATTATTGTGTGCTCCGAAAAAATCCTTAGCGGTGTCGATGTCGTGTTACTTCAGGCAAGTTGTGCATCGAAAAAGCCCTTGACCACATTGACCAATGAAATACCCATTTTCACCCCTCGCTTCTACGAAAAATCCATTTTCGCCCTTTACTCCTTCGAAAAGGGATTTTCGCTCTTTGCTCCTCCAAAAAAAAGGAAATTTACCCTAAGTTCTTTCGAAAAGGTGTTTCATCGCAAAAGCACTTTAGAGCAGCCGAAAATCATTTTCGGTGTGAAAGAAACTTAGGAGTGGGCAAAAATAATTTTCACTCAAAATTGACTTAAGCATGGTCGAAAATAACTTCCACCCCAAAATTGAATGCAGTCAATTGTTTTATCCGCTTTCGACGTTGTTGTTTTATTCTAAACCTTTGAAACCTTATTTTGCCCCTTCGATGAGCAAAACTCCTATTTACCTGTATAGTCACATAAAAATATTTCTGTGTGGCTCTTTCAAATTGGTATCAGAGCCAGTAATTATTGAGTATGAGGACTTGGAAGAAAATAGAGTGCATCAACCTGTAGCTTCAAGCAGTAATACTAAAGCTAGCAGTAGCACTGCCTCATCATCACGATCACCTCAACTTGCAAGCAAGATCTTCAACTTGAGGACCCCAACAAAAACAAGGAGCTTGCAAGACATTTACGAGGTAACTAGAAATGAAATAGATGAAGAACATTCTGATTTTGCTTTATTTTTTCAGTGTGATCCAATTTCATTTGAAGAAACAATTCAAAATAAAAAATGGATGCAAGCTATGGATGATGAGATAGAAGCAATAGATAAAAACTAGACCTGGCAGTTAATGGATCTCCTAGCAGGGAAGAAAACCATTGGAGTCAAGTGGGTATATAAAACAAAGTTTAATACCCAATGTGAAGTTGACAGACATAAGGCCATACTGATGGTGAAAGGCTACAATTAGAAGTCAGGTATTGACTATCATGAGGTATATGCAACTATAGCGAGACTTGACACAATCAAAATGATCCTGGCATTGGCAGCCCAGAAGGGTTGGAGTGTATACCAGATGGATGTCAAGTCTGAATTTCTCAATGGAGTGTTGGAAAAAGAGGTCTACATAGACCAGCCACCCAGCTATGAATTGGAAGGGCAAGAAGGCAAAGTACTAAAATTGAAGAAAGCTTTGTATGGGTTGAAGCAAGCACCCAGGGCTTGGTATAGTTGGATTGATTCCTACTTTCAAGAGAATGGATTTATGAAATTCCCATATGAGCACACCTTGTACATGAAGCAAAATGTAGAGGGGGAGAGCTAAATCATCCATAGGAAGGGGAAACAACTATTTTCAGTGACAACAATTTTGCCATAACATTGTAAAAGGATCCAATATTTCATGGCAGGACCAAGCATATTGACATTCGGTACCATTTCATCAAAGAGCTGGTGAAATCTAATGAAATTGAGTTACTATTTTGCAGGTCAAAAGAATAGGTTGCAGATATTTTCACAAAACCTTTGAACGAGGAAGACTTCAACAGGATGAGGGAAATGCTAGCTATCAAAGTATTTGTGAAATCTCGTTTAAAGGAGGATGTTAGAAATTAAAATTGATTTCATGCTTGTAAGATCTCTGACATATCTTATTGCTAGAATCTGATCGCAGATCTTTGACATTCGATCATCGTAAATTTCCAACGTGCATAGTTAATTCTAGTAGTTACGATTGGAAGGAAACCCTAGCATGTTCAATGATAAGCCTTATCCCTTGTCAGAAGATAAGCCCTATCCCTCCTTCGCCCGACTATATAAAGCGGTGTTATCTTTTAGAAAAAATAGAGCAATACAGAGAAGTGCAGAGCAGAGGAAAGGAGAACAGAGGAGAAGAGTCAGAGCGAAGCGATAGCAAATTGAAGATAAGGAGTTGAATTTGCAGTATTCAGAGACTTTAGTTTAAGATTCAACCTACAACAATATTTGTAGATGGTTGTAAAGCTTCGGTTGGAAGAAGTGGTGGTGTAAGATTTTTGCTTTGTAATACTGCAGTAGCAATCAAGTTTGTTTTAATTAATAGAAAATATATTTATTTGAGCATACTTGTAGCTTTCGCATGATTAAATTATTGTGTGCTCCAAAAAAATCCTTTGCGGGGCCGATGTCACATTACTTCAAGAAAGTTGTGCATCGAAAAATCCCTTGATCGCCTTGACCAATGAAATACCCATTTTCGCCCCTCGCTCCTTTGAAAATCCTTTTTCACCCTTTGCTCCTTCGAAAATAGATTTTCGCTCTTTGCTCCTCCGAAAAAAAGAATTTTGCCCTAAGTTCTTTCAAAAAGGTGTTTCACCACAAAAGCACTTTAGAGCAGCTGAAAATCATTTTCAGCGCGAAAGAAACTTAGGAGTGGGAAAAAATCATTTTTGCCCGAAATTGACTTAGGTGTGGGTGAAAATAACTTCAGCCCCTAAATTGATTACGGTCAATTATTTTATCCGATTTCTACGCTGTTGTTTTATCCTAAACCTTCAAAATATTGTTTCGCCCCTTCGGTGAGCGAAACTCATATTTCGCTTCTTCGATGAGCGAAACTCATGTTTTCTTGTATAGTCACACGAAACTCTTTCTACGTGGCTCTTTCAATAGAGCAGAAATAAACTCTGATTTGTTTTCCCCCTTTATCATTTCTCCTTCACCCTCTTGAGTTTGTCTTCTCATTGCAAAACTCAGAGACTTCGCTGTTTCGCGAAGATCTGCTCCGAAAAAGCATTTTCGGGTAAGCTACTTTGAAAAGGGTATTTTTGGCCCAAAATTGATCACGTTATTTTTCGGTAAAGAAGGCTCCTAAAAATCATTTTTGCCCCAATTTTAATTTGAAGCTCCCAAAAACATTATTGCCTGAAATCATATTTCAAAGCAACCGAAAATATTGTCATCGCGACTTTAACTTTAAACCTCCTGAAATCATTGTCACTTCGAAACTATTTTTGTTATTCCATCACTGCGTGAATCTTTCAGTTTGCTACATTTGAGCTAAATGTAACCACGTTAGTGGTTGTTATAGTAAATTGTCTTTGATCTATATTAAGAAAGGTTTCACATTAAAACATCCTTTCCTTCTTGGGAAGTATTTGTGTTGCAAGATCACAAAATAATAGGTAGTATAATTCTAAATCTTAAATTAATTAATATTTTCTATACCAGTAAAAAATTTAATTTAAATCATAGAAAAATTCACTACAGTGGTGAATAAGTCATTTGTAGCTAGGAAAACAAGACTGCAATGGAAAAATACCTCAAACATCAATAGAAAAAAATATTCTCATAAATGGAATGGGAAAGGCCACAAAACCAGTAGCAAGACATATAGAAAACAAAGAAGATTTTGCCTTCAAAGAAGAATGACTGGATACTTAAATATTAATCAAACAACATTTTTTATTGAAAAAATACATCATATTAACGAATAATCAATAAGGTACATCAACAGCAGACAAGAAACAAGCCTTCCAAACTTACATCAGCTTGCACAAAAGCAGCAAGCAATCCGCTCTAAGCCCCTTGTCAATTCTAAGGTAATCTTTCAAGATATCAGACCTGAAAATTTTCAACTGCTCAGTAATTAAAGTATGGGCCCAAATTACAGTGAGAGCAACAACAAAGTCTTCATTATTGAAGACCAAATTACATCTATCCTTCCATAAGATGAACAAAACAGAGAGTCTAATAGTATGCCAGAAAATCCTTCTGAAAGCCGCACAATTGGGCTGGTCCCCAAACAAAATCACCTTCCACCTAAGTTGTTCCTGAATCACCGGACTATATATCCACTTTGCCTCTTTCCACACCTTCCTTGCTCTTGGGCAATCCCAAAAAATATGTTTAATGGTTTCACTTCGTCCACAACTGGAGCATTTATCCGAAGAAAGTAGCCATTTAGCAAGCCTAGCCTTACTTTGCAGGCCCTGCATAATGACCAGCCAAGCAAACACCTTTAACTACATAGAGACTCGGAACCTCCATACTCCTGCCAAACGTTTCCTCCATTTCTTGAAAGGACAAGTAATACCCCATCTGGCATTCAAAACATCCCCTAAGGGAATAGAAGGAGTCATCAAATGGTAAAGCTTAGCCGATTTGAAGCACCAAATTGGCTTACCATAAAGCCATCTCCAGTCTCTCCAGATAGGACCAGGAAGACCATTTGTAAGCTTATAAAGTTGCTCAAATGGCAAAAGACCCTAAATTTGTTGCACCACAAATTTATCTGAAGGCTTCAGTTTAAACTTAACAAGCAGTTGCTGCCACGGAATCCATTGACCAGAATTCTCATCCCAGAGATCAGCCCATCTAAAAATTCCTTTCTTACTCAATATTTTACACTGAAGATTGGGAATATCTGAAGTATAAATCCCATTCATCTTCCAAAGGAAAATTGCCTTGGAAGAGAGCGTTCGTCCTCTTCTGTTCTCCAAATAGTCCCAATTAAGCCCTTTAACCACCACTTTCTAGGCTTCCCAGATTCTTTTAATCAAAATGCATCCTCTGATTTTGAATTTTTTAGGATGTCCCACAATATCCTCAAAGCTGAACTACCCACAGAAGCCATCAAGATTCACATAATTTTTTATCCTGTACCTGAGCATACGTTGCCATCCAATATCACCGTCTAAGCATCTGATGATCCACTTCGAAGCAAGAATCTTACCTTGAAGTTGAATGTCTAATAGGCCAAGACCTCCACCCACCTTAGGAATAGTACAATATTTCCATGCTATAAGAGGAACCCTCCTAGTACCATCCATATTGGACCATAAAAAATTCCTAATGCATGTCTCCAACTTCTTATATTGAGTGGAATTGGGCAACCAACAAGACGAATAATACATATGGCAAGCCTGAAGAATTTTGCTTACCACAGTAAGCTTTCCAGCAAAGGAGATCATCTTGTGCTTCCATCTCTGAATCTTCTTCTCAAATTTGTCCATGCACCAGTCCCACATGGACTTAAGAGAAACCCTTTTGCCAAAGGGAATGCCCAAGTACCTTACAATATCTCCATCCCCAATTCTCCTCCATCCAACACTAATTCCTCCAGGAAGAGAGTCAGCTCCAACAAGCCAAAAATCAGACTTTGCTTCACTAACAACTGCACCAGAGGTAAGACAGAACTGCTGAAGACAATCCTGCATACCCAAAACTGAGTTCTTATCTAGTTGGACAGTAAGAAAGGAATCATCAACAAAGTGACTATTCAACAAATGTCCCTCGAGAAGAGAGATCCCTCTAATACATCCAACCATCCTTCTGTGTTCCAGCATGTAGCCCAAAGCATCAATAGAGAGAACGAAGAGTAGAGGAGCCAAAGGGCAGCCCTGTCTGATGGATCTGAACAACTGGATATCCTCAGATAATTTACCATTAATCACTACCTTGGCTGAAGCTGAAGAGAAGAGCATTTTGATTTTCTGAACCGCAACACCATTGAATCCAAGCCATTCCAGCATATTAAAAATGAAAGTCCAATCCACCCTATCATAAGCCTTATCGAAATCAATTTTTAAAAAAGAGCCTGTTGTCCAGTCTCCTCAGCCCATTCCATAGCTTCCCAAACGGATAAAACTATATCAAGGATAAATCGGCCTTTTACAAAACCAGTTTGCTCCTCTCTCACAATTCTAGAAGCAATATTCTTCATTCTCAGAGCAAGAGCTTTAGCTACAATTTTGTAAGAGACATTCAAGAGAGTAATTGGATGCCAACCACCAATCTTATCTTTATTGTTGCCTTTAGGAATCAACCTAATGACCCCTTGATTTAACCATGGTGAGAAACCAACTCCATCAAAAACTTCTTTAATCAACTTAGTATAATCATCTCCAATACAATCCCACATATATTTGTAAAACTCAACTGGTAAACCATCAGGGCTAGGTGACTTACCATTTTTCATTTTAGAGAGAGCATTGAAGAGCTCCTCTTTAGAAAAATCAGAAGATAAACGATCATTCTCATAGCTGGCAATCTTCTTAGGCACACATTCTCTGACCAGCTCCCGAGCATGCTGTACAAAAATGGAATCTTCATAGGCAACAAAAATATGTTTGAAATGTCTCTCAAAAAGGTCCCTGATTTTAGTTTCATCTTCAGTATGAGTGCCATCTTCTTTCTGCAGAGCAAGAACTTTCTCAGTAGCATTTTTACTTCGAATATGGTTGAAGAAAAATTGTGTCGGGGCATCACCCTCCTTCAGCCACTACAACCTGCTTCTCACTCTAGCTCCTCTGCCTATGTAATCCTCCAAATTTTTGATTTCCCCTTCTAGAGCCACAATTTTCCCTTGTAAATTCACATTGAAGGGATCAAGTTCCAATTTCTTCTTGTCCATCTCCAAATTCTGACGAAGAGATCTCATATTTCTTCTTCTACCCCGTGCCAAAAGTCTGCCCCATCCTCTTAGAAATTTGACCACTCTTTTTATAGCTGCATCCCACCAAGAAATCCATCCTTTCTCAAAGGGTCTGGGCTCAAGATTCTAGACACATCTGATCAGCTCTCTACAATCACCAGATTCCAGATGAGACACGTTCAATTTAAAAGGTAAATTTCTTTTTTCCACCATCATAGCACCAACATGAATACAAGAGTGAATGGGGGCATGATCAGAACCAGTTGCTCCAAGATCCACATCAACTGATCTCGTTCCTCTACCAACACAAGTGAATAGACTGTCAACATACAACCTGTCCAATCTAGCAAACACCTTGTCAGTTCCTGCTCTCCTATTGGACCATGTGAACCAACCTCCTGACTCCAAGTGCTTTTGTTTGAAGTTAGCATCAAAAACCTGAAGAGTGGCCTTAAGTCTGGACCAAGAATATTTTTTAGATCCAACAACACAACTGCCCGAGCCACCCTCCCTGTCACCTTCCCATTCAACCATGTTGAAGTCACCCCCAAGAATCCAACATGCATCAGGAAGATTTGCATGCATCCAATCCCACAAAATTGCCCTATCCCTAGCCAAATTAGGGCCATACACTGAACAGATACCAACAACCTGCCCGACCACAACAAAAGTTGCCCAGATAATACGACCTTCCGGATCTTCACCCCAATTGAGTAAAAGAGAAGCAAGCCATTGTCTAACAGCCAAAACAACTCCTCCAGAGCCCTATCGATGAGAAGAACTCCACCAAGCTCCTTTCCAAGAATTACTTAAACAATTATGAAGCTCAAAACCAGAGATCTTGACTTCCTGAAGGCACACCACATCAACACAAATAGTTCTGAGATAACTGCTAACCAAAGTCCTACGAGTAGGGAGTGTCATCCCCCTAACATTCCATGAAACTATGTCAAACTTCATTGATTAACCAGGGAGTTGAGGACCTGGAACCTATTGCTTCCACTATCAGCACTATCACTACCTCCCTGCACCATAGCCACAATAGGAGTGTTCCATTGCGGAGTCCCAGAATCCTCCCCTACAATAGGCATGCCCAAACTCATCTCTCCTTCTGAAGCACCACCTTGCACAGGAATGTTATTCCCTTCTGAAGCCCAACCTTTCCTTGACTTATTTGGTCTGAAATGGGAACTCCTTAACTCACTTCTCTTCTAAACAATTTTCCATTCTTGTTGATCAAAAGTAGGGCCCACACCCTACGAGTGTTCCCCTTTCTCTGGAGCCATGGATGCCTTCTCCTTTCCTTCTTGTTCCACTGAATTGGAAGTCTCTTCTGCTTCATTGTTTTCCTTGACATTCTTTGATTGCTGATTTTTGCGAAGTGGGCAGTCCCTAATCATATGATCCAAGGACTGACATCTAAAGCAAGCATTGGGTAGGTTGAGATAATGCACCTCTTGTAATATTGGACCATCCAGAGTGAGAATCTTTAAATGCTTGGGCAACTTGCACTGCAGATCTACCTCAACACACACCCGCGGGCTGAATCTGAGAGACATATTTCTGGAAGGGTCCAGTAGAATCCTTCCAAACCTTTGAGCCATTGATCGCAGCATGCATCTAAGCTCTGTTTTTATGGCGACAAATTCGATCCATAAAGGATAACGGGCCTGAGAACCATTTTTTGGATCAAAATTAGGTCGCCATGTCTGAACAAACATTGTGGATCCCGCAATATTCCAAGTGCCAAATTGCAAAACATGTCTGGCAGCATCTGCCCTTTCAAAAAGAACCAAAACATACCACCCTCCTAATCCCCAGTAAGATTTAACATGCAACCCTTTCGCTTCCCAATTGAGATGAATCCATTTCTGAAAATCCGCTTCATCTGGAACCCTTCGAAGGAAGAATAAAATAATACCTTTAGACTCAAAATCCTTCTTAGCATTCTTGTACTCTGCATAGTCTTCAACATTGAATGTAAACTCGTCATCCTCATCAGCCATTTTCGAATCCAAGCGATCCATTTTGAGCACCAAATCCTCTTCCTGTTCCCCTTTACTGGAATACATAGGCACCCCATTGATGTCACCCTGATCTTCACACATGTGATAGTCTGCTGCATCGAAACCCTTGATAGTAGCATCACTGGGTTGGTTGTCTTTTTTAAGCATTGACGCAAAAGAAGCTTTCTTTGGTGAAATAGATTGCATGCCCTCTTCTTTCCCAGATTTGAAATCATCAGCAATTTCACCTTTCGCGCCATGCTCATGCAGTAAATCATCCACCCATGATGGTTCTGAAACAACCACAGAGCCGTAATGACTGATCATCGACATCTTTTTTTGCATACTAGGTGCGGGCTCTGTCTTCTTTATCGATGAGCTTGGTTTCGAGCCTTTTTTTCCTTTGGCTTCCGCTACAATCTCTACCGATTTTAACAAATAGGGTTTCGTATCTCCTTCATCGTCCTTCAAAATACCCTCATCAGGCATCGACTCAACAAATAAAGGATTCTCAGATGCGGTAAACTCACGAATCAACCCACGTAGGTCTTCATGCGATCTGTCTCTAGAGATTCTACACTCATTTGTATGCTTATCCCCATGCCTATCTAGAACAAAGTCATCGCCATCATCTGCAATAGGGCTTGTATCGAATCCCATACGGGATCCATGCCCAAACCCTCTTCCTCTCCCACATGGATTTCCCCTCCCTCGCGCGCTCCTGTTTCCCTCCATCGCGTCCACTGCTTTAGCTTTGGAATAATTAATCCAATATTTTGTTAAATTTTCTAATGTTAACAATTTTTTTTTTATAAAGACGGTTCTATATATTGTAAAACTTCAACATTATTTTTAAAAAAAAATTCTAAATGTTATAAGCACAGTAAAAGGATACTCATGGCTTTCCTTTCACTTGTTCATGGTACTCAAGTTCAATGTTTGGTAGTGTTATGGTATTCAGGTTCAATGCTTGATAGCATCTTTAATCCTCTAACATAGACTAACAACACCGATTCTACTTTGTATGGGATTGATCCCAAATTGGTTCATTTTTTCGTGTTTGCTCTTTCAAGGGTTACTTGTTGGAGAATGACTGGTTTACTTAGGGGTGTGAAACCCTAAATGTACCTTTTGTTAGCATCATATCCATGAAGTGCTTGTTTTGGTTATACCCCATAGCCTAGGTAGCTTGGACTTGAATTCATGATATTTTCAAACCTTTCATGCCTAGGACATTTTCTTGGTACATGATCCTCCTTGGGGATAGAATTAGCATACTTACAAACATTGACCAAATTTGGCACATTTTTAGAACAAAGATTCTATTTGACATTTGAAAAGCTCGAAATAATGCTATTTTTATTAATTACAATGATTCTATATATTTCTCTACTTATGTGAAAGCTAGGATTTGCTCTAATGTGTTATTACAAATCTAAATCCAAGCCAACAAGATGGCTCTCCATGTGTAACACTTGCAGACTTTGCTTGACATTAAGCAAATGCTCCTGCTCGATGGCTAGAGTCCTGCCCTTCCCACCTTCTCGAAGGAACCAACTTGCTCCAAGGGATCAAGGATGCAATCAAGTTTCACAATCTTCTCCTAGCCCTTGGCCTTAAAACTATAGAGCCAAAGGTTGAGCCCACTCTTTGTACATACATAGACCATAGAATTGTGGAACTAGAGGCTGGTAACTCTCTGCACAAGCACAAACCATAGGATTATGGAAATAGAGGCTAGGCTATCTTCCTGTTCGTTTCCCACAAGTTCAAGGGTGGAGCTCTAAATATTGGCCTCCTTCCTTTGGATTACACTCATTTATTATTCTAATGGCAAAGGACACTTTAAGGTAGTAGGCAAAGTATCACAACATGCCCTTTCCTCATAAGTTCAAGGGTGGAGCTCTAAAGATTGACCTCCTCCTTCCTTTGGATGACACATATTGATTGTTCTAATGGAAAAAAATACTTTAAGATAGCAATCACAATATCACAATATAAATTAATAGTTTGAATAAAAACCCATTACTAAAAAAACATAATCCATAAATAAAATAAAATGATCCCTTAAATAAAGATCCTTATGTTATTGCTATTGTTCCATAAACTATAAGTGGATTTCCACATTCTTCTTATGCTATTGTTCCATAATCTATAAGTGGATTTCCACTTTCTTCTTATGCTTCTAAGCTTTTGTTTTTTGTAGTCTCTAAAATTATATGTAGTTTTAAGGACCTTTAAAGAAATATTTTAGAGTATGCTTCCATACTCTCTCTTATTTTTTATTAGTGTAATTTCATTATTCTTTTAATAATAACCACTTTTAGAAAAAAAAAAACATTTAAAATTTTAAAATTTGGACGCGTTTTTCTATGGGCCCTAGGTATGCTTTGTGCAAAGTTGAAGATTTTTACTGTACAACTTCAGGCTCACCTAAATGAGACGTAAATATCACAAACTCTTATCTTGACACAAGTAACCCAAACGAGCTATGAAACAGAGGTACTTCTGGGATACCAAAGTGTACCGAAATGGACCATTGAACATAGAAGTTTTATATCAGACAATAAGGAAAAGGGGTGTTACTAACAACGTCATCAAAGCACGCGTAGTGTGACTCAAAGGTGCCAACTTGGCAGATGGAAAAGTTGGTACAAATGACCTTGTTGCCATACGTGACTTTCCTAAATAGGACTCCAAATCTATCCAAATTAAAACATTAAATTAATGGGAATCTTACACATCCATGATAATTCACATTCCATGAGTCTCAAAATTTCAACTGGACTCCGCTCATAAGCTCTAGAAATATATAAAGCTTTTGAATCTCTGCATTTTAATTTGTCGTATTGTTGCTGTTCGGGGTCGCAGGAGGTATCGAACTCGAATCTGTTAAACCTTTTTTGGACGTCAGTCATGCCCACCTTATTGATTGCCAAGTCAAGCATTATTTTCGGCCTGCAATGGCTGCCCCTTGTTTTGTGGTAGGCTACGGTAGTGGCAGGAGGTGGCGCGACCGTTTGTGTCGTATTCGACAAGATTAGCATATATTGACTTGACGTGGTGCTGACTAGACACAGGTGTCGTCCAACTCGGCAATTTGGGACCACGTGTCCACGACTTTCACACGCTTATTCTAGCGCGTTCTGGAAGATTTGCAACTGATAATATTCTTATCTCCACTCAAAATTCCGTAATCTTAATCATGAATAAGAATAATTACGGTAATTTGTCGATGTCGATATTATTGTTGCGAAGTACTATAATTATGATAAATGAACTGAGTCTACCAGTAGTCCAAATCCTGTGAACAGCAGTAAAATCTGATTTTGCGTCTGTCGGTCTTGGAAGGTTTTTTTGGTTTTGGATGTCTGCTTGTCACCGATGTCTATTAATTTTCGACACCGCAATTTTCACATGTACAATTGCAGATAAAAATAACTTATGTTTCGATTTTACTCTCGTTTTTCGGATGAATAGACATTTGAAAGCAACCATTCGGTTAAAAAACGGTATTTTTAACCAGGGAAAAAAAACAAAAACATATTCTTTTTGTAAAGAGGTAATCTTATTACAAAAAGCAAGGAAGACCGATCTTTCTGCTGAACCAAATTTATCAAACTTGTTTGTATAATTCATTATACCTTCTTGGTAAGTTTCAGCTAAATATCGTAAGTAAATAAGTTTAGGATTGCTTGCTGAAATATCCAGCAATAAGGATATTTACATCATTAGTAACAAAGAAAGTCCTCTTCAAAAAAATTAATCGTTAGGATTGGTAATCAACTGCAACAAGGAACTCTCTACCTCTGCTTGCCTACTGCTTGCGCTAAAAGCTAGCAGGTAATTGTTAGATAGTCTCAATTAACCTCTTTTACCTGAAACAAAATGAACATCGTAACACTTTGAACTGCTATTCTATAATCAAATTCATTTCTTCTTAAACAGGAGAAGATTTTTGGTCCTTTCATCTCTACCTGCTCCATGCCCCACAATTCCTCACCCTGAACAGGACATTCAGGGTCTACCTGAATATATTCGAATGGCCAATTCCATCTGCGATAATCATAAAACAGATTGGGCCACGTTTTTCCAATCCATGGGGATATGACAAACTCAGCACTGTAGGGTTTGCTTTCTTCGTCGTCATTTCTGTCTTCTTCTATATTTTTTTCATTTTATTTTTTTTGAAAAATAGATCTTTAATAGATTTTTTTTAATAACTTATCATAGTTTATTTTTTAAAATTTTAATCAAATTTTTATTTGACTAACTATGTTATAATAAAAATAATAAATTCTTTTGTAATTTGTTATTTTATTCTCCTTTTTTCCTTTCCTTTCTCAAGGAGAATGTATCAACAAATTTATTCTTTTAAATAATTATAAATAGTTTTATTAATCAAAATAAATACATTGAGTTTTATTAATGAAAGTTTAAAAACATTCATTTACATGTTTCAATAAAAATAGCAGTTATAAATGCTTGAATTTATTACTCTATTTTAACAATTGCATTCGACTTTTCAATAGGTAAAATATATTATTTTTAATATTATTTTATATTTTTAAAAATTATTTAATAATAATTTAAAATATGATATTTTCACAGTCCGTTAAAACACGAAAAAAATAAAACTTCTGTCATTTTTTTTTGGATTGAAAAATTATTAAAAGAGGTTATGATTGGAATATGTAGAGAAATTTTTTAAATAGTGAATTTAAAATTTAAATTTTTTTTTTATTTTTATAAAAGGTTATTAATTAAATTAGTTTGAATTAAAATTTTAAAATTAATTAATGATTTAATGATAATAATTTGTAAGTTTAAAGTTATTTTGATCTAATAATTAATATTTTATAATATTTTTATTTTTATTTTAAATTTTTTTTATAAAATTTGTTAAAGGGTTAAGAAGTGTATATATTCAGGGTGGAAGTCCTGGAAGCCTTCGTAGATAGTTTGAACCCTACCAGCTGTGCTGGTAGTTACTAAAAATCGTGATTGTAACCATTGCTTCTATATATATATATATATATATATATATATATATATATATATATATATAAATGTATGTATTCATATTTTATATATTTAAAAAAAGTTTTTTGGACACCATTCTTAGGTAAAGAAAAATGTTAAAAGGATAAGAAGTATATGTATTCATATTTTATAGATTTAAGAAAAGTATTTTCTACACCATTCTTAGGCAAAGAAAATATTAGATAACCATTGGAGTTAGTTTAATAGTGTGCAAGCTAAGGGTCATTTTAAACTTAAATTAAAATTGTTTGAGGTTTGTTAAAATAAATATATTTACAACTAAAAAATACACTTTTCATCCCATTTTCTTCAACATTTGTGTGGTAGTCATATAGGTATACTTGAAAGCTTTTTAAAGAGCACAATTGCATCAATATTTGTCTATATAGTTGCACAATTGTATTACTTCTGTATATTGTTGAATGGTTTATTATAGATGGTCTAATGAAAAAACTAAAAGTTCTTCAAACATTTTATAATAGTTTTAATATTACAATTTTTATTTTTTAAAAAGCGAAAAACCCCTTACGGAGCCGCCTTGGTCTGAGAGACCACGAACAGGGGGTCTACACCGTCAAAGTCACCTGGGGGTCGCACCCGACCCTGCCCGCACCAACATTATCAATTGGATTTTAGATATCCAATTCAATTTTTTGGTAGGGTGGAGATTTGAACCTAAGACCTCCCTTGGAGGATTGCCCTCTCCTCTCCAACTCACCTACAACACCTGGGTCTAATATTACAATTTTTAAGAATAGACCCTAATAGATCATTTGTTGTAATAGAATGTATGTTAAGTGAAATCTACTAATATTATGCTCTTAAATGTTGTGTACATACAAAAAAAACCATTGTCTAATGCTTTCCTCCACCAAGGAATTAAAAGAAAGGAAATATAAATATAGTAATATATAAAAGAATGCTCTATAATCATATGTACATATTGGATCATGTGGGGAAAAAACATCATTGGCAAAGCAAGTTGAAACTACTATTTGATTAGCCTTTGTGCATCATAATGGTTGTAACAATGGTACAAGCTTAGTTTTTACAATGTTTGTAGTGATTTCATTTTTTTAGATACATTTTCCATGATCATCAATGTGTTTTGGCTCATTAACGTTATAAAAGGAGATGTGTTTAAATTTATCTCCCTTACTCATCATTTTTTATTTATTTAAAAGACTTAAGAGTGATTTAAGTTGTGATATTTTTTTTAGCGACTTACAGATTATTTTAGTGATTTAGAGACGATGAAAATAATTTTGTCCACTTTCCATATGTTCTTTTCATTATACAATTATCATTTTCAAAATGAAATAATATAATTCTAACTAGTTTGTCTACTAAGATATTGATAAATGCAAGATATTTTGATATAATTTTAGAATTTATAAAATTATTTTTTTAAAATATAATATGCTAAAATTCATCAAGCAATAAGCGCTACTTTGATTGTGAATTAGAGGAATATGTAAATTTATAAAGAACTCTAAATAATGTGTAGAACATGGATATAGTTTTCCTTTCTAAATAAATAAATATTGATATATTAAACTATGTATTTTAGTAGAGGTATTTATTTTTAGATCTTTCTTAGTACAAAATGTGTGAGATGTATGGATAATTACATATAACATGATTATTTTGATAAAACATTATATGAGTATGCCATATGGATAAATAAATCTAGTGTAAGATATTACTAATAATTTTGTAATTATTATCTTAATTATTATTCAATTTTTAAATCAACAGATATAAGATTATCAATAAGTTATCGAGAGGATATTTGTTAGATCGCCAAACGTTAATAAAATTTTATAGATTTTAAATAGAAGAAAACTCGATAAATATACTAAGTGCAAGCTACGTTTTATACTTTTTTATGAGTTTAAAAATATTGTGCTTGCTTAAAGGTAAGAGATTATTTTTTAAATTAGACATACCTTTAATAATCAATAAATAAAAACATGTAATTATACTAAAACTAGTTTTTTTATCTACATAGAATCTACATTTCATAACCTATTATTACATTAGTTTTATTGTACAATGATATGATGTAACCCCATATGAGGTTTCTAAAGTTGTGTTAATAACCTTGTTAGCATATATATATATATATATCAATTAACAAATTTTTATTAAAAAATCATAATTTTCCCTCATTTTGAGAATTTCGCTTTATTTTTTTATATTTTAGAATACTAAATTGATGTATGAGCATCATAATGACCTACCATTGTGGAATTTGAATCGCCATGAATATGTAAGGTCAACTAATCGGTCATTATGTAATTACTTCAAAAAATATATTATAAATTGATGTTTTATCTTAGGAAGGAAGGTTGTTTGGAAGAGAGAGGAAGGAGTTAAAAAATTTTAGCCTTGTATTCTTGATGAATAAATGAACAATATTTTTCTAAATCATCCCGAGTCTTTATTGTTGTTGAATGTGTGATATTCAATCTGTTAGATTGTGTATGTGTTGCTTCTTGTATGTGCAAGGTTTAAGGAAATTCAGAAGCTCTTGAACCAAATGAAGGAAAAATGAGTGGAGGGAACCATTCAAGTGAAGGAAAGGTGAATTACTATTGAAAAGGGAATACTAACTTAAATAGAAGAAAGAAGTGATTGAAAATATATTCTTGCAGAAGAGACTACCACCTAGAACATAGAGTATGGTTGCTCAAATTAAGAATACCATTTGCAGATAGCTATGTAAGAAGTTTTGTAGTCGCATGAAGGGAAACTATGACTTAAAACAAAGAGTGAATTATCTTGCAGACTGAGAACAAGAAAGTTGGATGGATGAACAACATAAATATTTATTCATCATCACCTTTGTAATGCAATACCTCTTTATTGCTGCTACATATTGGAATTATGGTATGATTGCACTCATTGTACAAGGGATTTAGGGTTATATAGATAACCTATGCTAATTGAACAGTTGAGAAGAATGTGAAGTCAACCATTAAACAAAGCATAAAGGAAGGTAAAGATAAATTGGAATGCAAAAAATACCTACCATACAAAAGAAAATCATACAATTGTAAGAAAGAGAAATTGTGCAATTAGGGTTGGAACGATGTACGACAAAACTACATCATTGTGAAGTGATCATCCAAGTGTGAGAGGCACAATTGCAAATTGAAAAATCATATTATTAAGAGCAATTTGATCATACAATTTGATAAGGGAATATTGTACAGTGACAAAGGGTGACAAAGGTAAAAAATAATACAATTTGGCTTGAGGTTGTTCAACGGGGTTGCATTTTTTTGTTATTGCATCATTGAGGGTTGATTGAATGAAGAGAAAAGATCGTACAGTTGTATGACATAAGGAAATCATACAAGAGCCTAGGCATTGTAGGTGATTCGTACAATTGTATGATTGAAAGAAGAATTATACAATTGTATGATTGGAGGGTGTAGTTTTGCAAAGACTACATTGTACGATTACCAAGGATCATATGATTGTGAGGTATTGTATGGTTATCAAGGATTGTACGATTGTGAGAATTTTACTATATGATTACAAGAATCTTGGTGTGTAGTAGGAATTTTGCTATTGGAAGTGTTTGTTATTTCCTACTATATCATTGAGCATTTGTATTATGCAATTAGATAAAAGATTGTACGATTGGAAAGTAGATTGTATGATTGGGAGTAACTATAAAACTAAATGCTTGGAATTCATTGTATGATAGCAAAGGTATTATTGTACAAAAAAGGGTCTTCTATCAATTCAAAATCAAAATATTTCTACATCTTTGTAATCTAGTCTATGAGCTCCTCTAGATTCAAAATTCCATTGTATGAAGGGATTCTATCTTTGGTTTCCTTACCATGTTAGAAATTACCCAGATTAATCACCTATGGTTCTTCCTCTCGCTCCTCATTATGAGATTCTTGTTGACCAACTTCTTCGTCATTGTCACTCATGTCTTATATTTTAATACGCCTCCTTTGGGCAATTTTGATTGCATCAATTCAAGTGGTAATTTCTCTTAGAAATTCAGCTATATTTGTATCTTGAGGATCTTGTAGTCTTCTTATTCCTCATCCTCATTGTGCCATATTTCCTTTGATACATACCAAACCTTAGAGATCAACTGGATCTAAAACTAAAATTATACAAATAAGGAGAGGGGGTCAATTGAATAACCTTCCCTAGAAGCAAGGGTTCTTCATTCCCTCTTAAAATAGTGTAAGATTTAGTTTTTTATGATTTACATGCACTAGATAATAATGTTATAGATGACAAAAATTCAACTGGTGTTCCATTGATAACAATTTCACAAGACTACAACTAATAGGACAATAATTCTAAGGTGTTAGCACTAAGAGTGATCCCTAGGAAAACTTTCCTTGCATGATGGTACACTTATGACAACTCAAATGACACTTCTTTAGGACAACAACCTTAGATAACATTATTTAGAATTGCATACTTCTTGACAATAGATTTCATGATGGCTCCTTGTTAGACAATAGATGGCACAAACTTCTCCACCGATAATTTCCCTTGTTGGAATGCAATTCCCTTTAATAATTTCCCTAACGGCATGCACTTCCCTTATGGTAGTTTCACATGACAACCATTTTATTTAGTTGGAAAGATAGCAAGTGTTAGAATAAGAGAATATTATCTTAAGTTCCACTAGGACAGACACTTGAGTTTCCACTCCTCCATGTGTCAGGATAACTCTCAGTGGTGTCTTCATCAGGTCTGATGAGTTGTAATCCAATGAATCTCAATGATCAACTTTGCTATTTATACAGAGTTGATCCTTGGAATAAATCAATCAGTTCCACTCTTCTCTTCATCTTTTCTGTAATTCTTTGCATATCTATTATGAAATTCTAACATGGTACCAGAGCAGGATAGATTTTGCTAGCATTCTCTCTTGAAGGTTCTAGGCTCTGGTTCGTTTGCTTTGGATAATTTTTTGGCTAAGTTACTTATGCTTTAGTCTCCTTTTTTTATCCATAGCCATTTTTTTCAGTAACATCTTATTGTTGGAAAATATATATTGAATTAGTTTAAAAGTTGTGTTGAATTCGTGCTAAGGGATTTTTTTTTAATTTTATTTTTAAAAGCTATTTTTTTTTTCCACACCAGTGTTCCCTGTGTATGGCGTTGTTCTAAAAGCAAGAGTCTTTTATTTTTTTTATATATTTTATAATTCCCTCTATTCAAATTCTTTGAGTCCTCTTATAATAGGCGATCCGTCCTATTCTATTTTTGTGGCTCCTCGGTTTTGTTTTGGACCACGAAGTTAAAGAAATATATATTTTTTACGCTTCTCTTTTGAATGGCTACTATTTTTTATCTAACCAGCTGGTTTAGTTCTGATAAGTGAGTGGGATTTGTTTTTCAGGAGATCTCCTCCTCACCGTTGAAGCTTAGCATTTTTTGTTCATCTTTTGGACGTTTCCACGTTGATAGTGGCTTCGCTATACCTTTGCAAAGTATCTCATTCTATGAGTTATCGTTGTTTGAAGGATACGACATATACACGTGGAAGTGGTGCTTTACTTGAAAACATAACTTCGTAATATCGATATTTTGCTGGATATGATATCCCATAATTTTCCACATTGAGTGGCACTACTCTTCATAGAGTATCTCCAACTCTTCAAATTCGTGTTCTCTGGTAGTTATCTTCAATTCAACCAAGCACTCTCTCCTTCGATGATCTATTTGTTAGAAATATTAACCCATATTTCACGCCTCAGTCGGACTGCACTCGCGCAGTCAGGGATCCCGATAAAAGTTTGACATGACGTCGCACCTACCCTCTGATAAATGTGACGTCTGATAGATTCGATCACCATAAAAGTTAATGCCAGTTCGATGATTTAATGCTAGTTCGACGATTGGTTAGAAACCCTAGTTGAGGGTCTGTCAGAACTTATCAGAGGACAAACCCTATCTTCCTCTCCCTACAGCTATATAAGGCAATTTGGGTTTTCAGACATGTGTGCGAAAGTGTGGAAAGAGAGCGAAGAAAGAGAGGAGAGCGGGAGGTAATTTGGATAAACAACAAAATAGGAGACGAGATCATTTCAGTGAGCAATGTGGCTCATCTGTGTAATGTTCGAGCAGCAGGCTCGATATTTATTTTCTGTCTCAGTTTATCCTGTAGCTTTAGTCTGCAGATGTTAGTTTTCCTCAGTTGAGGACTTTTGTAACCCTCGTTTTATATGAATAAAGTTTGCTATTGTTTAAGACATCTGTAGTGTTTGTAGTTATCTCTATGTGCTAAAATTTGTTATTCTCTGTACAAATCACCTCAGAGCGATTTTTATCGGGTTCTATAAGTTAGAGCTCAAATCTAAAACATTGCACTCAGATCCAATTTTTCTCTCTTCCTATACTGTTCTTGCCAAGCCAGGCAAACCAACATCGAAGCCGCTCAAGCCTCCGAACAACAAAAGTCCGCAAGGCAGAAAGATTTTGCGAAGGCCAAAAATTGGCTAAGTCTGGAGCTGTCTTCCCAACTTCGCTACAAAGTTAGACTTCGCTGCCTTTGACCAACAAAGTTGGGCATTGACCAGACACTCACCAAAATTTGGCTAAGTCTAGAGCTGTCTTCACAACTTCGTTGCAAAGTCGAACTTCGCTGCCTTTGACCAGTGCAACTCGACTTCGCACCTTTGACCTACGTAACCCAACTTCGCACCTTGGACCAGCATAACCTGACTTCACACCTTGATCTGTGTGCAACCTGACTTCACACCTCAGTCTGTACACAACCTGACTTCGAGCCCTCCCTACTTCGCACTTTGCACTTTGCACTTCGCACTTCGTAGTTCACACTTCGCTCCCTCTCTTGACTTCGATAATCAAAAATTAAAACTCAATTTCTTCAAATTGGTATCAGAGCTACTGATCCCTTGACGCGAAGATCAAAGCAGAATGACTTCCAACAACAACAACATGTAGTTGCAGATCTCACACTTCAATGGGAGAAATTATGATTACTAGAGCATCCAAGTGAAGATCCTGTTTGGATCTCAGGAGCTGTGGGAGTTAGTCGAGAAAAGCTACCCAAAACTAGCAGATGCAGCAGCACTGGCCGCCCTCTCTCAATCAGACAAGGACCTGTTGAAAGAGAACATGAAGAAGGACCAAAATGCCCTCTTCTACATCATGCAAGCGGTTGAGGAGTCCATCTTCCCATGGATCGCATCAACCACCAAGGCGAAGTAGGCCTGGGATATTCTGGCCAGCTCATACTAGGGCACCAATAAAGTAAAGTTGGTGAAGCTGCAGATGCTCAGGAGGGAGTTTGAAAATCTACAGATGAGTGAGTCCGAGTCCATGAGTGATTTCTTCATCCAAAAAATGGACATTATCAACCAGATGCGGTTGAACAGAGAAAATGTGCAGAGCCAGAGAATCGTGGAGAAAATTCTCAGAAGTCTGCCTGCCAAGTTTGAATCGGTTATGATAGCAATCGAAGAGTCGAGAGATCTGACAACCCTCTCGATAGACAAGCTCATGGGTTCATTGTAGACACATGAATAGAGGCTGAGCCGTTCATCTCAGACCTCTTTGGAGCAAGCATTCAGGGCTCAGGTCTCATTTCGAGACAACGACAGACAAGATTCCCACCATGGTGCCTCTTGTTCTCACGGAGGAAGAGGCAGAGGCAGACATGGGAAAGGCAACAAGCAAGGAGGACGGTCAAACCCTAGTGAAGGAGAGACCAACTGTAATTTCCATCAGCAAGGTGGAAGAGGCAGTTCAAAAAATCAGCAAACTGGATCTGGTCAAAAGGACATGTTAAAGGTCTAGTGCTATTTTTACAAGAAGTTTGACCATTACATCTCATAGGCCAGAAAATAGATGGTCAAGGAGAACCAGCAGTAGGCCCATTACACGGTTGAAATCAAAAATGTGATAGGATGAAATGTGTTGTTGACTTGCAACATTGAGGAGTGCCAAAAAAATATTTGGTATTTAGATAGTGGGTGCAGCAACCACATGACGGGGAACAAGGAGATGTTCTCCCAACTGGATGAAACTGTCCAGTCTAAGGTGAATATGGGGAACAACAACAAGGTTCCCGTAATAGGGAAAGGAAAGATCCTCATCCGCACCAGGCATGACAAACAAAAGCAGATCTGTGATGTCTACTATGTGCCTGGCCTGAAGCATAACCTACTGAGCATTGGACAACTCATGTAGAAGGGACATATGGTCTAGTTCAAATATGAAGCTTACACCATCAGAGACAAGTCGCATGGGAAGATTGCTACAGTGTCCATGAGGAAGAATAAAATGTTTTCGCTTCAGATTCAGAATGAATCATTGATGTCTCTGAGTGTAGTTGTGAAAGATGCTACTTGGATGTGGCATCTCAGATTTGGTCACCTGAACTTCAGTGGCCTAAATCAACTGCACAAGAAGCAGATGGTGAAGGGTTTACATCTGATAGAGTAGAAAAATCAAGTTTGTGAGGGCTTCTTAGTCAAAAAACAACACAGAGATTCGTTCCCTTCTGGTCAGTCTTGGAGAGCATCACAACCATTGGAGCTAGTGCACTCAGACATTTGCGGTCCGATGTAGACCAGCACATTTTTTGACAACAAATACTTCTTAATATTCATAGATGACTTCAGTCGAAAGACTTGGATCTATGCCATCAAGCTGAAGTCAAAAGCATTTGCCAGATTCAAGGAGTTCAAGGCTCTAGTGGAGAAACTTAGCGGATATCAGATCAAGAATCTCAAGACATATGGTGGAGGTGAATACGTCTCCAACGAATTCCATAACTACTACAAGCAGCACAGAATTCGAATGCAGTTCACTGCCAGATACACGCCACAACAGAACGATGTAGCTGAGAGGAAGAACTAGACCATCATGGAGATGGCACGAAGCATGATGAAGGTGAAGAGATTATCACATGAATTTTGGGTAGAGGCTGTAACATGTGTAGTATATCTATTGAAGAGATGTCCCACCAAAAGCGTGAAGGAAAAAATCCCTTAGGAGGCCTCGAGCGGTGTGAAGCCAAGTGTGGCTCACTTGCGTGTGTTCGGATACATTGCATATGCACATATTCCAGAAGAAAAGTGACAGAAGTTGGATGATAGAGCTGAGAAGTGTATTTTCATAGGGTATAGTGAGCAGGTGAAAGCATATAGACTGTACAACCCTATGACGAAGAAGCTCATCATCAATCATGATGTGAAGTTTCTTGAAGATGAAGCCTGGAACTAGAAGTCAGAGACTGACCAGTCAGAGCCAGAAGTAGTAGAGTATGTTGACTTGGAAGAAGGAAGTGTGTAGCCACCTACAACCTCCAGTAGCAGCAACGGTGCCAGCAGTAGCACAACCACTCCATCTCGGTCGCCTCCATGTGCAAGTAGAATCCAGAACCTGGTGATGCCAGTGAAGACAAGGAGCTTGCAAGAAATCTACGAGGCAACCCAAACCCATGTAGATGAAGAGTACTCTGACTTTGCATTCTTTATTGAAGTTGATCTAGTAGAGTTCGAAGACGCAAGTCAGAATCAAAAGTGGGTGTAGGAGATGGACGAGGAGATTAAAGCCATTAAAAAGAATGATACATGGCAACTGACAGATCTTCCAATAGGGAAGAAGACCATTGGGGTCAAGTGGGTGTATAAGACAAAGTTCAAAGCCCAAGGAGACGTTGACAAGCATAAATCTAGACTGGTGGTGAAGGGTTACAAGTAGAAGTTGGGCATCGATTATCATGAGGTATATGCGCCTGTAGCCCGACTTGACATAGTCAGGATGATCTTGGCATTAGTAGCCCAACAAGGTTGGAAGATGTACCAGATGGATGTCAAGTCATCCTTCCTCAACGGAGTGTTAGAGGAAGAGGTCTACATAGACCAACCACCAGGTTATGAAATTGAAGGCCAGGAGGGCAAAGTCCTGAAGCTGAAAAAGGCCCTATACGGTTTGAAGTAGGCACCCCGAGCTTGGTACAACCGAATTGACAGTTATTTTTAGGAAAATGGGTTTTTCAAATGCCCATATGAGCACACCCTATACATGAAGACAAATGAAGCAGGTGAGCTCATTATCGTCTGCCTGTATGTGGATGATTTGATTTATACTGGCAACAACAATGTCCTATTCGACCAGTTTAGAACAACCATGAAGGAGTTAGAGATGATGAAATTAGGGCTGATGAAGTATTTTCTTGGCATTGAAGTTGACCAATTGGTAGATGGCATCTTCATTTCTCAGGGCAATTTTGTGAAGGATGTCCTGAAGTGGTTCAAGATGGAGGACAGTAAACCTGCCATCACACTTGTAGCCACAGGTTTGAAGTTGAGCAAGCTGGATTCAGGGAGGAATGTAGATCCAACCCTATTCAAGAGGCTAGTTGGCAGTCTGATGTATTTGACTGCAACTCGACCATATTTGATGTTCAAAGTTAGTCTGATCAGCCGTTTCATGGAGACTTCGAAGGACACACATTGGCAAGCAGGCAAGAGGATCTTGTGCTATGTCAATGGGATGTGGAACAATGGCCTATTTTATGCCAAACAGGACCAGTTGGAACTAATGGGCTTCACAGATAGTGACTGGGTTGGAAGTATCGACGATCAGAAGAGCACCTCCGGGTATGCTTTCCATATCGGATCACGGGCAGTCTCATGGGCGTCCAAGAAACAACCCATCGTTGCGTTGTCCATAGCTGAAGTAGAATATGTCACCACCACGTCAGCCACATGCCAGGAAGTTTGGCTGTGAAGAGTTCTGAGTGAACTGAATTATCCTCTGGAAGGTGCGACAATAATTTTTTGTGATAACAATTTGGCCATTGCACTGTCAAAGGATCCCATTCCATGGCCGGATGAAGCACATCGATATTCGTTATCACTTCATCAGAGAGTTGGTGAAGTCTGGATAAATTCAACTATAGTTTTGCAGATCCAAGGAGCAGTTGGCAGATATTTTCATGAAGCCTTTGAAGGAGGAAGACTTCAGCAGATTACGAGAGCAACTTGGAGTCAAAGCGCTCGTGAAATCAGGTTTAAAGGAGGGTGTTAAAAATATTAACCCAGATTTCACACCTCAGTTGGAATGTGCTCACGCAGTCAGGGATCCTAACAAAAGTTTGACATGACGTCACACCTACCCTTTGATAGATGTGACGTCTAACAGATCCGATCATCGTAGAACTTAATTCCAGTTCGGTGATTTAATGCCAGTTCGACGATTAGTCAGAAATCCAAGTTGAGGGTCTATCAGAACCTATCAGAGGACAAACCCTATCTTCCTCTCCTTGCGACTATATAAGGCAGTTCGGGTTTTTAGACATGTGTGCGAAAGTGTGGAAAGAGAGTGGAGAAAGAGAGGAGAGCGGGAGGTAATCTGGAGAAATAGCAGAATAGGAGACGAGATCGTTTCAGTGAGCAGTGTGGCTCATCTATTTAATGTCCGAGCAGCAGGCTTGACATTTGTTTTTTGTCTCAGTTTATCCTGCAGCTTTAGTCTGTAGATGTTAGTTTTCCTTAGTTGAGGACTTTTGTAACCCTCATTTTATATGAATAAAGTTTGTTGTTGTTTAAGGCATCTGTAGGGTTTGCGGTTATCTCTATGTGCTAAAATCTATTGTTCTCTGTACAAATCACCTCAGAGCAATTTCGTTCGGGTTCTATAAGTTAGAGCTCAGATCTGAAACATTGCAGTCAAATCCGGTGTTTCTCTCTTCCCGTACCATTCTTGCCAAGCCAGGTAAACCAACGCCGAAGCCGCTCAAGCCTTCGAACAACAAAAGTCTGCAAGGCAGAAATATTTCGCAAAGGCCAAAAATTGGCTAAGTCTGGAGCTGTCTTCCCAACTTTGCTACAAAGTCGAACTTCGCTGCCTTTGACCAGTGAAGTCGGGCATTGACCAGTCGCTCACCAAAATTTGGCTATGTCTAGAGCTGTCTTCCCAACTTCGTTGCGAAGTCGGACTTCGCTGCCTTTGACCAGCGCAACCTGACTTCGCACCTTTGACCAGTGCAACCCGAATTTGCACCTTTGACTAGCGCAACCCGACTTCACACCTTGATCCATGCGCAACCCGACTTCGCACCTCGGTCCGTGCACAACCCGACTTTAGGCCCTCCCTACTTCGCACTTCGCACTTCGTTCCCTCTCTCGACTTCGACAATCAAAAATTGAAACTCAATTTCTTCACTATTTATCTCTGCTCTATTCAATTTTTTTTCATTTTGAATGTTCTGATATTCTATATGGTTTAGATAATCTTAATTATGGTAGCTTGTGTTATGCTATTCTATCTTTTAAGATTTTTTTGCAGGTTAATTGGTTCATCAGACACGATTTTTCCTTCAGCTCTGACATCTTTCGGTTACGAATTTCACATTTGAGAGGCTTCTTGGTTCTGCTATCAAACATTAAGATTTTTTCTACAGGTTAACTGGTTCGTCAGACTCGTTTTTCCTTCCTCTTTGACCTCTCTCGGCCCTCGTTCAAAATAACGTATAACTTTATTTTTTCCTTTGTGATCTTCATTATTTTTTAACCTATTTTTCGCAGCAAGCCCCTTTGGTCAGCTTGAAGGCACAACATCTATGAATGACGTAGTGGCACCTCTTAAGCTCACTGGTTATTCACCATAGATCTCTTTGGTTCTTCGAACGACGTATTGGTGCCTCACAAGCTCGCTGGTTCTCCACCCTCAGCTTCGAAGCTCGTTGGTTCTTCGCCCTCTGGTTCTCGACGGTCTCCTTTTCAGAGCGCCATATTTTCAGGAACCGTATTTCATTCTTTTTGTCAAATCCTCCTTAATATTTTTGTATATCTTTTACGTTCCTTCATTTTTCGAAGGTTTTTTATATTGCCTCCCTTTCACCACAACCTTATATTTCTATAAAACGCACCTTTTGAAAGTGAGTCATTATTGTAAAAATTTAATAAAAAAATAATTTTTGGGGGGGGCTAGTGCAATTAGTTGCACTCTTGTGGTTTTTGAGGAGGGTTGCATATTGTCTATTTTCTTCTTTAAATCATTTACTTCTTTTTTAATAGAGTAAATTATTTAATAACTGATAATTAGATATATTAAATATATTTCATGAAGAAGATTTTCAATTCTCTTCTCAACACTCTTAATTTTTTTCCATAAATCTGGGTCATTATTCATTAAAGGGAAGTTGCTAATTTTATTTTCAAAATTTACCTTTACATTATTTTAATTATTCTCAATTTATTGTTGGAAAAATTCTAAATTATTAAAGAAGTATAAATAAACACCTTAATTTTTTACTTTTGTTTGATATCTCTGCTTTAAATCTCAACTAAATTACTTTAAGGTGTTATTCTTCTTTCATATATTTCTTTTCTAAAAAAAATAAAAAGATCAAATCTTAAGTTTTTTTTCCTATTAATATACTTGAAGAAATTTTTCAATATACTCTCTTATGTATGTTAGATTTTTGGTATTAATTTTTTTTATCATCTCCAAGTATATTTAAGAGAAAAACTCTATAACTTTAAAAACTTATAAGATTTCCCTAAAAATATATTTGCCTACGTTCCATGTATCATTGTCTCTAAAAATTACAGTCTCTATAATTTTTTTGAGACTATTGGTATAAAGGCATGGCATATATTTTCTCATCAACATTCTACATATTGGATATCTCTCTTACTTATAGTTTCCCTCTAGTATGGGCGAGTATTGAGTTATCCATATTTAGATCTGGTTGCTTTCTATGCATTTCAAGCCTATGTTCCTTTAAACTTCTTCTCCATACTTATAATTTCCCTCAAGTTAGGGTGGGTATTGAGAGGAAATAAAAGGACTTGGAATTTTTTTAAGCAAACAATATTAAGACCTCATTATACTTATAGTTTCCCTCAAGTTAGGACGGGTATTGAGAGGAAATAAAAGGACTTGGAATTTGTTTAAGCAAACAATATTAAGACCTCATTATACTTATAGTTTCCATCAAGTTAGGGCGGGTATATTGAGTTCTTTAATATTGAACAACTTTATCCCTTCCCTCTAAATTAAATAAATTTGAAGTTCTAAGGGGGGATATTTTGGTAAATTAAAACTTCAATTTTTTCTTTTGTGTTAAAATGATGAATTCAATTCAACCTCTCATCCCTCATAACTTTCACACTTGGAAACCTAAAATTTTAAATATTATCTCTCAAAAAGGTCTTACCCATTTGTTAGAAGAAAAGCAAGTAGAATTTGAGAAATAATATGAAAGTTTTGTTCATAAAGGAAAAATGCATGAAACAATGGGTATTATTAGCTCTAATGTTCATGAATTGCAAAATCCCTCATGAAAGTTGGGAGAAACTAAAAACCTTTTTTGGAAAAGTAGATCAAACGAGATCAATGCAACTAGAAGCAGAACTAACATCTTTGTCTCCTGAAGATTTTAGTAGTATTGTTGACTTCCTCACTAAGTTCAAAGAAGTCCTCACTCAGTACAAAGGCAGTGGGAAGACTAAGAATGAAGAGGAATGCATTTATCTTATCCTTTCTAACCTAAATGGTGTTTTTCAAATTTTTGCTACCACCTTTATATCTACCAAAGATGCTCTTAGTGCAACCTTTAAAATGTCTTCTTTAGAAGAATTTTGTGATAGATTAACTAGGAAAGAAACAAAACTTGCTAGATATGAAATATCTTCTTCTTCCTCTTCCTCTAAAGCCTTATTAGCCTCCACCTCTTCTAAAGAAAATTTCAAAAATAAGGAAAAGACCCCCGTAACTTGTACTCACTACAAGAAGAATAGACACTCTGCAAACAAATGCTAGAAAATATTACAACAACTAGAAGCAGCTATGAAGGATCAAAAGATAGAAAATAAAACAAAAATAGGAAAAACCCTTAATGTTCAAGGAAAAACCTCCAATTCTTCCTCTAATTAATGGGTCCTAGATTTTGGAGCTACTCATCACATGACTACTTCAGATAAGTCTTTTTATTGTATCTCCTCTAGCCCTACTTGTAGCATTGAAGTGGGTGACTCTTATTTTATCTATGTCAAAGGAAATGGGGACATAATCATTGATGGTGGCTCTATAAATAATGTTCTATATGTACCAAACATTGCCACAAATATCCTCTCAGTCTATCAAATTTGTACTTCTGGAAAAGGAAAAATTGTTCTCTTCTCCCCAACAGGAGTTGAGATAAGAGACTTTCAAGATCCCCATTCTCTTATAGCCAAAGGAATTTATTGATCATAACTCTCGTCTATTTCACTTCAATAGCTTCCAAAATCTAGAAGGAGCCTCCTATTTTGTGGCTCATGGAAATATTGAAAGCCAAATGTGGCATGAAAGGTTTGGTCATCTTAGTTACAACTACCTAAAGGATTTGAGCACCCATGATATGGTAACAGGTTTACCCCAAGTCTCTTCTAGTGACGGAGTTTGTCCTGGATATGCTCTTGGAAAGCAACATCAAGATCCCTTCCACCCAAGTAGTTCTCTAAAAGCCTCATTCACTCTAGATTTAATCCATAGTGACCTAATGACCTTTCCAGAGCCATATTTCAAAGGACCAAAGTATGATCTAACCTTTATTGGTGATTTTTCTAGAAGATCTTGGGTCTACTTCCTGAAATATAAAAGTGATGTTCTATCCCACTTTAAAGTTTTTAAAGCCTTAGTTGAAAATAAGGCATCTTGCAAAATCAAGAAGATTTGCACTGATAATGGGGGGAATATTGCAGTAATGAGTTCTCCATATTTCTTTCAAATCATGGTATCATTCATCAACATTCTGTCTCCCATAATCCTCAACAAAATGGCATTGCAGAAAGAAAAAACTGGACATTAAAAGAAATGACAAATTGTATGCTCCATTCAAGAGATCTTCCAATTTTTTTTTGGGCAAAAGTTATTAACTGTGCAAATTATATTCAAAATCTCACACCCCATAAAGATCTTGACCATTTAACTCCTGAAGAAGCTTGGTCTGGCTCAAAACCAGATGTTTTCTACTTCAAGATTTTTGGGTGTACTGCTTGGGCTCACATCCTAAAGAAGAAAGGGAAGGCCCTTGATAAGATTTTTGGGTGTACTACTTGGGGATCTTCAAGCATATAAAAATAGGAATGAAGTAATTTAACCATTTAATAAGACTTTACAATGTCACATATATTCGAAGTTACAATGGAAAACATTTTATCATCAAGAGACTCTTGATAAATCATTACCAAGACACACTTTTATGCATGAGATATCAATTTATTATATTACTTATCTAAAATAAGAGTATATTTTTTTAGGAAAGCACTCTGGTATGTAATACATCATGCCTTTAACATGTATTAACCATTACTACAATAGAATCTATAGGTTGATTTCAATTAAAGTAGTATGTTCCTCTAAGTAATACATTGAATTATCTAATTGTGCCACATCACAAGTAACAATTTCATGCATTGATATTATACCATATGCAAATATATATTGGTGTTGATCCTCTACTAATTTTCTTGATGAATCCATCCAAGTAATCAAGACTATGTATCTATTGAAATCTAGAATCAAAATTTCTTGATAATATATTGAGAGGTGATACTTTTATAACTCCTAGTGTCAATGTTGATGCGAAGAGGCTTGGCATTAACTCATCTACATGTGTGGAACTAGTGCTCTCATTTTTTGATAGATCTAAGATTAAGCTTGTGTCAATCCTCTAAGCAATGAACTTCAAGCATGCAATGTCTACATTCTAATCTCTTTAGAATTTATGCATATTCATTAAACTATATATGATCTTCCAAAGACTTTTGTTGGGATTCAAATTTAATAGCATTATGAGTATGATTCTTGTGGTGAGTATAACATTTGGCTTCCACCTTTTGTTTACCTTTATCTTGAGTAATAGGAAAATACTTTGACTTTGGTTATGCGATATAATACTTGTGTTATGGTGCACTAATTCTCCTTATAATGGGTGTATTCTACTTTTAGCATATATAGTCTTTTGTATAGGACCCTTTTGCTTCGCTTAAGATTTTTTTGACTTGGTTACAAAAATGAAATATTTGTTCTAAGGAATTGATGGTAAAGAAACTCTATCTTTGAATTAAGGTGATAAATCTAACCATTGTCATGCTTGATTACTTAATGTTTGAATAAAAAGATAATTAATAAATCCATTGAACTTATTATTATAATACTAAACAAACTAGTCTCTATATTGGTACAAATTTTGGAAGAGAATATTACTGGACCAATTATCTTTTGACTATAACTCCCAAAAATAAAGTAAAAAAATTTACAAACTTTTGTAAGGAGTATAAATCATAGTCTTGTACTATGTCTATTTATCCAATTTTATCCTATATAAAAATTATAATTTTTAGATGTTTGGTAGCCTAACATGTATCCTCTTGATAATTTATGGATAATTTTATATTTGTTGATTTGAAAATTGAATAATAATTAAGATAATTTTATTTGGAAAGGAGAACCATGTTCATGTTCTACACATCATTTAAAGTGTTCTGCTAGTTTACATATTTCTTTAATTCATAATCAAAGTAGTACTTATTCCTTGATGAATTTGAGCATATTATATTTTTTAAGAAAACAATATCATAAAATAGGCTAAAATTATGTTGAAATACCTTGCATTTATCAATATCTTGGTAGAAAAACTAGTTAGAATTATATTATTTCATTGTGAAAAGGACAATTGTATAATGAAAAGAACATATGAAGGTAAACCAAATCATTTTCATTGCCTTTGGATCACTAATCTCCATTAACTCTAAGTCACTAAAAAAACTTTCACAACAATTTAAATCATTCTTACATTTTTTAAATACAAAGAAAATTATGAGCGAGGAAACTAACTTTAAATACATCTCCTTTTTTGAAATTGATGAAACATTGATGATCACGAAAAATGGATCTAAAAATTAAAATCATTATAAACAAAAACTAAGTTGATACCATTATTACAACCATTGTTAACGATACATAAAAGTTTATTAAATATTAGTTTCAACTTGCTTTGCCAATGAAGTTTTTGGCCCAAGGGATCCAACATGTACATATGATTATAGAGCATTCTTTTATATATTACTATATTTATGTTTCCTTTCTTTTAGTTCATGGATGAAAGCATTAGACAATGGTTTCTGGGTATGTACACAACTTTTAAGAGCATACAATTAGTGGATTTCACTTAACATATGTTTTACTACAACAAAGGTTCTATTAAGGTTCATTCGTAAAAAAATATAATATTAAAACGATTTTAAAATATTTAAAGAACTCTTATTTTTTTCTTGTTCGGTGATCTTTAACAAATTATTTAATATTTTTTTGTTTACATAGGAGAGTTGGTAACAACCACTATTTTTAGTAACTGGCCGGCCAACACAAGGTTCAAATTACAGAGACTACAACCACCAAACCTATCTGTCTAGTTAATTGTTGACCTGGCGTGAGATGAGGACCTCCAGTCGCTCAAGGTTCGTACGTGCACTCATAAGATTCAAAACATACTACTACCTTTGCAAATTGGCACCACCAAGGTTTGAACCTAAGTCTCTTCTCAGCAAATATCCATCCAAACTAACACTTGCCAATCTACAAAACATGAGTTTTTTCGGAGTAATACTATAAAAAAATATTGATGGGATTGTCCCCTTAAGAAGCTTTCAAGTATATTTATGTGAAGGGATTGTCTCTTTAAGAAGCTTTCAAGTATATTTATGTGAATATCACTCAAATGTTGAAGACGATGGGACAGAAGGTGTATTTTTTCGTTTTAAACATATTTATGTTACGCGTAAAGCGAAACTCGGGCTGGCCTCGTTCAGTCACTGTCTTGCTTGGTCGTCTGGGAAACCTCAGCTGTGGGTCACACGTTCGTAAGTGTGGACTAACGAAAAGTGGGGTACGTTCGACAGCATCTTATCATGTACGGACCCAAAAAGATGTACAAAGCCAGGCTGGACTCCATAACTGATGCTTATTGCGACCATGTGCCACAGCCTTTTTTTTCCTTTTTTTGGTTTATTTGAGGCCCCAAAACTGGAATCCCGCAGTGATATCTGCTACGAGTCGTACATCTTATACGAAAAATTTCTGTGTTTGTTTTTTTCCCTCGTTAAAAACGGTATTTTAATCGAGTGGTTGCTTTCAAATGTCTATTCATCCGAAAAACGACAATAAAATTGAAACGTAAGCCATTTTTATCTGCAAGCTACGTACTACGTATCGTAGTATTTCAGTTGTCTTATTGTCCATGTGAAAATTGCGGTTTCTAAAATGAATAGACATCAGTGACAAGCAGACATCCAAAATAAAAAAAAACGTTCCTAGACCGACAGACGCAAAATCAGATTTTCGCGCTTATCACTGGATTTGGACTTCTGATAGACTAAGTTCATTTATCATAATTATAGTACTATGCAACAATAATATCCACATCGACAACATTAACCCTAATTATTCTTATTCAGGATTAAGATTACGGAATTTTGAGTGGAGATAAGATAATTATCAGTTGCGAATCTTTCAGAAGGCGCAAGAACAAGCGTGTGAAAGTCGTAGACACGTGGTCCCAAACTGCCCCGAGTTGGACGACACCTGTGTCTAGTCATCACCACGTCAAGTCAATATATGCTGATCTTGCCGGATACGACACAAACGGACGCGCCACCTCATCCCACTACCTTAGCCTACCACAAAACAAGGGGCAGCCATTATAGGCCAAAAATAATGCTCGACTTGGCAATCAATAAGGTGGGCATGACTGACGTCCAAAAAAAGGTTTAAGATATTCGAGTTCGATACCTCCTGCGACCCCGAATAGCAACAATACGACAAATTAAAATGCAGAGATTCAAAACCTTTATATATTTCTAGAGCTTATGAGTGGAGTCCCGTTGGAATTTTGAGACTCATGGAATGTGAATTATCATGGATGTATTAATTTTATGGTTTAATTTGGATAGGTCATTTGTACCAAAGTCCCGTATGGGGACAAGGTCATTTGTACCAACTTTTCCATCTACCATGTTGGCACCTTCGAGTCACACTACTTGTGCTTTGATGACGTTGTTAGTAACACCCCTTTTCCTTATTGTCTGATATAAAACTTGTTTGTTCAATGGTCCATTTCGGTACACTTTGGTATCCCAGAAGTACCTCTGTTTCTTAACTCGTTTGGGTTACTTGTGTCAAGATAAGAGTTTGTGATATTTACGTCTCATTTACGTGGGCCGTGAAGTTGTACTTTAAAAATCTTCAACTTTTCACAAAGCATACGTAGGGCCCAAATAAAAACGCGTCCAAATTTAAAAAAATTTAAATGTTTTTAAAAAGTAATTATTATTAAAAAAATAATAAAATTACAGGCATAGTATGGAAGCACACTTTGAAATATTTATGTCAAAGGTCTTTCTTAGAATTACATATAATTTTAAGGATTATAAAAACAAAAGCTTAGAAGTTATTAGAAGAAAGTGGAAATCCGCTGATTATGGAACAACAGGAATAGCACCAATTAAGGGGATCTTTGTCTAAGGGATCACCCCATCCCACTTGTGGGTTAGGTTCATGAGTAATGGGTTTCCATTCAAACTATTAATCTGTATTGTGACATTCTGCCTGCTACTTTGAATTGTTTTTTTTCGTCGGAACAATCAATGGATGCCATCTAGAGGAAGGAGGAGGCCAATTTTTAGAGCTCCAGGCTTGAACTTGTAGGGAACGAGCGGGGAGATAGCGTAGCCTCTAGTTCCACAATCTTACGGTTTGTGTTTATGGGAAGAGTTAGCCTAGCCTTTAGTTCTACAATCTTCTGATTTATATCTGTGCGAAAAGTTGGCCCAACCTTTGGTTCTAAAGTCTTGGCTCCAGGGTTACAAGAGGTTTGAGAAACTTGATTGCAATCCCACTTTTGACTCTTTCGAACAGGTTGGATCCTTCGAAAAGGTGGGAAGGGCAGGACTTTAGCCATTGAGGAGGGGCATTCATCCAATGATCAAAGTTTGCAAGTGTTACCTCTAGATCCACCTTATTGGTTTGGGCTTATATCTAATAATACATTAAAATAAATCATAACTTTTACATAAGTAAAAAATATGTACAAACATTTTAATTAACAAAGATAACATTATTTAGAGTTTTTTTTATTCCAAATAAAATCTTTATTCTAAAAATGTGATAAATTTAGTTAATGTTTGTAAATATGCTAGTCCTATCGTTAAGGAGGATCATGTACCAAGAAAAATTTTAAAAGGTTTGCAAAATTATTAAGCTATGAGATAAAACCAAAATAAATGCTTGATAAATTCGTGCTACTCACACAAACGACATTTAATGTTTCACACCTCCAAGTGAAACCCTAAATATCTATGTTAGAGGATTAAAGACCCTACCAAGCATTGAACTTCAGCAGACACCACGAAAAAAGGGTCAATTTGAGCTCAATCCCACACAGGAAAAAGTCGGCCACCTAGGGGTACCATGAACGAGTGGGAAGAAAGCCATGAGTATCCTTTACTAGACCTATAACATTTAGAATAAAAAATTTTATTTGCTTAATAAAAAATTATCCAACCCTTCTTCTTTTATGGCAAACATTTTTTTATTTTCTATTTGTTTTGCTACTGGTTTTGTGGCCTTGCCCATTCCATTGATGAGAATAGTTTTTGTTATTGATGTTTGAGGCATTTCTCCATTGCAGTCTTCTTTTCCTAGCTGCATATGACTTATTCACCACTGCAATGAATTTTTATATGATTTAGATTAATTTTTTTACTGCTATAAGATTTTGAATTACTATTATTTCGTGATCTTGCAAAACAAAGACTTCCCAAAAAGGAAAGGATGTTTTATTGCAAATCCTTTTTTATATAGATCAAAGACGATGAAAGTTTTACTGTAACAACCACCAACGCGGTTACATTTGGCTCAAATGTAGCAAACCTCTACGAAAATGACGGCCGCGAGTCTGACTATATCATGACCCGAACTATCTGCCGATATCAAAGCGTCCTAATATTGTAGGATCTTGTCCAATTACAATTAACCAAGCATATTGAGATGTAGTAATATTAGGATCTTGTCCAATTACAATGAACCGTGAAAGCTGTATTTCAACTTCAAGTATATTGAGATGTAGTTAGTGACAGCAGCTAAAACATCAATTCTGGCCTAATTAAGAAAAAATAAATAAAACTTCTCTGCTAGAGGAGAATCACGGCTCGGAATCATGTTCCTCTATTGCATCCTACTTGATTGCTAATCCTTTAGAAACATGCCACTTGACTGAATATGTTTTGACCTTATAGATGTTACCTATTAGCCATCCAGATTCAATTGTGGTCTTCTACATATTAGAAGATCAAATCCAGGGAATATTCATTTTGAGATAATATTGAACTCAAGATTTGTTTTTTATATTGATATTTTTTTTTTTGAAAATTTTTATATTGATATTTGAGATTTAATATTAGGTGACATTTTGTTGGCAGTAATGTGCAGAATATACAAGTAGACTATTCTCCACCCAAAGTTTGCATGTGACCCCAGAAAACACCTAGGATGTCTAAGAAGGTCACAATCCCAATCAAATTGGAATCCTTGTCAATGACCCACACATAATTTACTCTATGGGCAAGAGCTTGTACTATCACAGCAACTAAAGAACTCCAGGGCTTACATGTGAGGGGTGAAGCTCTGCAACTTCTCCATGCGTATCCCAATTTACTGGATTTGAAAGAACACGAATGGGACAATGTCTTGGTACTGTTAAGAGGCCCAGTTGGAGAGTTATCATAAAAATCATCTTGAGAAGACTCTTCATATGGATATCTCAACTGATGTGACTCTCTTATACCACCTTTCTGTTGATGATCTTGCTCTCCTTCATCTACCATCTTTTGATTCATTCTGTTTCTTACAATCTTAACAAGAGATTTAGGGGTTTCTCCACAATCCATATAAGCCATAAAATCTCCAGCAGAAAGTTTGGCAAGTGCAAGAGCTACAGTCTCATCACAGTACCTCAAAATATAAGGTGATATCTCCCCAAGAAATTTAGGACCTTGCAAGGGATCTTGCTCTACCACTGCTACTGCAGTCTGTGTGTAGGATGCTTCCTTGATCATATTCAATGCAGTAGTTAAAGGTTTGTCATACTCCACCATAAGAATCTCCGTGTTTACTATTCCCAGATCATCAATGGTTCTTGAAGGAAGCGGAGAGAATGCTCCTAAAAAACCCAGGAAAAATCGGAGGACATCTTCTTGCGTTATCCAGCGGAATTCGTCCCCCTCATGACCTGCAGGGAAGTTCTTAGTAGCACAGCCAATTTTCTGGCTGAGCTTATTGAAGCTCAGCCTTTTAGGCCTCTCAATGGGTACTATCAGGTTCTGTGCCCCGTCCAGAATCAGCTCCAAAGCATGCAATATCCTGTATAACAAAAACAAACAAAGATTCAATCAGTGCTCGTGTCAATCACTTTTGCAAGCCTAGAATCGAGTTTGCCACTAAAATTGATACAGACGTCATGCATTTAGTTAATTATGAAATCTCCAGTATACAATCTTCCAGCACCTTCTAGCAGATTTCTTTAAGATTAGATCTGATAGCCCAAGTAATCCACTACTAAAATTGATATAGACATCATGCATTTTGTTAATTATGAAATCTCCAGTATACAATTTTCCAGCACCTTCTAGCAGATTTATTTAAGATTAGATCTGATAGCCCAAGTAATCCACAACTAAAAATCCCTTTGACAAAAGTTTGAGCCAACTCCTAATTCGGTAGGACAATCCTGGGAATGAAAAAACAACACTACTGGCCTTCTACCCTGTGCAGGGCTGGGATGATTTCTTCAAAACTTGGGTGTAATCTATGGATCGACTTACCTCCATTGACACAGCGGTACCTCCATCTGGAAAAATATATCTGCAGCCAAGCTTAAGTTATACAACCTTATGACTTCTACCCAATAAACAGAGCACAGACTAGAAAGAGTTCTACCTAGGCATTCTACTGTGAGATTTGGTAGCAAAAGAAAAATAGGATAGAATCTGATTTTACATATGATTATTTTCCTACTAAGGAATTTAAATGACCTTGAGTGCGGATCGACAAGCTGAACTCGGGTCGGGTCCTTCGGCAGAAGGGTCGTAAGTGGCGCAGTGAGAGCACTTGCTGGGTCACGTAAGCTCTCGTCCGTAGACAGATAGCATATAATATCTGCCATGCAAACCTTTCCCAGACACGTGCACTTCTCGTTATCGTCAGCTCTCTTGTTGTTGTTGTTGTTATGGCGGCAATTCCAGACAGCGAGCTCACACTCATAGGAGGACTGCTGCTGCTTCAGCGCCTTCAATCCATCAGCAACTGTTGCGGTTATTGGAAGCCAATACAGTGCTGGCTTGCCCAGACAGAGGTCTGATACCTCGTATGACTGCAGGCTAACTGCCATACAATTCACTGATTACAGATCAAAAGGAGTTTATGACAGTAGAAATGTGATCTGTGATCTCTGCCCTACAAGAAGGAGGAGCTTCAGATCTGATTTTGGATATTCCGATTGGATTTCTAGGCGTTTGAGATCCAAGAAACCTTATAATTTATTAGCATCAATCAACCCAAAGGCGGATATGAATATTTTTGCTGAACTTTTCACCGCTTTAAGAAGAGAAGAAAGTTAAACAAGTAAAGGATCGATCGTGTTTAAAGCCTAAAATGTAGTTGTATTTATAGACTGAAAGGGAAGACATTCCTTATCCATCCATGCGGGCGGCTCACTAATCAGTTTAAACCGTGTGGGCATCTTGTTTACTTCAGTTTAAGCGAAAGATTCGATGGATGTAACCGTGAAAAGGAATTGCGGCGTTCGCGAAGAAAAAAACTATTAATTGCTGAAGGGTCAAATTCATTAATTACAAATAATCCAAAAGAAATACTTGGAGACCAGGTTCAAAACAGAAGTCATAATTGTTCTTTCAGAATTCATTTAAGTTTTTAAATTGAATAAATTTATTTAAAGGGTTTCTTATCAAACGGTTGTTAAACTTAATTAAAGTTCGCTTGAGATAAAACTGGATGATTCTTATTATCATTTTATTATTTGTCCGATCGGTAAGAATGAACTCCAAATAAAACTTTCTCCCCTCATTTAAAACTCTATGTGGTTTGGTATTTACTTTAATTTATTCGAAGACCGCTGTGGAGTTAAAAGTTTATGTGGTTTGATATTTACATTAATTTTTTTTTTTTAGCTTTATTCGATTTTTTAACCCTACGTTGTAACTCGATTCCTTTACATTTTAAAGGACTTTGAAGAAAGAGTTTCATTTGAATTCAAACTAGTTATATTCCAAGTCGTTTTTGGAGTCTTCGAACGAAAGTGGTTATAGCCTCCAAGACTCGTTATCGTCTAAAAATTTCAAAGTCGTTTTTGGAGTCTTTGAACGAAAGTGATTATAGCCTCCAAGACTCGTCATCGTCTAAAAATATATATTTTTTAATAATGCCAACATCTTTTTTTAAAATACTTAAGGATTCAAAGAAGAAACTTCACGTTAAAGTGTCCACTCATTCAACTTATAACTTAAAATGAAGAATCATGAAGATTTTTTTTTGTAAAGTGCAGTTTATTTTTGTATAGAAAGATTGTAAGAGGGTCTAATCCTTTTTAACATTCGATGAATAAATTTATTTTTTATTGAGTAAATATTATATATATATATATATATATATATATATATATATATATATATATTTTGTGGGGATTGAACCCGGGTCACATCACCGATAATATGCAAGTGGCGTCCTTGTTGGTAGACGATTCGGTTTATACTTTGGAGGCACTTTTGACCTAACCTGATGACATCTCAAGCCACCGCACGCCATGAATCTCAAGCTACCGATGTTCCCCTCATGCTAGATCAACAACAACAAAATAATATAAAAGTTATAAAAGACAACTCCAAAATTTAAATCCTACTTATATTAAATAAATAAAAACTCCAAAAAAAACTTAAGCACATTTATTGATCACTGCTTAATTCTATAATCCTTTAACCCAAAGTCAAAGACCTAATGTGATAGGAGACATCGTAAGCCCAAATGAAACCTCAATCTAGGTCTAGCCAATTGTAGCTAAATTCGTAATCGTCCTAATATTTGTAACGCTACACCAGGGATGGATTGAAGGGCCCAAGCATGATTGCGTTCATGAACAGAAGCATTGAATTTGGAGGAATAATCAGATTGGGGATTACGGAATGTCTTTAAAGTCGTCGATTCAAGAATTCAACAAGATGGTGAAGGAGGGCGTGACTCTGGACAACAAGAGGAGGCAAGTGCTCTTTGGGAGATTGGGCGAGTTAAAGAGGGAAATCCCAAATTAGACTGAAACAGGAGATCGAGTGCTAAAGCAAATTTTTGGCAAAGTTCATGTTTCGTGAGCTCAAGGAATAGGTATAAGCTTGGAGTTCTTATTGCCTATCACAGTGCTCTACGATATTGATGACATTAGCGGTCGAACTATGGTTTTGTTTATTTGTTATGGGTGTGCCTTAGGAGGGAGATTTTTATAAGTGTGCTCAATTCAATTGGGAAAGTAGTGGGTGGGTTTTAGAGAATATAAGAGGATTGGGAAAGGGTTTCTTGCTTGCAAGTTCACCTTGGCTGAGGTTGCTCAAGCAATGCTCCAATGTGGTTCTTGAGTCATATGTGGGTAGGCCTGCTTTATGCAAACTTGGTCCATCGATCTTCATACTTAAAGATCGTCGACAGACCGTTTTCTCTGGATTAATTTTTATTTTCTAAATTTGGCATTTAGACTGTGTGTGAGAGAATTTGTCACAATTAGCTAGGTTATTTGGATAAAGGATGAAAAAGACAAAATTTTATAGTTTTTGGTTTCATTTATGTGTTTGTATGGACTTGGACCTAGATAAATAACTAATCCATTTTGTTGAATTTGAAGGTATGGGATTTGAATGTTTGTAGAAGATTGTTTATTTAAATTGACCTAACGCATGTTTTGTTTTGGTGGGAGGTTATTTGGTTAAAGATTGTTCATATAGAAAAGCCAAGAATAATGTTAGTGGTAAACTAGTGAATGGAGAAAAGGGTAGCGCATATTGCTAAGGTAGTAGAGGAAAAATAAGACCTCAATGATAGTTATTGTTAATGTTTGAAATTTTTTTGTCTCAATTTTGTTTAGAGATTTTTAATGTGAGTTTGATAGATTATTGTTCTGATTTTTTTTTTTTTTTTTTTGATATTGTTCATCTACGTGCAAGACATCTAGATTTGGTCAAGAAAATAATGGCAGGGAGCTTAAGAAAAATGACTATTATTTTTTCTAGAGATGGTCAAACCTCTTACGAGTGAAAAGTTGTTTAAAGGAAGAGGAAGGAGGTTGCCTCTTCTTTGATAAATTAGGGTGCAAAAGTTGCTAACAAAGTCATAAAGGTAGTTTATCAGTTGGAGGAGAAAGGGGATGAAATGGTTAAGTGTGTAAGGATAGCTTAGTATCTTATTACAGTCTCCAATATTTTTGAAACATTAGGGATGTAGCTTAGTTTGTCTCACAATTGTTTATGTTGCTTCCTTGAGCATGTTGTAGTTTGGTATTTTTCTATGAGGCCATATTATAATATTTGGTACAAGTGGGTGTTCTTATAATAACAATTCAAGATGAATGCAAAAAGAATTAGGAGGTCTATGCATGGAATCATATTTATGTTTGGGGTGATGAACCAAATGAATGTGAATAATGGAATTCTTAAAAAATATAAGGACATATTATTGGATAAAATGGATGGCAACTAGATACAACAACTAGTGGTAATCAAGGTCTAACTCATGGACCTTCTACAAAAGGTAGAAATTTTGTTTAATCATAGGCGTTTGTAAAAGTTCACCTTAAATATTGTTACTTTGGTGGTCTCTTTTTTCATAAGTACCGAATAGAGTTTAAAAGGGTGCATTCTTTGAAGTTTTGATACAATAGTCTTTCATTGGATACATATCGAGTTTAGATTTGTGTTGTATTTGGTAGAGAACAACACTATTCAATTTCAAACTTATGATGTATCTTTTTTACTTTATTTTTATGTATAACTATTTAATCTTCATTAAAAAAAGAGAGACTTTTGTAATGGATGTATAAGGGGTTGGAATTTTTTTAAAGCCATGGTATGTGTGTGGATGTTTGTGTAAGGTGGATAATTCGAAAATGACATGCTAAAAATCATACAATGTTTTAAAATTAAAAAACAATATAGAGTGATTGTCTAGCCAAGCCCAATCCTTATAAAAATTATAAGCCAAAATAGTAGAAAATTTAATAGAAACCTCAAGATCGACTAAGTTATGAATAGAAGTGATGCACTAAAGATCATCTTGATTAGTACCAAATTCCCTTTTTAGGGGTATATTTCTATCGTTATGCAAATATAGCCCAAATTTTCCCAAAATCTATTAATTCCAAGTCTAAAGAGTCTCTTGGGATGAAGCTCATACACTAGATCCAAGGTAGTACCATTGCTAGTAATCAACTTGCTCCAACAAATGCAGAAGGAAGTGAAGTTGAGGCAATATCTAAATGATACACCAACCAAGCAAAGATAAGAAGAGGTAAATTCCCAAGTATGACAAACCCCTTACATGAGTAATGAGACATTGATAGAGAAAAAATTAGCATTAAGAAGCTTATTTCAAAAGTGAATTTCTCCCATGCTTTTTTATTGTAGCATTATCAATTCTATTTTGGAATATCTCCTTCCAAGGCCTATTGCCTTGCAATGTCCATATAACTCATCTTACCATTATACACTATATTTTTCTATGTAGTTTAATTATCCTCAAGCCACCCTTGTTCTTAGGAAGGGTGCATTGCCACCAACATATGACTTGTAAAGCATTAAAATCATCTCGCTTAGACCAAAGATATATTCTAAGTATTTTTGTAAAGTCAATGTAGTCCTTGGAGCTAGAAAGTGAACATGAACCATAAAACATGTGTTACTATTTACAAGCAACCTAATTTTATGAGGTGACTTAATCCATTACCATGCTAATGAAACAAAAAATTTAATAGATAAATATATGCATAATTATCTTCTATTATGCAGAAATAAGCTATACATTGGTAACCGTAGAAGAGATCTAAAAATCTATGATACTCCTCTCTTATGATTATCTTTTATATGAAAAGGCACATTTATATAAAATAAACTATGAAGATGTGTTGGAGAAGACCAAGTGGTTCATTTTCTAATAGTCATAAGAATGGAGATAAAGTTGGCAAATAGATAATTATTAGTATTCTATTGACATTTTATTGGTAGTCATAACCAAGATATCACCAACCATCTTGGTGCCAAGGCTAGTGCTAGTGTTATAGGGAATGGCACTATGTCACTCTAGCATTAGACATAAATAAAGGAGTTAAAATTGGTGTCAAGTATAGGAATTGGTAAAAGGCCATTATAATTGACATTGACGTTTATCACAATTTATTTTGGATTAGTTGCTTCTCATTGGAAAGAAATGGAACCCATTGCTTCTAAACATATGATTAGGTGAAAAATTGTTTGCTGAATAAAATTATGGGTTGTCCATATCCCTTGGAGAATAAAATAACCTACTTTTACAACTTAGAATATAAATATCTATAAAGTATTAGTGTGCTTGACCTATGTATCCACAATTTGACCTACAATTGTTGGAGAGGCACAATCAAAATTTAGTTTTAAATATTGTAATTTCTCTACAACATCTAAAGTATCTAAAAAAAAAAGGATAATATGTGTGCAAAATATCCATATTGAAAACCAAATGTAGGCCCAAGTATGAAGGAAGACATCTCAAAGTCATATCCTACCTACTTGGTAATAGTGTATGGTCTATATCTTAAATACCTATGCTTGTGATAGGTACATTAGAGATATTATATATAGTTTGTGATAAGCATCTTAGAGATATTCTTTAGAAAGATAAATATAATTTTTTTTCTTAATTTTATACCAATGAGATACACAATGCTTGTCATGGAGTTCCTTATACTTGGTGTTTTCCTTTTGAAGGATGTAATGGACCAGGCATTGAATCTATTAAACCTATTCAACAAATCTATTGATATTATCAATTTGTATATATGCATAGGAGGTGTATCATATTTTAACTTGATAGAAAGCAAGGTAAATTAGCATTAATGTCTAGAACCCAAGATAAGCTTGAAAAGGGTTATGGCCTATAGAGACGTGAACAACCCTCTTATAGCCATGATAAACATATGACATGCTCTCATCCCATGTGTGTAGATGCTTAGAGTTTTACATCTTGAGCAAATGCACAATCATACCATTTGCCTAAGGATGAAAGGTTGTTGATCAATAAAGCAAGGTATCCATATAGGATCAAAGTTTGACCAAAAATGATGAAGAATATGGTATTTATTAGTCATAGTTATATGTGATAATCTAAAATTAACCCATACATATTTGAATAATAGCCTGGTAGTTTCTTTCCCATTGATACTCTTTAGATAGGGCATAAGGATAATCATCTTTGATAATTTTTCTACTACAACATTGACACATATATTTCCATGTTGATTGGTTGGCATCCAAGACATGAAATCCATTGGGATTAATTTTTAAAGTTTATTATGTGTAGATAGTGAAGTTTATAGTACTAGCTTCATATTGAAAGGTTTTGTATTTACATAGTCTATGCATTGATCTGATATACCTATGGACATCATGATAAAGCTTGGATTAGTAAAACTGCATCTATAAAACAACTAACATTTAACAATGTCAAATGACCCTAATATTCAACTATAATATGCTTCTTAGATGAGATTCTACATTTTGCTTATTGGTACACAAATGTGTCCTAATTAGCAAGGACAATTATCCTATAGGTAAAAATAAACATACATTTACCTAAGAGTAGCACTTGATGGATATTAGAAAATTTAGGGTGTGACTCATACAAGTAAGACTAGTTAGAAGTCTCACAACCAAATGTGGAGGATGGTGGTGACCATAGTAACTCACACTTGGGTAAGGAGGTCTATAGCAAAGTTGGTGCTTCCATTACTGTTCTTAATGTTCAAATGAAACTATACAAAAAGTTGAGCACTTTTGATGGTGATTTTTTTCAACCTATTGTGTGTCTTCATAATTTGTAATTGTTTATGTTATATATGACTATTTCCTTGTTCAAAATGTAATATTTTTAATGGCAACAATCCTAGATAATGGTGTAGATCCCATGATCATACACAAGGTATTTCCTAACCACAAGATTAAAGGTTTCATTGTGGTAAGTGACTACACTCCCATATTAATTAAGATGGTGTCAAGGACATACTCTAAGGCATTGATATCAATATCAAAAGGTTTTTATAGGTTTATTAATATGATAACTAAAGTAGAATAAACTTGTTGCTTAAAATCCTCAAAAACCTTCTACATTTTTAATGTCTAAGTGAACTTTGCTTTTATGCCTTGGTCACTTGATATATTGGTTAGGCAATGCTAGATAAACCTAGTTCAAACCAATAGTATAAATTTACAAGGGATAAGAAGTTAGGAAGTTTTATCAAGGTATTTAGGTAGGCTATCGAATGACCTAGATATTCTGTAGGTCAACATCAACTCTATGCTTATCAAAGATAAATCCTTGGTACCAACTACATCTAACACCAAATGAACATTTATTTGATGCTAAGTTTATACTAGCATAAAGTACTTAAAACATTACTACTATGCTCCAAGTTGTCCTCATATGTTATACTAAATATAAGAATAACATAAGGAACCAGGAAGAAATTAGTGAATAGTCATAGTATATCATTTATCATCAACATGAACATTGTAGGTGCATTAGTAAGACTAAAAGTCATAACCAACTACACAAATAGACTGTATTTATATTTAAATATTGTTTTTTAGACATTGTATAGATTAATGGGGATTTTATGATACCTAGATCAAAGATCAATTTTGATTAAATATCTAGTGTCTTGTAGTTGGTCCAAGAGATCATCAATGCTAGGCATAGGATAAAATTTATTCATCATGATCTTGTTGAGTGCTCTAAAATTCAGAGTCACCATGAGCCATCTTTCTTATGTGCTAATATATTCATGATTTCATAGAGTTAAGTGTTGCATAAAATATCACATTTCTATATTAGCATCGAGATATAGTGCTTAATCTATTTGCTATCTAGAATGGAGTGTCGATAGACTAGAATGTTGGATAGAGTCATCCTTGGTACTGATTAGTCAAATATTTGACCAAACAATGAAGAGGGGTCCCTAATGGTGAAATGAAGATATCATTATAAGATGAGAGCACTTGGTTTATTTGGTGATGTTATACTTACTTTGCATCTTTAATAGACCTGAAAGTGATAACAATAAACTTCTTCTCTTATTATGGCTTGACCATCAAAACAACAAAAACTTCTATTTGATTGATAATATTGGAACAATGTTTAGAAATTATTAGCAAGAATTTGGTGGATGATACAACCTATGGAATCCTATAGAATCAATCATGAAATGTGATGAAGAAACATCTAGGTCTAGATTTGTAGAATCCATGGTCCTCCAACATGAAGGGTTTTCTAAGTAGGACATCCTACACATCAAGAAAAAACATATCATAAATTACCTTGTACCCAAAAGACTTGATTACATAATAGATACAACACTACTCTATAAAATAAATGGGTTTTCCCTATTAAATCCACACAATCTTGTATGGGTGAGGATATGGAATCACAATAAATTTCATGCTTTTGACTACATCCACTAAGATCAAATTATTTTTCTCATTGCTATGCATAAAGAAATGCAAGGGCTTTCCTTTCACCCACATCTTTGAGATAAAAAGGTGATCCTCTTCTTCATCAACTAGTAGTAATTGTGTTATAGCAATGATAACATCAAGAAAAACATCCATGATATGATTTTGTTTATCTTTTGCCAAGGAGGAAGAGACAAATACTTTTGAAGATGATGTCAGTAGAACTAGTGCTTCAGTCAACAATGAACGGTAGGAGGGATACCCATCCTAGTTGTGAAACCTACTCTTACAATGTACAAACCATTTACATATTTCTTTAGGGGGTTTTTCATCTAGTTCTATCATGGCTATTCCTTATTCTATTGTTTATCATTAGGCTTGGGTCTACTCTTGTCCTTATTTAATTATGAATTTTGATTGGTCCCACTCTCCTTGAGACATTCTTTTCCTAAAATTTTTCCTTTAGCTTGGTTGTAAGGGTATGCTTATATGAAGGGAGTCCATCTCTATTTGGTTGTGCTTATGTAAATTACTATAATATTTAAGTATCCTATGCAACTCAATATTGCTTATGTTTAGTTTCATTCGAAATTTATGAAAAGAGTGGGTATAGTCTTTAAAAGATTGATCTATGTCTTACTTAAGTTGATACCATTTGGGATACTATTCATATTAATCACTAATTAGATATGTTGTCCTTGATGGCTTCAAAAACCATTACCCAAGTAGGGTTGGTGTCAAATATGCCAATGTTAAAATCATCAATTTTGACTTGATCCATATGTGAGACTCTTAAGAGCATAAATATAATATTCTCATCATCAAAGAAATTATGAACCCAAAAATATTGTTATAGTTGATCCAACCAATTTTCCATGGCTTTTACATCAATATATCCTTCAAAAGTAGGAATATCAATATTTACCCAAACTTTGAACGATGTAGAACTTCTAAAATTCCTTCCCATAGGAGGATGATAGAAATATAGTTTGTAATAGGAATCATTTGTTAAGATCTACACAAACTAATCAAAGTTATCTCTTCTTTGTCTTTCCTATGCTTCATCTAGCATCATCCAAGTAGAATCTAGCTCATATAATATTTTTTGGTTTAGTAAGAAAGGTATACAAATGGATCACTTGGTATGATTCTACTCTCTTGATAGTATTATTTAATTTTGGATTATATACAACACAATAGCTAACTGCTCTAATACCAATTATCCATTTTTTGGGATATCCAATAATAAACAAAGAACAAGAACAAACAAAAATGTGCATATCTTCTATTATGTAGAAATAAACTATACAATGGTCTCCATAGGATATATATAAGAATATGTGATATCTCATCTCCATATGACTATCTTCTATATAAGAATATGCACTTATAAAGAAGACCATGATGTTCACTTTCTACTAATTACAAGTATGTAGACAACAATTGGCCAACAAATAATTATTGGTACTATGTTGGCATTTTGTTCATGGTGCCAAGGTTGGCACTGGTGCCATAGGGAATGATTCCATAATACTTTAGTTCTAATATCATACAGAAGAGTTGGATTTGATTCCAAGTATAGGAAGTGGTAAAAGTCCCCAACAATTGACATTGGGATTTATTATAATAAGTTTTAGATGAACTAATAACTTGAGTTTTCTAAGATTCAACTATCTATTTTTTGAAATTTGTTCAAAATTAATTCTACATGTCTTTGGGAGATTTCTTAATGCAGTGTCCAAGAAGGAGCAATCTAGATTAGGTGATCCTTATTAAGAACCAAGAGAAATTTAGTCTTGGGGACCAACAACTTAGCTATTAACATACAATAGAATAAATCAACAATGAAATGCCCCTACTAGGTGCCAAAAAACAAACTTAAATTTTTCCTTTAAAATGGATATAATAAATAATTAAGAAAAATTAAAAGGTAGATTACATTAGTAGTGATTCTTAAGAATAAAATTACATATGCAATATTTAGTAGGGTGGCTAAAAAATAGTTATATAATTTTATTTCGGAACAGAACATTCAATAGTTACTCTTCTAACAAGATATGATATTGTAGACGATAAAAGTACACACCATAAAAGCATGTAAGTAAAAGCAGTAAAATGTATTGTATTGTATTGTATTTTTATATTTTGATTACAATATCTACCCATGCAAGGGTGTACAATGATATAAGGGAGTGAGTTCCCTTATGCAAACAAAGATGGTGCTTCGGTCCTTTTGTAGCTACAACACTGGTGAAAGGATTGTGGTGACTACCGCTTCGTCAAATGTATCAAGGGTTGTGTATGATGCTTCTGTGTGATGATGTATTTATGTGTCTACTAGATCCACGACAGGAAACTGTTTGGATGGTGATCGTCCATGTCTATACAGTCATGGTCTGAGATCGTCTACATCCAGACGGTTGTGGTTCATGATCGTCTAGGATCAAACAATCATGTGATGTGGATTGTTGCGGCCAATGAAGTCTGGTCTACGAACTCGAGAAGCTTCAAGTCACTGTTTGACTCTGGGCCTCTTCTAGTTTGCACTTGTAAACCTGCACACAAGCCAATAATACATTGGGTCAGTAATATATGTCGATTCTCTCAAAGTGAGGCTCAGATTCAATAAGTATTAAAACCAATGTAAATAATGAAAAGCAGGAACATGCAAAAGGAATTAGAATGGGTTTACTTTTACCTTTTTCATGTGTCCCTATTGACGTTGTTTGTGTCACATTTTGGTTGTTACTATTATTGTGGTTGCATCATGCTACGTTGAGAGGCTTCTACGTGAGATGGGAGTCGATCATCAAAGGATTTGATGATTGTAGATCGAGATCATCCAGGGTGGGATGGTCACAACCTATGGTGTTCGAAAGCTATTTGAAAGTAGATCCGAACCTGTAGAAGTGCACGATCAAGGTTCTACACGGGACGGGAATGGCAAAGTCATAAAATTCAAATGATTGGATTTTGTGAATGCTTGAAGTCTCATCAATGCTTTGATACTATTTCCATCCTCATGCTCCAACAAGTTGGATAGGTTTAATTTATATACTTCCTAGAGGGAGAGGTTAAGGAGGTGGCTCAGCTAGTTAACTGTTATAACCAAGATATTTCTTCTTACATTGTTTTTATCATGGGGAGTGCATGCAGATAAGATTACCTCATAATTATCAACAATTAATCTTGTACGTGCAAATTCATGATGTGTGCATTCTTTGATTTTCTTATTCAATGTGTATGGATAGTTAACTGGTTGTGCATGGATGGATTAATTAAGCATATGCTTTTTAACTAAATGTGCATGTTGTGCACATCAGTTAACTAACTTTGTTGAATGTGTGCATATTGTGCATGTTGAGTTAACTAAATATGCATGATTAATCTTCTTTTGTGGCTTGGAGGTGCAACTGCTAGTGACTTGAATTCACTTTTAGAAAAGGAGTTTTTATTTGCGTGTTATCGGTATGGATAATGAGAGGTGGAACTACGAGTGAAGTGGATGACGTACAAGGGTGAATGGAAGGGTTAATGCATCCGCGAGGAAGGGTGAACGATTGTGTAATCCTAAGCATTGATTATTTATTTATTTAATGAATGAATGAATTAATTAATCAATACTTAGGTGATTTATTGTTTATTTAATATTAATTAAATTTAATTAATATTAAATATATTAATTAATCATGATTAATTAATTAATATTTATTATGCTAGATTTTGGTGTCTATAGATGCCCCTTTTTATATCGTGTTATGTGAAAGCACAATGTGATGCAAAAATAAATGACACCTATGGATGATGAATGCATGATGTGATGACTCTTATGCTTGAAGAGGTTTGACATTTAATTGTCCCAATTTCAAGATCAATGTGGGATACCCCAGTGATGGAGGCAACAAATGTCTTTGAATCTTGTCTTTGACAAATTGATGAGTGCTTTGGTTTTGGTGAACAAACTAGTCGTATGGTAAGTGGTCCCATGTGTTATAATTTCTTATAGGTGGTGAGTCTTACACCATTACCTTTATTATAACATTGGCATGTACCCTTACTAGGCATAGACTCGGCACGTTAGCCATTTAGATTTGATGTAAGTATTTGTATTTAGACCCGATAGAGTAGGGTGTATGATTAGTCATGGACAAGATTCTTGGACAAACATTGAGTCCAAAATGAGTGCTTGCATATTGATCTTGTTTGAGGTGAAATGTTGGTATTGTCTACCCCCTCAAGTGGTGAGTCGACGAAAGACAACATGAATGATGGCACTAAGGTGATTGAATTTATTGAGATAATGTATTGATGTCATTTTATGGGTTGTTGATTGGTTGAATGTGCTTTTTCTGTTTTGTTGTGTGCTTTTTTTATTAATTATTTATTATTTATTTTTTTTCAAAAAATGTGACCATCTGGGATGGTCGAAAAAATGGGACCGTTCGGGACGGTCGTGTTGTGACCGTCCTAGATGGTCGCACGTTGTATGCTATAAAGAGCACATTGTGGTGTGTGGGGTCTCATTGTGACTATCGTAGATGAGGAAGAAGAGGCGAGTGATGTGCAGTGGGAAATTTGACCCGAAGATCTTATGAATTTTTGTGGTGGGTGAAGCGGATGGCAACTGGTGGTAGAGTAGCTGGTAGTGCGGGACGGGTAAGTAATAAATACCCTTTTAAATTTTTTATTCTGGATAGAATGAACTTTTTTTCTTAGTTGTTTGTGTATTGATTGCATGATTGTGTATGATGTTGTTTGTATTCATTATTGACTTGTTGTTTTTGTATTTTTTTTTGACTTGCATGAGTGTGTGCCTTTTTGAGGCCATTCGTGTGGCAGACTATTATGGTGCAAGGTCATCCGTGTGCATATGGTCATCATATTTTACTTGTTTTTTTTGCGAGAGTGTGTGCCTTTGGCAACTGTCCGTGGGTGGACGGTTATGTTCCCCAACCGTCCAATCACAGATGTTCGATTTATTGTGTGTGTGCATGTATTTTTTTTTGCATGTCCATTTGAAATGATTACATGATCAACCATGGGTGGATGGTTATACGAATTTGTATTATTGATTATGATGAGGAGCTTTATAGTTCTATCATATGTAGCCTACGGGCGATACCATATATGTACTTTATTGATTTATGATATATAGATGATGCTCCATTATTTATTTGATGTTTTATTCTATTTATGATTTGATATAATGTGTTATTCAATGATTGACACGATGAATGTATACAATGTTTGATGGATGCGATGATTGTATACATATACTTTTGATTACAATTTTCCAAAAATGCTTAAACATATATCATTATTCATGACTTTTAATCAATTAATCAAGGGCATCAACCCATTAATATCGATACACTTGTGAAATGGATGTAAGTAAATGTAATGTGACGATTTTCAAGTGATGTGCTACTATGGAGGCTAAGATGACATGACTTGTTCTTTCACTTGTCTTAGGGAAGACTAATTTGAAAGTGCTTTCATGATGCTCAAACACCCTAGTGACCTCAATCAAACTTATCTATTGATCAAGTAGGTACTTGATGATACTAAGACCAACCGGATTATTCAAGTGACTCAAAGACCAATGTGTGTGCAATGATTTTCATTACCAATTTTGGGTGAGATTAGACTCACCATTTGTGACTTATGCCAATAAGCTAGTTCATCTGAGAGTGTACATATATTTGTACAAAAGAAGGTTGCCAATGTGATAGATGTATCACCACACATAAGGCTACTCCATTGCCAAGCGGACATCTATAGCCTATTGATGGCGATGGATATCGCCCCATGATTGTTAAAAATTGAGAATTTTAGGAATTCAAGCTCTTACCCCTTTTTTGGGAGAGGAGTTATTGCTCATTGGGAGAGCAAGGGGATTTGTACTTTTTGCTTTCAGGGGCTTTCTTGTTTTATGGAAGAGCAAGGGGATTTTTGCTTTTTATTTTCGGTTTTTGGGATACTTGGTCATTTTTTGGAAGAGCAAGGAATTTTTTCTTTTGCTTTTGGGGGCTTTCTCATTTTATGGAAGCGAAAGATAATTTTTGTTTTTTTTAAGGGGGAAGCTTGTCCTTTTGTCAATTCTCAACCTTTTAAGCCATGTGAATAATTGGATGAGTAGGGGAAACCGTTCGCTTTATGGTGATAGCTACTCATGATTTTATCTTTCCTAAACACCAAAATTTGATTTAATGTGTGATATTTGTGCGTGGTCTCAAAGAAAATTAAGGTTACCAAGAAGACCTATAGCACTCAAGGACTTAATGATGTTTGATGTAGGCTAAAAGAGACACTAGGTATGGCTGAATAATTGAAAGTACCTAAAGAATTTTTAAACCATATACATATGAAAGACAAACTATCATAGGGTTTCTTATTTCTTTGCATTTTTCTCTTTCTTTTTTGTAATGGATGGTTGATGTAGCCAACATGCCTAATGAGGGACATGCAAGACACATACCATAAGGAAGATGCCCTTGATTAATGTGATAAAATCACTTATGACAAATGAATAAAAACATGCATTGAATTATAACCAAAGTTTTATTGGTTTAGATGAAGTTTTATTGTTTTTGATGATTTTAATTTGTTTTTGTATTTTTATTTTTATATTATTTTTTGTTTTATTGATTTTGTATTTTGATATATTTTGATTTATTTTTGGGCTTTTTGATGTTTTTTTTTTTAAATTTATTTATTGCATTTAGCAAGAAGTTAGTCTTCATTTTCATCCAACCATTCTTCCACATATTATAGTATCGTGAGTGTTTAATTTTGTATTTGCAGGATTGTTGTGTGTATTGTTGTATGGAAGATGGAGAGGAATGGTTAGATGAAAACAAAAAAATATTCTTGTTGTTTTTGTTGTTTGTTTTGTTTTTTATTTTTTATGGATGCTTTTGATTGATTTTTTTCAAGGCTAGCTATGAGCTAGGCATAGAAGGCACACAAATGAAGGATATTTATGGGTTCAGGTTCCTCAATTGCCTCAAGGGTGGCAAGTTTATAGGCATATCCATTTCTATCCATGTACAATAGTTTATTATCATGTATTATTAAGATATTTTCTAGCACAACCCTATACTAGAGGTAATTCCAACTAGCTCCAAGACGACTTCAATACTGAATCTTGAATGAAAGGAGTTACTGAACCAAGCCATCACTCGATATTTTAGGTAAAATTTCAAAGAGATCTAGATGGTTGATAATACATGCAATTAAAAATCTTAATTTCTATCAACGGATAATTGTTTTCCAATGTGTCATGTAGCAGTGACTTCCAAATACCTTTAGGATAACTTAAGCATTGTTTGGCATGTTACAGATAAAAATTAAGCTAGAGCAAACTTATTTCTATATTTTCTAACTAGATATTAAGAATTTTAGTCTACGAATAATTTTTCTCAATATGTGACATGAAGAAGTGATTCCTACATAGCTCCAAGATAATTACATATTGCCACACACAAAAGGGCCAATAATTGAACCATATTGTCACTCACCAATTGAGCCAAAAGTTTAAGAGATCTCATTTCTATCAAAAAATAAATGTTCCCCACCATGTAATGTAGGGGTAATTCCAAATAGCTCTTAGAGAAGTTATGTATTGACCTACATTAAGGGACAACAATTGAATGATACTGACACTTGCATTAGAACTTGTGCAAATTTATTTCTATATAATCTAGTTGTATATTATCAATTTCTCTCTACATATAATTATTTACCAAGATGTAACAAATGAGGGTAATTCCAAGCAACTCCAAGATAACATAAGTAATTGTGAACCATAGCACCACCTAGCAATCAAGGCAAAAATCCAAAGATACATAGAAGATCAATAATTTGCTATTCAACATATCAGTTTCTATCAATGAATAATTTTGTCACAACATGTAATGTGGGTTAAATTTCCTAAAAACTCTAAGACAGCTTCAATATCACCTCACAAAAAGGATAGCAATTATATTTTACTGTCACTCATCAATGCATGCAAAATTTCAAAGAAATTTTGAAGGTCAATAATACACATTAATGAAGGATGAAAATAATTGAGATATTCTCCAAGCATATTTAAGAAGTTTAACTCTTACCTTGCACAAGAAGGGGAAGAGAACTTGGATGCTATTGCCACCACCAAAAACAGAAGGAAGGCTAATAACACATATTGTTAACATGCAGAAGTTTATAGCAAACAATGTATATCCACTCCAAAATAAAGTAAAAAAATCTCATATCTTGACACCCATTAACCAATAATAGAGAAATGCGTAGACCCATATTGCTTGCTTCTTGGTAGAAACCTTTACTTATGTTGAAAAAAGAGTTATAATAGTTTAGATAAAGCAAATTAAAGGAGATGAAACCCTATGGAATAAAGGAGAAATTATATTTAGCTTTTTAAACCATCTCAAAAATAGATTTTTAACACATCTGTAAAAGGCTTTTGAGATATGTTTATTAGCTTTCACACTATTTGAGTAACTTAAGCATAGAATAAATAAGAGGAAAAAGAACTTAGTTGGCATTGAAGCAGATTTCATCTCCAACTGCATCAAGAATGGCTTCTTTAACATACTTGTTCATGAATTTTCCATGACAAAAATGAATTGTAGTATTCCACCCACTTTCAGTTTACCTTTATGTATTTGCAAAGCAAGGTTGAATTAGTAAAAATGTGGAGCATTGAATGAAATGTTTATAATTGCAGAGAAATATGATAAGAGACTTAACTGGTATGCAATTAGTTATTATTATTTTTTCTTCCTATTTTTTCATTTGAATGGATTCTTATTTGATAAAAAATAAAATACTATCCACGCATCAAGTTTCAGTAATACAAAAAAATTCAAGAATATATATTAATATCCATGGATAACCAGAGTAGGTGATTGAGACTTAGAAGTACAACAAATTATAGTCATAAACTAGAACTCCAACAAATAAAAAACTAAAGTATCTAAAACTAAACCTGTAGAGTAGTAGAACTTCATGTGATTACCTGAGATGGGGAAACCTACGATTACCTGAGAGGGGGAAAAATTACCCAGCAACAGTAAGCACTTCTAAAGATTTCTGGGTCAATGGAGATCAATGCATGATAGAACAATTTGCCAATACACAAGATCTTGCTTGCGAATTTAAAAAATAAAAAATCCCACCCAAATCATTCAATTTTTTTTCTAGGGTGATTGTTAATGTCTAAGAGGGTAGTTTAAAACCACCCTCTTAGGGCTAAGAGGGCAGTTTAAAACTGCATTCTTATGGTGGCATAAGAGGGCAATTTAAAACCCCCCTCTTAGGGTGACCCTAAGAGGGTGGTTTTAAACCACCCTCTTAGGATCTATTAGGATGGTTCTTTAACGTTGTAAAAAAAACCTCCTTATTTTGGCCACCCTTAAAAGCCTTTTTTGGTGTAGTGTTTCTTGTGTTGAAGTAGCCTATAGCTTTGATGTTTCTCCTTTGTTGAACTAATTGAGGGAGTTTTCAAGATGTGGGTAATACAACTTGGGGTTTTCTTCTATATAATAATTATGTAGAGGAGCCAATTCCCTAGCATGATTGGGCACTATTATTTGTAGGAGAGTTGCCACCAGGACTATTTGGATTGACCATTTCCTTGAGTATTTTGGAACTAGGATTTGTGATTTCCTGTAAGTGTGTTCATGTATTTTTTGGTTCTCTTGTGGTAAGGAAGGTCTATAGTTGTTTTTATAGGGATATATCAGGGCATTCTTCTCCCTTCTCATGGCTAACATTTGGTTAGATATAAATACAATAAGCTTGTGGGATGAGTGTTGCTCAATAGGGAGGTCATTGGCTAAACAATAGGGATTGGGGTTCTCACATTGGGGTATAGAGGTATGATAATCCTAGGGGCTAGTCTTCTAATTTGAATCAGTTTATGCTAGACATGGATGGCTAACTTGTATGCTTATGGTAGGGAGTTTCCTCCTCTAGCTTTAATCATCATTAAAATCTTAGAATCCAAGGATTTTAGATAGTATATAAGTGCCATACATGGTGCGGGTGCATTTCCTCTGGTATTATATGCGAGGATTTATAGAATATAAGGTTGAAATATTTTATTACCTCCATGCGAGACCTTTTTATCATTGCCAGATATTGCAGGATAAACACCCCATCTACCTTTTATTTAAATATTTTGACAAATATATTTTAAAGTTTGTCCCAATTGGTGATAGAATCGGGCTATAGTGTGATATACCATTCTTAGATTTTTCCAATGAAAGATGTTGCTAATTACCTTAAAGTAATATTTTGTTTTGATATATTTTGGATCGTGCACAAGCTCACCACATGGTTAGGGTGCTCAATGGGGGTGGTAATATCTTCACCCATGAAATAGGTGATAGAATTCAAAGTTGACCAAGGTATCTCTTCCAATGTTTCATTTAGCATTGGTGGGGTCAACGAGCCTTTGTCATTCCAAGAAAGATATGTTATGGAAGGTGGAAGTGGGGGTAGAGCAACCATATAATAAAAAGAATCTCCTGCATGAAATGGTTGTGGATGGTGATGGTAACATTTATATCAATTATCAAGTGCAAGATCTCAGCTATCAAATTTGGTCTGGTTATCTTTTAGCTCTTTCTTTAGGATGGAGTCACCTGGTGAATGCAACTTCTTGCTTCTCAAAAGAAAATAGACTAAGGTCTTCACCCAAACCTTGGTTTGATAGCTTCAATAATAACTTCTTCTAGTGTTCATTATGGATAAGATTCACTAGGTGAGAAAGAGGCACTTCATCAAGTGAGGAACAAACTAAGACCCTCACCTTGTCTCAACCCTACTCCTTGTTACAATTATGGGACCAATGATGTGTCACTAGGGTCCCATTAGGCATACCAATAAATTATTATTACCTTAGATTGTCCCTACCTGGGACAATCGCACCTCATGTCGGAGTGACACAACATGCCACAACTGAGAGCATGGGGTTTAGCTCAATCGGGGGTCGTCAAGAGTTTTCAAAAGACTGGCTCCTTGTTAAGATGTGATCTTCAAGGCACTTGCTACTCTACCAATGAAAAAGGGATGCAATAAAGTAAAATAAACTCAACAAATAAAAGGAAAATAGGGTGATGCACCAAGATACCCACTAAGATATTCCTACAAAAATAGGCCTGAACGTTATGTGCTAGTGGTGAACACTTCCTCTCCTTAACACAATGAAGAACAATCAAGAACTATTAGATATATGCATGTATGAGCAGACGAGTCTTGTAGGAAAGCCAAGCTCAAAAGTGACTTAGTCCAAAAATAAATGCAGGCTCCTCACACACATGTACACTTAGGAAACCTGATATTCATGCAAAATATCACAAACTCATACTCGTATCGCCCAAATTTTTTGCACCCTTACCTTCAGGCTAAAGGATCCGTGCCCGAAAGGGGGATGCGAAAAGGATGGAACAATACCTCGGATGGAGAGGCCCTTTGAAGGTCGCGCCTCTCGGGGGAGGGGTATAAAGGTGAATTTTTGATGGATGGTGGGGTTCACCAGGAAACTTTGAGTGGCAGTTTCCATGCCTAGGTTGAGAATGGGTTTGATTTGTTCATTTTATGTTCAATCATTCAGATTCCTAGGTTGGCCAAAATGAAGCTAAGCTATTCTATATGAAAATTCTGATTTATATGAAGACAACAGACATAAATGAATCCTAATGCGATTAAATACAGAGAATATGTTAAATGGAGAAGAGTACACCTGATTTCTGATGTCTGATGAAGATTCTGAAGCTTGTAGGAGTCCAGATCATCCCGGATATGACAGGATCATCTGTAATTATACAGAATCATCCCAAATCATAGGCGATCATCTGAGATCACCCAGGATCATCAACGACCTGACGAATTCATCAAAATTCGTCAAAAACCTGCAATCAAGAAAATAGACACCAAAAACCAAAAATACTATTGCAAGAATGATGCAAAATGATAGAAATAAGAGTGTAGATGCTTAAATAACAAATCCAGATATCAAATTAAATGAGATGCAATGTTTTGGTAACTTATTTTGAATCTTATCATGCAATTATGCTAAATGAGGTGAACTCCAAGATGCAAAACAGAAGTAAATTAATCTAATGCACCAATAAATAAAGAAACGAGATAGAAAATGCAAACTCGGGACTCTGATTGCCCCCAAGCTGAATTGCAGTCAAGATCATCTGCAATCGTACGAGATCATCGCCGATCTTGACAGGATCATCCAAAATTGTGGTTGAATCACCTACGACGATCCGAGCTATCTCCGACTGAAACACAGTGAAATCCTACAACAAAAACTTGAAAACACAAATGCGAATGATGGGAGATCAGGGAGGATCAGGGAATCAGACAGGGGGATAAACTAGAAAAATCCCAGTTTATATAGGATTAGGGGGAGGTTAGAAGGTTGGGGATCATCCCAATCTGGGAGATCCTCAATGTGGGAATCTCCAACCGCGCAGACACGCTTCTGCCCAAGTTGGAGAGGTCGTTGAAATAGAAGCTAATTATGAAAATTTGGTTTTGGGATGAAATCGTCTGGACGTTCTGTTCCAGACGAATTCATCCGATTTGGGACGATATCGTCAGATCGGCGATGATATCGTCCAACGGTCAAAACAACTTCTAAAAATGGTGCAAAAAATGAGGTGAGCGGTTAACGGGCGGTTTCGGGGTTAAAATTCAAATTTTTACTTTTTTACTGATGGTTTAACTACGCCAATTTTAGGGTGCTACATTTTGCCCCCTCTTTAGCAAATTTTTCGAAGAAAATGCGTTAAAGACGAGTTCTTTACGCTTTACGAGAAAGCAAAAATTTATTCCATTTTTTAGACGATGATTCTAGGTCGAATCGTACGACTGTTTGCTATGGTGCCCCCTCCGAGTTTTTACCCAAATCGAACGTTTGAGGTAAAAGCACAGAAAAGCAAAAATTGAAAAAATGTCATTTTTAAAATAAAAATAAGAAAAATAGGGTAAAACCCTAATTCATTTTTACTGTTCACTTTCGCTGTTTCAGAGCTCTACAGGCGAAATGGTGGAAACGACACACATATCGACAGAGGTCCGACGCGGGTTGCGGTAAGGATCTAAACCTAGTGTACTATGTTTTTAACTTGATTTACTTGATTTTTTATTTGAATTTTAATTGTTTTTGGGCATCGCGGCCGTTTTTAGGCCATCGACGACATCGGGATGAAATCATCCCAATTTCATCAAAATCGTCCCTATATCACCGATTTCGTCTAAGGACGAAATCAAAGAAATAGGGGCGATCCCGTCCAATAAGGGGCGATCCCCAAATTGAAGAACGAAGATGATTTCATCCTATTAAGGATGATTTTGTCTAAATTTTTATGGGATGATTTTAATTTGAATTGATTTTTTTAATGATTATGTACTAATGATTTGTGTTGTTTTATTGTTTATTTTGTAGAGGGGATTACTAAAGAGTCGAGAGTGGAAATACGGAGGTCTCAGAGATGACTTAGCCATGCTCGATCAGGCCGAGCGAGATAGACTGGCAGAGGTAGGACTACAGCATGTGGCAGAGATGCCACAAATTCCTACAGACATGGGGCTACTGACAGCCCTAGCAGAGAGATGGTATCCGAGTCGTCCTGCTTCCGGCTACCGATAGGGGAGATGACTCCCACTCTAGAGGATGTATGGAGGATCTTGAGGATCCCCATACATGGTCGATTCATGACCCCTTCGGCCAATCAGGGCCATGCGATGATGAGATTGTGCAGTGACCCAAGCTTCACCCTGGAGAAGGGCGGAGTGAACATCGAGGCTTTGAGGCGGATGCCTGGGGCATCTCGATTGACCCAGGTTTTGGTAGGGGTGGTGGGTGGCCTTCTTCTATGCCACTAGAGTGGATGCAGATTACCATGGCTACTCTCAGATGTGGTCTGTGACATGAGAGACCATGGATACAGGTTTGCTTGGGGCAGCTTTGTATTGTGCCGGTTGTATAGGATCCTTTACGGGGTCGTATACAAGGGAGGTCGATGTCTGGTGCTGACATCGCTACTACAGATTTGGTGCTGGGAGCACATTGCGGTGCGGAGGCCGATAGGGCTTCCACTGATAGGAGTTGACCGAGAGAGACCCTAGGTTTTCTATTGGTGGCTCTAGAGAGGGTCACAATGACAGATAGATCTATCGATGTCCCGAAGGTTGCTAGATGACCTCACCCCAGATCGGATCACCTGGAGACCATGGAGAGAGCATCCAGGGTGGGGAGAGGATGGACAGGAGTTGGCTCACATCAGGCGAGTCATATGGCTGAGGACAGAGTGGGGAGAGGTAGAGCTCCATCGCTATGACCAAGTTTTGAGGTAGTTCGGTCTACAATAGGGGATCCCTTCTCTTAGGGATTATGAGTACTCCCAAACTATTCGGGATAATACCACATTGAGCGGGGCTCTAGACATGCAATGGTTTTGGAGTCAGGATGTTGATGATGCCCCCATTTAGCTAGTGGATGGGGATGATGTTGGGGTAGCATATGGGTATGATGCCTGGTATGCAGGCATCCACCCTCCTCGGATGATGAGGGCATAGGGTCCGATGCATGCTGTAGTGCAATGGATGGAGAGGCGATGCCAGGCTACCATCGATGCAGCGAGGAGTCATGGAGGGAGGGATCAACGATGGCCTCCTCAGGAGAGACGTCAGAGAGTACCATAGGCTTCAGAGAGACAACAATAGTCAAAGAGGAGGGAGGAGAGGAGAGAGAGACTCCCTTCTCAGTAGAGGGATAGGCCACCATCACCCGATAGGGGCAAGGGTGTCGAGGTGGGGGAGAGCAACGAGATGGCAGCTCTCCAGGCGAAGAATGCCCACCTACGAGCTCAGGTGCAGACTCTATAGGATGAGGCTACACGACTCAGGGCTCGAAGCGGAGGGGCGAGCATTCTGGAGCTGGCACGGTCGGTTGCTCAGACCATGTTCTATCAGGGAGTGTACTACCAGCTGGTTCCAGAGGGCCAGAGGATACAGTTGCCAATCGACATTACGAAGCCGATCAGGATGGGGTCATCGAGGACATCATCATGATCGACATCGAGGACCCACGACATAGGATGGGCTTCGATGGGACCACCTCCTCCACCTCAGGGTGGGAGAGGAGATGAGGCTGAGAGCTCGAGGGCTTCTCGAGGCTAGATGTATATTGTACATAGACTATTTTTGAGATGATTGAGTATGCCAGGGTATAGATTGTGGCATACCAATCCGTTTTGATATGATGTATATACTTTTTGATATATATATGATGTTATTTTTGTGATATGACTTGTGCATATGTTTTATGATGCTTTAATATTTGTTGATTGACTATTCATGTAATTATGTCGTTTGAAAATATTATAATTTTATGTCATGCTATAAAATTAAATGAAATAATCTGATGTAAACAAACTGGTTGTTGTGGTGTGTTTTGATGAAAATAAAGTGACTTCTAACAATAATTTCAAAGGACATTGTCGCTGTTACATGACCATTTTATGGAGTCGCCGCTCGCTAGGTCATTAAGCTAATCCCGGTATGAGAGAAATATTGCTAAAAGTAAAAGGGTGCTTAAGAGACTTTCTTAAGACTTTGTGTTGTGATGATGAAAATGATGATAGTGATGATTTGTTTTCAGATTTCCATGAAAATATTATGCATGAAATATTTAAAAATATGATTTTTGTGAGGCATAAAATTCCTAAGTATGATAGAAATTTGAACAATTCCCTAGGAATTATACCATCGTTGCAAAAAAAATGAATGTTGACATAATGAAATGAAATAGGAAAGTTTTCATTCTTTTTAAAGCACAATTGTGTAACATAATGATTTAAGCCATATGCTTTTATGGATTAAATAAATGGGAAATAAAATTAGAACGATGGTTTGCGCTAGGCATAGAATTTTAGGTATAGACTTATACCATCATCGCGAAATCCAAAGAAGAAATTGATATAATAGTTTTATTGCATAGTTGATTTTTGATTTTGAGATAAACAAAAAATATAAAAATGAGGACTTGCACTAGGCATAAAATTCCAATTTAGGTTTAGGAACTATACCATCATCGCGAAAGTCAAAAATATATAAATGTGACTTTATTGCTAGATTTTGAACATGTTTTGCAAGAAAATTTTGGATTTTTTGAAAAAAATGTATTTAATTGATTTTACTCTAAGCAGATATTCTCAAGTAAAGAAAAATCAAATTATTCTAGAAGATTTGCATAAATATTTTAAATTATCTCAAAGACAAATTTTAGATTTATAAGGAACCCCGTGTGCATATGTGAGTTCATTGCCGATCTTGATCTATCATAATGATACAAAATCTCTCAAACACAAATGTGTGTGCAATTGTAATGTTCATTTACCGATTTTGAGCAAGATAATTTGATACAAGTAATTTGAATTAACCAAATGAGTGTTCATTGACCATGATTTATATGCATGTAACCGTACTAGACTACTATGTAAGTCGGGTCATCAAGAGCTAGCTGATCCATAAGCGGACATAGGTCTATACAAAAGAAGGTCGCTAATGTGATAGACATATCACCACGCTAGGAGTTACCCAAGGCCAAGCGGGTTGGGCACAAACCACCTGTTATGGGGCTTACCTCATGATTTTTGAATAATTGAGAATTCCAGGGATTCAAGCTCATTCACCCTTCTTTTCTTTCAAAAGGGGGGGAAGGATTTATTGCTTTTTGCTTTTTCTTTTCTTTTCTTTTTCTATTTTTTTTTTGTATTTTTCTTGACACTGAGATAATGCTGAAATATTGCTGAGATGGTACAAAATGATAATGCTTCTGAATAATTTTCTCTTTTTCTCATGATTTTTCTTGATTTTCTTTTTCTTTTTCTTTTTCTTCCTATACTAGGGATACTTGCTCGGATTGGTTGTAGAGCAAGGGATTTTTATTCTGGGCAGGGGTGAGCTTGTCCTTTTGTCAATTCTCAAAGATTCTAGACCATGTGCATGATAGGATAGCAGGGGAAACTTTTCGCTCAAGAGACCACTTCTACTGTGTAGCATCATTTTGAATTTGCAATGAAATCATTTTAATGTGAAAAGGTGTACTTGGTTCAAGTAAATAACAAGATCAGTTCTCTATGCTCAAAACTTTATTTAATTCAACTGTGGACTTCGATATAAGAGAGATTAATAATCATACCAAATAAGATCAAGATATTTATTCATGTGAGTGTGAAAGTGAGGGATTCCAGATAAATGCTAATTTATCCAAAATAACTAAAAATATAAATGCAATACTTCAAGAATTGACAGGTGCAAAATAGAAGATGTTTTTGAGGATTTTGATGATTTTGATTTTTTTATATTTTGATTTTAATTTATGAATTGAGAGAATACATAATATTACTATTTTTTTGAAATTTTTATATGAATTACTAATATGAGACAATATGTATAATATATACAGTGACGAAATTACCAGATTTATGCATAATAGCGCTTAAGATGCATAATGTTCATAGGTTCTTTAAGATCTTTACCATCTAAGGTAGCTAATCTGTATGCTCCCGATCCAAATTTAGCAGTGATAATATATGGCCCAAGCCAGTTAGGCTCGAATTTGCCTTTAAGGTCTTTAGTTGCATTAGTATTTTTTTGATTTTCTTTTAAGACGAGGTCACCGATCTCAAAGGATCGATTATGAACTTTCTTGAGATATGCTCGTTTGAGCTTGTTCTTGTAGGCACGAAGATGCTCCAAAGCATTAATGCACTTCTCATCTAGGAGTTCCAGCTGACTAAATCTGCCAACATGATATTCATCTCCTACTTCAGTATCTTGAAGTAGCAGAGCCAAAGAAGGAACTTCTAATTCAAAGGGAAAAACAGCTTCAACGCCATAAACCAAAACAAAAGGTGAAGTGCCCGTGGGAGTACGAATGCTAGTTCGATAAGCCCACAAAGCAGGATATAATTGAATGTGCCAATCACGGCCAGATTTATTGACCAGTCTCTTGAGGATTTTAATTAATGTTTTATTAGATGCTTCCGCTTGGCCATTACCCCGAGGATAATAGGGAGTGGACCAACGATGTTGAATTTTATATTTTTGACATAGTTTCTTTACATATTTGTTTTTGAAACAAGTTCCATTATCCGAGATGAGATTTGCAAGAATTCCGAACCTACAAATAATTTGATTAAGAATAAACTTGGAAACTTGTGTTCCAGTGCAAGAAGCTAAGGGCATAGCTTCAACCCACTTCGTAAAATACTCGGTGGTGGTTATGATGAATTTGTGTCCATCAGATGACACAGGATTGATTTTTCTGATGATGTCTAAGCCCCATTTTGAAAAGGGCCAAGGAGATGAAATAGCCTGTAGTTCTTGTGCAGGCGCATGGACAAGGTCAGCGTGTTTCTGGCACTTGTCGCAATGGCGCACGTAATCATGTGCATCATTCTCCATGGTAGGCCAAAAATATCCTATCCTAAGGAGCTTCTTAGCAATGGCGCTACCACTAAAGTGTCCCCCACAAGATCCATCGTGGGCTTCACTCAAAGCTGATCTAGACTCTTCTAGATTCAAACATCTTAATAGGATACCTTCAAAAGATCTCCTATATAATGTATTTCCAATTATTACGAAGCGACTTGCTCATCTACGTAATAACCGATGCTGGTTTCTATTAAAACCTTCAGGGAAGGTCCCATTTTGAAGAAAATTGAGGATGTCAGTGTACCAAAGTTCAGGAATAGTTTCGTTGATTAGAAACATGTCCAAAGGTTCCAAGCATGATTTAGTTGAAGCGGGTTCCTAGAGTCGACGAATAATGATGGTAGCATATTCGTCATCTAACTCCAAGGGTAAAAGAGATGCAACTATGGCCATAGCGTCAGCCGCACGATTGCTAGTTCTAGGAATAGCTTCCAAGGTAACTTGATCAAATAAAGATATTAATTGTAATACATATGCTTTATATGGGCACAATTTATCATCTCTGGTCTGATAAACATCGTTAATTTGATTTATAACAAGTTGAGAATCATCAAAAACTAATAGATTTTTAATTTTTAGTGCTAGGGCAGCTCGTAATCCAAGGATTAGAGCCTCATATTCAGCAAGTGTTATTAGTACAGGCAAACGTTAATTTAAAGGATAGAGGTATGAGATGTTTCTATGGAGATATCAAAATAATACCTGCACCAGCCCCACTCATACATCGGGCTCCATCAAAGTATAGGGACCATTGCTCTGAATGATCTACCTCTAGTTTAAGGCATTCGTCAGGAAACTCAATGACGAGGGGATGGGTGGACTCTAAGGGTGCAACAGCTAATTGATCTGCTATGATTTGACCCTTAACAGACTTCTGTCCTATAAATGTGAGTTCAAACTCGCTTAGAGCAAGAACCCACTTCGTTGTGCGACCAGATAAATAAGGTCGACTCATGAGATAGCGCAAGGGATCGGATTTAGCAATAACGTATGTTTTTTGACTGAGCATATAATGGCATAGTTTCTGTGTAGAAAATATGACTGCTAGACATAACTTCTCTAATGTTGTGTAGCGGGTTTCATAACTAATTAATGTTCTTCTAATGTAATAATTAGCACGCTCTCTTTTCTCATCATCAAGTTGAGCTAACATAGCTCCTAAAGCAAAATCTGAAGCAAAAATATACAAGATAAATGGGCGATCAAGTTTAGGTGGTGAAAGTATAGGTGGGTTAAGAAGATATTGTTTGAGGAGTTCAAATGCTTCCTTACATTCGTCGTCCCAATGGAAAGAGACATCCTTCTTAAGAAGCTTAAGAAAGGGTCCAGTTTTATCCGCCAACTTATCGATGAAGCGACGGATAGCTTGAAGCTTACCTTGTAGACTCCGTAATTCAGATATATTTGTAGGTGCGGGCATATCAGTGATAGTCGTAATCTTGAGAGGGTCAATTTTGATGCCACGTAAAGAAACTATA